>CM026072.1:14760541-16144291 GCA_014839685.1 Anableps anableps
GAACTAACAGATGTATGGATCTAAAGTCTGTAAATTTTAACTATTTTTCGACACACACACTATATGTGAAAACTTACGTGTGAAGTACAATGATCAGTGTCGAAAAAGCAACTGCATTGTAAAACATAGACAAAGAGGAGCATCTTCTATTGGGTTGTGTGTGTTACCTGTCCGGTGCAAAGACCAACCACCAGGTCAGCTATGAAAGTGTCCTCTGTCTCACCGGAGCGGTGGCTCACCATCACCCCCCAACCATTCTCCTGGGCCAGTTTACACCTGAGAAGCAGGCATGCAGCAAAAGTGTCATTCGCATGCAGCTGTATATACTGCAGGAACGCATATATGAGTTTTTGCACGAATAAAAACAAACAGAACAGTGACACACGCTTTGATGGCCTCCGTCACAGATCCAATTTGGTTGACTTTAAGGAGCAGACAGTTGCAGGCTTTTTCCTCCACAGCTCGCTGTATCCTGCGGGGGTTTGTCACAGTCAGATCATCTCCAACAACCTGCAGAGAAAAGTCCCAGAAAATCTGAGGAGGTGTTTTGTTTTTCTGTGGGACTGGAGTAGACAACTACTTTGTAACTTTGCAAATATCTAGAACAGTTATCTCTTTTACATTTTCTCTTGGAACAGCTGTTTATGTTCAGGTTTGTGCAGTTCTCGTTTGGTTAGTTAGTTTTTTTTTTATAAATGAAGACTAATTAAGCAAAGATATTCTATAGAGTGCAGTATCTTAGTTTTATTCTTTAGAGTTTAACTAATAGAGCAGGTTATTCTCTAATTGACTATTTCTCGATAAACTATCTTTAGCTCTTGATTAGTTCACTCTAACATGCTGAAACCAACTAAGCTGTTTAAGGTGATACTATACAACCTTACTTAATACAAAGTACATCAAAGGAAGGAAATAATGGATATCTATGTTGCTTTTGGAATAATGACTTGCTCCTAAGTGCTATTTCCGTCCATCTTGGAGCAACACTTATTCCACTGTGGATAACGACACTCTCTTACCAGCTACAGCCAGTATTTTCACATGGTGTTTTGCTTTTATTCTAGATTTAATTCACACATTTCACATCAAAACACATACATGGACATTCAGGAAGGAGAAAGCACCCGTCTTCTTCCCAAATAATATGATAGCTGGACATTTCTACTCTGTTAAAACTTGTTTGAACAGATGTACGTTGCATCTTCAGGCATCTAGAAAATACCCAAGGATAAAACAAACTAGCAGAGGTTTACATTTCTATTTCTGAAATCTTGACTGATTTCTTTTGAGTCTCCCATGATGTCACACAAGGAAGCAATGTCTTTGAGGTTTAGCCTTAGCATACAGCAATAAGTGTGCCTCTTTCCCAATGTGGGAGTTTCCCCCTGACTTAATGTACTCAATTTAAAGGTTGGATTTTTCATAAAGTATTATATTGTCAGACTACGATTCTTCCAGAAAACTGCAAAACACCCGACACACTGAGTTCCTTTGAATCAAGGCCAAAAACCCACCTGGTTAGAGTTGCCTTTGATCAGTAGTAAGTAGAACACTGAACTATATTTGCCTGATGATCCTAATGATTTTGATGCATTGATATTTGCGTGATAATTTTCATGTGTATTTGCTTGATGATTTGATGATTTGCTGTTTACTTGATTGATGTTTTTTATGATGTGAAGGACTTTGAACTGCACTGCTGCTGAAATTAAATGTGCTATACAAATAAATTTGACTTGACTTACAACAACAAAAAATATTGATTTTACAGGTTTTTTTTACACATCTATAACAATAATCATCTTGTTTTAGAGATCATGCCAGTGAAGTTCACCATAAATGGTATTTAAAGTCTCAGTAGTTTTTCTGAGGCTGAGGTAGGGGTGGGCAATATTGACTTAAAGTTTTATCACGATACTTTGTGATACTATTGCGATGATAAAAGTGACGATAAGAACTATTTCTTACTTCTTTTTTAGGTAATCGTATGGCTGTGACTGCATGACACAGCAATCACAGCCCCACAAACACTGCTCTTGAAAAACATTCCCAATTGTAATCTGCTTCTTTAGGACACCAGTCCCATAAAGAAGTGTGATTTGTACCACTAAACGGCACACAGTAACTGCATTTAATCATATTTTCAAATTTATTGGTATTTATTGATGCTCTCATTGAACAAACAGTAGAGAAAATAGTCAAAATAACAATCTTGACAAAACAGATCGTTTTGTTTTTCCTAAAATACAATTAATTGGAATTTATTATGACAATGATAAATCAAAACTCTTATGATAAGAAATGTATCATGTTAAATGATTAACGATAAATGCCCACCCCTTGGTGGAGGTTTGGAGCTGGACATCTTGTATCTTTAATCCAGGGTAAACTGATATCATCTAATTTCTTAAAAAGACAGTCACGTCTCACCTGGATGCCAACCGAAGCTGTAAACTGTGACCAAGCAGGCCAGTCATCCTGGTCAAAAGGATCTTCAATTGACACGACTTGAGGAAAGAAATGGACATATGAGTCAAATATCACATCCTGCAATGACGGAAGCAACAGAGGGATGTTCCTGTTTAAAGATCCAAATGATGCCATACGCATTTCATGTGCCACAAGCTGTATACACACCCTGGACAGGATAACAAGCCTTTCTGCACACCATATATGCTGTCACACATAATCAAAACATCCTCCAAAGACCTGTGTGTCAGGAGGACAGAGCAGACTTTCCAGAGATCTGTTTTTCTCTCTGTTTTCTAGCTCTCTAGCAAATAAAGGTAGGATTGTGCCACTGCTATCCAAAAAACAAGGTGTTTACCAAGAGCAGTGATGCAGTAACACTGAAACTGTGTCTCCAGGAGGCTGAGGCTTAGAGATCTGCAGAAACCAGCACCATTTGATACACACCTGGGTAGTTGTTGATAAAGCCCTGGTAGATGCTGGCTAGCTCCTCAGCACTGATGTTGCGGGCAGCGTTGGGCGGGGATTTGAAGTCCAGGTCGTATTTGCCCTCGCTGAAAAACTCAGAGGCGGCAACATCCATCCCTACGACCACTTTATCTGTGAACCCCGCCTTCTCAATGGCGGTCTTTATCAGCTCCAAGGCTGAGGGCAATCAACAAAAAGATGTCAGTAGATACAATATACGATCTTAGAATAGACAACACTTTCAGGTGGGTGGACCTCTCACCTTCACTGTTCTCTTGGATATTAGGGGCGAACCCCCCTTCATCTCCCACATTGGTAGCATCTTGGCCATACTTCTCCTTGATGACGCTTCTCAGTGTCTGGTAAAGCTCTGCTCCCATCCTCAGGGCGTCACGGAAAGACTCTGCACCCACAGGGAGAACCATGAACTCCTGCATGGCCAGCCTGTTACCAGCATGTGAGCCCCCGTTGATTACATTAAAAGCCTACAAGACAAACAGACCAGGAAGAAGCATTAACATAATAACACATAAATATGATTTGATCTAAACTTTCCCACTGTAGTTCATGGTTGGATTTTCCAGGTCTGTTCTGCTGAAAGGTGAATCTCCATCAGGTCTCGACACTTATGCAGCCTCTAACAGGTTCTCTTCCAGGACTGCACTGATAGCTCCAACCATTTTCCCATCAACTCTCTCCAGCTTTCCTGTCTCTGCTTAAGCATCGCCACGCCATGATGCTGCCACCACCATGTGTAAGAGATGTCCAGGGTGATGTACAGTGTTATGTTTCCTCCTCACATAGCATTTTGTATGTAGGCCAGAAAGTCTCATTTGGGTCTCCTATGACAGGAGCACCTTCTTCCACATCCTTGCTGTGTTGCCGACATGGCTTCTGGCAAACTTGAAATGTGACTTTTTATGGTTTTCTTTACGTGTTGGGCTTTCTTCTTTTCACTCTTCCAAAAAGACTAGATTTCTGCAGTGGAAACTTTATAACTTGTCTTATATTAACAGTTTCTCCCACCTGACCAGTGGGAAATCTGCAGCTCCTCTAGAGTTACTACAGTGTTCTTGGATTCCCAGAATAATGATCTCCCTGCTTGACCAATCAGTTGGTTTGGCAATTGGTTGCACTTGTTTTTATTTTAGTATGAAAGTAAAAAGGGCAAAATAAAAATGCATACCACATCATTCAAACCCATGTGGCGTTTTTTGCTTCCCTCTCACAGTTACGCACACATTAAAACGTTTGGTTCTGACCTGACAAAATGTGCAAGCGCTCAAGGGGTATGGACGATTTGGCAAGACGGTGCATGTGGAAATTACACTTTTGCATGGTTAAAAAATATCTCACTGGAACTGGAAGGACAAGATCTCCGTTTCCTGCCAGATCAGCGATGTGACGGTACAAGGGGACACCTTTCTCCGCTGCACCCGCCTTGCATATAGCCAGCGATACTCCAAGAATAGAATTGGCCCCAAACTTGGCTGTGAGGAAACACAGAAGCAGCCTCATCACACATGAATGCAGCTGATGCAGCTGCATGTCAGTGCAAATATCTCAGTACAAGAAGTGCAGGCTTACATTTGTTGTCAGTGCCGTCCATTTCAATCATCATGTTGTCCAGCTTCTCCTGCTCCAGGACACCGATTCCCTGGGAGGAAAGCAGGCTGTCACAAACAGAGTAAACAGATTTTTCATGCTTCTCCTCCTGCTCCTTCAGCAGCTGATACTCACAGACTGCAGGAGAGCAGGCCCGAGGGTGTCATTAATGTGAGCAACAGCCTTGGTAACACCTTAATGGACAAAAACAAACATCAGGATTTTTTGGGAAGAAGTGGAGAGAAGAGAAGGAGGGGTGCAAGCTGCCAATTTCACCTTTGCCCTTGTAACGAGTCTTGTCGCCATCTCGGAGCTCCAGAGCCTCGTAGATGCCAGTTGACGCTCCACTGGGCACAGCCGCCCTGAACAGACCTAGATTAGGAAAACAGTGGGGGGGAAGGAAAGGGTTAAAGGTTGGGGAGACTCTGGGAAGAGTGGAGGACATGATAGATGCGAAAGGAGTATGTTTTTGTCATCTCTTCTGCAACCTTTGGCTGTATGCAGATCCACTTCCACAGTGGGGTTTCCTCTGGAGTCGAGGATCTCCCTGGCAACAATATTCACTATAGACATCCTGCAAAATGTAAGACATTAGCCTCATCATGATTTTTACAGCAGATTACGTTTAAGTCCATGCAGAAAATTTTGACAGATGGAAATGAGCAAGTGAGGCAGGTGGCGATGGAAAACGGAAGTGCACGGAATAAGTTTCAATAAAATAAGATAAAGTGATCAAAATGCATTTCATTGCAGCCTACAGTCGTAAGGAAGAGCTTTCACACTTCCTTCCTCTCATGGACTCACACTGTGATTACAGTGACGCAGCCTGATGGATGGAAAGCTGTGGAAACTAAGCTCCCTGTGAAGAGGCTCTCACACGCAGTAAAAGCTGGAAACATAAATCAAAAGCCAGTAATGCATACCTATTTAAAAAAAAAAACAAAAAACAAACATGCCAACCCGTTTCAGCCCTCAAGCCTGTCCAGAATCTGTGCAATCTCAGCCAGTGGCTGATATTATGGACTGATGGAGGGGTGAGACAGAAGACAACATGCAGCAGGGGATGAGAAGGATGAGGAAGAGGATGCTTGGAGGGGATGGAAGAAGGAAATAGATCAATCTTTTTTTTTTTTTAACGTTACCTGCTGTGTGTTTGATCCTGGTGGAGAGAGTCAGTCGGCAAATAACAGGGGGAGGCAGAGGGATGAGGAGCTGGGAGGAAGAGGGGTGAGAACGTATGACGTGGAAGGGGGGAGGGGGAGTGAGTCATGGGAAGAGGGAGCGAAATGAAAGATGGAGTGGCATGGCTGGAGTTGCATGGATTTTTGTTTTAATTAGGATGAAGATCATGTCTTCTTTAAACAGATGCAATCCTTTTATTTCATCCCAGCAAATGTCCTCACATGAAAAAACAAACAAAAAAAAAAACGTCTTGTTGCTGTCAAGCCCAGAAATGACTGCATCCTGCTGTCGGTACAAATTTATAAAGAAAAGGAAACAAACATATCTGCTGTCTCGATGACAAGCAGCAGACATCACAACAAAGTAAACCTTGTAAGACAGATCTTTGCACAAAGTGGGTCAGGTTGTCAGAGAACATTGGAGACGTAACCACATGGATGAAAGGAGACAAGAAGACAGGTAGACAGGTAACAGGAGCTGCAGTTGCTGGAAGGAGCATTTAAAAATAGCCACAGATGTAATTAAAGACACAAAGCGCACAGCAGGAGGCAGGAAGTGAGCCCACTATGGGCGATTTATCAGAAAATGAGAACGTTTCTCTGTTTGCATTCATGCTTCGGATGTCACATGACGTGCAGACTCGCGCTTTGGAGGTCTGGGGTGGGGGTTAAGTGATCAACCAACACAAAGCACTGCATTTCAAAAGTTTTGAAATTAAAAATCTGAAAAGTGTGGCATGCATTTGTACTCAGACCCCTTTATTCTGATCCCACTAACAAAAACAGATTATTGAATAAAGTCCATCTATGTAAAACTTTAACACATACACAGTTCTGGGAAGGCCTCAGAGGATTGATTAGGGGCTGTCATGAGGAGACGTAGCAGCATCATGCTGTGGGATGTTTTCTTCAGTAGGGAGAAGGAAGATGGTTGGAGCTGCCAGGAAGATTAATTAAACTAAACAGAGGGAAATCTTGGAAGAAAGACTGCCAAGGACTTGAGACTGGGGTGGAGGTTCACCTTTCAGCAAAGACACTAAACACACCATCAGAGCTTCAATCAAATGTTTTAGATCAAGGTATATTTATGCGTTAGAATGGTCTAGTCAAAGCCCAAAACTAAATCCAATTGAGAATCTGAGCGAAGACTTGAAACCTAGCGTTACAGACGAGCTGTGTGATACGACTGAAAAGACGGGGCAAAAACTTCAACTTACAGGTGTGCAAAGCTGGGAGTCACACAAAAAAAAAAAAAAAAAAAAAAAAAAAAAAAAGACTTGTTGCTGTGATTTCAGACAACGCTGCTTCTGCAAAGGATTAATTCAAGGGGGCACAGTACAAACAGATGTCAACCTGTTAAGATTTTTAATTTTCTACATTAAATTACTTTCTTTCCACATCCTAATTATACCTGGACCTGTGGTGGTCAATCACCGTCGTAACGTGACGGAGCGAAGACAAACGCCGTCAACAACTGTCACCTGATTTATACGCTTAAGATTTGCAAACCCAAAACATCACAATAGAGACATTTATTAATTATCTAACAATGTTTAATGCTTTTATTTAGTTAGATTAATTAGGTAACAGTATACAATTCAGTTCACAGACACACTAGTGCCCTCACAAACATAAAATGGACTGTACAGCAGAATTACTGAATACTGCAGCAGCGAACTGCAGTGGGTAAAGAGATGTCAAGTTTTGAGAATGAGTATATATTTATATATAAAGTGAGTGTCGTTTCACCCATGTTTACACAGGGGCGTCTGTATAGCTCTATGTAACAGTACAGAGGTTGATCTGCAAATGTAGCCATTGAGTGTGTTATAATTTTTATTGATCGTGTATGTGTGTGTATAATATGTTGCACATGTTTAGACAGTCCAGTCATATCAAACATTAATGACGGGCAGCTCCGTCTTCGGTGTGTTTCACAGCATCGGGGGAAGCGCTCCCTCAGTTCCTTCCATCTGCTTCCTTGAAAAGTGGGACCCCTGCAGAGACGGAGAGCCAAGGACACAGATTACATCAGGTCAGTCCTACTCCTTTTACATTTCAAAAGCCCATATTTTTCCAGACTTAAGCTTCGTAATAATTCTGGACTTTTTAATAAAGACTCTGGAGATTTGGACTCAATAATTAACCTTTAATTGCTTGAATAGAATCAACACAATGCTGAAACTGCTGCTTCATTTTCAGAGTGTGAGAGGGACATGAACATGAACTTGTCAAATAATGGCTAGAGTGTGCTTTAAATAATGCAGATTATTTAAAGCACAGTTTGTGAAGACAGGTTATCTTAAAAAACAAATTTAAAAATCCCCAAAAACTGTAGTTTTAGTCCTTTGTCTGGCATTTAACCAAAACCAGGTTAAGAATCCGTCCAATAGCTTAGAGTCCGAAAAAGTCAAGAAAATCAAAGTCAAAACACAAAATACTGAGGAATAAAATGTTAAAATCAATGTTTGAAGTGGCAAATTAAATATAAAGTATGCAATTCAACATGAATTAATGTTAAAACCAAGCATAAAGATATGTGTTTTAGAAACTAGATGGGGAAAAGTCTGGAAACGTGAACAATAATTCATACACAATTTAATTTTTTCCAAACTTATCCAGAACTGGAAAACAATAAAAGCAAACCATTTAGGAGTCCTGTTTACAAGGATGTAATTATCGTTGTAAACGTTTGGAAACATTTGTGTATCTAATTCTGACCTAGACTGATTAATTCATTCTGTTATTAAAAAAATAAGAATATTCATGACATATTTTTTATAAAGCCATCATATTTTGTGAATGGCACGTCTCTCAAGATGTACAGGTTTACTGCTGTTCCAACCTTTTAACAACTCAACAGAGTTAAAGATTCAGTTCCACTTAGTGCACTCTTGGTAAAAATACCACAGAGGAGAAGGTGGTTTTCTAAATCACAGATTCCTCGACTTGAATTTGCTCCTTCTTCCTACCTCACCTTTCCAGATCTGAAATCCACATTAACAAGCACCGTTTCGCCATGGCATCCCAGCTTTCCTGCAGTCATACCAATGTACTCAACTACTGCAAATCAGTTCATTTCTCATTAGTTAATAGAGCTGCACAACATACTGAATCGCATTCGTCATCCTAATATCAGTGTGTCGAATATCACAGTTGCAAAGAAATGCTTGGATGCAGTATTTGGATGGGTTTACAATTTCACATGTTATGCACTGAAGCGACACTGATGATGAAAAAGTAGAGCAGAGGAAAACCTGGGTTAATGATTAAGTTAAATCGTCGCAACACTATTTAACAATATTTTCAAATGTCATGTTTTATGAAAATGTTGCAGTTTGACTAGGTAAGTATTTTGATAAATTAAGGAGATACATATCCATAAACCACTGCTGAAATCTTGCACACAATTTAACTATATATTAATTTCTACCCATTTTGAAAACATGAATATTTGAAACCACAATAACTCTGCGACCTCCTGCTTGCGGGTGATATTTGTTGAAATCACATGACCACAACTATGAGGACAATGATCTAAAGCACACGACCAACATTATAAAGGAATAAATTAATAAAATTATTGCAAATGTTTTCCCCAAAAAAAGTTTCCCCCTATGGGGTTATGTACATCTGTGAGGAAAAACATATATTTTAAGAATAGATCTTTAACATAGGGATGAGCGACATGGACCATATTCATTGATGCTCTCAAATGAACAAACATTGGAAGAAATAGTACAACTTCATCTCCACAAATGTACAGTTTGGGGTTTTTAAAAACATCCTTAATTGGAATTTATTGTGACAACGATAAATCAAAATTCTTATCGTGATAAGAAATTTTTCATAATAAATGATAAACGATATGATAAATGCCCACCCCTGCTGTAACATTACAAAATGTAACATAACAGAGTGTGAAAACTCTCTGGTGGAGCTGCAAGCATTCTTCGAAGGTCAAAGCAGAGCAGAATAAAAGACAACACTGATCATTTCCAAAGGATTTTATCAGCATAGAGACTTTGGCTACTGCTTGAAAAACAAAACACACCGTCAGTTCTCCCCTACTGCTACTACTGTGTGTCTCTGAATATAAAATAAGTAACAGCTACTTTATCAGCCTGCTCCCATTAGCAGCTAAAGCACACTTAAACTTACGGTTCAGACAAGTTCAAGCAAGAGGCTCCTGAATTAGGGACAAAAACCAAACCGACCATAAATAATCATGACCTGAAAACGTTGAGAGCTATTTGTATAAATTCCTACTCCGGTCAGGTTGACCTTACCTTCTCACCAGTCGTAACGTGGACGGGTGTGATGCTGACGATGTCGGGGAGACTCATGTCGATGGGGGGGTGTTGAGCTGGAAGGGGCAGGAAGGGCCAGCTGCTGTCCTCCTCCGCGCGGATCTTGACCGTATTCCAGCCCACGGGCGTGTGGGGGAGCATATCTTCCTGCCTCCCTCCTCCACTCCTCATCAAACGCTGCAGCCTCACCTAACAACAAACGCGAGGTTTAAATTTTTGCTGGAACGCGCACACTTTTATTAACGCTGCATCGCCTTACTAGTATGCTGTTTGAACATACTGCTAAGAGCCAAAGAGAAGCTAGTATGATGAAATAATCAGCAATGCTCACTCTCGTCAAGGTTGATGAAGTCTTGCCGTTCCTCTCGATCTCCGGTGCGCCTGTTTCGTGAGCGCTCCATGATGTGCGCTCGCTCCCCAATGTGGTGGCCGATGGCGAGACGCTCCAGGCCGCTCTCGCTGTCCCTCATTGACTGCCGTGTCTCACGGATCTGAGAGGAAAAGTCCCAAGAAACGCAGTTCACAAAACAAGCCGACGACCTGAACTTCTGCTCAAACCGGGACTCAAATGTTTGTGCAACTGAGATTTACGCTGCTCATGATTTATTCACTGTCTGTACAGTTTGTGGTTTTTCATGTTATTAAGGCCAGAAGAATTTGCTGATGTTTAAATAAACACACCATTACAGGCCAGTGATCAGACAGGTGTAAACCAGGCCTTCTTACATGGTAATATAACACCAGCCTTGAAAACAAGCTAAAAATGTTCATATGTTCCTACCCCTCCGGGGCCTGTTCTTGTTTGACTTGTCTGCTGATAAACTTTAGGAGCTCCTGGGTCTGTTGACGAATACGAGATCACTGTCGAAGAGGAAAACGTTTGACAGTTTGGCGATCCGGACATTCTTTCCTATGAGAAGAGGACAAAACATAATGAAAAAGCTGAAGTAAAATTTGCACAGTTTTGTCTTTATAGTCATGGTTAATGGTTGACAGAGCTGCTTACCATGTTTCCCATCATTTCTCCCATCATGCCAAACATATCCATGAACCCTCCTCCCTGCAAGCATTGAGAAAAGATTTGAAATGTGCATTTCCTTTAACACAGGGATTCTTGAAGTTACCGTAAGAAATTCTGGACTTTTTAAGGATTATTTAAATTGAGAACAAACTTAAATTACAGAAATTTACGACAGTTGAATCACCAAATAACTTAGCCACATAACTTCAATTTAAATTACGTAACACTTCAAGCAAGTTAAATATAATCCTGTCAACTCAAGTTGATATTTTTCAGCTCTGATATGCGAGTCCATTATTGCAACTTTACTACTTAATGAGGGTTATTGATTAATTGTTTCACTTCACTAATTAACTCAAGCCAGAGCTTGCTGTTAAATACACAATTTACCATTAGAAAGGAACAAGTGAAAACACAGGCACATAAATCAAATTACAACTACAAAGAGATTTGTTTAAAACCTGGAACAGTATCACAAAAATATTTAAATAATTTTAATTGAATACAGAATTTACCTACTGAAGATTTGTAAAACTTTTTATGATAAGAGCAATAAAATACATGACAAATTTTGAAAAGAGCAGATTTTAAAAAAAATCAGCTACCCACCATTCCCATCATGCCAAATGGAGCCAGGGGACCGGCCTAGAAAACAAATCTCACATTAAAAACATGAAAAATAAATAATACAACAAAAACACTAATTTAAGGATTTAACACACAATATGTTGACACAGCAGCCTGTTACCTGTCTGCGTGCCGCACGGTGTGGCTGAATCTGGGGAGCGAGAGCGAACGGATCCATGGCGAATGGTCCAAACATAGTCCTCATCTGCTGTCTGTGGGCAGCAAATGGATCCCTGAAAGAAATAAGTCACTGAGTTTAGCTGCATGAACTGGATTTAAACCAGTAAAATTAACACAAGAAAGAAACCTGTCCACCTCATTAAGTAGGGGACATAAAAATGGCTCCTCTTGTATATTTTCAGGTGATTCTAAGCTCTGATGACAACTATCCCAGTTTCAGGACCCCAAGGGCCATGCCTGGCCCACTTGACCCAGGCAGGACGTGTCTAACATGTCTGCAGCCAAATGACAGCTCAGACACTCGCGTACCTCTGGCAAGGTACAAAAACATTTGTACTTCTGTTAAATTACAGAGATTTGTCCCACCAGTAAGGTAAAGAGAGGTACATGTCTCAAAAAAGATAAAGACGTGTAAAAACACATGGCCCAATGTTCTTTTTGTTCTTTTTTATGTTGATATTTTTCATCTGAAGGTGATGAAATCCCTTTATATCACACAACACCCAAAGGGAGCCCACAATAGTCAGAGGACTTTCCATATGGGGACTTTGTCATTTAGCCAGGCTTTGTGCCACGGTACGGTGTGAACTGGATACTAGGGCTGCAGCTAACTATTGTTTTTGAGGTCGATTATTCTAAAAATTAATCGAGTAGCTAGGAAAAAAAAATGGCACACTGCATATTTATCATTTACCACTTAGGTGGTGACATCATTGTATAAACTATTTCATGTAGTTGATATCACTGCTTATGTTAATTCTCCAAATAATTTCATTAAAATAACAACGTCACCTTTTTGCTGGGGGTTGTTCTGGCAGGCCAGATTTCCCTCCTCGGTAAAAGGGTTGGGTACGGTAATGATATGTGGCTCTACCTAGTTGAGTTCACTCTGATTGGCTACAACCATATTTGGGAAACTCCTCAGTAAAACGCGCTGAATATCGTCTCAAATTGAGATTATAATTGCGTGGTGCTTCCCCATAAATGAACTTCAGTCACTCTTCTCTGATTCTCTCATCCTTGGGGAGTAAAGTGGAAACTTCCATCCGTTTTGCGCTCCCTCAGATAATAACAGCTCCGCTTTTTAGTTGCCATCCTCTTCTCAAGTGGAGTAGCCAGACATGCTAGTGCAACTTAGCCCTTAAATTAGCCAGTATATCAGCTTGGGGAAGGAGGGATGGGGACGGCTGTTTGCTTGATGCTGTGCTCTAATTGGAGAATATGAATTACGTAGAAAGATAAACTGTTCTCTGATTCGTCTATTTTTGAGCAAATAAACAAAGCCGACTGTCTATGAGCAGGGCTTTTGATACCAACTCTTGACATTCACACAGCCTCACCAGTGCACAACAGATCGTATTATACCCCCAAAACCACAGAAAAATTAAATTTGTTGTCGTGACCCCTTTAAGCTTATTTTATACAATATTTGAAATGGATGTAAAAAAAAATGCTTTTTCAGACAAGAAAATAAAAACTGTATTGCCTAAAATGCCATAACATAGCATTTCTTTAGTGTACACTTGATCGTTTGTAGCAAAGAATGCATCTGCAGCAAAAAACAAAACTAAAAAACATCAGTCCAATGTAGGGCTAATCTGTTGACTATTTTTTTGATCAAGTAATTAATAATTGGATAGAAAAATGTGCTTAATAGGAGATTTTTTTTTATTTATTTATTTTTTTTTTTAAACAAAATTTGAACCAGGTGGAACTAAAACTATGCCACTTGAGGAGTTCTGGGTAGAAAATATTAACAATATTAACCTTCCAATATTAAATATTAACCTTTCATTTAAGATGAAAGGTTTTTTTCATCTTAACTGCAAAATGTATATATTTTTTGTACAGTTTTGGCTTAATTACTGCTCTGAGTGTGTTATTTTAGCAAATGTTTTAGTATATTCTAGTCAACAATTATTCAATTATTAAATTAGTTAACTTGCTCATTATTTAGTCACACCTGGCCCAATTACAAAGTTACTGGTCCACTGAGCTGGGCTATGTCCAAACATGGGTACACTACTTGAATCACCAATTTAGGCTGGACCTCTCTCATATTTTTCCTCTCACACCGTGGACCCAGTCTAAGCATGGCTTCTATAACCAATGCCACACCCCAGATTCAGGCTCGACATGGGCAAAGTAACCACCACTGAACCACCAGGCCCAGCTGGACATCTATCAGACCCCGTTGCACAACCGACCCAGTCTGGACAAGAGTATTATACCCACTGACCGAGGCTTCACGTCTACCATCAAGCCCCTGTGGCACCGCCAGCAGAGTTTAGAAACAACTGAAAACTTATGACAAGAGCCTTTTTTATGTCTTCTACTGATAAAGGGCTGTTCAAATGCAAACCTACATTTAAAAAAAAAAAAAAAAAAAAAAAAGCTTAACCCAGAAGTGGGCATTTCCATTCCTCAAGGGCTAGTGTTGTTGCTCCAACACACACAGTTGACATGATCAAATTATCTCCTTAGCAAGTACTTGGGTTCTGCAGGAACTTGATTATGAGCCACACTTAAATCAGGCAAGTTGGGAAACATTTAAAACACACCAGGCACCAGCTTGACTGGCAAACCCAGTCAAACAAATCCAGTTTACATGCATGTGTTTATGTCAGAGACTCAAACTGAGGACTCAAAATGATGGTGAATAAATTGAAAATATGCTAACTGCACAACCCATCTGGGAATCAGGTTTAAAGTTTGGCTTTAAGCTCTTTAATTTACACAAATTCCTGTATTTTCTTGTTCTTCCGATTAAACAGCTAATAAAAAAATACAGGTTCTACTAACTTCCCCAAAACAGAGCCAAAATTCTAATCTGAGCCAAGTTTTTAAAACTGATGATGGAGCAAATAAAGGTTTTAAAGAAAGAATAATTCTTATTTGGCCTGTTTAAAGTAAGAAAATGCTCATCTTTACTCATTTTGTCGAATAGAGTGTTACGTGCTAATGTAAATATGCTAAGCAAGAAATGACTAGAAAAGACCAGAAATGTGCTGCTGTTAGCTCAAAAATAGCTAGGAGGAAACAACAGGAAATGTAGGGTGGATCGGTTTTTGCTGCAGCTGGTATTTTAATGCATTACTTTCGGGAACTGATAGTTCTCGTGTATTTATTTAATTATTTTTTCGCTTTATTGTCTATCCAACATGGTGGACAGCTACAGGCCCCCACCACAGCTGGCTACAATAACGAAAGGTAGGCTACTTTCTCCAGGGCGCAGTGAAAATGTTCTAAACGTGACTTCACGACACAATAACAGCACACATAACACAGTTCAGACCAAATGCGTTAAAAGTCAATGCTTACATCATGAAGGGATCGTCGTCGGCGTCATTCAAGAAGCGAAACATGCTAAGCGGTTTAACTCAGCTGGCTGATGCTAGCCAGCTAACCTCAGTTAAACAGACGTTGAGAAAGAGTGACAGTCTCACTTTCAGGTCAGGTTGAAATGTTGGACTTTTAGCCCGACTACTTCCCGAAGAAAACGACACAGCAGCTGTATCTCTTTGTCAACAAGGTTTCTAGCTGTGACTGTCTCTAGACAGTAAATTTCAGAAACCTGGAGCAAACATTGAGAACGGAAGTCCGTCCCGTAACAAAGGAAAACACCGCTGCTAACAAGCTAGCGTCGAAGCTAACGAAGGTGACTTCCTTTGCTTTTCAAAATACATGATTTCCGAAGAAACTTTCACAATAAACGACAACATTATTTATTAGTTAAACATATTTGTAATATATTATAGAAAAATATTGAGTTAATTGGACTTGGAGGCACACCTTAAATCAAAAGAAATCAGCCAAGATTATGAAAAGAGAATGTCGGACCTTCTGCAAGTCTGGTCCATTTTTGGGTACAATTTCCAATACATTTATTAATCCAAACAGTTATATCTAAGTATAAACACAGAAGTCATTTTCAGCCATCAAACTATACAGGAAGGAGACTTGTTCTGTGTCCCAGAAATGAATGTGTTTTAGTGTGAAATGTGTGTAGCATCCCCAGAAGAAAACGAAAAGACCTATGAAGATGCTGACTGAAGCTGGTAAGCGTTGTTATTCATTGTTTCAGGACGTGAAACAAATCCTGTACCGACATGAGGTGAAAGTCTAATGAGAGGGGAAGAGGCCATTACTCCAAAAGCAAAAAAAACAAAACACATTTCATAATTATATAGTAAATAGCATGCTGTAGTTCTGTAACAGGGGGTGTCTTAGTCAATGTATAACAGTAAAATGTTATTTAATAGAAGACCTTGGACTGTAAACTTTAGATGTTTTTTGTAATTGCACTTGCAAATCCCAGTCTGTGTTTTCCAGTACACCTGCAATGACTTCTTATTAGATTTTATGTACTATTTGTTTTTCATTATTGAAATTATTGAAAAAGAATTTATGTTGGTGAAAATGACGATGGTACAATGTTATTTATTATGTAAAGTGATACTTTTAAGCAAAATGTAAAACATTTAATAAAAATATCTTCCACTACTGGGCACAAAGGTGTGGCATTTCTGCTGCGTTGCTAAAGTCATTTCTTGGAGTGGTTAAACTGCGCACAAAGTTCAGTCCATAAACCTTAATATAGCCTGTCCAACCCGTTGAAAGCAACACGGTGAGTAGAGGTAAAATAATTTGAAACAAATTATTTAAATGTCATAATACTCAGTCACCCAGCATTATAATGTTGGTAACTGAGATGAAACATCTGTTTGAATGAAAAATACAATCAACATCCTGTAAACATCGACAATGTGTCTGTGAAAATGCAGAGAGAGGCGACCTAAAGCATTCACTATAGTGGCAATATGAAAGATAATAGAACAAGAAATGATGTGATGTGTTGAGAATCAATCAAGAATTCATGAATATGTGAATTTCAGTTTAACTTGAAATTGTGTAATGACTTTCAGGGTAAAGATAATGTTAAATCTAAGAATGCCCAAGACCTAAGGCACTCACTGGAAGTTTAGTGCTTTAAGAGAGCAAGAAGATTTCATCATAGTTTCTGAGTGCATCCAGGAATATACATACCTTGCAAAAGTATTCATGCCATTTGAACTTTTTTTCAATTTGTCACAGTACAATTATATGCTTCAGGATTTGTTTGGGGGGAGGGATTTATGTAATAGACCAAGTGAAAGCAGTGGATAATTGTAAAATAGACAAAAAATATTACATGGTTCATGAATTTCATACTAACAAAAATCTGGAAAAGTGTGGAGTGGTGTTTCCATTTAGACACTGAATTAATACTTTGCAGAAATACCTTTTGTTGTACTTACCACTGCAAGTGTTTTGGGGTTTCTCTTTATCGCTTTTGCTAATTTTCATAATTCTTCTTAGCAAAATCTCTTGCTAAGTGAGATTGGATGGGAAAGTTCTCTAAATATCAATTTTAAAGTTTGCACTTTTACTCGGCCTACACGTGTGAATTCTAACCACCTTAACTTTAGCTGTACGTTTAGGTTCTTGTCCTTCTGGAAGTTGAACAGCTGACCATGACTTGATTCTTTTTGCAGCCTCTGCATTCAGCTCCAATCCTCTTCATATCTACTCTAACCAGCTTCTCTGTCCCTGCTGAAAAAGGCAATGCTCACAGTATGATGCGGCTACCACCATGCATTTTAGTGGAGATGGTGTGGTCAGAGTGATGTGCAGGATGGGTTTTCTTCCATATGTAGTACTTTGATTGTTGGTCAAAAAAGTACATTTTAGTTTATCTCACCAAGGCACCTTGTTTTGCATGTTTGCTTGCTGTCAAAAGTCTTTCGTCTTTACACCGTATGATAAAGTGAAGATTTGTAAGTGCAGAACTAACAGCTGTCTTGTCAGTGAATTCTTCCATCTGAGTTGTGGATCTCTGCAGATCCTCCAGAGTTACCATGGATGTCTGGGCTGCTTTTTAGATAAATATTATCTTTGTCCAGCCAGTCAGTTTAGGTAGACCACCTTTTCTTGGTAGGTTTGCAGTTGTGCCATACTAATTCCATTTTCAGATAAAAGATTGAATTGCACTCAGTGATATCTTCAAAGTTTGGGATGCTGTTTTATTGAGTACTTTTGCAAGGGACTGTAAGAAAAGGACAGATATCCAAGGGAAAATGGTTTAATTTGCTCAGAAACCAGGGGTCACATTTATAAAGCATTGCATAGGATCTATACTAAAAGTGTATGTACACCCAAAAGCTAAAAACAACTATGCCAAAAAAAAAAAAAAAAAAAAAAAAAAAAAGAAAACAAAAGAAATCCAGATTTATAAAACCACAAGAAAGCAATTTCCCCTTTATAAATCCCACCTGCACCTAAATGTTTGCGTACAAGGTTCCGCCTCAGGATCTGCCCTCTCCATGCCCACGTTCAACCATAAATGACCAGTGCAAAGTACTTCATGAATGTTAAGGTATATTTAAATGAGGCAGCTGATCAATGTTATTTCATGGTCACCAACAGCAAGGGTAAAGAAATACAATTTCACGTGGCAGAAAATCGATCTGAGTGAAATAGAGAGTCCCAAAAGAGCTCATATTTGGTAGCCACAGTAGTGGCGTGACAAATAAGAGTTACACACCGCCACTGGCCTTTTAGGAGGCTGACGGCACACTCCACAGTTGAGTGTGCACAGGTTGGAGCAATATCAAATCGCACCTCTTCTGCGTTCTGGGGGTTTGTAAAAGAAGTTTGGAGCCAGCATCTGAATGCTAGGTTATAGGCTAGTTGCGCTTTTAGAGGTTCGGCGGAGTGCACGCAAGCAGAGCAAGCGGTGTAGCTTTCGTGCTGAGGCATGTGTTGGTGCAGTATTCTCCAAAAATGAGCCCTTATAGAGGGTTCATGTAAATACTAGTGTAGGTGGACCTGCTCTGCAAGAGCACCGTCCAGTTTATCTAAGTTGAGTGAAATGAAATTAAACCCGCGCAGAGTTACAAAAATTCGGAGGTGCATAACCACGAGGCCAACAAACAGGGACAGGGACAGCATGTTTGGTGTGCTCCCCCTCTCGTGCCAGTTATGCACGAGTATCACCACTGTATTAACATGTTTTCAGCAATCAGTCTGCCTCACACCTTGTCACATTTTATGTGTTAATCTGTGGCACACATCACCCTGGTGATCATCCGGAGAGAGGAATGTGATGGTGAGAAAACTTTGATGTTGATTTAAGTTTTTTGACTTTGATTTAAAATTTAATTTGGCTTAGGTGTTTTTTAGTTGAAATATCCTTGGTGTAGCTGTGGCTCATCAGAGAAAGCATAAATAATACTGCTATTTTGAATGCTTATGATAAGGTTGATCTATGATTAAAGATTGATATGGAGTAAAATTAAATGTCTTAGAGGAATCGTGATGCAGTGTGACTTCAGTTCCTCACTTCACCATCTTATCTCACAGTATAGAAAAAATACAGACCAAAAACAATTGTTTCCAATGTAAAAGCGGGTGTTTGTAATTACAGATGAAGACTATAAAATGTGTGGTGGTTGGAGACAGTGCATCAAAAAAAACCTCCTTGCTGATCATCTACACAAACCCCAATTCCATAACAACACAATATATGCCAACAGTAAGGAAATATAATAGTGACTGATTTAGAGTCATTGTTTCCTAAAAATGTTGCTTCACAGTTGAAACAATCTGCTTTCAGACTCTATCTCTGTATTCTGCTTTTTGATGTTTTCAAAGGTTTTTGACGGTTATTCAGTCACAGTGGTGATTGGGGGACAACCTTTGACACTTGGCCTCTTTGATACTGCAAGTAAATGTCTTTGAAATGTCTACTTTTCCTGTTAGTTTTCTGACAGGAAAAAAGGTAAAGTGAAATGCTCTCTTGTTGCTGGTGCCCTCAGGTCAGGAGGATTATGACAGACTACGCCCTCTCAGCTACCCACAAACAGACGTGTTTCTTGTATGCTTCTCTGTCATCCACCCAGCATCTTTTGAAAACGTGAAATCTAAGGTCAGTTTTCAGATATAATTTCACATTCTCCATTGAACATCATTAATATTTGTTATTGCTGCTGGGGAATAAATATAGGCAGAAATGGTATCACATAATGGAGGCAAGTGAGTACAACTGTGTTAATTTGAGCTACTGACCAACATTCAGACCAGACTCTTTAAATAAAGCACTTTGGGGTCATAAAAACATTCATACCTTGAATATGACTGGTAAAAATGTAAGAATTTAATTAATCAGACAGCACTAGAAAAACATTGTAAAGCACACAGAAAAAATTTTAAAAATCAGTTTTCTTCTAAAGAAAATGCTAACATTACAAAATTCATGGATTTATACAGTAAAGGCTTTCAGAGTATATGTGGTTTTAATAAATCAGAATCATCTTCATTGGCCAAGATTGTGTGCATAAACAAGGAAACTGAATTCAGTTTTCAAGAGCTTGGATTGTACAGACATAAACTATGACTATATAAACTTTAGCGGAAATAGAATAAGAATAAAGGAACAATATTTGTATGTACCTGCAGCCAATATTTTTTGTGTTAAATGGTGGTACATGGTAGAGCATAATAAAATACTAATATAATCAATTGCATTTTGCTGGTAATCTTTGACTTTTCCAAAACTGATAATCACCACTGCTCCATCCTCTTATATAGACATTGTATGAAAAATAATGTCTATTTAGGGGATACAATTTTTTACTTTATAAACATAAGTGGGAAGTGAATAAGAAACTGTTGGAATGCTACTACTCCAGTAATCCAAGGCAGCAGGGTTACATGAAGAGACTGTGGGAAACATGGATGCTTTGATACCCACAGTCTCAACCAGTGTTTCTCAATTCCAGTCCTCAGGGAGCACTGCCTTGCATGTTTTAGGTGTTTCCCTTCTGCCACACAGGTGAGTTGAATAAGTGGGTGATTAACAGGCTTCTACAGCACTTGATAGCTGCAGAGGAGGTCATGTGATCATTTGAATCAGGTGTTCTGGAACAGAGACACATCTAAAATATGCGGGGCAGTGGTCCCTGAGGACTGGAATTAAGAAACACTGGTCTAACATCTAGTAGTTCAATGTTCCAACATCTATAAACAGCAGGTGCTTTTACAACTCGAGACCCTGGAGATACAACACATGAATGCTACAGCAAGGGGGAGCCAAGACCCCCCATCTCTGCAACCCAAGACTGGGTACGAGAACAACTGATCTGAGAGATGAGATCATGGCTAAGTTGAAGACCTGTCAATCTAGACACCGGCTAGAAAAGTTGAGTGAAGTACCTCGAGAGGGACTCCTAGATTATGTGAATACAGCACTAAATACAATCTCTACTGTGACCATCACAGAAACCAACAAAGTGATATACAGTACAGTGATCCTTGAGATGCTTGGCAAAGATAACACTAAGAGCGGCCATATTGGACAATGTCCAACATGGAGGAGAGGGTTGGAAGCCAAAGTCAAAGCAACACAGAAAGAAGTAAACCAATTGTTAGAACTCCATCCAGAAAGGGAATACCCCGGAAGTACAAACAGACCTGAGGCCCTGAAAATTGCCAAACAAAGACCCCAAAGCCTTGGCTGTCTGGCTGAAGAGATACACAAAGGAGATAGAAACCAGACAAATAAACATGCTGTTCTCTACCAGTCCAGCGAAAGTGTACTCCCACTGGTCAGGTAATAACACACAAGCCAACCCACTAAGGCTGGAAACTGAACAATACTGGAAACATATTTGGGAGAAAGAGGCATCACATAACAATGATGCACGGTGGCGAATAGACATAAGAGCAGACCACACTAATCTCTCTGAACAAAGTCCTGTGAACATCACAATGGTAGACATCCAACAAAGACTCTCAGGTATGAAGAACTGGACAGCACCACGCCTACTGGCTCAAGAAGTTGACTTCTTTCCATGAGCACCTAGTGACATAAATTAATCAACTGCTGAAGAATGTGACCCACCCTGAATGTCTGACTGAGGGCCGAACAGTCCTGATAATGAAAGACCCCCAGAAGAGAACAATCCCATCCAACTATCGGCCCATAACCTGTCTCGTCACAATATGGAAGCTCTTGTCAGGCATATAGCAGCTAAGATAAGTGGGCACATGTATCAATACATGACAGAGGCACAGAAAGAAATTGGTAAAAATACCAGAGAAGCCAAACACCAACTGCTTGGTTGACAGGACAGTCCCCAGAGACTGCAAAGCCAGACAAACAAACCTGTGCACTGCCTGGATTGAATTACAAGAAAGTATATGACTCAGTGTTACACACATGGATCCTGGAATGCCTGAAGCTGTATAAGATCAACAACACTGAAATAAATAAACAACAAGACTGGCAAAGGATATTGACTCAGAAATGGGGCCACTATCAGTCACCTCCTCTATACGGACGACATCAAGTTGTATGCTAAGAGTTAGTGAGACACTGAGTCACTGATCTATACCACCAGGATCAGTGAATTGCACTCCAAAAAGAGAGAAAAGCAGATGTTGAGGAGAGCTATAAGTACCTTGGAATACCACAGGCAAATGGCAACCACGAAGAGGCCTCAAGGAAAACAGAAACAGACAAATACTTGCAATGAGTTGGTTAAGCTCTGAGAAGTCAGCTCAATAGGAAGAACAAGCAATCAATTACGGGCAATCAACAGGTTGCCGGTAATCAGATGCCCTGCTGGGGTAATAAGCTGGCCAAAGGAGGAAATTCAAACCACTGATATTAAAACACGAAAGCTACTCACCATGCACAGTGGATTCCACCCCAAATCCAGTATTCACAGGCGATACAGTAAGGGCACAGAAGGAGGGAGAGATCTGATGAGCATTATAGCCACCATGCAAGATGAAATATCCAAGCTCCAAAAGTCAAGTCAAGTCAAGTTTATTTGTATAGCACATTTCAGCAGCAAGGCAGTTCAAAATACTTCACATCATAAAAACATCAATCAAGTAAGTAGCAAAATCATCAAATCATCAAGCAAATACACATAAAAATCATCAAAATCATAGAGCAAATATGAATGCATCAAAATCATAAGGATCATCAAACAAATATCATCAAGCAAAAATAGCTCAATCAAAAATATGTGTGATGCCCCGAGGGATAGAGCGCTCAATGAATGTCTCAGACAATGGAAACTGGAAGAGAAGAAGCTGAAGGAACCATCATGGGAGGAAAACCCCTGCATGGGATGTACCACCAACAGATAGCTAAAGTGGCTGATATAAACACATCCTACCAAATTGGGAATCACCTCCCAAGATGGTGGAAAACGACTGAGCTAAGATGGTGGCGCTTCCAGATTCAAACAGACAAAATGATAATGGCCAACCAGCTGGACATTGTGATCATTGATAAGCAGCAGAGCAGAGCTGTTGTGATCGATCTGGCCATCCCAAATGATGGAAACACCAGGAAAAAGGAACATGAGAAACTGGGAAAATACCGAAGGCTCAGGGAAGAGCTAGAAAGAGCCTGGCAGGTGAAGGCAACTGTCGTGGCTATGGTCATCGGAGCACTCGGGGCAGTGACCCCCACAATGGAGAGGTAGCTCCGACAGATACCTGGAGAAACATCTGTTTGAGAGAGATAAAGTTCTGTCTTGGCTAAAAGTTAACTGAAAGAAGCCTGTTTCTCCAAATCACAAGTACCACCACCAGACAGTTTTAAATGCTTTCACGTTTCACTGCTTTCTTAGACATGACAACTTTTTTGTTTTCAGTGGGTTCCTGAGATTTCTCACCACTGTCCAGATGCACATTTTTTGCTAGTGGGCACACAAACAGACCTGCGGGAAGACAGCAACACTGTTCAGGAGCTGGCAAAGAAGAACCAATGCCCCATCCACCCGGAGGATGGTCGGAAACTGGCGCATGAGCTCGGAGCTGTTAAATATGTGGAGTGCTCTGTGGTCACACAGGTATGGAGCAAATTTTCCTCCATACATTTATTTGACAGCAGCGGGAAATTATATTCTTTAATGAACTATTAGACATGTTTTCTTCTTCTCTTTATTCTTTTTCTTCCTCTTTAAAAGGAAGGCATTAAGGCGGTTTTTGAAGAGGCCATACTGGCAGCCTTAGGACATCCTAAAGTCAAATCTAAGAAGCGGTGTGTTCCTCTTTGAAGCAAGACCAACAGCATGAGATGTAATGGTGTAAGAATTTGGTAGGGTTTCTGAATAGAAAGAGTTTAATAAATCCATTTTTTAAAAAATGTAATTATCCCGCTGTGGGGTGTTAAAATGTGTGTCATGTTATGATGCTATTTATGGACTCAAATGCAGGCAAAACAATGCACCTAATTGATAATGAAGGATGATTAAGAAAAAGGATCTAGGAAGGGGTTAGATAGATTAACTGAATATGGAAAGACCTAAATAGCAATAAGAACTTAGACATGATCAGAAACCCAACACTAAAAAAAAACCGAAACACAAACACCCTTTGATCATGACAGCATGCATGTTAACGCATTGTATTATTGCATAAATGGTCTAAAATAATATTTAGTTAGATGACACTCAATCTAAAAGGTCTCTGATTTACAAGTTCTGTGGTCAGCCTGTTTGCATGATTCACTTCAACCTTTTTACATATTTCTGTTTCTGATTGGAAATCGTTTCCAAAACCTCTTTAACTACGACACAATCGTTATGTGGCTGAAAATGTGATTCTGCTTTTTACAAATTTAAATATAATTTGCTTTTGAATTAATTACTTTCAGATTTGTCTTTATTTTGTTCTGCACATTGTATTCAAATTATTGGAGGGTCATAAAAACTGTTAAAAAACTAAAAATATTTGAAAACATTCACAATATCATGTTATGAGTAGGATAGTCGTGGAGGATAGCTTTAACCTCTCTACAGTGGCTCTCAATACCTTTGAAAATAATGTAAAAACAATTTCTTTTTTTTTTTGCATTTCTGCTGCTTTTATGCAATATCTGCATAAACTTTTTATAACATAACAGTAATAGAACATGGTAAAAAAAACTGGTCCTTTTATGTCATAAGGCTTCAAAGAATGTGTTTTGTTCTTCTAAATAGCTTATGTTCTGTAACAAAACTCTATTGGCCTCATTCTACTCAAAAGAATGTAATTTTTTTGCTTCATTATAAAAGTTAACTTTGTTTTTTCTCTTTCTTTTTAAAACTAAAACAATATAGGAACATAGAACTTTCTAATATTTCACAATAAAAATAATCTATCTAGTTATATTTAATAAATTAGAATATGTATGCAGATGAGGCTCGTTTGTCAGATTGTAAGTACCTTTTGAAAATAACAACCTCTAAGTATTACATACTTTTCATTAAGCCCATATTTCTGCATTAAAAATGTTATATTGGTCTGATGTAGTATTTCTAATCTTAAACGTCATGTTTTCATTTGCTGTAAGCAGAAAATCATCATTAACTGAAATAAAGGCTTGAAAACATCAGTCTTTGTGTAATTAATCTATATAATTTTTGTCACTTAATGAATTGCGTTACTGAAATAAATGAACTTTTCAATAATTTTCGAATTTATTGACTGGGTCTAAGAATTAAAACAGTATCTTCTTTTTTAATAGCAGGTCTGGCATCTGTAGACAAATTATAAATATATAAAAAAAATGCTCTTTTGGATAAAAAAAAAAGCTGCAGAAGTTTTGTATGCTTACAGTGAAAATATGCATTATGTAGGCAAAAACAACAACAACAAAAAAAAAACTGTCATGATAGTTTCCAGTGTTACTGACATGTCGATGAGATCCTACTGGAACTGTTTTATAGTGGAGGAGGCTCTTGCAAGATCAGGGCAATATTTTAATAACAGTGGAGATTCAGGTGATGTTAGAGGGGCGTTGAACTGCAGATGGCTCTCTGCAGATGTTGCATTGAGGACCCAGACAATACTCCCACCTGAAAAAGGATAACTTCTCTCTTTTGGATCATGCTGTATGTTCCCCTGATCTAAACCCATTGAAAATGTTTTGAGAAAATTGTTAGAGAGGGATTACAACAAAGACTGTCAAAACTTTTGATCAGTTGAACGGTCTGAGTTTGATCAAAGATGGAGGTGGTAGTGTGATGGTCTGGGTCTGATTTGTTGCTTCAGGACCTTGATCAGTTGCTATAATTGATGGAACCATGAATTCTCCACCCCAAACAGAAGAAATCAGCAGGTAAGTAAACATTTTATCTCAACATTGTATAATGTCGTGACTACTAAACAGAATCAGTGTCACAATGGTAATATTGGAAAAAAAACAAACAGCTCCTCCTGCTGGATATAAGATGAGGAGTGTTTGTTTCTTTTGTGTTGTGCGGCTGCGCCACAGATAACATAAGATAATATTTTCCAGAAACTAGAGCACAAAGTTCAAGCCTTCAGTGCGAATGTATCTTGCGTCTGACCTGTCAGGGAAAAACAACGGTGAGTAAGGCTGAAAAAACTGCTAGACAAAATTATTACATGTCCTGTAGCATTATGAGGTTTTTCACTGAGATAAAATCCTTTTTTAAATCAGAAAATTTTACAAGTATCTTGTAAAAATTGATAATGTAGTTATATAAGCCCAAAGGCTTCCTAAATCATGTACTTAGGTAAAATAAAAGACAACTGTTGTGCCTTACCTGTTAGATTAAGAATTTTTTAAAAGAATAATTTGTGTATTTGAAAATGGTGAGATTACACTTTCAGACCAGATCATGTAATTATATGCATCCTTTTCAAAACTCACTGGCTTTGCAAGTTTTGTTGTGCTGGATGGTCCGCTGGGGGACTGGTGCCTATCCCCCGCCTCTCGCCCACTGACTGCTGGAGATAGGCACCAGCCCCCCAGCGACTCTGCAAGGATAAGCGGGAATATCAGATGGATGGATTGATACATCAGCTCCTTTCTTATGAGTTTTCAATAGAATAGAAATATATCCTTTATTGACCCACAGTGGGGAAACTCTGGTGTAACAACAACAAAGTGACAGGCAATCGAAGCACGTAGATTCACACAAAGATAAAAAAAATAAAGTGTATAAAAATAGAAATAAGAATAATTGAATGCAGTGTAAAACACTTCTTGGTCTGATTTCATAAAGCGCGATACAAATGTAGGCCATTTGACATTTTACCATTTAACTATCAAGTCAACAGTCTTCCCTTCCCCATGGTTTTATATGCCATAACAACATAACATTTCCATATTAAAACTTCTTTGAAAATCATTAACATTAATTGTTCTAATTTTCTGAGAAACTGAATGTTGTTTTTTTCCTTAACTTTAACTCATCTAAAATAAAGAGAAATAAAGGCTTCAGCTATATCATTCTATTTGTACTGAATCTATATGAAATCAATTATTTAAATTAGAAATAAATCTATTTTTGATGATATTCTGGTTTGTTTACATACACCTCGAGCAGAAAATCACAGGCAAACAAAGACGTAGCTGCAGTTATTTTGAATGTAAAGAAAACCATAATGTTGTGACAGAAAGTAATTGCTATTGACTTTTTAAAAAGTCAGAGTTATCAAGAAGCTCAGTGTTAGATTATCTAATTTGCTTAGAGACCAGACGAGAGGTATTTCTTAATAAACTATGTTAATTCTTCTTCATAATAAACCATAAAGTCTTTCATCTAATAAAAAAGTAGGAATAAGCAAGACAAGGTTAACTATTAAGGCTTACACACAATGCGTGGTTAGGACCAGGATGTATTAAGCTAGTCTCAATAAAGTCTCTTTTTTCCCTTCATTTTGTGTGTGCATGTCTAGTATGTCTAGTATGTGTGTGATGGAGGTATGAATTTCTCTAGTGGAACCCAAAGGGATTAATAAAGTCTATCTAAATTATTTAATCAGTTTAAAGTGTCTATGTCATAATAGGTGCAGGGGTTGGACCAAAATGCAGACAGGACAACGGTAGTCTTATGATGACAATGTTTAATAAAGAGGAGAATGAATGACTTACAAAGAACCAGACGACGTAGAACACAAAGGAACATGAGGGAGAATCCGACAGGGTAACAGAGAACTGAAGGGCCTGTATACACAGAGTGTCTAATCAAAAAATGAGGAACAGCTGGAGGGAAAGTGCAGGGACAGGAGAGATGAGAAAACAGAACAGCTGGAAAGAAGAGCAGGCTGAGGAAAGGAGAAAGATGAGTAGGAGGAAAATGACAAAACAGAATTCAAGACTAACAGAAACACTAAACAGAAACAAACACTGATCTAAAAAAAAAAAAACAAGTTCAAAGCAAGAATAAATGAGCTAACACACAGGGAATAAACTAAAATTGCAAGATTCACGTAATTAAACAAGGAAACAAAAGCATCAATGAAAACAAATAACCAAGTGATCAAAGAATGCAAACTCAAGAGAAGCATAAAACAGCTCAGGATCCTAACAGTTTAAGTATGTCTTTCCCCCTGAAGGGAGCCTTAATTACATAAAAAGCAGTGAGAATATGTCTCAGAATCACAATATCACCACATCAATTGTAAATTGAATAATCATATTGGATCTAATTTTAAAAAGATCCAATAATTAAACATTAGTAATCACACTAAATAAATACTTAACTATCAGGACATAACCTAATATGAAAGCTAACAACTTAAAGGGGATTCTCAAAGGGTTGGAGAATGGAGGCTTAGCTTCTTCATTGCTGATGAAGATCTTCCCTTATCAAATGGTCTCGCTCTCTATTTGGAAAGGTAAATTCATGGTGTATGACAGGGGTGTCAAACCCCAGTCCCCAGTCCTCCAACTTTTGAATGTATCTCAAGTCCAAAGCAACTGAATCAAATGACTGAATCATCTTCTCATGCGGTCAAGTTCTACTGAGTCCTGCTAATGACCTAATTATGGGTTTCAGGTGTGTTGTTGCAGAAACACATTTAAAAGTTGCAGGAATTTGACACCTGTGTTGTTACTATCACAACAACACATTATCAGTAGGGTAAAACTAACCTGCCTCATGACGGTCTAAACCCAGCTCACGTTCCCTATTAGTGGGTGAACAATCCAACGCTTGGTGAATTCTGCTTCACAATGATAGGAAGAGCCGACATCGAAGGATGTGGTATACGTGCATAATTTAGATCCTGTTTATACTGTTTATTTATTTACACAGAGACAATGTACAACATTTCATTAACCTTTTAAAAGGAGAGATGCATGGTACCAGGTTATAGGGAATGCTAATCTCCACCTGTAGTTCCTGGACAGGTTGATGTTGTCAAAAAGTAATGTAACAGATTATAAAATTGGTGAAAAACCAGTATAATGATTAATTACTGCATATCCAATAAGTAATTGTTCAGATTTTACTAAAACAAAGCAAACCAGTCAAGATACAAACCAACAGACAAATTCATAAAACCATTTCTTTGCCTTCATCAATAATGTGAGCAAATCTGGTTATTTAAAAGCCATTGTTTAGCCAAGTGTGCAAACTTTTTAAAACTAGTACACGTTATAATCTCACTTGGGAAACTATTCCAATAACTCATTGCGACAACAGAGATGGCAGTTTTATTAAAAGCAGTCCTACATTTTGGGATTCTTCACTCACCTCTAGAGGTTGCTCTTGTGACTAGTCATTTTATCGGCCCTCAAAGTAATAAACCTTCTGAAAGGTGGAGCAGCAATGCCGTTAAGAATTTTATAAACTAAACAAATGTTTACATAAAATATCAAATTTTAAAAATTTTAAAAATCATATTTGGAAAGAATATAACAGTGATGGTATTGTCTTAATTTCTTATCTTGAATCTTTAAGGCACTCTTTTATAGATTGATTTAGTAGGTTTTAAAACAGTTTTACACACCTGCGACCAACTAGTCGTAAAATATAAAAAACGAGAGAAAATCATAGAATAAGTATGGGAGGCCTTAATAGTAAGAGATCCACGTATATACCTGAAATTTACTAAACTAAATTTTAGAGATTTTCTAAGCTTTTTGACATGATTTTTAAAAGTTAGAATTTGCTCCAAAGTCACACCTAAATAGTTAAATTCACTGACATTTTTAATTTTCTCTCCATTCACATAAATATCTGGACAATTAATAATTTTCCACTTATTTGTAAAAAACATGGCCACCGTTTTTCTCATATTTACTGTGAGACTGGATTTTTGTGGCCAATTATTCACTTTTTTCAATTCTTCTGTTAATGTCAAGGCCACTTCTGCCAGATGCTTCTCATGAGTGAACAAAACAGTATCATCTGCATACATAATAATGTTGATGTCACAAGCAGATGGGAGATCGTTGATATATAAGCTGAACAGCAAAGACCCTAAAATTGAGCCCTGTGGCACTCCCATTACACAGTCTTTAAAGGAAAACAGTGTTTGATTTACTTTAACACACTGCTTCCTACCATCTTAATAAGATTTAAATCAATCCATTGCTTCGCTAGACAAGTCATAGTTTGCTAATTTACACAACAGAGTATGGTGGTTAACAGTGTCAAAAGTCTTATGTAAAGATTTGTAAATATCTGTTTGGAGTCTGAGGGAAAGGAAGAATGAAGGGTCCAAAAGAGGAAGTCCTGGAGGTCAGGCCTAAGTGCCAGGAACCAGCCATAGAGCACGACAGGGAGTTCATCCACTTTGGGTCAGAACCGGATAACTTTCTCAGAACCAGCTTGGGCTTTTTGCTCCATGCTCCATCAAGGCCTCTCAGTCGGGAAGGATCACCAGTGGATCACACAGGTGACGTCTTCCCAGGATGTTTACTCTGAGGCTGGGAGGCTGTAAGTTCAAACTTGTTTGTTGACTCGATTAGGCTCGGTTCTTGGTTGGTGTGTCTCGGTTGCTTGGAGGTGCATCATGGTGTCCATCCCTGTGGCTCGGTCCGCCATCTTGTCATCATCACTCCATTGCCACTACTGTATTCTGTATTCATACAGACTGATGTTTTCACACCTTTATTTCTGTCAATTGTGGTGATTTCATATATTAGTATATTCTAATTTATGGAATATGACTGTATATTAGATCGCTATTAAGAATCAAACATTCTACAATTTTTAAAAAAAACCTTTTTGTTTTCCTTTTCAGAGAGAAACTGTTACCCATATGTAGATATCACTGACTCAAGGTAGATCTACTGATGGCTCTGGGAGGAGAGATAGATCAGAAACTGGATCATTACCTTTAAAGAGCATTAATTTAACCTGTATTCACATGTGTTCAACATTACTAAATGTTTTCCAGATTTTATCATAACTGCATCTGAACAGTCTCGGGAGCACAAAGGATGATTTATTTAAATTTAATGCAACATGACGATATTTTTAACCGTCTTGGTTAGAATATTGACGTGTTTACGTGTGTGCACAAGTATGTTCACGGTCTGTTTCTGTTTCCTCATAGATGCAGGTATTGAAATGTGTAGTAGTGGGAGACAAAACATCTCAAAAAACATCCTTACTGATCACTTACACAAGGAACAGCTATCCTTCCAAATATATGCCAACAGTAAGCAAAGCTGACAATGCCAAGCTTTATGTTATAAAATTAATTCTTTATTTAGTTACTGCTCTAAAACTTTGTTTTCTATTTTGTTGTTTGCTTTTGATTGTGCTCTAAGGTTTTTGACCATCATTACGTCACAGTAGAGATTAAGGGACAATCTTACTGTCTTGGCCTAGTTGACACAGCAGGTAAGTGTCCTTAAAAGTTCGGGGGGGGGGGGGGGGGGTGTTGCCTTAGTTTTATAAATTTATTTGTAAAAAGATCTCTCGTTTGTCTTGTTGTTGATGCTTTCAGGTCAGGAGGAATATGACCGACTGCGCCCATTCAGTTACAAAAAAACAAACGTTTTTCTAGTATGCTTCTCCGTCGTCCACCCAACATCTGCTGAAAACGCCAAAACAAAGGTCAGTTTTCTGATGCAATTTCTCACTGCCATTTGAACATTAATTGTAATTAATGTTTAGTTTTGTTGTTGCTGAGACAAAATGTTTCCAGAAGGCTAAAATTATTCATACCCCTGGCAAATTTAGATCTTTTAATTTTAGATGTGGACCAAAATGTATGACAATGTCCCATAGATTTCAGCCAAAAAAATAATGATCTACATTTGACTATATTTCATGTGAAAGAGAATGTGTGAAGTTGTTCTTACCCATTGCAAATGGTGAGATTGTGTGAACAAATTGAAAGTTTTACACCATCTCAAATAGTCCTTACTATTCTAAAGCATCCTAACTCGTGTGATTAACTGGGAACAGCTGTGTTGATCAATTCACAGGTGAAAAACAGCAGCTCTCTGCAGCTGGTTTGTGGCAAGTCATGTCTGAAACAAAAAAGCTGGGTGAGGACCTGCAGCTGTGCACTGTGGATATCCACAACTCAAGGGTTACAGCTTTATATATAAATGTCTTCAAGTTCTAGTGGTCACTGTAGAAAGTATTTTTAAGAATAAAAGACATTTGTACTGGGTGTCCAATACACCCTGACCTCAAGATCTTTTGTTTTTGCGCATTTTTTGTCTGATTACTGTCAATAAAACCCCCAACATCTTAGAAAAAAAAAACCATAAGCTATTCTATAGTGTGGAAAATCGCAGCATATGTTGTAGGAAGTCAAAACTGACACCTGCAGAGGCAATAAAGATTATGCAAGAGACCAAAAGGAATCCAATCACCACCAAGGCCATAGTGAAGACTGTGGTTCAATGGACATTGCATACTGCTGGATTCAGTGGATGTAGACCAAGGTTGATGCCACTTCTACAGCACTAGTACAGCACTACTTGGCCTTCGAACAATCTCATAGAGGGCTCCTGGTATTTTGCTTTGTGGTCAAATGACACAAAAATCTGATTGAATCTGACGAAGCCCTCAATTTGCCGTAAAAAAGGAGAAACATTCAACCCCAAACACAAAATATCCACTGGTCAAGCATAGTGGTGGGAGCATATTTTGTAAATCATCATAAAAAGTGAAGACTATGTCAACATCAGGCAGTCTGCAGGAAAACCTGGTCTTATTCAACAGAAATGACTCAAAACACACAGCTAAAGTGTGGAAGACCTGGTTGTAAAGACAATAAAAGCTTTTCTACTGATTTTTAAGAAGGGTATGACTAATGCTAGACAATTTATTTTTGTTCAAATGTAAATAAAAGCAGAGAAATTATTTCCTCCATAATGAAACCTCTTATATATTGTTTTATCTATTGAGAGATGCTTTCATTTTTGATTTCAAACCAAAAAAAACCAACTTCTTGGTTAAATGAAAAGCAACTCTATCTAAATTTGCCAGGGCTGAGAGTCATTTTGGGTTTACTTATAACTGTGCAACCACTTTAAAATATTGTGAACAGAATTTCAAATTCTTCAATTTAAATCCCATATTGGATCATTATAATTTTAGTATAGCCATATAAATCATAAGCACAGGTGAAAATGTGAAAGTATTTATTCTGTAAGGGGACAAATACTTTTTTGCTGCACTACAGACTCATCTTTGATGGCTGTAATCACCAAGAGCCTTTTTATTGTCTTTACTTTGGCCCATTTTGGCTTTTCTTTTTGTTTATTGACAGAAGGCCTTCATCAGAACAATGTTTACCATTAACACGAAAAAGTTTAATTCCTCCTATTAGATGAATTAATGAGGTGGTGATTAGCAGCGCTGCCTCATGTCTGCATCTGGAGAGTTTATGATGCTTTCATTTTGCATTGATTACTCCAACATTATCTTGTATTAACACATTTTGTATTATTCATTTTCTTGTTTCTAGTGGGTTCCTGAGATTTCTTACTACTGTCCTGACACGCCTTTCCTGTTAGTGGGCACAGAAACAGACCGACGGGAAGACAGCAGCACAGTTCAGGAGCTGGCGAAGAACAAACAGCGCCCCGTCTACCCGGAGGATGGTAAGGAGCTGGCTCGAGAGCTTGGAGCTGTCAAATATGTGGAGTGCTCCATGGTCAGACAGGTACGGTGAACATTTTCCACAACATATTTAGTTAATTAACACCAAGAAATCCAATTTTGCTTGTGTGACTGATACATTTTCTTCTTCTCTTTGTTCTTTTTCTTCCTCTTTGAAAAGGAAGGAGTTAAGATGGTTTTTGACGAGGCTGTTCTGGCAGCCCTGGAAGCTCATGAGGTCAAAATGAAGAAGCTGTGTGTTCCTCTATGAGGCAAGGCCAAAATAATGAGGTGTAATGTTGCACACATTTGATGGCATCACTGAACTGAAAGAGGTTATGAAATTAACTTTTCTGACTGGGACCTGTTAAATGTATGCCTTAGCTGTGTCTGTTTGCTGCTCCAGTATGCATGTGATGGATTTTAAAACACCCAGGGTAAATGTGCCTGGTTAACATGTGCTGTTGTAAACCTGTTCACAGCAATGTTCTCTATTAGGAGAAAAAAAACCCAGGAGACCTCATGAATCTACAGAAGACCATGAAACTAATCTTTGCGTTCAAAAAAAGAGTTTCTATTTACATTTTCATCATCTCCTTTACTTTTGAATGACTTATGTCCTATGAGTTCATTATTTTTTTATGTGCAGTTTGATGAAGGGTCATAACCGGGTGTTTGGGTTTCATCTGTGTTTGTATTTAGATTATTTTCTTCAGCTCTTGTCTCATGGGTCACCGCCTTCCTCAGTAATTAGTTACAGCTGATTCTCAACCCTTTGATTACCTCTGTGCATCTATATGTTCTCACCTGTGTCATTGTTTCCCACTGGATTGTAAACATCAACTCCTGCTTTGCCCTTTTGTGTCTCCAGTGGGGTCTGTAAGGGTTTGGGGCTTTATTAAATCACTTTCATCTACGCCTCCTTCCACCCTGTCTCACTTTAGGTTCTCCTAAAAACCAGCATAATCTTGTCAATAAAATATGACTAAGCTATAGTATGTACTACTTAGATTCACTACACATAAAGTTAAATATTTTTAACACTGGATTCCTTATTTTTTTAGGTCTATGGTTTACAAATAATATAAACCCAAATTTCAATGTCTCATTAAAACGAGAATATTGCGAGCAAGTTAAACATTGGAAACTCATGGTGTCACACCCTAATCAGCTAATTAACTCAAAACACCTGCAATGTTTCCAGAGCCTCTAAATCAGGGGTATTCAAAGTGCAGCCCATGGGCCGTTTGAGGGCCTCGAAATGATTTTGCACGGCCCTCGATCACAATTCAAGAAAGGCCTAAATTTAATTTGCCAGCCCAGCCTGTTGATGCAGATATACTTTAAAAATTGTTAGAGTGCAATTTTCATTGATGCCTTCAAAGAAAAAAAAAGCAAATTAAAATCTTCCTAAAATGGAAACATTAAGGTGCAACACAAGGCATTCATCTTTATTCAGCCATGTTTGTAGATAGAATAGTATAGAATAGACTAGAATTAGCCATTTTAATCCCACAGAGGTAAGATTCAGGTGTAACAGCAGCATCAGATATATAGGTTCACACAAAAAGTTTCAAAAGTGTTAAATATATATAAAAAAAACATGATTAACAATAACAGTAATAATATACTGTACACGATTATAACAAAGATACTGTTATATTAGATTAGAAATATTGTACTCACGATTCAAAGTATGTGCAACTAAGTAGGATGACTTTTCCTTTAAATGTACATAATGAGCATGTGTGTTGAACTTTAAAAACACCTAACAGACTATTTACAGTACAGTATATCAGTGCAGAAAAAAAGATTTAGCTTTTAATGTAATTCAATAGTAAATAGATCCACAAACATCCAGTGACTTTTACTAAAAAACAGACTTGGGCATTCCTATTTATTAAGCCTTGTGACTTAGAATGAGCCATATTTTGTTCATATATATATATATATATATATATATATATATATATATATATATATATATATATATATATATATATATATATATGAACAACAAAAATGATCAACCTGAAAAATTTGACATTGTTTGCTTTTATTGTTTTTCTTTAGCCAGGCAAACTTGTGGGACTCTTTTTATGTTTCAGATCTACAGTGATTTACTGATCCCTTGTTTACAGAAATCAGACTACTTTGCTTGTTTCATTAAAAATATTCTGTGTTTAGTTTGTTGTTGAGCAGATAAAAATGAGAAAAAAAAAATAATAATAATAATAATAATAATAATAAATTGTTTCTACAGTTTTAATTTACAAAAAAAGACAATAAAATTCTGTGGCCCCTTCCCTTCGTCCATTCAATTTGACATTTTTGGCCCCCATGGCAAAGGTTTGGACACCACTGCTCTCAGTGGTCCTCAGTCTGGGTCAGTAGGCTACATAATCATAGGGGAAGACTGCTGAGTGGACAGATTATAGGTTAATAATTCAAGTTTTAATTAAATTAGAAGATGGAATAATAAAGTATTAGTGTAAGGGTGTACCTACACTTGTGCACGTTTGATTTTTCTTGCCTCTAAGAAATTAGTTTCTTTTTTATTTTAATTGAACAGGACAAATAGCAGATTAAAAGTGGGAAAACAACTGGAAACTATATTTATTATGGTTTCATTGTTTTTGGTTTTTGTTTTGGGATACAAAAATTTGGAGTTGTAAACTGCAAACCCGCATTTTGTTTTGTAAGCATCCTACCTTTTGTAAATATGAAAAGGACTCTAAGCATCATTCTGTTCAAGAAAGTTTGTTTTTTGTTATTTTCTTTTTTGTTCTGAAACATGAAAATTTTATATTTAGTGAAGTTTTTCTTATTTTAAAGTAAAGTGAAAATATAAATACTCCAACACATAAATTATACATTGAAACACCTCCTCCTACTGGACACAAGTGGGTGTGTTTCTGTTGCTTGTGTGATTCGCGGCTGCCTCCATAACAGATAACAAGGGCAATAGATGTTTATTTACAGTCTGAATTAAGCGCAAAGTTCGAGCCTTAAGCCCAGATATCATCTGTCGGAAACAAAAAGGTGAGTACACCTGGAAAAAACGTCACAGAACGTGTTAAAGGTACAAGCACAGAGCAACAAAGCAAGGTTTTACTGAAATAACTAAATAAAGTCGTTACGTCTAACATTACTGTGTAACAAAAAATTATGATCGATGAAGAAAAGTTCGTATTGGGAAATAATGTTCTGACAGAACATTTTAAGAAGCCTGAAAATATATTGTTTGCATGCATGGACTGAAAAAAAAAAGTAAAATATGACGCCAAGAAAAGATCAAATGTAATTTCCTCTAATTTAAAATAGGATAAGACCCGCAATAAAGCATATAATGCAAAATGCTATGGTAGGGAACAAGGTCAAGTTTAAATACTGCTATTAACTCAATGAAAGATTATCCAATGTGTGCAGGTTAAATGGTGATGAAGGGTTCTGCTGTCTTGTTTGGGAACCAATTATATTACAGATTCACTAATCAGATGTTAGGGTCTATTTGAAGAGCCTTAAGGAGATAATTTGATAGTGCACTGTAGCTGTTGGGTTGCTAAGGAAATATGAAATAATTGAAAAAGTATGAAACCCATAATATATGATCTTAAGGCATAATCAATCATATATATATATATATATATATATATATATATATATATATATATATATATATATATATATATATATATATATATATATATATAAAACTATTTAATTGTGCATAAATTATTAAAACATATAGATAGTACATTTTAATATTTTTAGGGGATAGATAGATAGATAGATAGATAGATAGATAGATAGATAGATAGATAGATAGATAGATAGATAGATAGATAGATAGATAGATAGATAGATAGATATTTTCCAGGCATGTCCAGCAGGAGGCAGTATATCAGTTCCTCTTCATGATCTGAATCTTGTGTGATTTGCGCCTGCGCATTAAGTAGTTCTACCCTCAAACCCGGATGAAACCAACGCCTAACTTGTCGGTAGAAAAACGGTAAGCTGAACCTAAAAAATAAGATTAAAAATGAGTTGTTTATTGGTTGCTGCAGTCCGGGATGTGTAAATAAACATCTCCCAGAAATATAAAGTATTTACGGAAATGAAGCGTGTGTTTATTAGTGTAGCAGTTCTTGAGTTTGCGAAAGTTTCCTGTAGGTTAGCCTTACTTTGTGGTCTTCTTATTAATTTTGTTAATACTTCCGTCACTTTGGATCAGTTATCAGCTCTGTTTTTTGTTAACAATATTTTTTCTCATTAGTGGTGTTGGTTTGTGGTTGAGTTAAGTGGGAGAAAGTTACAAAATTGATCTTTTAAATCTAACTATTGTTATTTTCAATCACTGTGAAGCTACACTCACAGTTTTATTAGCCCCACCTGGTCGTTTTTTTAAAATGTTTTTTTTTTTTTTTTTTTTTTACCCGATTTGATTTCTAATTTTCGCCTGTTCAGGCTTCAGGTTTTAGTTAGTTTCAGATCTCCGAGTTCAGCTCATTTAGCGGAAGTGTTTGCAGTATCCGCTTCTAAAATCACTTTGAGCTAATAAGCAGTCTTTTTACCGTCTCCCCGCATTTTTTTTTTTTTTTTTTTTATGCATCTTTGGTATGTAACATATGCGGAAGCCGCTCTCTGACATTAGTAGTAGTTGTTCCCACATGCATTAACAAGTCTAGTCAGGCTGATTAGGCTCATTTTCTTACTTTTACTGATTTGAGGAAGTTTGTCATTTACTTAAGTCAGAACAAACAGCTGATAAAAGGCTTACACATGGAAATATTGAACTGTCGCAAGAAAATGTATTAGAAGTATTACGGTAGTAAGAAAGAAAACCCTTGTACTTTTTAGGGTTTTATGTATTTCACAGGTATGTGTTATACAACTGAAAGATGAAATCTGGAAAAATCGCTATACTGGTTTCTTTTACTTGATTTAACTTTTACACAGGTGTATTGAGTACCCAAAAACTGTGCTACTTCAACATATTTTTACTGGAATAAAAGTTAAAAAAAAAAAAAAAAAAAATAGCTGTTCAAAGGTATTTGGTAAAAAAGCTACACAAGAACAGAGTATCTGATCGTAACAAACTGATTTTATATTTCACAATGTCATCAGACAAAAAATATATAAAATTAAGTGGAAATTCTGGTATTTTAAAGACTAAAATGAGAAAGATAATACAAATGCATAACTGCAAAATTTAAAAAATGAGCAGAAGAAACACTTTTCCAAATAATTTTTTAATATGAAACTAATACTTATAGTAATGTATATGTATGTTAGAACAGGGTAAAGTGCTTCCAGTGAAAAGTTATAGTGTTTACTGTATCTTTTTGATCTCCAAATGGCAGAACAGGCTCAGCAGATAGAAAACAGCTTTAGAACAACAAAGCTTGTGAACAAACAAGAAGTCTCACTTTAACATAAACTCTGTCTGTGTCCCACACACTTTTGGTTAAAATATATTTATTTATTCAGTGAATTATTCAGAAATTTTACTGAAGAGTAGCGATACTTCATAATAATATTGCTTAAGTAAAGGTCAAATGTACAGTGTATTAAAAATATCACTAAAAGTTTTTTTTTTTTCTTCTTCTTCTTCTTCTTTGGAAAGAGTGAATCAAGTAAATGTAAGTAGTTATGCTCCCTTAGGTTCTCCTCTGCCACCCGTTTCACGGTCCCTCCTGCCCGTCTCAGCACCAGATCTTTTGGTATATTCAATCACTTTCAACCTCTAAACCCAGACTTAAGACATACCTCTTCAGAATTGCTTATTCCATTTAGTATCCATTTCTTTTCGTTTTTAGTTATTTCTATTGCATTGTTCAGCTTCCTTGTTTGTTCTGTATGTACTTCTTGTTTTTTAGTTTCTTGGTTTTGTTTCCTTGAGTGTCTGGAAAGGTGCAGAGAAATAAAACGATTATTTGCATAACGAATATTGAGCCATCAAGATCCAGCTCCTGATTTGTTCAGCTAATGAGAAGGCAGACACTCACTGGCCTCTTTATTAGGTACAACTGTTCATCTGCTTGTTTATGCAAATACTTAATTAGGGTATCACATGACAGCAACTTAATCAGTTTGGTCATCTTGACATAGTGAAAATGACTTGCAGAAGTTCAAAGTTGTTGGTGCCAGATGGGCTGGTCTAAGTATTTCAGAAACTTCTCATCTGCTTGGATTTTCACACACAGAACTTGGTAAAAAATATTATGACCAAATATTGCATCCAGTCTGAATCGAGAGCTTTATAATTGTGATATTGTACACATGTGCTGTGCAATTTGATATAATTTGCAGCTCAGAAATGAGTATTGCAAAAATGGGCAAATTATGAGATTAATTGTATCTTTTTTTTTTTTTTTTATAGCATCTTTGCAGGTTAAAAAGAAAGATGAGTTTTTGAAAAAACAAAAACAAAAAAAAAAAAAGACTTTCCAGACCTTATTGTTAAAAAGAAAGTCAGGAGCTTTTTCATTGACTTGTATTTAGATGATGTCGAGTGCTGCACAATATGAGAAAAATATGTAATTGCGAAACTCTTTCTGAAAATTTACCCCAGTCTTCTCTTTCTGTTGCATTATACATGATCCCCACCACTCTCTGTGAGCTTTAGCATCTCAGTCACTAAAAATGCCCAATAGCTGAGGGCATTAAGGAGAGATTAAGAGTCCATCCAGCTGGTCAAATATATCATCAGTATGCAGAGTATGCATGCATGAGACTTGAATTGTAATATCCTACAAAGTATTGCATTCAAGCACTCATCTGCAGTTGTGATATGGCAAACCGAGATTGCGATTCAATATATTGTACCGCTCTAATTATGTCATTTATCCTTGAATTTCATCATCGCAACTCAAATTTCTTGTAGAGTTACTGTCTGAGAACTAATTGATTAATGCACATTTTAATTTAAAATCCAAAATAAGTTTTTAGCTTCTAGTTTTTAACCCCTTAGGTCATGATTTTAAAGTGGTTGTCTGATTTTTACATTTGTTTTGTTTTAGAAGTTAAATAGTAGGGTTGCACAATATAAGAAAATCATGGAATATATGATTAATATTGGTGAATGTTGCAACAACTATATGATTTGCGATTAGTAAACAAATAATTAATAAGTAGCTTTCTGCTTTGGGTTTATATCAAACATAATGACCAGTCTATGTCATCTGTTTCAGCATTTAAACAACTTGGTTGGAGATTCTTAATAAATCACCACCTTTTTACCACCTTAAACCTTTTATGCTGCCTTTACCAACTTGTGTCTCCGATTTATATTTCAGGCGTAAATGCATGGTTCTTAAACTGCAAGCTAATTTTATCGCAGTTTTTCGTGATATTCAAATTGCATAAACTGTTGTCACGATAAATTTGCGATATTTTGTGCAGCCCAACTACTGATATTTGTATGTTTTCAAAACATATTTACTCTCTGAATTAAAAAAATGAGACATCAATTTAAATGGAACTATTTCTATTGGAAATAGTTGGTAATCCACTCAAAAACTAACCTGTTAGTAATCACACTAATCTATTTAATGATTACTGAAGCAAAGAAATAAATCCAAAGATAAACAAATAAATATGAAACTAGCAACTAAAAGAGAAATGTCAAAGGAAGTGAGTCTAAGTTTATCAACGGATCAGAAGCTAATTTTATCCGAGTTAAATGTGAAGGAAAAGTTTGGAGACACAGAACCGCCACAAACGAGGAGAGAGTGAATACTTTTGGTTTAGACGGATGATCCAACGGATCCGTTCCCCTCTCAGCTGGAGGGGTTTCCAGCAACGGCTCTGCCTGCCTGGCCAGGTCACTCTAAAGCGAACCAAATCTGTGGGATGTTCAAGGCTGGGACGATTGGTCGGGCAGAACTTTTTGGTGTTCTGGTTCTGTCTGTCAGTAGCTGTAATTCAATAAAGTTACCCATTGTGACATCACCAGGCTCTGATCTGCAGTCAAAGCGTTTGGGCACATTTTCCAACGACAGACCAAACTTCAACACAAAATTCAAATTCAAAAGACGTGTATTTAAAAAACATTCGGAGTGTAGACACTGAATCGATATGTGAAGCTCTAATTACTCATCAGCGGTTCTGGATAATCTCTAAAGCTTACTGGGTTCTCAATTCGCAGAACAAGACGCCCAGTAAAGGACACCATTTGACATGTATAGACGTGTATCTAAATCATCAGTTTCTTGACCCCAACACTTCATGGTCATAACTAATGCATGTTTTAGCTGATTCAGGAGCATCGTCTGCAGGATAACAGATTAATTCAGCGCAGTCTGTCACAATGAAGTCCTTGTTCCTGCAACTACAAACCCCATTTTGGTAAATGTTTTGTACTTTGAGGCACAGATATTATAAGAACTGCTGGAAAAACCTACTGTCTGGAAAATTATGAAAGGAGAACTTGAAAGCGCCTTTCTGCAGGGGGTGGCATCACGAGGGTACCGTTTTACCATGAGCTGATCAGTTAGCGGAGGAAATTACTCTCTCTGTATTTTAGGTACTTTTTTTAGAAGAACATTTCCACCATTAACATTTTTATTTCTCAGATTTGTTTTTGAGAACGTCAGAACTGGATGGGATCAATTTAAACCTGTGGTTCTCAAATTGTGTTACAAGTGGATTTAGGGAGGTGGTACTGGTTCTAAAAACACAAGAACCATTGATTGAAACAAATTGTTGAATAATCCTTAAAATATTTTTGTTTATATAGAAGTTCTGTCACTTTTTAATGGTTGACTGTGAATGTAAATGTGTCCTCTTGACGAGGGCACGCGTGCCATTGTTAAGAGAAATAAGTGTGCTCTCTTTGTGTCTGCTTTTCCATCCATCATATAGCTTCTTGCTGACCCATTGCTCTTATTTTCTGTTTCATTACAGATGCAGACTATAAAATGTGTAGTTGTAGGGGACGGTGCAGTTGGAAAAACCTGCTTACTGATCTCCTACACAACCAACAAGTTCCCCTCAGAATATGTGCCCACAGTAAGACATTTTAACAATGAGTCATCCTGTCAACTCACAGCTTCAGAACCGCTCTTTATGTATATTTCTTCATGGCTTTAACTGATTAACATCAACGTGATTTCTCACACCACTCTGTTTTGTTTTTTCTAAGGTTTTTGACAATTATGCAGTCACAGTGATGATTGGGGGGGAGCCCTACACGCTGGGCCTCTTTGACACAGCAGGTACGTTTCTCTGGAAAGTTCTCAGTTTCTGTAAATTTTCTGTGACTCAAACTAAAACAAATCTTGCTTGTTGTGTTTGATGCTCTCAGGTCAGGAGGATTACGACAGGCTGCGTCCTCTCAGCTACCCACAAACAGATGTTTTCCTCGTATGTTTCTCTGTTGTCTCCCCATCATCTTTTGAAAACGTCAAAGAAAAGGTCAGTGTTTGAGTAAACTCCGAGCTCTTTCTGTTGTCACTTCTGTTAACAGTTGCGACACCCCGTAACATGGTAATTAAAACAAAATCTGGTCGTTAGTTAGTCAATTAAACCCATTATCCAGCTGAAGAAATTCAAAGACAATATATTAGACCATTTAAAAAAAAAGAAAGAAGATTGTGTGGCTTGTTTGCAGCCATGTTTTATCACCTCTCCTTATTACTGTAAGTAGGCAGGAGCTGAGCAGACCAGCTGCTGAAATGTGTAAACTGCAGGGTTTTGGTTATTGCACAGTTTCAGGAGGTCATCTTATTGTTATTGTTTTTCTCACAGCAAATGTTATTAATAGATGATGGGCTGGACTCCCAGCAGGCTAACCAGTGACTGTTGTAAATTGTGCAGCAAGTGCAAAGTCATTGTGTTGCTGAAATAAGCAGTCCTATTTTTTTCTTATTTAATGGACTTAATTTAAATATGAGATTTCTGGAAACATCAACCAGAAAGAAAAATGTGGCATAAATTCATAAAGATGCTCATATTTATATTCTAAAATGGGCTCACAGGGACTGAAAACTGTAGAAATGTAGGGGATGTAGACATTAGAAATGCGTAGGAGCTCCAAATGTTCCATTTTCTGACCTCTCAAAGTGCTTTTAAGGTACAAGTTGTAGTTCCACATAAAAAAAATAATAAAATAAAATAAAAAAAAATCAGATTACTGCCTTGCTCATGTACACTATGACTTGCGTCGGTGGTGAAGTTAAACTCATAATCTCCGATTTGCAACAACTAAACTTGCTTAAGGGCTAAATGTACCACAGCCTGTGTTGTGGTTGGTTTTTCACAATGAACGCTGTTTATCTGCAGGATGAAACAGAAATGTTACAGTTTCACTTTCTTTTTTACTTCAGTAAAACAGGCAGCATGAAGGAAAGCAGTGGGCAGAGAGTCTTTCCTTTAGTACTGTGTATTAAGTCTGCACACCCCTGTTAGCATGCCAGGGTTTTGTGACGGAGAAAAATAAGACCAATATAAATGATTTCAGAAATTTTTCTTCTCTAAATGTAGATAAAAACTAAATTAGACTCTGAAGCACCTGTGGATTTGAATTCATATGCGTGTATTTTCATTAATATGTGCTGCTTTGAATAAGTAAATCTGACATCTGATTTTATTACATTATTGTAGGTACGTGTCTACCATCAGAGCACGTCTTGACTTTGCAATTCCTGCCCACTCTTCTTAGCAAAATTGCTCCAAGTCTGTCATGAGAACCTCTCCTGTTCACAACCCAGTTCAGATCATGAGCCTACACATTCAGGTCTGCGGTCTGCCTGGGCCAGTCCAAAACTGAAATGTGTTTTTTTTTTTTTGTTTGTTTGTTTTTTTTAAAAAAAAAAAACAAACAAAAAAACAAAAACAAAAAAAAAAAAAAAAACACTTCTTAAGATCTGAAATTGTTTATCATCTTCTTATTTTCCTACAACCTGCATCTGCTGTTTTTTGTTTTTCTTTTTGTTTGTTTTTTGTGGGTATTTCAGTACTTTTCTTGCACTGCACAGCGTATTTCAGCTAGTAGTCCACAATACAACGAAGAGCAATCATCACACAACAACACTGCCTAAAATCGCAACTGCTCAAATGCAATATTTAGTAAGATGTTATATATATATATATATATATATATATATAGATATATATATATAGATATAGATATATATATAGATGTATATATATATAGATATATAGATAGAGATATAGAATAGATATATATATATATATATATATATATATATATATATATATATATATATATGTGTTATATATATATATATATATATATATATATATATATATATATATATATATATATATATATATATGTTATATATATAGTGTCAGCTGTTCACACTCTGCAAATGGGTAATATATTTTGCGAGCTGAATGGACTCCAAATGCCTTAAATGTTCACAAGTGATGCATATCTGTCATGGCTGAACTGCTAAAGCTTGCTGACCGAAAGGACCTTTGTGTTCTGATAAACAAGACAAGTGTCTGGAAAATGTGGGGTGACTGTGATCAATATCATCGTTAGACATTTCTCTGACATTGTGCATCCCTGAATAAAGCTTATTGTATACTCTCTATTTTACCTTTTATTCTTATTATTTTTAAATGTTTATCTGTGTGCTTCCACTTGCCTGTCACTTTGCTGCTGATACACTTGAATTTTCACATTTCTATTCTTTTTTTTTTTTTTTTTTTTTTTTTTTATACATGAAAAACAGACTTTTTATAAACGTTTATATTGATTGCTATGACCTTAAAGAGGCTAATAACCGTGGCTTAAACCGCTGTCTTTGAACTACACGATTGCTATTAAAACAATTCTAAAGGGCATCATTACCAGTTAATTAACTTAAACAATGATTTGTTTATAACTCATTATAACATATTTTTAGTCATTACTATAAAAGTTTTTTTTTTTTTTTTTTTTTTACTTGTCCCATTGTTGTTTTGGATGAGGTTACCTCAAATTCATAATCATAGTATTTCAAATGAAATATGGTATACAATATTTGAGTTTTAGTTTAAAAACTGGGAATTATGACAATAGTTGGAGATAAATTTTCTCTTTTTATTCTCCAATGAGTTCCGGATTGTTGGCAATTCCTGACAAGTTTTATATTCCACTGTTGAAGTAGATATACATAAGAGAAAAAAAAAAAAATCCAGTCTAATTGAATCTTTTTCTTCCTAGTGGGTTCCTGAGATTTCCCACCACTGTCCAAGCACACCTTTCCTGTTAGTGGGAACACAAGTAGACCTGCGGGAAGACAGCAACACAGTCGAGAAGCTGGCTAAAAACAAACAGCGCCCCCTGTTCCCTGAGAGCGGGGAGAAGCTGGCACGGGAGCTCAGAGCTGTCAAATATGTGGAGTGCTCTGCACTCACGCAGGTACGGAGCAAGTTTCCCCCCCACGTAATCAAAAAGCATACCCTCATTTATCAATCGTGTTGTTTCACTTTATTCTTCGTGTTCTTTCTTGTGAAACAGCGAGGGCTGAAGAACGTGTTTGACGAGGCCATACTGGCAGCTCTGGAACCACCTGAGATCAAAACTAAGAGGAAATGTGTTCTCCTATAAAGAAATGCCATCGACGAGAGATGGTTGGGGGTGTAAGAAATCACAGGGAAAATTCAACTGAAACATCCACGGTTATTTGGGAGGAAAGCAAAATAAGGACACACCAAAGGGGATGGGAGGAACGGCGCCGTAGAGATTGTTTTTCTAACATGTGCTCAATGATTGTACCTTCTAAACCAACTTTGAAAGAGGCCTCCAACATGCCATATTTGTCCTTTTACTGAAAGCTTTTAGAAACTACTGTATTCTTTCTGTATTCAGGTGTCCCCTCTCCCTTTTCCCTTACTGCTTACTGTAACGGTTCTATGCTGTATTTTATCTGTTAAGAGATATTCATTTTGAAAGTGCCCTTTGTCCTCACGATGCTTTACTGAACCAGGAAGGGGAATGAAGCAACATGGTAAGATGTTAAAAGGGGCACTGAAATGTTGAGTGGTACTTTTTTAGTTTTCTTTTTGGCCCTTATTCGATTAGCTAATGAAAAGCCAAAGGGTTTATCATCAATCCAAACAAATCGGTCATGTTTACTTCCCTCAAGGCTAAGTGCGTTCTCAAGTTTTTGTTTGATTTTATGTTTTTTTTTTGTTTTGTTTTTTTTTTTCCTGTATGCCTCATATGAGTTCTGGGAAATCTTTGTAGCCTTTTTTTTTATTTTTAAACTTGAATTTATTTTATCCTGATTTAATTTTTTAATTGCTAGATGACCAACAGTGATTTAATTGATTTTGAATTTTAAAAAATTAAGATGTAATATTTTTGATAAAACTCAAACTTGATATGAGGTGATAAATCTTTTTAGTAATGTTCAGGGTTTAAGCAATCGGAGGATATTTTTAATAAAATCCTTTGTTTTTTTTTATCAAAAGTGAAAATGAGTTCTGTTTTGTGTGTTGGAAAAATATTTGAATAAATACAGAACCTTGTTAAATTACCCCATTGAACTTTTTAGCATTTTGTCACATTATGTCCACAAACCTCAATGCATTTTACTGGAATTTTATGGGGTAGACCAACACATCATAGAGCATTATTGCGAAGGAAAAGGAAAAAGTTGAATGGTTTTCCATACATTTTAAAAATAATTAGAAATATGTGGCATGTGATTGTATCCACCCTCACCAGAGTCAACACTTTGTAAAGACGCCTTTTTCCTGCAATCACAACTGCGGGTCTTTTGCGTTATGTCTCCACTAGCTTTGCACACGTAAGACATTTTTCAGCCCATTTACCTCGGTCCATTTCCATGGATATCACAGAAACAGACTTTAACTAGGCCACTCTAATACATAAATATGCCCTTTCCCATTCCACTGTAGCTCTGACTGAATGTTTCGGGTTGTTGCCCTGAAGTGTTTTGCAGCCTCTGGTGAGTTTTCTTTCAGCATTGCCCTGCATTTACCTCCATCTTCTCCGTTCATGCTGAAGAAAAACATTCCCACAGCATGATGCTGCTACCACCATTTGTCACCATGGTGATGCTGCATTCGAGGCAGCGTGTGGCGTTTGCTTCCCCATTCCAATGCCTGGATTGAACTTCAGAAAGCCGTCCTCAACACGACCAGATACCTGCCATGTTCAGCTGAACTGCTGCACCAAAAGTAGCCAATAAGTGAACATCCAGATGTGCTGAATTAACACAAAAGTTACTTTGTTGAACCTCGACAAGGTAAAAATATATTTAGAAAAGTGTGGCTAAATAAAGTTATAAATAGGATATTTTTAAAGAAATTTTCTTTCTCCTTCAACATACTGGCTTCTCTTAGTGGTGCTGTTATTTTTAGTAAACATGACAGTTCAGCATTTATTGGGTTTCCTCCTCAGTTGTAACGCAGAGTTTTAGTTTTCAGTCGACGCAGGTTGAACGGCAGTGGCATTGCTGGCAACTAAGCCACACTGTTGCACATAAAGATCCATCTAAGACAGGTAGTTGAATAACTAACTACCCCCCTCCCCCTCCAAAAACCAATCATAAAGATTTAAAATAAAACCCATAGCCCACACTGCTTATCACTCGATGAGATCCAACCCTATGTTACCGGCTTTAATCCCAGTTGGCGGAGTTGCAGAGTGTTGTTTTTTTTTTTTTTTTTTTTTTTTTTGACAAGGAAAGGATCAAATTTTGCTGAGTTGATGTTTCTGTTTTCTCGAAAACAATTGTGGTTCTCGCTTTTAAACCGGGAACTGATCAAGACAAGTGGTCAAACAGATACACAAGTACATTTGGTACTGCTTCATTTGGCAACCGTGAAACCAACAACAAACAGTGACTCAAACAGGTTTGGGTTTCAGATAAACTACTGTATTTGTTAGATGTCTTGGACAGACATGACGTGCTGGAGGGTACAGAAATATTTTACATGAGGGTGATGAGTGAAGCAGTACAGACACTGAGGTAAGTAGAAGCTGTTCTTGCTGCTGCAGACTGAACTGAAGGAAAGACTCTGATACACAGTTGTGTTCAAAATAATATCAGTAGGTGTAAAAAAAGGAAGTAAAGCTCAGAATGCTTTTAAAAGCTTTTATTTCCATCATTGCATATGCACTGGAAACGTGGCTCATTGTATTCAGAACAATATGAGGAGAAATTGATCAAATTTGTTCTCAGTCTACAGAAAGTGAGTAAAAGGGAATGAATCAGTCTAATTTACTGCAATAAGAAGCACGATGCTTCAACCATCATGCTTCACAGAGTACTGTGGCTTTAATTCAGTATTTAGGGTTTGCTCGTTAATACTCTGCATCCTTTAGACAATAAAAGCTTGCTCTCATCAGTCTGGAAAGTGCTGCTCCATTTCTTTTTAGACCACTCACTGCATTCCTCGACAAACTGTAATTTCCTCAGCCCATGTTGGGTTTTTTTCAACATGGGAGATTTTACAGGGGCTTCTTTAGATTACCTTCACACAGGCGTTTTCTGTTTCAGCACTCCCAGGTGAGACCTTCTTTGATCACCTTGCAGTTGATCATTGGCTGAGTCTTTACCATTTTTACTATTCTTTGATCTATTCCAATGGGTTTCGTTCATGTCTTTCTGGTTTTAATTTTCAGTTCTAATCATTTGAGATCATCTGCAGTCATTTATTAGTTTTCCATCGTCCAATCAACTTTCTAATCAAAGCATGCTGTTCTTCTGACTGTAACGGCCTATTTTGCTCAGATTTTCCTCAGACAGGAAAGCTATAGAACCATGCTTTTATTTTAAACATGCCCCTTTTTAATTAACGATTTAGTTACACAGAAGCAGTAGTCTACATACCATGACTGCTGGCTCTGTTGGTTTTTTGTTACTCTACTACAGCTGATAGTAAATTATTTGGTACATAGAAGTATAATTTCAACCAAAACCATTGTTTGATCTGGTTAGTGATCTTAGACCGCAATTACTTTGAACACAACTGTAAAAAATAAATAAACCAGGAACAAAAAAGGAAACATAAATACAGAACATGTTCAAAGACCTGCTAGTATAAGACATAAAGTATAAGCATAAAAAACACTGCTGCAGTGTTTCTGTTAGTTTTAGTTAATTGCAGCTTTAAAAGCTTTGTCATGCGAAGGTTTAAGTTGCTGTTGTGAATCTGTCCTCCTTTGCGGTTTATTTCTGAGAGAATTGTTTTTGAAGAAGAGAACATTATTGCTCTCATTATCAAAGATTTGTTTGCTGCAGCTTTCAAATTAGAAGGGCCTAACCAGAAGGTTCAGATAATTATCTGAAATGAGAATGTTATAAGGACGCATGTAAAGTTGTTCGGTGTCAGAGCTGTTGTATTTATTCTGCGCTGTTCTGCAGTGTCTCTCTGCTGGCTTATTTAGCTCTTTAACTGATCTCAGTCGGGTCTTGTTTCAAACTCTGCAGGTGTGAATAGTGACTGTATTCTTGCACTGCTGGCAACGGACTGAGCAGCACCAAGAAAACTTGCAGGAGCAGCGCTGCACCACCTCGGCCCGGCCCGCTCTGTACCCGGGGCCACAGCACACCAGCTCACAGCCATCTGGTGCCAGCCGGGACGTTCCTGAGGAGGATTTTAAATGATGGCCATATTAGTTTGTAGTGGTACATACAAAAGCTTAACTACTTGAACTGTTGTTTTGTTGGATTTACCGTTACATCTTCTTCCAGCAGTCCCTGGGATGCCGTTATCTGGGTCAAGGTGGCAGAAATCTGGGGAGGGTGCGAGATACACAAGGTCTCTGGCAGCAGGGGGTTTGACGTAGGGGTCACGAGGGAGCAAAGCTGGTTTGGACCCAATACGAGTCAATCGGACCTAGAAGAACAAGGTTTTTGAGTAACTTCCTTGGTATATAGCTAGAAAAATTGAGCAGAAAGCATGTTCTAATACCTCTGTGGCTCCATCAAAGCGTTCCTTGAGCACAACACCGACACGTCTGAATGGGGGCATGACTTTCCAGCAGGTTTTTAACTCACAAGAGCCAGAGACGCCATGACATTTACACTCTACCTGCATGTTGTGAAGGATGGCCTGTTGATGAGAGGTATGCAAAGACAAGTGTTACTTGGAACCCCATGAATTACAAAAATGGGAGTTAAAACGGATATCAACAGTGCAAACCTTTCGACCAGCCTCGTTGTTGTGGAGGTTCATGAGTGGGCGTCCGGCTGACAGCCCTTTGGCCCGTTCAGGTTCATCCACAAAGGTTTGAGAAAAAGCCACACCATAGGACAGGTTGTCACTACACCCTGACCACTGGAAGCCTGGTGGAAAGAAAAGGATAAGTGGTTTTTCACATTTTTTACTTATAAAAGTCTGAAGACTTTGTACTCTTCTATTGTAGCTCTAGGTCTATGTTTAGGGTCATTGTCCTGCTAGAAGATGAGTGTTCTCTGAAGTCACAAGTCCTCTGCAGCCTCTAACAGGATTTCTTCCAGGGTTGCCCTGTGTTTAGCTCTACGCATCTTTCATTAACTCATACCAGCTTCCCTGTCCCTCCTGAAGAAAAGCATACCCACACCGAGATGCTGCTATTACCATGTTTTAGTGGTGTGTTCAGGGAGATGTGCAGTTCACATAGCAATTTGTAGCTCTTCAATCACAAGTCACAAAGTTCCGTTTTGGTTTCATCTGACCAGAGCACCTGTTTCTACATGTCTGCTGTGTCCTCCTGTGTTGGTGGAAAACTGCAAACAGGGCCTCTAATGGGTTTCCTTCAAGAATGGTTTTCTTCTTGCCATTGAGGACAGATATGTGGTTCTCCCAACTAACGCTTTGCCTGGTTATAGATTCTCCCACCTCAATTGTGGATCGTTGCAGCTCCCTCAGTGTACCCATGGGTTTCTCAGCTGCCACTCTGGTTGTTGCTCTTCTTATATGGCCTACTAGTTTAGGTGGGTGTCCTTGTCTTGGTAGGTTTGCAGCATTGGCATAATCCTTTTCAGATTATGGATTGAACAGTGCTCTGCAACTGTCAAAGTTTAGGAGATTGTTTCATAACCTAACCCTGTTTTAAACTTCTCTGCAACTTTCTCCCTGACCTCTCTGCTGTATTCCTTGTTCTTCTTCATGATGCCATTTGTTCTCTATTTACCAACTGGACGATTTCAGAAGGGAATTATTTGCATTGGGTTGTTTTTAGGGGTATCAGACTAAAGTGGGCTGCATACATATGCATATCAGACCTTTCAGATTTTTTAATACTTTTGATTGGTCAGTCACATAACATCCCAACATAATGAATTGAAGTTTGTGGTTGTAACGTCACAAAATGTGGAAAAATTAAATGGTTATGAATACTTCTGCAAGGCTCTGCTGCATTAGATGATGGGAAAACACCTGCCAAAATTAAGGATGCAAACAGCACAGGAGCTGCTGTTTAAGGCTCTGTTTGACTCAAAGTGGAGATATCTTGCAACAGAGATCAAGCTCACCTTCAGGGCTGACGCCTCTGACCTTCCTGTCGCAACCACACCTCTCCAGCTCCCCACGGGTGCAGGCTCGGGTCACAGCCACTGCCACAGCTGCTGAAGACAGAGCGTGCACAAAGGCTGCCTCACGAGTGCCTGGCACCACAACATCAGCACAAAAAAGGAATGCATGTTTTAAAACTCAGTAAACATGTGTTTCTCTGTCATCTCAGTGAGGAATGCACCTTGATTCATGACTCTTCCAAATACATTGATCCCACGTGGCGTGGTGGAGCAGTTCCAGCGGCGATTCCTGAACTGATGCTGACACTGAGTGAAACAGTGACAACGTGAATTTTCTGTCAGGTTCAAAAGCTGATGTAGATGTCTGATATCTATAAACTCTGTTGTACTACCTCTTCTATGACCATTTCTGCTGCTTTGCGTACAGACTCCATGACCTCCCCTCTCGCCCTACACACCCCCACCTGCCCTGGGGTCAGCCCCCTCAGCCGTGCACATGGAGCAGCACCAGACACAGCCCTGGAGCGAGGCAGCCTCGCCAGGGAGCTGCAACACAAAGGTGGTGAATGTTGCTGTGATTCACCACAGGTGTGAGTTGCAAAAACCGGGAAGATGCATACTCAAAAAGATGGTGGGGGTTAAAATAAAAAGGAGAGGAGGTAGGCAGAGGGGACAGAGATGACGGCAGAGAGAGAGAAAAGAGAAAAGGTCACCAACTGAGAGAGACAAAGAAAGAGAGGGGAGCTCCTGAAAGAGATTTAGAGACATGTCACCATCTTTTAAAAGTTATAGCATGACAAACAAACTCTTTCTTTCTATTCCTCCCAGTGCACGCTAGACTTACAGCCAGTTGGTTGCCATGGTGGTGTGGGTGGTGCATAGCAGGAGCAGCAGCAGCAGGAGGAGGAGGAGCGGTGCCGAGAGATTGACAGGTGAGACAGTTGGCATCAGACTGTCTGTCCGTCTGTCCGTCTCCGTGCTTCAGGCTGGGTTGTTGGACAGAAAACTGTCCGGCTCCACCGTGGAAGTTCTCTGTCCTGTCTGTGTGCAACTTGGTTTGTGGTTGTGAGGGTTTATGGTTTGGATCCCAAATCAGGGGATGAGCCCTGCATATCTGTTAATAAAGGTGATGAATTGGTGTCTTTCTTACAGGATATAGAGATTATTATTTATTTATCCATTGTTATATGTCCTTTTTGAATTGCTGAATAACAAACACTGTATACTGGTGTACATTACTATCAGATTTTAGTTTTATTTGCACATACAAACAATAAAAGCAAATGAGACAATTAAAAAAATATCAGCTGCACAGGATAGGTTAAGAAGGCCCCAAAGTCTTTAAAGACCACACCTCCGTAACATTTATGATATCATATCATATCATATCATATCATATCATATCATATCAAGGAATAAAAAAGTAATATACAATATATTTCTATAAGAAACAATCCAAATCACATGCCATTTGAAATTAACATCATTTTTAAAAGTATTTGAAAGAACGCATTTCACCAGTGGATTGAAGAGGTGGTGGCAGATTATTCCAAAGAGAGGGCCCTCTGTATTTGAGTGTATTTTGCTTAATTGATATTCTGCATAATGGTCATTAGAAGTCACTACACTGTCTTGTGTGTGTATCAGAATAATGTGTAAAAAAAATATGAAAAACTATGGACAAATCAGTGGATAAGTGTACATATTTATATCTAAAAAGAGATATACAATAAAAATGACATTAAATATTATGAGGATCTTGTCTTTTGTACAGACAGGAGCAGATAAAGACGGTCGATTTGAAAAGTTAGGATAAATAAATAATATAATTAATTAGAATCAAATACAGTGCATCTTTTCTTTCAGTTATCCTCAGCTACAACAAATATATAATTAGTTCTATTAGTTGTATAAATTCACATCTGTTGTAGATAAACCCATTACTTTTTGAACCCATTGCTTTTTCTGTGACTGGAAAACAAGGTGAGGATTTATTTTTAGGCTGCAAAATTTTGTCATAAAAACAAAACAAAAAAAAAGCAGAAACATTTAAACCATAATGAAACTGACCAGTATTTTCTTTGAAAAATGTTAAAAATGAAATCCAATCACATGAAACTTTACTCACTGGAAACTAAATTTCAACAGGGACTTTACTTCAAATAGCAAAACATAACTTTAAATCCATTTCCTTCTAGGATGAATTTGTCAGCCCACAGATATAAATGTACGAAGATCAAAAAAAATAATTCTGCATAACTTTAAATTTCAGTCAGCCTAACTTATATCAAAACTAAAACCTTGAAAGACTTAGTCAACTCAAACTCGACTAAACCTAAAATGATTAGAGATGACTAAACTGACTGAAAATAAATTCAATTTTAACTGAAAGATTATAAATAAAACTGAATTTGCTAAATTTGTGCTGTCAAATTTAATTCTGTGTTTTGGAAGCGGGCATAATTAAAAATCCAATTCTGTCCAAAACTTGTTTTTTAATGTCAGCAAACAAGCATACTTACAGGATTGTTCCAGAAAATGCAAACTCATCCTTTGAAAACACAGAATAAGTCCACATGTCCCAGTTTAAATCTCAAGTTAGAAAAATTCACCACAAATAAGGAGAAAAAAAAATTAATCCACAAAATGTTGAAGAATAACTGCAGGGGTTTTTTGTTCAAAAGGAAGACTTTAAACAAAAAAAGGCCATTTTTCATGGAGTTTGTCTGTGTTGTCTCATGAAAACAAATGTGTCCATGCTAAGTTGAGACAGCAGATGTGTGAGAGCAAATGAGATGGGAATGATTGGTTTTAAAGGAGGAAGACAGTAAGGGTGGGAGAGGGAGGGCTGGTGTGATCCAGGGTGTGGAGTGATGCCAACGCAGAGAGGAGGAGGCAACTTTTGAAAAAGGTGATAATTGTAAGTATTAATGCTGTAAAATTTTCTGCTTGCATGCCATGAAACCTGAAATCTGGGCTTAAATCTATGGTAGATTAACTAAATCCCATTTAAATAGGACTAAATATCAATTTCTGAGCATATCTGCTGTCAGAGTTTCTCACAGCATCCTTGCATGTTTGTCTGATCCACAGAAACTCTTCACAATAACGGAGCTGTTTGATTTCGCTTTAATTCCCCCTCCAAACTTTTCTGATCAGCAAATACGATCCAGTGCTTTGGGTTTTCATACAGTACATGTATGCATGTGAGAAAGTGTCTTACCTAATGTTTAATTTTCCCAAACTTTGTCGCTCATTTTACGAGTTTCCCCCTCCTCTTCCTCTATGTTCCCCACATTTGCCCCCTGGTTCTCCCTCTCTCCCACTCCCTATATTGTCTTAGAAGAAGGGGTGACATTTAGACAAGGGGAGGAAAACACACTGCCGACAAATATTGGAACTGAGGCAAATAAATCACAAGATAGTAGGGAGCAAGGGCATAAGGAGAGTGCAGATAGTCACACCGGGAGTGGAAAAAGTGATAAAAAATAACAAAGTGAGTTTGTCACAAATACATTTGAGAATAAAACATCTTGGTTGAATCAAACATTTCATTTCTGTCTTATCCTTTGAAACAATGCATTAGTAACTTTTTTATTGTTTACAAATATTTGAACTTCAGCAGTTGGTGTCGCTGCACTTCCTCAAAATTTATGTAGTAGTTTCCCCTCCGTCTGTCTTGGCCTGTTTGTATAGACTGGGATGTTCATAAATAAGGAGGTAATAAAACAGATGCTTCTGATGACAGAATAATTCTCACAGGATATTGTTGATATTGCTGGGATTTAGAGCCCTTATCTGTAGCAGTATCTTTGCTCCTGTTTGAAAAAATATTCAGTTTTATGACACGTTTTATAACAATATGAGGCCTTTTAGTACCTTCACTTAACTGAAGTTTTAAATGCTTATGTTCTGTTGATTCCACTGATGTTGCTGGTTTTTGATAGTATAGCCACAGTGTGAACTAACACATTTTCTTCTGGTTTTGCTTTTTTGTCACATAAATATTTGAGAAAATATCAGACAAAGACAACCTGAGTAAATACAAAATGTGATTTCCAAATTATTATTTCATTTATTTAAGGAAAAGGCTCTCCAAACTAACCTGGATCTAAAAAAAAAAAAAAAGTAATCATCCCTCTAGTTAACCCGTGAATTATCTGTGTCTAAAGCTTTGCAGGTGTCACTTGCCTCAGTGACAGTCAATGTTCATAATTCAACAATAAGAAAAAGATTGGGCAAAAATTGCGTCCATGAGAGAGCCACAAAAGCAAAACCCTTTGCTGACCAACTAGAACACATATTCATGGTCCCCCAGAAAATATTCAGTGGACTGATGATGCAAAAGTGGAGTTTTCTGGGACATTTCAGAAAAAGAGTGTCATAGTGATAATGAAGCATGGTGGCGGTAGTGTGATGGTCTGGAGTTGATTTGCTTCTACAGGACCTGGTTGTGTTGCTGTAATTGATGGAACCACAAATTTGGCTCTCCTGAAGAAAATCCTGAAGGAGAATGTCCTGCCATCAGTTTCTGACCTTAATCTCAAGTACACTAACAAACATATAAATGAAGGTTTGAGAGTGGTCTAGTCAAAGTTTCTACTTAAAGCTGATTGAGATGCTGTCCCTTAGACAGACTGTTCTTACTCAAAAACAAAGAGGAGTGGGTCAAAGCTCCACCACAGCGATGTAAAAGACTCAGTGCCAGTTATTGCAAATGCCTTTTCTTATAAATTAAATCATTATTTGAAAACTGCATTTTGTTTTTACTCAAATTATCTTTGTCTTATATTAAGATTAGTTTGATGATTAAAAACATCAATGCATGACAAAAATAGAAGAAATCAGTATGTGAGCAATTTTTTTTACACCACTGTATCAGTCAAAACAAGGCTAAAATTTTTATTTGTTACTAAAGAAGCAGTTACAAAGATTTATAAAATTTGACAAAAACTTGCCCTAATATTCAGCAAACATCTTTAAATTTTACTGGTTGCTGGCTGGAATTTTGTCCATGGATTTATTGTGTTTACATTTTTTTATAAAACATTTTATTTAAAATTAACTTTTTACATGAAATTCACAAAAACTAAACTTGGTGTTTCAGAAATAATAAAACTGTATATTCATGGTTCCTTTGTGTGTTGCTACCAGAATAAAACACCAGCACAGACTTTCTCAAGCCCACCTGACACATCTATCTACACATTTTGACACACTTTCTCATTCCTCCTCTGTCTATATCTGCTAAGACGGATGACTTCTTTCCTCCTTTGCCTTCTTTTTCGATCCTCCTCATGTCGTATTCCTCCTTTGTGTCCCCCGTTTCTCCAAGTGACGTCCTCTGTTGTCTCCCACAGCAACACCATGGTGATGAGCTTGGCCACCGTCACGTCCAGCGCCTCTGTTATCCTCATCCCTTCACCCCTCTCTCGTAAATAACTTGCCCTCTTTTTTATCTTTATCTTTACCCCATTTTGTCAATGTTTTATCATGCTGACATGGTCTGGTAGTGATTGACTGTAGCCAGGATGCAGAGCCTACAGAGATGCTTGTTAAAGCTTCAGCCATGACATATACATGGAGATGACTTGCATTTTCTCCCATTAAAGAGAGAAGCAGTAGACTTCGAGAGTCCCTGTTGGATAGATGGGGCACATCTAAACGGATCTTCCTTCATGCACTCATGGTTGCATGGAAGGGATGACTGACCTCATTCAAGATGGTTGCCTCAGGGTATCTCTGGGTTTCAGGGGCATATTTCCTCTTGAATATTATTATGAGATTGAAATGTGACCTATCACCTTTAGCTCCTCCTCTCCCTGCATTACTTCCCTGCACTTGAGGCCCACCTGCCTCAGCGGTTTGAATGCAGATGCAAAAATCATATCAGGCGTACACATGATTGCTGTGCATGAGCACGCTCGCATTGCTCAGGCATCCCTGCCAACAAAGGGCTGAATGCACTGCTGTGTGTGTGTGTGTGTGTGCATTAATATTATGGGATGGCGGGCGGTGGTGTTGTCAGGCAGGGAAGTGGGGGTGGCAGAGAAGGAGGCAATCTGTGTGGAAATGGTGGGGGGGAATGGATGACCCATGAATGTTATGGAAATATGGTGGGTTTGAGAGGGGACGGCGGGGGGGGGGGGTTGGCTGTGGCCTGTGCACACAGGATAGAGGGAGCAGATAGTGGGATGAGGTGTTAGTGACGGTGTCGCACGTGAGCCATGAGCACGCGCACACATGCCTGTCTAAGGGGCATTCAAGCAACAGTAACAGACAATAGCCAGGCATAAGGCTTTGTTGCTATGCGATCTGCATGCTCAGTACCACAGGGAATACTAGTGACCATTGGAGTGAAGAGAAAGGCCTTTTTTGGCTCAGATCTTCACTTTTACCTCCCTGTTTGTAAGAAAATATGCCACAATACTTACTATGAATGGGAAAAAAGAAGCTTGTATCGAAAGCACTAATTTCATCTCCTGGTATCCACGAGTGTGTTTTTGACCTTTAGAGAGTTAAGCCACGACTTCAAAAAGTGTTGGCTGCAGAAACTCTCATCGATTACACATCTAACGTATCAAGAGTGAGATATGAGTGAAGCAGGATTACTGTTGCTGAAAATACCAGCAAAATTTTTGACAGATAGTAGACAATAGACCAAATTGAAGTGCAGTGTAAAATAACAAAGTGAGATGCATCATCTGGTGATTTTATCTAAAACTGAAATACAGTTAAGGCCAGTTTTTTTCATACCCTGGGCATCATACCCTGGAGTGTCAGTTTTTAAAGAAAAATATTGTTCTATTTTAATTTATATTTATTTAAATAAACATTCAAACCTTTTTAATAAACAGTGGATTATTGAAAATCGGCCTTACAGCTATCAAATCTTGTAATTGCTAACATGTATCCACTGGTATTTTGACAATTTATCTTGGTGGTGAGCTCCGAGTCTTTGCGATCAAAGGGCCTTCTTGCCATCACCCTGATCTTTAGAGTAACTGGCTGGGCAACTTGAAAACATTCATATTACTTCCAGTCAGAAGAAACATATTGGTAAAATAAAAATATTACTATAAACTTAAATCTACACAGATATGATTAATTTTGGGACAGATGAACTGGTCCATATCAGAAAAATTACATAAAATGTATGAAAGACAGAAGGCAAAAGACAAAAAGCAATATATTTGTTGTCATACTGACTTTTAATGCTCCAGTGTTTGCTTGAAGAATCCCTCATATGTCACTTTGTGTTATTACAGGCAAAGCCCTAATAGTTATAGCTTCTAATCAAGCAAACAGCACAGAAATATGATCCTCAGTGAGAAATTAAAGGTGGGAACTTTCATGGAGACAAAGTTTTTGCTTGCTCTTGTCCATCTTCAGATTAAGGAAGATCTGAAATACATTGGCTGCAGTTTTTAAAAATAATAATGGCTTTGCCATATTTTCACCACAAGTGAGGTGTTTAAAATCAAGTACATAGCCTTCAAAAAGAGACACTTTAAAATGATCTGTGCACATATGAAATTAACATACAACAATGTTAGCATGCATGTTCAGCTTATATGTTTTTCATATCTTTTTGCATTCAAAGTTCATGTGTATCTCAATAAATCAGGATGTCTTTGGACACCTAATTTATTGAAGCAACTTTGATTATTGCTCACAGAGTGATATAATTTAAGCTTATGGTTTACATCAAATTAAAACCAGAAATGATCTTTCTCTGAGAATTAGAATGTTACATAGTGCCAATAAAAACATCGTTGTTGATACTGAAATGTTATGCTAGGTCCATGTTATGACCTACACAGTCTTGGGGAAGTATATTGACTTGACAGTCATTGCCACCCTCCATAAGAAGTGTAAACTAGAACAGGTGGACAATGACTGCTGCATTGAAGCATACCATTGGAAAGTTGTGTGTAGGAAAGAATGTGCAGGATTGTGAAGTAAATCCAGTTCAAGAGTTTGGGGAAAATTTCACAAAGTGTGGACTGCAGCTGGAATCAGTGCTTTAAGGGCCACATATCTTAGACATGTGCATTCCCTGTGTTGCAAACTATACTTGGTGCCTGCTCACAGTTAAAAGTACCCATAAATGCTCTAATGACCATGGCATCACTGTGGTTGAATGGCCAGCAACCAGGCCTGACCTAAACGCCATGGAAAAACTATTAGGTATTGTCAAGACACCAGGCGCAACAACGCAGATGACCTGAAGGCCACCATTATAGCAACGTTAGCTTCTTTAAGAAAACCATCACAGTGTTAAAGTAACACTAACAGAGTTATAATTTAGAGTTAATTTAATCATTGCAGCTGAGTGTGTGTGAGCTTTGCTAACATTTCATGTACATTGATCAGTAAATAACCTTTTTTAAAGGGGCAGTATTATGTGTTTTTCAGGCACATAGAATCATTTTATAGCACAACCAAGTAACTATGTTACCTTCAGTTGTTACAAAAATACTGTATATATCATATATGACTTAAAAGAAATTTGACTTTGTCATTTAACACCTTGAAATTGGCCTCTGTCTCTTTAAAAAAGTCCTGCTGTTTCTGAAACTCCGCCTTCAGGAAGTCATCACAACAGCTAACCCTTTAACAACGTTTTTACCAGTGTTGCACTGAGAAGTAGCTTGTATAATGAGCTCAGCAGATGCACAGTCCCACCAGGTGTTTGCTAATTGCTGCTGGCTAGTCTGAAGGAGTTGAGTGGGGAAATCACGGGGGGAGGGGTGCTCTGTGTGGCAGAAGCTTGGAAGCTTAGAAGCTTAGAAGCTTAGAAACTGCAGCTCTAAGGAGGAGCTGCATCTCGAAGGCAGCGCTAGACCTATCCAGGCGTTTTGCACAGCTGAACGGCTGCCACAAATTAAAAGATTTCTGAAACATGCATGAAAGAATCAAAGCAACACTCCAAGTATGTTTTTGATGAGGGAATAAAATTATAACACGATGTAAAGCTCAAAAAAGTCGATTTTACATAATACTGTCCTTTTAATTAACTTAAATTCTGGAAATAGTACAATTAAATTATTAAGTGTTATTGGGGCCTCCATGCAACGCATAGAGGCACCTATTACTCTCCACCTCGAAACTGCTCTCTCTGTTAATGCGGCACGAACCGTACCGTGCACCCCCACAATATATATGTATATCAAAAATTCTGGCTCGTTCTCAAGATGTGTGCTATTACTCAACTTTTCGTTTCGAGTTACCATGGCGACGTAATTAGCGAAAAACTACCCCATACAAAGTCAATGGAGCAAGGTCCTGAAGACATGCTAAAAAAACCCACTATTTTTGAGGATTAACTGTTTCATCATGGTTTTGCCTACAGTTTGTAGATACGTCCATGCTGTGTTCAGAAGTGAAGACGGTATGTTGACATGCACACTTTGACAGGCCCCTTTTAAATTTCTTCAGAAATTTTCTAGTTATATTTTACTGTATAATTTTCTCTTGAACTTAGTTCAAAAGGTTAATTGAAACTATACTATGCTTGAATTGAACATTCAACTTTTGGAAACCAAGAACTCTCCTGTCTTTTTATTTCAATATATTCAAAGCACCTTATTCTCCAAGATAAGCTTTACACAACTTTGACATTAATATGCAAAAACTGAAAGTGAAGTGAAATTTGCTTGATAAATAATGTGAAGGGAATCATGTAATTGCCAATCAAAACATTCTGTTGCAGTTTATTACACTATCAGTTCACTAGTGTTAAATGAAGAATGCAAAACTGATCAAACATGGGCAATTTAAAACATCAATGGCAACTGGTTAGTTTAACTAGACTTGGGCCCCCAAATAAACTTCTGCTTAGGGTCTCAAATAATCTTGGGCCGGCTCTGTATACCTTTAAGTGCATGTAAACAATTCCTATCCCTTTTTGTGTTGCAGGAACATTACTATTTGTTTCAGAATCCATGAGAGAGTAGAGATGGATTCTTATTCCTAATGATGTGTGGATATTAATGTCTGTAGTGTCCTTATGTTTTCCTTTAAAATTATGTTTGTTTCTCAGTTAGGATATGTTTACCATTAGGATGCTTTATTTTTAAGGGGAAGTTGTGTTCAAGAACTAATGATAGAAGTAATTAAGCTATATTATTGTGATAAAAGCTATTTTTTCTTTACAACTGTTCCTGAACTCTTGAGATAACAGATGTGGGGCAGATGTGTTGGAACAGCACTGTGACAGGAGGCCTCAGGCCACAACAGGGATGCCAAACAGGGTCAATAACATCATTTTCATAGAATATAAACTATACCAGAATTATGAGATCCAGATGTGCTTCTGCTTTGTTCTTCTGTCAACTTTTTGCACATTAAAGTTTGTTTTACTTTGGAACAATAAACACTGCCAAGATAAATCATTGTTCAATAGCCCTGTTGGTTTATTTTTATGAAAACAGCAGCCAAAATTTACATTGGGATGCAACATTAGAATCGCAACGTGAATAGCTTCTGGCATGAGGTGAGTGTGTGACAAGAGGCTGGATAAATCTTTACAGATAAGCAGTTTAAACAGCTTTTCATGTTGTCCATTCAAGTGCAGCTGAAGTTTTGTTTACTACTTTATGCACTGAAACTGCATGTTGTGTGCTTTTATTAAGTGGTTTACAAAATTGCTTTTGCACAGCTTCCAACCAACTCTCCTCATCACGTTTTTGCACCTGCACACCTGTTGGCTTCTGATGCTATGATTTTCTTGATCAGTGAGGCTGTTTGAAAGCGGCTGGCAGAGCTAATTGTGATCAAACGGTAGTGGCAGAAGGCCTCTGATAACTTCCAGGGTCCTGGTGTACACTGAACCTCTGCAGGGGGTGTTTGACCAGCACAGGCCACCGCGGGCATGCGGTCTACCTGTGTGAGGATCACAAAGGAACAAGAGTGAACGCTTCATGACTTTTTTTTTTTTTTTTTTTTTTTTTTTTTTAATAGCCTTTTCGACTTAACACCAGCTGGATGCCCAGTGAGTATTATGGTCTGTCACTGGGGGACCTGAGCTCCTCCAAGGACCATCTGTTTTTTTTTATAACCTTCTTGTCTTTTTAGGTGTTGTATATTATGTATATTATAGTATGCTGCCGCTGCTGGAGTATTATGGTCTGTCCAAGAGAGCAGGGAGGGGGGGTGTCACTATGACAACGGGGTTGCTAAGGGGGCTGGGACTTCCAGTGGAAAGGGGAAGAAGTGTGCATGTGCATGAGCATAGTGCATGCATGTGCGTGCGCGCGCGTGCGTATTGGAGGGGGTGGGGGCAGCCGGAGTATTATGGTCTGTCCGTTGCGAGGTAACTATGCAGAGTCCTGCGTGCGTGTGGGAGGGAGAGGGGGGATTATTATGGGATGTCTGCCCCCTTTGTGTGTTTGTGAGGATGTTAGCTAAGCGCTGCCTGTAAGGTAAGGGGGAAACAAGAAGTGGGGGACGGAGCCGCGTGTTTGGGGTCATTACGAAAAGAAACAGAAATATCACTCGGGAATTAATGAGTGAGCGCCCTAGGACAACATCTGGAGGTGAAGCAGTGTGATTGGTTTTATTTCTCGCTCCGAAAGAGGGAGCACACCTCGAACCGGACTACACGCACACTACAGTAAGTTTCCAATATGTGAAGGCAGGAATTTTTAAAGCTGGAACTTTTCTCTGATGCAGCCTTTTCACAAGACACTGTGCATTTATTATTATTTTTGAATAACATAAATAAATGTCACCTGTAAGTTGATTCACTCCTTTGTTGGGATCTACCTGCATAATAACTTGTTTGTTTTGACAGGTGGACAAATTAATAGTATGTGTTTACAATTCCAACTGAGCAGGCTTCGAGGCAATCAAATGTATCATTATTTGTTTTTTTCCAGCACCAAGCGCCCCACCACCACTCCCCCCTACTCACGCAACCCTCCCTTCCTGGACACCCCCGGTCCATTCTCCACCAGTCCCACGTCATTTTCCCTCCTCCCTCGCCGACCAGAGGAGCGAGGTTTTACGAGGGATTAATTCGCCCTGCAAAGAAATAAAATTAAACCGTTCAGAGGGGGAAAATGTCGTGTAGCGAAGATGAGAGGGACGACTTTGGAGCGGCAGAGGAGCATTCAGTTCTTCACGGTAAGCTCGCTGTTTGCCCCCCTTTCTCTCTCCCCCCCTTTCCCGAAGAAAGGTCCATCTCTGTGTAACTTGAGCTTTACCGCGATGCTAGCTGAAGCTAGCCGAGAGTAGTCGGCTCGGCTCGGGTCACTCGCCATGACAGATTAGTTAGCTAACTTGGGAAGCAAGAGTTCAGAGTTTTGGTTATTTATTTATTTAATATTTTAAAAGAAACACCACTAATGTGTTGTTAAGAGTGTGGGGTGTTCAAGTTTTTTAGCGTTAGGAAATCGGAGAAGTTTAAACCTGTGCTGTTGTGGCATTCACGGACGTATATATGTGTGCGCGTGTGCACGGCCGTTTGCCCAGTCGTGCCAGTTGGAGCAGCGCGCGCGTTCATGGTCCTCCCCTATCCCCAACCCCCCGGCCTGCAGCCGTGTTTTCGCTCCTAAAACTACAAGTAGTAATAATGATAATAATAATAATAATAGCAGTAATAATAATAATACAAGCATGTCTCCTTTGCAGATGAGGAAGAGCCGGAGGATGTTGTCTCCGACCTGGACGAGGTACCCAAGTCGAAGAAGAAGAAGAAAGCCAAGAAGAGTAGCCGAGAGAGCAGGAGCAGCAAGAGGCAAAGACCCATCCGGGAGGTGAGTTTGCTGGCCCTGTCAAAGTTTGTGTGTTCGATATTTAAATTATTTGTTTTCTTTGAAAAACCTTAAGAAAAAAAAAAAAAAAAAAAAAAAAATATATATATATATATATATATATATATATATATATAGTTCACTGATCTTGCAGTAGGTTCCTTGATAGAGAATAGAGGTAGGGGGTTTCAATCCATCAGGCAAGCAATTTGTGTCTTGAAAAATTTCAGTGCAAATGCAAACAATATTCCCCATTAAAAATAAGGGAAATGAATTCCTTTTATTTCAATCATCACTCACAGCAATGCCAAAATTTGAGCCGCACTCAAAATTAGAGTAATTTTCAGCATAATGGAGTCATTAATAATATAATAATATAGATATTTGCTGTAAAATTTTGTTTTGCTTAATCAGCTATTCTAAATGTTTATTTTACCTACTCCTACTCCTCGTTTTCATTTTTGCAAACTACAAGATAAAATAAACATTTTGCCCTTTAAAATATGAATTATATTTAGAAATTGCCAGCTTCAACATAGGACTAATCAAAAATAAAGCCCTCATTGTTTATATTTATACAAATTATATTAAAAATGTAAAAAGCAAGAACCTGAAATATGATGACATTGAATTGAATTTGCACCATTTAGCTAAGCAGCAGTAATAGAGACAGAAACTTTAAAATGACTTGTATTTATTAACTGTATTTAGGAATTCATCATGAGAAGTTGATGTGGAGCTTCAGCCTCTCATGCATTGATCAAATTTGCTACTGGGGCTTGTAAAGAAAGTTACAGAGCGTCCAAGTTTGAAAAACCTTTTTAAACTCTGCTCATTAGGGAGTAAATCAATACCAATTTTGGTGACCAAGATCTGAAAGCTTGTGGTAGAGTAGTTGGGAACATTATTATGATGGAAGTGAAAGAGACTATAAAGGAAAATGTGAGTTAATCATCATTGAAAATTTCATTACAATATTCAGCAATAATATTGTAATATTATGTTGTCCTAGGAAATTGTGCAGCCTTACTGTTCACCAAGATCTAGCTCAGGTGTTGACAGTAAAATTCCACGTGACCAAACCTATTAATGACAAGCATTTTTTGAATCAGTGGCACCAGAAATTATATCGCCTTCCAGATATTGCATTGAAGGAGTACTTTGCAGTTGCGATATTGTAATAACGACTGCGATTCAATATATCGTGCAGCTCTACCTAGCACCCATTTTGTCACAAGAAACTACAGAGTCTGTTGGTATGTTGTTGGAAACATGCTGGGATTCTAGCTTGTAAACATGCTCTGGCTGGGTGCTTGATATAACTTTGGAAATGCTAAGAATGAACAAGACATTTGTACAATGGAGGTAATATTAAGTAAATCAGATAAACAGAAGCTAGGGTTAATGCTGAGTATAAAATAGGTTTGTCATATGGGTCTCAAGTGACCTGATTATTTTCACCGTATACAGTGCTGTGAAAGATTTGATAAATAAATGGAACTATTAAGACATGTCAGATCCCTTACAACAAAAGTGGTTGTTTTGTCTAAACAGCAGTAAAAAATCATAACCACTTTTAGTTTCCAATGTTATTAAACTAGGAAAACACCAGAATCTTATATTTGACAGCAGTAAATCTGCCTTTATATTAGTTTTTTTTTTAGAAAAACATTATAGAAAATTAATTTTCTGTTGATTGACCCATAAAATTTTTGACAAATTAAAATAACTCAGTTTAAAGTATGGAAGGAGTTATAGTTGGAGTGTTTCATGCATAACAGAGCAGAATCCAAGGAATTTTCATTAATGAGCCTAAGAGTATCATAACCTCTGCAAGAGACAAATGGAAGAAAAAAAAAAAAACCTTGTAAGGAGCTGTGCCCTCCTGTAATTAGTAAAGTGGGTCTTTATTTTGTAGGAACTGCCGGTCAGCTCCCCAGAGCACCTGATGGGAATGGAGGCGGTAGAGAGAGATGCAGATGAGGGAGGTATGCGGTCAGAGAGTGAAGGGAGTGATTATGCCCCTGGGAGAAAAAAGAAGAAACGCTCAAGCTCTGCAAAAGAGAAGAAGAAAGGAGGTGGGGCAGGAGAGAAAGGAGGCTCTAAGAGCAAACGCAAAGATCCTGAACCAGAAGACGATGATGACGACGACGACGACTGCCAGGTAAAGTTTCATTACACCCCCGTGGAAGGAGTGTACGCAGCTCCTGGAGGACTGAAGTTCCTCTGACTGGCTTTGTTTTCCAACTTCTCTGCTCCTACCACAGCCTAAAAGCTCCGCCCAGTTGCTGGAGGCCTGGGGCATGAAAGACATCGATCATGTCTTTACTCAGGAAGACTACAGTTCTCTCACCAACTACAAAGCCTTCAGCCAGTTTGTTAGGTTAGGGAAATCAACCTTTCTTATTTTTTTTTAAATATGTAAATAAACTTATGAAAAAAATACAGTAAACTATGTTCGTTTTAGGCCTTTAATTGCAGCGAAGAATCCCAAAATTCCAGTATCCAAGATGATGACCTTAATGATGGCTAAGTGGAGAGAATTCAGTACAAACAACCCACTAAAGGTATTGCAGCTTTAAGCAACTCTCAAATAATTATTCTCTGTTATTTTATGTTCAGGTGCTTGAAATTAGACAAGAAAAATTCTCACTCTGTGCACCCCCACCCCCCAGGGTTGCGCCACAGCCAATGCAGCCCTGGCAGCTGCCAATGTTGCTGCAGCAGTGGAGAACATGGTGGTTGTGGGGACTGATGGAGGTGCAGAGGCTGCCCCTGCTGCCTCCCCTGCAACTACTCCTTCTCCTGCCCCTGCCTCTGTTGCTGCTGCTCCAATACCTGCACCACCTCCAGTGCCAGCTCCAGCACCCCCTCTGCGCAAGGCCAAGACCAAAGAAGGAAAAGGTACAGCATATATACATACACAAAGTTAGATATACTGTTTTGTAACTAAAACTGAGAGTAACTGTAATTTTAAAATGCACTTTCATTTCTGTTATTTTAGGTCCAAATGCTCGCAAAAGGTCAAAACCTACTCCCAAGCCTCCTCCTAAGCCAAAACCGAAGAAGGTGGCCCCACTCAAAATCAAACTGGGGGGCCTCAACAGCAAGAGAAAGCGCTCCTCTGTAAGATATTTATTTATTCATTTTCTACTGCTGGTTGATTATGTTAAAGGATGTGGGAGGTGAGATCGTCTTTCAGCTGTTACTAGTGCATCAGAAAGACACAAAACAAACAAACAGACATGTTAGAATCACCATATTTATTTAAGCATATCTGTTATTTAGTTAACCTGATTCTTTAATTACCTCCTAGTATTGAGAATGCTGGAAAAGAATTGAATTTAGGATTTTTTAAAATTATTATTCTGTGGAAAAATGTTTTATGTTCAGATTTTATTCCTTAGTCCATTATTTAGAAATATAAAATTCAGATTTTTGATTTGTATTTAGACGGCCACATCACTGCTTTGTTTTTTTTTTTGCCTGGTTTGGATCAGGGATGAAAAGTTGGCAAGAGGTTTTTAAACTGGGTTTGGTTTAAATTGCAAATAGATCACCACCATTGACAATGATCAAAAGAACACAAACTGTGATTTAAATTGTCCTCCATTCAGATTTTTTTAAAGCTTTATAGATTTTGAAATACTGCTGATTTCATGGTGTCCACACATTCTTAAGAAGTCTTAAAGTCTTAATTACATGTACCTAAAATTAAAATGAAGGCCTTTGGAAAGTCATAAAAAATGTAAGTTGGCCTTGAATACGTTACACACGGATCTTAAATTTTGTTGTGGCAAGACTATTTAATGTCATATATTCTATGTAGTTTTTTTTTGTTTCTTGTGGGACTTTTCTGTCAGTCGCGTGCAGACATCTTCATTATGTTATGTGACATGAGGCAGTTGAGGCTACTGCTAACTCGCTGCTAATATACCCTCGCTAGCTAGCTTGCTAGCTTTTCTGCATCTGTCATGGGTAAGTGCAAATTTATCGGCAGTTGGCTGGAGCTATATATATATAAATTATTTGTACTCCTGCCAGATTTACGTTTAAATTTTACCAACATGGTTCTTCTGACTAGAAGTCATATTAAGGATTTGGAGTGACCTAACTTGAATCTGATTGAGAATCTGCAGAGGAAACTAGAGAATAGGATGAACTATATGAATGTTTGTACTCAAATGTCAAGAATGTAAAAACCACTAGAAAAAAAAAAAGCATGAAATTTTAAGCTAGAAAATGTGTAGAGATCCTATTTTAGGAATTGTCTTCCTTTACCTTCGTGTCTAATCAGAGCGATGAAGACGAGCCCGATGGCGACAGCGACTTTGATGACGGGAGTTTCTCAGTGTCCGATGGCTCCAACCGCAGCAGCCGTCCTAAGAAGAAGTCCAAAAATGCAAAAAAGAAGAAGAAAGGTTTGGAAAAGAAATGCTTTGGATATCTTCATTCTAAATATAAGAATAAACCTCAGTCTAATATAGGGAGATTCACTTAATCATTCAAGGTAAGGCTAAGATGGTGCCTGTTTTCACTTTCACGTTTATTTCTGGCACTCTTCTCTGTGAATGCTCTTTGTCAGTGGAGACAGAAGATGGCGATGGCTATGAAACTGACCACCAGGACTACTGCGAGGTCTGCCAGCAGGGAGGAGAGATTATTTTGTGTGACACCTGTCCCAGAGCTTATCACATGGTGTGTCTGGACCCTGACATGGAGAAGGCTCCTGAGGGCAAGTGGAGCTGTCCACACTGTGTGAGTACAAATCATCAGAACCACTCAGATTGGAGCTTGGACTGTCATGAGCTTGGTTCTAAAATCTGACTTTAGTGAATTTGTGGAAAACATTAAATAAAACTGACTTTTTAGCTTTGGCACTTTTGTTCTGTCTATCCCTAACATTACATTTCTCTGGCTGTCTTTTTTCATTTCCCTTCCATATATCCCACCCTCCATCTTCTATTTCTTCCTGTCCCCCCTCTCCCACTCCCTCCCTCTGACTCCACATGCACACGCATTCAATGCACGCTCCACACCCTCTACCGCTCTCGCTCCGAAATCCCCCCTACCCCTCCCTTTTTCCTTTCATTCCATTCCGCATACCTTCCCTGTCTGTGTGAACCCCCCCCAACACGCACCACCTCCTCCTCATGTGTCTCATTCCAACACCAAGGAGAAGGAGGGGATCCAGTGGGAGGCAAGAGATGATCTGTCCGAGGCTGAAGGGGAGGATGATGACGACAGGAGAGATGATGGCATGGAGGAGGAAGACGACCACCACATTGAGTTCTGCAGAGTGTGTAAGGACGGTGGAGAGCTGCTCTGCTGTGACACCTGCCCCTCCTCCTACCACATCCACTGCCTGAACCCTCCCCTCCCTGAGATTCCCAACGGAGAGTGGATCTGCCCCCGCTGCAAGGTGAGTGTTGAATCTGTATTTGCGCATGCTCTTGTGGTTCTGAATCTGGATTGCAAATGCAGTTTATTGCTGCAGACACAGCTGATTGTCCTGATTAGGATAAGTTTACATATTGTGCTTCGCCAATCTTGCACCTCTGATTTCGGTTCTTTCATCATGCCAATTATATAAGCAGTTCTGTGGAAACATTTTAAAGCCGCAGTATGTAACTTTGCACCGCTCCCGACCAACACCAACCAACCAGAGTCAGGAGGAAGGTCTAAGCGCTGTCAGTCAACTTCATTTACTCGCTGCTGAGACCCGCCTCCTGGCTTTGATTAATTGTTTCTAGATAGCACTGGGAGCTTGATTTTTTTTTTTTTTTTTTTTTTTTTTTTCCACAAATTATCTGTCTCATTCCATTCTGTCACAACATAGTGACAGTTTAAACAAATAATCCAATGAGCTGGACATGCCCTGTGGTCCTTTAATGCGATCAGTTTTTGTCCAGACTTTATGAACATTTTTCACTCATTTATTATCCCATCCTTGTACCTACTCATGAGAGCACAATGTGCATTGTGTGCCTAAAACAAAGCTGGAAAGTGGAGCTTAAGAGGAAAAAAAGAAGAGAAAAAACAGCAGATGAATCTGAAAGTTGTGTCTATAAGTAACAAGCAAACTAAATCCAACAAATCCAGCAAAGACCAAATGTCTGGACCGAAATGTCCAGCAGACATTTGGCCTGGTGATGTCCCATCCTGGCTTGTGGATGTCAACTCAAAAACAGAAATGAAATAGCTGTTTATTCTGCTCGAAACATGCTGAACGGGCTGCTTTTATTTTGAAACAAATGGGTTTTCTTTTGAATCAAACTGCTGACATTTTTCCCTTTGGATAGCTGCTGTAGCACACTGTTGCGTGTACTAAAGTCGACTCAAGAGCTGCATGATATGTAATTATTAATAACTTATTAATAATTATTAGTTAATTATTATTAATTATACAATATCAGTGTGTTCATTAATATTGCAAAAAAAATGCAAATAATGTTGGCTGTTATTTCCAGTTATAATCAATACACACTTTAGATGCCTATAAGCTGGTTAGTCTCTTTGATGGAGTCTGCCTGCAGTATATGGTGACACAGATGAGTGAGATGAAGATGATAAAGGTCACGCTGAGTATTTCTGACTAATTATGTTGCAATCTAAATTTTCTAGTATCGTCCAGCCCTACTCTTTGGTATTAATGTATTGAAGTCAGTGATGAAGTGGCTCTGTTTGTGGAAAGGACTGTTGTTCTCAGGGATTACGGCTCAAAATAACATTATCATACTAAATATAATATAAAATACAAATACTTGCACATTTTTAATTGTTTTAAAAATATTTTCATAAATACTATTTACAGTACGATAATATAAAGTTTCTGTTGCCTGTATAGTACGTCACAGTTTCTTGTTCAGGTGCTGCGACCAATGTTACCAACAATTCAACTCATTTCAGTTTATTAATATTGCGCCAATTCACAACACATCATTTTAAGGACTTCACAAAAAAGTCATTTCAATCCAGTCATACGTACAGTCCAAGTGAATCTACTTATCAAACACTGCATTAAGTTCAGTTCATTATTCAAATTACTTTTAAAAAGTTTTATATCTAAGGAAACCCAGCAGATTGCATTGAGTCATTGACTTGCAGCATTCACTCCTCCTGGACGAGCACGTTGCTACAGTAGACAATCACTTGTGTTGTGTCGTTGACTTTACAGCAATCCCTCATACCGAGGATGTATGTAGCGACAGTGGAAAGGAAAAAATCCCTTTGATGGTTCTAAAATACTATGTTCTGTCTGTATTTTTTAAAATGCTGTTTCAACTAAAGAAATCAAAAATCAACTGTCTTTGTAACAAGTGTCTGCAGAGAAATTGGTTTAAGATCAATTTAAAATGTTCATGTGTTGACTCAACACTGGTCCATCCCCTGAGTTTAGGAACCTATTTATATCATAATCTTCTGCCAGTTTCACATTAGTATCATGCTGTCTCTTTTTTGCTAGAATTATCAGATTTATGAATTGTTTTTATCTTTATTGACACCGTTTTTACTGTTTTTGTTTTTTGTCTTACCTCAATAAGCACCTTTCATGTTTAAAAATTGTTGCATGAATAAAGTGAATTGAAGAAATAAGTCAGAGCTAAGTAGCTTAATAAACTATTTCCTCTAAAATGGTCACGTACAAAGCTGAAAGTTGGTCAAAAAGTCACCAAACAATAAAGAAAACTTTCTGAAAAATGTTGCTTTGGACCAATTTTTAATTTTTGCCAGAAAGCAAAATATAATGAAATAAGGGAGGACTCAAGTCTGTTACAGTACTTTGTAGAAGTTTCTTATTGCTACCCTGATTAATTTTCATTATCCTCCTGACTCACCACATGTCCCTTCTACTAGTGTCCTCCCATGAAAGGAAAAGTGCAGAAGGTTTTAACGTGGCGCTGGGGGGAACCTCCAGCCTCCATGCCTGTCCCCCGCCCTGCTGACCTGCCTGCTGATGCTCCTGATCCCCCTCCTCTGGCTGGCCGTCGGGAGAGGGAGTTCTTTGTCAAATGGTGCAATATGTCCTACTGGCACTGCTCTTGGGTGCTGGAGCTGCAGGTACTGATCTCCCCATAATTATGTGTAAAAATTGTAGCTTCAGATCATTTTACCAATTTGAACAATTCTTCGGTAATGTGGGAGTTAAGTAAGCTTTGTCCCCAACAAATAACAGCACCATAAACCTCTGTTGCTTCCTTCCAGCTGGAGCTGAACTGCCAGGTGATGTTCCGTAACTACCAGAGGAAGACCGACATGGACGAACCTCCACCTGTGGACTTTGGAGGTGAAGGTGATGATGACAAGAGCACCAAGAGGAAAAACAAAGATCCTCTGTTTGTTCACATGGAGGAGGACTTTGGCCGCTTTGGAGTTAAGATCGAGTGGCTGATGATCCACCGCATCCTTAACCACAGGTAGGGTAAACATGCAAAATGGAGACTGAGTGCATAACTTAAAAAACAAGATGTTTTGACCCTTATTTTGTTTCATAATTAACATTTAGACTGGTTTGGTTGTTGCTCTAACTTTAGGTGTTTCTTAATTATTTGAAATTAAAAGTTAAAGTACTTCAGAAAATAAAGTATGAAAATCATACTATAAAGTTATTATGCACTTGATTTTCTCTTACAGGAACTTGTTTTAGGCAGTAAGCAGGTGTTACACACTTGAAAGCACAGCTACAGTATAGTTTCAATATAATAACAGATCATTTAAAACATTAGGCTCCAACTTTAAGCTCCTGTGTGTTTTTTAACGCTAGCGTTGACAAGAAGAACAACGTGCATTACTTAATCAAATGGAGAGATCTGCCCTATGACCAGTCAACCTGGGAAAGTGAAGACATGGACATTCCTGAGTATGATACGTACAAGCAGATATACTGGAATCACAGGTATGGGGAGGGGTTCATCATATCTAAGGAAACATTTTGACCTAAATAGAGCAAAGTGTATACAAGGGAGAAACATTTCTCTTAATTTTGTCACTTATTTTCTGGACTACATAGAGAGCTGATGATGGGTGAGGAGGGGAGACCGGGCAAGAAACTCAAGAAAACGGTCAAAGTCAAAAAGGCAGAACGGCCACCTGCTAATCCAGTTGTAGATGTAAGTCAGTTTTATCTACCGTTAAATGAAATGAAACATTTCTACACTGGTATTTGCTATTTTGTTTGTTGGTAGTATAAAAACCAGCTCACTGGATATTTTTTTTCCTATCAGCCCACCATCAAGTTTGATCGGCAGCCTGACTACCTGGACAGTACTGGGGGCACTCTGCATCCGTACCAGCTGGAGGGGTTGAACTGGCTCAGGTTCTCATGGGCTCAGGCCACCGACACCATCCTGGCTGATGAGATGGGTTTAGGCAAAACGGTTCAAACAGCTGTCTTCCTGTATTCATTGTATAAGGAGGTGAGAATCCTTGTTATTATTTATGATAAGTGAGGTTTTATATGTTTCGATGTGTACTTTATTCTTCCATTAAGAACAGTTATATGCCAACAAAATTACATTATGTTTTGTTAAATACTTTAAATCTGGAAAGCCTTTTCTGTCAAGTCTGCCCCCCTCTGTCATTCAGTGATGGTGGTGTAGGACTCATACATGCGACACACACTAACGTTGCCAAACAAAGGGGATGAGTTCAAAGTTAGGAGCTCTGTTCTAAAGGCAGGGCAAGACATATGCAGACATACATCAATCGTACATCTTCAACATTTTTGTGTGTTGATTTTAACTTTTAAATGGGTCTAATTCTCTTTTCTGTTGTGACAGGGTCACTCCAAAGGTCCCTTCCTGGTCAGCGCTCCTCTGTCCACCATTATTAATTGGGAGAGAGAGTTTGAGATGTGGGCCCCCGATATGTACGTGGTTACCTACGTTGGGGACAAAGACAGCAGGGCTGTTATCAGAGAGAATGAGTTCTCATTCGAGGGAAATGCCATCAGGGGAGGGAAGAAGGCCTCCAAGATGAAGGTAGGGAGGTGGTAAAAGAGCAGGAGTTACGGATAGATCAGGTCTCACTATCGTTTTCCAGTTTGTTTCTTATTGTTAAAGTACAACTGAAGTCCCGCCAAATCTCTGCACTTAACAGAAAGACTCAACAGTGAAGTTCCACGTTCTGCTGACGTCCTACGAGCTGATCACCATTGACCAGGCTGTGCTGGGCTCTATTGAGTGGGCTTGCCTGGTTGTTGATGAGGCACACAGACTCAAAAACAACCAGTCCAAGGTAATGACAAACCCGCAATGATCCATTACTGACACCATTACAGAACCGCTTGTTGAGAAACCTCTGCTGGTGGATTTTATCTTCCCAAAAATATTTCCAGAGTAATTATTTCTTTAATCCATCCTCTTATGACTTGCTAATTGGATTATTGCAATGTTCTTTTGTTTGGTGCTTCTTTCTCATATCTATTTCACAACTGACAGATTACATTTTTTGGTGCTTATCAGCCTCATGTGTTTAACAACTTTGATTGTGTGTTTGGCTTGTCCTGTTTTTAATCCTGTGAAGCAACATTGTATGAAAGATTTCAAACAAATAAAGGTTGATACTGAGTCTTCAGTGCTGCTTTTTCCTTTATAATAGATTTGTTCATAAAGGTAATGTTGAAGATTTTTTTGTTTTCTTTGTATTCTGTCTTTTAGTTCTTCAGAGTGTTGAACAACTACTCGCTGCAACACAAGCTTCTGCTGACCGGGACTCCTCTTCAGAACAACCTGGAGGAGCTTTTCCATTTGTTGAACTTCTTAACCCCAGAGAGATTCAAGTTAGTAGCTCTGCGGCCATCGTGAATGTGGCTGTTTTTCTTGAAACCCCCACCTGCAAAGTGTGGTAACGATGGATTTATTTTCTGCAGCAACCTTGAAGGCTTCTTGGAGGAATTTGCAGACATTGCCAAAGAGGACCAGATCAAGAAGCTCCATGACATGCTGGGACCACACATGCTCAGGAGGTTGAAGGCTGATGTGTTTAAACATATGCCTTCGAAGACTGAGCTCATTGTCCGAGTGGAGCTGAGCCCCATGCAGAAGTAAGCAACACTTTTTAAAATATACACGGCTTTAAAAACTTACTGGGAATAAGTTGGTTTTTAAATGTATTGTTGAAACTCTAAATCCAAACTGTTGCTAGCTGTGAGTTCTGCTCCTGCACTCCTGTCAAGATATTTATTTTTGCCTTTGTTTTCTCACATATTACTTTGGTTTTGTTAACACAGGAAATACTACAAGTTTATTCTGACACGCAACTTTGAGGCGTTGAACACTCGAGGAGGTGGAAACCAAGTTTCTCTGCTCAACGTTGTGATGGACCTTAAAAAATGCTGCAATCACCCCTACCTCTTTCCAGCTGCTGCAACAGTATGCATTATTCAATCATTTTCGGTCACTGAAACATGCAGTTCTGCTCAGAGGTTTACATACACTCTTCATGGCAACGAATGACATTTTATTTTTGGGTGTTTTAATACTGCGCTTAAGCTGTTCTTCTCGAGTAAAATAGTTGTAAAAAATAGTTAAAATTCCTCATTAATAGCTCAAAATTAATGGCCTTTATATCAATGATGAGTGAATTCAACGATACATAGTGGAGTAATTTAATGCAAAGTTCATTTCCTATTTCAGGAGGCCCCAAAACTTCCAAATGGCATGTATGAAGGTACTGCCCTGACCAAAGCTTCAGGGAAGCTGATGCTTCTTCACAAGATGATGAAGAAGCTGAAAGAGGGAGGCCACAGGGTTCTGGTTTTCTCCCAGATGACCAAGATGCTCGATTTGCTGGAAGACTTCCTGGAGAATGAAGGATACAAATATGAGAGGATTGATGGTGGAGTCACCGGCAACATGAGACAGGAGGCTATTGATCGTTTTAATGGTGTGATGTGTGTTTGCATATTTATCTTTGCCTCTCTTGATAGTTGATATTTGGTTTTCTAATTTGAAGTCTGTTCTTTGATCTAACAGCTCCAGGAGCTCAGCAGTTTGCTTTCCTCCTTTCCACCCGGGCTGGTGGTTTGGGTATTAATCTGGCCTCTGCTGACACCGTCATCATCTACGACTCTGACTGGAACCCCCACAATGACATCCAGGTATGCCAACTGCACGTGTAATCTGAAATGTGTTTGTATGCTGCTATATTTGGATTGCAGTTGATTATCCTGTTATTTGTAGGCTTTCAGCAGAGCTCATCGTATTGGCCAGAACAGGAAAGTGATGATTTATCGGTTTGTTACCAAAGCATCTGTCGAGGAGAGGATCACTCAGGTTTATAGAAATGGAACACTGATTATAAAAAAATAAATTCACCTACCGAATGATTTGTTGATCGCTTGCTTAGGGACCATTTGTCTTCTTTTCATTGTCAGGTGGCCAAGAAGAAGATGATGCTCACTCACCTGGTGGTGCGGCCCGGACTTGGCTCCAAGACGGGCTCCATGTCAAAGCAGGAACTTGATGACATTCTCAAATTTGGAACTGAAGAGCTGTTTAAGGATGAAGTTGGAGATGGTGAGAACATTTTTACCCAAATAAAGTTATATGCATGGTCCTTAAAACGTCTTAAATTCAGTCATCTTAACTTTAGTTCTTAAAAGTCTTGCACACTAATTTTCCATTTATGTTCTTGCAGTACATTTAGTTATGTATTAAATTTGTATTTTAATTGCTTTTAATTTTTTCTTTCTAATCATCCTTAGTTTATTCTGTAATTTGTAGTTGTGGCTGTAGAAAAACTACAAATCTCATGAATGGCATAAGTCCTGTTGAAAGCAATTTATCCCCAGACATTCAGCCTTTCCAGCAAACCTGCAAAAGAATTGTGCTTCTAAAACTGGCTCATTGTTTAAATGTCCAATTAAAACCCATCCATTCATGTTACAGTATTCACCAATAGTCTCCTTTGTCATGGAGAAGTGCATATTTAATGATGTTTGGATTGAAAACACTGATACTAAACTTTGTCCTGGGAGATTTTGGTAAGAGGTTGAGCTTAATTGGCTTTCCTGAATAAGAAATTGCTGTGTTTCAGATGACAGATGTCTTAGAGTATAAATTGTCTTATTTCCTTGCCTTTTTCCTTGCCTTGCCTTCAGGGGACAACAAGGAGGATGACAGCAGTGTGATTCACTATGACGACCAGGCAATTGAGCGTTTGCTGGACAGGAACCAGGATGCCACAGAGGACACTGAGCTGCAGAGCATGAATGAGTACCTCAGCTCCTTTAAAGTGGCCCAGTATGTTGTCAAAGATGAAGATGATGAGGTAACGTGTAGTACTTTTTCTCCAACATTGCTATATTATCTTTTTGACAGTGAAGATATGTCTCTTACTTAAAGCATGTTGTTGTTAAACTGGATAAAATAGGTTTTTAAATAGGCTTATATTGTCTGTGAGCCACACATGTCTTCTTTCTTTGAGGAGGAGGAGGTAGAAAGGGAGGTGATCAAACAAGAGGAAAGTGTTGATCCCGACTACTGGGAGAAACTGCTTCGGCACCACTATGAGCAGCAACAGGAGGATCTCGCCCGCAATTTGGGCAAAGGCAAACGTACTCGAAAGCCTGTCAACTACAATGACGGCTCCCAGGAGGACCGAGGTATAAGACAGGGTACAGAACAATATATAATGCAACCTCTTCTTTGTGTGTGTGCTGTTTGTGTCTGTGTGGTGATGTTTAAGCATGTTAGGAGAGCTTAGTAAAACTTTGTGTGATATTTAATTTAATAAAAACATAGTAATAATAAAATGTAATACAGAATCGTGTTTCGTTGTGTTTTTTTTTTTTTTTTTTTTTATTATTATAAAAGTGGAAATTGATTAATTTTCTTTATTAAATTAATCAGACATAGATTTAATGACTATTGTTGGTTGTTAATAAAATCTAATTTAATTCAAACAGAAGAATACTTTAATTGTAACCATCTGTGTTATTTATCTTTACTCTTTTCATTTTGGAGGTGTATAATGCCAAACCTCTATAAAACATTTTTACCTTTCTTATGGTGGATCTACTTACATCGTTTTAAAAATAGTTGATGAGTGTACAGGGAGGTTGCAATGCCTATTGGAAAAATTAGTTTCTCTGTCTAATTGAGAAGCTGTTGTGTTGGAGAAATATGATCACAACAGCTGACAGGCATCAGTAAACTCATCAAATTGTTGGAGCTCCTTGCAAATGTTCCTGTTTTCTTCAACTCTGATTATAAACATTAGTCAGAATTGTAAGGGGATAATTAGATTTGGACTTCTATCTAGCCGGTTTTGCTTCTGTTTTGTTTCTTTACTTCGTTTCAGCTGTTTATTGAGGCCCATATAGCCACTTTCTGATGACATGAAGCAGCCTGGACAGCTGATCTTACCCATGTTGTTTTTACAGCTGTTAAATGCATCTGTCCCTGTCCAATTTATTTAAGATTAGTTTTAGTCTGAATTTGACACTGCAGTTTCTCCCATTTGCATTTCTTGGCAGCAACACAAGTTTCTGCAGACCAGCTTCAATATGCTGATACCACAGACTTAACTAAGTTAGGAAAGCTACTGTAATGTTCTGTCGATGCATCCAGGATGCGTAGCTTTATCATTTATTTTCAAACGCCCCACTGAAACAACCCATACAACTACTATCTTTGTGAAACTCACGTCTTTCTCCTGCTGGTGATGTTTTTCGTTCAGAGCAGTTTGCTAAAGTCAAGGCTAATGTTAGCATGTCTACTCCTTGATATGATTTGTTGATAATTCAGCTTGTAACGTATTTTAGTACAAACACAGATAGTTGTGTGTGGACAGAACTGAAAAGAGGTCCTCCTGTTTTATAAACTTTTCACTTGTTTTGAATGTCGTAAAATGTAACGACTAGTGTTTCAGCTGCTCTCTGTGCATCTCTCCCCCACACCATTGGCTGTCTGGGCACTGTGAGCAGAGCTGGTCACCTGACACATACACACAGGGAGCTGCAACAGTCAGAGCAGTCTCCTTTTTTTTACTCTGATTTTAATCATAAAGGGCAAAAAATACAGAATGAAAACCCAGATTTGCTAGAATAACAAAATGCAGGCAGGAAGAGAATATAACACAGTTTTGCAAGCCTTGCACATAAAAATACTGTTACTTTTGAATGGACAACATGTAAACACATGGCGTACTGTCTCAAACCATAAGTGCATCTGACAAAATGCCAAATCATTAAAAACAAAATATGAATATGAAAATATAGATAACAACTTCATAAGTAAAAAATAATTTAAAAATTAATTTAAAAATTGTGATACCAGCAAAAGTTTAATATTTTTATTACGGTATTTCAGTATTGGTTGAATTTATTTTTCTATTGTTTATTGTTACCAAAAATAAAGGATCTTAAGAAAAATCAGAATGTTTTTGATAAAACGGCTTTTCTTTTTGGCAGAAAAACTAGCTGATAGCTAGATGTTTGTTATTTCTTAGTCTAATCAGCTTGCCATCAGTTGGTCAAAGGTTCGGTCCCTTTTCTCTTCTCATTCATAATCGTTTCTGTCTGTTCTGTGTAGACTGGCAGGAGGATCAGTCTGATAACCAGTCTGATTACTCGGTGGCCTCAGAGGAGGGAGACGAGGACTTCGATGAACGCTCTGAAGGTATGGTTCAGTCGCTGAAGGTTGCTGATATAAAGAGGTGGGTCTTATGTGCGGTTATGTGCTTCCATGAACCATCTTAGCCATTTTCCACAGGGAGAGTACTTTCTCCAAGCTGTACAGTGTTAACTTTAAAGGGGCAGTATTATGTAAAATCGACTTTTTTGAGTTTTACATCATGTTATAATATCATTCCCTCATCAAAAACATACCTCGAGTACATGTTTGAGAAATGCTTTAATCTCCTGTGGTAGCCATTAAGCTGTGCAAAATGCCTGGATGGACCTAGCTCCACCTTTGAGACGCAGCTCCTCCTTAGAGCTGCGACGCTTCCGAGCTTCTGCCATACAGAGCAACCCTACCCCGTGACTTCCCCATTCACCTCCTTCAGAATAGCCAGCAGCAATTAGCAAACACATGGTGGAACTGCGTATTTGCTGAGCTCATTATAGGAGCTACTTCTCAGTGCAACGCTGGTAAAAACGTTAAAGGGTTAGCTGTTGTGATGACTTCCTGGGGCTGGAGTTTTAGAAAGAGCAGGACTTTCTTAAAGAGACAGAGGCCCAATTTCCAGGCATTAAATTATGAAGTCAAATTTCTGTTAAGTCATATTTGATATGTACAGCATTTTTGTAACAACTGACGGTAACATAGTTACTTGATTGTGCTATAAAATGATTCTATGTGCCTGGAAAACACATAATACTGCCCCTTTTATGATTGATTGAGTGTGAAAAGGTTTGATACTGGCGTTCCAGTTGTAGAGTTATAAGGAATGTCTCCAACAACCACTAACAACCTTCCAACCACCCCTCCCCCCCGCAGATACTTATACAGATTCAGACGACACCTATGATGTCCTCCTCGACAATCTCAACAACAACTCACGAAACAACACTTGTCAGTGCATCATCTGTGTTGAGCGTAGAGTGAGAAGAAGAGACAGAAAGAAAAGAAAGGGAAACATGGATAAGAAACTTAAAATCAACGGTTTATCAGCCAGCTAAACTGCTCCCTATCTTGTTTTACATTAACTATTAAGTAGTTGTTAAAATTTAAGACATTTTTTGTTTTTCAGTTTTATTGATTGATAAAATTGTTGCACTTTATTTATTCGCTAGTTAATATTCCAAGAACATGTTCATGTTTGTACCGATTGTATTTTTGACTGAATTAAGGCTACCTCAGTGTTGTTAAATAAAACATAACTCTGAACTGCGATCGGTTGTAGATACTCTGAAAGTGTTAACCGTCCTAAGGGCAAGGAGCAGTTAATGTAAATGTCGGGAAGAATTTTGAAAAGGGACAGCTTCGTCAGGATCAGCAGTGAGCCGTAAGTGGAGCGTCTTCACAGAGACATTTTAGGGCGATAAAAGTACACATGTTCATTATTGACTCCCATTTGCATCGCTTCATTTGCCTGTGTGTTCCTTGGAATCGGTCCTTCATTTCAGAGATGCTAATTTTGTTCTCTCTTTGGTAGCTAATGCCCGCAGGCCGAACCGCAAAGGCTTGAGGAACGACAGAGACAAACCTCTGCCTCCTTTGCTGGCTAGGGTGGGGGGCAACATTGAGGTAAATTCCTTCTTGACTCGAATGCCCTGAAAGGGAAAGAAGAGCTATAAAAAGTAATTTTTTGATATTTAAATGGTTTTATTGATCTCCTCAACTTTTCACCTCTAAAACGATTACATGTCAATGTGTCCATGAGGGCACTGGTGTCCTCATGACAGTTGAAGGTTAAAAGAAGTGCAGTTTTGTATTTAATTTAATTTATTTATTTACAATTATTTTTTTAATTCATTTATTTTTTTATCTTTGTTCTTTATCTTTTTCATATTTGATTTAGTTTATTTTTATTGTTTTATATATGCAACTCTCATGGGGTGTTACATGATTTGTGGAAACTAGATAATGTCTCTCTCTTGCAAAGCAACTATCCAGTTGTTGTCTGCACTTTTGGGTCGCGGTCATATAAAACACAAGCATGTGTTGTCAGAACTGTAAGAAACTATTGAAGTATATCATGACTGCCTAATGATGTTGAAATTGGCATTTGGTTTGAAATTCTAGTAAATCAATTTAAAATATCTCTTTTGATTAAACTTCAAAAAATATAATTATTGTACTCCACTTACAGATTCCCTTAAAACATAATTTATCCATTGTTAAACCTTTATCCAATTTGTGAAAACTGGAAAAATGTGTTTTGGTTTTAAAAAAAAAAAAAAAAAAAAAAAACTTTATCAAAGGTTTTCAAAATCAAAAAATACATATATTGATCAAAGCCAAAGCTGGAAAATCTACATTGAACAGAATTTCCTTAAAACACAGCAAATAATCCGTAACACCTTTACTCAGTGGTCGAAAACACAAAAACTGCAACATTACTGTTGTTGTTTTCTAGGACTGCCTTAGATGGGATCCTGCTTAAAACTGCAGTACTTAGAGAAGTCAAACCTGGAACGGATTATTCCACCAGGATTACAGAGTCTTGAAAACACCGTTTATAATTAGTGAAACTTTTAGTCTTTAGTGAAAACAACAAATAAGCCATTCTAAATTATTCAGTGTTATGTATCGATTTGTAGTGTGAGCTGAATATATTTTTGCTCCCAAAATAAATTTGTATTTTGGCCTCTTTAATTGCCTGTTAGGTGCTGGGCTTCAACGCGCGGCAGAGGAAAGCGTTCTTGAATGCAGTTATGCGTTACGGGATGCCTCCTCAGGATGCTTTCACCAACCAGTGGCTGGTCCGGGACCTGCGAGGGAAGTCTGAGAAAGAGTTTAAGTAAGTTTCTTTGGTCCTGTTCAGGTACTGAAAACAATTAGCAAACTTGATCATTTTTTAACAAACATTAAAGAAACTTTTCCCTGTTACTGAATGATTATTATTTAGATAAAAACAGGAGCCAGTCTTTTAAAATTCAAGTATTGGGGTAGCAATCAAGACATTGTGAAATGATCAGTATCAGATCATTGACTGAACCCACCTCCTAATACCTGTTGTTCCACAATCGTCTGATTTTGTTAGTTGCTCTGCATGATGTGTGAAGACACCTGACAGTGTAAGGGAAAGCTACGTAAACTGAAACACCACTCATTAGATTTTATAGCCCCTTTCGCAAAACACTTGAAGGCATCTTAAGACACCTTTTCACATTCTGCCTTTGTTTTGTGAAAGAACTGAGGCAGTAAGACGGGTTGAAGTCAACCTGCCACAGTTACGGGTAAGGGTAAACCTGACTTGCGGCTCTAGTGTGAGATGTAGCGACCACAGACAGTCTGCGTTTTGCCAGCCAATTGGAAGATTTCAGGCAGACTCATACAGCGACCATCTCTGTTGCCTTGATTTGTGACTTATTTTATGATTAAAGAGCAACTTGTCTTTACTTATTTATGACCAAGCTGTTTTGTGAAAATTAGGTTAAAAGCAAAGCACTGAGTTTATGAAGAAGGAGAATAACTATTTCCACATAAAATTAACTAGAACCACATTAAAACATCAAAACAGAGTAAACCCTGTCTGAATGTCAACTTTGCAAGAGAAAGACGCACCTTTATTGAAGACTGTAGCCGTATGTTTGGAGTCAGATATATGTTTAGAAACGCAGGTCTGTCCTGCAGAAACTCCTGTTTGGGTGAAATATCTGTCACTGGTAAGAAAAACAGACACTGCATCCACAACATCACTGGTGAGTGAATTAGAGAAGGACACAGTTACACTACCAATTCATTTTATTTTCTCTTTTACTGCTCTTTAAAGCTCCCAAGGTTTCAAGCACATAAATGACTTTGATTTTAATTAGGTATCAGACTGGGACATGGTAGGCTCTTCATTAGATCCATCCATCCATTGTCTAAACGCGCCTGTCCTTGCAGGGTTGCAGGGGAGCTGGGTCCTATTTCCAGTGGTCATTGGGCGAGAGGCAGGGCAGCACAGAGCATACAACCATGCATGCACACACTCGTACATGCATTATTCAATTGACGTCACATTCACGGTTTTGGACTGTGGGAAGAAGCCGGAGTACCGAGGGAGAACATGCAACACTATGCAGAAAGAACCCAAGGCCGGGATTTGAACCCAGGACCTTCTTGCTGCAGGACAACTTTTTTTTTTAAATAACTAAGATTAATTTTGAGGCTCAAAAATCCTGATTGGTACATCCAAAATAATTATATTAAAAAATATATTCAGCTGTATCATGCAGAAATCTTCATCAGCTTCCAGGACTTACTACTGTTTACACTTTCACCTCCAGGGCCTACGTGTCTCTGTTTATGCGACACCTTTGTGAGCCGGGAGCTGATGGAGCGGAAACTTTCGCAGATGGCGTTCCACGCGAGGGTCTGTCGAGGCAACACGTGCTCACTCGCATCGGAGTGATGTCACTTATAAGGAAAAAAGTATGGCTGCTGCTGATGTGATCGTGCTTCCACGCCAAGCTGTCTGTGGCTTAAACTGTGCAAACTTTTAATGATTGACTGACTGACTTGTCATTCTGGCTTAACAGGTTCAGGAGTTTGAACATGTGAATGGTCAGTGGTCGATGCCCTGGATGGCAGAGCTGGAGGAAAATAAAAGAGCAGCTGCTTTGGCTGCAGGTGAAGACCCGAAAACCCCCTCCACTGGGACACCTGCAGACACACAGCCCAACACTCCTGTCCCAGGTAAACACACACTGCCTGCTTGTTTTTATGAGATTTAGTTCTCGGTTTCCTATTCGGCTTACTGCAATGAATGCGTGTTGTGCGGTTCGACTCAGCTTATTATATTCTAACACGTCTCTTAAAAAGTGACATGCATTGTCATTTCCTCATGTCCTCTAACCCTTAACATGGATTAGTTTACTTAATCTCAATTTTAACATTTCATGAAGCCTTAATTTACCTTTTGAAATACCTTTCTCAAGTTCTGAAAATATTTTATTTAAGAGATGTATTCTCTTTTTGCTAAACAGTGAGGTTTTGTCTTGAAGAGCTGGCGCCCTCTTGTGGAAGTAGTCCAAATAAAACTAAATATAAGAGAAAGTCATACATTTAAAATGCTGTTTGTTGTTAAACAAAGTAGGTAAATCTTTAAACATATCATTTGTTGACTTTTTTTTCTGATTTCCAGAGGATTTGTCTAAATCAGAGGACAAAGATGAAATTAAGAAAGAAGGAGAGGATAGCAAAGTGGCTAAAAAAGGAGATGACCCAGAGGTATGAATTACTTTACACTCAAATCAGCAATTTAGTTACCATAACTATCATTTTATTTTTTATTAATTGTAGAACTGTGTTTATTTTTTCAATTAGATTATTGAAATCCCTGATGAATCTGAAAAATCCCCTACTTCTGAAAAGAAAGAAGAGCCCGGAGCAGAGAGGGGGGTGAAAGACGAAGGAGATGAAGGGATGGAGAAGGAGGCTGAGAACATGAGCAAAGAGAAAGAAGAGAAGGCCAAGTCTGCAGCTGAGAAGGAGGCCTCTGCCAAGAGCGACGGTTCAGACAGCAGGATGGATTCAGAGGAGGATAAGTCAAAAGGTGAGAATGTAAAACATGTCTTTAAGTCTCTTAAGTTAAAAAAAAAAAAAAGTACAATCTACTCCCAGATAGATTCACTTGGGATTACAGGTTATTTGATTTTAAATCAACTCAGCTATTCAATAAGCTTCCCCTGAAGCAGTTTGGAGAACTTTTCCCAGAGCATTGCCTCTCACGCTGAAACCTTCTGGAACTGAGCCATTATTTATCAATGCACACTATTCATAAAGTTATACTATAGGCGTTAGTTTAAGTCAGTTTAATAAGCTGCATTTTTAGGTGCAGGATTGTCCATGTAAATTAACTGGAAGTACCTGCTTTCTTCAGTACACGCTATGGGTTTGATAAACAAAAGTATTCAAATCAGAGGATCACAGTAATTTCAGGCTTGACAGTTTGTATTTAAAGTATGTCAAACTCTAAACAGAAAGCACAGTTGCCACAACAGAACAGTGTGAACCTTAACTATGCCCTCTTGTTGCTCTTATGACTTCCTCTTTTACCTTTTAAGCTTCTCGTTCTGCTTCTGTTCCTTTTAGCTGAAGACGGTAAAGATGAGAAGATGGACACTACTTCGCCAGCAGAGGAGAAAAAAGGTTTGGACAAAAATACTCATCACTGCTGTTCATGATACATGTTCAAATATAGATTTACTTTATAAGATTTCATCAATGCAGGTGTTCAGACTAATCTTTAGCATTTTATTACACTGGTCCTCCTAACTAGTCTCTTTATGTTTTACAGACAGGAAAGCGTTCATGTCTTTGCATGGGAAAAGACCTGAACTATTGGGTGCACCAGTGAAACCAAAAATAACAAAAAAATTGTTGGGTTTTTTTTTTTCGCTGTGCAACCCTGATATACTACTATTGGCTGTCCTCTTGACCTTTAAAATCCATTGGAAATTAAAATGTTAGTTGCATGGTACTGATGTTTTTTTTTTTTTTTTAATGCCCTGCAGAGCAAAAAGAGGAGAAAGATGGGATGAAAACAGACGATTCTGGAAAACTGCAGAATGGGGAGAATGGCAAGGAGGGAGGAACAGCTGCATCTGCGGTTAACATTAGTGAGGAGAAGAAGAAAGCCTCCAAGCAGAGGTTCATGTTCAACATTGCAGACGGTGGTTTCACAGGTGGACACACTTTCCTTCTTCTTCGCTGTGTTTTTTTCTCCTGTTTCCTGTCTGTCTTTTTGACCTTTCTGCCTGTATTCCCAGAGCTTCACTCCCTGTGGCAGAATGAAGAGAGGGCCGCCACCGTCACCAAGAAGACTTATGAGATTTGGCACCGCCGCCATGACTACTGGCTGTTGGCTGGAATTATACAGCATCCTTTAGTAAAACAGTTTTTATGGGTGGTTGTTGGCATTTTAAAAACCTAATTCTTATCTTAAATAATTGATAACTGCAACACTAAACATATATAATTAGGAGAGATTTTATTCCAACTTTCATAGGCGGTAATAGTTATCCATGTTTGGATACAGAGATGCTCCTTAAAAGTCTCATAAAATGTCTTATCCCTCATTTGTTGCCTGTCCAGAGACAACAGCGTTGTTGAGGATGTCTGCGCATCCTTAAAAAGTCTTAAATTCATGTATCTAAAATTAAAGCCTTGAATATCTTGAATTCATTGAAAAATAGTAAGTTGGCCTTAGATACGTTAATCACAGGTCTTATATTTTGTTGTGGTGGGACTATTTAATCTCATATATTCTATATAGTTTTCATTTTTCTTGCGGGACGTTACTTTTATGCAAAACTTTGAGTCTGTGTTCGCTGTGTCCTGTGACTCAAGGCCGTTGTGGCTACCAGTAGCTGCTAATATACCCTTGCTAGCTAGATAGCAAGGGTATATTAGCTAGCTGGCAAGGGTAAAACCAGTTAGCTTTTTTACGTCCATTATGGGTAAAAGCAAATTTATCACCTTTTGGCTGGGTGATTTTCGTCTTCGCCATTGGCTCGCTTCTGTTGCCAGTCCATACAGTTTATTTGTTTGCGATTTTCTTTTGAACATTTCTGTCGTGATACAAGTCTTAAATGCCATTCATAATGGTCTTAAAAAGTTGTTAAAAAGTCCTAAATGTGACTTGGTGAGACCTGCAGAAACCCTGGTTGTTGTTGCCCTTGACTCTTATCTCACAGACATGGTTATGCTCGATGGCAGGATGTGCAGAACGATGTGAGGTTTGCCATCATCAACGAGCCCTTCAAAGGGGAGATGAGCAGAGGGAACTTCCTGGAGATCAAAAACAAGTTTCTGGCCCGGAGGTTCAAGGTGAAACAAGCGTTCTAAGTTACTGTAAAGTAACGCCTGCTTGTATCACACCTCATTGAGTGTTTCTGGTTTGTTTTTCCTAAAGTTACTGGAGCAAGCATTGGTGATCGAGGAGCAGCTGCGCAGGGCAGCCTACCTGAACATGACAGAGGATCCGGCTCACCCCTCCATGGCCCTCAACACTCGCTTCAGCGAGGTCGAGTGTCTTGCAGAGTCTCATCAGCATCTCAGCAAAGAGTCCATGTCTGGAAACAAGCCTGCCAATGCAGTGCTGCATAAAGGTAAAGTTTGCATAGAGTTCACACTCAAAGAACCTGCATGTGTATCCTGTACAGACATCCTCACATTTGACCCCTTCTGTGGTCAATGAAAGCTTTTATTCTATTTATGAAAGACTTTTAAATTTGTTATAGTCACACATAGAAGCTGTTTTAATGCTTCAGATGTCCTGCTTTCTCCGGAGTATTCAAGAGGCTTTCACTAAAGAAGATCTCAATGTGAAAACAACACGTAGCTATAAAAATGTACAAAGCCACAGTATGGATTAGGTGAAAAATATTGAATTTTTTTACAACTTTAAATTAAATCAATATTGCCCAAAAAAGAAGCAACAAAGCTTGGTCTTTATTAGGTTCATTAAAAGTAAAGTGAAAGAGATTAGAGCAAAAATAGAAATATTAAACTAAAATAAATAAATAAAGGATAAATAAATAAGAGCCATATAAATGAAATATTACATTTTAGAGTAAAATTTTTGTTCAAAATTTGTTTTTTTTAGAACAGATGCTTCTCTCCAGTGGTCATTGGGCAACACAGACAACAACACAAGACAACCTCAAGTTTCCACAACACAGTTTAACGACTTATCTTTCCAAACAGCCTCATATCTATAAGGACAAATTAGAATAATCAACATGTTTTTGGACTGTGGGAGGAAGCCAGGGTACCTGGAGAGAACCCACGCAGGCAGAGCATGCAAACTCAGCGCAGAAAGACCCCAGGCTGAGATCCGAACCCGGCACCTTCTTGCTGCAAGGCAACAGCGCTGCCAAATGCACCACCATGCAGCCAAATGCACCACCATGCAGTCATAGCAGCTATTCAGTGTAAAATAATTCAGTGTAGCAAAAACCGGTGTGTTTGCAGCTTTCATTTTGAGCAAATCTAAGGTGCTGTAAAAAACATTGAACGTGCGTTTTGTGTCTTTCACCAATTCAATTAAAGGTTCACAAAGAACAAACTGTGTTTTTAAAGAATTTTAATGAAGCAAGGATAATACTGTTCAGGTTTAACTAATTGAAGTATTTTTAAATTTTGAATTCACAAATGGATCAAAATAGAGAAAAAAAATGGAAAATTTCTGTTTCAAAAGTCATTTTTTAATTTTCTGTGGGTATTGATGAAAAGATGTAGAGGCTTATGGGTAAAATTCCCAGGTGTGCAGTCATTAGCTTTATCTTTAATCTACATTTTAATGTATTTATTCTATTTTCTTTAAAGGAGTCTAACCAGTGTGTGTGGAAAGATAAGTCGTTAAAATGTGTTGTTGAAACTTGTGTTTTTATGTTTCTGTCTGAGCCTCTTTCATATGTACTTCTCACTCATTGCATTCTTCTGAACAGAGATGTAGGAAGCTGTCCTTTCAGTAAGGGTAATTTTGCAGGGTGTCAACTGCAGAAAGGCTCTGCAGGTAGAGATATAATGACTTCTGCTGTAGTGGAAGAAGGTTCTAATTTCATGAAATGCAACAATGCAGAAGCAGTAAAAGAAAGAAGAGAAGGTTACATGTGATTATTATTTTCATTACTGATAAATGTCACACTAAATGTCAGAATGTAGGGAAGAATCCCGATGCAACACTTTTGATACTGACCTTTATTTCTAATAACACATCTCAATGAAATGGATGTGGAGGTGTGTACGTTACATGGTGCGAGGCAAAAACAAGGAAATCCCTCCATCAGCAATAATCCTGCAGTGATTTGTAGCTCTTAGTAAGTTACAGATTAATATTAGGGTGTGTCTGTTGTCAGAATGATCTCGTGACGAAACGTGGGCAGTCGTAGTTACCAACTTCTCTGTTCTCCAAGTTTGCGTTGGAGAAATTATATGTTTACTGAAAATATTTTCAGAAAAGGAACCCTTTTAAATGCCAGAAAATAATGGCATTTATGGCAGTAAAATGGTTAAGTGATGTAGAAAAGGATGTAGCGTAACGACTGCATGTATCCAGCTCAGTCTGAGCTTTCAGACAGCACAGAAGTAACCTCACAGTAAGTCAGCGATGCAGTGTGCAACTTTCTAAAGCAGAAACAGAAAGACTGACAAGGTTCTTTAAAGCCCGGGTATCACCACGATGCACGACTGTATATTGGTTATTTTTGGCTGGAGAATATTATTCTCACAGTTGTTGAAATAAACAAAGAACATGAAAAAAACAGACAGACATGGCGATAGTGGAACAGATTCGGCCTTCTTCTTGCAGGAGGCTAACGACGTAGCTGGGAAAAGGCTACAAATCTTACATCTTCAAAGGGAAGCAAGCAACACAAAGAGCAAAGACTAGAACAGATACATTAAAACACATTAATATTCCTACAAAGATGTTTAAGTAGCATATAAACAAGAGAATAAAACCAGCTTTAAAAAGCTGCCAACTGGAAACTGGTCATTAAAATGTAATAAAAGTTTTAAGTAATTAAATATTTAAAGAGCTAAAAGTAGGAATAAGGCGATAATAAATAAAATCTATAGCAAATATAGTATTTTCAAAATGTTTATCCTCGTCAAATTGTTAAAGGAGAGGTATTATGTAAAATTGACCTTTTTGAGCGTTATGTTATAATGTTGTTCCCTCATCAAAAACATACCTGAAGTGTTGCTTTCATTCTTTCATGCATGTTTGAGAAATCCTTGAATCTCCCATGGCAGCCATTCAGGGGTTCCACTCAGCTCCCCCAGACTAGCGGCAGTACAGCGGCATATTAGCAAATACCTGGTGGAACTGTGCGTCTGCTGAGCTCATCATACGAACTACTTCTCAGTCCAACACTCCTAAGAATGGTTGTAAACAGGATAATGGAGGAGCATTGTTGTGATGATGTGCTGAAAGGGGGAGTGCTGGAAACAGTAGGAGCTTCTTAAAGAGACAGAGGCCAATTTCAAGGCATCAAATTGCGAAATCAGTTTTTTTTTTAAAGTCATATTTGATATGCACAGCATTTTTATAACAACTGAAGATAACATAGTTACTTGATTGTGGTATAAAATTTGCACAATGTGCCTTGAAATACATAATACCGCCCCTTTAAATACGTGTTCATTTCATTTGTTCTTGTTAATTTGGTTTTGTAATGGTGATAAAAAATACCAGAGACAACACCTTCCGGATTTTCACTGTTGCTTTGCTTTGTCTCCAGTCCTCAAGCAGCTGGAGGAGCTGCTGAGCGACATGAAGGCAGACGTCACGCGCCTCCCAGCTACCATCGCCAGGATACCCCCTGTGGCCGTGCGGCTGCAAATGTCCGAGAGGAACATCCTCAGCCGACTGGCCAGCCGGGGTCCCGATGTCACGGCTCAGAACCAGTCCCAGACCTCACAGCAAATGCAGGTGCCACGCTGACCAATCCCATCGCACCGTTTTTAGTTTTGCTCACTGACTGAGGCTAGTCACGCTCACCTCACCTCCATGTAGCAGATGTCCTTTATTTTACCCACCATGTACAGCACAGTCAGGTCAGTCCTCCTTGCTCTGCACCTACGACTCATCTCCAGAAGAGATTCAGTTGTGCAGCTGGACTTTATATAAGGACTGGAAATATAGATAAACGATGGGAAACTAAATCCAAGCATTTTTCCTTCTGGGATCAGATTTCACCTTTTCTGTCCTGAGCACTGACATGCAGGCAGCTCCTGTTCCACCTGTCCTGACAGCAGGGTCTAACATGCGTGTGTAATCTATATGTGTCATTAAACAGATCATGTTTGAGGTATCTCGGTTCTTTGTATTAACTTTTAGGTCTCTGAAGGATTTTACCGTTTCTCATTTTCACCTGTAGGAACTTGTGACACTCCCAACGTTTTTGCTAGAAGCCGTCAAACTAAAATGTCGTCTTTGAAACGGTACAGGTATGTGTGCGTTTGATGGCTGTAAGTGGACATGTTAGCGTGCATCTCTACCACAGAATGCGTCAGGTCTGTTACCTCGTCTCGTTTCCGTCCTCCCAGCTGCCCCATCAGGTGAGCTGATCTGGGACCAGCTCTTTGTGCACACACCCCAACCAGAACCAGAACCGTGACATTCCTAACAGCATCACAGATTTGCTCAACTGAGACTTTTCCTCAAATGCTAAAAAAAAAATAAAACCACCTCCACTTGCTTTTTGGTACATTGGACAGTTTTGGGAAAGATAATAATCTTTTGAGTTTATTTAATTTTTCTTATTGTCTGTTGTTCTGTTTTACCTTATAAAATATTATTATTGTTACAACCTTGTTGTTTTTATTGTCGCTGTTTGTTTTTATGAACTACAATAAAAAAGTCAAATGTTTCTCATTATTCCTTTTGTTCCTTTATCTCTTCAATCAAATCTGCATATAAAATTGTCTCAAGATTTTAAAAAATAAAGTAATTTTTCTGCTTTATTAGGAGACAAATTAAAAGAAAAAACTTAAAATTTCTTGTCAGGTATTCATCCCTGTAGAGCACAGGCTGCGCTCTGAGGATGAACATCATCCTAAAGGTATTTATGGTTTGGTTAAAAATGCTGAGCTGGACGAGTTTTGCAGCTGTTAATGTAGTTAATATTTATACCGCTTAACCTGCTTCACATTATGCGAAGGTTCGACCTGAGACTTAGAAATGTTTTGCTCTATTCTGCAGCTGTGAGTATTTGGGGATACGTCTCTTACCAGCTTTGCACATCTAGAGACTGAAATCTTTGCCCATTCTTCATTGCAAAATGCCTCAAGCTCAATCACAATCGATCGAGTGCATCTGTCTTACAGCAGATTCTCTGTCGGAGCTAGGTCTTTACTTTGACTGGACCATTTTAACACAAATATACTTCAATCTGCACCACTCTGTTGTATGTTTAGGATCATTGTCCTGCCTGAAGGTGAACCTCCACCCCAGGCTTAACTCCTTTGCAGCCTCCTAACAGTTTCAGCTTCCCTGTCCCTGCTGAAGGGAAAAAAAAAAAATGCTGCCACCACTATGTTTCACAGTGGGGATGGCGTGTTAAGAGTAGCAGATTTTCGCCACACAGCATTTAGCATGTAGGCAATTTTAGGCTCATCATCTATTAGAGGTTTGGTGTGGTAATGCAAAATGGCCTATTTATGGCTTTAGTTAAGCGATGGCTTCCTTCTTGCTACTATTCTTTAAAGGTCAAATTTGTGGAGTGAACAACAGATTGGTTGCCCTGTCAACAGATCCTCCTCTCATTTGCTTCTCTGATTGATGCTGTCCTTGCTCAGCCTGTCAGTTTGGGTGGTTGGCTCCGTCTTTTTATATTTGCAGCTGAGCCACTCGTTTATTTTTCCTCCCTGACCTGTCTGCTGTGGTCTTTGATCTCCATGATGCTGTTTGTCCACTAATATTCTCTAACAAACCTCTGAGACCTTCACAGGTCAGCTGGATTTATGTTGAGATGACTTCTTGAGGCACTGGATTTTAATTCGAGGTACCGGAATAAAGAGGGCAAAATGCAAAAGCACACAAAGCGACTATTCTGTTTCAGTCTATTACATATAATTTCAATTAAATAGGGGGTATGAATACTTTAAACCCATGTATTCATTGACATGTTTCAATTGGGTTTTTAAAAATCTCTATGGTCAATTTTCTTAAATTTGATGCTGATATAAGCTCAGGTAGGTGTCAGTGCCCTTTTGTTTGAACAGTGAGGGTAAAGAGCTTGCCGTAGTTTGCATGCAGGCCTTGAAAGGTGAGGTGGCATTTACATGGAGGCAAATGTAGATTCAGCGTGGAGATTAAAGCAGAGGAGCTCTTCCTTGTGTCACAGGTTGGGAGAGGAGGATCGGGGGGGGAAGCAGACAGGAAAAGACACATTTTCCTCCTGCAGATAGTGCAATAATTAGGAAGAATTAGAGTAAATTACAGGGTGGGAGGAGTGGCTGGGCTTTGATAGCTTATCATAAAAAGAGTTGTTGGCTTGAGTCAGGCTAGTTGTTGAAGGGTCACCAGAAAATGGAGAAAGAAACAAGAAGGGAAATAAGTCGTGAATGGAAAAAAACCATGACTGGATTCACGCTGTCCTGGAACAACTAGATTTATATCTGTCACTTCCTGATCACGACAAATCCAACCCTGCGTGGATACAGAGAGGAGTCTGAACAATGTCTTGTGGGTGAGTATTTTATGTTTTGCCTGCTATTCTTTTTGTCAAGATGCTGTGAATTTTTCTCCCACTTCCACTTTCCAGGGTTGATTTTTCCTTTTATCCTTTGCTCCTTTCTTTCTGTTGTTGAGCTCTAATTTGGTGGTTTGTTTGCATGCTCATAAATCATCTCAGCAATGTGTGACTTATTTGTTGAACACTGGTAAAAAGTTACTTCAGACGAGAAGAAACAAAACTATTCTTCCGCCATCACATTTTAAATATACTCATCTAAGTTTTACTTTGGGTTTTAACAAAACAGATAAAAGGATCCAACGCATGAAATCACACTGATACGTTGACGGTCATGCAGCTTTACAGATCTCACAGGTGGTCTCAGGTGGTTTCAGCAGCAGTTTTAGGGGTTGTTATGGTTTCTGTGAACATTTGATCATAGACGTCATAAAGTCTCTGGGAAATTGATGGAAAATCAGTTTACAGTGAAAATGGCCAAAATTTAAACTAAAGAGGATTTTTCAGATATTTTCTAGATCTTTCCTTCTTTCCTTGTGTTTTTTTTTAGTCTCTTTCTTCCTTCCTTGTATCCGTCCGTCCGTCCTTCCTTCGCCCTGGTGGCTGTACGGCTGCTGATGTCTGAGAGAAACCTCCTCATATCTTAGATCTCACAACAAATGCAGGTGCCCAGTTTCCTTCCTTCCTTCCTTCATTCCTTGCTTGTGTCTTCCTTTTTCTCTTTCCATCTCTCCCTCCTCGTGTCCTCCTTTCTCTCCTTCCTTCCTTCCTGTTTCTGGTTTTAATACCTGACCACTCAGAAAATATTTCCCAGAGATTTAAAGTACATCTTTGTATTTCTAACTGGGCTTAAAGAACTGACGACTCTGAAAATGTGACCGTCAGAAAGTACTCAATAGAAATAGAAACATTTATAAGAAGCCTGTAAAACTGCTAAACTGAGAATATTTTATTTATATTTTATTGTAACTCTGGTGAGATGTAGGAAAAAAAAAATTATTTCATAATTTTTTTTTCTTACCTAATAGATGTCCTAAAATTTAAGGTTGGATAAAAGTCAGACTACATGGCTTTGATTTAAAAAATAATAATAAAAATTTATATAAATAAAATAAAAATTCCCTTCTCACCCTCCACGGGTGGTCTTTCTCAACCTCTGAGCTCGGGTCCTCTACCAGAGGCCTGGGAGCTTGAGGGTTCTACGTAGTATCTTGGCTGTGCCGAGAACTGCGCATTTCTGGACTGAGATGTCTGATGTTGTTCCTGGGATCTGTTTTAGCCACTGCTCCAGGTTGGGGGTGACTGCCCCGAGGGCCCCGATGACCACAGGCACCACTGTGGTCTTCACCTTCCAGGCCTTCTCCAGTTCCTCTCTGAGGCCCTGGTATTTCTCCAGTTTCTCGTGTTCCTTTTTCCTGATGTTGCAATCGCTTGGTATTGCTACATCCACCACAACGGCTTTCCTCTGTTGTTTATCCACCACCACGATGTCCGGTTGGTTCGCCATTACCATTTTGTCTGTCTGGATCTGGAAGTCCCACAGGATCTTAGCTCGGTCATTCTCCACCACCTTTGGGGGTGTGCTCCACTTTGATCTCGGGGCTTCCAGTCCATATCCTGCACAGATGTTTCTATACACTATGCCCGCCACTTGGTTATGACGTTCCATGTACGCTTTCCCTGCCAGCATCTTGCACCCTGCTGTTATGTGTTGGACTGTCTCAGGGGCCTCCTTGCACAATCTACACCTTGGATCTTGTCTGGTGTGGTAGATCTGAGCCTCTATTGCTCTGGTGTTTAGGGCCTGTTCCTGTGCAGCCAGGATGAGTGCCTCTGTGCTGTCCTTGAGTCCAGCTTTTTCCAGCCATTGGTAGGATTTCCTGATATCAGCCACTTCAGTTATTTGTCGGTGGTACATCCCATGTAGGGGCTTATCCTCCCATGATGGTTCCTCCAGCACCTCATCCTCTGGTCCCCATTGTTTGAGACATTCGCTGAGCACATCGTCGGTTGAGGCTTTGACCTTGATGTATTTATAGATCTTGGATGTTTCATCCTGGACAGTGGCTCTCACACTCGCTAGTCCTCTGCCTCCGTCCTTACGGCTCGCGTATAGTCTCAGGATGCTGGATTTAGGGTGGAACCCTCCATGCATGGTTAGTAGTTTCCGAGTTTTAACATCCATGGTCTTTATCTCTTCCTTTGGCCAGCTTATTATTCCTGCAGGGTATCTGATTACTGGCAAGGCATAGCTGTTTATCGCACGGATCTTGTTCTTGCCATTGAGCTGGCTTCTCAGGACTTGCCTTACTCGTTGGAGGTATTTGGCCGTGGCTCCTTTCCTTGTGACCTCATCGAGGCTGCCATTTGCTTGTGGTATTCCCAGGTACTTGTAACTGTCCTCAATGTCTGCTATTGTTCCCTCTGGGAGTGAGACCCCTTCTGTGTGGATGACCTTCCCTCTCTGTGTAACCATCCGACCACACTTCTCTAGTCCGAATGACATCCCAATGTCAGTGCTGTAGATCCTGGTGGTGTGGATCAGAGAGTCGATGTCTCGTTTGCTCTTAGCGTACAGCTTGATGTCATCCATGTAGAGGAGGTGACTGATGGTGGCTCCGTTCTTGAGTCGGTAGCCAGTCTTGTTGATGACTTGGCTGAGGGGGTTCAGACCTATGCAGAACAGCAGTGGGGACAGAGCGTCTCCTTGGTATATGCCACATTTGATGGACACTTGTGCAATTGGCTTGTAGTTGGCTTCAAGGGTGGTTTTCCACATCCCCATCGAGGCTGCAATGAAGGCTCTTAGAGTCCTGTTGATGTTGTACATCTCTAAGCATTCAATGATCCAAGTGTGTGGCATTGAGTCATAGGCTTTCTTGTAATCAATCCAAGCCGTGCACAGGTTGGTGTGTCGGGTTTTGCAGTCTCGGGCGACTGTTTGGTCTACCAGGAGTTGGTGTTTGGCTCCTCTGGTATTTATGCCGATGCCCTTCTGTGCTGTACTCATGTATTTATCCATGTGCCCACTTATCTTAGCTGCTATGATGCCTGACATGAGCTTCCATGTTGTAGAGAGACAGGTTATTGGCCGATAGTTGGATGGGACCGAACCCTTTGAGGGATCCTTCTGGATCAGGATTGTGCGCCCTTCAGTTAACCATTCAGGGTGAGTCCCACTTTGTAGCAGCTGGTTCATTTGAGCTGCCAGTCGCTCATGGAGGGCAGTGAGTTTCTTTAGCCAGTAGGCATGGATCATATCAGGACCTGGTGCTGTCCAGTTTTTCATACCTGAGACTCTTTCTTGGACATCTGCCACTGTGATAGTTACTGGGGCTTGCTCAGGGAGGTTGCTGTGGTCATCTCGTAGAGAGATTAGCCACTGTGCATTGCTGTTGTGGGTCACCTCCCTTTCCCATATGCCTTTCCAGTACTGTTGGGTCTCCAGCCTTGGTGGGTCTGCTCTGTTGTTATTACCCTGCCATTGAGAGTACACTTTAGCTGGTTGGGTGGAGAAGAGCCGGTTAATCCTCCTGGCTTCATTTTCTCTCGTGTACCTCTTTAGGCGACTGGCCAAGGCTCGGAGCCTTTGTTTGGCAGTTTCGAGCGCTTCAGGTATGGGCATCTGGCTGTACCGCTTGGGTACCGGTCTTTTGATTGCACCTCTTTGGAGCTCTGACAATTGGCTCACTTCCCTCCTTGTTACCTTGATTTTAGCCTCTAACCGTCTTTTCCATGGTGGGTATTGAATCTCATGGTTGCTCCTATAGCCGAGCATCTCAAGGATCACTGATGCTGAGTTGTACACCAGCTCATTGGTTTCCGTTATGGTGTTGGTAGGGATCGTTCTCAATGCTGCATTCACATCTTCAATGAGACATTCCGATGGTACTTCACTCAGCCGTTGTAATTGGCATCGAGATTGCCTGGTGTTCATTCGGGCCACGATCCTACCTCTCAGATCAGTTGCTGCCTCGTTCAGCTTTGATGGTTCGTTCATTATTGGGGCTGCATACCAAATGCAGGTGGGGAGTTGAAGCTAACTCCCCTCTGACCTGGCGTCCTGGCTCCCCCTTGCCGTAGCATTTGTGTTGTACCTCGTCTATCTCAAGTTGTGACAGCATTTGCCATTTGCGGATGTTGGAACACTGAGCTACTAGTTGTTTGGCAGTTAGTGTTGAATGGGGATGTCGACGTAACCATTCCTCCCACATTCTTTGCATGTAACCCCTCTGACTAGGGTTACTTGAGTAGTAGCATTCCAACAGATCGAAGTTTTCACCTCTCGCCCAATTCCGTCTTGTTCCAGTAACCCATTTTTCGTGAAGGTGCCCTGGTTCCCCAGCACCTGACGCAGACCTTGTTTGGCCGGGCGACGTCTGAGCCGGCATGGCGTGTATTCCTTTGTCACTCATCATGAGGTAGGCAGTAGCGCGAAGGATCTTGCCTAAGGACCCACACTGGATATCTCAACCAAGCGACCCGGCCTGGATTCGAACCCCGGTCTCCCGGGTGAAGGTCGGGTGACTTACCCATTGAGCTACCCAGCCGCATATATATATATATATATATATATATATATATATATATATATATATATATATATATATATATATATAAATAAATAAAAATAAATAAATAATTAAAAAAAAAAAATATTTTAAAGCTTTTTGCACATCTGTAGCAGGAGTAAGAGTTGTGGAAGGTGCTACATGTTCAAGAAGCAGGAAGGGAAGAATGATAAATTTAAATAGTTAAGTGTATCTTTATTGATAGATGTGGGACTATTGCAGGTTAGAGTATTCAAGATAAATATGGTCGATGGGTTTATCCAGCTGATACACTAAAGAGGAACAAAACTGAACAGCTTTATACACAGAAAAAGTTTGGTAAAGTACATTAGTGTGAACATTGTCTCAGGAGCAACACTGCTCTGAGCAGCAACAGGCTAATGCTTTGCAGCAGAGGGATGTGTTGCAACGCTCAGAGCTGACCAAATAATCAGGGGAAACGTTGTTGTTAGTCTGCGGCTGTGACAACTCCACCAGTATGAGTGCTGCACGTGCGTGCGTCTGTCTGAGTCGCGGAGGAGAGACGAGAAGTCAGAGCAGCTTCATAACTGTTGCAGAGCGCCACAGTAAAATGGGAGGAATAAAATGCAAGCTGCTGGCGTTAACCACGACACCTGCAGGGCTGCATGTGTGCCTAAATGTGTTAGTGTTTGCTCGTTGGGGGCAGGGTGGAGCTCCTATATTTGTTGTAGTTTTTCCCCCTCAATTTCTTTGCATTCCTACTTTTAAAGTTGACAGCCCACTGGCTTGGAAGAACTAGTTCTGTGTGAATTTAAATGCGCTTCATGTTGATGAAAATAATTTGCAAATTAAATGCAGACTGTAACATTTGTGTTTGCAACCAAATCTTTGTTGTGATGTATGTGTTCTGCATTAAGAGGAAGCAGATCCCTTGCCATATGTCGTCGCTAGATTATTGGCTTCGGGTTGGTATTTCTCTTTTAGCCTTTACTGAATGACTAATTTGGATTAAACGTTTGCCACTGCAACTGTTTTAGTAACTCAAACACTCCCACACAGGCACATTTTGTAGAGTGGGGGGGAAGGTCAGATTGTAAATGAGGAAGTGCTTTGTGAATCTGACCTTTGTGTGTTACATACACACAATCATACACACCTGGAAGTAAAGAAGAACCAGCAGTAGTAGCAGACAGGTGGGAAGGTTGAGGGTAGCTCTCTATCTGTCTGTCTGTGCAGAGACACGAAGAAGCGTCGACTTCGTCGTTTTTTTTCTTTCCTTCTCATATCTGAACTTCTGTTGCGCACCATGGAGTAGCTGGTCGATCCGCCAGTGACTGGAGCTGCCACTGTTAGAGCTGAGACTGCACAGGAAATTTCAGTGATGGAGCCGAAACCTTCTCTGCTCTCAGATTCGGTGAGGTCTTGTTGTGGTCGTCATTAAGAAACAACAGAAAGAGAGAGAGAAAAAAGCTGCATCTCTATCTGCTGGAGGAATTCCGGCCTGTCAGCTATTTTTGTTCCTGTCTTGCTTTCACTATTTTGTGAAAGGAGACGTAAAAAGGAAGGAAGAGAGCGAACGACGCAGAAGGGGGAAGAAACAGACGTATACTGTGTGAACGTCCCGGCGAGTGACAGTTGTTTTCAGGAGCAGCTGAGAAGAGTAAGTGTTTACCTGCTTTTGGTTGGCGAAGGGAGGTGGTGGGTTGAGGTAGGAAGAGGTCAAAGTGCAGGAAGGTGTTGAGAAGGGGAAAACTGATTAGTGTTTTGTGAATATGATGCAATAAAGCGAGAGATAGATGTGACAGTTTTGATATTAGACGGAAAGACGTCTGTGTTGGTGTCTGTGAGAGCAAATGCGCAAGAAAGACAACTCATTTTTTTTTTAATTCACAAGGAGAGAGAGGAAGGAACTAAAAAAATTAGTTTTTGCTCTTTTTGTGAGATTAATGATCTGAAAAGAAAGACTTGTGCTTTTGAGTCTGCACGTGTTGCACAGGTACAAGTGACTCTTGTTCTCTCTCGTCCCAGAAAAAGTGAGGAGACGACATGGTTCGGTGAGTCAAAGCCTCTGCCGGACTCTGTAACGCTCCGTTAGTCACTTCTGGTCGTGTCTCTTTGTGTTTGCTTGATGATAACTTCTCTGTTTCCATTCCTCCTTCTCTTGTCTTTCGCCAGACATTCACTCATTCTGCTCTGTTCCTCTATCATGTGATTTCTCAAGCTTTGTGTGCTAAACAGGCTCTGCTTTAGACAAGGTAACGTGTCAAAAAGGAAGCTTTAAAGCTAGATTTGCTTCTTTATCCTCAATATTCAAGTTCTTTAATCTTAGACTGCCCCTACTCTGTTTCTGTGAATATTTTAAAAATCTGTGCGTCATCTGTGCGTTAATGTTGCTGTCCAGGTGCTTAAGTACAGAATAAAGCAGGATTATATGATGCACTAACTTGGAAAAACATTTTTTAAGAATCAATATCTCTTTTAAAAAATGATCAAAACAGGCATCTGAGCAACAAGTAGCTGATTAAAACGTTACCTGCCCAAATTGAAGAGGGGGGCTGGGTTGATTTTTTTTTTTTTTTTTTTTTTTTTTTTTTTTTTGGTATTTGTGGCTCATTCAAACCACAAGATAACAGCTTTTAACTAAGATTTAGACTAATAAATCATATTTTTATGCTGCATTGTACATGTTTCTGAGCAAGCTTTCGCGCTAGATTTTTGGGTTATGGATGTGTAGATGTAAAGTCTAGTAGATTGCCATTGTTGCATTTTTCATGACATAATTTAATAAAGCTGCTAATATAATATGCACGCTGGTAATATTTCATAATCAAAAGTATTTCTGCTTCAGAAATAGCAGAAAGAATAAAACAGGCTGCAAGGTCTCTACAATGAGGACGTTTCTGTTAGAGGTGATGCTGAATGATGCATTATTTGTCTGAATAAAGAGTAAAACAGCAAAATATAACATATGAATATCATAATTTTAGCTTCTCGAAGCATTGGTTTTATTTCTAGCTTTGGTTCATGTTCAAAAAGGGACCGTAACCTGCTTGTGGGGCTGTTATTTAATCTGTGTCTTAGCGGGAGCCTGTGGTGAATTTGTATTATTCTAGAGTCATGTATGCTTAGAGGTAAACCTGTTCGTACTTATCAGAGATAAATATTCTTCTTTTACAGTCTCACTCTGCACATGTCTTTCTATGTTTTACTGCATGTGATGCAGGTGGTTCCACAGAGACATCACTGGTCTGCAGGCCGAGGAGATCCTCAAGTCTCGAGGCATCCATGGCAGCTTTTTGGCTCGACCCAGCAAGAAAAATGTTGGTGATTTCTCCCTGTCCGTCAGGTAAAATAACTGGATTTATTAAACTCTGCTGTTCTCTGAACTGATTTATTTCTTCTCATGTGGATCCTTAAAGCTGATTTACATTTGGAGCTGCTTTATTTACTTCCTAATGTCCTCTGCAGACTTTAAATGTCACTCAGTACGACAAAGATGAAGATATTTAATGAATATGTAGATGCCATGTGATTCTGTAGTATTTCTGCATAAAATGCTTGAAAGTCTAAAATTAAAATTCTTCGCAGGAATGTTGCTGCAAGTTTCTAAAAGGGGAAACTTTTACTTATAAATCTGCTGTCTGCATATCAGACATCATGAAACCTTTGCCCTTTAGACTCAGCTGATGTTGTGCACTAGGTTTCACTGATCATAAACTCAACCTCTATTTTAGAGCTTTTGCTTCCAAGAGTTGAGGGATTAATGCCCCTTTAGCTGCTTCAGACACAATTTAGATGTATTCTCTAGATATGCGTTTCCTCTACAGGAGCTATCACAGACCAGTTCCATGAAAACAGCGCATATATTTTCAATCAATAAAGAAAAGTTGAAATAAATAAGAAATCTACAAGTGATGGAGGCTTTCTTTCCTTTGGCAGAAGGGCTAAACTGGGTCATTTATTAATGATGTTGTCGTTGGTTTCATTAGTCGGGGCTTTTTGTGCATATCGAGGAGCTGAAATAAATAACCACACCTTGTAATTTATGCACCCTTTGCATGTTAAAGTGGAAAACCTGTTGACAGGATGAGTGTTTAACACAATGAGCGACTCAATGCTGTCGACTGTGATTCCTCAGATAAATTTTTACCAACTGGTATTACTGATCAACTAAAATGAATGATTAAATTGTAATTTGCATTGTATTAGATCTGACTCTAACTGTATAATAAATTGGAATTAATTGGAGCTTTAAAAATATAATTTGTATAAGCTGTCTTGTAAAGTGCTTTGACATGAACTTCCCTTTTAGCCAACCTTTTGTACCACGTTTGATAATCAGTGATTGCTGTTTAAATATATTAATTCAGTTTTATCTAACGTGAGGAATGCCAGACTAAACCCTGAGAATTTGGAAATCACTTCTCACTTTGCACTTACATTTTTCATACCTGCTCTTCTCAGGAAGTGTAAATCGAGAAAAACCCTCTGTCAGTTTTTTGTGTGGCTTGACTGGTTTTCTTTTCCTTCAGGGTGAGCGATCAGGTCACCCACATCCGCATCCAGAACACAGGAGACTTCTACGACCTGTACGGCGGGGAGAAGTTCGCCACCCTGTCAGAGCTGGTGGAGTACTACACTGCAGAGAACGGCATCCTTCAGGACAGGGACGGGACGATCATCGAGCTCAAATATCCCGTGAACTGCTCCGACCCCACCACAGAGAGGTCTGTCCGCCCCTTATTTGTACATTTCCATATATGTAGTCATACATAATTAGCATCCCCAAGGTATGATACTGCCACTACCATGGTTCACCATGGGAATTGTCTACTCATATCTGCTTTTTTCTTGTATCCCATCCTCCTTTTGTATATATTTGGCCACCTCATCACTCATGACAAGTTCGGACATATCGCCGACTATTCTGAACTTTTATAGTGCGTTTTTAAGCGTTTTTGGCTTCACATCTCATACCTCTTTCCAAAACAACAATAAGTTACTGTGCATAGAGCTTAATATTTTTGTTCAAAGCAGTTGAACTTTGTTGTAAGTGGGTTTTTAGGAGCGTTGCTGTTTAACAGTCATTTTGTTGAAATGTGATCATAATCTTCACCGGGACAAAGAATGTAAAGCCTGTGGTCCGGTGGTGCCCGTGTTGTCCAGCCTGGAGCAGCAGCAGCAGTAGGTTTTTGAGTCACTTTGTCTCGGCCTCTTTAGTGGGGTCTCCACCTTCACTTTCAGGTTAGCTGAGATGACATTTGGTTGGGTGGCTGGGTTAAAAATAGGCAACTGTGACCAGCTAAATTTCCTCTCGTAGCCGATTATGTTGCAAGGATAATAAGCGTCATTTGTCTGGGTTTTTTTTTTTATGTTCATTTAAACTTTTCCTCTGGGGGATAAACTCTTATTTGACGAAATTCGAGATGTTGCAGCATCTTTGTTCATCAGAGTGTGAGTCAGTAAGAATACGCCTACCCCTTTTTGAGCTGCTGAGCCTTTATCCCCACATCTGGTTCTGTTTGCTGAATTAGAAGCAAGAAGTGACAGCAGACAGCGTAGTTTATCTGAAACACAGTTGCAGATACAGGTGCATCTCAATAAATATGAATGTTATCCAAAAGGTTAATTATTTCAAACACTCAGTTCAAAATGTTGAGATTTTATTGAACATAGAGTGATATGTTTAAGGTGTTGCTGTCTGTTCATGTTGATTATGGCCTACCCCTCATAAAAACACAAATTCAGTTTGCAGAAAATCAGAATATATACAGAAATATACAGAAAATATTTTTTACATTGAAAATTTTGGCCAGTCAAATAGTATTCATGTTTGTACAGAGATCAATACTTGATCGGGGCTCCTTTTGCTTAAATTACTGCATCAGTGCAGTGTGGCATAGAGACGATCAGCTTTGATAGCTGCCTTCAGGAAATCTGCATTATTGGGTCTGGTTCCTCTCATCTTCCTCTTGACATTACCTCATAGATTCTCTATAAGGGTTCTGGTCGGGTCAGTTTGGTGGCCCAGTAACACCATGGTCGTTGAAGCAGCTTTTGGTACCTTTGGCAGTGTGGGCAGGTGCCAAGTCCTGCTGGGAAATTAAATCAGCATCTTCTTGAAGCTTGTCAGCAGAAGGAGGTATTAGATGCTCTAAAATTTCCTGGTAGATTTCTGCGTTGACTATGAACCTCAGAAACCACAGTGGACCAGAACCAGCAGATGACATTGCTCCCCAAATCATCACTAACTTCAAGCAACATGGATTCGAATCCTCTCCACTTTTCTCACAGACTCTGGGACTTGATTTTCACATGAAATTCAAACTTCATTTTCATCTGAAAAGAGGACTTTGGACCAGCCTCTTTTCTCTGTAGCCCAGGTAAAATGTTTCTGATGTCTTCTGTAATGTAACGGTTGTAGCCCGTCTTCAAGAAACCTCCCTGTCTGGTTTCTCTTGAAATGGTGACGCCAGCTCCAGTCCACGCTTTGTGAGTCTCCTCCAGTCTCTTAAATGGGCTTTGCATCACAATCCTCCCATGCACCTTTTTCTGCTTCACTTTTTCCTTTAATAAACTTCTCACATCAGTCCTTCGCAAGATTAGGCAATAGCATGGTGAGAACATAAAACCTCTGTGATTAAAAATCCTTTTTTATTGGTCTGTTGTAATTTTCTAATTGAATTTTGGGTTTTCATTATCTCTAAACCACATTTATCAAAAGTAACAAAAATAAACACTTGAAATCTCTCTGTGTGACATATCTATATAATATATGAGTTTATTATCACTGAGTTGCTGAAATAAATAAAATGCTGACATAAATTTTCAATGACATTCTAATTTATAAAGATGTACTTATATTTTACAAAGGTTTTATCTGCTTTTTTACTACAGTGAAATAGATGGAAAAGACTTGATCTGAGATGTTCTTCCAAACTTTAAATTACATCTACATCTAGAGATTTTCCTGCTGTCCTACAGAGTTAAATCACTGATCCTCAGAACCTGTTTAAGGTGTATACAACACGCACATCTAAAACGAAGGAAAAAATAAGAAATCTTACATGTTGATTTTTCCAAAAAAATCTACATTTGATCAACATCTTGTTTTATTCCTGCAGACTTTAATTACATTTTTGATCAGGTTTTTATGAAAAAAAATTGTCAGTAATAACCTGTTTTAGGTCTATGTAGCACTACAATCTTAAAAAAAACAACATGAATCTGACATGTTCTTTTCAGTCAATTTTTATCCACTTTTTCATATTTTCCTGCAGTTCTGCTGATTTTAATGACATTTTTATTAAGGTTTTTACTCAAAAAACCATCAGAACTTCTTCAGGATTAATAAAATGCATCCATATAAAAACTAAATATGAATTTGACATTTAAAAAAAAAGTTTAAATAACTACAGGACAAATCAGAAACTTGATTTCGCAACACTTTGAGGAAACTTGTCTGTCCGCACTTGCATTTTTGGGAAATGTAATCATGTTTGTCATGTTTTTGTTTGAGTTTGACCAAACCTTGTGGTGATGGCAAAAAAACCCCCCAAAACCCTGCAATAAGTCTGATTTTCAATTTTCAGGTTTTAGTTCAGTAAAGCTGTCTCTCGCTCTAGTTCCTTCTTGAAAATATTGTCACTGATGGTGAAATATTGGTCTAAAGTCATGTTGAACAAAATTACTTTTTGAGTCAGGAGCAAAAGAGCTGGTTAGTGCAACTAAAGGAAATGCAAATGAAGAAACGAGCACATCTAATTTGTTCAAGAAAACAGAAATTTCTTCTTTTTTAAGTTAAATTTCAGCTAAAATATTATTTTGCCCTAATTATTTCAGAATAACAGTATTAATGCCATATGGGTGAAATACTTTACTATTATTTTATTTTTGTATTAATTCATTTGTATTGGGTTTCGTATTTTGTTTACTTTTTCATACATTTCGCAAAAATGAATCTGCAAAGAGATGGAATTTATGAGCGGAGGAAGTTATAATTAGACTGAAATTTATCTTATCGTTTGGTCGCCGCCCACAGGGCTTCAGCATATCTTCTATTTATTGTTTTATTTTAAGTGTTGCCATAGTTATTACCAATGAGGGGAAATATCATCATCCCAACACTGAGAGTTGGGTGAAAATTGTCAAAACTCTTGTCTTTAAAATGTTTTTATTAAAAATATGTCAATATTAATTTAAGTATGCTTCATTTACAAGCTACAGTCAATTTAAAATAATAAGAGCAATTTTTCTAGGAAGCTGTTTTCTGAAATGAACTTTATGCTTATCTTGAGATTGGGTTTTTGTTTTTAAATTGAACAAAGCAAATTATTCCAACATGATTTTTTGTAATTATACACTATAAAATCTTTCTCTGTATAATTTGGTTAAAAGAATCCTCAAATTGTTCATTAGTTATTCAGTTTATGCAGTCTGTATTTAGTTTATAAGGTGGATTAAAGGGAAAATGCTTGATAAAATCATCATGATCCAAAGGAACTTTGACTGAGCTGTGAAAAAACATGTATTTATTGGTTTAGAAATTAGTAGAAAAAAATCTTTTCACTTTATAGAGGAGATCTCACAGAAATTTGAGTAGTCATATAAAGCAGTAATATTTTCATTTAATTTTCTGCAACATATTCAGTTTATTTGTTGTTGTTGTGCACTTGAATGCAGCAAATTTATTAGTTTCTGCAGAACATTAAAACGTCTTGAATTGACAAAACTATAGTAGGCATTGAGGCAGGGCAGTAAACAGCCCTGTCAGCAGGAATTTAAAGCTAGATATTTATTTTATTTATTTACAGCCAACTAATTTGTCTTGAAAATGGTGTATTTTTAACAAGATTTGGCATAAAACCAGGGATTTTAGATGGGTTACTCAAACCCATCTGTAATAACCATGATGAAGCCGCTTGTATGCTGTGTTTGAAGGTGTCAAAGCATCTTATATTGAGCTGAACTGAAACAGGGTTGTACAGTAAAATTATCAAGTAGTGCCTTTTATTCACTTCAGGTTCATTATCAGAAAACTTTCATTAGTGCCTGGTATGTAAATATAGTCTCTAGATGATACAGATAATTAATGTCTGCACGCATGCTAGACAGTTCTTCCTGCTGCAGTGGCACCTTATTGAAATGTTAATGGTAATGGCCTCTTAATGAAAATTTTGCACAGGTATTTGTGTTTTTGCATGGCATGCGTATAAATCCATTGCATTGCAGCTGGAGGTGGAGGTTTTTCCCCCCAGCTGGAAACATTGAGCTGCGCTGTAGGCTGATTAAAGCATGCTGTTGTCCAGCTAAGCTCACCGCAGGTCTGAGTGAAGGACACAAGTTTCTGCTGCATCTTGTGAGACTCAACTTCAAGCTGGAAGCTGTACACTCTAACCGCCCCACCCCTCCTCATCCTTCTCTCTCTCTCTTTCTGACAGTTGTCTAACTTCCCTTTTGTTTCTGCGGTTGGAAACTTTAAGTTTTGACACTTTTGAAAGCAATGGCCAGACCCTGCTTGCTTGCCTTCCTTTATTACACACTCCATCATGTTCTTGCTTACTCGTTATCTTCCTCATCTAACACAAACTCTGTTGTTTCAGAAATGTGTGACTGCATGCGTCTCTTCGGGTTACCTTGTAGTTCACTTGTCCTGATATCATTTCCCAGAAAAAAGTTGTGATCTGATGAAGAAAGATTTGACTTTGGTCACTAACGTAACAGATCTGCATCAGGCTAGTTTGCAGCTTCTGCAAAACTGCACGAAAACACTTTTTTTTTAAGTGTTGCACGCTCTTCTTGAATCTTGTTTCATCTGGAAGGATTTTCCAATCAGGAGAAGCAAAAAGAGTAACTTGAAGCTTGCAAAGAGTTAAGTAAGAAATGCGAAGCAGCTTAATTTACTGCAGAAGGTAGGAAAAGGGAGGGGTATTAGTGGATGTAACATATCGAAAGGGGGTAGGCTATAAATACTCTGTCCTGTTCAGCCACGAAATCTGTCATCAGAAATTTTCCGACCGCAATGCAGGAAGTTTAGAAAAAGAAATCGAGAACTGTGCCTAAAATTAAGTCAGACTCAAGCTGCATTTGTACATTCACAGACTCAAAAATACACAGCACAATTGTGGACAAAAATAAATCCAATCTGGTTATAGAAGCTGCACATGCTGTTTTAATTTGGATGCCCTTTTTTAAATTGAATTCATATGTGCTTCAGATTTACAGTGTTGTAGTTTTTACTGTGCTCAGTTCATAATGCAATGATCCACATCACTGCAGAGCCTTAAACGCATCGTTGACTGACCTTAGCTCTGCAGTCACAACCGCTACGGTTTCTCACCTGTTACAGAGTCTGTGGGAATCCGGGAAAATGATGACTTGTTGATTTCTCAGAGAGAAAATGATGAGGAAAAAAAATTGCAGTATAAATATACTTGCTGGAGTCAGAGGGCGTGTTTCACTAATATGTAATTGGACAACCTTACACTACAAAACAAATCTAGCATGCGTCTTGCATAACCTGCCAGGAAACTAAAAATACTATGTATTTCACTGTTGAGTTTGTGGGAATGTTATTTATAAACCGACTTTGTGAAACAAAGTATGTGGTTTACCCTGCCTGTAAAAGAAAATCTACACAGATGAAATCTCCTGCCCTCAAAGAATCCAACTAAGCTTAAAAATAAGTACACCTGACATCAGTTCGAGGGTGTTTATGAGTGAATGATGTAACTTGGCAGGTTCTAAAATTATTTAAATCCAGCCAAAGGGACACAAAACAACATGCCATGGGTTGAGATTGCTAAGATGTAGCCAAAACAAAGTGCATCCCAATGTCAGGCATGTGCAAAATACTTAAACTCAAGAATTTACATTCTTACATTTCTTCTTTAACATTTTTATTGGTGTTGAGTGACCAAGATAAACAAAACAGATGGTAAAGTCAGTTTCTTTTGGAAAAAAAAAGAGACATTTTAGTTAACTCATCAGTTCATGGCTTTCTGTGTTACAGTAAAGTCATACCAATTTTATTACTATTTACCTTCATTAAATTATTAAATTAATTAAAATATTTTAAAGAATGTGTAACAGAGATTTATTTCTGAACAGATTTTCATAGTTTGTATCAAACCTATTTCACATTTATTTTGATGTTAGGCAAACTGAAGACTTTCCTAACCTCAGAGTTTTATTTCATTTAAACAGCGAACAAGAACATCAGCACTTGGGTAAAGCAAACTCTTGCTGCATAACAGCTTATGAACCTAAAGAAGAAGTGGGAAAATAAAAATAGACATGCCTTCACAAGAACATAGAATATCAATTAACAGAATGGCCCACAGTCTCCCATGCAGGAGCTATAAGCTTGAACCTGAACTTAGGATACACTCAAAAGCCATGTCAGGTCTCGGATCGTGTATGTAAGTGTTTGTCGGTGTGGACTTGTGGTGAAACAGAGGAAATCAAGCTGTTTCTGAGAAATATGATACTGGTGCGAAAAGTATGTTTAGCAGGGCAAGATTTCAGGTCACATTTTCATCGGGGGTTAGATTTGATTAATCATTGTTCTTCATCAATTTCCTCTGAATATTAGAGAGGCTGAGGGCATGAATGAACCATAGCTCAGACAGAATTATGTCATTAAAGCTCTTTTAATATTTTAGGGGACCTCAGCAGAAAAAGGGTACAAAAATATAAGCAATTATTTGACAGGATGGAGGATAGTGGATAAAAGCTTCTAGCTTTTTAGACGGGTGTGACTGGTCAGGATTTGCCAGGCTGTTGTACACTTTCACTGCATGAATTTGGGCTGCGTGTGGATAATTAAATGCTAAATGTTGACATTAATCACCTGAAGTTCATGACCAACATGCTCAGAGATGTGTCAGTTTTGTTGATGTAGGAGGTGAATTATTTATTTTATTATAATTATAATTATTATTTATTATTATAAATTATTTAATTTCCCTTTGGGATAAATAAAGTATTTTTGAATTTGATTTTGAAGGTTTTGTTGATCTGATCTTCCCAAGACTTGTCTTTATGGAGTTGCACCAAAACCTAGGACTGCATTTGAGGAGGAAAGCCTGAAACCATAAAGCGTAACTCGACATTAGGGTTTTCAGAAACTGGCAACTTTCAGTGGGAGATCAGGGAAATGCGTAGTTGAACCATTATCACGGTGGAGCGCCACCTTCTGAGGTAGTGGATGGGAGACAGGTCTGTTTTGTATTAGCTGTGAGAGTGTGGCTTCATGTTGGCCTGTGCAGTTCTGCACAATATGACGCTGGACAGTCAGTCTGCATCGTAATAAACTAATGTGCGTCTGTCAGACTAAAATGGGAATATTAAATACCTTTTTTTTTTTTTTTTTTTTTTTTTTTTTTTTAGCAAGTAGACTAATAAAATAAGATATAACACGATGCTTGCAGAAACTTAATTTGTGTGAGGAACTACATTTCAGGTTTTGTATGAATCTTTTAGTACATCCTCCTTGATGATACATTTGAGAAAAATGTTTCATTTTTTTTATTTTTTTTTTTTTTTATGTCTTTGCATGTCAAAGTTAGCCAATATACGCACAGTTTAATGAAATACAATAAAACCTGTTCGGTGATCATTTCTGCACTTAAATCTGCTCAAGTTTTTGATAAATGAGGCCTGGTGTGCCTTATAAATATCAGGATCTCTGAGGATTGGAAGACCATGAATGTGTCCTAATGCTTCACAATCTAACATCACCCACCCCTGTCTTTATAAAACTTTATTTCCTGAAGGTATGATGTGAATGAAAATTTTAGTAAATTTGTTACTGTGATTACTGTGTTGTCTAAATTTGTCTGAATGTAATAAAACCTGCCTTCTCAGGGGCTTATTAGTCAGTTTAGTTTTGTGGAAGTTTGTGATTGGTCTCGAACTTTTAAAATTCTGTCTGAGTAGAACTTGCTCTGTTAAAATGCTGACTTTTTAAATGATTAATGATGAAGCTGCAAGCTAATGAAATGCCTAGGTGTTTTCTCAACCACGCAAGAGCTGCTGGAGCCGTAATCTGCTCGGTCAGGATGATGCTGTGAAGCTTGAACACAAACATGTCTGCTTTACCTCGGAGCTTTTAAATATGAATCATCAGCGTGCCTCTCCCTCCCTCTCAGGTGGTACCATGGTCACCTGTCCGGCCCGAACGCAGAGAAGCTCCTCACCGCCCGAGACGAGTCGGGCACCTTCCTGGTCAGAGAGTCGCTGTCCAAACCCGGAGACTTCGTCCTCTCTGTTCTGACTGATGAAATAAGCAAAAATGGATCAAAGAGAGTCTCCCACATCAAGATAATGTGCCAGGTGTGTGGCTTTTTTTTTTTTTTTTTGGCTTTTTTCCCCCTCCTGTGAATAAACAGAAATAGGAGCGCCTAAAACTGACTCTAACCATGTAACGATACTGAGGGTTATTCCCAGAGTTGTGCAGTGAAGGCTAAATTAAAATCTCATTTTCCGGTCTTACACAATAACAGATTTTTGCCCTTATTTCATCTGTCAGCTGTTGACCATCTGTTTTCTGTGGCAACTAGAGCATTAACAATATTTTTTTCTAAAAAGACAAGAAAAGGAAACCGTTTCCTGACCTCAGGTGTTGAAATCTCTGTAAGCAGCTGTTTACTGTTTTGTCAGTGAGGAGGAGTTTGTTAATAAAACTCTCTTCTCACTTCCTAAGTCATGATCGGTGTCGCGTTTTTATTTTTAGCTCACTGAATGCAGCATTTAGCCTATTTAAATGGAGGGCATTGTTCCTTTGCACTGCTGCGGTGGAAAAGATCTCTTAAGGCTCTTAAAGGTGTTTTTCAATAAGCTTGCAGCTCAGATCAGGTGCAGTTTCACCGTTCCACCTCGCTCTAATCCTCTGAGTGTGCTTCTGTTAAAAGCAACAGGTGGTACCATGCATTGACAGAGAATTGCAAACGTATTTGCACCTCTACAACTTTTACACAATTTTCCATTCTATAACCACAAACTTCAATAAGTTTTATTTGGATTTTCTAAGATAGACCAACACAAAGTAGTGCATAATTGTGTCAGGGAAAAAAAAAGATACAATGTTTTTTTTTACAAATAAAAATCTGAAAAGTGTGGTGTGCATTTTTATTCAGCCCCCTTGACTCAGTACAAACTTTCTGTGCAGTAACAGCTGCAGGTGTGTTGGGGTACATCTCTAAAAGCTTTACACACCTACAGACTGACATTTGTGTCCGTTTTTGTTTGCAAAAGTGAGCATCAATTTTCACCTTAGATTCTCAATTGGACTTTGATCTGGACTTTGATTAGGCCTTTCAAATACATGAAAATGCTACTTTCTAAACTGTTCCACTGTAGCTCTGGTTGTATGTTTAGAGCTGTTTCAGAAGGTGAACCTCCACCAGTCTCCAGTCCTTTGCAGCCTCTCATAGGTTTACTTTCAGAATTGCCCTGCATTTAGCTCCATGCATTTTCCCTTCAACTCAGACCAGCTGAAGAAAAGCATCCCCACAGCATGATGCTGCCACCACTATATTTCATCATGTTATCTGCAATGTTATTTTTGCATGCCAGGCATAAAATTACATCTTGGTCTCTTTTGACCACAGAACTTTCTTCCACATGTTGGTTTTGTCCCCTGCATGGCTTGTGGTAATGACCAGATTCCCCTGTCTGAGCTTCGGATCTCTGCAGCTCCTTCAGAGTTACCAAGGACCTCTTTGCTGCTTCTCTGTTTAAAGCTCTGTTAAATATTGATCGTTGTGTGTGATACTCTTTTGATTACAGCTGTGTATCTCACTGGTGTATCTTATTTTGGTGACTTGATTGCACTGGATTTTAATTTTGGGTTGCTGTCCTAAAGGGCATTGAATAAACATGCTTGCCACATTTTTTAGAGTTTGATTTGTTAAAAAAATGAAAACGATGTTTTCGCGCCACTTGCAGGTATATACTACTTGTTGGTGGTCTGTTACTTAAAATCTTAATACATAAAAGATTGAAAAAGTAAAAATTTAGGGGTTTGTGAATCAGATTTTCCAGTTTTCCAATTTTATGACTGTAAGTCAACAAAAACTCAAAGTTTATTTAACTTCGGTTCGTTGATATTTTAATTGTATAGCTTTTTTACGAATCCTTTTTACATCTTTATGAGGTTTATTTCTTCAGTCTGTGATCAAGTAGATATCAATGTAATTCCATGTGATTTATGCAGAATGACCGTTACACGGTCGGAGGATCAGACTTGTTCGACACACTGACAGATCTGGTGGAATTCTACAAGCGCAAAGGCATCGAGGAGATCTCTGGGAACTGGGTCCATCTCAGACAGGTCTGACTTATTTATGAAACCGCAGTGAGTGTGCAACTGAACTCACAGCGTGGCCACACAGACAGGAAAAATTATCTCATACATTTGCATTTGGCCTTTTAAGGGGTGTGGTGTAATGCTCTCATTAGCTTTTCTTTCATCTCATGTTCTTTTTCTTCTTCCTGCAGCCCTATTTCTCTACCAGGGTGAACGCGGCAGACATCGACAGCAGAGTGAAGCAGCTGGACCTCACCTCAGACAAGCCGCTCGAGGGCGAAGGGGAAAAGAGCAAAGCGGGCTTCTGGGAAGAATTCGATGTGAGATTAATCTGGCCTTCGTCTCACTTATTTCACTGCTTAGGGTGCTTTTTCCTTTCATGGGTGAAACACAGGAACATCCTGAAGTGGGCCAAATTAAAATACACCAGTCGCCTTTTCAGAAACTTTCCATCAGCGGTTCTGGTTTCATTTCATTATTACGATGCAGTAACTAGAGCAGACATTGTGTGCTCCCCTCTTGTGGGGATAATATACAAAAACCATATTTTTAACAACAGCAGAGTTTGTAAATGAGTGAAATTTTTCCATGACTGATTTAACTGAACATAGTTTTCGGAAATAACCTCACTGTTGCATATTAAACATGGTTATTCTGACCTGTTTGCGTTGCCAAACGTATACCTAATTCAGTTTATGAAACATAAACTCTGAGAAAAGCAACAAGAGCTCAAAACTGGGAAACTAAAATGACGTTGTGTCAGGTTACCCACAACCATGAGTCATTAAAATATTTATTAATTTTACTTCATGATAATAGTGGAGGAAATATTTAAACGCATTCGTTAAATAACATTTCATTAAAAGGTTTAGATATAAAATATTACATTCACAGTGCATCTTTTGACTTTAATATTTTAGATGATATCAGCTTCCTCTCATCTCTTCATCATTTGCTTCTGAGTCTTTTAATCTTTCAGGAAGTCTGGTGAATATTTCTCCACACTTTGAAAGTATTTCCGGCAGGTTTTTCCACCTATTTCATGATTATTTTAGAGGGTTTTTTTTTTTTTGCTGTTGAGCCCCTTATCTCAAGTTCACAACAAGATCAACATGTAACAATCATCATCAACAACAACAACAACAACAACAACAAGCCTGCCCCTTAAATTGGATTTTGGCACCTTTTGCTCTAGCAGCCGGTCACAAAGACCGAAATATTGCTGCTATAACATTCAGGGCTAAAACTGAGCAGCTTTTTCCAGAACATTAAAAGAAATCAGCAGTTGCTGAAAGACCTCAGGCATCATTCAGGTCCTGTGTCGAAAGTTTAAAGGATTTTTTAACATTTCATAAGATCACCTCTGTCAGATGCTGTTTGTGTGCTGTAGGGTTTTTTGGCCTCACACTTCTTCTTTTGTCTTCTTGTTGAGTTTCCTCCTTTTTTGACACACCATGCTGAAGTATCTTTTTCTGCAACGTCCAAACACATTTTTTTAAAGTCAGATTTTATGTTGCTTTTATTGGTGAGACACTGCAGGATTTGTAGGTTTAAACTAAAAGCAGAAGTTTAGAGTTTTAATTTGTATTTTATATATAATATATATTGTTTATTATTTACCTTATTGTTTTTTTCAATAAAATATTAAAAACCTAAACATATACCAAAACATACTTCATTCATTGCCTTTAAAATGTGTTTGAAATTACTTGCCTAATTAGAAAATGTGGTCGGTTTGCTAGACGTAGCAAACTACTGTGTATCTTAACCTGCTTCAAATTATTGCATAAATATTGCAAATATTTGTTGTAGCAGGAAAGATAACATCAATATCTCCCATTTGGAGAAAATCTTGACAGTCATTGGTGAACATGGTGATTATATCAATGCAATGGAGCTGAATATAACATAAAATATTGAAAATAATGATTTTATTATTTTTTATTATTAAATAAAAGGATTATATTAATGTAAAGAGACTGAAAATATGATGATCAAAATTATTATTGTTGTTGTTGTTATTATAAATGTTGTTGTTGTAATATTTTATTTTACTCAAAGCAATATTTTTTTAATTGTAAAATGTTGCCCAGTCTAATTATGAAGCAGTATAAAATAGAAATAATCAATACTCGTGCATATAGTTTATTACCTCCCACCCTCTCTTAATTAGTCACATGCTTCTGTTTTTTTGTAAATCTGTGCAGGTTAACATTCAATTTTCATATTTAACTAAGTTTTGTGACTCAACAGTCATGTTCCTCTGCTGACAGGCTCTCCAGAAGATGGAGGCAAAGGTGAAAAAGAGCAGAGAGGAGGGTCAAAGACCAGAGAATAAGAGCAAAAACAGATACAAGAACATTCTTCCATGTGAGTTGGATTCTGTAAATAAAATCCACACGTTCTGGTGCTAAATGTGACCAATTACACTGTTTGCTCACTCCATCTGTCTGTTTTCTCTCACAAGTCAATGACACCAGAGTCATCCTGCAGAACGCTGATCCCAATGTTGTCGGCTCAGATTACATAAATGCCAACTACGTGAAAGTAAGTCCGTTCAGACTTGAAGACAAACAACACCAGGCTTGTTGGTTTGTTTGTGTGTTGATTCCCTGATCCGTCTTTGCAGGACAAAATCTGGGAGTATGAAGGACAGAAGGTTTACATTGCCACTCAGGGTTGCCTAGCAACAACTGTGAACGATTTCTGGCAGATGGTGTGGCAAGAGAAAACGCATGTGATCGTCATGACGACACGAGAGGTTGAGAAAGGCCGGGTAAGTTTCAAAACACCTAAACTTGTCATTAAGCATCATTAAAAACATTTGAACTGATGGCAAAAAGTTATTAGGTTAGAATTAATCAGAGATAAAAGCTTATTATAGTTTAGGTATTAATGGAGTTTCTTTTAAAGAGAGCCATGAATACAGCGCTCTGCAGAAGTAATCACACTCCTTAAGCTTTTCTACGTTTTATCACGTTACCACTGCAACAATTTGATAAGTGTGGCAAGCCCCCTTTACTCTAAATAAAATCCAGTGCAATAATTTGGCTTCACAAGCTACCTTAGTATCAAACAGTGTGCAGTTTAGTCTCAGTATAATAAAGCTACTTTGAGATGGCCTCACGGGTTTATACTGTAGCACGTAGCAAACATGTCATGGTCAGAGGAGACAAAAATTGAATTGTTTGGTCCTACATGCGAAATGTGTGAAACAAAGCTAACACCACACATCACCCTGAATATACCACAGTAAAACATGGTGGTGGCAGCATCATGCTGTGGGGCTGTTTTTTTTTCCACGAGAACGGAGAAGTTGGTCCGAGTTGATGGAAATATGGATGAAGCTAAATCCAGAGCAACCCTGAAAGAAAACCTGTTAGAGGAAAGACTTAAAACTTGGGAGAAATTTCACCGTCCAGCAGGACAACGACCCTAAACATACAGTCAGAGCTACAACTGAATCCAAATGAGAATCTGTACGCTTGAAAATTAGGGGGTGGGGCTAAATACAAATGCATGCCACACTTTTAACATGTTTATTTGTAAAAAAAAAAAAAAAATAAAAAAAATAAAAAAAAAAATGCAAATACCGGTGTCATTTCTTTTCTATTTCAGTTTTTCACTTTGTGTTGGTCTGTTACATAAAATCCCAATAAAAAATATTGAAGTGTGTGGTTGTAATGTGACCGAGTGGGGAAAAAGTTCTTGTCAAGTTTATTTGTACAGCACATTTCTGCAGCAAGGCAGTTCAAAATGCTTTGCATCATAAAAACATCAATCGCGTATACATCAGAATCATGAGGATCATCAAGCAAATATAATTCAAAAATATTGATCAGTGTTCCACCTACTACTAATCAAAGGCAGCTCTAAACAGGTGGGTTTTTAGCCTTGATTTATAGGAACTCAGGCTGTCAGCTGTTTTGCAGTTTTCTGGAAGTTTGTTCCAGATTAATGGAGTAATAAACATTGAATGCTGCTTCTCCATGTCTGGTTCTGGGGATTCAGAGTAAACTAGGGTGGTGAATACTTTTGCGAGTCCATGAGTGAAAAAGAGAAAGATGCTAAAATATAAAAAAAACACTGCAAACATATTTGCGGCAACTCTGAGATGTTGATAACCTGTTTGTTTTCTTTAATGTTGTGCAGAATAAATGTGTGCCATACTGGCCTGATCTTCACGCCTCCAAGGAGGTCGGTGCCTATGTGGTTTCCTGTGAGTCGGAGAGGGAAGCTACGGATTACAAAGTCCGACTTTTGCATATTGCTCCTGTGAACCAGGTAACTTTCAAACTTTTGACGTGCACATTTATATGAACGTATCTTTTGGCTTTTTGAATATTCTGACTTTTTTTTTTTTTTGTTTTATCTCCAAGGCCAAGCTTTTCCGTCCCATTTGGCACTACCAGTACCTCAGCTGGCCGGACCACGGCGTCCCTCAGGAGCCGGGTGGAGTCCTCAGCTTCCTCACACAAGTCAACGCTAAACAGGCTGAATATCCTGAGGCCGGTCCCATGATCATCCACTGCAGGTACTCACCAGATAAACCCCTAAAGTGGTGTGCTGTGTGTTTTGTTACAAAGCACATGCTTCATAATCCTGTGTTAACAGGTGATACTTGGTTGAAGATTAAAAAGAACATATTTCCAGGATTATGACTGGTACAGCTGTAAGTCGTGGAGGTTGTTTTCTATAGGATTTGAGGCCAGTTTCATTTTGCAACACCAGTCATACACAAGTACTGAAAAAATGTGTTAACTAAAAGAATTGCATTAAAATTAGGGCTGCACAATATTAGGAAAGCATGCAGTAATTCTGGTGAATGTTGCATTAACAGTATGACTTGGGATAAATAAAGGGTAGTCGTGTCTTTCTGCTTTAGATTCACAGCAGATATAGACCCCAGATAAGGAGCAGTATATCCGACTACTGGGAAAATGTGTTGCATTCATCTCAACAACAGCATGGAGATTTTATTGAAATGAATGTTGTGTACAGTTGCAATAAAGCTAAATTTAAATAAATAAGATAAAATTTATAAAAAAATATAAATTGTGCAGCCCTAGTTAAAATCATGGTGATAATTTTAAGAATGAAGCTGTAAAAATGCTACATTCTCAAGCTGTTTTAAGTTGTTACAATGACTTTATGTTCTTGTGTCAATATTTTCTATATGTTAACATGTTTGCGCTAACATGACTTTACATGCTTGCTCATTGCTGAAAAGTTGATCTGGAAATCTACACAATGAGCATTCTCGTGAAGAGATTACCAAATGTGGGAAATGTGAAAACCTTATCCTTGAAATGTTTTTTTTTTTCTCTGTGTTTCAACTGTTAAGATATTTATCAGTGACTCCTGATCAAAACTTTTTAACCAACAATTTCTATTATATCTAAACACCTCTGTAACTTTATTTGTTGTAATCAAATAGTACACTTGTCACAGGGTTTCTATGCAGTCTGGAAAAATGTTTAATTCATATATTTCCCTGGATAGGTATATAAAAAAATAGAGTATGGTAAATTACTCCATATTTAAAGCCTTAAATGTCGGTCACAGTGAGGTTTTTTTTTAATGTACACTTTAAAAATATGCTAAAATGAACAGAGAACTGTAAGTTCAACCATTTAGACAGATCTAAATTCAGTTATATACATTCCAGGTTGATCCTAGTTATTTTACCACGTCAAGCTCATCAGTTCTGATATTTCTGACATTACAAGGCCGCTTGTCATGTTATCAGATAAAATACTGATTTTCACTTGCGCTTCAGTTGCATTCACATTTCATTCAGGTTTTTCCTCTGTGAATCTGTGCAGTGCTGGAATCGGTCGGACGGGTACCATCGTGGTGATTGATATGATCCTCGATACCATTGATACTCTAGGTAGGTAAAAAAAGAAAAAAAGAATGTACTTAAAATGTAAAGAATCCTTGTTTTTGTTGTTTATTTTTTAGTCTCTCTGCCTTCCTGACTGACTTCTTGGGTTCGCTGCAGGTTTGCACTGTGATATAGACATCCAAAAATACATACAGATGGTGCGAGAGCAACGCTCTGGTATGGTGCAGACCGAGGCGCAGTATAAATTCATCTACCTGGCTGTTTCCGAATACATACAGACCACTAAAGCCAAAGAGAGCGCCTCAAAGGTGGGAAAACTGGACAGATGAGTGAAACTGCTCCCCTTCATTGTCTGTGTGTTCTGTACAGCGGAGCTGACTGGTTCAATGCCAGCAGAGCGATAACAGTCAGAAGAGCTTGTAAAAGTTGAACGTTGACCCACTGAGACAAAACAAGCGACCACAAATTCTAAGCCCGCAGTGCACCCCTCTCTGTGTTTGACTAATTCTGTAACAGATGTATGTGAAACACCCCTATTTGTCTCTTCCTCAGGAAACCGACACCGAGTATGGAAATCTGCAGCTCAAACACCAGCCAGCAAGCAGGAAGGTGTCAAAGTGAGTGAAGCAAATGGCTTTAAAACATTCACATCAGTCCTCGAAATGTCACACTACTACCCCATATTGTTTGAAAACCGAGTGTGTTTAGACTGAGGTTTGCAGCTTGTAGGAGGAGCTGAGCTGCTGAGTGTGTGGGGGGAGAGGAGGGTGAACCTGCTGTGGCTCCAGCTGGACTTTGATATGGTCTTTTTTTACTTTTAAGAACCACAGTGCAGCAGACTTCAATGCCAGACAAGCTGTTTGTTATGGGAGAAAGAGAAAAGAATTGATTTAAAACCTTAATAGTGATAGAAAGTTTACAGAAAGAGGTGTGTGAGCTGGAGTAAGTCTCTGAGGATGCCTTTAATCAGTAGCTCACCGATACATGGAGGTCCAGTCTTTGCTCTTCAGTCGGTTCAAAATATAACCAGATAAAAAGTGTCACACAACAGTAAATGACTTTAAAATGCAGAGAAGACCTTAACCACATACAGGCTGGTGATTGATCAGTTCATATATTTTCGTACAACATACATAAAATCTTCTGCGCTCAAAGTTACACCTTCATATTTTCAAACACTGCATAAAAGGACACCTAAGCCTTTTTCCCTCCCTATCTGATATCAAAACAGTGTAAACCCCTTCTGTTTCACTTCCTCATAAATTCAGAAGTTTATATACGCGAAGATTACCAAGCCCAAACAATCTGGGGACGACCCAAATGATGATGAAGCTTCAGGTTCATTTACAACTTGGCATTAACTAAAACAGGGTCTGCAACTGCAGCCCTCAATATGCCAAGGAGGTAATTCAGCCTTTTGATTCAGGGATGGTGGAGCAGGCATGCATCACAGTAGCACTGGAGGACTGGAGTTGCTAGTTTCAGCGCTACAGGAATGTTCACCCATCATATTGTTCTGGAAGGAGGCAGGTTCTGTGTCCCAGAGAGCAACCTGTTTCCAAAACAGCTGCCCTCATTCATACAATGTAATAGGTTCATCAACAGAAAAGAAAATCTTCGCTGAAAAGCATACATTTAGATAATCTTCATAACTGTGGTCACTTCTATCCCTCCTATTATAACTAAGTCAGTGCAGGCTGGATGTTTTTACCCTTTTTAATTGTTGTTGCACAGTCAAAAACACTAATACTGAAAACAGACAAAAAATTAAAGTTGAGCTTGTTTGGAACGAAAGCAGTAACCCTTTGCACATTTATTTATTTATTTTTTTAACCTACAGCTGCAAATTCAAAATAAATTGAGGTTGTCTATATTTTACATTGGTCATCAAGGTTGTCAACCCACCTTGATGTTCCTCTTTAATAATCTGTTCAAGCACATTAGCTGACAGAATCTCTAATCATGTAATATACAAACATCTCTGCTGTTCCTTAGGTTTCTTACTGGCAGGATGGTTGGAGAGAGGAGTTCAACGCTGCAGCGTCTGTGCTCCATCTCCCATTCACAAAAAAACAACAAAAAGTGGGCAGCAAAAAAGCCCTCTGTGCAACCTGATAGTTTCACTCAGCAGACATGCATTTTGAGGGGAAATGCTGCAGCTCTTCCTCCATGAAATATCCAAAGTTTGCCCCCCAAAAATTCCGTTTAGGTCTTCGATTCACCCCCAAACAGAGCACCGTTTTATGACGTCAAAATGAGCTACGTTACCGTCAGGTTCCCCAAATAAAAAACTACATTGTTCTCGAAAATGTGAGCTAAACGTCATCATTTTTACACCTTCGCTTCTTTGGGTGTGTTCAGGTTTGTAGCTCATGATATTTTTATTCATTTTCATATTTGAAACCAAAAAAAAATGTAAAAAAAGGCATCAAAGAAAAAAACAAACAAGCACCAGTTAAAGATGCATATGGTAATTCCTCCAGTAAGAAGAGAAGGAGGTCTGGAGAAATACCACGGAGCAGTCGTTTGAAGACCTAGCTAACTGGCACCCGACTGGGAGATTAATTGCTCTGCTTTGAGCTCAATCTGCCTGTAATTGCACTGCAGTAATTAATGGCTCCTTGTGACAAAATATGCAGTTGCCTCTGTGGTCTGGCTGTTGACTCCCTGCTCAGATTATCTGTTCTAGTTGTTGTCCTCGTCCCTGAGGTTTGGGTTGTTCCTTAAAATGCAAAATTGTGGTTGTTTCATAATTATCGGGGAAAGTGTTTCCAGCTGCTGGGTAAGAAGAGATCAGTTGTTCCTTCTTGTCCGGAGGCAGCATCTTTATCCATATATGCGACTATCTTAACCTGTTTTAGTGAACATAACTACAAAGGCTCTTTTTGTCTCAGAAAAATGCATTTTAGAATTCGTTATTGATTAAAAAAGACTGTAAATCCCAATTTTAATTTACTACATTTCATAATTTAAATATTTTTTTTATCTTTCTTTGTTCTAAAATATGAAGATATGCCGTCAACTTTTAGATGTATAGAAAAAAAAAATCGTAATGAAATTCATACATAACTTTAGGTGAAATACCCAGACAGATTTAAGAAAGAAGTAAAAACATTTCTAACCAAGGTGCATGTTTAGATCATGTGCTGAGTCAGACTGGCCTATGGAAAGTAAATGAGTCAAGTTATCTCGTGCAATGATTCATTTCAACAAACTGTAATGCTTTACTTCAGTTTTTTCATAGTGCATTGTCCCCGAGGTGGATAAGATCAGCTAGACTCACATGACACGATACCTTCGATAAGGATCTGTCTGTATCAGAATAAATAATAAGGTATTGTAAAACGTGAATAAATAAATACGAAATATAATAAATAAAAAGTAAATAAAGTATTCCCAAATCCAAACTCCAGTTTCCATACATAACTACAATGCTGCACAGAGACCCCTTTCTATCATCCACTCTTCAAAATGGGGAAGATAGGAGAACAAATCATTGAAGAAAGGCAGATGTGTGTTGATCTTCATCACCTGTTATCATCAACTACAGCCAGAGCAATAATTAAGACGTTTTAAAACAACTACAAGTGTGATAAACAAGCCTGGTGGACGACCCAGGTTTATCTCGATTTTCACAGTGAGATGGATGGTAAGAGAGATAAAATATCCCCAAAATTCACCTTTAGAGAAACAGTAAGAAACTGTTAGAGAGTGAGATTATGCTGTTGGAATAAAAGCTTATTATTTAACGTTGCAGCTGTACTTTGGAACAGTATTTAGCATTTTCTGATCAATTGGCAACCTGAAAACGTACAAAAGCAGAGAGAGGTAACTGATGATTCAAATAACTGAGCTGCTTTCTCATCGTATTGTTTTTGTTGTGACCATATTTAGCTATTTCAGCTTGTCAACAATTAAAATAACTAAAGACGAAGATTCCTTCTTATACTGGTCGTGCTGGGAGCCGATTCAAACGGAAGATTTCACATCAAAAATCCAGCAAGTAGCTCATGCAAAAGCTGTCTAACTTCTTTGAATCCTTCCCATCTGTAACAGAAGCAATACTGAAAAATCAAACTGCGTGTAACCCAACGACCACTCATGTTTGCACCAAAATCGTCTCTTGATGGTGAGCATGAGCTCGCCTTGTCGAGAAAAGAGGAAACTGATTTCTCGACATTTTACATCAAGATAAGAAAAGTGAACTTCTGATTTCAAGAAAAGTCCATGACAATGAACAACTGCTTGCAGATCTTTGCATTTTGTTTTGAGGCAGCTGCAACATTTCAGCTGTTTAAATGAACTTTGAAAAAGAGAACAAAGCATTTTCTTATCTTTATTTAAACGATTAACAGTGATTATAAAACTAAAATGGAACATAAATAAATAAATAAATAAAGGTTCATATAAATAGAATATTCCTCATTTTGAAAGAAAGGTTTTAAGCAGGCAGTTTGTTTGCACAGCATAGTGCAATTTGAGCAGGATTTTTCAGTCCTGATCTTCTAAGACCTCCTAATTTTTAATGCAGTAAATTATAACCAGAGCCACCCACGAGGTTGCTGCATGCATCATATTGCACTAATATGACTGCTTTCAGCTAATATTCTTTAGCCAGAAGCTGGGACAGGGCTTTTTTTTTTGTTTGCTATGGTAAAACATGCTGTCAGTACTTTTACTTCCTCTTGTCTGTAGCTGCTGTTCCCCTGTGAACTGTGAGAACCAGAAGTTAAAACAAGGTGCATCAGTTAGAGCTAAAGATCTCAGATGTGTTGGTGGGCAGTCAAGCACTCCCGTCATCCTTGAATGGATTCAAATCTTTCACACAATGCCCCTGTTACTTAAGAGTAAACATATGCTGCATTTGATAAAACAAGTCAGTTTTGTTTTTAGAGCATTGGTAATGAATTTGAACACAGGGCTCAGTGATTAATGTGTTGCTTCATTTTTATGTCAAAAGAAGAAGCCCCAGCTGTAGTCGTGGGTTTTTGCTACGTGCAAAAGCAGCTTTCCAACTAGCTTAAATGTGTCTTTAGTTTGTTTATTTGCAGTTATATTAACATATCTGCATATTAATATGAAATTATTAAATTATTATTAGAAATACAATTGACAGTTTAAAGGCTTACAGTGAAAATTTTGATTATCTGTTCTGCAGGTGAAAGTAGCTACAGTTCTGGTCAGATATTGACATCATATTCTGATATAATAACTTAGTCCTTACATGGAGGCTCACATATAAACACACACCTCAACTACTTTACAGTTACCGAGCTGCACCCTGACCACGTGCTTTTAGCCATCATAATTTTTTGGAAGGCCTCTCCATAGGTTTAATGTTAGCCGACTGTATCTATTCTAGATTCAGTTTTGATCTGTGTTTTGGAATAAAATAGATACTTTATTGTTTCAGTAAGGAAATTACTGAAAATGTTGATGTGGTGATGATGCAATGAGTGACATCAGTGATATTGATAAGGAAATGCATCATGTATAAAAGGTAAAAAAACAAATTTCAAATTAAAGTGGTAACCACATGATTTATGTATGAACAGTGAATGGGAGTAAATCAGTTCGTCTTCATACTTATGTATAAGTACAGTATTAATATATAAAAAATGAACTGGGGGACTTAGACAATGTCTTGTTTGTACTGTTTGTATATTTGTACATATTTGTTTATATGTGTTTGTATATATATTTTCTTTGTTCCTTCTTTACCCAGTAAGGGGTATAACATGCATTTATTTCTTCTTCTTTTTTATATGGCTCAAAATAAAGCAATAAGTCAAATCAAATAAAACCTTGCTTGATAGTTAGTATAAGGTTTTCTGGTTTGGGAGCCTTACTTTTACCCCTTTAAACATACTTTTTGTTATTGTGATCCAAAAAGCTCAATTTTTGTCTGAAAAATGTCCTCAGAAAAGCTTTCACTTGGACAGCTGCAAAGTTTATTAGACCTTGAAAGAGTTGCTTTTGGAGAAAGAGCTTGTTTCTTTATCTGTCCTGTTTTGTCTATGGGTGATATAAAACAGCCTTCACTGTGGACGCTCTCCAGCATTTTCAAGTTCATTTAAGGCTTAAGCCTTGGTGCTTCTGGATCGTTCCTGATCGTTTTATTGCATCTGAGGGTGACCGTTTGGGATGGATGGTTGGTACTTGGACACAGGTGGGGATCCCAACAGGAACAGGATCTCACACACACAGCAAAACTGTCATCAACCAAATTTATAGATCATATTTAAAAGTGCCAGGAGCCTATAGTTTAAATGAACCTATCAGTTCTGCTAATAGCTCACGGTTATCCAGTCGGAATCGTGCCTAATTGATTTGATGGCTTTAAGTTAAGATTCAACTTGCCAAGAGACATTTAACCAAATATTTGCAGATATATAAATCTGAGCCAACCTCTCTGCAACCCTACAAGGATAATTATGGATAGATGATGGATGGATAATGTTGACTCTGTTTGGATAAGAGAATATCCACAATAAATTAAAACTTCTGCTCCCAGTTCTTGTTAACAAACCTAATTCCAGCTGTATAGTCTAGAATAGTTTCACCCTGGAAAGAATATGGGTTAAATAAATGATTTAAAGGCCAAAATTAAATTTCATGTCAATGAGATTTGTACATAAACCTTCCACCAGAACTACTCATAAACTGTATTATGATATCTAATATAGGTTTAACACTTAATAGGTGTTAAAATGCTGAAGTGATTTTTTTTTTAAAAATTATTTCACAAGACTTAGTGTGAAACTTTTTCAGAAACATTTGTACAACTAATCCTTCCCCTTTTTATAGCTACATTCATGTATTATAGATGCAGATTTGAAACAAATACAGAAAAAAAAAACATATATTCAGAGTTATTAGTTATAGGTCCTTAATTAAAGTGTAGTAACACTGGATCCTTACAAGCAGGAGCCAGAACATTAAACATATTGTTGTTCAAAAATATCTTAAGTAACATTTTTTAAATATTTTTTTCAGAGACTGATTAGATTTATTGATGTGTCAAAGTTAAGCGGGAGCTTAATGGGTGACAAGTTTTTCTGCTGTACAAATAAACCAGACACCCTGTTTGTTTGTTCTATTGACTGAAAAGGGATTTGTGACCTCTCAGCGGCTAAAGCTATTCATAAACAAGTGAGCAAAATTCCAATTATCCAATTATAAACAGACACTCCAACCACACTGACCCAGTTGTAGCTCTCAGTAGTTGGCTGGCAGATTTGATTGATTTTGTTTTCATGGATGGTTTGCTGTTTTTGTTTTGTTTTATTGTAATTCTCCAGCCCCTCTTGTCTTAACAACTCTCTTCTTATCAACATTTGTCTCTGTGTTTTTTCAGGAACAAGGACGACGTCTACGAGAATCTGTCGAAAGGAAAGAAAGACATGAAAAAATCAAAGTCTGACAAGAAAACAGGCTCAGTGAAGAAAAAATAGACGACACGGAGAGCTTTCTTGGTGTCATATTTATGCAGGCATGTTTTTTTTAAGGAAGGGGTCACTGAATATAAATTAACTGTTAAAAATTAAAACAAAACTTGTTGATATTTCATAAACCATGTGAGTGGCTGGATTTTGTGTTTGTCGAAAATAAAGGCAGAATGTGTGAAACACGCTGCACCACCTATGATGTTTGTTTGTAAGGTTCCTTGATCCTTGCAGTGTAATTGTGGCCTGTAGAAGGAGTTGCCTTTTATCAGTCAGTTACTGTTCAGTTTCCAATGCTGGAGTCTACAAACAAGTGTAAAGATGATAAAAAATAAAGTCAGAAAAAAACGCAATAATTCAGAGTTCTAATTATGTTTATGCACACTTTTTCTAAACTATGCCATTTAAATCAGACTGTGTTCCAGAGTAAGCTGGGTCTCTGAATGACTCCTCTTTTTTTAGTCCTTCTCCTGTGTTTTTGCTGCTGTGTTTGGGATTGATGTCCTGCTGATGTCCCAATCCAGACTTTAATCTTTATCTGTGAGACACAATGACCTGACATTTGAACCTAAAATATGATGGCAACCACAGGAGCTCATGACTGGTTCAATGACAACAAACTGCTGAGGTCCTGAAGTTGCAAAACAAGCCCAAAGCATCACCACTCCACCACCATGCTTAACAGTCGAAATAAGGGGTTAATCTGTGGCTGCTTACCCAGTAAGGGGTATAACATGCATTTCTTTCTTCTTCTTTATATATGGCTCAAAATAAAGCAATAACTCAAATCAAATCAAATCAAATAAAACCTTGCTTGACAGTTAGTATAAGGTTTTCTGGTTTGGGAGCCTTACTTTTACTCCTTTAAACATACAATAGAGAATTATGAGTACATCTGTCTTCTTTGGCTTATTTGTTTCAAAATTTTTGTGGTTTATTTAGATTTGCAAGCCAGGGTCATGCTGCCATATTTGTTTTGAATAGAAGAGACTTCCCTCTGGTGCCCTTTCCAAACAAGTCATACTTGTCATGTCTTTTTCTAACTTGACTGCCATTAACACTGACACTTAAAATGCTGACTGAAGCTTCTGAAGTCTGAGATGGAGCTCATGGGTTATTACATTTTCTCTGAGCTTTGCACAGGCTGACTCTGGGGTAAATCTGGTCTGGGCATGACCTTAACAGACATCTAAGATCTGTAGAAACAAGTGGCTCTCCAAGGTTATTGCTGATGTCTTTCCATTTTGGCATTTTTTCATTACTTTCTCTAGATTTAAAAGTTTCCATACCTTAAAATGCTTTGACTTAATTTTTTTTGGTACAAAATGTGCAAATCAATCCCAGAACAAAAATAACCTTGTGAAACTGGTGAGAGATACTGGTACCAACATGGGCTGAAACTCAATTTATAGAGAAAGAAGAAACTCTGAAGTTACTTCAAAAGCAACTTAAAAATCCATATCAAAGTTTCCAAATGTGGTTATGGACAAAAATCTTACACAAGTCTTGTGGTCTGATAACTAAACTAAAACTGTAGTGTTTGTCCATAATGACCATCATTATATTTGGAGGAAAAAAGTGATGATCCTAAGTATGCAGCCAAATGAGTTACAAAGTGGCTTAAGCACAACAACGCCAATGTTTTGAAGTGCCCATCACAAAGTCCTGATCTCAAACCCTGCAAAATTTGTGAGCAGATCTAAAACACCAGTTCTGTCAGGGAAATGGGCTAAAACTGGGTCTTAAATGCTGTAAAATGTGTGCTAAACAGTCCATTGTGGCTTGTGTGTATGTATATTTAAGTCACTCAGGCCATACATTGCAATGTGAGTGTTTCCTCTGTGGCAGCCATCTTGTATTACAGGTAAAGAGGAAGCCTGTCTGAAATGCAGGTCTTTTATAGGATGTAACTTTGCAAGAACAGAAGTTTGATTGCCTGACCATGTGCAGAAATTCAAAGTAATTGAAGCTTGAAATAACTTATAAATTGTGCATGTTAATACACGACGTTTGCTTTATATTCCATTACTGATAAAGTTATAGTATGGTTATACATGTGAAAGTTAATCTTTATTTCTATTTACGTCCTCTCTGGAAGGGATGACATGATCGGCCAATTTATACTGAGAAGGCGGGGTTTGAAAGCTACAAAACTTCTGTTCTACAGTCAAACTTCGCAACAGCATCAAAGTCTGAAATGTTTACCGCACCACTTCCTAGCAATTTGTCAGGGTAGTATGTTTTTACATCATATGCACTTCTGCATTGAGGTACTCCAGTAAAGAAGCGCATAAATGTTCAGATTCCTAATAATACAGCCGATCCAAAAAGCAAGCAAAAAAACAAAACAAAACAAAAAAAACAAAAAAACAAACAAACAAAAAAAAAAAAACAAACAAAACCAAAAAACACCTACAATATGATCTAAGTGATGGTAATCAAACAGAGAGGAACTGGGCTTTTTTAATTAACAGTTTTCTGCTGCACTAAATTCCCTTACAGTATTTATTTTTATTTCAGCCATAAATCCTCCCTGTTAGTGTTTTATAACCATTTTCGTTGACCGACTTTGGTCTCGCGAATTCACCTGCCTGGAAAATGACAATAAATCACATGTGCATATAAAGTTAAAAGAAAAAGCATCTTCCTGGTCATTAATATCTGGAATAACTGTAATAAAGATCTACATGCTACAGCATTTAGCAGACAGTTATGGAGCACACCATATTGAGCCTTTTCAATAATAGAAATTGAATTTATTGCACACCGAGTAGGTGCGTCACAATTGAAATAGAAAGAGCTGAGCTCCCTTATGAGAAAAGTAAATTAAAGGATCATCTCCTTTGTCTAATTTCTGTCCTCAAGTCGCATCTCTGCCTCCTTTAAAGCCGACTGGGAAACGATTTCAGTTTTCCGGAGAAGCGACACCAGAAGCGACGTCAAAATCACCAAGAGAGTCCCCCTTAAGGAAACAGTGGTCACAGATGTAATAAAAAGTTTATTTAGCATGCCTGTTTACATGAACGCGGTTTATCTGTTACAAAACCGTTTTTATTAGCCTTTACGTAAATACAAGCAACGTGTTTGAGAATGGAATCCAATTTCCGAGCTCACCTGAACGCAGCACCATCCCAGTGGGAGCAGCTTTAGTTAAAAAGGGGGAATGAACCGCCCCTGCATGAAGCGCTGCAGATTCCTCCCAGCCTGAACTCTCAGTGTTATTTGCCGCTTCTCACCTCAAGTGTGAGAGAGATTAGAGCTGCTGCAACCCTTCAATTCTGGATCACCTGAGAGCATAACTGTCCTTAAATCCCGCTCAACAGGGGAACAACTTTCATCTTTACGCACAAATCCGTCTTAAGGCGTTCTTCTGCGGGGAAAAAAAAGGGGTTACGCAAGAGAAACTGATATCTACCAGGGAGGCTCGATTGGAGGAAAAAACGGGAACAAAGAAAAACACAGATTTAAGTTTCAGAAGCAGCAACAGGAAACATGTCCAAACCGAATTACTCCGGGACTTATCATATGGTGGAGCAGGATAATATGGACTCCTATCTGGCAGCTTTAGGTATGTCTTTCTTTATGCTTTCACACACACATCAAAAACAAACAAAGAAAAAACGTCTCCTATAACACTACAGTGTAGTGGCTACACTGATTTTGTTCTCATTATAATCAGCTGTGTGTGTTTGTTTCATGTTGCATGTGAGATAATCTGTTAGGATAATTTTCAAAGGCTGATCTGGTGATGTGGAGCATCTTCATTCCCAGCCAGTAGGACATTAGTGAGATGAAATCACCATCTTGTCCTCTGCATGACCCCAGACTCACACACTCACTCTTACTTTGTGTGTTTGTGCACCCCACTGACAAAGCTCTTCTTTAACACCAACCATGCAATTTGAATTTAAATGCTCTCATCTCTGTCCTCTCACCAGACATTAATTTCGCCCTGAGGAAGATTGTGTGCCTGCTGAAACCCACTAAGGAGATCACCCACGACCCGGCCACGGGAGCCATGAAGATCCGCACCCTCACCACTTTCAAGAACTTCAACATGGACTTCACCATCGGGAAAGAATTCACAGAGGACCTGGGACCTGTGGACGGCCGTACCTGTCAGGTGTGGGTCTGGGCATGCTCTTTGTGTCGATATTACGTGTTGCTGAAATGTTGCTTTGTGTGTGAAATTCCTCAGGATAATCATCCCACCTGCTGTTGTAACCACAGTCTGGTATTTGCAGTTCTTTGGATTCAAACTCCTTGGATCCTTTATGTCACAGACCAGCACACAGCTGTGGAGTGGAAGCAAAAGGAAACACAATTTTCAACATTGTTCCCCATCTTTTGCTGGAATTACAGCTTTAGGCTTGTTGAGTGTGTCTCTCTACTAGGTTTGCACATATCCTAAGTAATTTTTTCCCCCATAGCTCAAGTTCAAACAAATTGGATTGTGAAACATCACTTTTCAAGAGTTCCCACAGATTTTGAATAGAATTTAGTCCTGGACTTTGACTAGGCCACTCTAACACATGTATACGCTTCACTCTAAAGCATTCTATTGCAGCTCTGTGTGATGAGCATCATCTTTACAACCTCTCACAGGTTTTCTTCCAGGGTTGCATTGTATTATGCTTAAGTCATTCACTCTGACCAGCTTCTCTGTCCTTGCTGCTGAAAATCACCCCCACAGCATGATGCTACCACCACCATGTTTCACAATGGAGACGTTAGATTCCGAGTGATGTGCAGGACTTTTGCCAGCATTTTTCAGGTCAAAGATCTGACCAATGCCCATTCTACTACATGTTTGCTGTGTCCTCTAAATGACGTTCAGAAAAGTTTGAACAAGGCTTTTATGGCATGATGCTGCCACCACCATGTTTCACCCAGGGGAATGGGATGTTCAAGATGGTGCGGCATGCCACACATACTATTTTATATGTTCATAGAGCTGTACCCTAACAGACTTGCAGCTGTAATTGATATGTACATCAAACATTTCAGATTTTGATGTGCAGCAAACATTGAAGACCATCTATAATCGTCCTTCTGCTACACATTTCTGTTGTTAAAGTCCGAATGAAATACACTGACATTTGCAAAGCACTGCCCAGCTGCAGAAAGGAGTAGAAGGACCTGAATCCAACCCTTTCAACCATCTGTATGTGTAAATAATTGCATTCGTTTCTTTAAGAGCTTTCTCTAACTTGTGTGCTGTTTGCAGACCACAGTAAGCTGGGAGGGAGACAAACTTGTTTGTGTTCAGAGAGGCGAGAAAGAGGGACGAGGCTGGACCCACTGGCTGGAAGGCAACAATCTCCATTTGGTGAGGATGTATGGGCTGAAGAGGTGGGGGAGGGATGGAGGGAGGCGGAACAAGGAAAGCTAAAGCTTGAAAGGGAAAAATGATGCTGGAGTTGATAAGCGTAATGAAGGAAGACATGCAAACAAGGCAAGTTATTCAGCGCCTCGTTGTGCATCTGTCTGTGCAGCACGATAGTTTCCTAACAGAACTTCGTTCTCTAAATAGATTTAAATCTTCTGAAGAATTTCAAACAATCAGCATTGTTCTGCTAATGCCTTTGTTGCTGCTAGGACGAAACAATGCGTTGTTGATGCTAAACTCAGCTGAGTGGGGAAAGAAATGCCGGTGAGGATCAAGATTTAAGTTGCTGGGCTTAGAGGTTGAACGAGCGGGAGAAGGGAACAACGTGGGACTGACGATATGTAAGAAAAAGGAGGGGGGGGGGTGGAAAAGATGAGTGCATGATGAAAGAGAGGGTGACGGATTATGGGGTCAGAGGCTGAGGAGAAAGGAGCGTTTTGGAAACAGTCCCAAGTTTGTGTCGAGTATCAACTCTCCTTTAATGTTGCTGACCATTCCTTAACCCCCGACCCCCCATCCCATCTCCCCACCCCCTTTTCCATCTCTTCTCTGCAGGAGATGAGAGTTCAAGGCATCATTGCCAAGCAAGTCTTCAAGAAGGCCGATTGAAGTCGCTGCAAATCTACTGCAGCACGCAGCCTGGTTTTAAAGTAGTCGGTACGAAAACTGAAAAGTGAATCATGTTTATAGCATTTTTATTACAATCATAAAACCATTCAAGGATCATAATAACTCTATATAAAAACAATGTTTAACATATGTTCAGTGTGATGGTACTTATTTAGAGAGTAGCAGAACAGCAAAGACGCATAAACATTCCCAAGTTGTTTCCTCTTATTGTTCAGTGTTTTAAACTAGGGATGCTCCGATCAGGTTTTATGCTGCCGATTCCGATACGGATCACGTAGATTGGCTGTTAATTTTTCGATGTTGTTATAAATGCTATGTGACTATGTGATGTGTCAAAAAGGAACCGTAAAGTCACCTTTATTTAGAGATAGCTGTAGGACCATAGGGAGGTGACAGAGGAGCTCGATTTTTTTTCACAAATTATCTGTCTCATGTTACGACATAGTGAAAATTTGAAGAAATATGTAAGAAAACATTTTTTTTTTTTTTTTTTAAATAAAAGTTACATACTTTAGCTTTAAGGAGACTTTTGATGTGAGGGTACACTGTCTGGTGGAGCTGGGGCAGAGCTACTTCTGTAAAATATTATGTCTCAGTAGCACGTAGCGTGGATCCAACATCGAGATCAGTCGGCAGAACCGAGTGTCTTCCACCCCTGAGAGAGGCTTCGCATCTCGCCTGATGAATTAAATTATTTTTCGAGTTATTTCCTTAGTTTTCTGACTGTCACGCTCATACGGATGATTGTTGGCAACTGCTGTCTGACTCCTCTGGGTGTTTTTTTTTTTTTTTTTACTCTCTGCAGTGAGCCTTGATAGCTCCACCATACTACATCAAGTGCTTGTTTTTTAAATGTAATATTAAATTTCATTGTGTTGATGCATTTTGACGTGCTTCCCCCCCCCCCCGCCCCGGAGGTATTTTTCCATTGCATGTGTTGCAAAACTTCACATCAGTCTCAGTGCAAAAGTTCCACACGACAGACATGTTTGCTTAGGATTCGCTGCTGCACTCTTACGCAGTGTGAAGGAAAGGGGGAGAGATGCTGGACACCAGGGTGCAAAGTATAAGGTGCAGGTGATCGGCAACAAGAGACACTGATCGGCGAACACTGATCACATACTTTTTCCCGGAAATCGGTCGATAATGAGCGGTGGCTGACTGATCGGAACACCTCTATTTTAAACAAATCTTACATGGGTCATGGTTTCTTCTGCATTATGTTACAAGATAATTAACAGAGAAAATGACTGTCTGATACTACTACTGCATGCATATCTGTACATTTTTACAAGTTATAAATACTGCAGACATGTGGTTGAAATTGGCAAAATCTGCATTGCAAAGTACAATGATTTCAGTGATCTAACAAAAAATAAAAGTTCAACAAGACTTTCTTAAAAAATAAATGATACTCTGCTTTCTAAGTTGTAAAAATAATCTAAATACTCTTCAATTCTTCAACAGAGGAATAGTATGAAGAGAACACATCAAATGTTAAAATGAAGACACTTTCATCCTCATTTTCCAGTTTTTAAAACATGCGGGATGAAGGACAAACACACATTCTTGTAACTAATTAGATTAATTGCTGAAGCAACAGTCCAAGGTTTTAGAAGCAAGGTTCTGTTAAAAGGTTATAAAGATTTAACATCTTACTTACTGCAGTTAACTCTCTTCTTCATTAGTATTTATCCAGATTGGACCCAGACTCTGAAGCTAACATCTGTTCTGGGGGCCGAGACCAAAGCCGATTTCTAGCCTCTTAAAAACATTAAAATCTCAAAAACGCCTTTGCAGACGTTATTTTATGAGCATTCAAACCATTGCCCATTAAATTTACATTACCAGAAAGTAAAGATGCAACCTTTAAAATAAAAGATGTTATTTTGGATTTTCGTGCAGGATGAAACTTTAAGGGTGTTTGGTTTCCAGTCTTTAAGCAACAGATCTAAATGTGTGGCCCACGAGCAGAAAAGGTTCATTATATCGCCATCCCATAAACTGTTGTAAAGTTTTTGAGATTGGACTTGTTTTAAGGCGATAGAAGTCCACTTCTTCCTTACTTAAATGAGCTCTTAGCTACATCCTCCGGGACCGACAAATCTGGATTCAGTGAAAAAGCCATGAAATTTATCTGCTTCAGGTAAGACGATGGCTGCTTCTAACTGTTTAACAGAACCGTCCGGTTAACATATCGGTAAATATGAACAAACTGTTGTTAATCTGTCAGTGAGTTCAAGTTTGCCACCATGAAGTCTTCAAGATCCATAATCCTTCATGCAGCAGGAATAGGAAGATGTTTCATTATCGGGACGACAGGAACAAACTTCCTGAAGTTTTGAAACAAGAATAAATTATTTATTCCTCTAACTCTAAGAAAGGCTTGAGGTTTAACATTCGACATGCAGCCTTTGTGCTGTTTTCTTTTAATCCTAGTATTCAGATGAGCTATGATTAATCCCATTTTTACAGTTTCACAGCATATTTGAGTCATGGATGGATATTGAACAAAATTGCATTATTACAGTAACAGTAAGGAAAAGTAAAACAAACTTTCATTTAGTGCCTCATCCATTTCACCAAGTGCTATTATGTATTTACAGCTCAGACTGCTTGGGATTGTGTGAAGGTAACGAAGGAGCATGTTTGAAGAACAAAGGGAGTCCATGATCTAGATCATCTTTTTGTTTTTTCCAGCTATGTGTAGATTAATCTGTTAAGATTCAAAATCTGGTGGTTTTGCTTACAATCAGCTGTTGGGGGAAATATTTCTTTACACAATCTGAAGTTTTCACCAAAGTCCTGCAGGTGGCAGTCAACTATCAGCCATACTAAACTCTTATGAGAGTAAAATCTTCTCAAGGCTTATAAACCGTAGTTGCAATATCTCTGAGCCAGGAATGGCTCCGTCAGTGTCCCGCTCTTTCTTTTATGATTATGTCCCACACCACTCGTCCTCCTGGGGCTCAGAGTACGACCTGAAGAAATTGCTGCTGGGGCATATTGTGCTGCCGCTGATTTGATGGGGTTCAGCGAAAGAGACCTTCAGCGGAGTTATGGGAACGCTGTCGTCCAAGCTGTCCGATACGCTGCGAATGATCGGAGGACCATCTGAGGAGGATGATAGAATCAAAAATGAGAGCGGACATCCTTCAAAGAAAACACGCCCTGCACGCGCTCCATGAGCCAGGATTTATGGCATACTTAATGTGACTAAAAGCAAAGTGAGAATACCAAAGCTCGAGGAGCTATCATTAAAAAAAACTCCACAATCAGCCTAATAAATTATATTTATGAAAAGTTCATTTATTTCAGTAATTCCATTCACCAAGTGAAACACATCATATAGATTTGTTACACACAGATTGACATTTTCAGGCCTTTATTTCTGTAAATTATGATGATTTTCTGCTTATAGCTACTGAAAATACCACATTTAAGAATAGAAATATTACATCCATCAGGCCAATAAAAAACATGTTATAGGTACAGAAATGTGAGCTTAATGAAAAGTATGTTTGATACCTGCCTAAAGGTTGTTGTTTTTATTGCTGCTTGGCATGGGTTCATTAAATCAGACCAAAAAGGAGAATTATTGCTGTACATTTATGATGGTAGGGCACAGTGCTACATTAGAAGCCCAGTCATAACTATAATTGTAGTAACAATGTTATTTACATAATAATAAATTCTAGCTTCCTACTTGATATAGAAATATCTGGGTATTCTATACTTATTAATCAGAATTTTGGCTCTAATTTGTTTTCTACTTATAAAGCTAAAATGTAAAAATATCAAAAACTGAGTACATAAAATATGATTAAAATTTATGATAATATATATTTTAAAATTCCTAATGTTACTTATTCTTAACTAAATGTAACTATTATTAACCTCAAATTATAGAAAGATAAATTATATCCAAGTAATTCAGTAAACGGATTAACAAATAAATGCAAATCTTCAGGCCTTTTTAGGTAAGCAGAAACTTTTATTGGTGCCAACTTTTATTTGATTTGCTTTCATGTTTCGTTTCAGGTTAAAACAAACCTGAGGAGACAAAAATTTTATTCTTTGAGGCTTTTTATAAGGACTTTTCATTGAACGTTTGGACTCTTATCTATCTGTCTGTCGGTCTACCTATCGTCATATTCAGTGAATTAGAATATGTATTCCAGTGAGGCTCGTTTCTCATGTTAAAAATACTTTTTGAAAACATACTTTTCCTGAAGCACATTTCTGTATTAAACATATTTTTATTAGTCTGATGTAATATTCTAATCTTAAATGTTGTGTTTGTATTAAGTGTAAGCAGAAAATAATCATAATTAATAAAAATGAAGACATCAGTCAGCCTAATTAATTTATATAATGTGTTTCACTTGGTGAATTGAGTAAATGAAATAAATGCTCTGTGTTAGTGAATATATAACTATTTTTACCTGAGGTAAAAGGGGGTGGTTTGCACTCGTTGCAGCTCTCTTGGCAGTGAGCCAGCAGCTCTGGTGGAGCGAGGATCGTTTCAGGACCAATCGCCACCATGGTAACAGGGACACTGAGTTTGCCTGTAACAACATTTACAAAATCAGACAAATCAGCTTCAAACATGCCTGTAATAATCTGATCAAACAGTTTACATTCACTGCAATACATCTGATTTTCTTAAAAAAAAAAAAAAAAAAAAAAGACAAAACAAGGAAAAGGTTTGCTGAATGCACCCTTGGTGGCATTATAACCCCAGTACTGAGGTGTGCAGCACCATCAGTCACTTAGCTTCGTATTACAGTTTTTCTCAGTCGATTTGGTGCATTTCTCAGAGCAGAATTGAAATTCTCAAAACTACTTGTTCAGTCTTCAAATCATTGTGTCACTTGTGCACATCAAAAATGCATTTTCTTAGTTCTTTCAACAAGTTGCAGATGCTTTTGTACACCATGCAAGTGATTATGTGCAATTCTCTGCTTTTCCCTACATTTGCATTTGCTTTTGTCATGTTGATCAAAATGAATTGTATGTGTCTCTGTTGAATAGTCTCAATTTCCACAACATTTATTCATAAGTACGTAAGTCTTAACATGCAAAATGCTTGAACAAGTTGTCAAAATATATCAAGCGTATTTCCAGACATTTCCATTTGACTTTTTTCTAAATCTGTCCTGAACTGATAAATTGCTCCCAGGCGAATCCTGAGTGTCTCCAACATAGGTAAATGTTTGAAGCATTAGCTCAGTCAATGATCAACCAGTTTTCAGCTCAAAGGTACATCTCATGAACCATCAGCTGGGATGTATATAGTGTATAATAAGCAGAGCACAACACAATATTATGTTTCTGACAATGGAAGGACAAGGATTTGAACGGGGTCAACAGCCAGAGAAGAAGAAGAAGAATAGGGCTGTGGCGAAGGACTAAGGAGGCAAAACAGAGGAGGCAGAAGAGGCTGAGGACATATCCCAGTGCTGATGGAGTTCCTCTCACCTTACGCCTCATTTCTTAACCCCTTTGAGGAATTTTTCTCAGCATGTAGATGGAAAGTATAGGAAGGCTGCACTGTAATTCCTGCAGCACTGCGTGTACAGTTTTCCTTAAGGAGATTGTCCTATGTTCCTATTGCTACTTTTGTTTTTGTTTTTTCTTTGTGCTCTGCTTTCTGGATCACAATGACATGGTCTGTCAACAAATTACAGTAAAAGCATAAATGTGAATCTTGTCCAGTTTCTTGCCATTGATCTCCCATAATTACAATTTACAATCCTTGTCATTGAAACTTTAGCCCCAGACACAGATATTTACTTTTGAGAGATGAACTAAGGATTTTTTGGGGAAAAAAAACTGGGTTTTGCAGGTAATCCATGGTGTTTCGCTGTTTGTATGAATTGTTTTGAGAAATGCACTTACTGTTTTGTCCAAAATGTCCAAAATGATTTGAGAATTTCACCAAAGCGACTGAGAAAAACTGTAAACCTGCTGATGCAGACCGAACAACAATATTACAGCAGCTCAGTTCACACATTTGTCCTCCCAGAAGGACAAGTGAGACACAAATGTGACAGATTTCATGCTGTCAGATTGATCTGAAACTGATGTCTTTCTTCACACGTTAATTGTCTTTAACCAAACAATGTACCTCTTTAAAAAAAAAGATACAATCTCAGCTTGAATGCTGGGAACTTTGGAAGCTGTGAAGAAGAAATCATTGTTTTAACACAGTTACAGACAGTTACCACCTTTTAGACTAATTCACAGGAAGTTAAAATCTCACACTTCATTTTAATTGCAAAGACATTAAAACGTGCTTTTATGGTTGTGGGTTTTCAACAACTTTTTACTGACACAGAATCCGACACATGGGTGTGTTTACTCACTTTTTTTCTTTTCATCTCTTTGGAGAAAGTGGTTGTGAACGTTTACGGGAACTGCACCCCTGACTTTCAGTTTCTGAGGCTTATAAGGGGTTTATATCCAGTGGTGAACCCCCTGAAGTTACGGGCAACAAGTCTCTGCTTGATTGTCAATAAGGAAACATTTTCACAGACATCTTGTGGTGGGTTTTTTTTTTTCTTGTTTACTTGCTGTAGACGCTTTTCTTTACAATGCAAATTACTTTATCTATGAGACGTGCTTGCCGTTCCAGAAGATTTGTTCTCCAACTTTTAAAAAAAGTCTTGAGGATAGTAAACCAATGATTAGATAGGTCTTTCTCCTTTATATGTTCATCCCCACACAAAGATTCAGTGAGCTCTGAGCATCATGAGCTCTTGCTTAACTTGAATCATTTACTTCGGAAACAATGTGTGTCTACATAGCTCATTCATGGTTTTCTCCACAGACATGAACCTACTCAAAGCTGAGGCTTCATCTTTGTTTTATTTCCTTTTGTCACATTGACGCACATCCCCTGAAACTTCCCTCCTAATAAGGGTTTAGACTGCAGTACCTTCAAATAAAAAAAAGTACCTGTCTGATAAGAGCTGTAGATTTTTTATTAACAAACATGTTTGAAGGTAACGCAGCTTCCGGTGACTCAATATTAAACCGATACTATACGTTTAGATGATGTTTTCACCAACCATACCCTCCTCTTCACTTATTTTAAGCACAGACTTGTATTTCTGAGGTTTTCCTTTTTCAGGAAGGCTGCTGTAACATTTGACTCAAAACACCGGTCTCACACACTCAGCGTGAAGAAATTACAACACCAATATGTAATCATGTTTTCATGGTAACATAGAAACAAACATAACTTTAAGACACTGATGAGTCTTGGCTACATGGCTAAAAACATATCTTTTTATAAATCTGTCTGGTTTCAGTGTGGGGAAACCACTCAGAGCTAAATTTAATTGGCAATCTAAGCACACTAATTGCAGTGTGATTCATTTCAAATACCGCACGTACTGTAAAGATAAGGTTGGCCATGTTTATTGACACTAACATGTAAAAATGTAAAAAGTTGAACAATAAATTAATATGTAATTGTAGCTGTTATGGTCTTTGGGTGTTTGGTTTCATTTGTGTTTTTACCACCTTGTTGTTTCATTGTTGTTCGAAAGGTCTTGCAGTATAAGTTCATTACCATGTGTTAGTTCATTTATTTTTGTTTTCTGTCCTTTATGCACATTGCATTCCAATTTTGCACGCCGAAATTTAAAAGAAATTTCAGCCAATTTTAGACCCAACTTTTATATTTAAAAACAAATTTTCATGGTAATCATGACAAATTCAAAACTATAGACTAATCTCGCTCTGCCACCTGAGACAAAGCAGTCCCTGATCCATTTAAGGCTGCTTGAGTGTGAGTTTAAAGATATTCATGTTTGAAATGTTAAATCCAAGGATTGAGGTCAGTGACAGTTTTCCAGGGCGGCATGACCTGAGGGGCGCCATGGTGACTCAAAAAAAGAAGAAGAAGAAATAAGGTAATTTGTCTGTTTCAGTTTATCCGTAAGATTTTTTTTTTTTCTTTTTTATCATTTATATGAATGAAGAAGCAGTGCTTCTAGAGCTAAAGAGCACTATTACAAAAAGTCCTGGTTAGCTTATGAAGATGAGGTTGGTTTTTTATTTGATTATTATGATTCAGGGCAAAATTAAAGGGCAATGATACAGTTATTTGGGAATCTGGAGTGTATTTGATCATCTTTAGTGCACAATCTAAAACAGACTGATTAAACCTGAACTTGATTGTTGCATTCTGGAGCCCTAACCCTTTAAAATGTGACATTCACAAAACTTTATTCTGTTTGTAATGTTGCAAACAAAACAGCATTTTCAGAGTTTTTGTTACATCAGGAACTGTTTAGATTGCAGCAAGCTTGAGAATCACTATATATAGGCTGGTGAAAAACCAGGAGTAAATTTTTCTACAGAGTAAAGTGTGTTTTTGCACCACATTATCAATGTAAAAATGTATCTTGGAGAATGACGTCTGTTTGCATGTGTGTGATTGGTTGTAAGGATGGCATTGCCCTGATTGTGGTATATGAACTAAACAGTGACATCAAGAACATTATTTTTAAAATATTGCAATAAAGAGTTGCTGGAAATTCAAATGCAGATTGACACATCATTTTACTTATCTGCTAAATTAAGGTGCAGTGTCTCAGATTTTACAAGATAAAACAAAAGTAATATACAGTCTAATTTGTCTCAAGAAACAGTCTTCTTGTAATAAAACTGCAAATTAGACGAGTTTGATTACCAAATATTCCTCCTTATTAATGAAGGTTAAATAAGTGTCTCATTTTCCTACATAGGTAACTGTGAATTATCAGCTTTTTAGTTTTCATATTTTCAGATTATAGATATGTGTAAATTAGATTATCAACAATGATTTGCTCAGTATTAGTAATCCCAAAAAAGTGAGGCAGCTCGTTTATACACATCCAGATACACGTTTCTGGTCTCATTAAAATAATTTCTATTAAGCAGATTAATGTGAAAGCTGTTTATTTGGAGCAAATATGCTAAGTGACTCTGCAACGATTAGGTGAAATAACACGAAATATTACTTATATTAGAACTAAACTCAAAACTTTTATTAGTATTATGTTTTGCATTGTTGGATCTTAATGAGTGTTGTGTTTTTAATTTTGCATTTTAAACCTTGTTTAAAACTGTTTTTTATGTTTTTTTGTGTCCAAAAAGACCCATCCAGGGGTTGGTATTACAATTACTTTGGACTATAAATGCAAGACTGTATGGTATTTGATATTTTTAACCATTGACCTTATACAAATAAATTCATAAAACAACAACAAAAAATGATTAAAAGCATTTCTTTTTTTAAGGAACATAAGTATTTAAATTTGCATCTGGACAAATTCTTTTTTGATAAACAGATTCTCTGAATTCAACATGACACTGTAGTGAGGAGGAAATTTTGTATTTCTGCAATTTCTCCTGAAGAACCCTTTGAAGATATCTACAGTCACACATGTTGAATGATGTGGAAAGCACAGACATGTAGAGATAAAAAAAAAAAAAAAACAGCAAAAAAAACAAGAAGTGTGCATCAGTGAACCTTATCAGCAGCTGTACTTGTAGCATCTGATGAGAACAGTGAAATATACTTTGGTTCAAAACATATCAGATAAAAGTCTTACATTCATATTTCATGCCACTTCCAGTATGAACACAGAGATTATATGGAAAATAAGCAAATGTCAATTAAAATTTGGTGTCAGCCAAAAAATAATAGGTAACATTGGCATGCCACATACGTAGGACTGCCGTCTCAGTATGAGTTGACTGCCTGTGAAGTGTGCGTCACATTGTACTGAAGAACTGTGTCAAACTAAAACTGTACAGGATGTGGTTTGCCCACTGAGCTCGTCATCCTTGTTCAAACTTTTTATTTAACACATCTGGGTTCAGCTGCTTTATCTTCTGGATCTGCTGCTTCTATGCAACATCTAGCAGAACATATTTCAGAGGTAAAAAGCATTAAAATGCTGTGATCAAAATGTAATTTACCTTAACCACAGCCCTTAGGACATGAACCATGACCTTCAGTTGTTTGACTTCAAAGCAAATGAATCTCATGGTTCTCACTGCCGGTACTGCAAATGAACAGCTCACCTTTTTTGATTTATTTTTAACCAGCGTATGAACATAGGTTAGAGAGAAAAACAACAATAAAATCAGACGTGACGTGTTGTACACACCTGGTCTATAGGATCTGCGCTTTGCTCTCCAGAAGATGAATGCACCCACGATCAATATAGTCAGCACAAGTCCAGCCCACAGACCTGCAGGCAGTATCCAGGTACAATCTGATGCACAAAGAGAGGCAGACAGAGAAGACACAATGTACATTTTAGTGACATTGGTTAAGGTTACACAACAATTTACATCAGAGTAATGGTTTAACTTCAGGGAAAGATTGAGCGGGGGAACGCTGTCATCATTATTTGATGTTTTCATGAATTAATCAACAACAACAGACAAATTAAAAAGATACTTATGTCAAAAAGTAAAACTAGCACAAGAAAAAACAAAGAACCTACAAATCTCTCCACAACTTATGTCACTGATGGTAAAGACGAATAAAGAAATTTATGTTTTACTGTTGTTGCATAATCTCCCACTGAGAAATGATGATAAATCTAACGTTTAATTTAAATACATGTTTTTATGTATTTTCCAAGATGACTGAAATCAAGGAACCTGTACTTTCTGTTTGACCCAATACTGCTGTCTATGACGGAGTATTAGAGTCACTTGGAGAAATAAAATGAGGAGAATATTGTTGTTGGTTTTTTGTTGTTGTGTACCAGTTTTAAGATTAAAGAGGAAGTGATGAGAACAAGTCAAAATGATTAGACAAAAGTCAGGATCATGAGAAAAAAGTACATTAACGATAAAGTCGAAATGATGCTGCCACAAAGACAGCAGCAGCCTTGCTTTGTGTAAAGGAGCTTGAAATTTTATATTTTGTATAAAGATTTAATAACAAAGTAATTCTTTTAGTCTCTTTTAGCCTATAAGCTTTCTGTGGAGGTGCATTTTTTATGCAAAGTTAAGTTTATTGGTATAGCACATTTCAGCAGCAAGGCAGTTCAAAGTGCTCCACATTGTAAAAACATCAATCAATTATACAGCAAATCATCAAAAACATTAAAATATCGAACAAAATCATCAAAATTATCTAGCAGATGCACATGAAAATCATCAAAATCATCAGGAAAATATCAATGCATCAGAATCATAGGGATCATCAAGCAAATATAATTAAAAAATATTGATGAATGATTCGCTTACTTTATTTAACTGATTTACACTCAAACTTCCACCCTTTGGAAAACCAAGCTGATCTCACCAGGATTTGTTTGCAGATTTGTGGTCCAGACTACTAATCAAAGGCAGCTTTAAACAGGTGGTTTTCAGGCTTGATGTAAAAGAATTTAGTGTTTCGGCTGTTTTGCATTTTTCTGGGAGTTTGTTCCAGATTAGCGGTGCATAAAAACTGAAAGCTGCTTCTCCATGTTTGGTTCTGGTTCTGGGGATACAGAGCAGACCAGAACCAGAAGACCTGAGTGGTCTGGAAGGAAAGCATATCAAACCTCATTGAGAAGAGCACAACCGTTTTGGCATCCCACCTTTTCTTCAAGATATAATTTATTTCCACTTTATTTTTAATATTTTTATTTTAATCAAGAAACAGAATTTTGACTTTCTCAAAATTTAGATTTTATTCTGTAATGGAAGAGAAAAATATCCACCTTTCTTTTTTTTTTTTTCTCTATGTGACTCCAATAATATAATATAGATTCCTGATAGACACTCTACAAAATGGGAAAGGCAAGACAAAATGGGATTCTAGTAAGGCAGACGTGCCTTGATCTTCATAGGTGAAGAAATAACTGAGAACAAGAAATTACAAGAAACTTGTCAACATCTACAGTTGGCACAACAATCAAAATGCTTTAAACGTGTGAAACAACAACAAACAAGGCAGATGATAAAGAGAGGTGATATAATGAAGCCTGATGAACTGCTGGAAGAGAACTGCAGTAAAGAATGGCACATTGTGGTCATCAAGTGTAGCAAACGGTGACTTATTTAAGACCTTTTTGTACACATACTGGTGCTAGGGGTACCCAAAAATGTATAGGGCTCTTTGTAGAATTATGTGATTATATCTGGAAAGTTTCTCTGTGTTTCCATACATTTAGCTGATTTGTAAACTAGGCTAAATTCATTAATGCTACAGCAAATGATAGCTAAGTGTGGAGCTAAATGCAATAGTTTGAATGGTGGGTTTAGTTCTGGGCTAAAAACAAAAAGAAGCACAGAACTCTTCTATATTTGCAGAACAAATTATTCTTTTCCCAGTTGCAAGTTTCAGTGTTTTACTTGCCTAAAAACATTTGAATATTTGCATTTCCCTTCCAAAGACATGTAAAAAAAAATTCAGCTGTTTGTTTATGGGAAATAGAGATATGCTATCAAAGCAGCCGTGCATGTAGATTTTATAGCAACTTATATACACATAAGAGTATAGAAAATAAAAAAGCCCCCTGGACATGGGGTTTCCAAACGTCTTAGCTTCTAAAATCAGAAGAAGAGACTCGTGACTCTGACGTCTTCTTGAGTTTCAGTTTCAATCAATTTAATTAAACAGGGTGCAGTGAGAAAACAAAGAGCATCAACTGCCAAAAAATTGTTTTCGTCTATTTTTAAGGATTGATTTGATCTCTTCTAATGTAGCATAAATATTCCTTAGCAGGATTACTATTGTTATTTAGTTTATTTCTTAAGAGGATCTGAAGACTATAACCACCTTCCTAGATCATCTGACAATAAAACAGGAAGTCAAACATTTTGAAATAAATGAGTGACGTATTTTCAAGTTTCAGCATCATAATGTTCACTTTATCTAAACTACACAATATCGTGATGTGAAGTAGAGAAGCTTTAAAGTTTTTACCACACCCTATTAACCCGGTGAACCTCGCTGATTTTCCAAAAATAAGCTGTTTTAACCTACAGAATGATTCTGCAGAAACATCCATGCTGAGACAGGAGATTGTTGCTATTAACATATTCAGACTCAAGTCTGGTTGAGATTTCACGTTTCACAGTTTCAGGTATGTTTATAAGGCCGGCGAATTGTAACAAGAACTCATGGCTTTTAAATTATGCCTGTGCTCTTGATTTACTCCTGGAAATCAAGAGCTGGATTTCCAGTGGCTGGAAGTTGACCTCAGCCACCTAAAACAGCCACTGACACTGCATTTAAAATATGTTTTTAAACAAAATCCTAATGTTTAACTTTTAGACATGTCACGTAGTGTTTGCTGTTTTTCAGAAACAAGTTTGCATTTTGTAACCACTTTGACAACCGATAATTTAAAAATATTTTCTTTAATCTACTCATGGTCTGCTGCAAAGACGTGGTTACGTGACTCCTCTGCGTTATGTTTGGTCTAAATCAGGTGTCACAGTCTGTCATTTTATAAGAGTCAAATGGCTCATCCAGAGATCAATATCACAATCAGTGAAAAAATAGAGTAACATAATATCTTCAGAAAATAATCTCTAAATAAGTGAAATGATTGCTGAGATTTGGGTATTTTTATGATTATTGATTCCCATAATTGATCAAAATACATATTAATAAACTATATAAAGGTTATAAACATGGGTTCAAAATAATTAGTTTACAGCCACAAAATTAAAGTGGAAAGGGGTGAAAAGGCAACTTGAGGGTAGGAAATGTGGAAAAATAGACCCGAAACTACGATAACAAAGTAAGGAATTTTCTACACGTTTTATTAGTCTTATGACTCATCTGCAAATTCCTTAGCTCAGACGATTTCTTGACAACCTCACATAAATCTTTTCAGCAAACAAAAATAAGCACAGCACTTCTCTCTAAGAACCAATGACCTAATCATGCTTGAAGAGAGGTAATTTACTTCAACCTCTGAATTAAGCCAAGTCTGCAAAGGTTCTCCTAAACCTTCAACTCTCCTGATTTTCACATTCAGTGTGAAAATCAGGTGTCTGTTATGGCAGTGGACCATGCAGAGCGCATGTTCACGATGAGTCGTATCAGCGATTTGGTGTTATTATGATACCTCATCATGATTAATATTTGAAAGGGAAGAAAGAAAATGAAATGTTGCTTTCTAGATAAAGTGAAAATTTAAAAGGAACAGGTTGTTTGCATTAAGAAGCCTCTAAAATCCAGAATTGGTTGGAAATTTGTTCGGGTTAATTAAATGGGTTGGTCAAGCCTGACTTTCAATGTCTTGGCTTCGGATAAGGTTACAGATTAACTACAACCTCAGTTGAAAAGGAGGCTTCATGGATGCAGAGCAGGAACAAAGAGCAGAGAAAGGAGGAAGAAGTTCAAACCACCTCTTCCATTGATCATAATTGGCAAAGATTATATCCTTGATTCCAACGTCTCTCTGCCTGACTTCCTCTCCGTGCGGAGTGGCAAAAGCAAATGAGGTGGATTAGCAGTGCTTGCCAACAATTGATGGTGTTATCAAAGATATGTTACTGTGAAATTTATTCTCGAGTGCCCACAAACTAGGCTGTTAGCACATCATGACAGCCATGAGACTATCATACATTCATCTGTCAGGGGCCTCTTCAGATTGGTTGCAAGACTGACTGTTACTGGAAATCCTTCCTGCCCACAGCATTACCATTACCATCCACAATGACTCTTTCAAGGTACTTGGATAATATGGGTTGTGGCAACATTTAATTTCCTTTTGGGACAAATAAAGTAATTTTGAATTGAATTACATATTCTGGGCCAAATAACAATGATAGTCCTGCCTCAAAACCTGTAAAAAGTGAGGTCCGTGGATGACGTTATGTGCTTTGGAACAATTTTTTAGATACTTAAGGTTCACAAAAAAGGTCACAATTAGAGTGATTGTACTTTGTAGAACAGATAAACTCAAAAAATGCAACATTTCTCGGCCTCTAATGATGCGTCAGAGAGTTTCACCAGTTCCTGACTGTAAATAATTTCAACTGTAACCTGTGTGGCTGAGTGAGTTTGCCAGAAAAACTGACTGTCAAACTCATGTCTTTTGCAGAAATGCTGTGAGACCAGCAAATCACAACAGTGGGCTAAAACCAAAAATTGAACCATAATATATTTTATCTTTTTTTTTTTTCCCAAGAAAAAATGTTATTTGTGCATTTATTCTTTCTATATAAATGTGATTTCACCATTTTTAGCCAACTGCAATAAAAATGAAAAGCCTTTATCGACTGCGAGAGACAGCAAACTGCAACCGCTGCATAAAATGGTTTCCCTTCTGTGCCACTTCCACTTCCTCTACTAATTCAAGCTCAACCGGATCCTTGTGAGTCGCATCCGCTAAGCCTCACAACATGATATCTCAATATGCGAGTCAAAAATAATTCACAAAATGCCTAAATCTAAAGAGGTGGACCTACGTGAGTTACACTTTTCACAGATGGCATCTGTTGTTGAGGTTCCTGGAGTTTTCAGCTGTAGTCCATAGTCCTCACATCTGAAAGCATTAGAAAATAAAATTATTTATTACTAGAAAGGATGAAATATGACAGCTTTGAGTTTGTGACCTAGAGATTTACTCCTGCTGTGCAGTTTTTGACAATCAACATTCAGCTTTATTGACATGAGAAACAAAAAGGGACTCAGACTTGCCTGAAATGTGATTTACAGGGTGAGTCAAAATCTGTGACGTTGCTGAAGGTCCCTTCTGTACATGGAGTGCAGACTGTGTTTGTTTTATGAGAAGCTGCAAAAAGAAGTCGAATGCAGAGCCGTTTTTTTTAATAGCTTTTATACACCATGATGAAACTGTCTGTAATAGAGCAACCTGATCTGTTTTGAAACTTACGTTTATGTATGAGTCCTTTACCCACAGAGCACTTGGTCCAGGGCTCGCAGTGATCACACTTGTCATCACTGCAGAAGAAACCTGGCATACACTGGCAAACTGTGTTCTCCTTAGCTGTGCAGTTGCTCACTTTCAAAGCATTTTTATCTGTAAGATTGAAAAAGAGAGACTCTTTCTTGTTAATTTCTGATCTGAAGGTGTTTATAGCTTGTCTGCATATGTGTGTGTGTGTGTGTGGGTGTTAAGGTTACAGTAGAAACTGTCTGCACTCCCTCCCAAACGAAACAACTAAAACCTATCACCAGACAGCTTCCTCCTAATATATTCTCACACTGTAGATACTTTCAAGTTAGCTTAAGCAAAAGATGTTCCATTATTGCTTAGTGAGTTAACAAAACAATCATTTTTAAGTAAAAAAAACAAAACAAAAAAAAAAACTGCTTGCAACCTTACAGATTTCTCCTGCTTTTCCTTTTTCACATTTGAGTGTTTCAGATCATTTAATGAACTAACTTGAGTAAATGAAAAATAGTTTTTACAATAATGATTTTATTTATCAAGAGAAGAAGTTAGTTGAACCAGCATGGCCCTATATGAAAAATAGCCCCACCACATTTTTAGTAAATTTAACCAGCCACATCCATGCCTGATTACTGCCAGACCCATAGACTCAAGAAATCACCTAAATCGAAACTGTCTGACGACATGAAGTAGGCTAAAAGTTCTCAAAAAGCAACACATTATGCTCCGATCTGAAGAAGATATTCAAGAACAGATGAGAAACAAGGTCATTCTCATTAATGATTCTGGGAAGGGTTACAAAGCCATTTCGCAAGACTTTGGGATTCCAGAGAACCACGATGAGCAACTTTATCCACAAATGGTGAAATCATGGAACAGTAGTGAGCCTTCCCAGGGGTGGCAAGCCCACAAAAATCTCTCCATGAGAGCATCAACCCATCCAGGATGTTACAAAACAGAGGCCTGAAATTCTGAAGAACATCTGAAGAACAGCAGGTTTCGATTGCCTCAGCTAAGGTCAGCGATCATGATTCAACAATAAGAAAGACACCAGGCAAAAATGGAGTCTGTGGGAGAGTTCCAAGGTGAAAAGCACTGCTGATTGAAAAGAGCATAAAACCTTAATGATCCCAAAGACTTAACAGCATGCCAGAAGCCTTGAGCTGCTTTCTTGTTGCAGAACTTGATCAACTTGCCTTGACCAAGGAAATCACAAATTCTGCTTGCAAGCAAAAAAATGCTAAAGGAGGCAATCCGGCCACAAGTTCACGACCCTAAACTCAAACACACTCGGGCTACCCAGCAGGGTGGTGATACAATGCTAACTGGAAAGTCCACCACTGAATGGCTAAGAAAACCCATAACAAAAAAAAAACAAACAAAAAAAAAACAACAAAAGAACGTTTTGGCATGGTCTCATCAAAGTCTGGACTGGTATGACCCTAAACAAACGATTCAAACCCTCAAATGTGGCTAAATAAAACAATTCTGCAAGGAAGAGAGGGTCAAAATTCCTCTACAGCCCTTTTATTGACTCGGTTTTTTAAATCTGATAATAACATTTGTTTGATCTGAAGCATTTAAATGTGACACAAAAAGGGAAAACAAAACAAATCTGTAATGGGACAATGACCTTTTCTCCCAGCACAGTAACTGGGCTGAGCTGGCTGTGGTTTAGCAGGGTTATAAACATAAAAGGGATCAGTGGGAACAGAAAAGATAAATGATGCACACATCTACTGTACTGTTTCTGAACGTATGTGACTCACTGCAGGTTCGACAGGGAATGCATTTCTTCAGGTGGTTCTGCTCGTCTGTGTAGGACCCTTCGGGACAAGGCTTACATATTGTCCCATTTCTGTCGTTACAGTCTTGATCTAGGAACTTCCCTGATGAAAGTTGAAAGAAGCAGAGATGTAACAGCTAAAACAAGCATTGCTTTTTTTTTTATTTTTAGATTTCTTTAGACCAGCTTGTTAAATAAAGAGAAAAAGAAGAAACTATGAGATGTTTACTGACCTGGAGGACAACGGTCACAGCATGTTCCATCTTTTTTCTTATACTTTTCCTTTTCCGGGCAATCCATATTTGCCATCAGCAGCAAATTTGATCACTGTCCTCAACTTGTATGTAGAAGTTCAAGCCTTCGGTTTCCCGTCACACTCTCTGGTTAAGCTCTACCTTTTCTGACACACTCCTCGCTCACGCTCTTCTCTGTAAGGTGTGATCTGGCTTTGGCAGCAGATTTCTTTTCCCTCCTCACTTTTTCTGATCCTACACAATGGAAAGCCCCGTTGACCCTCATCTGCCGTTTTCCCCTCCGTCTCTACGTCTTTCTGAGTCTGTCCTTGTTTCCTTCCGGTCCTAGCTCTCTCTCTCAGGCGGTCTGAACTCTACGTGTGTTTCCGCAGCCATAAAACCAAAGCCACTCTATCTGCTCAGCGCTGTGTGATACAATGAGACATTTCCTCTCTCTCTCTGTACACTCATTCCTTTTTACTTTGTCACTATTGTTACAAACAAACCTTTGTCAAAGCAGAGCTGGAATGCTGCAAAGACAAAACTTCAAGGCCAGTGTTTTGGTCAGCTTGTTTTTCTGTCACCCCATTTTCCCTCAGTGGCTGCCTTGTTACAGCAAAGATACAGAGTATTGAAAAATGTATTTGCCTCCTCACAGTTTTCTTCTGTTTTAGCATTTCTGTCACACTTAAATGTTTCAGATCATCAAACAAATCTTATTATCACACAGAGATAACCAGAGTAAATACAAAAAGTGGTTTTCAAAAGACAAGTTAATTTACTGAGGGAAAAAAGGTGTTTGAACCAACATGGCTCATGTAAAAAAGTAATTAACTCCTAAACATAACTGGTTGTGCCACCACTGGCAGCAACAACTGTCATCAAGCCTTTGCAATTACTGGCAATTAATCTTTTACATCACTGTGGAGGAACTTTAGCCGACTCTTTGTAAATTTATTCTAATTTAGCCACAACCTGTTTGGGGTGCCACACATCTCAATTGAATTTAAGTTCAAACTTTGACTTGGCCACTCCAAAATCTTCATTTTGCCTTTTAGAGGTGGATTTGCTGGTGTGATTTGGATCATTGTCCTTCTGCACAACCCATCCTGATCCGCTTACAGTCGTGCACTAATGGAGGGATATTTTTCTTCAGGATTTTCTGCAGGAGAGCAAAATTCATGGTTCTGCCAAAAGGCTCCACCTTCGTCTCTTCCATCCACTGAAGATTTTCTCAAAAAGTCTTGAGGATCATCAAGATTTTTCTTGTGAGGTTGGTCCTATGTGTTCTTTTTGGTTTTACCCTGGGGACTCTTCCACAATACAGTTTTTGTCCAGTCCCTTTGTAGTATTGAATCAGAAACACAAACCCTTTTGAGCTAATTAAACCTCATCTTCCTCTTTTGTAAAAACAATGGACATATATATCTATGAATTAAAGAACCGACAGTTTCTCCATTCCAGGTTTATTTTTATTAAAGTTTATTCCAGAGCTAATTTCTAAGTTTTTTGGTGGAAAATAACTCCTCCATGGTTACAGTATGTATATTTTTTCTTTTATCTACAATGGCCCTCATCCTTCATATGGAAGAGTTATCAATGGGCTGTAGGAACAGTTTTGTTCTGCTAGTCGCTCTTGAGAAGATTCTCCACTGCTCCATGTTTTCTCTATTTGTGGATAAAGGCTTTTACTGTTGCTTCACTAGAGTCCCTAAGCCTTAGAAATGGCCTTGTAACTTTTTAAAGACTGCTCAACTTTATTTATAGATCATGGCATGAAGTGTTGCTTTTTGTGATCTTTTGGTCTACTTCATGTTGCCAGAAAGGTTCTAATTAAGTGATTTCTTGATTCTACATGTTTGGTGGCAATCAGGCCTGGGCATGGCTGGTGAAATAGAACTCAGTTCACTTTTCATTTACAATTTAACAAGGTAAATAGTTTAATTTTTTGTTTGAAAACTGCCTTTTGTATTTGTAAAGAAATAACTGAGTAAATCTGAGGGCAGCGGTTCTTTCACATCACTCCACACACACAGCTGTACATAAATAGATTCATAAATGCTTATGGGTGCAACTTATAACTGAGAGAGGAAGAGGGGAAGCAAGAGGGCAGGAGGGGGACGAGAACAGAGAGTGAATTAATCAGGGAAAAAAGGAAGGAAAATTGCAGACAGTTCATTTGAGGAGAGATTTGATCGGGCTACCATGTTAAGATTAAGGTGGGATTTAATTTTTTAAATTTTATGATTCCAAATAGTTTAACATGTCCTAATCTGCACTTTAATTATGTTTTTGGTGTATTTCTGTGTTTCTCTGTCAGATTATACAGGAGAAATGAAAATACTCTTTTATCACTTGACTTACAGTTTTTGGCACTGACGAATAGTCTTAATTTAATTTATGAAGTTATTAGTTGCTGCAAAAAATTGTGTAAATGCAATGTTGACCATTTTCAGCATCTAATATTTACCTGTTTTATTCATTTTAGTTGTGTAAATCTGAATGTTATTGTCTTGAAAGAGGCCAGAAATGATAAATACACCTTGGAAGTAAATGTAATGTTCACGCAATCTGGATCATAAGATTTTGCTGTTCATCTGAACCACCCTTTCCTGCATAAGGAAGGGTGAGTCATCATGGTGGTGATTGTTTCACTGATCTGCTGTCAACTTTTCATTTTATTTGTGTTGATTTATAGATAATTAGTCACGAAAAAACTGGCAGCTCTTCCATTGTATCCAGCTTCACCGAGCTTTCAATAGCTTGTTACTACATTTTGTTGGCTACGTGAAGTCTCTTCACAGCTATAGTTCTTCTTTTTCTTCACATTGTGTTTTCAGGCTCTGTGGTGCCTGGTACTAAGCTTCGGTTAAGAACTTCCCAAAATTAAGTTTTTCTTTGTAACTGGCATGCCAGCATGACATTCAACGCAGTTCCTCTTGAAATGCTTGACAGCTCAATTTCAAAGCAAAGATGAAAAATCGTGCAGTTTGATATCAATCCACAGAGCTGCATAGAAAAATGCAACGCCATCAAATAATTACCAAATGTCAGCATTTTGCAAACAGGCTCTGTTTTGCAATTTTTTTTTAAGCCTCTCCCAATATCTTTACACAGTGGACTCACTGAACACTAATTTAGTTCTTTAAACAGACAATTTGTATCTTGAACATTTGCCTGTAGAAGCATTTTTTTCCCAATACACACAAAGAAAACTAAATAACTTAATTTAATCACAAATACTTCATAAATAGAGCCATTATTCCAATATACTAACCTTGCTAGATGCACTGAGTGGTGAATTATTAATAAAATGTAACTGACAAAGGCGCTTAAATCACCTCATTAGAGCTAAAATACTATTTCATGTGTCTCAAGTTAACTTATCGTTCGTATTCTTTACAGTTTCAGCTTAAGAGATGGAATAAGGTTCAAAAATGTCCAAACTATACAGTTTATAAAACTTATAAACTGGTTTAGTTTATAAATTATTACCGGTAAGTTGCATGTTATGCGAAGACTCAACCTTGGTTCATCCCTCGAGTTTAGAAGCCTCTGTATGTCTGAACAATTCATTGGTCTAAGACACTGATCTACAGTCAAGTACAAACACAGGAAAAGACCAAAGTAAGACAATAAAAAAATCTTCTACCTAGAGAAACACATTTTGGAAGCAATGGTTGACTCAAGACTTTTGGACAATAAAATGATGCGTGCAGTGGAGCCCGAGTAATCACGGGGGTTTGGAACCACAGCTGACCATTGTTATCTAAAATCTGCAAATGTTTGGGACCCCCTGGAAGAAGGCTTATAACTGCCTATTTTAATAGTTCAAACACTAAATATATCTTAACGTACATTAATACAGTGGAAACTATCTCAGCACAACTGCAAAAGCTAACATTTACAGTCTTCCTTATCTCCACTCTTGAGGGCACAGCCATTCAGCACCAAGGAAAATAAAGGCAGCTCCTGGATTGACCACTTTGCAAACACCAGCCAATAGCCCATAAAGTAGCATTGCGGTGAGGTATTTCAGTTTCTGAAGATGCATTTTCTTTCAGTTATTTTAGAGATTCTCTATGGAAAAAATGATGATAAGGCAAATTTTATGCGAGTAATTTGGAGTTACATTTCACAGAAAAATCCACGAATACCGATCTGTAAATTGGCGGCAATCCACTATTTATCTTTGTCAAGCATTAGCTGAAACTCATTGGTTGAAATATCATCGTTTTCATGTTTTCATCATTTTTTATATTTTCTGTAATTAATATTTTGCCTTTTGTGATATTTACATATTCTTTTAGTCTCTTTCTTCTGCTGCTGCCCTGCTCCTCATATTCCACGCTGTTGGGATGGGTGGAGTCTCCTGGGTATCCCATGGGATATTTGCCTCATGCCAGTTTAAACTGGACTAGGTGCGCCCCCAAAGGTCAAACCATCTCCATCAGACTGATCCACCTGGACCTGGAGAACAGTCCAGACTGTGAAAATGATGCAGTGAAGGTCAGGCTTCATGACAGACAGATAAAGTCATCTGTTATTGCAGCAAACTGGTGTGAATCCTAAATGTATGTTATCGCTCCTGTTTACACCCAGATCTTATCAAATGGGAACCCGATAAGTGTTCTGTGTGGGAAAAGGGAATATGAGGAGCTTCAGGAGATGGTGAATCCACTGCTGTTCTCCTCTCCTGGAGGCTGCCTCACACTTTTGTTTCACTCAGACTACTCCAACAGCAAGAGACACACTGGCTTCAGAGGGTTTTATACGCTCCAAGGTGAGAGGCCAAAGAGAGGAATAAGAAACAGACTATGGTCTTCGAGGGTGAATTTTAGCCGACTCTAAAGTTCCACATTCAGCAGACGTTTTCAGCTTGTTTCATGTCCAGTTCAGATATCCTGTTGTATTTCAGAAAAAGGTCCTATTTATTTTTAGACAATGAGTACTGATTATAGTAAACAGTTGCCAAAACTAGGATACAGTTTCATTGCCTTACTCAGGTTTTTTAAGTTTTATACCTCAAAATAATGAAAGAAACAACAGTTCACATCTTCCATTTCAAAATTCAAAACTTTTCCACACTGAGATTTCTAGATTTTTGCACGATATTTGCCCCTTTCTGATTTCTTCTGTTTTTGCGTTTTTTGTCACACCTAAGGTCATATTCAGTAAATTAGAATATTATTGAAGATTTCATTTATTTCAGTAACTCAGCTTACTAAATGAAACATAATATATAGATTAGTTACACACACTGATGATTTAAAGTCTTTATTTCTGCTCTTTATGATGATTTTCTGCTTATAAAAATAAAACATATGATATTACTACATACCGATAAAAACCATTTTAATACAGAAAAATGGACTTAATGAAAGCATGTTTGATACCTGTTCAAAGGTTATTTTCAAAAGATACTTTTAATCTAACAAATGTACCTCATCGGAATGCATATTCTAATTTATTGGATATGACTGTGTGTGTTTCTGTTAATAACAAATTTTAGACAACCTTGGTAATATAAGAAAAGTGCTTCTCAATTAATTATTTTAATTACTTTGAAAAATAAATCCAAACCAGCTGGGGCTTATGAGAAAAAGTAAATCCTCCCTAAATCTAACAGTTAGTTTTCAAGATAACTGCTGGTTTTCATAAGATTTTGCAAGAGTTTGCGATACCTTGCCATGAGTCTTTTACATTGTTGTGGAGGAATTTTGGCCCATTGTTGTTTGCAGGATTGTTTTAAATTCAGCTGCATTGAAGAGTGTTTCAAGCATAAAAGGCCTCTTTAAGGTCCTGCCACAGCATTCCAACTGGATTTGGAAAACTGTTCAAAAACTCCAAAATCCTCATTTTATTTGTTTTGAAACATTCAGAGGAAGACTTGCTGGCATGCTTTGGATCACTGTCCTGTTGGAAATCCAAACTGAACTTCAGCTTAAAGTCATGAACTGTTGATCTGGACGTTCTCCTGCAGGATTTTCTGCTAGAGAGAAGAATTCATGACTCCATGAAATACATTAAGTCGTCAAGGCCATCAAGAAGCTAGTGGCCCTGGATTATCACTCTAAGTGTGTGTCCTGAATGGGTCACACGCTTTAAAAAAAGTTCCAATTTGATGTTGTCAATCCAGAGGAATATTTACCTTTACCTCTTTCTAGAGGCCAACAGAGAAAAACAGCCCATTTAGGAGTTTTTAAGTATGCTTGCATTGTTCAGACATTTCAGTGCAAAGCATTAGTCTTGAAAAGGCTTGTGCAGAAGTCAGGTTTTATTATCTGTATGTATTGCAAATCATGAAACAATGAGGTTGAAGTTTGCTTCACATTTGGGAATGTGATAAAGGACTATTTCACAGCTTTTTGACATCTGGTTAAATTGTTTTAAAATCTATAAAACTCTTAAATTAGCTGAATTATGTTACAATTGACAGTTTGTGATCTCTGGTACCTTTACCTTTAAACTAAATAATAGCATTTAGAAAACTTTTGTATTAAAACAAGAAACAGTTTAAGAACCACAAGTCCAGTTTGAAAAACTAAAATGACCCTTTTTGAGTTTTGTGTGAAAACCCTTTCATTAAACTCAAGCAGCGTTGTAAAAATTGGAGAAAAAGAGATAAAGAATGCCATTTGAGGATAAATTAATTAAAAAGTTGAATATTTAGAAATTCTCTTTTTTATATTTTGGAAAATTGGAGGACAAATTAAGTCTGGAAACTAAAACAGTTTTCTATACTGTATTCTCCTTTTTTGTACCAAACACAGAAAACAGTAAAGGTACATTTCAAAATTTTCCAGACTTTAAGACAGAGTAGGAAGTATGTTCAAATATTACTTTGTTGTTATTCAAACTGTGTCAAAAATGAATAAACTCTTGGGCCTTTCCACTTGAGTCTGTTTTTCACCTAAATCTAATAGTTAAGAGCACAAAAGATGGACATAACATAAAATTCCAGAACGCGTGAAAAACAGAAGAGCTGGTTTTTCACAGTCGAAGAGACGATCAAAACAAATGTTTAACAGAAATCTTTAGTTAACAGTTTAATGAAGATTATAAACAGTTTCGGATGACACAGTGTTTAGGGTCTTTTTTTTTTATTTTTATTTTTTATTTTTTATTTTTTTTTTAACTTTGCAGACTATAATGAGTGTGAGGACAACCTAAACAACAAATGCACTCAGTTCTGCCACAACTTCATCGGAGGCTACCACTGCTCGTGTCGTCATGGTTACCACCTGGACAAGGACAAACACACTTGTACAGGTAAGGATAATATTTTTTAAACTCCTCGGTAGCCCGCACATGACAAGTGACAAATGAAGGAGGACAACACTGAAACATGAAGTGAAAACTGGAAATAGGAGAAGCAGAAGTGACCAGTCTGGACGAAATGGAGGCTGATTTTTTTGTCATTTTTATTCATGCAAGTAAAATGATGAGCAAGGTACGAATGAACTCATCTCATCCTAAATACAGTGAGCTGTACTGAGGATCTGTCAGGGTTGAAAAGAGGCGACATATCCAGTCCTTCCTGGCCTGGGGTGTATGCAGAGAATGCCAACTGTAAATACACCCTGTCTGTGGAGGAGAAACTTCAGCTGGAGCTGCACTTCTCCGAGGGTTTCGATGTGGAGCAAAGTCCCGAGGGTCACTGTATAGATGAGCTGAAGGTAAGACTCAAATCACAGTAATCAAAAATCCCATGAAGGTGTTTTTTGTTAAAACTTCCATCTCTGTGTGGTAAAAATAAAAAAGAGGAAGTTGAGATTGAAGTGTTGAAAACTTGGATTAAACAACCAGTGAACATCCTGTTTTAAGAATATAATCTTTGTTTGACTTCTTTTCTTTAACTTGTTTCACAGTCTTATAGATCTATATTTTTATGGTTCCAGCTCTGTTGATTCACAGATTTGAATATCTCTAAAACTAAAAATCAGCCACGCATTAATTGATCCAAGTATCCGTAACACTTCAACATTTTTAGATTTTATGACAATACAAATAATTGCACCAAAGAAAATGAATGGCGCTACTGGATCGGCTGCTTTGCAAATGCCAGCCAGCAGCTCGTCCAGGTGTTTCAGCTTCCCAAGCTGCATTTTCTATAGAATATCTTTTATATGCTCAGCAAAAACAAATCCATAGGTGGGTTTTTATATGAATGATTTGGAATTATGTTCCACAAAAAAATCCGCAAATACTGAACGGCGAATCTGTGTTTTTTTTATTTTTATTTTTTTTATTTTTTTTACGTTAATTAGTTTCTAACTACTAACACGTTAAATAACTTATAGGGTAATGTAGTGAGTAAATGAAATGTAAAAATATAAAATACATTTTATATCTTTGCTATTATTCTAACATTTGCTAATGCAAAATGTTATTTCATCATTGTGGATTTCAACTCACTTCCAACCATGGTCAGTTTGCTTTTCAACAACAATTGCTCCTCTGAACATACAGTTGCTTGAAATGATGTGTCACAGTAGGATATTGTGGTTACCATCATGGTTATGTGTTGTGTTGCAGTCTGAAAAAAAAAAAAAAAAACTATTTACCATCAACGACCCCATACCATCACACCTACGCCTCCACGTTTTACACAGACAACCACATATTCAAATACCATCAGTTCACCCTCAGTGTGTCTTACAAAATCATGAGATCACTTCAACACATCAGACCAAAGTCCAGATTTACAGGGGTTTGTTACACGAGCACTAAGTTCAGGTTTCTCTGCAGCAGTTCGGTTCTGAAGGACTCCAGCACATGGTTTACATTTAAACCACGAGGCTGCTGAATTGACGTCACTGATGTAGCATTAGTCAGTAAGTGGTGCAACTTTAATGCACCTATTTTTACATCGAAAGAAAGCTTGTTCAAGGAAAGCTGTTGCAACAAGTAGTGTTTACATAAGAAATCTCAATGTAAGAAATGTTTTGTTTGCAGTTTCTTTTCTTACTTTTGTGACATTATACATGTGATATGGCTTCAGTTTTGAAGATTTACTCTTGATTTATTTTTAATAGTGGTGCATATCTGCATATTTTATCAGGTGTTTAAGAATGCTATAATTTTAAGACGTCCTGTATTGATGTGTTTGACAGATTGAGACCCACACTGAGACCCTGGGCCCATTCTGTGGTACCAAACCTCCCCCTTCTCCTCTTCTCACTCACTCGAGCCACATCCAAATCCACTTCAGCTCTGATGGGTTTGGCACTAACAACGGCTTTAACCTCCACTTCAAGACCAGAGGTAATGTAGCCCCTTTTTAATACAGTCCCCCCAAAAAAGATGATCTCCAAAAACATTCCTGGAAAATGATCAGAATCTGTTCTCCCCTGCAGATAAGGTCTGTCATCCAGTGACCTCAAACTCAAATATGACGCCTCTGAAACAAGAATATCATCAGGGCGAAGCAGTGACGGTTACTTGTGATCTTGGCTATGTTGTAAATTCAGTGAGTCCTCAAATAATGTTTGTATGAATTTGTCCAAAGCCTAACCTGACATTAAGTTCATTAAATTCTCCTTTTTTGAAGCAGGAAGGATCTGAGGATCTATCAAGACAGTATGACACAACCTGCCAGAGCACTGGTGTATGGGCTCCATACTACCCCTGTGAAAGTGAGTGTGACTAAAGCCAATGTGTGTTTCTCCTGAACATTTTTCATCAGTTTTGAATTTACTGCCTTTTTACTGGTTTATTTGTTGTTTTTCACTCTAGTTGTGGATTGTGGTTTGCCGAATATTGGAGGCGACAGCATCCTTCAGATAGTGGATCCAGATTATGAAAACACCAAGTATAACAGCCAGATCCAGTTTTATTGCACTTCAGAATACTACACACTGGAAGGAAATGGTGATTACATGGATCTCCTGTACTCTGGTATAACTGGTATTGCTAGTTTTTTAACAATGTTCTTCCTTAAATCTTTCAGAAATGAGCACTTGTAATGCCGATGGCAAGTGGGCCGGGATACCAAAATGCAATGAAGGTAGGGGAATGCTTATTTGACTTTTTCTGTAATGAATAACTCAATTCACTTTACTAATGACTATTGTGTATTTCAGTGTGTGGAATGCCTGAGACATCGAGCACAGGCAGAATTTTGGGAGGAAAGAGGGCAAAGCTGGGAGAGATACCGTGGCAGCTTTTCATAAAATCTCCAAACAGGGGAGGGGCATCACTGATAAATGATCAGTGGGCCGTCACAGCAGCACACGTTGTGGATAGGATCAACAAAGAATCGATTCGGCTCTATGGTGGATTGATAGATGGAGAAAGTACTGAAAGAAATGATGTGTCTCCCATTCCAGTTGAAAAAATAATAGTGCATCCCAGCTACAGTAGACCTGTCTCAACACAAACAAATTTTGATAATGATATCGCTCTGATAAAATTCACATCCAAAGTGAAGCTTGGCCCAAACCTTCTGCCTATTTGCTTGCCAGAGGTAAACAGGGGTGTGTTGGAGAATGAACAAGGCACAGTGTCTGGCTGGGGGGCTACAATTATGAATAATAGAGACAGACAAAAAACAAAATTTTTACACTACGTTGACATTCCTGTTTACCCCCTCACTGAGTGTAGGAACACGCCCCTCTTCTCTAACGAAGCCATGACTTTTACTGACAACATGTTCTGTGCTGGAGGAGAAGGAACAGACAGCTGCCATGGAGACAGTGGAGGTCCTTTTGTTTCACCCATGTTGACTTCAGGAGAAGGGCCCCATTATCTGGTTGGGATTGTGTCCTGGGGAGCTAACTGTCTGGAAGGTGGTACAAAAGGTCAAAAGAAGGGTTATTACACCAAGGTGGAAAATTATGTCAACTGGATTAAAGAGACGATCAAGAAAAATGAAGCACAGTAAAAATAAACTCTGCTCAATCACGATCTCAATTAACAACCATCTATCAGAGCTGATTAAATTATTAAAACTAACAAATGTTTTCAAGTTCTTGTATTCAAATATTCAAACATAATTAGAAAATCAATAACCCAAGAAGATAGAGACAAATACAATGCTTCATATCTGTATTAAAGGAAGTGTTCACAAATCATCCACAGACTTTAACCATTTTAAATGCTAACCTGTGTGATATAATTAATACTGCATATTTCATAACACAAGTATATTCTCTACAATGATAAATTTATTACACTGCTTTTTAATATATGTCAGCATTATATATTTTATGAAATTTATAAGTTTTTGCCAAATAAATGCTAATAAGCAATGATTTTCGTGCTGTTGTTTTCAGTGATAAATTATTAACTTTTTTGTTATAATTTTTGTGTCACACTGTTCGAATGTTTAAATGTCCTTTTAATGAGATGCCAGAAAAACACACATGGGTTATCAGAGGGTCTATGGAGTGTAGAGTAACACGGTAATGACCCTCTCCACAAATGTTGCTCCACACTACTGGTCAACTTAATAAAAGAAAGCACCTTCATTATTTAAGTGCTTGGAAGAACAAAAACTTCAGATCCATCCATCACATTTTCTACACCTGTCTTTCCTAGCAGGTGGGGGGTGGGGCGGTGGGGGGGATGGTCATTGATTGGGCAGGAGGTGTACACCCTTGACAGGTCACAAGTCCACCATAGGGCAACACAGAGACACACGGGACAAGCAGCCATGCATACGCACATGATTTTGGACTGTGGAAGGAAGCCATAATGCCCAGAGAGAACCCATGCATGCACAGAAGAGAACATGCAAACTCCATGCAGAAAGACCCCAGGTTGGGATTCAAACCCACAACCTTCACATTAAGAATGTTTAACTGAAATCTATCACTAAAGCCATAGGTTTTTATTCCTACATTTTACTTAAATTTTATTTCGCTGTACACTGCCTGTCAGCTTGATAAAAGAAGGCTACTACAGTTTTCCATTACTAACAAGAATGAAAACTTCAGCTGTTTGGAATATTTTCTGTCACAAAAAAATAAACACAAAAAAATAACAGTGAGCAGAATGACAAAAAACTAACTTCAAAGACAGTTACTTGAAAACTACCACTGAATTTAATAGGTTTTTATCCTATAATTTTACTTAAGTTTATGAAAAATGTAAATGACAGATATAAATGGCATTATTATAACTATAACATTCAAAATGTTATATATATATTTTTTGTAGCAGTAGAAATAAAAAGCTTGTGGGAGTACACATAGACATAATGAAGATACAGTGGGCGGACTGAAACTATGAGAACACTTCCTGCAGACGTTCTCTGAGGCTTGGGATTGTGGGAACTGTAGTTTCAAAACAGAAGCGTCACAAATCAAACATCTCCATTTGTGATGTTCCTTAAATTAGAAATAGACTGAAATGAAACTATATGTTTATTAGCATACTGTTGGGATATGTCACACAAAACCAAACATTTACTAACTTGTTCATTAAAGGGATGATACTGGAAAAATACGAACACAAAATATAAATACCCTCCTCTAGTGGTGAAATTATTTATGACAGCTGGTGTATGAACCAAATATGCATAAATTACAAAGACAAAGCAATGAAATAAATAACAATGAAAGAACAGCAAAACATAATCTAAAATAACACAAAAAAAGACAATTTTCTGTGATATTCAAATCACATTAGCCACAAAATACTATCTTTACTATGTTTTTCCCTTGCAGTTCAAAGTCAAACACACACTTGATTTTTGCCAAGACAAACAGCATATTCCTGGCATTAACGCAATGAATTGCTAAATACTTGAAACAGGAGACATTATGACATTAATGATTCACTTTTATCTCAGACTTGTGCTGGTACACAGCTAGATTAATTCAGACATGGGTATATTCAATCACAGGATTGATTGGACATTTGTCATCACATGGTGAGTTTAGAGGCTTTTTGGCAGTCAGTTATGATGGAACTGAACAGTTTTTAACGTGATTTTTGTTTTTCCTTGATTCTAAACATCTCTAAATATTAATGCAATCTCTGTTTTATTCTACCTTAAAGCATTTATGACTCATGTGAGCATAGTTTAGTAAGCAGATGGTTGATTCATTGTCATATAGATGTTCTCAGGTATAAAACATATCTTCTGCAGTTTAGTTGATTCTGTTGCTGTGTTTGCTCTTTTCTGTTTGAATCGACTTTGGACCAGTGGCTCAGAGCATAACAGGCTGATAAACAGATCGAACTTTTGTTTATGCACCTCTCCAGGTTTCTGCATGTGCTGGTCTGTGAGTGTGTCCCACTGCCAGACTCAAACCCTCCGATGAATGGAGAGGTCCATTCCCCCCAGTGTCCTCAGCCCTATCCTCCCAACCTGCAGAAGCAGTGGGACCTGAGCGTACCGGAGGGCTTCCAGATCAGCCTGACCTTCACACACCTGAACATCAAATCCTCAATTACTGTTAGAGCCATATTAAACTATCAGATGTTGGGCTGAAACGAATAATTGGATTAATCATTTTGAACCGATTATTGAAATAATCATCAACTAATTTAGTAATCGAATAATTGTTAACTGGACTGCACAGACTCAAAAAAAGGCCATTTGCTGAAAGAACAACACACTCAGGGTGGTTATTAAGCCAAAACTGTAAAGAAAATACATACATTTCTCATTTAAGACAAAAAAAACTATTCTTTGTCTGTAAATATTTTCCACCTAGAACTCCTGAAGTGGCCTAGTTTTAGCTTCATTCAGTTTCAAACAACAAAAAAAATAAAATAAAATAAAAAAAAAAAAATCTCCTATTAAGCACCTTTAGCGATCCAGTTATTAATTGGTTAACAGAAAAAAATCCACCACAGATCAGCCCTACACTGTATTGATGTTAAGTCAAGCAGAAAGGCCTGAGCTTTTCCCAAGTTGATGTTAGAAGTATTTTTTAGCTGTAGATACATCCTTTGCTACAAAAGATCAAGTATACAAAAGGAAATTCTGTTATTACATTTTATGCAATAAAATGTTTAGTATCTTATTTAAAAAAGGAATCAAATTATTTGGGTTTTTTGCATTTGTTAATGTATTTCTAATATTGTATAAAAATTGCTTAAGTGGTTAAATGAAAAATCTGCAGAAGGTGACATTTTTTTATCCGATTAATCTTTAGAATAATCGATAGATTAATCGATTACCAACATAATTGTTAGCTGCTGTCCTAATCAAATGTGGCAACTGTATAGTTGCTCCACCAGTGCTGTGGTAGAAAGATAATTTCTTATTTGAGGAGTGCTTAAGCATCGTTTATGCTTTTTTATGTTAATTTTTTCTTATTTGAGATGAAGTTAGAACTACTTTGATGTCATTTCTAAACAGAATTCAGACTACAACATTTTCTTTCTTCTGGAAACAAAGATGAAGTCAACCAAAATATAAATTTGCTTCTATATACTAATATAGAAGCAAATCCCCTCTTGACTACTTTTAACTAAAAATTGTATAGTGTAGTGTATATTAATTACTTTTAAGATTTTTTTCCTTTCAGGTTCTATGTGATGAAAAGCTGCTTGGAAAGTTTTGTGGCAATGAGAACTCTGCTGATGGACATCACCCCGGCAACCAGCCCATTTTGTCTCCAGGCAACAGGCTCACCCTGATATTCCAGTCGGACGACTACAACCCGGACCGTAACCAGAATGTGGGATTCACTGCTCAGTATCAAGCAATAGGTGTGTCTTGGAAATGTTCTGTCACATGTGACAAATAAAATATCTTTAATCTGGAATATCAAACTATAATACAGATTAATTCTTGTCATCAGACATAGATGAATGCTCGGCACCAGAACCTGAGGATGGATCAGGTCCACTCTGCTCTCAGATCTGCCTCAACACACTTGGGTCATATCTCTGTGCTTGTCAACATGGCGATGAGCTACGTTCAGACCAGCGCACCTGCATGTGTAAGTTTGGTGAATGGAGATTTTCAGGTAAATCTCAAGTCAGTTTTTCAATACCTTGATGCATCTTGATTTGGAAGACACAGTTTGCTGGAGAGAAATATATAATGAAATAATGTTAAATCTGTTTTTCAAAGTAATGGCAACATTTAAATTCTTCCCCTTCTGACATCAAACTGTGAGCCAAAAGGATAACTTAACTTACGTTTAACAAAAATACATTTATGAACATTTTTGGTTTGAACTGCTTTAAAGGGGAGGAGCAAAAGTAGCAATTAGAAAGTTTTATTTAACATGAATAAGTAAAAGTTATTTGGCTCTCGGACCCTGGCAGAATACGTGAATGCTGAGAATTGCTATAAGCTTGGATGAGTAGGATTAGAGATGTCTTCCCCCCGGGGCCTGGACACTGGTGGTGGAGTGGAGGCCAAAGAAACGAGGAAAGCCTGAAGGTGTTGAGAGGATGAGGGTGGAGAAGGGGTGGAGATGGGTTGCAGCTTGGCTGAAAAGCAGATAGAGCCATAGATGGAAGGCCTTATAAATAGAGCCTTGCACGATAATTGGCTACAACGAGGCATGGACTGATGCTGATGTGCTGTAACCACTGCTGAAGTGGTTGAGAAAAAAGGGGTGGAACTATGTAGGATCTGCAAATGGAGATGAATCTGGCTAGGGCTGACTGTGGCAGGACCGGTTAAAGCCACCCCTTTGGAAAAGGGCCTTAACGCTCCCAGAATCTTTCAGCCTCTTGTCAATGAAGTACAGCCCGACTTTCTAAATGATTTGTATATCCTTTGCAGTTTGTGGTCGACCAACAAAAGAAATCAATCACTTTCAGAGGATCATCGGAGGAAATGATGCTACAGAGGATACCATCCCTTGGCAAGCTCTAGTACTCGTACATTCAAGCAGGGGAGGGGGGATGATCATAGCAGATCGCTGGATTTTGACTGCAGCTAATGTGGTTATGACTAATGGACAAGTAGCAACTCCTGAATCTATAAACGTGAGTAGAACTCTAACATTTTGCGTTTATCCACTGACATGTTTTTAAAAATCCTTGACTTTGTCCTGTATGATTTGCAGATTTACCTGGGACATACAGATGTTCACCGACTTTTAGAAACTCCTTCCCTGAATGCATCTGCAATCTTTGTTCACCCTCAATACAATAACCCAAACTATTTAAACTACAACAACGACATTGCACTGATAAAACTAAAATATCCGGTCACATTCAGTGCATCAATAATGCCACTGTGTTTGCCAGCAGAGGATGACACATATGAGACAGGAATGATGGGGTAAAGAAACAGTACCAAATATTCTCATGAATATAAAATCTGTTTTACATAACTGATGTTTTGTTCTTCAATGACAATTTTCAGGCTGGTATCTGGCTTTGGCATTACAGACAGTGGAAAAATGCGTGTTGTGACAAATAAGCTGAAGTATGCTCATCTTCCACTGGTGCAACAGGAGAGATGTAATAATTCTTTGAAGGGAGCGCATGGTACCAGTACACCAACACTGACAGACAACATGTTCTGTGCTGGAACTCCTGAAGGTGGGAGAGACTCTTGCCAAGGTGACAGTGGGAGTGCCTTCACTCTGCAATCTGAAAATGGACGATTCTGGGCTGCTGGGATTGTCAGCTGGGGGATTGGATGTGGAAAGAAAGGAATGTATGGATTTTATACCAAAGTAGCAAACTATGTAGACTGGATTAACAAGATCATGCAGGAGAACTGAAAGCACTGACGCTTAAACACAATAACAACTGAAGTTACACGTGAGACAAAAAACAGCATCTCTAACAGCGAATCCAACATAATTAGAAGTTTTAAATGTCTCTCAAAGTCTCTCAAAAGGCATTTAAAAATGTTGTGTTAGAGTATTATAAATCATAAATATAAAGTTATTAGAAATGCTGAATAATTTTCTAATTTATAAGTTGAGCTGTATTTTATTTTGTGCAAAAACTGTTCATTCAATGTGAATAAAATGGTTATACACAGTGTCTTTTCATACTACACAAAAAACATATTACAAGAATTTCCTTATCCACTTAAACAGTCAACATTATGATGTGCTTATATTGTGGTCAATTAGTTTCTTAAAAAGTGGGTAGCAAGAAGATCCCATCCTGTGATGTGCAGTGAGGTTCAAGACTGGTAAGACACTGAGTCATCTGGAGTTCATTGTTCAAAAATATAAAACTCAAAATAGAAAATCATTTTTAAATATTGACCTCATTTGAAACCTTTAGTGTATTAGAAGCTTTTTATTATGCTTTAATTGATTCCATAGTGTTCAACAGTAACAATAAAATGAAATCTAAGTGCCATGACTTACACTTATAAGTCCTCTCCCTCTAGTGTGGCATTCATTGAATGATGGAATCAGGTTTAACACACACACCAATCATCTCGTGATCTCGAGAAAACAAAGTTTGCTTTCTCGAAATTAAGTTGTTATCTCAAGAAAACCATCAGAAAAAAGTTTAAGCATAACACGTCCGTTCTCGGCTTCTGTACAAACGAGATATTAACATACATATAAAAGCCTTAGAAAAACCTTATATTGTAGCAGAAAGACTTTCAGATACCGCATAAACTGACTAGTCCATTATTGCGAGAGAACGCAAAAGTATTGCATGGAAATGCAATTCTTTTGTGAGGGAATGCAATACTTGAGCGAGGTAATGCAAAAGAAAAAAAATGCAACATGTCCCCTTCAAGGCTCCGTACCACTCCGCCGTCACCGGTGGAGGTGAATAGTTTTACCATGTCACACATAGAAATCTGAAAGTCACCTGAAATTTTTGTCTTCCTCAATATCCAAAAGATCCAGTAAAATCCACCAGGAACTAATAATAAAATATGTAACATACTTTAACGACTTATATCATAAAAAATGTGATACTAAAATAACGAAAAACCTAACAAGAATAAAAAACAGCGAGCGAAAAAAAGCATGGTGAGACTTCCTGCAGACATTCTCTGAGGCTTGGGATTGTGGGAACCATAGTTTCAAAGCAGAAGCCTCACAAATCAAACATCTCCGTTTGTGATGTTCCTTAAATTATAAATAGACTGAAACAAAGCTATATGTTTATTAGCATACTGTTGTGACATATCACACAAAACCAAACATTCACTAACTTGCTAATTGTAGGGGTGATGTTGGATAAACATACACACCTCCACCTTCTAGTGGTTAAATTATTTATGACAGCTGGTGAGTGACCCAAATATGCATAAATTACAATGAAAGAATAGCAAAACATAATTTAAAGTAGCAAAAATTATAAAATATGACAATTTTCCATCCAAATCTAATCACAATATTCACAAAATATTATCTTCACTATATTTTCCCCTTGCTGTTAAAAAACAAACATATACTTGATTTTTGCCAAGACAAATACAGCAAGACTTATTCCTGGCATTAAGGCAATGAGTTGGTAAAAATTTGAAACAGTAGCCATTGTGACATTAATGTTTCACATGAATCTGAGACTTGTGCTAGTCCACAGCTAGATTAATCCAGGCATGGATATATTCATCCATAGGATTAGCTTCACATCTTTCATCGTATGGTGAGTTCTGAGGATTTTAAAAAATCAATTATGACAGAATTAAACTGTTTTTAACGTGTTTTTTTCTTTAGCTTGATTCTAAATGTCTCTAAATATTAATGCAAATACCTGAATGTTTTATTCTACTTTGAAGCATTTATGACTCTTGTTAGTGAGCCTTTATTTTTGACAGGCAGATGGTTGATTCATTGTCATATAGATGTTCTCAGGTATAAAACATATCTTCTGCAGTTTAGCTGATTCTGTCGCTATGTTTGCTCTTTTCTGTTTGAATCGACTTTGGACCAGTGGCTCAGATCATAACAGGCTGATAAACAGATTGAACTTTTGTTTATGCACCTCTCCAGGTTTCTGCTGGTCTGTGAGTGTGTCCCACTGCCAGACTCAAACCCTCCGATGTATGGAGAGGTCCATTCCCCCCAGTATCCTCAGCCCTATCCTCCCAACCTGCAGAAGCAGTGGGACCTGAGCGTACCGGAGGGTTTCCATATCAGCCTGACCTTCACACACCTGGACATCGAGGCCTCTACAGGCTGCTACTATGATTCAATTACAGTCAGAGCCATATAATACTGTCAAACGTTCCCACTCCATAAATGTTTGTTCTGTTTGTTCCATAAATAGCGGAGCTGATGGTGTTAAAACTCTCTCCGTGTTACAATCATCCTCTGTCTCCTATATATATATTTGTACATTTTCTTTTTTTCCATATCCCTCACTCACATTCATCTCTTTCTTCTTTCCCTATTTGGGTGGATTGCCATGATTCCAACTATTACACAGGAATGACCCGGTGCCATTACATGTTAATCATCTGGGAGGGCATCTGGGGGGCCAATCAGATGTCATGTCAATGTTAGTATTAATAAAATACATACCATACTTTAAAGACTGATTTTAAACAAAATCCGGAGATAATGAACAACTTAACAACAAAAGTAAAAAAAATAAAACAGAATAGGACAGTGGGAGAAGAAAGTGAACAAACTGAATCCATGGCAACACTTCCTGCTTACATTCTTTGAGGCTTGGGATTGTGGGGATCGTAGTCTCAAAAGAGAAGCCTCACAAATCAAACATCTCCAATTGTAATTTTCTTTTTGTCATAAATAAACTGAAACAAAACTGTATGTTTATTTGCATGTTCTGACATATCACAAAAACCCACACATTTACTAGTTCGTTGAAGGGGTGAAGCTAGAAAAATGTAATTATAAACACCCCCCTCTAGTGGAATTAAGTATAACAGCTGGTAAATGAGCCAAAGACGCATACATTACAATAAAAAAACAGCAAAACATAATCTAAAATAGCATAAATTATAAAATCTGTCAATTTACTATCATATTCTAGGCATATTATTCACAAAATACCATATTTACTGTCTTTTCCCTTGCTGTTCAAAGACAAGCATACACTTGATTTTTGCCAAGACAAACAAGGTATATTCCTGGCATGATCACAATCAGTTGCTAAACACTTGAAACAGTAGCCATTGTGACATTAATGTTTCACTTGAATCTGAGACTTGTGCTGGTCCACAGCTAGATTAATCCAGGCATGGATATATTCTATACCAAGAGTAGTTGGACATCTTTCATCGTATGGTGAGCTCTGGAGATATTTTAAAAATCAATTATGACAGAATTAAACTGTTTTTAACGTGTTTTTTTCTTTAGCTTGATTCTAAATGTCTCTAAATATTAATGCAAATACCTGAATGTTTTATTCTACTTTAAAGCATTTATGACTCTTGTTAGTGAGCCTTTATTTTTACAGGATGATGGTTGATTCATTGTCATATAGATGTTCTCAGGTATAAAACATATCTTCTGCAGTTTAGCTGATTCTGTCGCTATGTTTGCTCTTTTCTGTTTGAATTGACTTTGGACCAGTGGCTCAGAGCATAACAGGCTGATAAACAGATTGAACTTTTGTTTATGCACCTCTCCAGGTTTCTGCATGTGCTGGTCTGTGAGTGTGTCCCACTGCCAGACTCAAACCCTCCGATGTATGGGGAGGTCCATTCCCCCCAGTATCCTCAGCCCTATCCTCCCAACCTGCAGAAGCAGTGGGACCTCAGCGTACCGGAGGGCTTCCATATCAGCCTGACCTTCACACACCTGGACATCGAGGCCTCTACAGGCTGCTACTATGATTCAATTACAGTCAGAGCCATATAATACTGTCAAACGTTCCCACTCCATAAATGCTCGCTGTTTGTAAAATATTTGATGTTTTTAAGAATACATGGGTTTAGGCCTCACAGTCTTCTTCCTTGTTAGAGATTGATTTTTTTTGGAGACATGTCTGCTAAAATCAGGATTATCAAACTATTTTCTGAGTTGGGAGTCCAGCACTGTGGTAGAAATATAATTTCTAATTCATGGACTCTTAATTATTTATCTTTTATGCTTTTTATGTTTAACTTTTCAGATATTTTTAGAATACTGAAGTTTGAACCACTTTTATCTCATTTCTAGAATCCAGACAACAACTATTTTTTTAATATCTGGAAACAAAGATGAAGTCAACCAAAACATAAAATTGCTTCTATATACTTTTAAAAATCCGCACTTGATTAGTTTTTATTAAAAGTTGCATATGTAATGTTTATTCATTATATTTAGGACTTTATCTTTCCAGGTTCTATATGATGAAAAGCTGCTTGGAAAGTTTTGTGGCAATGAGAACTCTGCTGATGGACATCACCCCGGCAACCAGCCCATTTTGTCTCCAGGCAACAGGCTCACCCTGATATTCCAGTCGGACGACTACAACCCGGACCGTAACCAGAATGTGGGATTCACTGCTCAGTATCAAGCAATAGGTGTGTCTTGGAAATGTTCTGTCACATGTGACAAATAAAATATCTTTAATCTGGAATATCAAACTATAATACAGATTAATTCTTGTCATCAGACATAGATGAATGCTCGGCACCAGAACCTGAGGATGGATCAGGTCCACTCTGCTCTCAGATCTGCCTCAACACACTTGGGTCATATCTCTGTGCTTGTCACCATGGCTATGCGCTACGTTCAGACCAGCGCACCTGCATGTGTAAGTTTGGTGAATGCAAAGAACAAACAGTATTTACTCATGGAGGGTAAATCTGAAGTCAGTTTTTCAATAACCTTATCCAACTTGATTTGAAATAAATTGTTTGAAGGAGACAAGAACATCATCAATTAATCTTGTGTTTGTTTCACAAAGTAATAGCAAAGTTTAACCTCTTCCTCTTTTGACTTTAAACTATGAGCCAACGGTTGGGAGTAACACTTGAAAGGGTAATTTAACTTACCTTTTCATAATAATTGATTTCTTCAAAGAAAAGTTGTATGGCTAAAATTCATCAGTGTATTTGTGCCTCTAATTTTTTCACATTTTGTAATTTGATAGATCAACACAAAGTAATACATTATTGACAGGTAAAAGAGAAATCAGAAATTCTTTTTAAAACTTTTTATAAATAAAACTATTAAAAAAATGTGCCATTCACATGCATTCTACCCCCCTGAGTCAATACTTTGAAGAGCCACCTTTTATAGCTATTACAGCTATTGTTCTTTTTTCCAGAATGGCTCAAGGTCAGTTAGGTTGGATGAAGAACATCGAAACAGTAGAACTGGATTTTGACTTAACCCTTGTAATTCATGAATATGCTTTAATCTAAACCCTTTCATTGTATTGCTGGCTGTATGTTTCGGGACATTATCCCGCTGAAAGGTGAACCTCCACCTTAATTTAAAGTACTTTCAAGTCTCTCGTCAATTTTTTCCAAAGAATTCTCTCCTATTTAGCTCCATATCTTCCCCTCATCTCTGACCAGCTTCCCTAATGGTGCTGAAGAAAAGCAGGTGGGGCATATCAAGATGCTGATTTGACAGCATGATTATTGCGCGGGTGTGGCTTAGGCTGGCCACAATAAAAGACCACTCTGAAGTGTGCTGTTTTGTTTTATTGAGGGGGTCTGAAAACCAGTTAATATCTGGTGTGACCACCATTTGCCTCACACAGTGCAACACATCTCCTTGGCATAGAGTTGATCAGGTTGGTGATTGTGGCCTGTGGAGTGTTGGTCCAGTCCTCTTCAATATGCAAAGTTGATGGATATTGGCAGGAACTGGAACATGCCGTTGTACACGCTGATCCAGAGCATCCCAAACATGCTCAATGGGTGACATGTCCGGTGGATATGCTGGCCATGCAAGAACTGGGATGTTTTCAGCTTCCAGGAATTGTGTACAGATCCTTGCAACATGGGGCCATGCATTATCATGCTGCAACATGAGGTGATTGTCGTGAATGACTGGCACAACAATGTGCCTCAGGATCTCCTCACGGTATCTCTGTGCATTCAAAATGCCATCGATAAAATGCACCTATGTTCGATGTCCATGACATACACCTGCCCGTACCATAACTCCACCACCACCATGGACCACTCGATCCACAACGCTGACCTCCGCAAACCGTTCATCCACCCGATGAATTTGTGAATTTGCTGTGTTTTTGACTATTGCCCTGTAACGCCTTCCTGAGGGTAAGAGTTCGAAGAGGCGGTAGCTGGGGTGTGAGGGGTCCCTGATGATGCTGTGCCATATCTGCGAGGTAGGATGGATTATCTCTGCAAAGAAGTTCTTACTATTACAGATTTAGACAAATTTATGAACAATATTTGAGGAAAATGGTTATTTTGTGTATATAGAAAATGTTTTAGATCTTTAAGTTCAGCTCATGAAAAATGGAAGCAAAAACAAAAGTGTTGGGTTTATATTATTGCTCAATGAACATTGAAGCTTTAATCAGAATAAATATAAAAACGTTTAAGGAATACTCTTGCAAGGAACTGTAAAAACCCTTTTTTGACTTTCCTTGTGTCCAGTGTCCTGTGGCGGTGGTGTTTTTGATGAACTTGAAGGGCACTTGATGAGTCCAGGTTACCCGAATGCCCCGCCACATGCTTTGTCCTGTCAGTATATCATTTCTGTGGAGTCTGGCTTCTCTGTCTCTCTTAACTTCTCTGACAAATTCCACATCGAGAGTGTGGACACCGAGGAAGGCCCAAACTGTCTTCATCACTGGTTGGAGGTAACATGAAGTAGTTTTAACCACCTGTAGTAAGATTAATGGAGGTAAACAGAGCTGTAAAATGTAAATATTTGCTCAGTTAAACTCTAAGTATTTATTTGCATAAGGTGAACATCCCAGACAGAAAGCCCATGAAGCTGTGTGGGGGCACAAGCCCAGGATTAATACACACAAACTCAAACACTGTCAGGCTGGACTACCACATTGATGATCAGGGACAAAGCAATGGATGGAGCCTGGACTACATCACATACAGTGAGGGGGTGAAAGGAAATTAGAAATTTAACAGTGTCTGAAGGTCAAACATGCAGCTGATCACATATTTTTGCTTGTTCATTGTGTGTTTAGGAGTGAAGTGTCCAGTTCCTGGTGAAGTAGCAAAAGGAAGGGTAACTCCTTCCTTAACAGAATACTTCTACAGAGATCACATTTATGTGCGCTGTGATCAAGGATACAAACTAATGATGGTAAGTTTAAACCTCTTTTCTCTGTTTTTAATAGAAACACCACAGTTTCAATGTAACCTGTGTCACTTTTGTCTTGGTCAGGATGGTGAGGAGATACTGGGTTTCTCTGCCATGTGCCAAAGCAATGGAGAGTGGCACCTCTCACTGCCTGAATGCCACAGTACGTTAGCTTCAAACTGAGAAAATACAGATTTAAAATGTGGAGCAGATCCTAAAAAATGTTTCCCTGACAAAATATTGAATTCCTTTTTTTTTTTTTTACCACAGTAATTGATTGTGGAGAACCTGACCCTTTGCTGAATGGAGGAGTAACTTTCCTATCTGGCTTCCAGAATCAGTATCTTTCTGTTGTTCAGTATCATTGCAATGAACCATTTTATTCTCCATATGGTGGCAATAATGGTAAGAATTTATTATTCAGTCGTAACTCACTGATTCAGATGCATCCTGTTGAAGTTTCCATAGATGCTCTAAGCTTTGAAATGCAAATCAACTCTTATTTATAATTTCACTAGTAAATCGTCTTGAAGAGGTTGCCCTGGTTTTTGTAATGAAGATTTTAAGAAGGGATGTTAGCATAAAATTAAAATCAGAAGACTGAATTAGCAAATAGATTTGTGGCTTCTCAATGTCTCAGCATCTCAGTTACCTTACCTTCCTAATTCTGAAATGACACACAAAGGAAGAGCTGCTCCTCAAATGTCTTTGTGGGACCAATAGCATCTCCTGATGCTTACTCAATTTACTCAATATGGATTTAGGGCAAAGTCTACCCATAGTTATGAATAGTTTGTAAGTTACAGCCAGATCTGTTGTGGATTCTGAAAATATATCCAGCAGCAATGCAGCTGGATTTTCTTTTTTCTTCTTAAGAAAGTGTAAGGGGTCTGTCACAGAAGGTAGAACTTTGTGATTTTTTTTTTTTTTTTTGCAATTTTTTTCTGATCAGTTTGCTTGTCTAATATATAGTGTTGCTTTTTTAAATTAAGAATACGAAGCTTTTGACTGTAAAAAAGTATAATACTCATGCAGAGGTTTATATAAAAAAGTGGATAAAGTAACTTTGCAAAGATAACATAATTACAAGTTTGTAAAATTATAAATAAAGGTATAATTGTAAAACATGTTTTTTAAGCTCTTTCATCACATCTGTATTTGCAAGAGAGGACAACTGTGACTGGAAGAAAAAATATCCTAGATGTTTCCATCAACTTAACTTGATGAGTGTGTTTGTATCTCAATATATTTTGTAAAATCTGACTTGTGAATCCAGTGCAGAAATCAAATGGCAGGAGCAGAACAGTTGCAGAAACTGGAGAATATTGCCCTGCTTTGTGAATTCCCATCAGAGTGTAAACAAAAAAAGGCTTTAGACCTGATGTTGAAGACATAAGATGATGTGACAAATTAATAACTTTCTGGTGTCGATTTTACAAACAGTAACTAATAATTCTCAGATATGTTATTCTAACACCAAAGATGAAAATAACACTTTGATAAATAATCTTTTTTGTATTATTCTTAGTTACCCTTACCTGTGACTCAGACAGACACTGGAGATCCAACCATGAGGTTATTTTGAGACCAGTATGCCTACCAGGTGTCACTTTTTGTCTTTCAAATTTTCAAAGCACACTTTGATATCTTTATATAATCTTTATAACTATAAATGTATATCCTTTGCAGTTTGTGGTCGACCAACAAAAGAAATCAATCACTTTCAGAGGATCATCGGAGGAAATGATGCTACAGAGGATACCATCCCTTGGCAAGCTCTAGTACTCGTACATTCAAGCAGGGGAGGGGGGATGATCATAGCAGATCGCTGGGTTTTGACTGCAGCTCATGTGGTTATGACTAATGGACAAGTAGAATCTCCTGAATCTATAAACGTGAGTAGAACTCTAACATTTTGCGTTTATCCACTGACATGTTTTTAAAAATCCTTGACTTTGTCCTGTATGATTTGCAGATTTACCTGGGACATACAGATGTTCACCGACTTTTAGAAACTCCTTCCCTGAATGCATCTGCAATCTTTGTTCACCCTCAATACAGTAACCTAAACAAGTTAAACTACAATAACGACATTGCACTGATAAAACTAAAATATCCGGTCACATTCAGTGCATCAATAATGCCACTGTGTTTGCCAGCAGAGGATGACACGTATGACACAGGAATGATGGGGTAAAGAAACAGTACCAAATATTCTCATGAATATAAAATCTGTTTTACATAACTGATGTTTTGTTCTTCAATGACAATTTTCAGGCTGGTATCTGGCTTTGGCATTACAGACAGTGGAAAAACGCGTGTTGTGACAAATAAGCTGAAGTATGCTCATCTTCCAATGGTGCAACAGGAGAGATGTAGTAATTCTTTGAAGGGAGCGCATGGTACCAGTACACCAACACTGACAGACAACATGTTCTGTGCTGGAACTCCTGAAGGTGGGAGAGACTCTTGCCAAGGTGACAGTGGGAGTGCCTTCACTCTGCAATCTGAAAATGGACGATTCTGGGCTGCTGGGATTGTCAGCTGGGGGATTGGATGTGGAAAGAAAGGAATGTATGGATTTTATACCAAAGTAGCAAACTATGTAGACTGGATTAACAAGATCATGCAGGAGAACTGAAAGCACTGACGCTTAAACATAATTAAAAGTATTTGTGAGACAAATACAAAAGCACCATTACTAAAAGCCTATCCAACATAATTAGAAGTTTTAAATGCAGTCTCTCAAAAGTCATTTAAAAATGTATTCTGAATAAACCATAATTATAAAGTTATTAGAAATGCTTTAGCTATTGAATAATTTACCACTTGTTTGTAAATTGAGCTGTATTTGATTTTGTGAAAAATTTTGTTCATTCAAGGTGAATAAAGTGGTTGAATACAGATTTATGTGTATTTTCATGCAATACCAAAAAATGTCCTCATTCACTTAAACAACTGACATTGGGATTGAGATTAATGAGTTACTTATAAAGTGGGCTGCATGGTTATGCAGTGGTTGGCACTGCAGTCTTGCAGCAAGTGCCAACCTTGCCATGTGACATACTCACTGCATAAATGCTCACTGTTTGCAAAATATTTGATGTTTTTAAGAACACATAGGTGATGATGATTACTCTTTATTAAAAGTTGTATACGTAGTGTTTATTCATTATATTTAGGACTTTATTTTTCCAGGTTCTATGTGATGAAAAGCTGCTTGGAAAGTTTTGTGGCAACAAGACCACTGCTGGTGGACATCACCCTGGCAACCAGCCCATTTTGTCTCCAGGCAACAGGCTCACCCTGATATTCCAGTCGGACGACTACAACCCGGACCGTAACCAGAATGTGGGATTCACTGCTCAATATCAAGCAATAGGTGTGTCTTGGAAATGTTCTGTCACATGAGACAAATAAAATATCTTTAATCTGGAATATCAAACTATAATACAGATTAATTCTTGTCATCAGACATAGATGAATGCTCGGCACCAGAACCTGAGGATGGATCAGGTCCACTCTGCTCTCAGATCTGCCTCAATACACTGGGTCATATCTTGATCTTGTGCTTGTCAACATGGCGATGAGCTACGTTCAGACCAGCGCACCTGCATGTGTAAATTTGGTGAACACAGAGAATGGAGTATTTGCTCATGCAGGATAAATCTAAAATCAGTTTTTCAATAACTTTATCGATCTTTATTTGGATTCCTTGACAGGATAATATAAAGTAACTTTCCACACATTAATTAACTGTTTTGGTTTTAATGGCTTTAAAGAACACAGAGTGAGAGGCTCAGTTACAGATGTGCTTTTATGCCTCCAACTTTTTCACATTTTAATGTGATAGACCAACACAATGTAATGCATTACTTTCAAGTAAAAGACAACTGAGAAATCCTTTTCAAAACTTTTATAAATAAAAATATAAAGTGTGGTGTGGCATGCATATGCATTCACCATAACCCCCATCCCCTACCCCCGAAGTCAATACTTCGTAGAACCATATTTCATTGCTATTACAGCTGCCATTCCTGTTTGCAAAACTCAATCATGTCACGTGAGGAAGATCTTAAAATCAATTTTTAAGTTTTGCCACATTCACAATTGGACGTACAGTAGGTCTGGATTTTGACTTAGCCCTTCAATCTCATGAATATGCTTTAATTTAAACCTGTCAGGATCCTGGTGTGTGCTTGTATGCGAGTGTGAGATTGGTCCCTGAACAGAGAATCTGCTTTGCTACTATAGCTGAATTTCAGAATGCAGTTTTAACTTTTTCTGGACTCAGTCCTCGGAAGAAGTGTCACAGCGTGATCATGACACAGTTTAACAAATCTCTGAAACAGAGGAAGTTCTTCCTCTTTTTCCACAGATCGCTGCATTGGGGACACACACGCATGAATCCTCTTCCTTGCTGGCTGAGAAAAGGATTGCATCTTTGAAGAAACCTTGGATTCAAAATTTGTTTGCTGTTTGGATAAATGGCAGCTGGCTAAAGATAAGCTTGAGCTGGCTTATCTGACCTTCTGCAGAAAGAATCAAGAATTATAGCTTACCCAGAAGAGATGTTGTCTGTGGTTACAATAGCAGAGCAGTTCTCTCCCACTGCCCTAAGGGAAGATGAACTGGATCTCCACGAGGACGCCCTGTGTGTGTTAAGTGGACAAGGACACTGTCCAGCCACCACAACCTGAGAACAGGTTGTCAAAGCTGAAAAATGTGAGTTTGGCATCCACTCTGTCACTTTCTTTGGCTACATCCTTGAGAGCAGGCAGGTGAAAACCCAGTTAAAATATAAGCAGTAAGATGCTGATAATCGAGAGTAACTTGCTTTTAAAATTGCTTTCAAACAAGGGTGTCATTGGTTAGAAGGAGCTGAACGCTCCATTATTGTCTGGACGGACCATAAAACACTTTACTACCACCCAGAAGTCAAAAAACTTAACCCATGTCAGTCAAGATGATCCAAGAAGGAAGGCAAGAAGGGTCAATATTTAGGTGGCAGTTGTTGTGCAAGTTAGTTTGTATTCTTGTTTCAAGTACAATGGTCTAAATTGTCTTATTCCAAGAAGGGTAAGGATTTACATGACAGTTGTGCTGTTAAATGTGTGTCTTATTCAAAGTGTAATACTTGTAAACTGAGTTTCTTCTGTGTTCAGTTTAATCTGTATTTGTTGTTTGTTGTCTTCCCAGGGTGCCAAACAGGGTAGGACCACCCCTGTACTTTAAAGACCTGTTGTTGTTGTATGAACCTTCCAGACCACTCGGGTCTTCTGGTTCTGGTCTGCATTCCCAGAATCAGAACCAACCATGGAGAAGCAGCCTTCAGTTTTTATGCTCCTCTAATCTGGAGCAAACTTCCAGAAAACTGGAAAAGTGCTGAAACACTGAGCTCCTTTAAATTAAGACTAAAAACCCATTTGTTTAGAGTTGCCTTTGATTAATATTAACTGGAAAATAAGGATTAATTCTGGTCTGAATTACAACTTTTCATTACTTCTCTTTATTCTGACACTATAATGTAATGTTTCTTTTTTGTTTTATTTGTTAATTGTGTTGTTTTTATCAACACAAATGGCCAACACAGACTTGTTGCTGATATATGTTACAGAAATAAACTTGACTTAACTTGACTAAGAAACTTTCTCCCAGATACAATAGTCCTTGTGAGATTGAATCAGTTCTCTGCCCCACTTTTCTTCATCTCAAGCTTCCTGTTAGTCTCAAGATCCATCCTGTTTTTCTTGACTCTTTGGTTAAACCAGTCTTGCCTTGCCCTTCCACTACCCACTGCCAGGATCTCCTTACCCCCTTAAAATCTGCCCTCAATGCTGGAACCATAAGTCAACCTGATTCATCACTCTTGTTAAGGTTCGTCTCCGTTACTTTTCCTTGCCCTTCGAACCCCCTCCTCTCTTCCTCCAGATGCTCCCGAAACACATATATACAGAAGCCCCTATTTTTCTGCACTTTTTTTTATGATTATTGTAAATAAACTATTTTTACTTGATAATTTTGAGTCCTGTTTATGATTCTGCATGTAAGTCAGGAAATCACATAGAAATATGACAAAACCCTTCCACTGTAGTTATGGCAGTATGCTGAGGAACACACATACTGCCAGCACTCTGACCTGCTTCCCTGTCGTTGCTGAAGAAATGCATCCCTAATCATAATGCTGCCACCACTATGTTTTATTGTAGGGATGGTGCATTGAGTGTGATGTGGAGTGCTGGCTTTCTATCACACTGCATTTTGCTTGTAGGCCACAAAGCTTAGATGAGGTGTCATCAGGCCAGAGCACCTTTTTCCACATGTTTCCATGTGTCCTCTAGATGGCTTGTGGAAAACTACAAACACAGATGAATCCCATGTAACATTTTCCTTTCAATTTACAATGATGCACTGCTTAATATAAAACTGTAAAAATGTTCAAGGAACATGAATACTCTTGCAAGGAACTGTAAAAACCCTTTTTTGACTTTCCTTGTGTCCAGTATCCTGTGGCAGCAGTGTGTTTGATTAACTAAAAGGGCACTTGATGAGTCCAGATTACCCGAATGCCCCGCCACATGCTTTGTCCTGTCAGTATATCATTTCTGTGGAGTCTGGCTTCTCTGTCTCTCTTAACTTCTCTGACAAATTCCACATCGAGAGTGTGGACACCGAGGAAGGCCCAAACTGTCTTCATCACTGGTTGGAGGTAACATCAAGCAGCTTTAACCACCTGTAGTAAGATTAATGGAGGTAAACAGAGCTGTAAAATGTAAATATTTGCTCAGTTAAACTCTAAGTATTTATTTGTATAAGGTGAACATCCCAGACAGAAAGCCCATGAAGCTGTGTGGGGGCACAAGCCCAGGATTAATACACACAAACTCAAACACTGTCAGGCTGGACTACCACATTGATGATCAGGGACAAAGCAATGGATGGAGCCTGGACTACATCACATACAGTGAGGGGGTGAAAGGAAATTAGAAATTTAACAGTGTCTGAAGGTCAAACATGCAGCTGATCACATATTTTTGCTTGTTCATTGTGTGTTTAGGAGTGAAGTGTCCAGTTCCTGGTGAAGTAGCAAAAGGAAGGGTAACTCCTTCCTTAACAGAATACTTCTACAGAGATCACATTTATGTGCGCTGTGATCAAGGATACAAACTAATGATGGTAAGTTTAAACCTCTTTTCTCTGTTTTTAATAGAAACACCACAGTTTCAATGTAACCTGTGTCACTTTTGTCTTGGTCAGGATGATGAGGAGATACTGGGTTTCTCTGCCATGTGCCAAAGCAATGGAGAGTGGCACCTCTCACTGCCTGAATGCCACAGTACATTAGCTTGACAGATGTAAAATTTAAACATTTTAGCAATGAAGATCAGATTGATCATGACAAAATAAGTTTGGATCTTTTTTTTTTCTCTGCCACAGTGATTGTGAAGAACCTGACCCTCTGCTGAATGGAGAAGTAACCTCAATTTGATGTGAAGCACTTTGAACTGCCTTGCTGCTAAAATGTGCTATACAAATAAACTTGACTTGAGTGAACCTTCCTGTTTGGCTTCCAGAATCAGTATCTTTCTGTTGTTCAGTATCATTGCAATGAACCATTTTATTCTCCATATGGTGGCAATAATGGTAAGAATTTACTATTCAGTAGTAACTCACTGATTCAGATGCATCCTGTGGAAGCTTCCATAGATGCTCTAAGTTTTGAGATGTAGATGAATTCTGTTTATATTTATTTTATTGTTATATTTTTACTGCTTTAAAACTATAAAACATTTTCTCTAGCTAGTTGATCACAGCTACATAAGTTGTGTATGTGGCTGAGGAGAAGACAACTGCATTCTGCCCGGGACCAGGACACCAAAACTGACAAACAGCATATTCTGTGCTGAGGAGAACTCTTGCCAAGGTGACAGTGTCTTGCCAAGTGGGAATGCCTTCACTTTGGAATATGAAAATGGATGATTCTGGGCTGCTGGGATTGTCAGCTGGGGATGTGGACGGAGAGGAAAATATAGATTTTATACTAAAGCAGCAAACTAAGTAGACTGGATTAACAAGATCATGTAGGAGAACTGAAAGCATTGAAGATTAAACACAACTGAAGCTATTTGAGAGACAAAAACACCATCAGTAAAAGTCAAGCTAACATAATTAGAACTTTTAAATACAAAGTCTCTCAAAAGCCATTTAAAATGTACTCTTAGTGTATAATTAACCATAAATAGAGTTATTAGAAAGCTGTAGCTGTTGAATAATTTTATAATTTGTAAGTTGAACTCAGTTTTATTTGGTGCAAAAACTGTTCATTCAATGTGAATTAAGTTGTCAAATACAGCTTTATGTGCATTGTCATGCAAGACAAAAAAAATAATAATTACAACTAGAAAATTTCTGAAGAAATTTAAAAGGGGCCTGCCAAAGTGTGTGTGTCGGTGGGAGCCAAAAGAGGCATTTCGATGCAAAAGATGATCAACAATACAAAGGAAGTTTGTAGGATGGGGAATATCACTTACATGTTGAGTAACCGTGACTTAATCCACTCAGTATGCAAACTGTAGTGTATGATCTGAAATTAACCAAAATACTAATGCTATCTTAAATGATGTCAGTAGCATGTGGGGTATCACTAGCATGTGGACTTACATTGACTTACTTCATTCAGTATGCTAAACGTAGCTAATATATCAAAAAAAGGCTAAGGCTAAAATGCTTATTTTACCTATAAGGCTAATGTTAGCATGAGTGGTATCACTAGCATGAAGAGCAACTAGCATCTTGACACTACTAGTAGGATCGAGATTATCTCTATAATGCTTACTCACATGGACTTATTCAATTTAATGTGCAAATATAGGTGTATGAGGTAAAATTAGCTAAATTGCTAATGCTAGCTTAAATGCTATCAGTAGCATGAGAAGTGTCACCATCCTGTAGACTAACATAGATTCACTCCATTTAGTATGCTAAACCTAATTATTATTTCAAAATAAGGCTAAAATACTCATTTGAGATATATGCTAATGTTAGCATGATGGCTATCACTAGCATGTAGAGCGGCTAGCATGTTGACACTACCAGTAGAATGTGCGTTATCACAGTTATGTTGACAATAATGGACTTACTTCATTTCGTCAGTAAATATCATGCTTTTATATTAAACTAAGCTAACATGCAAATATTAGCTTAAATGCTACCATTAGTCTGTGGGCTATGACTAGCATGTTGTTCCACTAGTATCTTGACACTACTATAAGAATGAGGGCTGTCACACGCATGGATCCTTTGTCCTAATCCAACATCCCAATGTACTCTTTTCTCAGCTTTAAACATAGTGTAGGTAAGGAAGTATGATGCTTTTATTTTGAAATTGTCAGTGAGCGTCATTTTAAAAGGCCAGACCAATCCCATGTGTAACACTGCTTGAGTCAAACCTGTCATATTTAGCACAAAGCTACAGTTACCTGCTGTGTAAAACATGAAGGCTTTTAATTTGTAGGGTATATTGAGCTCTTATTTTGAAAGTCCACTGTGGTTGTAAGTTTAGGCTGGTCAGGTCTCATCACTGAAGTCAACCAAGTCCCTTAGCAGAGCGGCCATGTTGCTTCTAGGCACCTTCTGCTCCCAAACTGGAGTCCTCATAGATCAAAGCTGTGGCTGCCCCACTAAGTGTTGCTATGGTAATGTCCCTCAGCCAACTGACACTGTCAATGACACTCACTTTGGTGCAGAGAAAGTTCTATATGTCTGAGGCTGGCAGCCTGACTGAAAAACCTCTCCGAACAACTCCTTCCCGTTCGGGAACCGTAAGAGGTATCGGAAAAATTCTTGAAGAATGAGCGAGGGCTGTCTTTCGTCTTCGTTAGTCTCGCGACTCACATCTGTACCTCGTTCACTGTGAAAGCAGGGACGAGTGAAATGATGTGTGGGAAAGGTGGTGAGATCATGAAAATGGCAGGAAAATGAATGGCCGAGCGTCCCCCTTATCTTCCGACGACACTTTGCTCTGAAGCACTTTGAAAGAAGACCGTCAGCCCAAAAGGAAATTCGAAAACATTTTTTGAAAGCCAATGAGCGGTTTGATACCATGATCGTAAATTATGTCATTTGAGCAACATTTGTAGGTGTGACGGTGAGTTGAAAAATAATCTGGGCTCTGAAATCCCCTTGCTCTAACAGAGAGGCAGTTAATTGCAGTTACGCTCTAAAATCATGATTTTTTTTGGGTAAAACTTTGGGTCGCTTAGAGGCGTGTTTTAGAAAAACTGAGGTATCAACATACCGTCTTCACTTCTGAACACAGCATGGACGTATTTACAAACCGAGTGTTGAATGGCATTTGTAGGCGAAACCATGATGAAACAGTTAATCCTCAAAAATAGTGTTTTTTTTTAGCATGTCTTCAGGACCTCGCTCCATTGACTTTGTATGGGGTAGTTTTTGCTAATTACGTCGCCATGGTAACTCGAAACGAAAAATTGAGTAATAGCACACATCTTGAGAATGAGCCGGAATTTTTGATATATATTGTGGGGGTGCACGGTACGGTTCGGGCCGCATTAACGGAGAAAGCAGTTTCAAGGTAGAGTAATAGGTGCCTGCATGCATTGCTATGGCAGGCCCCAATTACAAGAATTATATCCTCATCCACTTAAGCAGCCAACATTGCTTATCTTTATATTTCAGTCAACTAATTTCTCAAAAAGTAGGCTGCACAGTGGTTATCAGTCTTGCAAGGTCCCAGCCACTACTGGGGTATGTTGTAACAATAAGACAAAAAAAAAAAAAAAAAAAAAAAGCAAGAATTGTGTGTGTGCAAGAAAGAGTGCACATGAACAAGGTTTAACATTATCAGTGCTCATTGCATATTCTCTATAAAACAAACATATTGATTTGATTTATAATAAATCAATGACATAAAAGTTTTTGTTGTCCATGCTGTTAATAATTTCTTCAGTTAAGTGCATTAATGCCATTGATATTGATCCGTTCACTCTAAAACTTAATGACAGTATGTTAAGATGTGTTTATTGATGAAGACATGAAGTCTTTGGGTGACCATTTTTCTGGGGTTGAAGAGAACTGGCAAATTAATGATACTGTTTGTGCTCAGCTTTAAATATTGGAGTAACTTTGGCAATTTTCATTTGGTGTGGAAATGGTCCTTTTGTGAATGATAAGTTACAGATATGGGTCAATGGATCCACAATGACATCTGTCACTTTCTTGACTAATGCTTTTTGAAATTAATAAATTGAAAGTAAAATTATTTTTGCATTTTTAAAACCTAAGGGATTGATTGTAACACTATGTTCCACTATGTTACAACCAACCCCACACCTGTCAGCCGTTGTTTAGCTAACTGTATTAGCATTTTGGTTTGAAATTAGCTGAGAAAAAAATGCATCACATTTTGTTCTAGAAGCTACATTTTCAACTGACAATAGTCATATGATTCAAGCTGTAACTATGTAAGTACCAAAGAGAATTTACCTATAGTCAAAAAAAACAAAACAAAACAAAACAAAAAAAAACTTTCATACTAAATCAATTTTTGACATTCACCAAGTGGGGAGGGAATGGCTAAATATTGAAAGAGTTATATGACTTCTGTTTGTTCCATAAATAGCGGGGCTGATGGTGTTAAAACTCTCTCCGTGTTACAATCATCCTCTGTCTCCTATATATATTTTTGTACATTTTCTTTTTTTCCATATCCCTCACTCACATTCATCTCTTTCTTCTTTCCCTATTTGGGTGGATTGCCATGATTCCAACTATTACACAGGAATGACCCGGTGCCATTACATGTTAATCATCTGGGAGGGCATCTGGGGGGCCAATCAGATGTCATGTTAATGTTAGTATTAATAAAATACATACCATACTTTAAAGACTGATTTTAAACAAAATCCGGAGATAATGAACAACTTAACAACAAAAGTAAAAAAATAAAACAGAATAGGACAGCGGGAGAAGAAAGTGAACAAACTGAATCCATGGCAACACTTCCTGCTTACATTCTTTGAGGCTTGGGATTGTGGGGATCGTAGTCTCAAAAGAGAAGCCTCACAAATCAAACATCTCCAATTGTAATTTTCTTTTTGTCATAAATAAACTGAAACAAAACTGTATGTTTATTTGCATGTTCTGACATATCACAAAAACCCACACATTTACTAGTTCGTTGAAGGGGTGAAGCTAGAAAAATGTAATTATAAACACCACCTCTAGTGGAATTAAGTATAACAGCTGGTAAATGAGCCAAAGATGCATACATTACAATAAAAAAACAGCAAAACATAATCTAAAATAGCATAAATTATAAAATCTGTCAATTTACTATCATATTCTAGGCATATTATTCACAAAATACCATATTTACTGTCTTTTCCCTTGCTGTTCAAAGACAAGCATACACTTGATTTTTGCCAAGACAAACAAGGTATATTCCTGGCATGATCACAATCAGTTGCTAAACACTTGAAACAGTAGCCATTGTGACATTAATGTTTCACTTGAATCTGAGACTTGTGCTGGTCCACAGCTAGATTAATCCAGGCATGGATATATTCTATACCAAGAGTAGTTGGACATCTTTCATCGTATGGTGAGCTCTGGAGATATTTTAAAAATCAATTATGACAGAATTAAACTGTTTTTAACGTGCTTTTTTCTTCAGCTTGATTCTAAATGTCTCTAAATATTAATGCAAATACCTGAATGTTTTATTCTACTTTAAAGCATTTATGACTCTTGTTAGTGAGCCTTTATTTTTACAGGATGATGGTTGATTCATTGTCATATAGATGTTCTCAGGTATAAAACATATCTTCTGCAGTTTAGCTGATTCTGTCGCTATGTTTGCTCTTTTCTGTTTGAATTGACTTTGGACCAGTGGCTCAGAGCATAACAGGCTGATAAACAGATTGAACTTTTGTTTATGCACCTCTCCAGGTTTCTGCATGTGCTGGTCTGTGAGTGTGTCCCACTGCCAGACTCAAACCCTCCGATGTATGGGGAGGTCCATTCCCCCCAGTATCCTCAGCCCTATCCTCCCAACCTGCAGAAGCAGTGGGACCTCAGCGTACCGGAGGGCTTCCATATCAGCCTGACCTTCACACACCTGGACATCGAGGCCTCTACAGGCTGCTACTATGATTCAATTACAGTCAGAGCCATATAATACTGTCAAACGTTCCCACTCCATAAATGCTCGCTGTTTGTAAAATATTTGATGTTTTTAAGAATACATGGGTTTAGGCCTCACATTCTTCTTCCTTGTTAGAGATTGATTTTTTTTGGAGACATGTCTGCTAAAATCAGGATTATCAAACTATTTTCTGAGTTGGGAGTCCAGCACTGTGGTAGAAATATAATTTCTAATTCATGGACTCTTAATTATTTATCTTTTATGCTTTTTATGTTTAACTTTTCAGATATTTTTAGAATACTGAAGTTTGAACCACTTTTATCTCATTTCTAGAATCCAGACAACAACTATTTTTTTAATATCTGGAAACAAAGATGAAGTCAACCAAAACATAAAATTGCTTCTATATACTTTTAAAAATCCGCACTTGATTAGTTTTTATTAAAAGTTGCATATGTAATGTTTATTCATTATATTTAGGACTTTATCTTTCCAGGTTCTATATGATGAAAAGCTGCTTGGAAAGTTTTGTGGCAATGAGAACTCTGCTGATGGACATCACCCCGGCAACCAGCCCATTTTGTCTCCAGGCAACAGGCTCACCCTGATATTCCAGTCGGACGACTACAACCCGGACCGTAACCAGAATGTGGGATTCACTGCTCAGTATCAAGCAATAGGTGTGTCTTGGAAATGTTCTGTCACATGTGACAAATAAAATATCTTTAATCTGGAATATCAAACTATAATACAGATTAATTCTTGTCATCAGACATAGATGAATGCTCGGCACCAGAACCTGAGGATGGATCAGGTCCACTCTGCTCTCAAATGTGCCTCAACACACTTGGGTCATATCTCTGTGCTTGTCACCATGGCTATGCGCTACGTTCAGACCAGCGCACCTGCATGTGTAAGTTTGGTGAATGCAAAGAACAAACAGTATTTACTCATGGAGGGTAAATCTGAAGTCAGTTTTTCAATAACCTTATCCAACTTGATTTGAAATAAATTGTTTGAAGGAGACAAGAACATCATCAATTAATCTTGTATCTGTTTCACAAAGTAATAGCAAAGTTTAACCTCTTCCTCTTTTGACTTTAAACTATGAGCCAACGGTTGGGAGTAACACTTGAAAGGGTAATTTAACTTACCTTTTCATAATAATTGATTTCTTCAAAGAAAAGTTGTATGGCTAAAATTCATCAGTGTATTTGTGCCTCTAATTTTTTCACATTTTGTAATTTGATAGATCAACACAAAGTAATACATTATTGACAGGTAAAAGAGAAATCAGAAATTCTTTTTAAAACTTTTTATAAATAAAACTATTAAAAAATGTGCCATTCACATGCATTCTACCCCCCTGAGTCAATACTTTGAAGAGCCACCTTTTATAGCTATTACAGCTATTGTTCTTTTTTCCAGAATGGCTCAAGGTCAGTTAGGTTGGATGAAGAACATCGAAACAGTAGAACTGGATTTTGACTTAACCCTTGTAATTCATGAATATGCTTTAATCTAAACCTTTTCATTGTATTGCTGGCTGTATGTTTCGGGACATTATCCCGCTGAAAGGTGAACCTCCACCTTAATTTAAAGTACTTTCAAGTCTCTCGTCAATTTTTTCCAAAGAATTCTCTCCTATTTAGCTCCATATCTTCCCCTCATCTCTGACCAGCTTCCCTAATGGTGCTGAAGAAAAGCAGGTGGGGCATATCAAGATGCTGATTTGACAGCATGATTATTGCGCGGGTGTGGCTTAGGCTGGCCACAATAAAAGACCACTCTGAAGTGTGCTGTTTTGTTTTATTGAGGGGGTCTGAAAACCAGTTAATATCTGGTGTGACCACCATTTGCCTCACACAGTGCAACACATCTCCTTGGCATAGAGTTGATCAGGTTGGTGATTGTGGCCTGTGGAGTGTTGGTCCAGTCCTCTTCAATATGCAAAGTTGATGGATATTGGCAGGAACTGGAACATGCCGTTGTACACGCTGATCCAGAGCATCCCAAACATGCTCAGTGGGTGACATGTCCGGTGGATATGCTGGCCATGCAAGAACTGGGATGTTTTCAGCTTCCAGGAATTGTGTACAGATCCTTGCAACATGGGGCCATGCATTATCATGCTGCAACATGAGGTGATTGTCGTGAATGACTGGCACAACAATGTGCCTCAGGATCTCCTCACGGTATCTCTGTGCATTCAAAATGCCATCGATAAAATGCACCTATGTTCGATGTCCATGACATACACCTGCCCGTACCATAACTCCACCACCACCATGGACCACTCGATCCACAACGCTGACCTCCGCAAACCGTTCATCCACCCGACGAATTTGTGAATTTGCTGTGTTTTTGACTATTGCCCTGTAACGCCTTCCTGAGGGTAAGAGTTCGAAGAGGCGGTAGCTGGGGTGTGAGGGGTCCCTGATGATGCTGTGCCATATCTGCGAGGTAGGATGGATTATCTCTGCAAAGAAGTTCTTACTATTACAGATTTAGACAAATTTATGAACAATATTTGAGGAAAATGGTTATTTTGTGTATATAGAAAATGTTTTAGATCTTTAAGTTCAGCTCATGAAAAATGGAAGCAAAAACAAAAGTGTTGGGTTTATATTATTGCTCAATGAACATTGAAGCTTTAATCAGAATAAATATAAAAAAAGTTTAAGGAATACGCTTGCAAGGAACTGTAAAAACCCTTTTTTGACTCTCCTTGTGTCCAGTGTCCTGTGGCGGTGGTGTTTTTGATGAACTAAAAGGGCACTTGATGAGTCCAGATTACCCGAATGCCCCGCCACATGCTTTGTCCTGTCAGTATATCATTTCTGTGGAGTCTGGCTTCTCTGTCTCTCTTAACTTCTCTGACAAATTCCACATCGAGAGTGTGGACACCGAGGAAGGCCCAAACTGTCTTCATCACTGGTTGGAGGTAACATCAAGCAGCTTTAACCACCTGTAGTAAGATTAATGGAGGTAAACAGAGCTGTAAAATGTAAATATTTGCTCAGTTAAACTCTAAGTATTTATTTGTATAAGGTGAACATCCCAGACAGAAAGCCCATGAAGCTGTGTGGGGGCACAAGCCCAGGATTAATACACACAAACTCAAACACTGTCAGGCTGGACTACCACATTGATGATCAGGGACAAAGCAATGGATGGAGCCTGGACTACATCACATACAGTGAGGGGGTGAAAGGAAATTAGAAATTTAACAGTGTCTGAAGGTCAAACATGCAGCTGATCACATATTTTTGCTTGTTCATTGTGTGTTTAGGAGTGAAGTGTCCAGTTCCTGGTGAAGTAGCAAAAGGAAGGGTAACTCCTTCCTTAACAGAATACTTCTACAGAGATCACATTTATGTGCGCTGTGATCAAGGATACAAACTAATGATGGTAAGTTTAAACCTCTTTTCTCTGTTTTTAATAGAAACACCACAGTTTCAATGTAACCTGTGTCACTTTTGTCTTGGTCAGGATGGTGAGGAGATACTGGGTTTCTCTGCCATGTGCCAAAGCAATGGAGAGTGGCACCTCCCACTGCCTGAATGCCACAGTACGTTAGCTTCAAACTGAGAAAATACAGATTTAAAATGTACAGCAGATCCTAAAAAATGTTTCCCTGACAAAATATTGAATTCCTTTTTTTTTTTTTTTACCACAGTAATTGATTGTGGAGAACCTGACCCTTTGCTGAATGGAGGAGTAACTTTCCTATCTGGCTTCCAGAATCAGTATCTTTCTGTTGTTCAGTATCATTGCAATGAACCATTTTATTCTCCATATGGTGGCAATAATGGTAAGAATTTATTATTCAGTCGTAACTCACTGATTCAGATGCATCCTGTGGAAGTTTCCATAGATGCTCTAAGCTTTGAAATGCAAATCAACTCTTATTTATAATTTCACTAGTAAATCATCTTGAAGAGGTTGCCCTGGTTTTTGTAATGAAGATTTTAAGAAGGGATGTTAGCATAAAATTAAAATCAGAAGACTGAATTAGCAAATAGATTTGTGGCTTCTCAATGTCTCAGCATCTCAGTTACCTTACCTTCCTAATTCTGAAATGACACACAAAGGAAGAGCTGCTCCTCAAATGTCTTTGTGGGACCAATAGCATCTCCTGATGCTTACTCAATTTACTCAATATGGATTTAGGGCAAAGTCTACCCATAGTTATGAATAGTTTGTAAGTTACAGCCAGATCTGTTGTGGATTCTGAAAATATATCCAGCAGCAATGCAGCTGGATTTTCTTTTTTCTTCTTAAGAAAGTGTAAGGGGTCTGTCACAGAAGGTAGAACTTTGTGATTTTTTTTTTTTTTTTTTTTGCAATTTTTTTCTGATCAGTTTGCTTGTCTAATATATAGTGTTGCTTTTTTAAATTAAGAATACGAAGCTTTTGACTGTAAAAAAGTATAATACTCATGCAGAGGTTTATATAAAAAAGTGGATAAAGTAACTTTGCAAAGATAACATAATTACAAGTTTGTAAAATTATAAATAAAGGTATAATTGTAAAACATGTTTTTTAAGCTCTTTCATCACATCTGTATTTGCAAGAGAGGACAACTGTGACTGGAAGAAAAAATATCCTAGATGTTTCCATCAACTTAACTTGATGAGTGTGTTTGTATCTCAATATATTTTGTAAAATCTGACTTGTGAATCCAGTGCAGAAATCAAATGGCAGGAGCAGAACAGTTGCAGAAACTGGAGAATATTGCCCTGCTTTGTGAATTCCCATCAGAGTGTAAACAAAAAAAGGCTTTAGACCTGATGTTGAAGACATAAGATGATGTGACAAATTAATAACTTTCTGGTGTCGATTTTACAAACAGTAACTAATAATTCTCAGATATGTTATTCTAACACCAAAGATGAAAATAACACTTTGATAAATAATCTTTTTTGTATTATTCTTAGTTACCCTTACCTGTGACTCAGACAGACACTGGAGATCCAACCATGAGGTTATTTTGAGACCAGTATGCCTACCAGGTGTCACTTTTTGTCTTTCAAATTTTCAAAGCACACTTTGATATCTTTATATAATCTTTATAACTATAAATGTATATCCTTTGCAGTTTGTGGTCGACCAACAAAAGAACTCAATCACTTTCAGAGGATTATTGGAGGGAATGATGCTACAGAGGATACCATCCCCTGGCAAGCTCTAGTAAACATACATTCAAGCAGGGGAGGGGGGATGATCATAGCAGATCGCTGGGTTTTGACTGCAGCTCATGTGGTTATGACTAATGGACAAGTAGCAACTCCTGAATCTGTAAACGTGAGTAGTACTCTTGCTCTGTGTTTATCCACTGACATTTAAAAAAACGACTTTATTTTCTTTTATGCTTTTTGTAGATTTACCTGGGACATACAGATGTTCACCGACTTTTAGAAACTCCTTCCCTGAATGCATCTGCAATCTTTGTTCACCCTCAATACAATAACCCAGACTATTTAAACTACAACAACGACATTGCACTGATAAAACTAAAATATCCGGTCACATTCAGTGCATCAATAATGCCACTGTGTTTGCCAGCAGAGGATGACACGTATGACACAGGAATGATGGGGTAAAGAAACAGTACCAAATATTCTCATGAATATAAAATCTGTTTTACATAACTGATGTTTTGTTCTTCAATGACAATTTTCAGGCTGGTATCTGGCTTTGGCATTACAGGCAATGGTACAAAGCGTGAGGGGACAAATAAGCTGAAGTATGTTCATATTCCAGTGGTGCAACAGGAGAGATGTAGTAATTCTTTGAAGGGAACGCATGGTACCAGTACACCAACACTGACAGACAACATGTTCTGTGCTGGAACTCCTGAAGGTGGGAGAGACTCTTGCCAAGGTGACAGTGGGAGTGCCTTCACTCTGCAATCTGAAAATGGACGATTCTGGGCTGCTGGGATTGTCAGCTGGGGGATTGGATGTGGAAAGAAAGGAATGTATGGATTTTATACCAAAGTAGCAAACTATGTAGACTGGATTAACAAGATCATGCAGGAGAACTGAAAGCACTGACGCTTAAACATAATTAAAGGTATTTGTGAGGCAAGTACAAAAGCACCATTACTAAAAGCCTATCCAACATAATTAGAAGTTTTAAATGCAGTCTCTCAAAAGTCATTTAAAAATGTATTCTGAATAAACCATAATTATAAAGTTATTAGAAATGCTTTAGCTATTGAATAATTTACCACTTGTTTGTAAATTGAGCTGTATTTGATTTTGTGAAAAACGTTGTTCATTCAAGGTGAATAAAGTGGTTGAATACAGATTTATGTATATTTTTATGCAATACCAAAAAATGTCCTCATTGACTTAAACAACTGACATTGGGATTGAGATTAATGAGTTACTTATAAAGTGGGCTGCATGGTTATGCAGTGGTTGGCACTGCAGTCTTGTAGCAAGTGCCAACCTTGCAAGTATAAAAAATGAATGGATGAATTATTTTCTAAAAAATGTCTTATTCCCTTAAACTTATAAAAAGAGAGGCTCCTTACTGTTACTCAAATCCTTCAGTTCTGCTTGTCTTTAACTTACTTTAATAAAAGATGTATTTGCTTTGGCCTCCAGTGGGAAAACAGTTGAATATGGTGGAATATGGATTATCCGGGAATACATAAAAAATGCAATCAACTAAATTTTGTTGTTCATGACATATTCAAGACTGTAGTCACCACAAAAGCCCTATACACCTGCAATTTATTTTATGTGAAATAACTGACTTTGTGATTTTTGTAAAAAGAAAAAAAAAACAAAACAAAACAACAACAAAACAGTTTATATTCAATGTTCAGATAAATAAACTGACATTTAAAAGGTTTAAATCCTTTAAATCCTTTTGCACCCTCTAAACACCTCTTTGGGGACTACGTTAAAAATCTGCATCCACTGATGTATGTTGACTTCAGACACAAACTTTTCACAAAGGTGCAAAATGCAGACTGAGACAAGTATGAGTAAAATACATTAGATTTAACAGATTCAGCTCAGAGAATTAGAGTATCATGAAAAAGTTCAATATTTTTGTCTCTAATTTCAGAAAGTGAAATCTACATATTATATAGAATCATTACACATGGAGTGAAATATGTCAAACCTTTATTTCTTGTGATTTTGATGATTATGTCTTATAGATAATGAAAACCCATATTTTAATGTCTCAGAAAATCAGAATATTACATAAGCTTAATAATAAATAATTATTAATAAAAAAAATCATATTTTAAACAGAAATGTATGTTCATTTCTATGCATTCAGTGCTTACTTGGGCCTCTTTTTGCATTAATTACTACATCAATCCAGCGTGACATTTGTAATTGAATCCCAGGTGGCTTTGATAGTGGTCTTCAGGTCATCTGCATTGTTAGGTCTGGTGTCTCTCATCTTCCTCTTGATGATACTCCATAAAGTCTCAATGGGGCTTCAGGCCTGGCCCGGCAGTAACACCATGGCCACTGAACCACTTTTTGGTACCCTTGGCAGTGTGGACAGGTACCAAGTCCTGCTGGAAAAGGAAATCAGCATTTCCATAAAGCTTGACAGCAGAAGGAGGTGCTCTACAATTTCCTGGAAGACAACTGCTCTGACTTGATAAAACACAGTGGATCAACACCAGCAGATGACATGGTTCCCCAACTCACTGTGGAAATCTTATGTTAATAAAAATTCCACCCACCGGCATCTTTATTAGGATGCACCTATTTCTTGTCATTGTAACACAAATAGCAAACCAATTGTTTATTTTGAGGCACATCTTGTTTCAAATCAGTCTGTAGTTCTTTTGCTATTTTTCTGAGTGAAAAATAATCAATAAAGGTGTTCTGTGGGATTGTTGTTGCTTTCATGTGACAACTGAGAAAACAACTGTTAACATAAGAGGTTTGCAGTAAAAATACTTTAAAAACCCAAATAAAAGAGAGATAACTTACAAGGCGTGTTTTAAGGAGCTAACTTGTTAAACCAAATACCAGACTTGCCAGATCACGCTTTATAATAAACTTCAAGCTAAGTAAAGTGCAGTAAGATTAATTTGTTTACCTTTGAGCAATAGTCTAATTCTGACTAAGTTTGAAGTCAGAAATCCACTTTTTATATTTTTGTTTCACGCAAAAATCGTTTGGTCTTCATAGCTTTAATTCGTTTGACTCAAGGACGACCCGTACGGACTGTTACCATAGTAACCCATGACTCAAGTTGCGCTGCTGTCTGATTGGTTGAGCCTCTACGTCTACTTTCACTTTTAGTGATCTGTTTTTGCACTCTGCGCATGCTCAAGATAGAACATCTCGACGCACCTCTGCTCCTGCCGAAAGAGTTTAGTTCTATATTTTATTACTGGTAATAATGTCTAGTTAATGAATATCACAGATGGGGCGAAGAGGGGGTCCAAATGCTCTCTCGTATGTAAAGAAGGCACCATCATTATGACGCGTTTGCAGCTTTTTGAAATCAAAAGTGAAAGTGTTGTGGTGCATTCTTCTTTTATTTAATTTTATTTAATATAACACGGGTCTTCTGCTCCTCAACGATGATTGAAGTATTATTTATCGGATGGTTTTTGACGTTCGTTCATGGTAAGATCACTTTTATTCGTATCTCAGCAAATGGTCGTAAACTTATAGCGATCTCTTTCCTTAATCTATTAACAGCTTTTCTTGAAATATTTCTCGTCACTTGCATTTTTATCAAGTACCCCCAACTAAAAAAAAAACAAAAACAAAAAACCCTGTGTACTGTGTTTAACCGTAAAATAAGAAAAAATAAACAGTTCTGTGTCGTTCATTACGGGGATGAACTCACATTGTTGCTGAAGCAAAAATATCGATCATAACAAAAAGTATAAGAAAAGAACAAGTAAACAAAAATAGCACACAATTAAATATTTTATTAAAAAGATGTAAAAAAAAACAAACAAACTCCAAAATAAAATATGCACAAAATAAATCCACAAATGTTCAAAATATGCAAATAAATATAATATGCATACTATATAATGAATAGAACAATACTGGTTATTGACCTACACTGATCAGGCATAATAATATGACAGGTGAAGATCTTCATCTTGGCACCTGTTAGTGGGTGGGATAAGTTAGGCATCAAATGAAGATTTTGTCCTCAAGGTTGAAAGAAAAATGGGCAAGTCTAGGATTTTCATGAGGACCAGATTGTTATGGTTAGACGACTGGGTCAGAGCAAACTGCAGCTCTTATTCGGTTGTTTTCCAGTATGCAGACGTCAAAAGAGTGGATAAATATATAAATATAGAGCTCAAAAGTAGTCCAAAAGTGGAATTTGGAGGTCAAGTTAACACTGTTATCAGGTCAACACTTTGGACAGATGACGGAGATCAGTTTTCTTTCGCATCAGGTGGATGGCTGGGTACTTGTTTGTCACTTATGCAGGGAACATATTGCACCAGGACACACTATGGGAAGAAAGTGGGCGGCGGAGGCAGTGAGCTGTTTTGGAGAATGTTCTGCTGTGAAACTTTGGGTCTTGTGATCCATGGGGATGTTTCTTTGACATGTACAATCTGCCTAAACATTGTTGCAGACTGTGCTTACCCTTTAATGGGCCTCTCAAGATGCCATGCTCTGTCCCAAAGCTAAACTGGTTTAGCTTAGGAAAGTTTCTATGAGAACAAAAAAAAAAAATTGTTTGAGAAGTTGGTGAGATGATCCAAAATTTCAATCTGATGGAATATATCTAGTAAGCAAGTCCTACCCATGGAGCCCCATCCTTGCATCTTACATAATTTAAAGGTTCTGACATCCACAACACTCCTTCAGGGTTCCAGTGGAGGCCATACCGTGCCGAGTCGGAACAGTTTTCCAAATCCTTTGTGTTTGTTAAGTGATTTTTCCTATTAGATTTTACTAAGAAACCAATAGATTCATGTCCTACTAATCTGATTTTACCCTATAATAAAGGAATGACTTTGTTTATTCTTTCCATCAAAGTGAAAATTTATGAGCTTTAAAGATGTGTTTTCACGTTTGTCCTCCAGCTGATGGGGTTGCAGACGTCGTTCTTTCCTGCTCTTTGGTGGAGGAGGGAGTTGGAATGGGTGGAATGGGTGGTGGCTCTCTCTTCACCCGAACTCCAGCCACTCTTGTCCTTCGAGATGTCCCGGTGGGGCCCGATGAATCACTTGAAACACTCACTCCATTTGTCCCGCCCTCAATCCCTGATCCGGACCTCATCCTGTTTGAGAACAAAGGTGTCCCTTTATTTCTGCACATCTTAACCTCAGTCAGTATAAAGTCAGCTCAGTTTGTGTTGAACCTTTTTCGTTCCATCTTTATAGTGTCATCACCTGAGATCCCCAATGCAGGCATGTTGCTCCATGCAGACTGCAATGATCAGGAGGTGATGTGTGAAATAAGTCGCTACACTCCTCGAGGACTTCAGGAAAGCTCTGATCCAGCATATTTCATGGTTTCTCTCAGCGTGGGGGGACTTGACTTCAGCACGTCGCTCATTCTGCAAACATTACCAGTTGAAAAAGATCAGGCAACCTTGACACAAAACAAACTCAGTTTACCCCTCAGCCAGTCAGGAACTCTGCTGACTAAAGGTAAAATACAAAGTTCAGTGCTGCATCTAATAAGAAAAACATCCAATTTAACATTTTCCCCATAATAACATTTTCCCCACTTTCTTTACCTTTTTGTGTCATAGTGATATTCCTGGTATTTTCCAACATAAATTCTGTATCTGCTCCACTGAGAGGAGATGTTCTGCTCAACTGTGGCTTTAAGCAGGAGGAGACGCCTTTAGCACCAGAAGTGGGCCTTGAATGGCGTCTGCAGCACAGAGGGAAAGGCAGGAAAGTTCTTGAAATGAAGACAAAACTGGACGACACAGAAGAGGCCACCATAGGTGAGTATTAACAAGAGTGAACAACAGAATCAGCAGGCCCCCTGGTGGATTTGAATGTGATTTTCAGTTTGTATACAAAAACCTTTATCATAAATGGTATAAATAACCAAACTATTGAAATAAAGTTAAGTTAATGAAGTGAAATATGTAAAAGACCTTTTAAATCAGGATGATTCTACATGTATCTGATGAGATTTTTCAGTGTACTTTATTAAAACATTAACATTTCGATGTTTTATACTTTTTTATTATTGTAAATTGTTTTTAAAGGTTTTATTAAGTACCATATGCAGGAGTACAGCTCGTAAAAGCTGTAACTCACTGACAATTCACTGTCATATTAACATGAAGTTTTACTCTGCAAATTTTGCAGTTGCTGTATGTATGTAGTAATACAAAATATAAATACCTTCTTAGACTACGAAGTGTAGCAGTCCTCAGATAATGTATTTATCCATTGCTTAGAAATAAATCTGTGAAGTAGTTTGTATAAAGGAGTAGTAAAAGAACTCTGGTCTGTGTATTGACATCAGTCCACCGACTACCATATTGAGGCTTCTAGAAACATATTAGCATTCATAAATAAACGATGGTCTAATCTTAAAAGCTTTCAGTTATGTGTGCAGTTGTAGTTGAAGCTGCATATCGCATCGAGCTGAATACCTCTTCATATCACCTCACACAACTCTTCAAAAATGCAAAAAATGTACAAATAAATACTGCATAAAGGATAAACAAATAAATCTTGAGTTTTTCTGCTCTTTTACTGTGAACTGCAAAATAATTTTCATTCATAGTGACACACAGCAAAGAAAGGATCTGGGAGGTAAAAATTGTAAAAATTGTTTTTCAGAATTATGATAAAAAAATTATTCTCACCTATATTTCCAGATCCAAGTTTGTCCCTTTGACGTTCCTGTGATAACTTGGCAGAGATGACTGTCATATATGTCTCTGATTTTCCGTCCTAAGTTCATGGTGAGAGGAAGGGCTCCAGTGTGGATGCTGCTCAGCTCCTCAGTGAGGGGAACGTCTCCATGAGTCTGACTGAGCTGAAGGTTGCCGATGAAGGAACCTACATCTGTACAGTCAGTCTGGGTCATTTCCATGCCCAGCAGGTCATCCAGCTCCATATCATTCGTACGTCTTCCTCTATTATGATCTTACAGTTATTTTAAGCATCCATTAAAGGTCTTCTTTTATTTATTCTATAACTTTTCTCCTTGTTGATTTTCTTTCCAGAACCACCGCAGGTTTCTCTGTCGGAGGAGAAGCTGGTTCTAAGTAAAAATTCTCCACAGACATTGAGCTGTCATTGTGCTAAATACTATCCATTAGATGCACAGGTCAGTAACTCTGTTTTTAGATGTAATTAAAAAATGTGCTTAATTAGCACCTTTTAAAATAACCTGAAAAAAACCTTGAGTTTCCTTTTATTAGTGAGAGAATAATAACTTCTAAATATATATGTTATTAAAATAATGTAATAAAAGTTTAATTTTTCTGTCCAATTTACTTTACAAAGTTTTGTAGTTAGTTTAATGTTCTGTGTTGTCTTATTAAGTTATTAAGTCATACTTTGGATGAAACCAAGCTGTAGTTTTTTTTTCACTTCCAAAGAGACAATTTAATATTTTGTCCCAAAAAATTGCTTACTTATAAGTTTGTTGCATAAACCTACTTGCAGTTAATGAAGAATAAAAACACTGCTTTCCAAAAGACTTTCTTTAAAATGCCTTGACGTTTCTTGACCATCAGCAGTTTTATATTTTATATATTAAGAGAAAAACCTTAGGGGAGGCGGATTTTTAGATTTGTTCTTACAGAACCAGCACAACCAGTTAATCTTAACTAAAAATGCACAATCCTCTGCATTCAGTAGTTTGTTTCACTTTGTACTGCAAAAACACCAAGTGAGCCAGTAAAAAAAAGGGATTACCTGATTACAGATCATAACTTTCTGCTCTTCCTTGCCTTTCAGATGGAGTGGTTTTTCCTCCCCCCAACAGAAACAGAGCCGAAGCTCTTTCCAAATCAGGGCTCTCTGAGCAGTCATCGGCAGCACGGCGACGGGACATTTACCTTGTCCTCTCATGTAACCGTTCCCCCAAGTTTTTCTCCAGGAACCAAGATCACCTGCAGGGTGTCCCACCCAGCACTGGATGGTCCACTCTATGTCAGTATAGTAGTTGAAAGTCCCCAACCAGGTATGTTTCTTTGTCAAGCAACAAACACTTTCGATACACTTTATCTTTAATATCTCTTGTTATTTCATTCACTTGTTAATATAATAAAGAAACAAAAAAATGTAAGTAAAAACAGAAGCATAAGAAATGTAGTCAGATGTATCTGATGGGCTGCTCAGATCGTTTTCAGTGCAAGAAAAAAACTCAGACATTTAAAATGTGACCAAACTCTCAGTTTGAGCTCCCTGATGTTCAACATAAAGCTTCTCTCCAAGATAAAAACTTTACTTTCGTCATTTGATCACATTTCTAAAGAATCAAACTTTATATCTCAGTTAATTTTCACCTTTTTCAAGAACATTGATGAGAGCTTTTGTATTTTTGCACATTTATCTCCAGTGTTTAAAACAATTGTTGCTGCTATGTTTTATCTCTCTGCAGATTCCTATTGGTGGGTTCTCGGTTTCCTCGTTGTCACTGTTCTTTTCTTCTATCAGGTCATGAAATAAGCGACTCTGGGGACATCTTGACTTGAAATTGAGCCTTGAGTGATTTTTTTTCTGTAAATGTAAACATTTTCAGCTCTTATAGCTGTTGCTAAATTTAAAATATTTTATTTGTGGGAAATGGTCATTTATAATGATTTTCATACATTTGCTGTATAGTTTTGATTGTTTTCTTTCATGTCATTATGCACTAAGCAAGTTTGGATCTTGTATGAATTTATGCTGTGAAATGCAAGAAAAACACATTTTCTCAGAGATGAACCACTGCAGTTTCATTATCTCTGAACTCTTTTGACGGTTGAGGTAACAATTTTCAGATAGAAAAGACCAATCTGAGTCTCAAATATAGTTTTCCAACAGGCACGAATAATAGGATCTTCCACATCTATCCTGGAGTTAACCATAAACTTCATGTTTGTGCAAATTCAATAGGAACAGCAGCCTGGATTAACTCTCTCTAAAATGAGCTGGTTTTTAATGGTATTTATAGACATTTGAAACATTTAAAATCCTGTATGTGTTCTTTGTGATTTCTTTTGGTTTTGTGTTTAATCTCCATTGTGGCATTGCTCTATAAATTATTCATACTTCTGACAGAAATAGATTTAAAGTAATTTTCATTCAACCAAGATGCTTATTTATCTGTATGTGGCTATGAAATGGTAGCTTCATTTAAAGCATCGCAGTCATGTTTTTTGCACAAACTCAGGTAACCAGCTCTATTCAATCAGTAAACATTATGTATGAACCACAAAGTGCTGAAAATATCAGGACTGATGCCACTTGGTTTGAGTTTCAAAGGAGGATCCTGTGGGAACAAAATATGTTAATTAATTACAAGTAAAAGGAAGATGAGGTACAAACTGAGGAAAAACAGGATGTTTTACAACTTTAATTTGCACTTCAGGAGGAATTAATGGCTATTTTCTCCACTATGATGGTATGGGTTGAAATGTTGCAGCTGTTCAGTGTTTTTCTGTCTTTTTGCTTGTCCTACATTTACATTTACATTTTTTCCCTTTTATTTTATCTTTCAAAATAAAGTTTTTATGACTCAACATTGGTAAGAGTGTCCGTCCCTATTAAGAGTGTTTTTTTTTGTTATCTGTGATGTTAAAATTTGTTTGATGATCTCATACTTTTAAATGTGACAAAAAAGCAAAAACTGAAGAAATGTGTGGAACTAGTACTCTTTCAAAGCAGTATGAATCAGTTTTTGCATGGTAGTTTGAAAAACTGTCATCATGTGAAGTGGATAAGTGAAAGCATTTTCTAACTTTGAAGTGGTGCAAAAATAGAAGAATGACGAGGAGAGTCAGGAAGCAATTTGATGGAGTTCAGTTCATGATTTCTTTATTGGCATCAGCAAAAGTGGTAAACATGCATTTGTTTTTTTGCAAAATTCGGTTGCATCTCTTATCCTATGTTCAAGTCACAAAACATAATCTCTTCTCTATTCATATGATGATCACCTGCTAATATTGTTGCACAATATCAGCAAATAATTAGGGCTTAGTGCTACAGTTATGCTTAAATGGATTGTTCTCATGAATTTCTTTGTGTTATTTACTCTTTTCACAACTTTCAAAATCAGTCCAGAGAAAGAGAAATGAGTTCCATGTATAACCAACAGTCTCCTAAAACCTAAAGGAATAGATATAAACACATTTTCAGGAGCATGAACTGGCATGTATATACAGTGGTTCTCCTATATTAGCTCTACATGATTCCTAAAATGATTTAACTACAGTAGCGGTTGGTTGCAGTCCTTGAGGATTATGTTTTTTCTGTTCAAAGCAAGTGACAAATTTTGGCAAACTCGTGAGCATTGTTGCATTGCACGTTGCATAAGCAGTAAGTATCTGATCAGAAAGACATTATACACAAGTCCTTAAAACCACTAAGGAAAGAAAATATACAATCGGCAGTAAGATTAAGAAATGGCAGATACACAGGTCACACAAATATGGATACTGTTTGCCATGCAGGTTTGAAACAAATGCCTCTCATTGGCTGTTATCGTACTGCAGATGACAGATGAGTCTGGTTTTACGTGAGTCAGCTGGGGGGGCGGCCTGGCGGCCTCATCCTCATCCTCTCCTCTCTCATTCTCTTGCCCTCTGAAAACAACAAACACTCTGACTGCTCTGCTCTCAAAAGAAGGTTGCTCAAAATGCGGTGCTACACATTCTTCTGTCTATGGCTGCGACTCTGTCCATGCGGAGTGAAGAGGCCTTCCTCCGGGTTCTTTAGGCATGCAGATTGTCTGTCAGTAGCTGCTTTATGTGCCTTTCTGTGTATATGACTCAATTACCACCACCTAAAATAGAAAAATCCCAAAATTGACTCATCACTTTCTGCCTGCAGGTTATGACTCAAGTTGCATGTATTTATGCAGGAAAACATGCTGCCATTATACTCCTACTTCTTTTTCCTGAATCACCTCTTTTTGGCTTAACTTTTTCCCTTTTTGCATTTCTCCTTTCTTGTCATCCCTGCAGAAGCTTGAGAGTTATGTGAGAGAAAGCTGAACAGGAAATGGAATAAATTACTGGTGAAATCCTATTGGGTAAAAGCTGCAGAGTGGCTGATCACAATTGCACACATGGAAAAACAACAGAAATGATTAGACTCCTAATCTAGCATGTTAGTCATAAGCGTTATGATGAACAGAGGGTATTAGTCTGGCATGTCAGTATCAATGTACAAATGTTGGTCTCTTTAAAACAAAAATGTCATGAACAAGCTTTGGTGTATCTGGAGTAGACTGCAAACTGTTGTTCAATCTCCCCTTATTTTTCTTTGAGCTCTGTTTGCCTTCTCCCTTCTTCTTTCTTTTTTTCCTCCCTGTTTCCATCTGCCCGCTGCAGCCTTCAATAATACATGAGGTGCAGAGACTGGAGAGAGTGAGTTAGACCTCGTGGAGGAACACTGAGAGAAAGCAGCAAGAAAGAAGGTGGGGAAAGGGGAATGAAGAGAGCAGAGACACATACGTAGGAACGCTACTGTTTAGGTGCAGGATGGTTCAATGGAAGACTGAGTGAAGAGGAGAAAGTCTGATAGAAGGGAGGAGTGGTGCTTGGTATTCATCATTTTTTCCTCTTCCCTGTAATGTTATCCTTAAGTTTGAGTTCATCTGTGATAATGGGAGGAGCTCAGTAGAAGAAGTACACTGTAAATGAAGGATAAAGAGGTAGTCATTAGCCTAATGGATCCCTGGATCAAAAAAGCAAAATAAGTACAGAACATCTGTAGGAAAATTCAAGTAAAGAAAATTTAATTAAAATAATTTCTCTTTGGATTAAATCAAAAGTTCAGTCACATCAGCTCCAATACAGTAACTTATATTATCTGTTGTCACAAACTGCAGTGTTCTTAATTGGCACTTTATGTGACAGACCAGCGCAGAGTAGTGCATAGCAGTGAAGTAGCGTGACCCACCCCCTGTCTAAACTCTTATCTGTGCAGGGTATGAGGGGGATGCTGTGTACTTCCAGCATAATTTGATGAGAGGCAATTTTTTTTACTCATAAAAATACAAAATGTGTTTGCATGTCTGTGTTAATACTTATAGAACCATCTTTTGCTGAAGCTACAAGTCTTTGAGGATATTTCTGAATTTTTTTCTTCATTCTTCATTGCAAACTATTTCAAGCTCAGTTTTGTTGGATGGAGAGCTTCTCTAAGCATCACTTCAAATCATGCAGCAGTTCGGTTGGATAGGACTGGGCTTTTGGACCTTCTAACACATGAATATGCTTTGATCAAAACATTTCCATTGCAGCTCTTGCTGAATGTTTAGGGTTATTGTTCTGCAGGAAGGTGAATCTCTGCACCAGGCTCAAGTCTTTTGTAGCTTCTAACAGGATTCTAACAGTGTTCCAGGATTGCCCTGTATTTAGCTCCATCCACCTTCCCATCAACTGTGACCAGCTTCTCTGTCCCTGCTGAAAAAAAGCATGATGCTGCCACTGCCATGTATCACAATAGGAATGGTATGTTTAGTTTGATGAGCTGTGTTGGTTTTCTGCAAGACATAGTGTTTTGCATGTAGGCTAAAAGGTCCACGTTTGCTGTGCCCCCAACATGGCTTGTGGAAAATTGCAAATGGAGCTTCGTATTGCTTTCTTTTCCATAAAGAGGACATTTGTGAAGTGTTTAACTCATAGTTGCTCTGTCAACAGTCTTCCATCTCCAGAGTCACCATGACCCTCTTCGTTGCTTCTTCACTGCTTCCTCTGAGACTTGAGACATTAAAGGTTTGAAGTTTTTTCTTTTTTCTCTTTTCATTTGTGTGTAGTCAATTTTATATTCAGGGGAACTACACTTTTTTATCAAGTTAAATTGCTATCATGGCTTTTTTGTTTTGTTCTCTAATGAAAATGTGGTTCATGTCAGTATCCATAATGTTGCATCTCTGCAACTAAAACTTGATATCCCTGTAGAGTGTCTATACTTCACAATTAAGCACTACTTTGTGTTGGTCTATCACATAAAATCCCAATAAAATCCATTGAAGTGTGTGATTGTAACATGAGTAACATAAGAAATTGTGAAAAAGTTCAGTACTTTTGCAAGGTATGTATGTTGTTTAAAATAAGAACGGACACTTTCACTTGTCCCCTTTTTTAAAGTCTGAAGTTAAAACCCATAAATCTTAGAATAACTAAAACAAAACGATCCTCTACTTACAGAATATTATTCCAACCACAATGACTCCAATGATGCCCATCATGATCATCATCTGTAAAAGGAAATTAAGACAAAATCCTTTAGTTTTTTGCTTGAAAACAGATGAAAACACCTTGTGAGCAACACAATAAAACAACAACACCTTGCTGTTTGTATTTCTTTTGGTTTACTTATATAATTCCTTTTGTTTCCACTAAAACTCTTCAGTAACAGACGTCTCTCTTCCGTTTTTCCTGAGGCATCATTGCAGGCCTCTGCAGCAGCTCATTAACAGATTATAATGTCTTCCTCTAAACAGAACACCAAATGCCAGTAGGCTTTTGCTTGACTCAGACATTATTAGTCTCTCTGTGATGAAACTCAAATGTGCCCACCTTGCAATTCTTCCACCAGTACTTGTTTTTTAGCTTTGCTGCACAGCTTTCAAATTGGGAGGCACCGGCTTGGAGAGCATCTGCTCTGTCATCCAACTCTGAAAGCTTCTGGTCCCTTTCCAAAACCTTGTCCACGTTCACCCTCATAATATCCACCACCTAGAGACGGCAATGAGATAGCATTTGACAACAGAGGAGGAGGGGAACAGAAAGGATTAAAAGATTGATGGAGGAAATAAAATTGATACCTCTGAACCTACACACCACAAAGAACGGCATAGAGTGCTTTTTTAAAATTTCTTTTAAACATTTCAGAAACTAGCACAGTACAGGTTTGGGATCTTAGCTCATCTCACCTCCTCAACTTGGGCCTGTGTCTGCTGAAGCCTGCGGTTGCTGCTGGTATTGGGTGGGCCCGGCGGTGCACCACCTGGGGCTCCATCTGCACCAGGGGCACCTGGAGCACCTGGAGGTCCAGCAGCTGGAGGGGCAGCAGCATCGGGGGCAGACCTGTAAACAAAAATGACTGTCTTAAAAATAAACACTTAAATCATTAAATTCCTATATGATGTGGGTACCACATAAATCTCAAGGTCCATGTATAAAAATTAAGAGACCACTTCTTTAATATCTTTGCATTTTCTCTGGTTTCACTATTTATTAGTGTCAGTTTGAGTAAGATAAACATTTCTTGTTTATTTTGTAAACTACTGGCCATAGAGAAATATAAAGATTTGCCATTTTGTGCAATAATTTGCAGAAAATTAAAAAACACAATTTTTTTTTCACCGCAAATAATGCATAAAAAGTTCATCTTCATTTTTAAACAACACAGTGCTGATGTTTGAACTTAGAATGAGTTCAAAAACCTGTATTTACTGGAATCACTCTGATTTTAAATCACAGCTTTCATGCATCTCAGCAGGCTCTTCACCAGTCTTTCATGTTGCTGCTGCTAATTAACCTGATCAGTAGTAGAATGATGATGTGTGCTTTGTATGAGAAAATATTTTAAGAAAACAACTTTAATGTATGTAGAGAACCCAGCTGTAGAAAAAGTAGATGCAAAACTGAGTTATAAAATAGGCCACTTGGCAAACAGCAGCACAGCTCAGGGAACAGTGAAGAACAAAAGGGTTTGAGCTAGGACTCTATAATACCTTTAATCACAATCATCACCACAGTATCATAATTCCAAAGCACTGCATGAATGCAGTAGATGGTCAGATGTTAAAAATTAAACTTTGCATGCCAGTAATATATTTGGCCACTTGGAGGGGTTTTAACTCTCCTTAAAATTAATTGGCCAAAAACCCAAAGCTCAGGGAGAATAGCAGGGCCATCAAGGTGATGATATATTGCAATGAATGTCACGTTTTCCTATTTAAAGCCTTAGTTAGAACAAAAAAGGTAACGTGCATCACAAAGATAGTTCAAAAAGAGCAATAAAAAAGGGAGCAGAGCCTTGTGAAACAGGGGTTAAATTAATAGGTGGAAATAAATCATTAAAAAATTATGATTTCCCATCTGGAAAAAAGCATGAGAATATGTTTAACTGAGGAATAAAAGAGATTATACAGTTTCTAGCAATGAACTTTGACACACAGTGTTAATCAACAGAGAGACAGCAAAAAAAGAACGCAAGAGGAAACTGGAGGAAGCCAAAAATGTATTTAAAAAACTCCACAAAGAGAGCAGCCAATGAGGCGACTTCTGGGAATGAAAGTCACAGCTCAGCAGAGGTGGCTCCAGAAAGTTTCTCTAAGGCGGGCCAGATAAGGGCCACTAAAAATCTTGGGGGTGGCACATTAAAAGCAAAAAGTCAGATTCTGACAGAGTTTCAGGAGTTTTGTGATGCTGTTGTCATTTACATGTACAATGAAGTGGGTGGGGGAGCAGAACCGAAAATGTATATTTAAAAGGTGGCAGAAAATAAATAAATAAATAAATATTTCAGTTCACTGAAATGTGTGTGTGTGTCCAGCGCTTCTGCTGCTCAGGGAATAATAATAATAATAATAATAATAATAATAATAATAATAATAATAATAATAATAATAATAATAATTACACAACGATGTTTGCAATAACTCCAGCTTCTGAGGCAAACTAACTAAAATAATACTATGTTAAAAAGCTTAACAAGAGGATTTTTGTAATGTAAACCATGAAACCACCTCAGTTTGGATCTCCTATAGGATTAGCTGTGGCAGTAATCCAACTCTATATACATAATTTAAGAGATGTGACGAAAATTTTCACATGCGTCAGCAAAAATCACAGTAAAGTGAAATAAAACAGCTCAGTATTTGATCCTGTAAAAACACATGCAAATGATTTAGAACTGATTATAGATTCATCCGGATCAGCTTCTGGAGTCTCTAGTATTGTTTGACATTTAAAAAAAAGGCGCAATGGAGAATCCGCATTAATACTCACATCTTCTATGCAGCTGTTTGAACTGACTCACGGGCAGCGGTGGAAGTGGGAAAGAAGAGGGAGGGTCCTAAAGTAATACTTATAATAATAATAAAAAAAAAAAAAATCAATGAAAAGAAGTGATGCGGATCTGAAGGCACTTATCCGGGGGGAAAATCTGAGGTTTTAATTAGTAAAGAGGTTTAAGTAGCTTCAGAAAAGGGCGGGGAGTCTTCTTGGCGCAGTGGAGATCTTATAGCGATGCATTTATACTGCAAGTCGTCAGCAAAGTACCGCAATACCGAGCCACGTATACAGGTCGAGCAATAACGCACAGTGTGGCTGGGAAAGAATGATGGAGAGTAATGCAAGTTCAAGAAGAGAGGTGCGCTTCTAAATTATAATCCAGCCAAGAGATGAATCCATGAATGTTCAGGTCCCAGCGGGGCTGCTGCGTCCAGCTCTTCCAAGTGATGCTGAGTGTTTGGAACTGCTCCTGGATGCTGATCGAGGACGCAGCGCTGATTTTAGGTTCGGTAGTTTCCTCTTCTGAAAGCTCCAAACAAATTTCAAGATCAGGAGAAAGAAAGTGCAGTGATTAGAAACCAGTTGTTTCTCGTTTAGTCCTGTCTCCTCCGCTATTTCTCTCTGCGCGTCTTGGGAGGAAGTGCGGCACTTTCGTTCGTGCAAAGTGTTTCAGCTGCAATAATGCGTCTCCTCACTTGGACTCCCAACTACAGTGCGGCACCCCTCCCCTCCCCTTCGCTCCCCTCCTCTCAGGCTTTGCAGTGCTGCAGCTCTCCGTGTTGGATGGGGCGGCGGGACCAGACTGCGGTATAGTGGACAACCAGAGGAGTGTTGACTCGACTGTTTTCCTCTCCCTGGCCCGGGATTCTTCCAATTACCCCCTGCTACTGTATCACATTTCCCTTTGCAACTACCTCTGTTTGATTCAAGTCCAACCTATTTAAATCTGCACCGTGTGCACTCTGACAGACCCACTTATTCAACAAAAGTAACAGCTAAATCAGCCGTGGAAAATTGAGGTCCTAAAGAAAACGCTGGATTGGAAGAATGAAGAGCACCAGTCCAAATGCAGTTTAATTCATGAACTTTATACAAAACGATAAGGATGTTTGAATGGATTTCAGATAATTATTGTTTTTTTTTTTTTTTTTTTTTTTTTTTTTTTTTTTACTGTTTTCCTTTAAATTGAACATTTTCTACTCATTGATTGTATGTTAGAACATAACTAATTTAAACATAGACTTTAATTCATTCATTCATTTATCCAGGTTTGCTCCATTGAAGTCACAGATTTCTTCTGCAAGGAAGAACTATATTGCATCAACTGCAAAGATCATAAAACAGATCAACCTTGTCTTCTTCTTTTGTAATAATAGCTATATACATACATGCAAATATGCCTTTTTTATTTCTTACCAAATTTATATATTTTAATGTCTGTACATTGAGTGCAAAGAACGAAACGTATGGACACTCTTTCAGCTGGGCTTTCAGTTCATTCAGGGATACAAAAATTTGCTCATGAAGCTCATATTGAAGATTGTTCCACCTTGGCTGAAAACCCAAAAGCTTTCTCTCTGCAGTTCTTACTCTTGGAACTGCCACTTTTAAAATGGTCTTTGGATGTCTATTGAAATTTCTTTGTTTCTATATGTAAAGACACAATGAATGAATTTTAACCAGAATTGCTTTGTATATGAGCAAGCAATGATGAGAATGTAGGGATGACCTGCTTACATGTCAACATTTTGCCTTACTGTGCAGTGTTTTTTTTTTTTTTTTTTTTAATTCTTTATTCTGTTTTTTGATACATATTTCTTATTTTTTGTGTGAGTCTATTGTACAGAAATTTCCCCATCATGGAACAATAAAGGATATTTCTATTCTATTCTTCTACATCAGTGTAGAGCAGACAGAATCTCAGTGATGTGTGATATAGATTGTCCAACATGCAAACACCACACCAATAATTTCTCTTTGCAAAATTTCTCCTCATTCCTCTCACATGCTCTTTCCATCAGCTGATCACAGATGTTTTCCGATGCCATGCTCTCTATCTAAACCAGAACCTTTGCAAAAGAAACAGGCACACAGTGTTACAGATCCCCCACTATAATTAACATAGGGTCTAAGGCAATTTACCACATTCATCCTGCTGTGTTTGTTGCACAAATATTTACATTTGTGTGAAAAAGGCTGTTTTGCTCAAAAACAACCAGTAGACATGAATATAGCATCTGCAAGTTGTTATGGAGACCAGAAGCAAAACACTCTTGCTTTGTTAATTTCCACTTTCCTATTAGTGTTAAGAGCTTCAACCAAAGCCATTATTTAAGCATTGAAATCACAATAAATATAATTATTCTGATATACGTTACCATTATGCAGAACCAACAGGTTCACGTTTTACTGCAGTGTAAGCCTTGTATGAGTTGTAAGGCGCTGATTTTTAATGCTTTTGCTACTACATTGTTCATTTAGGACAAAAATGTATGATGAGTGTTTCTGTGAAGGAACAGAGTTCATCAGTCTATCACACTTTCATCAATTGCCAACTGGTTTAGTTTGTTATGGTTGTAGAAAGGGGTCAGCTGGGGCACTAATGGACATAGTTTGGTATAACATCTTTAGACACCTCTCAGTCATTAGTACCATTGAGACTGACACTGTGCTGCAGTAGTTTATTTCAGCTTAGGCAGCTCTGACCCTGTTGATGACTTTTGTTGCTTGAACCACAACAGAAGCTGTTCCTGTTCCAGTTCAGTACCAGATGTTCTGACCCAAGTGTCTCATCATGTATATGTGTAGTAGAGGAATAGAAAACCAATAGACTCAAAATCTCAAATATTCATGCTGCTGGTTTTGTGAAACTGAAAGTTATGCGTTTAAATAGTGGTGTGGAGTCCAGTCTGGGAGGTCATTCATGATTTTTAGTCCTGGGACCACTTCTATTTAATATCTACATGCTCCCACTAGCTCAGATTATAGCAGGTAATAAGATTAGTTACCATGACTACGCAGATGATACACAGCTCTATATCACAATGTCACCAGGTGACTTTGAACTCATCCAAGCACTGAACAGATGCTTAGAACAAATCAATGTGTGGATGTACCAAAACTTTCTCCACCTTAACAGAAATAAAACTGAAGTTATAATCTTTGGACCCACAGAAGGAACAATCCAGAGTCGGTGCACAGCTTCAGTTATTACAGCTATAAACTAGTGATCAGGCCTGAAATCTGGGTGTAGTGATGGACTCAGACCTGAACCTCCAGAAACACATAAAGACAGTTACAAAGTCAGCCTTCTATCACCTGAAGAACATTTCTAGGATTAAAGGACTAATGTCTCAACAAGATCTAGAGAAACTCATCCATGTGTTTATCTTTTGTCGCATTGATTACTGCAACAGTGTCTTCACAGTCCTGCCTAAAAAAATCAATCAGACAGCTGCAGCTGATCCAGAATGCTGCTACTCACGTTCTCACTAAGATCAGGAAAATAGAGCACTTCACCCCAGTTATAAAGTCCTTACACTGGCTTCCTGTAGCTCAGAGAATAGACTTTAATATGCTTCTGTTAGTTTATAAATCACTGAACGGCTTAGCACCAAAATACAATAAAGACCTGTTATCATTGTATCAACCTTCCAGACCACTCAGGTCTTCTGGTTCTGGTCTACTCTGCATCCTCAGAACCAAACATGGAGGAGCAGCTTTCAGTTTTTATGCTCCACAAATCTGGAACAAACTTCCAGAAAACTGCAGAACAGCTGAAACACTAAGTTCCTTTAAATCAAGGCTAAAAACAAACCTGTTTAGAGTTGCCTTTAATTGGTAGTAAGTGGAACACTGATCAATATTTTCAAATTATATTTGCTTGAAGATCTTTATGATATTGATGCATTGATATTTGCTTGATGATTCTGATGATTTTTACATATATTTGCTTGATGATTTTGCTGTGTACTTGATTGATGTTTTTATGATGTGAAGCACTTTGAACTGCCTTGTGGGTGAAATACAAATAAACTTGAACAGCTGCTCATAGTTCATTACTCTTTGAAAATCAGAGTAAACTGGTTTGTTGCAGTCACAAATGCTGTGTACTTTGATTAAAAACATTGAAGAAAAGCAGATACTACATTTCAAATGGACCATAACTAAGACAATGTCAAAAATCAGCTGCAGACTGATCAAAGGTCAACATCTATCAAGAAATAGGCACATTTTATGGATTGATGAATGCAAAATAATTTTTTTAGTTCTACAAGCTGCAGACAACTTGCAACCAAACGTTAAATTCAAGTCACAGCACACTGTGAAGCATGGTAGCTGACGCATCATGCTATGGGGATGTTCTCAGATTATTGAGCCGACCCACTTACCCAGATATGGGTATCTGGGATCCCTTTGACAGCATCCCGACACTTGAAGAGCGCAAGTTCTGTCATACCAGAGGAAATGGTTTCAACAAGCAAACGACCCCAAAATCACCAGTAAGTGAGCAGCATCTTGGTTTCAGACCAACAAAAATTATGCAGTGGCCCCATTAGCTCAAGTATTGTTCAGTTTATACAATAAATGTTGAAGTTTAAGAAAAATACTGATACCAAAAGTCTGTGCCTAATCTTCCACTTTCATCACCTTCTGTAGAGAAAAAATTTAATCATTTTTCTTTATGCTTTGGTTTGGAATAGAATGAGCAGTATTTCCATTGAAGTCACAAATAGAAACAAACTATTATAGAAATTTAAACCCACTGCTTTTAATTTTAACACAGCTGCATACAATTTACCTTTATTTGTAATTTATTTTCTTCAAAACTGTCCTTGCTGGTTATTTACAGCCATAAGTGATTTAAAAAAGGACATTACTGCCTATAGTTTCAGAATGACAAGCCAATATGTCATTTTGTCTCATGGTGCGTGTCCCTTTAAATCTTCTATCTGAACCACTCTTTTTGGGCTTGAGCCTTTGGTCTACACCCACCTGCCCAAGCAGGAAAAAAATAAATCAGGTGTAAACTGAATGGAAGTAAGAAATGATCACGTTATGATGTATTTTCATTGTACTTCCAAGCTTTTAAACAATCTTTATTAAGTTCAAAAACTACAGGAACATAATGGCTGAAACATATTTTCTCATTCGATCAACATAACAATGATATGATGAATTTACACACAGAAACTCTTGACAGTCCTTGTTGAGTGAGGATTGTTGCAGCGTTAGCGGTGCTTTCCGGTGCGGTTGAAGCGTCTGTAGAGGAATCTGATCCTCTTCTCCAAGTTGTGTCTGTCCAGAGTCATCATCCTGTCTCCCACCATCTTCTTTTTCCTAATCAAACGCTGCAGCTCATTACCTCTAAAACCTTTCAGCCAGCAGGGGGCCAAAATGAGGTCTTTAGGATGGGCTTTGAAATCCCCTAGACACAAAAAGTAAAATGAGATTACTCCACAGATTATGTATAAGAAAGAGGAATAATAAAGAATTAATAAATAATAAAGAGGAAAAACATTCTTTCTATATCACCGGAAAATTATTTATTCCATCAGAGTCTGTTTACATTTCCTCTAACAGTGATGTTTTTTACTGAGAAATCATCCTCTGAGACTCAGATTATAATTTGTTGTAAATTATCTTGTTCACATACAAGCTAATTAAAATAATCAAAATAATATCTATGGCGAAAAGAAAATCTATATTTATAATATACTTTATTTAATTGCTTACCTAATATACCGATGTTGTCATAAACTCCAAACATGCTCCTCTTCTCGGTCCATCTGTCAACAACTTTAGGCTGAGGAATAGCATGCATCCTGATCTGGCAGCTTGTCCCTGTAAAACAGATTGCTGCATTCAGCACTGAGTTTATCACAGGTGTTACGATTACAGCAGCAAAAGCTGGTAGAACAACAGATTTTCACAGCATTTATAGCCTCCATGTCTTCAAAGTTAATCAGGCAAAAATAAATAATGTGAATTTGAGGGATATGCATAAATGATTTCACAATATTTTAAACAGCCAAATAGCAAAACATTATATTACTAGAGTGGTGGCAAAATGATTGCAGAAAATGTGAAGGATTGTGAGATTAGTAAACAGAATATAATACTTTTAATATCAGAAGTGCAAAGCTAAAAAGTCTATAATTATACACAATATATACACACAAAAACCCAACAACCAACTGAATACAAAAAGAGTAGCTATTGGAACAAATTGAGAAAAAAAAAATCAATAAGAATTACTAACATATAATAACTACTGTCTCCAGACCAACTTAATTAGAATGATTTAAATGAAATGTAATTAAACACACAGATTTATTATTTCATGGTATAATTTCAGCCTCAGTCTTACTAAATCTTTGGTCGATTTAATATTTTAAACAGTTTTCTATCTGAAAGAACATAAAACATTCAAAAATGTTGAATGTTTTTAGAAATAAATATGTCAAATTTATATGAAGAATCAAAATTTACTGTTGTTTCTTGTTTAAAACTTTTGCCACCTGACCTGGTCTGATACATATCTACATCACATTGGTAAACAATGAGTTTTCCAGCCATGTAATAATATTTTGTTGTAACTTGGTGCTCTATCAAGCTGAGAAATTCACAGATCACCAAAGTGTGCCTTGATTGTTGGGAGAATGATTGTTGTTTTGATCTGACTCTTTCCTCATTGAAGTGCTCCTGGGTAGAACTGGGAGGAAGATCGCTCTCTCAGATGATAAGCAACTGCGCATAGATGGTATCATGATGCTTTACTGTTGGAACAACACAAAACTCTGCCGTGGGGACTTTTTATTTTTAGGTGTCCTAAACAATCAAAAGAAGCACTTGTCTAAGAAATACCTTTGCACAACTCTTCTGCTGTTCTATCTTGTGTTTTATGCAAAATCTCTGTCTGATTTATTATTTATCTTAAACAGAAGTCACTTCATTGCTTCCCCCTTTTGTCCTGGTGCATACTGGAGTCTCTTAGAAGATAATGATTTCAATTATATCTTTTATAATAATAAGTCTGCAAGGTAGACTGATTGAAGGACTTCAAGCAACCTTATAGATACTAAATCAGGTGGTAGTTTTCTCCAGCGTGAAATGTCAAAACAAAAACTGAAGCAAAAACGTTTCAAAAACACAACATTGTGCTACAGACAAAACTGATGACTGGTCGAGGTTATACCTTCATATATTAATCTTGTTTCAGTTTATGGCGGAGTGCATATAATAAACTGGTAGGCAGCGGTACAGGCTCTAAAATAAAGCTGGTATTGGACACATTACGTTTACTGGAATCGTTCTGACCTGTAGAAATGGTCCTGACTGGGAGCAGCAGAGTTCCAGCAGAGTGGAAGAAGGCCGATCCAGCTCTCCACAAACCTCCGAGTACAAACATCTCCAGTTTTCTGTAGAAATAAATCATACAGTCAGATTAAAACTCATACAGGGTGTAAACCGAGTGACGGTCTGTCGTCACAGACTGAGCTTTCTTAGCTTCTTCATTTATAGCTACACTGACCCTTAGCTTTAGCATTAGCTTCAGCTAACACGTTGCTTAAAAGTCAATGTTGAGACTTGTACCCGTTTCCGTGCTTAATAACAGTCCTATATCAGATGATCCTTACGTTGCAACAGCAGAAAACACTTATTTTTGGAGATATAATGACAAAAAGATGTGTTATTGTCGCTTCGACGTGCTCTCTATGCAACAAACCATCTTTACACGATGTCCCACAATGCAGCGCGGGTCTACCGTAATGTTGGTTAAGCGGCGCAAGAAAAAATGTCATCGTTTCAGGATTCTTGCGTATTCTTTTTTATTTTTGGTTTACTGCCAGTAGAGGGAGCTATTGGTAGTGGGTGACAGATTTCAAAACCAAAAGAAGGACAATTAAGTTACCTACCTGGTTCAAACAAGGTGTATAGAAATGCAAGTTTAATCAAGATACGTATTTAAATCCTTTTTATGGACAAAAAGTGTGTTTTGATGATCTTCTCAACGTTCACATAAGAAATTAAGTAAGAATGACAATCTGTGACTAATTCACACAAACTTCAATTTAGTAAATTACTAAATGATGTTCACATGTTCTGCATTAAGGATATGTTGTAACATAATTACTCATAATCATCACTTTATCATCAGGGGCCTGCAGAGACCTTCAAAGGAGCAGATGCTCAAAGTTTCAAAAGGAGCCACATGGAACAAATTTTTCAAAAACAATACCCCACTAAGATATTTACCATGGTCTATTCAGTTGAAACCACCCACATTAAAACACAATGTAAACATATGGTCTGTAGCTCAAACCACGTCATCCCACTATTTCTCAGACAGCAACAAAAAGGATGCTGAAATTTCCACCTGTGGGTCTGTGTTCTACATTATTCTGATAAATAAAGGGTCTTAAAAGTTTGTTGGGTTTTTTTTTAGGTCGACACTTAGGGTTGGTTCCCTTTCTTTGCTGCGGAATTTGTCTCTCAAGTTCATCATCTTCTCGCCCCTTTTTTCCTATTTACGTCAACAAGGCACTCTGCGGCTGCAATATTATTCAGATACTGCAATTAATTGATAATACTCAACAACTGCTGTGCTTTACCGATACAGAGGACAAACTCTAAATATTGAAGCTAAAATTATATTAAATATTATAGAATTTATTTTATGATGATTGTGACTTGGCAAAGCACCCATTTGGCCTGTTTTACTCTCTCACCCATATATATTTTCTCTAGTTGGCCCGGGATTAGGTGCTACTTGCTTCCATGTTGAACACTTAAGTTTTTCTCTTCTGTTTGCGGAGCAACTTCACACTAAAGCTTAAAATATTCTTAGGGAGCTGTCATTTTACCAAAAAGTGCATTGTCCACTGTAACGTTTACTAAAGGTGATTAACTCATTTCTTGTGCCTTTTTTAATGTCACTGCTGACCTAAAATCACAGAACAGAATTAGCTGTTTGAATTTACTTTTGAAATTTTGCAGTGGAAATCCTCAGTCAATCACTCAGTTGAGTTTTTCTTGTCAGTCCACATTTGTTAGTTAAAAAAAAACGTAAGAGTCTTATGAATTCATTTTAATGTTTTAATTAACACTAAAACATATTCTACCAAGCACAACAGAGTAGAGTTTCTAAGATAAATAACTAAAACAAGAATATAAACAATCAGTTTTATTAAAGGGGCACTTTGGAGATCATGAGCAAAATGTCAGATGCTCGAGCACCGAAACTTCCAGCTGCGAGTCTTGGGGGCATGTCTCTACCAGTTTTGCACGTCTTAAAACTGAAACTTTTGCCCATTTCCTTCTTCGTAAAATAACAAAGCACATACCACTCTCTGTCTGCATGTTTGTTTTAAAGTGTATTTCAGACATTCTCTTTTATACTGAAATTGGTGTCTTTCTCTTTATTAGTATTTCTTTGAATTAAGCATATCAAAAGATATAATTTAGGATAGATTTCCATCATATGTCTTTCAGCAGGTGTTTACATAAAACTACTGTAATTAAAAGAAAAACCTTGGCACAAATTACAACCATGATATATATCATTTAATATCAAGGATACAGTTTCTTTTGTGCACAGATGGTGTATAGTTCTTTTAAAGTTTTGTCTACATTAGATAGAGGCCGACTTCCATTTCCATAGAAAACTAATAAATAAACACCTATTATTTGTAGAATTTTTGTCTCTTTGTTTGCATTTTAAATTTTGATGTTTATTTTTGTATTCTAATGAGACTGTTGTCAATACTCACTTCATTCTGTTCAGGGTTGCATATAGCTTGGAGTCTCGAGTCGCTCTTGTTTTAACTTACTAGGAGACGTATGAAGCTGGGCTAACTCAGGTTAATAACAAAGTATACATGCGTACTTAAAATTTCAAGGTCAGCATGGAACATGGTCAGGATGCAAAAGGCAACATGGAAAACCCCCAGCCAAGGAAACAGGAAGTTTCTTGAAGTGTTGGTCACAGTTCGAAGGAGCCACCAAAAATGTCTAACAAAGCATTATGCAGACAAGTTCCTTTTATGATAAATGATCCAATTTCAAACAGGTTAAAGTGAAACCTTCACGGAAAACCCAAATTATTAATCTTTTCATTTTCATCTTTAACAAGAAAGAAAGAAGGAAAGAAAGAAAGAAAGTTCTTTAGTTTGTTAGTATTAGAATTTAAGGTTGTATTTACCATGCAGGTTTGTACAATTCTTGAGATTTTGATCACAGATACAATGCCTTGCAAAAGTATTCATGCCCACCCAACAAATGTCAGCTGGGAACAATCTTGTATTTCCTTAATTTTCGTGTATTTTCTTAACAACTACCGCTATCAAGGAACCCTCAGCATATTTTGTGCCTTTTTTGTGTTAAAGACCTCAGAAAAGAAAACTAAAATCAATTGGTCATACCCCAAAGAGAACTGGAAATTGATATTGGCCAGAAAGAGCCTGATTTTGGATCTCTATTCCTAGATGTAAATTTTAAATTTAATACAGAGATCATGAATGCATGACACTTCAAATATCATTACCTACCAATTTCAAGGAGTCCATTGCTATTGCAAGAATTGCATCTATTGATATTGCAATGAAAACAGTGCTTTGATACAATGTGCAGTGCCACTGTAAACCTATTCAGATGGAAGAAGTTAATTATTCAGTCAAACAGCCAAGAGGTCCATGGTAAATCTGGAGGTTCTGCGGAGATCCACAGCTAAGGTAGGACAATTTGTCATGCACTCCACAGCTCTAATACGTATAGGGAAAAGTAGCAAAAGTAGCAAAAGGTTTTCCATAACTGATGTTAGGGACACAGCAAATACTAAAGAAGGTGCTCAGGTCAGATGAGGCCAAAATGAAGCTTTTTGTCCTATAGACAAAACACCATCACTAGGAAAACTGACACTGCACATCTCCCTGAACCAACCATCCCCATGTAAAACATGATGATGGCAGCATCATGCAGAGGAGACATTCTCTATCCAATATGATTGAGCTTGAGCTGCTTTGCAAAGAAGGGCAAAGATTTCAGTTTCAAGACTTGCAAAGGTGGTACAAACAGACCCCAAAGACTTGCAGCTGCAATTGAAGCAAAAGGTGGTTCTATAAAGTGGTGGGGGCGGTGGGGTTAGCTGAATACAAACACAGTTTTGCAAGTTTGTTGCTGTAGCATGACAAAATGGGGAAAAAAATCAAGGGATATGAATAGTTTATTATTATTTTAAAAACAAAAGATAAATTTCAGTACTTACTTTGTTTAATCGTGTGATATGCATCCTGCGACGTTTCTTCTGGGGACTCTGAGTGCTGTGCAACAACCTTTCTCTGGGTGCAACAAAGGCCGAGAGTCTGAATATTATCTCATAACTTCAGTGGCAGATTGCAGAGGAGTTTTACACGCAAATTTCTGCTTGTTGTCTGTTATCAGATGTTCACTGCAAAAAATTAAATCGCAAGTGGAAATGTTTACTGCAGATGCACAGATCTTTATTTGGCCAAGCATTTTATTTCACCGCTCTATAAAGCTTGATTTACAAGTTTTTTTCATCAGTATTTTTATTCATACCTGCTTTTACAAACCTGGAGCAATATGTTAATGACTAAGTTCTTCTGATACAGTATCTTGCATAAGTATTGATAGTCCTTTATTTTTTCCCCTATTTTGTCACATCACAAACATAAACTTTATGGTTTATTTACCATAAACATCAGTGTATTTTTTGGGATTGTATTATACAGCTGTATAGTTAATAAATCATCAGTGTCATGCATTTCTACATTAATGAAACAGTCTGACAAGAATTCTTTTCCATTCTTACATTTAATTTTTAATTATTATACATTTAAAAAGCCCAGGAGCTTTTCCTAAGACACTCGGTGGAAATCTCTTTAGGATGTCAGGAATGGAAGGCAGACAGGACTGGCACATGTAAACATCAAATTTATAAAAAATCTTGCATTTTCCAAATGATCAAAAAGTCTCCACTGGTGGCACATGTTCTCATTGAAGTCTCAAGCTTTGACAGACATGTCTATTCTCCATAAAAAAAAAGACTTATTTTCCCCTGAATTTCAGGACACATCAGATACAGCAAACCAACAGACACCACAAATACTGGCTATGTGTTGTAGAGGAGGGTTGGAGTTTAAAGTCCAAAATGAGACACACATTTGTCACACAGAATCAGGGGTCAACCTTCTTAAAGTCTGACTTTTCCGGTGTGTGTGAATGCACTGGTGTGCATTTTTCTGAAACTATGAACTAGCAAATTGCTTTATAGCCTTTGCATCATGATCTGGGGGTGCTTTTGAGACGGGAATTAAAAGATGGCTGGAGCTGATTAGACAATGTATAGAGCTAAATACAGGGCAATTCTGAAAGAAAGCCTTGCTAGAAGCTGCAAAAGGTCTAAAACTGAGAACATTGCAGTGGTTTAAATCAAAGCGTATTCATGTGTTGGAGTGGCCCAGTCAAAGTCGAGACTTAAATCTAATTGACAGTTTGTGGCAAGACCTGTAAAATGATGTTCAAAAATATTCTATGCTTTGACTGGGCTTGAGCTATTTTGCAAAGAAGACTGGGGAAAAATCAGGGAGGTAAACAAATGCAGCCTACACTTTTCAGACTTTAAATTGTAAAATAATCCAACAACTGTGTATCATTTTCCTTCAGCTTCAAAATTATGTACATTTCTGTGCTGGTGTATTATATAAGACCACAAGATAAGTTAATAGTTTGTATTTGTTATGTGACAAGATGTGAAAAGTTAAAAAGTGTCAAATACTTTTACAAGTTACTGTAGATCCGGATTTCTTATCAGCATCACCAGAGAAGTTGTTGCCTGCAGACATCAGGCTTGTTGGGATGTTTATTGGAAACTTTTAATGCTAAGCACCTGAACATTTTCTAATAACTTTTTTGTTGCCAAAAACATTCAACTAATTTCTAAAGTCGAATTATTATTCTTTTTTGGGGGGTAGCTTTTTAAGTAAAACCATGGACTAAAATGCTGTTTATAGTTTAAGATCTCAACTTAATCTCTTATGCTCTTGTTAATAATGTTAACAACATTATTGCTGTGTTAAGCTTTAATTGTTTGGGTTTCCTGATACACAAGAGTTGGACTGAAACCATAAGAACCTCCCTTCATTCACGCTGTTTCTCTTCTAAGCTCCGTGCACAGACACACAGACATGCTGACAGATGTAGGCACTTTCAGTCTTACTACTGCAGAGAGACAAATGGAATATTTTGTCATTTTCAAAAAAACAAGCGCAGCAAAGTTGATCTTTGTCAGTATTTCATTTTTGCTAACACATCTGCCAGTGCATGGAAATAAGCTTGAACAAAACATTATTGAACATTATACATTTCCATTTACCTCATGCAGACAGTAGCCTGTGCAGAGAAGGCTCGCCTTTTTACTGTAAGAGTGCAGGATGTGCGCACATTTACCTCACTGACTTTTTATTTTTTTTGATTTTTCTAACAAGGGCAAACCCCTGTTTGCATGTAAAATACATGCAGAGTATAAGAAAAAGACAAAAAAAATGAAAAAAGTGCCCTCTTGTAAGATTGATAAAACTTTATGCAGGATTGAGTCTCAGTAAATAGCAAGATGATCATATGCTTATGTCGCAATAATCTTCACCGCTAAGCAAAGCGCTGACATGAAAAAAAGGTTCACAGCAGAGCAGAAATAATATCAGCCTCTTCTGCCAGTAAACTCAGTGGAACATCACTTAGCATCACCCTACATATGCAAAATGCTGTCACTTATTCATACCTGTTATTTAAGCCACAGACAGGATTGCAATATCTCAAGAGGAGTCTACTCTCCATAGATGGTTAAAACTGAAGTCACTGTAGAAGATAAGGCTAGTTTAGGACAAAAAGAGTCAGAATATATTGAGAACGTGACAAAGGAACAAACTACTCATCCTCTGATTTTCTGAAGAACTTCATTTGACTATTTTCCAAGCTCACACTTATTAACATAATCATCACCCTCTAAAAACTCATAGTAGAATTTTTTCCATATGAGGGGCATTTTCCCTCACAATACCTTCACCCTCATATTCAGATACAGTGGAAGTGATAAAACATCAGCTGTGCAGTAGGAAAGACCACTTCACAGAGAATGACGCACACAGGCCCCCAACGCAAAGGGATTCTCACAGAACGAGACCTCAGACAGAAACATATTTCACACAGATTTTAATGTGAAGCCTAAAGGCAAAGTTCATGGTTTTATTTGATGAAAAGATGTTAAAAGTTTCACTTACACAGTATGTTGCATGTTTTTTTCTTTTTCTACCAAAGAAGCAGTTCCAACTGGAGGAAGTAAACAGCTTTGAGGTTTCACCCACACATACTCAGGTGTTCTGGTTCATAAATGTGACTTTAACTCTCTATCCTCCTCAGTGTATCTACAGTATTTATCTATTTTCCATACCTATCATTTGCTAAAATCTCTGGATAAGCTGTTCCTTCAACTTTGAGTTTGGTTGCTAAGAAAATCACAAAGTACTCTTTTTTTTAGTTGGTTCAATGATAGTTTTGTCTTTGCTGTTTTTTTCTTTTGTTTTTTTTTTTGTTTTTTTTCTTTGTCAAGTTTTATGTTGGAATCTTAGTTCCACCTCTAGATTGAATATGGAAGTAAAAGCATATAGAAAAACGTTTAAAATTATGGAGGATTTGCCCACTGTTGAAGAAAATCAATTGACTTTTCACCTGCAGAGTTAATGGCAGCCTGAAAGGAAAATAGAAAATGTAACAGATTTGAGGAAGAGATGCTTTGCAATTTAACACAAGACCTGGAATAAAGTTTTCCTCAAATTTAACAAGATTTAAAAACAAATAAATAAGGAGACAAGTCAAACAGGGGTGTAATATTACTTAAATCACAGTTTTAGAGATGTAGTTTGATAGGAAAAACTGGAATAACTCAATAGGTCATTGTTAATTTCTTTCAAACAAAAAAACTCATTAAATAAACTGAGAGAAAACAAACCATGCATGCTAGTGATGATAGTAAGATAGCAACCCACATTCAACAAAGCAGAATTTTGATTTAATTCATCAAAATTGAACTAAACAGTACCCTGAAGTTTGAATTTCAGACAATTAGTCCAAAACTAAAACATGTTTTCCTTGCAATGAAATTTGTATGACATACATAATGAAACAAAGAATCTTTTGTTCATGTAAATTGTATACTTCTTATTTAAAAAGGCATTGCATTAATTCAGTTCAATTCAGTTCATTTATATAGTGCCAATTCACAACAAATGTTGTCTCAACATTTTTTTTTTTTTTACAAAAAAAATTCAATCATACATACATTCTAATTGATTCTAGCTATCAAACAGTACAGTAAGCTCAATTAATTATTCAAAGTAGTTCAAAAAGTTTCTAAGGAAACCCAGCAGATTGCATCGAATCATTGACTTGCAGCATTCACTCCTCCTGGACGAGCATGTAGTGACTGCACGCCGTTTTGTTGTTGACTTTACAGCAATCCCTCATCCCAAGCATGCATAATTAACTTTTCATGGTGTGAAATAACAGGGAAAAAAATGTTAACATCATGACAGTATTTGAACTTCAGGTGAAGCTTATTAAATGTACAACATTGTATTTAATGATGTGTATCAGTGCATGAATAGTGACCCTTTTGGATTTTTAGTGTGTCCATCACTTCGACTCCACTGCTGGGATAGATTTCTGGGGCTCCTAACCTTCAACAGTGCTCATTAAAAGCAAACAGATGTCATGGTAAATGACCTGTACTTGTAAAGCACTTCACACTACATTCAGTCATTCACCCATTCATGCACACATTCATACACTGATGGCAGCAAGCTACTGCATTGTAGCCATAGCTGTCCTTCTTATCAACCATTCTTGATTTTCTGTTAATAAATTCTTAATAATGTATTTATTTGTGCGTTAGATGCCAACAGAAATAGGAAACTACAGTTTTCCTTGACCTGTTATTCGAGCACACCAATAACTTGAGTGAGTGACTGAGTAAGTATGTATGGATGGACAAATTATGACCCTTTTGGCTTTTCATATATCTACCACTGGCTCTCCACTGCTGTTGTAGATCCCTGATTATTGTAAACCTTTTAATGGTGCTGATTGAAAACAAACAACAATTTCCTCATGCTTTTGATTGTCATCCTCATTGTTTGCCATTCTTGCATTGCTTTGGTGTGGATTTGTTTAGATAATATCCTCATCTGCTTTCTCTCATTGCGTCAAACATGAGGCATGAAAATAGGTTATTGATATATTCTTCATCTGACTGTATACATAAGACTCTGTTGTGCAAAAACATTAGCTGGTACTCCTAGTTCGTGCTTTTTATAGAAAACACAGCTCAGAGGGCTTCAACGTGTCAGGCTGAGTTCAAAAGTAATTTTTTCCCCCCTAAGCTGGTACAAATAGCCATGAAGACCACCACAATCCCCAAGATTACTCATCTCTAGAAAAGTTTTGGTTTGCACAGATTGACTGAGATGTGGTAGAGATTATTTAGGTGTTATTAGGAGATAGGCACCGTTTTCATTACTTGAAGTCATATTTTTTTAACAATATCTGCAATGGATCCCTCCATTGCCTCAATAGCAATGGCAGCTCCTGGTGGGATATGAAAAACCAGACGGCCTTGTCTTGGTAGGTTCACAGTTGTGCCATACTCTTTCCATTTCCAGATCATATATTGAACAGCGTTCTGTGAGATGTTCAAAGCTTGGGAAATCTTTTTATAGCCTAAACCTGCTTTAAACTTCTCCACAACATCATCCCGGACCTGTCTGGTGTGTTCCTTGGACTTCATGTTGCTGTTTGCTCCCCAATATTCTCTTAACCAACCTCTGAGGCGTCACAGAGCAGCTGTATTTGTACTGAGACACAGCTGGACTCTATTTAGTCATCAGCAATCATCAGGGAACTTCTAAATGCAATTGGTTGCACTCAGAGAAAAGGGCCTGAATACTTTTGCACACCACACTTTTCAGCTTTTTATTTGTATAAAATGTTTTGAATCATGTATAATTTTCTTTCTGCTTCACAACTGTATACCACTTTGTGTTGCTCTTTCACATTAAATTCCAATGAAATATATTTATGCTTGTGGTTGTAAAGTGACAAAATATGGAAAAGCTCAAGGGGTATGAACACTTTTGCAAGTCACTGTAGATTACTACTAAGTATGACTAAATGCTGATATTAAACTAAATGGGTTTCAACAAAGTATTAATTTGAGGTTCTTCACACTTTTGCAACCAGGTTTTGACAGCTATTTTTTTGTTGTTGTTCAAAGAAACTTCTTTTTTTTTAGGTTAAATGGTGCTGGATAAATGTCACAAATTATGTGTAAAAAAAAAAAAAAAAAAAAAAAAAAAAAAAAGCTTAGAGATGGTTTATCACAAAATAACAAAAACTTGGGATTTTAACAGGGGCATGTACACTGGACAACTCTGCATTGTCCATGATGGAATCCATGTTAGGATGTTAATAACTATAGTACAAGGGTTCAAAAGAAAATTGGCAATTAAATCCATTTTAGTTTAAAACTTAAAGTCACATCAAGATAGAACAGTAAATTCCCCTAATAAACATTCTGATGAGAGTTTGCAACCAGAAATACATTTCCTTTTTGAGTCCACAGGGAGATATTTTTCATCTCTTAAATGAAAAATGGTTCCGATAATACTGGAAGTGACAAACACTGAGCCGAGAAGATACAAGAAAAATTAAACTGTGTCATCTTTTAAACATCATATGTGATTATCATGCATTACAGAAAAAAGTACACCTTGTTTACCTCAAAACTCAATGTGTTTACAGTTAATCACATTCCTTCTGGCTGAGGCTACATGAAATATGGTAAAACTATGAGATGTGAAACAATCCTTGCCGTTACAATTGTCTAAGAACTGACGAAAAGGAAAGTAAAGAAATGAGAATGGAGGGGATGATTCACTTTCATGAATATCCATCAGAGCAAGATTATCGTTCTTTAAGACCTGCTCTCATGTTCAGGCATCAGCCGAAGATCTGATTTGGTAACGTCCATGATTTGGTAACCATTGGGCGTGAATGCCTGGCAGTGACGGAGTAGTGACGGGCGTGTTTGGTGTTGCAGTTTCAAAAAAACAACCACAGCTTCCATGAATGAAACTGACATTGTTTGTAAACAAGATATATTCATTGTCTTTTATAGAGAAAACTAAAACAAACTATATCAAAGTTTCAACTGGTATTAAAGTATATCAGCTTTAAAGTATATTTAGAGGTACGCAGATATTTTTGTGTTATTGGGTTTGGTTCGAGTCATTTCTTGTGTGCTCCTTATTTGTTTAGATTGCAAATTGAATATTTTCACATATTGTTTGAGAGGATTTCTGACTGAAAAGACTCAGAAACTAGATAAGGATAGAGAGAATCCGTGGGAGGAAGTGGGACTCCCTGTTTACTTCACTGTCTTACAGTTTCCAGGCTGACAAAGCCAGACCGCATCAAAGTCTCCCTTGTAGCTGAAGTCACATGATCTGCAGAGGAACTACCCAACTCTGCCTCTGCTCACTCCCACGGGTTCATATATAAACCCCAAGTTGAACGAGAAAAAAGCACATGAGAGGATGTCAGTGAAGGTGTGCGACAGCATTTAGGTGAAGAAAAGACTGATCAAATTTGAAGGATTTATTTTAACTGAGGGTGTGAATTTAAAGCAGGAAAATGATGCTGGTGGAGAGTGTCATCTTTGCGGTGATTTTCCTTCTCACAACAGGTAATTTTAGATGATTTTTTAAAAACAAATTTGCAGATATTTAAAAATATCTCTTGTTTTTTGTGAGTTTTCAGTTTGCAACTTATCTACTTTGTGTTGTATGTCTAGGAGCTAGATGTGAAGTGATAGAGCTGATTGGTGAAACAGGGTCTCAGGTTGTGTTGCCCTGTAAATGTGAAGCTTCACAGTGTGATCCTGCTGCCATCACCTGGAGCAAAGACAACAAAGGGTAAGAAACAAATCTCTGCACTCCCCACTTCTCCCTGCTTTTTTTTTTTAAATTCCTGCTTAAAATCAACAAATGCTTCATATCAATCAGGGGCAATAAGTGCCAGACTTCATCACATAATATAATTTATTAAAAAATTATAAATGTGATAATCAAAATAAAACTGGATTAAATTAATAAATACAGCTGTCAAAACTTAAACATTTAAACAATTTACTAAATAAAAATTTAACAAATTAAAGTGAAAATAATTGATTAAATTCATGTTGAAAGCATATATGTAAACACATAAACAAATGTGTGCAAAACATGTGCAAACAATTTATTAAATATGCAGTTAAATAATTAAATTGCTAATTCTGTAATCAAAAATTGAAATCTTTTTGTTATATATTATAATTGCATAAAAAATATCAAAATATATTAAAACCAAACACATTAGCTTCAGTTTTTATCTGTTTATTTCATATTTGCTGTGTTGGAGTCCATAATGAAACAATAAAAATGTTCAGCCTTGCTCATCAAATAGACTCTAAAATATTGGTTGACCAGCACAGCAACTCAGCTGCGGACCAGTCACCTGGTCTGTAGCAGTGTTGCTCTTACTAACTGACTTTGATGGATAAAGCTGACAGATAATATACATTTATGGAATAATCAAATACAAAAATAGAAAAATAATTATATTAATATATATTTTTCCAAATGCATTTCTTTGATGTAATTTTTGTACATTTATATAAATATTGCTAAATGTATTTTTGTATTTGTTACATGTATGTCCAGTGTCAAATAATCACAAAAATATTTTTGTATGTATCATCTTATTGATGTATGGACTTGAGGACCTTTGGGCCCTCGATACACAGTTTATGTGCTTGGCCCCTGACACTGGATGTTTCTGTTGTAACACAGCACGGTTTGGAGAAAGCAAAGCAACGGTCTGCAGTACTGGGGCTCTAACTGGTTTAAGAAGGAGGGCTCACGGGTGCGATGCCCGCACACAGAGTTCGCCAAAGGGGACTACAGCCTCCAGATAAACAGGTTGAAGGAGGAGGATGCAGGACTTTACACATGCAAGGTGGAACTCAGAGGCCACTTGACTGAAAAACGGGTCATGCTTCGAATCCTTCAAGGTAAGAATCTGAAGATTTTATTTTGGGTTTTATATTTCTGACACTTGTTACAGTTAGCAGCAAGAAAATCCAGTCTGGGATCGACTGATGGTTGTTGTGGTTTATTATTCTTTTTAAAGGTGAAATTTATCATTGAACGGTACAGATTATTACATTCTTTGTGGAACCAAGCTCCTAAAGTGCAGAAATTCTTTAGAAATAATGAAAACTGATGCTTCAAATAACCATTTTTTTCCCTTCATCCCTCACAGTGTCCGTCTCTCCACCGGCTCCTATGTGGGGAGAAGTTGTGGCCGTCCAATGTACTCTGACGCCTTGGCTTGAAGATGCTGTAGTTCAGTGGATGTTGAACAGTCATCCATTTGCGCCAAACACCCCAGCTGTCAGTATCCCAACTGGAAAGGTTATAAAAGAACAGGCTTCGAATAAGCTGGCAGGAACCTGGACTTGTTTTGTCCACAAGTCCAACAATCTATGGCAAACCTCAGTGGAGCTGTCTGTGAGAGGTGAGAACCTAAAATCTGAAGTAGTTTAGGAGCTGGTAGTGATTTACATCACTCCTATAACATCTTGTTTTTTTTTTTTTCTTTTATAGGGATAATCCAGCCACCCAAACAAGACACCAAGTTGTATGCCGCGCTGGGGTCTTCGTTCACAATGCCCTGCGTGTTCTCCCCTGAACTTTCCCCCACAGAGATACTGGTGGAGAAGCTGGACAGTGGAGTTCAAATTTTCAACAACCGTTCTGTTTCTTCATCCTCCTGGGACAAATCTATCATAATCCAGGAGGTCGTGCCTGAAAACGAGGGCAAGTACAGGTGTGGAGGGACTATAGAAGGACGAAGACTGACTCAGACGATGCAGCTTGTCGTCGCTAAAAGTACGTTTCTACAACAAAACCAGTGGCTCTTCATTTTTTCGCTGTTATATATTTATTTTAACGTGTTTAATTTTTCTTTCCTCAGTTGTCAAGTCAAAGATGAAAGAATCCACGATGTTGAGCTGCCAACTGTCCGATTCAAGCGAAGTCACCAAGTATGAGTGGGTTCATGTGAGCTACGACATCAATGGCACAGAGTTGGTGGGAGCAATCCAGTATGGACAGACGATTTCTGTGAAGGAGAACTTTGGTGAATGGACATGTCGTTATTTTGGGCTAGACGGCCTTTTGGGGAACGTGACCCTCCAGGTTCATCTAATTGGTAAGACTTAGGCCCACAATGAAAATGAACTTCATATGGAGATTGATCTCTTTTGGAAAATCTTACAATTTGGCTTCTTTCTTCTTCTTTAGGTGGTCTGAGTGGAGAAAAATCATCAGGAGTTTCAAGTAACACCAGCACCGTGATTGGGCTCAGCTTTCTCCTCGTCATTCTGGTCTTGATCCTTGCTCAGATGTACAAGAATTACAGAAGGGTAAGAAACTTCAGTTCATCTACAAACCGTGTTCAGATATTTTGGAAATTTGGGGCTTTTTACTTATAAATGCCAAAATATTATGTCAAATCTAAAATTTTAATCCAAAAACAGTTCCTATTTTTTTAATATCAAGTTGTTGCTTTTATAAATATTGCTCAGATCTAATTTGTTTCTCTTTAATAACTAAATGTTATCTGTTCTCCACAGAAGAGAAGGATCTTGCAGTACCCTGCGCTGGAGACCATCGTTCACACCATCTCCAACGAGCGCGAGGAGAGAGAAAGGGATCGAGTGAAAAAGTGAAAAAACCCATCACAGAGATTTTTGCAGGAAGATATTCCCAGTACTACTTAACACTGAAATGTCTTTTTCCTTGCAAAAAAACTGACAGGCTTTCATTTGCACAGATTTTGTAAATAAGCTCATAGCAGACTTGGTAGCAGGAACTATAAACGAATTCAAACTGTAATTATACTTTATTTCAGCTGTAAATATTATTGATTTTATGTGGATTTTTTCACCCATTGGGAGACAAGTGTTTGAAAAATAAAGTGCATTTAACAGAAATAAAGTTTTATTTCTTATGTACAGAATTCTCCTGCAGAATGAGAAGACTTTGACGTGACTGATAAATAAAATATACACTTAATCAAAATTTAAAAAATGGTAACATATACAGTATATTTTTGATTCTGACTATATTACAATATTTTACACATCTGCTTTCGCTCATATATTTAGATACTGAGAAAACGTCTTCTGCATGTTCCTGTGCAACAACATTCATCTCCATTCCCTGCTTTTTTCGAATTTTGCTTTCCCTAAAAGTGTTATGCTCAATGTCAGTTCTTGAGCTGACTAAATGAACAGGACTGACTTCAGATTGCTTACTGAAGGTTAGGTTTCAGATCTACACTTGACTGCATTCTCCGTCGTCCTGCCCCGGAAACATCTCTGGCTGACCCAGGTCGGCCAGAGATCGGCTGATTCCCTCCATAAGTCCTTCCCCTCTGGGGCTCAGGTGATCCATGACCTCGTCGTCATCTAAGCACCAGCCTGTCCAGTCAACGTTTATGCCATCTGTAATGGTGTTGCTGAAGCAAAGGAGAGATGGGAACAGATCATTCAAACAGATTGTTATATCGACATTTAAAGAGCAGCTGATTTCTGTTTCTCTTATAATTTTATTGCATAAAAGTGGTAAAAAGGCCTGCTTTGGGAGGATTTCATGCCCTGCAAAAGTCATCACACCCCTTGAACATTTTCACATTACAACAGCAAATGACACTGTATTATTTTGAGATTATATGAGCTCGGCCACCACAAAACAGCCCATAACTGTAAAATGGAAGAATATCAACAGATGACTTTTAAATAAAATCCAGTGCAACCTTTTGCCTTCAGAAGCCACCGAATTCATAAAGAGAGTCCAGAAAACATTAGTAAACCAACAGCATCACGATGGACCTGCAGCTGTAATTGCTGCAGTAGGTGGTTCTGGAAAATATTGACTCAGGGGAGTTGAATGGTAAAGCACGCCACACTTTACATTTCTATTTTTAATAAAGGTTTGCTCATCACTAAGCATGTATTCTTTTGTTTCGACTTTACAGTTATGCAACATTTGTGTTGAATAAAATATATTCAAGTCTATGGTTGCAACATGATGTGTAGAACAATTCAAGGAGTATGAATACTTTTGCAAGGCTCTGTATTTTCTAGATTATATGTACAACAATGTTGCAACACAAGTCCTGCATTCACTCAAATAAAAATACATTAAAGTATGATTTAGGCTCTCTAAATGAGCTTTTAGGAACCTGCTGGACAGAATAAGTATGAGGTCTAGATGCACCTTTATATAAGTCGTATATTATGGCACCTTTTTCTGCTTTGTTGGGTAGATTGATTGAATTCATCTGGCTTGTGGTTACATTTTTACTAACTAAATGCAGTACTGCATTAAAATAAAGCAAAAACACCAAAAGTATCATTCTTAATTATACTTGTAAAACCTCTAAATCTCTGAAAAAGTTAGCCTCTCCCTCAAAAAACCTGCTGAGCCTGCTTTAGGTGAATATATAACTAAATATATTTTTAAACATTATTTATAAAAATGCTAAATAATAAAAAGATAAAAGCACAGGCGTCAAACCCCAGTCCTTGCTGGCCGGTGTCCTGCAACTTTTAGACATGTCTCTGATTAAGCACACCTGAACTGATAAATTAGGTCATCAACATGACCCTGTAGAACCTGACTGCCTACTGAGGTGGTATTTTAACCATTTAATTCAGATGTGCTGGACCAGGGACACCGGCCCTCGATGACTGGAGTTTGACACCCCTGGAGTTTGACACTGCTGCCCTAATGTATCCTTTGTATCCTACAAAAATATTGAGAAAATAAATAAATGTACCCCAAAAGAACTTTGCTTTTTAGAAATAAGAATTTTCTGATGTTATTTCTTAAATCAGGGTTTAAGGGTTAAATGAAAACTAAATTAAGACATTCAAATTTTGCACAGAGGCCTTAGAACTGTCATCGATTGCAACTAATACCTCACTCCAGTTGTTTAATGGTTGAAAAACTTTAGATTTCTTAGAAACTATTCACCATCAGCAACAAGTTTCATCAAAAAAAAGTATAAAAACATCCCCTATTTATAAATAAACAGATTCATTACATCAATCCATCTGGAAAAAACTAAAGCTATTTAGCCTGTTAATGAGGACTTCAGCGTGCATGTCAAGTGGTGTGGTTAGAAACATGAGCAAGGCAGCATTTTTAAATTTTCCATTCTCACATATCACTCTGTAGATTACCGGCCTACTCCTCCCTGAAAACTCATCTCAGTACAAGACAGACCGACAGATTGAGAAATAAATTTTAAAAAATGTTCCAGCAGCGTTTTATATTAAAGCTCAGCAGTCAAATAGATACAAGTTGACAGTGCAGAAATAAGATGTTGTTATCAACAAGTCACTTCCAAAGTAACAGCAGCACTAAGAACACCAGACTAATGTGGTCAGATTAAATTAAAGGCTGCAGATTATTAGGAAGCCAAGTAACTCTGAAACTACTTACTAACAGCTACGACTAACAAGATCGCAGTTTGGGTGAAATGTTTTGAACCAGAGGCTGCTAACTGGCACATTGTGAAATAAATGGGTAAAGGAGCTGTAATAATGAGGTAACAGTGGATGATGTTCTCAGATCATTACAGTTTCAATCACTCCAAACGTTAAGCCAAATGAAAAGAGTCAAAAGTTGTTCAAAACATTCTGTCATAACGATAAATCTGAAGAAAATGTTAATTAATGCAATCACTTACAGAAACACACGTTTAACATTTTATTACCTTGACTGCACAGATATACTGTAACTGTTTTCATCTCATGTAGTTGCATGGCTACATAAAGCAAAGCATTGTGGGAAGGAGAACCTTGTCGTAGCTTTTGTTTCAGAGTCCCTGACCCTGAATGTTTAAGATATCTTCCTGTTACAACACATCTGACTAAAATGCCTTAATGTCTTGCTCAGTGAGTCATGGATTTCGGCAGAAATATAATGCATTCACTGAAACTGAGTGTTTTAAAGAAGGAAAACATCTAAAACACGCAAAACAGCTGGACAGTGGGTCTTAATCTCTGTTGTTTACACCACTGTTCTGATAATAATGTGAAATCACTGTAGTGTGTTGTAATTTTAAAGATGTTTGTGCAAATAAGCAACACACAGCTGTTTGAAAAATAGCAATGTCATAGCATTACTTCTAACCTCGGACCCTAAACATGTCGGATGTTACAACAATCTTTAAATGCTTGATTCACCACATACAGTCCTGGTTGTCGCAATTTAGAACTGGGCCAATTCTGGAGTCCCGAACAAGTTATTTTCTTGCTTTACTACATGTGCAGTCAATGGGTAGTTGACACCCCCATGCGTTGAGTAGGCGTCCCCTGCTTGCTGCTGAGAACGGGGGAGATCAGGCTGTTTTTGCTGTTAGTTACACTGTGCCCATGTCGGGTGAGGCAGATTATCTCTAGCCCATTTTAGTAATGTAGTGTGCTGACTACCCAGATGCATTCAGTAATTTGCACCAGAGTTCATATTCACAGGGATTCCATATTTATTTCAAGCTGGCTCTGGCAGACGTCAAAATCCGAGTTTGCATGCTGTGCATGCATTAGTGCAGTGTGCATCAGATAATCAACAGCTATGCAAATTTTTCAGGCCCTGAAGCTCAAACATAACCGCAGAGTGGCTGTAAACACTGAGGCCAATGGAAATTTTGGTGCTCTAGATTATGATTTGTTCTAAGCTGTGGTTTTCAGCCTTGAACTGTTTCTGTTTCTTATTGACAGATCATGTCGATGGAGAATAAAGATTAATTAAATATTGCCATGGAACTGACTATACTGCAACTAATAATCAGTGGTGTGGCTCTTGTAGCACTTTTATGCATTTTGATTTGAAACCTTATTGATCTTCTCACATATTTGATGCCAAAATAAAAGCAGAGCAGACAGCAGATACAATTGAAAAAGAGAAAGTAAATGTGCAACAGCCCAACTTATATAAAAAGATGGGATAAATGAAAAAATGAAAACTCAAAATATTTGTCCGATTTTTGATGAAGACAGTTTGACCATATCAAGCAGATATTTCCCATTCTGTTAATCTGAAGCATATTTAAATGTCACACAAATTGCAGTTACAACTAATATTGCTATTCCTTTTCACTAAATAAAAAGTTCCCAGGGTTCATAAAACCCCTAAAACAATCAAGTATTTCCTGCTTTTTTGTCTTGTTCATCCTCCAAGACATCAGTCATAGTCACATGTTTTGTTTCAGCATTTTCCACATGTGCTGGTTGTGGCCAGCAAGGGGATCATTCTTGCACTTGCATCTTCTGACTTTGTTTTGTGCATAGAATATGTTGTTTCCATATTTAAAGATCATTCATATCTGAGGTCAGTGTCTTTAGAGATGAGCATATGTTGATAGTATACATACATTAATCCCTGAGGAAAAGAAAATTCAAAAAGCTGTGAGCAAAATCTTATAATTAACAGCAAAATAAGTCCTTCGCTATAATAGACTGAAAGGCCAATCAGATAAGAAGAAGCCATTACTCTAAAGACAACATAAAAAGCCACTTTGTAAATGCAATCTGGGACAAAGAAAAGTTTCTGAGCCTGAAAACACCATCTCAGCTGTGAAGTATGACAATGGTATCGTATTGTGATGGTGTTTTTATGCAGGAGGGGCTGGCGCGCACTTTGCAAAATAGATGGAGGAAAGAGTATTTTGTGGAAATATTGAAGCAACACCTTGAGACATCAGTCAGAAAGCTGAAGCTAGGGATAATTTTGAACTGAAAGGAAAATGATACATACTTTTGAAAAGTGACTAGACCTTTTAAATAATTTAAATAGGCCCGGCATTTTTATCCAGCCTGAGTCAATACCACCTTTTGCTTCATTACACATTTGCTGCAATTACAGTTAAAAGTCTGCCTCGACCAACTTTTCACAGACTATTTGCACAAAATAGCTCTAACTCAGTCAAAATTCAGTGGAGAGCCTTCCTTGATTGCTATAGATTCTCAATTGGATTTGGGTCTGGACTTTGACTGGGCCATTCGAACTTATGAATATACTTTGGTCTAGTCTACACCATTCCATTGTAGCTCTGGCTGTATGTTTAGGGTTGTTGTCCTGGTGGAAGATGACTCTCCGCCCTAATCTCTAATCTTTTTCAGCTTTCTTCCAACATTGCCCTGCATCTGATCTGTGAATCTCTGCAGCTCCTCCAGAGTTACTGTGAGCTACTTGGTTGCTTCTCTGATTAAAACTCCGATTGTCAGTTTTTGTCACGTTTTGTTAGGTCTGCAGTATTGCCTCAGTTTTTCCATTCTTTTATGTCAGCTTTAACAGCACTCTGTATGATGTACAAAGCTTGGAGTTTTGATCTAAACCGTGTTTCAAACTTCTCTACAACTTCATCACTGACCTGTTTGCTGTGTTCCTTGGTCTTCATCATGAAACGTTAAAATCATGTATCATTATCCCCTCACTTTAAAATTATACACTGCTTTATATTGATCAACCACATAAAATCCCAAAGAACCACATTAAAGTTTGTTAAAACATCACAAAGTTAGGTATAAGTACTTTTGGACCCCCTGTATACATGGGTGCATAAAGTTCCTCCTGTTGCCATAACAACATGTTTTGAAATATATGTAAAAAATGGAAGTGCATCCTACTAACCCGCTGCTCTTGTCGTCTTCGTCACCGTCCACTAGCTGCTCCTTCCATACTGCGCTCACTGTGAGGACTCTAGGTCTAATCAGTGCCACCTCCTCCAGATCCGTCTCATTCCCTCCCTCACTGGGTGTGGGAGACGGGGCGTTGTTAAATGGGGAGGAGGACGCAGGTACCTCGACTGTAGAGTGGTTGTTTTTGATTGTTTGTCTCTTTTTGTTCCACCTTTGTCTTTCGACCTTTCTTTGGCTCTTTCCAGAAGTCCCTCCACACGTGAGGTGTGTTCTTTCGGGTTGTATCCTGAGTTGGGAGTTTCCTCTTCTTTGTGTGACGTGTACAAACTATCTGAGGGTCTACGAGACCCCTGCCCTCCTTTGTTGAGCATATTAGGACTGGAAGAACTCCTGGTGTAAAAGGACTTTTTATTTTGGAATTTGGTTCCTGGCAGCTCAGATTCAGAAAAGGCTTCAACATCCGAGGAGTACTTTGGGTACGGGTTTGGAGCCTTGCTTTTGGTTGACTTCTGGTTGAGCCCTCGCTGGACGTCTAAATCAAACTTAGTCGGAAGGGAGCTTCTCTTTAGATGCATGCTGTACTCAGAGTTTGAATTCAGAGAACTGTTTGGAGCAGCCAGACTTAGTGTCGGCTCATTGAGGAACTGCTTGGATGTCGGAGTCGGTGGGCCCTGACTGGCGCTGCCTGGCCTCCTTTTCCGTAACCCAGGGGACTTTAAGTTTTGGGGGAAGCCTGCAGCATCAGGAGGTTCCGTATCTCCAAACTGACTGGAGGAAGAGGTTTTAATGGCTTCCTGCGTCACAAGCTGATTCTCTGAGTTGCTCCTTGTTAATATTCGTTTTTCTACCGGTGGTCTTGCAAACTGGGACCTGGACATGATTATTGGCTCATGAGGAACTTGTGTAGTGGTCTCCTCATCTGTCGGGTAGTCAACATCTGGGAGTTCATGTATTAGACGAGTAGGTTGTGTATTTGGGTTGAATCTTTCCAGACCTGCAGCTTCATTTTGAGTGAAATGATTGAATCTAGAAACATACGGCGAGCTGCGTAACCTCATTGTACTTTGTGTGTTTGTTATCTGAGTCTCAACAATTTTCCTGTCTTCCTCCAATTGTTTTGCACCCCGTTCTCTCCTCATTCCCATTTCTATCCATTCATATTCTCTACGTGCTGGCTGTCGAATCGGGATGTTCCTACGCACTCCTTTATGGGGGATACTAGGAGGTAATCCAGAGGTTCTGGGGGACATCTTATCCTGAACCTGATCTGCTTCCTCAGATCCGTTGATGGTCTGAGTTTTATTTAATACATCAGTTAGTTCATCCATAAAACTTCTTGAATTTGACTGTGTGAGAGGTTGTTCTTCTGTCTCCATGTCATCATTCTTGATGTCTCCGGCAGGTTTGGTCTCCAGCTGATGTAACCTCATGTTGTCCAGCCTGTTGTCCTCCTCTAGTTTTCTCAGGGTCAACAGTGTTTTCTGGTAAAGTAATAGTGAACAAAGAAGCATTTAACACTTAGTTTAGTTTTAACTATATACAAAAAGTTGAGCAGAGAGGTTTTTAAAGATTTTTTAGGCTCTTGTGGCCTTCATTTAACAGTATTTGGACAGGAAATAGGGAAGAGAGAGAAGGAGAAGAAATGCAGCAAATGACCAGAGACCAGGAATCAAACACAGGACAACTGCGTTGAGGATTGCAGACTCTGCACATGGTGCACCCGCTCTACCAACTGAGCCACCCAACACCCAAGCAGAGAGTTTTATTATGATTTTAGTGCAGGATGTGGGGGACTGCCAGGGCTCCCCTTCAGCCGCTTTTGTTTGTCTTGTTATTAGAGTTAATCTCAGCTTTTTAAAAAAAAAACAAAAAAAACAAACAAACAAAAAAAAACAACTTGTCTTTAAAAGGATCTTCAGACTAAAGGGTGCAACTATTTTAGATGACAGAAATATGATTGCAAAAATCAAAATTCAAATTTTCTTCCTTTCTGTGAAGGGAAGAAACTTGGAAACACTCCCAGGTCTTTGATATAGTTCCCCATACTGTTGTTGGGTTCATTAACAAAATGAAAAATTGTCTGGGTGTGAGGTTTTTATTCAAATTCAGCACTAAATCCTGCTTTTAAATAGAGCTACTGTCTCAAAATTATTCATCCACCAGAATAAAATTCTTCATCACAGAATGAGAGGATGTGGTCTCAGGCCCACCTGATGCAACCGATCGGCGCTTCATTAGTGGCATCAGCTGCTCTTGAAACAGAACACCTTAGATTGGACCTTTGATGGTAATGATTTATTCATATTAGAATAGAACAGAATAGAATAGGCACTTTACAAACATAAGTCAAACAATAATACAGTGGAACCCCACCTATTCAAGGATTTTTCTGTGGAACTACACTCCAAACTATTCACAGAAAAATTGCCTATTCACAGATTTTTTAATATGGCATATTTAAAAATTTCAAAAGAAAATGTGGCTTGGCTTAGCTTCTGCGATGGTGCCAAGATTTATTACAGATTAAGGTATATTTTGTGTTTAAATGATTAAAATAGTGTCTTTTAATGTAGCATTAACACAAAAACTAACCTTGAACATACAGTGGCTTGCAAAAGTATTCATACCCCTTGAGCTTTTCCATATTTTGTCACATTACAACAACAAACAAATATATTTCATTGGAATTTAATGTGAAAGAGCAACACAAAGTTGTATACAGTTGTGAAGCAGAAAGAAAATTATACATGATTCAAAACATTTTTCACAAATAAACTGAAAAGTGCGGTGTGCAAAAGTATTCAGCCCCCTTTTCTCTGAGTGCAACCAATTGCATTTAGAAGTTGCCTGATGATTGCTGATGACTAAATAGAGTCCAGCTGTGTGTAATCTAATCTCAGTACAAATACAGCTGCTCTGTGACGCCTCAGAGGTTGGTTAAGAGAATATTGGGGAGCAAACAGCAACATGAAGTCCAAGGATCACAGCAGACAGGTCCGGGATGATGTTGTGGAGAAGTTTAAAGCAGATTTAGGCTATAAAAAGATTTCCCAAGCTTTGAACATCTCACAGAGGACTGTTCAATCCATCATCCAGAAATGGAAAGAGTATGGTACAACTGTAAACCCACCAAGACAAGGCCGTCCACCTAAACTTCCAGGCTGAACAAGGAGAGCACTGATCAGAGATGCAGCCAAGAGGCCCATGGTGACTCTGGATGAAATGCAGAGATCACAGCTCAAGTGGGGGAATCTGTTCACAGGACAACTATTAGTCGAGCACTGCACAGATGTGGTCTTTATGGAAGAATGGCAAGAAGAAAGCCATTGTTGAAAGAAAACCATAAGAAGTCCTGTTTGCAGTTTGTCAGAAACCAAGTTGGGACACAGCAAACATGTGGAAGAAGGTGCTGTGGTCAGACGAGACCAAAATTGAACGTTTTGGCCAAAATGCAAAATGTGTGGCGGAGAACTAACACTGCACATCACTCTGAATATACCATCCCCACTGTCAAATATGGTGGTGGCAGCATCATGCTCTGGGGGTGCTTCTCTTCAGCAAGGACAGGGAAGATGATCAGAGTTGATGGGAAGATGGATGGAGCCAAATTCAGGGCAATCTGGGAAGAAAACCTGTTGGAGTCAGCAGAAGACTTGAGCCTGGTGCAGAGGTTCACCTTCCAGCAGGACAACGACCCTGAACATAAAGCCAGAGCTACAATGGGATGGTTTACTACAACACATATTCATGTGTTAGAATGGCCCAGTCCAAGTCCAGACCTAAACCAAATCAAGAATCTGTGGCAAGATCTGAAAACTGCTGTTCACAAACGTATCTAATCCCGCTGAGCTTGAGCTGTTTTGCAAAGAAGAATGGGCAAAAATTCCAGTCACCAGATGAGCAAAGCTGGTAGAGACAGACCCTGAAAGACTTGCAGCTGGAATTACAGCAAAAGTGGTTCCACAAAGTGTTCACTCAGGGAGGCTGAATACTTTTGCACACCGCACTTTTCAGTTTTTTATTTGTAAAAAATGTTTTGAATCATGTATAATTTTCTTTCTGCTTCACAATTATATACCACTTTGTGTTGGTCTTTCACATTAAATTCAAATTAAATATATTTATGTTTGTGGTTATAATGTGACAAAAAAATGTTCTGAACAGAGTTTGTGTCAAAAACAAATGCATGAACTCCCAAACCCGGAATGCAAGGACTGAAAGATGTAATTTTGTTATCTCAGCCCTAGGAGAGAGAAAAAATTCTTCTTGTTCTTGTGAAGTATGTACTGGACTCAGGACACATACTGAAGCCCTGAAGGGCTCCATCCTGGAACTCAAAGATATTTATCACTAGTGCCCAGAAGTACAAGAATAGTCAGCTTCTATTTGTTTATTGCTATTGTATTTAAATGAGCCAAAAGAGATTTGGGGATTCTGTTCTCCAGAGGGAACTTTTCAGGGTTGTATATTAGTATTAAATCTGGAGGAGGTAGAAAGAAATATTGGCTAAAAATAACCACAGGCCATCAGTAAAGCATGGGGGTGGCTCAGGATGCTCGAGTGCTTTGTTTCCCCTGAACAGGAAAAATGAATTTTATTAGGTATCAGGAGATTCAGGGAGAAAATGTTGCACAGTCTGCAAGGAAACTGAAGCTCGGGCATCACTGGACCTTCAAACAGGACGATATTCCTAATAATTTCTCAAAGTCCACCAGGGCTTGGTTGCAGAAGGTGTCCTGGAAGATACTAAATGGGTCATAGTGTCTGACTTGAACTTCAATGAAAATCTCTGGTGGGATTTGAGAAAGTTGGTTGCCACATAAACCAAAGAATAATGATGAACTGGAGGCCTTTGCAAGCTGCACAGTGGCGTAGTTGGTAGCACTGTTCCCTTGCAGCAAACAGGTCCTGGGTTTGAATCCCTGCCTACAGTCTTTCTGAATGGGACTTGCATGTTTTCTCTGGATACTCTGGCTTACTCCCAAAAATGTTACTGTTGCATTAACCTAAGATATGTGTTCATGTTTGTCTCTGTGTTGTCTTGTGATGGACTGGCAAACTGCAACCAGCTCCCATGCAACCCTTCAAGGACAAACAAGTAAAGACAATGGATGGATGGATAAGTCCTGAGCAAGATCATAAGGACCTCTTGCTTGAGTTTACACTATATTCTCTCTGAAGGTGGTTTTTACATTTTCTGAGAATATTTGGATTTTCTGTCTTTCATGTTGCAGTTCCAGTACATAACTTTACTTAAAAATCTGAATGTTTCTCGAACATATGTCAGACAATAATTTTCTTAGTGCTGTATTTGCTTTGTGGTTCTTTAGATATTTAAAACCATCATAATTCCTAAAGTAACAATGTTAATGCCAGCTTAGACCATAACAAATTTTCAAGCTTTGGTAAAGAAACTGGATTTTACCTTTGCTGTCTGGATGGTGTTGACCCACGTGGAGCAACTGTCTATGTTGTTGGTCACTAGGATGGTGACGTTCATCATGCACTGAAGCTCACCTACCTCCACCAGTACAAAGGAGTCTGAGAGAAATGGAAAACAAAGGTTTCATGGCTTCAGGACAGATTTAAGCAGAACTTTAGGATGTAACAGTCCTGTTTATAACGTTACCCACAGCCATCTTTCAGCTGAACACAGTTCATTCTGTCGAGCGCCAGAGGAGGTCGAACCACTTTCAGTCGCTCCGCTTTTTTCTGCACTTTCGTCAGAAGGAGAACGTCTGAAAACAGAAGAGCCAACACCTCCATCTGCAGTACATCATGAGCAAGGAAACAAATATTTCTGTCAAATATTTACTGAAATTTTTTGGAGAACAGTGATTTAAAACGACAGAACCTGCCAGAATAAACTGTACTCACCTTGCTGTCCTTTCTGCCTCGTAGCTTCAGGTTCTGCTCCAGCAGCAACTTACGTACGATGTTGGGACCCACTCCTCTGATGGGGCATGTTAGGTCAAACTGGCAGATGTCCCGGACAAACTGTCAAACAGAACAGCAACTATAGATTTAGTTTTCAGATTAAACACCTGTTCTTTATATTATTATATTATATTTTCATCATAAATCCTAAAGGCTGAGTGAATAGAAACTGAAAAAGATTCTGTTATTTAAACCAATTCAATTGCAGTTCTCTGACATATTTTTAGGCTATCTGTTCAGTAGCGTTGTGTGTTTTCAGTGTTATTCTGTTGCATTAAAACACTGCAATTGCTTTGGGGGGGGGTTGTAGGTAGTTTTGGCTAGAAAGTCAATGAAATCACAGCTAACAAATAGAAAACATAGAAACATAAAGCCAATTAAAAACAAACATAATGAAAAGAAACATCACAGGAAACCAGAACAGCAACAGCAATCATGTAAAATGCAAAGAGCTACTTTGTGCCAAGCCCAGTTTGATTTCACTGGGGCACTTTAAACATTTTTTAAAAGGTCTTAAAACTTTTCTAAAAACCTTATACATGTTTTTAATTTTATAAAATGCTCCTTTAGGAGCATAGGGACATTGTTTTAATGTAATTCACCCTCTTCACCGCTTATCATAGTTCCATTTCATACCTGTACCTGAACCATTTGGTATTCATGTATTTAACCACAGGGAATCAGTTTATTTCTCTTTGTAGCTGAGATTTTTTTATGGGCAGCTGTAACTCAATGGGAAGAGTAATCATTTTCCACTCAGATCCAGTCACAAGTTCTGCAGGTTTGATTGCAGCTTCCTCATCTGCTACATGTTGATGTGCCCTAAAAAGCAAAAAAGCAAAGCACCTAAGCCTAAACTATATGTGCATCGCTGAATGAATGTTTTTGAGTGCTGCTAGCTGAATGTGGGTGCAGTGTAGAAATGTGCAGTATGACTAGGGAATGCTAAGTTCAGTCCATTCACCATTTGATGACTTATGAAGACAAATAGTCATAAAAGGCTTAAATCTTCCAATTCATTGAATATTATTTATAAAGATTTAGATTTTATACCGTATTTCCATTGATTGTGGTTCTAATTCCCCATTTGGGCCCACTGACTTTTATCAAATGACAGATTATGACCCCTGATCAAACTAAAACAAGACAGGTATTATTAATAGAGAGACATAGCCACATTTCCTTCCAGAAGATAGTCAGGATATTTTAGAAAATAACTTATGAATCATCATTTGTCAAAGGATATACAAAACATTCCCACATAAACAGATGGCGGGATGAAAAAAGGTACATTTTGGACCCAGCAAAAAGTCAGGTACAATTGATCAAAACAGCAAACGTGTGACATGGCGAAGGGTTAAAATAACCAGTGCTTTTACACATACAAATACAAAGGGACACAAAGTACATATTGAACAAACAAAAGACAAATACAAGCACATCTTACCAACGAAAGCCACTAAAACTATACATCAAGTGTGATCATTAAGAGTAGGGAAAGTCCAAAAAACAGGCCAAAAATAGGATTGCCATGCAGAACTTGCAAGCATGGTACTTCAAATATGATATCCTGTGATTATTGCGATTATTGTAATAATCACTCCTTTGCAATCGCAATATTGCACACATAAATATTGTGGTGACAGTTGTGATACAACATATTGTCTAGGTATGGTAGCAAATAATAGGCATTATTAAAGCAACAACATTGAAAACAACTGAACTTTGCTATAAATATACCACTAAATAGTTGCCAGATACCCAGAACAAATAGATGACAAAAAATCCCACAACTCTTTCCTAACTTCCTGTTGGTGCTACAGTGTTAATGTTATTTTGCATGTATGTAACAACATCAAGTGAGAATTTATTTTTAGCTGTTATGTTTCTAAAGCTAATAAGTTATTAACATCTTCAAAATATGTTTTTTTGCTGAGGCTTGTTGCTACATCCTCCAGCAACCACAAGGGGGCTTCATTCAAATTGATAAAACGGACAAAAAGGTACAAAGCAGCTATAAAGTGCATAATAATGAAAATAAACAAATGAATTACAACTGAAACAAAAGCAAAGAGAATAGATAAAATCTCTGTAAATCCTTGTGTTCACAAAGTAACATCAAAAGATCAACAAAAGAACTACACAAAACAACAGAGTGTTGACAAGGGCTCATAAAACAACTCCAGAGACTCAAAAACAGAAGAACTGTAATAATCAACACAAAAATATAAATTGTAACAAATTATTTACAAAAATCCTCAAAAAGAAGCATTTTTACCTTGTCGATTTCTTCATTTATTCCCTCCACCTCATATCCCTCCACCCTCTGTGCAGAGATAGAAAGGGCGAGCTCCTCATCTTTCAGCTGCATGAAGTCATTGATACTTTCTAAAAAGTTGTTCACAGAAGTTAACTGGGAAGGAGGAGGAAGAAAGACGTGTTGTGAGGTAAATACTGCACTTTGTAGGGAAAGAAGTACTGGTGTCAAATATAATCCTCACCATCGCTCTGAGGGCCTGCTGCACGTGAAACTCCTGGGTTTCTTTGAGCACAGCTTTAAGCAGCAGGGGATACTTTGTGATCCTCTGATGTGGTTTGGCCTGCATGTCCCCAAGCCGCATCCGCTCACACTGAGGGTGTTTCTCCACCCACTGGACAAGTCAAAAAACACAAAAGTATTCTCTCTGTTAAACAGCTAACTTTTCCTTGTATGTATCCTTACAACTTGTTTCTGTATAGTCTCTCAAACGATCAAAAACAATGAGAGTCATCTCTGGGAACTTGAAAAAGCTTAACTTCAGCATATATAGATGCATCTCAATTTTTTTGAAAATATCACTATTTATTCAAGTGAAACATATATTTTATAGATTCATTGTATACAGTTTTTTTTTTAACTTTGGAAATTTATTTCTGTTTATTTTGAAGATTATGACTTGCAGCTTATGAATTATTATTTCAAGAATTGTGCTGTGCATGGTGGCAGCTTGTTGGAGTAGCTCTGTTACGTTATTTTTGATTTGTTCTGATTCATGCTTTGTCTAGACTTCTGTTCATTTTTTGCTCTTTTTTTTGGTTGAGGTATTGCATGTTTAGACAATTATTCCCTCTAGTTTTGGATGCTGTGCAGCTGGAAGGATTTTTGCGTTTCATTTTTAATTTCAGACAGTTGCTATCATGCATTAATGTGGCAGCAAGGTGTTTTTTTGTGTGTGTTTTTTCACATCTGGTAGCAGCTGATTTGTATCTCAAAGCTCAATTAATGCTTGAACTACAACCCCAAATCCCAGAGGAGTTGAAAAGGAAGCTTCATGGACGCAGAGCAGGACCAAAGAGCAGAGAAAGAAGGAAGTTTAAACCATCTCTTCAATCGATCATAACGGGCAAGGATTATATCCCTGACTCCAACATCTCTCTGTCCAGCCTTCTAACCATATGCCCAGACAAAGATTTAAAGAGGAGCAGCAAAAGCTGAGACTGTCATACAGCAACTGTTTCTTTAGTCAGAGGCTTCTCCAAATTTGTTGCAACACTGACTGCGACTGGAGGTCATTCCTGTCACTATCCACAATGATTCTTTGAAGTTACTTGGATGATATGAGTTACAACAACACTTAATTTCCCTTTCAGGATAAATAAAGTGTTTTTGAATTAAAAACTAAAACTTCTCTTCCCCAGGAAGTTTGAATATTACATAAGGCCAATAAAAAAAATTGCTTTAAATTGAGAAATATTATGCTATGGCCTACATATTCATGGGAAAGACACCTGACTTGACCAGCAGACAGTTAGTGACACCCTCCACAAAGAGGGTAAGCAGGGAAAACTGATAGCTAACCCTGGCTCTTTACAGTGTGCTAATGAAAGGTTGAGTGGAAGGACAAAGTGTGGCTGAGAAAGGCACACAAGAAACAGGGACAATCACAGCCTTCTTTGTTCACATTGATAATTGGTCTGCCTAAAAGAAAAAAAAAAAAAAAAAAAAAAAAAAAAAAAAAAAAAAAAAAATCAGACAGCTGCAGCTGACCCCAAAATGCTGCTGCTCGTGTTCTCATTAAGACCAGGAAAATAGAGCACATCACCCCAGTTCTAAAGTCCTTCCACTAGCTCCCTGTCACTCACAGAATAGACTTCAAAATACTTCTGTTAGTTTATAAATCACTGAATGGCTAAGCACCAAAGTACGTTAAAGACCTGCTGTCATTGTATCAACCTTCCAGACCACTCAGGTCTTCTGGTTCTGGTCTACTCTGCATCCCCAGAACCAAACATGGAGAAGCAGTTTTCAGTTTTTATGCACTGCTAATCTGGAACAAACTCCCAGGAAACTGCAAAACAACTGAAACACTAAATTGCTTTAAATCAAGGCTGAAAACCCACCTGTTTAAAGCTGCCTTTGATTAGTAGTCTGGACCATAAATCTGAAAACAAATCCGGATAAGATCAGCTTGGTTTTCCAAAGGGTGGAAGTTTGAGTGTAAATCAGTTAAATAAAGTAAGCGACTCACTGATCAATGTTTCTGACAATGATTTTGATGATTTTCATGTGTATTTGCTTGATAATTTTGATGATTTTGCTTGATGATTTTGATGTTTTGGCTGTATACTTAATTGATGTTTTTATGATGTAAAGCACTTTGAACTGCCTTGCTGCTGAAATGTGCTATACAAATAAACTTGACTTGACTTGTATATTATGAACCAAAGCCAGTTCTGGGAAGGTTCACGAGCTGTGGACTGCAGCTGGAGCCAGTATTTCAAGAGCCACCACACTCAGACATATCCAACTATCAACTGCTGCATTCTTTGTATGAAGCCAGAGACAACATCAGAAGATTCTTAAATTGGCAAAAGAGAAAAAAAAACTGGACTGTTGCTCAGTCCTCCTTTCAGACGAAAATAAAATTAACAGTTCATTTGGAAATCAAGGTCCAAGAGTTTGGGGGTAGAGAGGAGAGACACAGAATCTAAGTTGCTTGAAGTTTAGTGTGAAGTTTCCACAGACAGTGATGATTTGGTGAGTCATGTCATCTGTTGGTGTTGGTCCACTGAGCTTTACCAGGTCCAAAATCTTTACAACCGTTTGCCATGAAATTTGAAAGCACTTTTTGCTTTCCTCTGAATATAAGCTTCATGGAAACTATGGTTTCACTTTCCAGCAGGATTTGGCACCTGCCCACACAGCCAAAAGTTGCAATACCTGCTTTAATGAATGTGCTTGATTGGCCAGCAAACTGGTCTGACCTGAAACCCTCACAGAATATATGGAGGATTGTTAAGAGGAAAATGAGAGACATCAGATCCAACAATGCAGATGAGCTGAAAGACGCTATCAAAGCAAAAATAGCTTGTTTAACATCTCAGCAGAACCACAGACTGATTGCCTCCATGTCACGCTGCACTTATGTTGTACCTCATGCATAAATCATACACACCAAGTACTGAGTACATATTCTTTACAGTACATGGACATACTTACCAGTAGGCGTTAAAAATCATTTTTTTATTTATCTTTTGTAACATCTAAATAAATAGGAAAAAAGCTAGAAATATATCCCTCTGTGAGTAGTGAATCTATAATATATGTGTTTTCACTTTAGGAGTTGAAGTACCTGAAATAAATTAACTTTGTTCAGCTTTTAAAATATTGAATCTCCAATAAAAACAGCCAAAACAAAGACAAAAACATAAAAAGGTACATAGGTATGCCTTTGTTGTTGGACCACCTTCTAACACCTCTCAGTTACTATTTCCTGCTAAAGTGAGGGTTTGTCTGGAAACAAAAAGTGTCAAAACAAAAGCTGAGTAGCTGAGAAGAGAGAGGGTATGTCATCAGTTCTGGTCCTGAAGTCCCTTTCCCAGGTGTATGTTTAGGGCTCATGCTGGAGATCTAGAAATCTGAATCATTTGGAGAACAGGTTGGTGTAAAAAGTGGTTTGCTCGACATAAAGCTCTCATATTTGGCCTCCCACTAGGTTACAAAAACGTCACAAACCACAGTGCCACAATTACCAGATTTCAAAATGGATCTCACTAAAGTAAAAGTTGCTATGTGTAGGAGTTTCTCTCTCAGAAAGTGTTGGTGTGACTGTTTATTTTCTTTATAGATACTGCTGTTGCTTTACCGTACCTGCACAAAAGCAACAAAAAGAGGGTTGCTCTCCATCTGCTTGCGTGTGAACTCCAGGTTGTTTTCCTCCTCCCAGCAGTAATGACGGTAGGCCAAGAAGAGCTTGTTGAACTGGTGCAAAAGTAGAAAACAACTCATATTTGGATTTAAATGCTGACATTGCCGCTTTGCTTCATTATAATTCATACACTGCACTACTGGGCCAAACAGGCAGCAAATTCCAGTAATGTCTTGCTCAAGAAGCATACGTGGGTTTTTTCATCCATTATCTATAAGGAAGAAATTCTTATCTTAAGTTTGTGTTTTATGCACACGTTTTCATCGTATACAATTCTAATTTGATATGCAACTTGCACAAATGCATCATAAACCATATTATTGCACCATATATTCATATATACAGATTTTTATTAAATTCATAAAAGTACAGAGGACCCACGCCTACACGGTTCAGTATTCGTGGTTCACCTATTTGCGGATTTTTCTGTGTAATGTAACTCCGAATCACTCGTAGGAAACTCACCTATCGGCAGATTTTTTCTTAGAGCACATTTAAAATGTCCACAAGAAAATGCAGCTTTGGAAGCTGAAAAACCTAGGTGCAATTCTAGTTGACACACTACTGGCTGTTTGCAAAAGAGCCAGTCCAGGAGTGCCATTTATTTTCCTTACCACTGATTGGCTGTATCCCCAAGAGTAGAAATAAGGCAGACTGTGAATATTAGCTTCTACAGTAGTATCAAGATGGCTTCCATAATGCATATTAATGTATATTTGGTGTTTGATCAAATAAAATGTGCAGTTATAAAATTTTTTAGATTGGGATCTGAAGTCTCACTGCTTCTCTACTGCAGGTAAGATACTGACTGTACTAGACAACCCCATAAAGCCAAACTTAACACAGTTTAAACTATCCCTTTGAATAGATGACTTGTGCACAGCACATGATTGAATAAGCCAACTTCATCATCTTTTGTCAAATGATTTGGAACAATCAAACCCATTTCTGCCACAAGAGCAAGTAAAATCCTATTCATAAACCACCAGTGGAAAAGTTAAGGTGTGGGAGCACGTCATTATATAACTGCTGGGCAAGAACATCATTCTGTGTGTCTACACTGTAGACGTGCAGACAATGAGTTCATACCTGCAGGCAACCAGCCTCCAGTCTCATGGGGTCAAAAGGTTTTCCCGTTCTTCGAACTTCCTGTAACATGGGATAAACCACTTCCTGCCAGAACAGCTGGTGAGCTTGCAGGATGGAGGGCAGGTTGGAGAAAAGCAGCTCAGGGGTCACCTGGAGAAAGTGGAATTAAAAACACACAAATAACAGAGTTAAATTTTAACTATCTGGCCATGTGATAGTTTCCATCTTCTCAGTGGAAACATTGTAGGGCTAAATGTTCCAGTTGCTGATGTTTATGTGTTTTCTCTCAGCTCAAGTTGTGTATCTTGCTGCTAAGCAGAACAGTGGAAACTAGGCCTGCATATTTTATATATGTGTGATATTCCAGTTAACTCGAGCTTGCATGCTTTGCAGACTAACCTCCAGAAGAAATTCATTCTGGTGCAGCTGGACCAGAGCCGCAATAACCAACTGTGAAAGCCAGACACACATTTGTTAAACATCCTGTAGAAAATCCCTCCTCAGCTCTGACACACATTGTGATAAAAAAAAAAGCACGAGAGTGACTTCCTACGTCTTTGATGATCTTCAGCTTGTTGATGTAAATCAGTTCAGTCTGTACAAACTCCCACAGCGCCGCCTGCTGGTGTCTCTGCCTCTTTACCATTGTCTGAATCAAAGAAATGAAAAAAGTGGCAGCTATTGATATTTGATGAATGAGTGCAACATGCACACAGAGCAGAGCAGGCATTTTACAACAAGGATATACGGGGAACAATATCCTCCAACTTCCCTTGAAGACAGATTTTAGCAAACTTGCAGAACTAAATCAATAGTATCACACTATATTCTGCAAAACTCCTAGGTAGTGTATGTGTGAAAAGCAAAAACAATAAGATAAAAATGTTGCCTCTTACTGTATGAGACTTCACCAAATCTGTCCAGCTGTTCTCCAATGCTGTTCCCTGACTTTCCTCCTTCCAGATCCAGTTCAGGTTGGCAGGAACATCAAAGGCCTCCAGATGTTTGGTTAACAAATCCAGTTGACCTCGCTCCTGCCACGTTATTGGGAGGGGCAAATGATACAGGACAGCACAGAGAAGCAGGAAAAGTCAATGTTAAAATGCACCAGCAGTTCCTGTGAAGGTTAAGGAAGTTATGAATTTTTGTAATCACATAAGAAAACCAGTGGAGCAGAACAAGTAGCACTGTACTGTTTTAAGTGTTTGTGTGGGCGGACACGGTTGGAGCAGGTCTGTATCTGTCTCATGGTCTGTGAGAAATGCAGCCTGATGAACAAGAGACAAAACAATACCTCAGACGATTTCTCAGACACTCCCTGGCCAACCACGCCGCTAAACACCTGCTTCAGCGGCGTTCTGGATTTGGCTCCTGATGTATATCCTTTATTCAGAGTTGCAAAGTCAGTCACGACCTTCTGCTTGGTTTTCCTCTAGAAAAATGAAAATAATGTTAGATTTTAGTGGGTTATAAGCTGTGGATTTAAAAAAGAATCATAGAGGTATCTTTTAAAGATTTTATCAAAAAAAATAGAAAATGAGACACAAGGTGCCTCGCACCTCGTCACGTTACAACTATAAACTTCAGTGTGTCTTGTTGGGATTTTGCATGACAGACCAACATAAACCAGAGCATAACTCTGAAGTGATACATAAAATATGCAAATAAAAATCTGAAAATCATGGGATGTATTTACCAAAATTCACACCTCTGAGTCAATACTAGGCAGATCCACATTTCAAGACAGTGGAACATCTGCCCATTCCTGTTTCAAAATAGCTCAAACTCAGATTGTATGGAGAACCCTTGTGAAAGGCACTCTTTAAGTCTTCCCACAGATTCTCTTTTGAATTTTGGTCTGGACTTTGACAAGATCATTTTAACACATGAATGCTCTTTCCATCATGGCTCTGACTGTATATTTTCAGTCCTTGTTAAGATGGAATGTGAACCTTCCAGCAGTCTCTTTTACAGACAACATAGCTGAAACTTTTAATCACATCTACTCCTATACCTCCCTTCCATGCTGTAAACCAGTAGATGAACTGGTATAACTTCTGCTCTAAAATTTCAGACATCACTGATTCCATTGCTCCTGTTAAAGTGAAGATTGTGTCTGGTAGGAAAAAATCTCTGTGGATAAATGCTCCACTTGTAAGAAACAAAAGAAGCCTTTGTTGAAGGGCTGAAAGTAAATGGTGTAAAACTTAACTTCACGTTCACTATGAAATCTACAAAGAAAGGCTGCAAAGCTACTCATCACTAAAACATTCAACAGAAACATTTTTTGTGGCAATCATAAACAAAAACATCAACAATGCCCGTGCCTTTTTTGCCATAGTTGACAGGCTGACAAACCCTCCTGTGATTTTACCATCTGAACTCCACTCTACCAGGGCCTGCAATGAATTTGCCAACTTTTTTACAGAGAGAATTAAAAAAATTAGAGGGTAAATCTGCACAACCACACCAACAATATCGATGCTATGCCCAAACACAACAAATGCAGAAAAAATGACTGAATTTCACCAACTCAACCTTGAAAACTTAGAAGAAATTCTGAAACAATAAAGCTCATCCTATTGCTGTCTTGATATCCAACCTACAACCTTCGTTAAGAAAGTTCTGCCTGTCATTGCATCTGATCTGATTGAAATAGAAAACTCTTCTCTCTCATCAGGTGTTTTCCCCCAGGCTGTAAAATCAGCAGTTATCAAACCACTGTTAAAAAAGAGTAATCTAGATAAATCACTACTGCAGAATTACAGGCTAATCTCTAGCCTTCCATTTTTCAGCAAAATTATGGAAAAGGCTGTGTTTCAACAGTTAAACAGCTTCTTAATAATGAAAACCACTTTGATGTCTTTCAGTCCGGTTTCCGTGCTCACCACAGCACTGAGACTGTCCTCGTCAAAGTGTTTAATGATATCCACACAAATACAGACTGTGGAAGAACCACAGTGTTGGTTCTGTTGGACCTCAGCACAGCATTTGACACAATTAACCATGATATATTATAGAATCGTCTGAAGAGCTGGGTTGGACTCTCTGGTACAGTGCTCAGTTGGCTTGAATCCTACCTAAAGAACAGGGATTTCTTTGTGTCAGTAGGCAACTTCTCATCGGAGCGGACAAAAGTCACATGTGGAATACCCCAAGGTTCAATCCTGGGACTCCTCCTATTTAATATCTACATGCTCCCACTAGCTCAGATTATAACAAGTAATAAGATTAGCTACCATAACTACACTGATGATACAGAGCTCTACATTACAATGTCACCAGGTAACTATGAACCCATCCAAGCACTGAACAGATGCTTAGAACAAATCAATGTGTGGATGTGCCAAAACTTTCTCCAGCTGAACAGAAATAAAACTGAAGTTATTATCTTTGGACTCAAAGAGGAACAATCGAGAGTCAGCGAGCAGCTTCAGTTATTACAGCTAGAAACTAGTAATCAAGCCCGAAATCTGGGTGTAGTGATGGACTCAGATCTGAACCTTCAGAGACAGATAAAGACAGTTACAAAGTCAGCCTTCTATCACCATTTCCAAGATTAAAGGACTAACATCGCAACAAGATCTAGAAAAACTCATTTATCTTAGCGTTTATGCCTAAAAAAAAAAAAAAAAAAAAAAAAAAAAAAAAAAAAAAAAAAAAAAAAAAAAAAAAAAAAAAAATCAATCAGACAGCTGCAGCTAATCCAGAACACTGCTGCTGTTCTCACTAAGACCAGGAAGATAGAGCACATCACCCCAGTTCTAAAGTCCTTCCACCGGCTCCCTGTAGCTCAGAGAATGGACTTTAAAATACTTCTGTTAGTTTATAAATCACTGAATGGCTTAACACTAAAATACATTAAAGACCTGTTGTCATTATATCAGCCTTCCAGACCACTCAGGTCTACTCTGCATCCCCAGAACCAGAACCAAACATAGAGAAGCAGCCTTCAGTTTTTATGCACCACTAATCTGGAACAAACTTCCAGAAAACTGCAAAACAGCCGACACACTGAGTCCCTTTAAATCAAGGCTAAAAACCCACCTGTTTAGAGCTGACTTTGATTAGTTGTAAGTGGAACATTGATCAGTATTTTCAAATTATATTTGCTTGATGATGTTTATGATTTTGATATATATTTGCTTAATGATTTTGCTGTAAACTTGACTGACATTTTTACGATGTAAAGCACTTTGAATTGCCTTGCTGCTGAAATGTGCTCTACAAATAAACTCGACTTGACCCTTCACCTCAATCTTCCCATAGCATGATGCTGCCACTACTATGCACCACTGTGGGGATGGTGTGTTCAGGGTGATTTGCAGTGCCACTTTTCTACCATATATGGTATTTAGCATGTAGCCTAAAAGTTCTTTTTGGCTCCATCTGACTGCAGCGCCTTCTTCAGCCATGGTTACAGGGTTTTTTCAACAAATGCTTTCCCCTTGCCACTCTTCCATAAAGGCCATAAAGAGTGTACTACTAATTTCTTCCTTTTACATTCAAATGTGTAAACGTTTTTGGTTGCAGTGTAGCAAAATGTTTAAGAATGCTTGTGCAAAGCCTTGTGTGTGTAATAATCGCAGTAAAAATGTGAAATGCATCTTTGATTCTTTATAAACTCGTTCTGGCACTTTCAACACTATTAGGTAGGTTTCTTCAAGGATTTTATAGTTTACACTTTAAGGGTGTAATATTATCTCAGTGGTGAACTACTGAATGTGAAAAAGTCATGCAATCAAAGTATTAAATGAAAATATACCAATCAAGGACAATAAACATAGCAAATTAAAGCGCTGCATGACGTGTAACAGTTTATGTAATATGTCCTTTAGAGAATGAAAGAGCATTTTCACATTTGGTTTTCACTATTTGTTTTTCAGAAACATTTATTATACCTCATAAGAAACAAATAGATTAAACTAAAGAAATATTTTGATTCAATAACATGAAAAAACAACAATACTTTTAGAATAAAATAATTACATCATCCATTTGCCTATAAATATCATATATTAAATATTGAGAAGAGGATCAAAATTAGCTGATATGGAAGTAAAAAAATTCCATTAAACTGAACAGAAAAGTTACAGATATGCAAGAAAAAGCTGGTATTAAAATTTTCTACTTGCCTGGTGGCCAGTTGTGCTGAACTTGTTTTTATCTGCAGACCCCCTGTGGTGGGATATGTCTGCAGTTGTTGTCACCCCATTGACAACATCTGTCTCTCTTGTTTCTGCGTCCTTTTGCTTCTCTCCGTTCACGCTGTCTCTTCTCTGCACCATCTCTTTCATTACTGAGTCAAATTCTCCATTGTTTACATATGGCATTTTTGTGGACAGGCTGAGGACAGGCACACAAGGTTACTTATTGACAGAAAGTGAAGACTAAAGATATTTTATTCATTTATGAAAGGCTAAGGTCAACGTATGTTTTTTTAGAATTCTGATATATCTGCTTACACTTTCTTTGCAAGTCTGAAGGCTTAAAATTTCAAAGTAGCTTAAAACAGATGGTTGTATTAAAACTTTTAATAAAAGATAAATGATTCCTTTCAACCTTTTAAAGTGATCTTGATCAACATTTCTCCAGACTTTCTGAAGGCCTTCCAAAAATGTTTCTTTAGACTCTAGCTGCTTTTTTACTCATTTTCAATTTTCTCAGACTTGGTGAGTTTGATATCCCAATATTTAAAATAAAAAATGATAGATTAACTTATTTTAAAAAAAACTCTACAAAAAAGATAAAGGATATGTGAAAGAAATTCAACAAAGATCTGACACATGAACCAAGAGATGCATCATTTTTAAATTGATCATCTGTTTTTCCTTTTAGCAACTTTGAATTCATTCCATTGGTGAGAAAATCCTGTTTTAAATTGTGTTATCTTTATATTTTTCATAGATTAAACCAAAGAAGTGCATGTTTGTGACAAGCTGCTGGAAGCAAAAGATCCTATTTAAAATTGGTCCTTGCAATCTGTCATGTGTAAACACATTTCTAGCCTAGCACATAAGCCTTTTTGTGGCTGATTGAAAGGAAATAGTTAAGTGGTCTGATGAACAATAAAATAGTTTCATGAAAATTGTTAAAAAAGCAGCCAAAATCCAAAGAAAACTTTGAAAGACCTTCACATACTCTGGAGACCTTGCTAAAGATTAAGGTCTGGATCCTTGGAAGCAAAATATACCTTTTACACAATGCTGTTTATACTAATGCGGTGATGTCTTTGCTTTGTGACTGTCACGTGTCCTCTTGAGGAACATGGTCAGATATTTGAGTTGTTACGAGGAAAGTCCTCCCTCTGTCTCCAGCCACCTTGTGTGACATTATAAGACTATTTTTGTACCCAGGGTTGACCTAATATACCTTTCTATTCCCTCAAACTGCACAATAAAGCCATGTGTGATCATCACGTGTCATTGGACAACCTATTAAAAAACAGTTTTGCTGTTTTATTTACAATGGCATCATCTAACGCCTAGGTGAGTCTGTAGTTCCCATGCCAAGACAAATTAACACAGGTTTAACAGTTCGTATCAGACTCTACTTGACAAGGCATGAAACAATGCCGTTTGTTCAGCCTAAATGCATTCAGACAGCCAACTTGTCCAAGCCAAGCCTTAAAGTTCCATATGACTGAGCCAGAAACCCTACAAGGTCCCAAGTCCGTGAACACATGGTTACTTTTTAATGCAGGAGTTTTATTAAACCACAACAATAAGCCATTTTACCAAAGGTTGATTCGTTTCTCATGAATCAGACAGGACCTATGGGATTTCTCTATAAAACTTTGTGTGGTCATTAATAGCGTTAAATCAGACAGTTCCCAAGAACTCCCCTGTGGGTACAGCTGTGACCATAAGTTGATGTCTGGCGAACAATAGGTGGTGAGTTGCTTACTGATCTGCATATCAGTGTATGAATGCGTGAGCATTTGTGAGTGCAAGGTGCTATATAAGTCCAGATAATTTACCACTTAATGAAAAACATTTTAAAAAATACTCTATTTATCCTGTAAACTTCTAGAACCCAGCAAGAATAATGAAAACATAGAACACAAAGTTTAAAAAGTACTATTTTACTGTCTGCTGGGAGAAGTACAAGTAAAACAAGGCCGATAACGCTGGAACAGGAAAACAGAAGTAGAGCACAGAGATAACAATCTGTCCTGGAAAGAGAGGAAATAACTCTCACACACATATGTTTGTATCTCTAATCAAGTAAGTTTGTTTATAAAAAACTTTTTATCAACAGTTAACAGCATATTCAAGCTGATTTTACAGAGACTTTTATAACTGGACACCGGTAGCTTCACACAGCTCCAGATCCAGTTACACAGATATGCTGGTTGTTGTGACACCAGAAATCGACTCGCAGCATGTCATGAAGCAGCTTTGAATTACTGTGAGGAGTTATTTCAGTTTTCATTAACTCACTGTATTTCAGCAAACTGTTTCTGCAAACTACTACTACTTTTATAACAAGGTAGCTCAATACAGCTGCTCAAAAATAATACAGTTAATACTTTTAAAACAAGGTGTTCAAGTTGTATTAATACTGATATTTTTACAGAATGACAAGGAAAGACACTCTTGCAAGAAGACCTAATGGAGATACGTACACTGCACTATTCAGTTCCTGTGCTGTCAAACTTCAAAGGATTGACGTAAATGCCTTCATCACAGTTGCTGAACAGGTGCAGCAACCTGGTGACCATAAAACAGTGAAAACATCCAGAATGTATCATATTATTGGATTTTTAGCGCTTTAAGTCATTAATAAATCTCCATTAATGTCCATTAAGGTCTCTTGAGCTTTTAAAGTCTCTGTAAACCAACTCATCAAATACAGAAGACAAGTTGGTGTTTCTAGACAAGCACACCAACAGTGCTGTGGTTTAATATGAAGGAAAGAACCATACAAGGACCCTTTTACCATTGTTTATTCCTAATAAACACAGAAATCTCAGACTTTTACCTGGGCTTGGTTGGATCCATTTTGCTTCACCGAGTCATCTTTGGTTTCTGTTGGCTTTCTCCTCCTCTCCTGCCTCTCTGGACTGATCAGTCCCTCCCTCTCTTCCTTTCACCTGAGCACCGGCCCTCAGCAACTGGCCTGACGGGAACAACTGGATTTCTGCAGCCAACAAATCAGTGCTCGGGCCTGGTTAATGTGTCGCAGGTAAAAAGTGCTTAGTGGAGCAGAGGTGGGGACTAATTTCTTTGAAGATGATCAATGAGAGTCTCTTCTCCCGCAAATCATTTTAAAGTAGGAGAGGATGTTTCCCCTGTTTCTGGTTTCAAAAAAAAGAAGGATTCAGCTGCAAGAATGCAGCAACAGGAAGAGGAAAAATAAAAGATCATATTCTGTCATGAAGGACAAAATACTTTTAGTTATATTTATTAGGGACAAACATGTGATTAAGGGTTAAAGGCTTTGTGCTGGAATGCAAACTGGAAGCGTGCCTGCAGTTAAATACACAATTACATCCTCAAATATTTTCTTCCCCTTTTACTCCCCCTCCAGCACCACACGCAATCTCACACAAGTATTAAAAACACGACTCAGACATGTAAACAATTCATACCTTTATTTAAATTCCAAAAGTATAACACCGTATCAAGAAATGTAAAGGGCTTTTAGAATTACACTTCTTCAGCCCCAAGCTCCTCTCCATGGCTGGCAGTAATATAAAAGCTGAAAGATTTGAGACAAGGTGTGTCACGAATAATGCTTGCATGATTGGGGCTTAAAAGAATGCTACTGAGGCAGTGAAGAGCCTATAACTCAGAAGAGTTTAGTCTATGTTGAGGAGGAACAAAACACTTCCCTGGCTTCATTGTTTCCAATAAAGCAGATCTGACATTTTTTTATCCTTCTCCAGCAAAACAGGGAACTGCCATGAAAATATGACAAGCTTTAATCTATTATGTTGGTTAACAAGCCCCCATTTTATCTGACATTTCACTCTAAAAAAACCCCTCTGTATGTTTAAGTCCATTTACAATAGTGGAAATGTGTAAAAATTAAAAAGTAGCTTAGCTGACCTCAATGAAATGACACAGCAATTACAATCTATTAAACTTTTAATAACAAAAACAAAAAAACTTTGTAAAAATGCTATATAGTTCAAAATATATTTCAGAGATATAAAACTTCTCTACGGTGAAACTCTTACATGAAAAGACCAACAATATAGTAACATTAAAAGAAGTGCATACTCTATAAGATTCTCACAGACAGATGACTTACTTGTGCCCCTTTTCTTCAAATTAGTTTAAAAGAGAAGCTGTTTACCTTTAACTTTCACCCAAGCATCCATCCAAAGGTCTGATAATAGAATCAGAGATGCACCAATTAGTAGCTTAAGATCAAAATCAGACAATTTTCCCATGATCGGATCGAATCAGACAAATCCTTATACATCAGATTTTTTTCCCTATTCATCAAATGCATCAAAACTAAAAATTCACACCCTTTTCAGTCTATAAATACATCAACCAAAAGCATCAACTTTGATGTATAGATGAAGACAATCGAGTAATGCAATCATTTTCTTTCGGATTCAAAACTAAACTTTTTACCAAAGCATCTACAGCAGATATTTTTAAAAAATTTTAATATAAATAAAATGTGCTTGATTTCTTTTTAAAGTGGTAAACGTAAGTCAGTAGATGAGAAGACAACTAGTTCTCATGCCACAAGCCCTCTAAAATCTTACCACAAGCCAAGAAAACCACAAATCTGATTTTTCCTGATTCATTTAAAGTTGGATGTTTGAGTTTTTGAGTTCAGAAAACTCAGTAAGAAAACTGGAAATTGGTTTAAGATGACAAAGATTTCTGATGAATCTCGATTTCAAAATTCAATGCATCTTGCATAAATGGAGGGCCATGTTAGTTTTAGGTGAGCGGAGCCAGTTGTTTACTCCTGTTTCTCAGCTTTATGCTACTATTCGTAAGTTATATCTTCACAACTGTCGAAGGAAATTTGTGTTAGACATCAGCAAATATAAAAACATTCATATTAAAAAGAGTTCTTCATAAAGCTGTGTTTATTTGGCCCAGTTTCTTGGAGTCTCATTTGATTCTTTGTTGGTCACAGTGAATGGTATGGAGGATCAGAGGTAAAGTTCTTTGTCTTGCTGGTGTTCTGTGAAATAAAACTACTGCTTTGGTTTTAGCACCACGTCCACTTTAATCCATCCTCTGAAGGGTTTCTAAGCGAACAATACTTGGTCTTGTAAGCTTTTTTTTTAAAATCCAGGTTGACAGGGATTACATCACTGAATGGCATACTTTGTCTCCAGTTCCTCGGCTACTTGACTCAGGTGAATCTGTCTCAGTTTGTGTAAGAGCTCCTCCAAAAGCGACCGGTGTACAGTTTCACCATGTCCCCCTCCGACTGTCCGCAAGCCCCTCTGGGCCCACAACCGCAGCATCTGGTAGTGAGCCTCCCGGCAGAATCTGTGATCAATCTCTACTTGCTCGATCTCTGTATCCGTTACGCCGAGAGAGCGCACCAGCTGCTTCATCTGATGCACGGGAACCAGATCCAGCACAGCGTAGATAAGGTCAGGGACTGCAGAAGGGAGAATGAAGAGGGGTATTGGTGAAAAGGTAGAAGTCAACACAGTTGTTTTTTCTGCTTTTTATATGTTGAAGTCAGCAGATGCAGTCATAGACTTACTCATCGGGACACAGTCAGGCAGCTTGGATAATTCCTGCTCACCCAAAGGAGTTTCAACAGCAGCCTTCAGACTGATTTCCTCTGAAGGCTCAGTAATACTGACCAGGAAGTCCTAGCAGACAAGAGAACAAGTATTACTAACCACATATGCACATAAAACTGATCAAAGCAGCCACACACTGTAAGATCAGGATACCTTGCTTGATTCCTTTGACTGGACAGATGGATTGGAGAACTGACTCTGCAACTTCTTCTTGAAAAACCATTTTGTAGCCACGTAGGTGATTAAAATCCCCAAAACCAGCAAAACAAAAACCACAACCACAGCTCCAGCGATCATATTTATAAACTGTGAATGATGAGGTTCAGCATCTTGAGAAAGAGCGAAAGAAAGAAAGATTAGTCAATAAAAAATAAAATATTTTACTTGTATCTGTGTTGCTGAATTCCTCATTTTAATCACATTCTTGCTGAATACAATTACCTCTTTTACGCATTTTAAACATCATTACTAACCTTGCAAATATACTAATACCTACAGAACTTTTCATATTTAAGTAACAGACCAACACAAAATATATACTTGTGAAGAGAAAGGAAAATGATGCATTCAACATTTTTTTTTCCAAATACAAATCTAAAAGATGTAAGATGCATTTATATTAATTCAAACTGAGTCAGTACTTTGCAGAACTAAGTTTAGTTTCAATTTCAGCAACTAGTCTTTTGGGTTGAGTTTCTGCAAGCTTGGCACATTCTGAGACTGAAATATTTGCTTATTCTTAGCAAAATATCTCAAGCCCAGTCAGATTGGGTAATGACCCTCTGTAATCAAGTCTTGCCAAAGATTCTCTGCTGTATTAGGTTCTTTCAATATAGCAGCCTATTTAGTGTATACACCTTTCTAAAAACTCTGACCAGCTTGAGTTTCTATGTAGGCAAAAGGTTTAATTTTGGTCACTTCTGATCAGATGTTTACAGTGTACTCAACATCACTTGTGACAAACTGCAAATGGATCTACTTTTGACTTTCTTTAAATAATCAACCCTCTCTTCTATAAAAACCTGACTTGTTGAGTTTATGGCAAATAGATGTCCTATCAACAGACTCTCCCACCTGAACTGTGGATCTCTCCAGCTCCTCCTGTGTAACTATTGGCTGCTTCGTTCATTTTTAGTCTTATTGTCTGGCCTGCCAGTTCAGGTGGACATCTGTGTCTTGCTAGGATTGCTATTCTCTTTCAATTTTCAGATGATGGATTAAACAGTAATCCATCATATGTTCAATCTTGGCATGTTTTTTTTTATAACCTATCCTATCCCTGCTTTAAACTTTATCCCTTACATGTCTGCTGAGTTCCTCGGTCTTCATGATGCTGTTTGTTCACTAATGTTCTCTAACAAACCTGAAGCCTTCAAAGACCAGCTGTGGTTATAAAGAGATTAAACTACACACATGTGAACTCTTTTATAATTTGGTCATTTCTGAAGGCAACTTGTTGCAATTTGCTTTATTTAGAGGTAGGGCACTGAACATAAATGTACACCCTTGAGTTCACTTTTAAAAAAAAGAAAACCATTTAGTGCTAGTTTGTGTTCTGCTGTCACGCAGTAAAATCCCAAACAAACAATGAGGTTTGTAGCTATCATGGGACAAAATGTGAAAAGGTCAAGGGTTGTGAATATTTTGCATTGTATAAGGCTGATGCTGACAGAAACTACAGAAAAGAAGAACTGCTGCCACCACCAAACACCACTGTCACAACTTCTGCCTCTTTTAGTTACAAATGACTCAAAAAAAACCAAGGATTTTACTTTTTAAAGAGTAATTTTTGGGAAATTTTTTGAACTTTAAAAGTTAATGCCTCAAAAGTTAAAAAGGAGAAGAAATTGGGATTGTGTGTGAAGTTTGGAAGAAGTGATACTCATAATATCACTGTGTGTCTGTTGTTGGTGGTGAGAGAACTGGCCGTGTTAGCGCTTACCTGTTGCCTTAACAGAAGTTGAACAGTGTCGTGTGCACTCCAGAGTACAACTGTGAAGAACAAAGAGGGTGTTTGACAACATTGGAGGGGAAGTAGCACATCTTCATAGGAAGTGATTAACATAAAGGCTGACTTGCTTTTATAGCCTCCACTCCGTAACTCTGCATGTACTCTTTCAAAGATACCACTTGACATAAATTAACACCAAACCAAACTCTAGTTTGGTAGGACAGAGACAGATTTATACAACCAAGAAAACATCTGTAGATCTGATAAAGTAAAATTGCCTGAATGTGATTTAAGTTCTCTTTATTTTAGACATTTTATTAAATAAAAGCTCCAAAGAAACAGCGAATATAACATTTTAAGAGCATCATATTTTGATTATTGGTTTATTTTTGTAACTTGCTGTGTGTTTCACTGTTTTTTTTTAAACTTCCATTTAAATTCTGAGCTCTTTTTAAGGGCTTGAAACATGCCAGTGAGCAACTTTCAGTGTGTCATAACTTCTCCTGTATTGCCAACAAATGGAAATGTTGAACAAAGACGGACGTGAGATGCAAGTTTCAATTCTACAAATGAACTTCCCCAAATGAACATGCTAACAAAAAAATCCCATCACAAGCAGAGAAATGGGAACGAAGAACGCTAACATAAAAGGAAGGGTGACTTACTGACTGCAGAGTTCACACTTGCCCCTCTCTCTGTAGTAGTTTGGCTTGCATGCACACTCAGTGTCTTTCTCATGTGTACCTGTGCAACACAAATATTTATTTAAAAAAAGGTTAGGAGACAGTCCACGACTGAGTGCACGTTTAATTTATGATTCGAGAAGATGTTAAGACTCACATGGCTGTTTTTCGATCTCATCAGTTCCACATTTTCTACATTTGAGACAGTCGTATGTTTCTGAATCAATATTATATTTATAGTAGCCTTCATTGCATTGACAAATAGTGTTTTTATTTTTTTGACATGGTGATACCTCATATTCATTCCTTGATGCTGTAGAAAAGCAAACAACATTAAAATAAGAGACAACTGAACCACTGCTAAATACTAATTACATGCATTGTATTAGAAAAAGCTAATGTTTCTTTACCTTTGCACTTATTGCATCTTCTGCAGGTAGGACTGAAGTTCATCTGGTCTGAGAATTCACCTTCATTACAAGGTGTGCAATTACTTCTGAGATTTTTGTCAGGACATTTTTCTAAAAGCTTAAAACCTGAAAAAAAAAAACCCATAAACAAATCCAGTTAAAAAACCTAAAATGACACCATAATATTTTTTTTTCTTTATTTGCTGGCATCATCGTGGGTTTTGTGTACCAGGAGAGCATTTGTCGCAACATATTTCGTTTTCCGTTTCAAATTCCCAGGGTTTACACTTCTCTTTTGTCATCAACGCAGGAATACTCATTAACTAAAACAAAGAATATATAACAAGTATGAATTTGCAAACAGTACTTTCCACAAAAGTGTAACTTTTTATGTTTCATGAACTTGGAACCAGTCTCACCATAAGGAGCAGTAAAGTGAATGTACATCGTCCTTGGTTTCCTATTCCCTCCATATTTCTATGGATTTAATTCAATCCATTTGAGACTACCTGAAAGACAGACAGACTCTAAATGACAATACAAACAGTCTATTATGCTTTAAAAGAACTGCAGAAAAACATTTGCTTTGGAAAATTCCCCAGGAATGCTTTTGCATTTTCAGTTGAATCAATACAAAAACATCTGTTTTACCACACAAAATACATCAAAGGTCTCGCCCTGTGTCTTGAATTGAACCCATAATCTGCTTTTAATTCATGTTGCTTTTTCATCTGTGCTTGAATGCCAAGTGAGTAAACTTCTGGCAGCCATCCACCCTCCAGAGTCACCCTTTTCCTACGATCAGTTACCCACTTACTAACTGTTACAAGTTGCCTGGCCTCAGGCAAATTAATGGTGCATTTCTGAACATGTTAAGAAAACTATTTATCAATGCAAGGCTATAACTGTACACTGAAAAAAAGGCCTTGTTTAAAACAGAAACGCATAAAACAACTACTTTATTGTATTTTATGTTTGGTTACATATCTAAGACCTTGTTTTGAATGTTAAAATTACAAGAACCAAATGACACATTACTAAGATTTTCAGAAAGTACTATAGTCAACCTAAAAATTGTCCCGTTAGTTAAGGGATAGTCTAAAACTTTTCAAAGGTGAAGTTTTAAAAAAAACATTACAAACACTCAATAGAACTCTTGGTGTCTTCACTTAGTATAAACCAGGCATAGTTGGTTCTCAATGGCAAAAGCTAAGAGATAGTTCATGACAGTCACGTGCACTGGCAGCAGAACAAGTATTTCCAGTCAGAGTGACTACCTAATAAAGACAACATAAATCTCTTTGAAACAGAATTAAGTTAAACTGTTATATTTTTGTTTTTAACCCCACTGTTTCTATATCAGAGATGCTTTACATAATCCATTTTCAGTGTGTGTTCCACTGAGGAAGAGTATTGTTGTTGCACTCCAACTTCCATTTTTCTTGTAAATGATCACTGGGATCTTTGTAAATAATTATCCAATGCAAAAGTGAGTTTGGGTAAAAGCATCATTAAATACCATCTTCATAAATCTCTGTAACGTTTTGACTTTAAGATTGTAGATCTTAAAGATAATTACTGTTTATAACCTTTTAACCCAACTTCCCTTCAAAAATCCTGAATCCCTAAGAAGCCATTCAACCCCTAAAGCACCTGATAAGACAATATCCAGTATGAGAGGGAAAAAAAATGTTATGCCTTAAAATGAGGAGTTAAGCCTATCAAGATTAGTCATGTATGACCTGAAATAATCAGAGCACACATGATAAACCACTTTTTGGTCACTATAGTTTTTCTTTTCTTTTCTTTTTTTTTTTTTAATCAACTGCAACAATTTGGTCATTTGGCACACCATTTAATTTCAACTTGATCTAGATATTAAGAACTGTAAAATTAGTCATTTCAGGGTAATTGTGGATTAGATGCATCATTTACTCATTCTTTACATGTTATTTTTATGAGGGATTACTCAAAGAATTTGAAATTTTAGGGGTTTTACTCAATCCATTTGAAATCTTAGGGTTTTTTTTTCTCTATAAAACTGAGGAAACACGCAGACTAAATCAAAGCTGATGACAAACGTTGAATCTGATAAGTCTGAGAGGTGGTTTTTTTTTTTTCAGTTGCTAATCAGACTCAACAAAACTCAATCTAAAGTTAACTCGATTATTATTTTTAACCACGTACGTATTTATGCTGTTAATCCTTCCAAAATTTCTATTGAAAACGTTTCTTTTAGGGCCCCAAAAATAAAGTTTCACAGTGGTTGTGGAAATCAACTGTCACTTCACATTTTGGCAGCCTTCACTTCCCTGTCGCGCTGCGCAGAGATCAGACCGTGGTATAAACTTTATCATAACAAAACAACACCAACAAAAAAAAACAAAACAAAACAAAAAAAAATTACATTAGTACATTAAAACTGCTCGCACAAACACAAACTCCAATGGGAATATCTAAATCTGCAAGAATTATAACTGTTTTCCCTATAGTTTCGGTTGCGGCACTACTCAACGCCCACTGCACCTTCGAGATATGAATCGCTGTTCCCACAGATGTGCAGAAATATTTTACCGTGACTTACCTGAGGAACTTTTGTCAGAGCGATGGATCCCTCGATGCTTTCATTCCATACATCAGAAATCAGTCTTTGTTTTTCATTAAAAATGCCTTTTCTGCTCTTTAATCCGGAATGCTGAGCACTGTCGGAGCCGCTGCTCTGGTCGCTGCTGAGGATGAGAGGCGGGTTTAACCGGGAAATGGCTGCGTCACCAATGTGTTTCAAGGAATAGACACAGTTTGGCAAGAAGGCTCGTGAGGACACGAAAACAAACCAAAGCCTGTCTGAAGAGTGGCTACATGGTGGTTGCGCAACATTTCCTGAGCTGACAGATAAACCCACATGATTAAAAAAAATCAGTAAGCAAATGGCGGATTGGAACTAGAAATGAAAAAAATAAAAATACCATTGATTCTCCATAAGGATCACAAAATCTTTAAATGTGTACCCTTTTCTATTTTGATGGTGTTGTCACAAATGTCAGTCAAAAATCCCCATTTAGTAAAGACTGAAATCTGCTAACAGCAAAACCCACAGAGGAAGATAAACTTACAGAAATGTCAAAAATTTGAATATGGTAAAAGAAAAAAAAAAGTAATTCCTACAATTGTATTCAAAAATAGAACACTACTAGATTTTTAAAAAGTAATATGTTTTAAGAATTTAGATAATAATTATTATATTATTGATAATAGTGGCTTCTTACAGTAAATGAAAACTTCCAACTCAGATCAGAAAATGTTAATTCAAATTAAAAATATTTTTTAGTACAAAATTATGTTGTGTGTCTGCTGTGGCTTGCACAATCATGGAAAAGAATACCTAAGGGGGATGACACTAAGCACAGTAGTGCACAAGCAGTAGGGATAACTGCAGTCCTCAGAGGATTGTAAAGCAGAGCCAAGTCAAAGGTTTGGAAGTGATTCACAAATATGACCTGTGGGTGGAGTCAGTGCTGCAAGAACCACCACACACAGACCTACTCAGAACCTGGACAGCTGTTCCATTCCTTGTCTTAAGCCAATCCTGAACCAGAGACAATATCAGATTCATCTTAGGAGAAAAGGGACCAATTGTCCAAAGTCCTCCTCTCAGATTATGGTGAATTTAACATTTCATTTGGAATACAAGGTCTCAGAGTCTGGAGAAAGAGCGGAGAGGCACATAATCCAGGTTGCTTGTTCCGTGTAAAGTTTCCACGGACAGTAACGATTTGGGGCGCTATGTCTTCTGCTGGTGTTAGTTCACTGTGTTTTATCAAGTCCAAAGTTAGCCTCAAACAAGCTGTGACCGTCTTTACTGTAAAGTACATGACCATGACTTTTGATAAGTTGCATGATTATAAAGTAAAGTGCATGAACACACATTTCAGTTGGTTGAAACTTATGTATTCGAAAATTGCTTTTAATTGTTCATATTTAATATAGCGACTAAAAGATCACTGATGGACAATGTCTCCCACCCCATGCATGAAGCTGTTGCTGAGGTGGAGAGCTCCTTCAGTGACAGACTGCTGCATCCTAGGTGCACTAAGGAGTGTTATAGGAGATCCTTCCTCCCAGCAGCTGTTAGACTCTACAACCATCATTGCTACCAACAAACTCAAGTGTTTATATCCATACTATCTGTACAACTTACCATTTTCTATTGTCACTAACTGTAAATAGTTTGTATTTTTAATGCTCAGAGACATGGACATCTTGTACTTTTTTAATTAACCAACTCAGCTGCACATTCCTCTAGACTGGAGTATGTTGTTGAAATCTTGCCTTACTGTACAGTGTTTTTTCTTTATTGTATATATATATATATATATATATATATATATATATATATATATATATATATATATATATATATATATATATATATATATATATATATATATATATTTATTGTGTGTGAGTCTGTTTTCTGTTACTGCCTGTCACTTTGCTGCTTGTTGCACAGAAATTTCCCCATTGTGGGACAATAAAGGATATTTCTATTCTACTCTGTATTCTCAGTCTTAGTTTAATCTTTTCTGCTGCTTGTATTTGAGGGGCAGTCACATTCAATGCACACAGTAACTACTTGCAAATACATCTCAATAGCATAATCAATCTTCCATGGTTATTTACAGGATAAAATGTTAAGCTTGGCCTTTTTCCCCTGTTTTACCAAACCTATAGTGAAACTCTGTTAGAAATGGCTACTGAGTTATAGATGTAACAGTAAGTGGGTCACCAAATCAAACTCTGCTCAAGGCCCCATGGAACCTTAGACTTACTCTGCTTAAATAACCCTCTACCTTCAGGGTCAAAACGCTTCATACTCCCCTGAACAGGTTATTCATATAATGTACATTTAAATTTACTTACAATCGGTTTGTTAGGCATCAATTTATTTGATCTTACTTATTTGTGCTTATGTATTTTTCTTTGCCTTTCATAGCACTCTACCCTTACTTCTTTATGCATGACAAAATAACAAATTATATTTTGACTTTTGATTTGTGTGTGCCACCCCAGGAACATGAGTGGCCACCATTAGGCCAGCTCTGTGAAAACCTTCTGGAGGTGTCCCTGGCTACAGGTGGAGAAGAAACCTTTTATCAAGAACTGGATGAAGATGAATCATAACATTTCCCACTAGAGACCAATGCCAGCGAACTTCGCACCACTGAACTCCACAGCCACCAGTCTCTGTAATGAGAGGTTTATAAACTACACCCTGCAATATATATATATCTCAGCTCTGAGTTATATTGCAGAGCAGCTGCAATTACACAATTGCTGTGTAATTGTCCATGTAATTCTCTTTCTGACAGTAAGATTACACCCTCCATTACCCTTTTCACTCCTTGGAAATGTTTTATTTTTGCACACAAGTATGGGAATATGGAAATCAGTTAAGTTGTTTCTCCTGCATAAGAAACCCCAGTCAAGGAGTCTATGTAACTTTTGTAAATCCACTTTCACAGTTAGTTACTGCTAAGTTGATACAAAGTCTAAATCCATTCCGCATGCTGAGTATTTGTTCCTTCCTTTCATGCATTTAGTTAACTTCTCCAAAATTAAATAATAAAAAAAACAAAAAACAAAAAACAAAAAAAAACATTATGTGGGATTTAATGACATCCTGTGGCAAACTTTGGTACTACAAGTTACTCAAACCTCGCCTCACTTACACAGTTAACTTATGATGGTGGCTGCAGAAGTTAAAGAAGGGCTCTTTATGCAGTTGCAGAAAAATAGCGGCTCATTTCTACATGCTGCTTGGGAGAAGTCTGAAAAATGGTCACTCCAAGAGAACCAAAATAAAATTCTGCATTTCAAAATGACTCCACATGATTAATAAAAAATGTCAAAATGTACACTTTGACCCACTCCCCAAAAAAGTCCAAACTAATACAAGAACAACTGGTGAAAGTTCAAAGTGTATTGATGTGTAGCTGAATGATACAAATTAATTTTAAAAGTATATTTGATCAGAGTGGCATCCTGACAGGACACCATGCATAAGGAGAAAAAAAAAAAGAAAAGATCATTCAGCAGCAAAAAAATAGAATGCGTCTTCAGAAAAACCACATCCTTACTCAGCGAACAAAGGAAGCTTTCTTCATCTCAGCTCTTCCTTTAACTAGTTTCAGGTTAAACCCTTATTAGCATACAGTCAAGTTGTACACAACGTAAAAATATAGTGATTAGGTTCCCACACAGTCACACTTTAAGGAAGTTGTGGGAACTAGTGTAAAACTGTGGCTTATGATTGACTGTTTACTTTATTACAGAAATGTCAACATGTTCCTGGCACTTGTTAAGTTCTGTTCAAACTTACAAATCCTTACGGTCAAGCAGTTGGTAAAACTGAAACCTCAAGATTAGTATGAGCAGGTTAGCTCTCAGTCATTTCAGAGCCGTTTGATGATCAAGTCATCGCTGATCCAATCATCTTTGTACTCCGACTGAATGTTACTGCTGGTTTAGAGCCACAGAGCCCCCGAGGCAGTCCCTTTAAAAAAAAATTTTGGGCCACAGTTATGGCTGAAAAAAAAAAAAAAGTCACGTTTGATGGCCTGGCTTCTGAGAAAAATGAGCTCACGCATGCCTGCCTCCTATTCAGTTTGGTGTTGATGTAGTAGGTATCACTGGCAGCCACAAACCACTCTCGTAGTCAATTTATAAGTAGCCACAAAGCATAGTTTTCGGAAAGGGTGTGTACACACTAGATAATCTGGTGGCTACTACTGCTCACCTCTAGAAGTTCTCACACCTACTACAAGTTGCTCTGTCATTGAAGGAAGTTTAATGGTAATCATGTGATCTTTACTCTGAAGATGATTTTTCTTTAGAACGATAGCAATCATTTTTTACACTTGCTGTTGGAGTCAGTTGAAGGACTTATTGAGAGAGAGGTTTGATTGAATCAAAAAAGAAAAAAAAAAGATCAGTCTTTTGCAGTCCTAAAGAAGAGACACTAAAAATACAGTAATGACAGGTTCAGCTCACCAGACAGTACTGGGTTCAAGAGAATGAAACCTGAAAAGATTTGGACAATGTTAATAAAGCTACTAAATGGAGAAGCTTCATTAATGACAAACTTAAACAATCTGTAATTAATGGAGAATGATTCAGATCAGATTTGCCCATTCATGGAAATTACATAGTTACTCATTTCATATTCGTTAGTTTCCAATCATACTGTTACTATGGTTTAGAAACCTTACAAAAGTACTGATAACACTATCATATTGTGCCGTATAGCAACAATAAGCTTTAATGCACTCAAATAATTTTCTGTGACAGATAAACACAAAGTACAGCACAGTTATGAAGTGGAAGGAAAATAGTTTTCAAAGAATTTTACAAATAATCTGAAAAGTATTGTGTGACCCTGTCAACACGTGTATGTGGGCCCCACATGAATTTTGCACAGCCTGCATTATCACCAAGTGGGCTTCCTGAATGGAACCCACTCAGGCTGTGCAAATGCAGACCGTGTTAGTAAAACCAGTTAGGCAGATGTAAATGCTGTAAGCTGAATTTTCTTTCTGTAATATTTGAAGACCACTGCAGAAAACTTGCAAAAATGCAATAAATAGGCAGAAGCAGCAGGGAAAAAAAAAAAGCAAAACCATAATAAGCAAATCTTACAAAGCAAAACAGGCTGCTTAAAACTGTAAGGTAATTTAAATAAATCTAAACAGTAAGAATAATTATTTTTAGCTCATCTAGTGCAATAAAAGCAATCTATATGCTAAAATTAGCTAAAGGGTTTGTGAATATGCTAATGATAGTGGGTTACTACTATGTTTCATAACATTAAATTGTTCCATCTAGTCTAGTGTGATAACAGCATTGTATAAAATAACTAGCTAAAAAGCTAATGTTAGCTGAAATGCTGTCAATAGCATGTGGGCTATCACTAGGATTTTGACTAACATTGACTCACTAAATTCAGTAGCTTTTTATCAATGCTAAAATGCTAACGCCAGCCCTCATGCCGTCACTAGGATGCTGACTAATTAAATTAATTCAAGTAATACATAAATAGTGTATCAGCTAAAATATATGAAAAGTTCATGTTAATACTAACATTATGAAGAGGGCTTTCGCTATACTGTTGACAACGTATTCCATCTAGTATGGAAACTAGAGTTTGTAAGCTAAAATAGTCTAAAATGGTAACGTGGGGCGATTGTGGTATGAGTTCGTCCTGTAATCAGTGAGTTGCCATTTCGAGCCCCTGCTTTGTCTGTCTCTGTCATGTCCTTGGGCAAGGCACTTCACCCACCTTGCCTGCTGATGGTGGTCAGAAGGACCAATGGCGCCAGTGTGTGGCAGCCTCGTTTCTTTTCAGACTGCCCCAGGGCAGCTGGGGCTACAATCCTGTAGCTTGCCACCTTCAGCGTTTGAATGTGTGTATGAACAGGAATGACTGATTTCATTGTAAAGCATCTGTGTCCAGAAAATGTACGATACAAGTTAGATGTTATTTCATAAGGTTACCTAAACTGATAACTGTGGCAGGTTGCCCAAACATTAATTTACTCCATTCAATGTGGAAACTTAGCCAAAACGCTAATAAGCTTTAAAAAAAAAAAAAAATAATAAAAAAATAAATAAATAAAAAAATTGTCACTATGTGGGCTATCATTAGCATTTTATCTTACATTGACTTAGTCCATTCAGTACCATAATTGACAAGTCAGTCAGCTATTGCAAGACAGTATAAAATGAAAACAATAGCAAATTCAGAGTTCCTGCTTAATCTAACTCGAACAGAAAATATAAATCAGTTTTCCTTAACAGGGTAAAACACTGCATAAACAGCTTATTTTACCATGCAATCCTTTAAGAACATAAAACTCATTACAGATAATCATCTGTACTTTAAACATTCCTATAACACAATAACATGGGGCACAATGTGTAGGCAGTGGTATGCTCTCGACATCTGCAGCAGATCCAACAGTTGAGGGTGAAAAAGAATAGCAGATAAACCTAAAAGTAACACCTACCCCCCCCCAAGCAAATGCACAGTAAGGCTTAAAACCAATGTTGTAACATCTTAAGATTACATTTTTATGCAACTGAAACAGAAAACAGCTTTCAATATCTCTTGCATAACAGAGGGACAGACTAACATAGCTACTCTCACAAATATGCGATGTGCCACACTAAAATAAGGTCCCAACAGCTACAACATTTGGGAATGAAAGACAAAAACCCTGTAAATTACAAAAAGCCCTGCTGGAACACAAAAAAATAATATCGCTGTTTGAAAATGCTACAATAAATCAGATGTAAGCTAAATTGACTAAGCTGCATATACATGCAAGACTGCATCACAGCCTATGGACATGACTAGTAACATTACAAGCGTTCAGATTGTTTTTGTACAAAATGAGTACTACAGCATTCAGCTCGTACTGGAGTCTTACTGCTGTATGGCTTGGCAGATAGCAAGCAGCTCCATCAAAAACAGCATGAAACTGGAGGAAGGTTTAGGATGTTCAGTGAAGTGCTCTAAAAACTGTAATCCAAGAATAGAGATACACAAGTTAGGACTTCTTCAATTTTTATGGTTTTTGGCAAACATCATAAGGTAGCATTACTGTGGTTAAGAGTGTGGACAAGTTAAGGACTTCAAATTGTCAACGTTATTTTAACATAAATACATTTTAAATTGAAAGGCAAAATAATGAAATGCCCTCGAGAACTACTAACCTGCAGCTTTTAGGTGCATCACATCTCCAACACACCTGTATTAAATGACTGTCTCGTTAACAGGCCTCCACAAAGCTGAATAACAATGAGGAAATTAAAATATCTAATGAAGGCCTTCAAGCTCAAGTGCATTGCCAAGCTGTTTAACAATCATGAAAACTAATTCAACATTGAAACAACTTTGACAAACTAACACCAGTAGTGTCACCAGAATAATGTAATTTTCCTTACAAATATGCTTTTTTAAAAATTAGTAATAGCTTTTATCCTATTAAACATTTTATGGCTTATGGATGAGTGGAAAGCAGAATAATGCCAAAAACCTAAAAACAATTAACTTCTTGTTTGCGAACAGGCAAGGAAACAATGGCTGTAGCAGACTGGTTTAGGGAGCGTTGAGAAACAATGGCATGGTCAGCATACCTGAATATCCATTTTCTTTAACCTTCTGCAAAATAGCTTCTCTCCTGGTAGCCCCAACACCTTAGTCCATTTCCTCTTTGGGCAGCTAGCACAGTGTCAGGCTTTCTGTTCAGTTAATTGTTAAAAAAAAAAAAAAACTTGCAAAAATCTTGGTTGCAGATGGCTTTCATCCGAAAAGCTCCAACTTTACTCTCTCAGTAGATTTTCTCCTTCATTTGGTCCATTTTCTTCACACCAACAGGTGAACCTCATCAACGCTGTCTGCTCCTTTCCATGGTGGCACATTTTCTGCTGCAGGACATTGGCGCACCAGACAATGGACAGCTACACCACACATTATTTATCAGCCAAAACCGGTACACAGTGTGGGGAAAATTTCCACAACTCTTAATAGGTACTGAAAGACATTGCAGGAGTGTTAATTTGCATCAGTGATTTCGGGGCAGGGTTGAACTTTTTTAAAAGCAGCGGTGCACTGGGCAGCTGATCGTTTTACCAGATCACTCTCTACATGCTGTGGGTACAGCTGTGAGGCACCAGCACTGGGGTTTCAGCTGGAATGGGGTTATGTTGGCAGAAGTCTCCTTTGCTGGCGCCACCAAATTGGTTAAGGTTGATTACGAGTGGGCCTGGCTTGCAGTCCAGAGGGTGTGACTGTGATGGAAGTCCTACAAAAGTCTTCTGTGGATGGATATGAGCTGCTGTTTTGGCTCCTGGTCAGTTGTGTGACTGGCTGTGTTAGCGTTGGCAGGGTTACTCCTTCCTTTGCTCTGTGAGCTACCCCAATGGGATTGAGTGGAAGTTATCCTAAGATTTGTAACCCTTTTAATTTGTATAACTGTAACTGATATAACTGTTTTGTAAGCAGGTGCAGATCTCAGTCATAGCTGGTGGTAGATTCTCTCTCTTTTTTTTTTTTCTTTTTTTTTTCCCCCAATCTACAATAGAGTTTTTTGCCCAGCCTTTCTTAAAGAATTGTATTTTTATACATAAAGTAAAACAAACTGAAATTATAATGGCTCTTTCTTGCTGTGTGGCCTTAAACTTTGGGGAGATTTTGTAGTTGTTTCTAGTGTTTAAAGGCCACCACTTGGTCACAATACTTTCTGCAGGAAGATTTTAGTACTACAAATGTAACACTGTTGCTTGGCTTGGAAGTCTTGATCAGCAGATGTTTGTTTGCAGATTGGGGGATGAGTCTAAAAGTTTAGAGGAGGAGGAGCAGATGAGTGGGGAGCAGGCAGGCTGACAACAGACGAAAGGAATTGTCGGGGACGTCTGTGGATTGAAAGGTGATTGGACGAGTTCTGTCAGAGGAGTCCAGAACTTGAGTGTCTTTGTCATCCTGGGAGCACAGGAAGAACAAGGTAAGTAGAACATCAAGCTACGGTAAATTACTCAGCAAACTCTTGAACTACCAGTCAGTTGCACAAGGGGCTTGAGATTAGAACTGAGTTTATCTGAACAGGAAGATGACTCACATTCACTAGAAAAACCCACGCACACTTCAGGATCATAACAAAATGCCTCATTAAAATATTTCTAACTCCTGACCTTGTGTTTCTCTGGCTGCATTTGGGTTCCTCATCAATTAGCACCATATGATACGCTGTTCGTTCACATGTCTGCTGTGCAGTATTTTTGATACCATCATATTATTTAGTGACTTAGTCTGACAATATTCTGTTTTTCCATATATCATGCTAAAATAAACACATGAACAAATAACACTTCACCGTTGCATTCATGATTGTTGTTGTCTGACTTTTACCATCTCTTAACACTTGTGGTGAAAACTATAACTTTTATTCATGGATATCAAAGAGGCAATACTTCCAACATAGCTAAAGTTCAGTATTCGAGCCCAGGAAAATAACTATTGAACCAATTCTCACACAAGGATAGAGGAATCAATAACTCCATAATTTAAGTTGTCATAAAACTGAATAATAAGTACTAAACACATGAAGAAAAGAAGCTGCATAAAAAGCAAACAAACCAACTGAATCTGAAAAGTATAAAGCAATTCTTCTTTCTATCAGTAACAATATCAGCTGCTTTTAGTCCATACAGATAGTAAAAAGATTTCTTATATCAAGGTATAGCACACAAAGCATCTCAAGAAGAGGTCTTTAAAACCTTCTCAGCCTTGTTGTTACAAAGCACAGTAATGACATTGTTTGCAGAGACACTTCTCAACACAAATGTTCTTGTGGGCAAAGTTGGGGCCATGATATGGGGGAAGAGGGAAAGTATATAATTTCAACAGTGGTCCTAACAGGATTTTTTTTTTTTTTTTTTTTACAGAGAATTCATAAAAAAATAAGAAGAATTGTCTGAGAACCAAGTACTACTCACTTAGGCCTTCAGAAACACCTGGAATTTGCAGAAATAGTTTTAGACTCCCTGTCAGAAATCTTGCAAGGAGCAACTATCCATTGCTGGTTCATGGTGAAATGATCTTGAGCTCAGTGGACCATTCAGAAGCTCAGAAACGCATGCTTAACCAGTACCATTAGTGTGTTTTGCAACAATAAAGTTGAGAGTTCTTCAAACTCTTTTAGCCATTATGGGGTACTTCTGTAAAATCTTGATGACGAGAAACCTTTTTTGTAAGCCAGTAATTAGGACTAAACCAATTGGTGTTAAGGATATTAAGGGTAGGGCACAAGATCACCTTCTATATGATAACAGATGTCAGGTGGCTTTCTATGGTTTTTTTGGTGTACTTTTTGCTTACTTGGTATTATTATTATTTATTTATTTATTTTTGCATGTGTGGATTATTTGGGATTACTGGCATCTGCTGTGAACCAGATGCACCATTATAGATATTATGCAAACTCTGATATGTTCAATACTTATTTTACCTGCTCTTTGAATTAAAAAGGATTAAAAGCTGTACCTCAACCTTGCATCAACTGAAGTGTTAGTGAAGTTGTAGAACTAATCATCAGTCACTTCCTTGAATGTTTATCTTTTTCTCAGTTCTGTGTAAGTATAATCAAATGGTTTGGAATTAGATGAGTGGTACATAATCATTTGTGCTCATCCTCAAGTAACATGACAAGGAAGCAAAAAAAAAAAAAAAAAAAAAAAAAAAGGGAAAGTATCAGACTGTTTTCAACCAACAGCTTGTATTTGGGTGAAACAAATCAGAAGATGGAAAAACATGGAGGCTGTTTTAGGTGGCTGGGTCATGTTGTTGTGCACAGATCTTGAGGGTCCCATCAACAACAGCTAGAGGATGAGAGCAAAAGAACACATACTGAATAGACAAAGTTTCACAATGAGTCATTTTGTGACATTTTAAGAGAAGAGTCCCCTGACACACTTCAGCTACTTTCTCAGTCTTACACTCAGAGGGTCCCAGTTAACATCTTCTTCTGTCAGCTTCTCCTTCATGGTGAGTACAGGCAACATATCTTCATCTTCTTTATGATGTATTTACCTTTTAATTGGCCTGTTGGACAAAAAACTATTCAGAGGTTTTACAAAACCAGGACTGGTTTCACTCTTTAAACTGTAATTGTTTCTATGTAAAGGAAACCAACCAATAAAAGTCATCTTCTTTTCCTCACAACCTCTCTGCATCTGCTGATATTGACACAATTGACAATATCTCCCCTCCTCTTCTTCCCCTTTATTTGCTACTTCCTAGATGCTGCCTCTCTGTTATCTTACTGTCTCTTTGCTGTGGAGCCTTCCTTTCCTCTCCACTGGGCTCACCATCCAGTGCAACAAGACGCAATATGAATGGCCGTTACCCAACCCCACGTTATGTTGTACGATGTGTCCGCCAGGTACTGTGGGATTGCTTTTATATTTACAGACTCTAAAGATTTCAGTGTAAATGTTATTAACCATAACTTGCTCTATGTTTGCTCCAGGTCATCGTTATATTTCACGCTCACCAAACAATTGTGACATCAAATGTGAGCCCTGCGATACAGATCGGTACATGAATATGTACAACCTGGAAATGAACTGCTTAGTTTGTGATTTTTGCAGAAAAGGTGAGAAACATTACAGTAATTGTCCTGTTTGTATGGAAAAACTTGCAATACTTTAATTTGAGCTATAGCTGTCCCTGCATCACTAAATTACTTTTTGATAAATGATGTGTCACCAGTAAGAATGTAAAACTGGTTGGTAAGTTTTTGCATCAGCAGGATCCACTTTGACTACAACACTATCACCAGACAATCAGTAGGTATAGACTAGTTTTGTTTTGAACATATGCATGATCAAGCATTACTGTAAAGATACTCACAACTTTACATACTCCACTGTCTCTTCTTTGTACAACCTTGTGATTCCAGTTCCTGTGTGTGAACTCTGACTCTGCGTTCAGGGCGTGATGTGTAAAAATGAGTAATCTGTTGCTCTGACCACGAAATTTGACCAGTTTCATTGCTAAGCCTTATAGAAGTCAGACAGTTGAATGTTACTCAGTTCTGACAGTGGATCACGATTTCAGAGAAGCTCACCAGCAGAAATAAAAAGTGTTGTATCTGAGGGGATTTCCCTGTTTGTGCATCAGGGGGGCAGACAGTCAGAAAGAGATCAAAGCAAGGGGAGGAATGGGGTCTGTAAAACCATCTGTAATGAAGGCTAGGAGAGAGTCATTTTTGTAGCCCTTCAAGAAGTAGACCATTTTTATGTAAGTGAAAAGGAAAAAAAATTACATTAAAAAAAGCCAGTGGAATAATATGCAGATGCAAATGTCTCTCTGCTGCTACAGGTGAGCAAAAATAACCTGTCTGGCTTATTTCTAAATGTCACAGTGGAAAACACAAAAGAGAATCAGCACCAAAGTGAAAACGTGTTCGCTGTTATCAGACTGAAATAGCATTGTTTACATTTGGAGGCTTTCATTTTCTAATATTGCAAGATTTTTTAATTTTTTTTTTGGAGAATCTGTGTCAAATGTGTTTTTCATGAAAACTTGTTAAAAGCTCAGTTATCTGTTTTAGAATCTAGCAAGAGGAAGGTGGGTGTTGAAAATGTCAAAAAACTACACATACAGGGGCTCTATGTCAATTAATGTGAACGGAAACTAATTTAGGTGGAAATGATTCAACCCACAGAAAGATTTGACTTGCTGACCTTGCAGCTTGGCTGTTTCTGTTGTGCTTTGGATTTTTAATGTCGTTAACAGTTTGCAAGCTGCAAAGCAAAAGAAGAAAAAAAAAAGTCCAAAGATCAGCTTTTTGATGGCGTTACAAAACCTTTTAACCCTTTAATGACGAATAAAAACAAAACAATTAATTTATCTAAGAACTCTTTTAAACAAAGTTAGTACTTTCCTTTAAAACCTGCCGTATTGAGATAAGTTAAAACACAGCTGCTCATGTTTTTAAAATGGACGGAACTTTTAAAGTGCTTCTATTATCATAAACATACCACACAAAGCCACAATCACCCAGTTGAACTGGCAAACATTCATACACCGATATGAAGTCCCAAGTGAAGGGGCACGTTGATATGTGGCAGGAGGAAGCTGGAGTCAAAACCACAACTTTTGGATTGCAAAACAACTACTCTTCCTCCTGATCCACAGTTACCCCTTACATTCAACATGTATCTTTTAGATTTTGATAACTGCCTTACTTGAAAAGTCAAATGTATCAGTCAAGATACCAACATTTCAGAAAACCAAGCAATGTTTTGAAAGGTTTTGTTCTTTGAAAAGCATCTCATGAACTTATATTTCTTATACCAGGCTTTGAAGGGTTAAAAACTGCTCTGTTACTTATCTGTTGCAATGAAGGGAGATACTGTCTTGCCAACACTTTACTTTCGTCTTTTAAAGGGAAATCAGAAAATCTTGCAGGTGGAGGTTTTGCTTTTTACCATTAAAATGTGAGCGATATGGGAATTAACTTATGAATGAGGGTATGACTTCTTCACATCCGTTGTATCATCAAGACCTCCTTACTCCTACTTAATTCTCTATGTTTTTTCTAAATTATAGCTGTAAATGTCTCATAATCATTCATATTTTGTTATGACTCTAACTCTGTGGAAGTCATTTAAGCAGTTTTCTGTTTGCTAATTTTGGGCACACAAGCTGGGGCATGTTTGTAAGAAAGAAATTGTTTTATCAAAGTGAAACACTGCTTTCACTAAGAAATACCAGTCTTACCTTATTCTAAAGAAGACATTATAATAAAAATGTCTAATAACTTGAAACTAAAATAGTTTCCCAGTTTGTGAGTCATTTTGCACCATCTTATACTTACTAGTATATATATATATATATATATATATATATATATATATATATATATATATATATATATATATATATATATATATATATATATATATATATATATATATATATATAGTCACTCTCTTACAGTACATGCCCTAAGATTAAATCTAAATGGTCTTTTTTAATGACGTATATTAAATCATGACTCTCTTTTCTGTCTTTGACAGCTAACTCTGAGATTGCATCCAGCTGTAATCCAACCCACAATACTGTTTGCAAGTGTAGCGCTGGCTACAGATGCACAGACGCATCCTGCACATTTTGTGAGCCTATCCCAACGACCATCCAATCTACCTTGCCACCACCCAATACAGGTGAAATAAAGCTTCTCTGCACATTCAACCAAGTTAAACACTAAAATTTTACTTAACAAAAATTGTTTATTTTGTACTTTTACACACACAGCCAGCAATTTATCAAAAGATTTCTTCTTATCATATAGGAAACTATTCTAACCCCGATATGAAGATAAATTTCCTATGCCTTACTACAAACGGTTTCTGTTTCCACATCTGTCACATCAAAATAAGTTTGGTGTGGCAGGAAACATGGTATTTGTGCAGTCATTATCTCATTTAATCTCACTAATTCTTACAGCACCCAAGTTTAAATGTTTAATATTTATTGACTGAAAAAATGATCTATTTTGCCAGAATATTTGGTTATTGTTTGGTTGCAGTTTTTCTGCTAACATTTATATGGGAATCAACATATTGGGGCAGAACTACTGTCTTCCACCCATCAAGCTGCATTGTGTAGCACAGATAAGCTATGCTAAACCAATATGGAAATGAATCAGTCTCATAAACAGTCATTATCTATTGAAAATCAGCGGGAAGGATGAACTGATTCATGCCAAATGAGCAATCTTTATGATGAATTTAAAGAAGTACCATGAGATCTTTGGATATTTACTTACTGTTAACACTAAAATGATTACACTTAAGTTAAAATGGAAAGATTCTAAATAAAAACAACAGAAGCTGGCAATAGAATCATGAATTAAATTCATTATGTATCAAGCTAAAATCATTTGTTGGATGATCTTCTTAAGCCTAAAGAAACACCCAAACAACTATTAACACTAAATCTACTCTCCAACCACTACTGCCTGCTCTATAAGGAGAGGTTTTATGACTAGGAAACTGAACATTCAAAATACGAATTAAACTGATTAAAATGTAAGATTTATCAAGAGTTTTATTGGTCCCTCAGGATTCAGAGGAAAAGGGTTTGCAGCCTAACGTCACCTCGGTTTTTGAGGTAATCTGAGTGGAATATTAAAAGGATAAATGAGAAAAGTCTCTGAGCCACCTCAGTTTTCGACAGCAGAACCACAAGAGATAAAGTTTAACAGAGTGCCTTACTTTGGGTCAGATGAGCTGTCCGTTCTCATTGAACCAAATGGACTTCTATCCAGATGTGATTCCAACCTGTCCCTTCTCTCGATTGGAGTGATACTCAGCTCTTTTGCTGCAACGACTGCACAGAGTCTGGCAGCTGTCAGTTTTGGTCCCTCCTGGCACCGGCCTTCTGGGGGTCAGGAGATTCCTCACTTTGAATTCATAACTGGGTGAAGTGCTTAAAGAAAGTTACCATGTGACACTGAACACATTAAGGGCATGGAGGAAAACAAAAACAAAAACCTTTCAGGAACTTTTCATCCAATTTGATAAAAGTAGCAAAGCAAAACAACCCATCCCAACCCAGTCTGTCCTAGGTGATCAGGCCTTGCTTAGACTTGGTTGGGTCAGACTTCTTGATGGTTTCACTGGCTCTTCTTCTCTGGGTCCAAATGGAAACTTGTGTTTCTGGCAGCAACGTGCTTCTGGGGAGAGGAATAATCACAATGGACAGATCAGCCAATCAGAGGAAAACTGCATAATGTGATGATTATGTCAGGTTAAACAATCTTGGAAAAATGGATTTTATAGTTTTCTAAATGACATTCTTTTGACTAAAGAGAGTCAATAAACCATCAATGTAGTCATGATAACTTTCTCTTGAATGGGGTTGTTTTCACCTTGAAAATTTCAAACGTGGTCATTTTTTTAAATAAAAAAAGACTGATTCAAAGACAAGGTTTAACTCAAAAAGTATTTAAATTTACTAGAAATCATGGATTATTTCAAAGTTCTTGGAACTTGAAAATGAGCAAAGTAAAATAATTCATGTGAGAGAAACTTTGGCATTTATGAACAGTGGTTCATAAATGTAAATAAAAGATATATTGGAGATTCAGGTAAAACACATCCTGTATAGGAGTTTTTTTATTACGAGATCTAAGGGATCTGGAAGGGAAAATAAAATCTCATGTTTGTTTGCCCACAATTGTTTGTCATATTTAGATACAAATGTAGATGTGGAGCAAATGTTGATTTAGTTAAGTTTTCACTTGTGTAGGCACAACACTGGTTTATCAAATTGAAATGTCCAATAGTGTTAAAACAGTGTGAAACGTTGGCCTGTTGTATAAAATAATTCAAATCCAATAAGTTTCTTTTGATAAGGCCTTTTTCTTTTCTTTCCATCGCTAACAGCTGGATCCACAATCAAGACAACTGATAAACCAAGTAACGCAATCAGAGGTACAGTCAGCTATGAGTAATCTGAAATTAAAAATTGTTCAGCTTCTCATTTACTTATTGTGAATGTAAATTCTTTGAAAATATTTTTATTTGTATATGTTATTACAGATACTCAGTGGTTTCTGGTGATAATAGCCCTTCTGTGTGTTGGAATTGCACTGGTTGTTGTGGCAAAGATCAAGCCACTTCTGCACTGGATCCGGTCCAATCATGGTAAGATGAGAATTATTATCAAAGAAATAACCTAAGAGCAGGATGCATGCTTGGAAAAGCACTTTTAGACATTTTATACTCACAGAATCTATCCAGTTTATGTTTTTAGTTGGTGTACAGGCCCCTTTTCACAATGAAGGTGCAAACACAGAAAATAAACATCTGATCACTTTGGCATTCAAAGTACTTTGAAATTTCTTTCCTGGAGGGGTGAAGCAATTCTTTAATGTGGAAAATCTAATAAAATCAAATGAGACCGATGCCACAGTCAAAATAAAGTGTCACATCCTGATGCAGCAGAAAACTGTGAATTCCACGCCCTTGATCCCAATACACTTGTACTATTCAAAAAGGAAGGGCATTTAGGTGACACACATACTTCAAAGTTGTGACGAGCCTTGATGTTTCACAAAATCCCCCTTTGTTTCATCATGTTTAAGCACTTGATTTTTTTACACAGCGACAGCAGCTGGAAGATATGTCTGACTCAACAAATACAGCTTAAGTCTTCAAAAAACCCATGGCTTGATCCTGCTTACAATGCATGCTAATGATAGTATTAGCCTAACATGAGAATATTTGCTTTGTTTTGGTGACTTGCTAATAATTTGAGTTCTGACATATTTTATTGTGATTCCAGTTTATCTTTTGCAAACAAAATTTCCTGAAAAGGATGTTCTGTTTTGGATTTTTTTTTTTTTTTTTTTTTTTTTTTTTTTTTTTTTTTTTTTTTTGTTATTATTTTATTTTATTTGTGTTTAAGCTTCCTGTGCTTCACCCAAAGCTGTTGGTGTATACATGAGGGCAGCTGGGTTACATGACCCAGACACACAGGAATCCACTGCAGCCTGTCTACTTGTCTCAATGTGAACACCAGGCTAAAGAGCAATAAAGGCTTATATTTGCTCAATAAAATATTGTGCACAAATTATAGACAGGTTTTGCAAGCCATGAATATAACACTTTGCTATGATTGTTTAAAACTGGCCATACAAAATAAAGACGAACATCTCACTGAGAATGCAGCTCACAAAATCATCAAAAGTAGACAGACATGCAGATTTTTTTGGATGCAACAAAGTAGGGATTTTTAAAATGTTTGCCAAATACTGTAGATCTAATTAAAAATCCTATTTTCTTTTTTGCTTCTCAGGTTACTTTATGGCTCAAAAAATTGTCACAGTCCCTCCACGCACAGTGGATGATGATGTGTCTAAGCCGGTCCAGGAGATGTGCGGAAAATGTGACCATTGCATTGATTTATGTATAAAGGATTAAATCCTGTACTTGGAAAATCAAAATACTTGTCAAAATATTCACTGACACAAGAAAGAAACAACACCTCCCTTATATCTCTGGATGTTTAAGACGAATGGAGACAAACATCACTTCAGTCATTATAATGAAGAGGACTACAGTGGACGTATGGTTCAGCGACTAATGCTGTTCAGTGAGAGGAAAGACTACAGGATATCTGTCTCCTGATTACACAAAAACTAACCCTACAAAAACTGCATTTGGAAGATTTATTCCACCTAAGCACAGAGTGGGACACTATAATAGTCCTCCATGGGCTGTTTGGTATTTTGTTAAACAGGTATGTACTATGGTACATTGTACTATACAAGCTATGCACACATGAGAGAATATTTAAGTACCAGTGATGAGATTCTCACTCAGAAATTATTGAGGTAGGTGTGTCCAAACCTGTTCCTAAGTACATCTATTTAGATATAAATATATATACTGTATAAATGTATATAAATGGACTTTGAACTGCTGCTTAATGCCAGATCATGCATATCAAGTATGAAAATTTTCTGAAAACCTCAGTATTTTTTATTTTTATTTTTCTTTATTCAAAATAAAACAAATATTCCACTCAAAATGTGTCAAGTCAAGTCCAGTATTATAGCTGACAGGGTATGTATAATATTTACAAGTGTTTTTATAAATTAAAAAAATATCCCAATTACAGCTTTCATAAAAGTTAGGCATAATGTGGGTTTCCTTAACCAACAGGAAAAAAATTACAACTGTGATCCTTCCACAGTTTGCCAGAAGAAGATGCATCTTTTCTTCTCTTGCCTGTAATTGTGTTTTCAAGGTTTATAATTCCTCTCTTCAAAAGAGTCCAACATGTCCCCTGGAACAAATCTTGGATAATTTTGACACATCACAGTGCCTCCTCTTTCGATACATGGTAGTCCTTCCCCTGCTCCTGGGAGGGGAAGAAAACATCCTCTGTCTCACAGCCCCTCTCTTCTTTCGAGAGGTGAATACTCGGAGAAGGCGTGGGATGAAACACAGGACAGTCTCTTTCATCTTCTTCTTCGTTGCTCGCCCTCTCAGCTCTCTTTCTGTTCAGAGTCGTTGGCCCGACTTGACCGCTGAACTGGCTGAGCAAGCTGAAGATGACTGTGCCTGGATTGTGGACCTGGACTGGACCTAAAGAGAAGAAAACAAACAATAAAACACATAAGTGATCCATGTAATTGGGATTTTTTTTTTTTTTTTTTACATCTGAGTGCAGCTGCTTCTCAACATTTTATTTCTTTATGACTTCATGCGAGCTGAATACTTCATCTGAAAAGGCTTATTTCACTCAGCAGTACCCAGATTGGCAGCTGAATGCGAGGACGTCTGCTGCTTTGCACTGAATGAGTCTCTGGGGAACTGATGAGTTGACTCCTTTGTCTTGCGGGCGGCACATTGCCCTTCCTAAAAAAGATGAGTGTCATCAATTTGTACAAAACGGCAAGACATATCATACAATAATCTATTTAGTTTTGGTAAAAACACCACCACCCCCTTTCACAGTTCTGGTGTTTTATGGTCACAGGTACTAAAATTATTTAAAATGAAGTATAAAACACAAGAAATATTTCACACTATGATAAAACAATGATTACGCCACAATGGGAAGTAGATAAAAGCATCCTACATGGGATTTCAGAAGAAAATAAGCAACCAGAGGCTGCTAATCACAACACTTGATTAAGTGATAATTAGCAAATGTGATCACCTCAATAAAACCAGGAGTTTTTCCTTGTCTAAAGCATATTTTAACACAATGCCAGGAAGGAAAGTCTGCAGGAATGGCCTTGGAGAAGCACCTTTTGCTGTCCATCAATCTTAGAAAGGGTATACACCCATTTCCAAACAATTTGTAATGCATCATTCTACAATGAGAAAGTATATTTTAATGGGAAAACACACAAAAGACACATTCCCATTGACTGAAGACAGCAAGAGAATGAGGCAAGAGACTTCTTTTTTTGTAAAACCAGGTCAGAGTGTGCAAAGCTCAAGCACACTGAAAAAACTCAGACTCTATCAGCCTCATTTAGCACATTAAACGTTTGACTTCATGTCAGAACAAAAAAAAAAAAAAGACAGGACAAGTGACTTGTTTCTGTTAGCAGAAAGTTTCATATTTTGTAAAAGAATAGAACAGAACAACTTCGGTATGCAAGGTTGCATCCAAGTAAACTACAAGACTTTTGGAGCAATGCTGTAAAAAATGAGTGCAAAGTAGACTGTTTGCCCTGAATGTAAAATGCCATGTTAGGTGAAAACAAACAGCATTTTGGCTGAAATGGCCCAGCCACCTCAAACCAACTGCAGCAACAGGGACTGGGCAACTTGCAGTCAAGTTGTAGAGGTGGAGTTGACCACAAATGGATTTGAAAGTCAAATGTGAGGCCATCTGCTTGATACAGAACTGAGTCATGCTGCTGCTAAAGATAGCTCTACAATGTACTAAGCCATAAGGTGTACTTAGTTTTTACACACAGTTTTTTTTTTTTATGTAAGCTTCATCTTTGTTTAAAAATCATGGCAGTGTTGGACCTTCTCTGGTGTCTTGCACTGCTCAGGTTGTAATTTTCGAGCCTTTTTTGAACCAGATCATTTAGACCATATGATACACAAAAATGGAAGAACTTAAGGAATGGGTTTTTACCATGACTGTACATAAAGATAGCAGAAACCTGAGCTTACATACCTCATTACACAGCTTTGCAATAACTGAAAAACAGAATGATGAGTAACATAAAATTAGTTTCAGACCTTTAGTGATGACTCAACATGTTCATCATTTATGTAGCAAAAAGCTCACGACATCCTCAATCACACTCATCTCCACACTGTTCAGTTTAAATGTGTTTATTGTTCTTCGTAGCTGATTCAATTACAAAGTTCAGCCCATGCCACAGAAACTGTCCTGAATGTAAATGAATAGCTTACTTTGTTGGAAACACGTTTCATCCCGGGGCTGATAAATGCAGAACAAGATCATAAGAGCCATACATGCAATGAAGACCACCGGGCCCAAAATGGCTGCCAGCTCAACGCTTGTGTGTCCTGTGACAGAAAATTAAGAATGGTCAAAACTGAAACCAACACAAAAATCTAGAGAAGCTATAAAACATAAGATTTTCAGAAAGAACAGGTATATAAATGTAAATAAGTGAAACAGAAAAAATATGGGCCATGAATATTTTGGACCACATGTGTTTTTTGGTAAATAATATCAATAACCATGTTTTCCTTCTATAAAATGAAGGAAGTTTCCCTTTTTTTCCTTTTTTATCTGCTTTTTTAATTTTTTAAACTCATGACCTCACCTTTCTCTTTAGAAGAAGGAAAATAGCAAAACAAGAAATAAAACCCTGGATAATAATCAACAAGGATGAAAAAAGGAATAAAAATATTGGATAGACATTTCAATGTTGACTAATTTTAAAATGCTACAATTTTTATATATCTCTAATTTTCTGTGATTTATTTTAATTCTTTGTCATAATCTTGAGTTGTTGGGTTGACCATGTTTTGTGTAATTAAGTAAATGTTATTTATATAGCACCTTTCACAGGTTAGAGAACCACAAACAGCTTTACAATAGAAACAAACATTAAAAACAGATGATCAAAATAATAGAATAAATATAGGATCATACAGCATAAAACCAGTTAAAAGCCAGTGTGAATAAATGAGTCTTCAGCTGCTTCTTAAAAGAATCAACATAATCAAAACAGCGCAAGGATGGAGGCAAAGCATTCCACAATCTGGGGGCTACGGCTCTAAAATATTTGTCTCCACTAGTATTAAAATGTGTTCAAGGAACCATTAAAGGCCTTTGATGGGAAGATCTCTGACTATGAGAAGAGCTGTAGGGCTCTAAAAGGTCTTAGATACAGCCAGGGGCTTGAACACACAGGGCTTTGAAAGTAAATACAAAAGTTTTAAAATGAATTCTAAAATATACCGGCAGCCAATGTAGAGACATAAAAACTGGAGTAATGTGTGGTCTTTTTCGTGCATTGGTTCAAAGGCTTGCAGCAGCATTCTGAACTGACTGGAGACAGTCAAGATCTTTCTGATTAAAACTAATGAAAAGGCTGTTGCAATAGTCAGTCTGCTCTGTGTTCATCTGCTCAACCAACAAACAAGAAGCTGACCTGATGACACACTGTAAAAGGTAGCCCACTGATCTGCATAATGAAACCTAAAAGAAAGCTCAGAAATAACACACAGAGACCAGAGTGGTGAAGCAGTGCAGACACGTTGACAGTATTTGTCGAGCACTTTAGCGCCACCTGTAGAGATAAAGCTGGTGTGTCATAGACCTAAGTATCAAGTAAAAAGCTTTGTTTCCTTCAGATGGCTATGTTGCAAATTAATATATTTTTATCCATGGGATTTATTGAATTACTACCAAAATTGTCAAACATGATCATATCAACAATAAACAAAATATATTTTGGTTTATCTGTGTTTAACAAAACAAACTAATATAACATTGCTGTCATCTTGAGTGTAAATTTAAGTTTTTTCACTTGATAATAAAATTTTTAGGATAATTAAGTTGCTGTGGTCATGCTGTTGACATGCTTATTCTTAAAATGTGCTTTTAATTGTAGCACATATAATTTAATTTGATAGTACAAGTATGTTTTATCCAAAGCCAGATAGAAGTGTTTGAGCTAGAGTTATTGACATGAAGCAAACCAAAAGTGATACTGCAGAAACAGACAAGGTAAAAGGAAAATATACCGTTTAAATGTTAGATTTTACGTTGCAATCTAAGGTCTACTTAACACCACTTCATCCAACACTACCTTGCATTACACCTGGTGATGTAATGCTCGGATGCAGCTTCTTGGCCATGGAAATCCATTCCATTTGGCTGTGATACCTTACTGGGGGGGCATCGACTGAGATAATGCTGCCATCAACTAATCATTCTCCCTCTTCTATTAATTTTTTTACTTTTCATGATCATAGAAAAATAATTCTACATCAGTTCATCTGCTTCTTTTAGTGCATCTGCACTGTCTTTTCAAACCCCCAGTCAGTCATGGCAGATGGACGCTCATACTGAGCGAGGTTCTGCGGGAGGTTTCTTCCTGTTGAAGGGCAGGTTTTTTTCTCCACTGTCGCTGCATGCATGTTCGGTATGAGGGATTCCTGCAAAGTCAACAACACAACGCAAGCGACTACTATAGCTACTTGCTCATCCAGGAGGAGTGAATGCTGCAAGTCAATGACTCAATGCAATCCGTTCGGTTTCCTTAGATAAAAACTTCTTCAACTAATTTGAATAATTATCCAAGCTTAATGTACTGTTTGATTACTAGGATCAATTGGAATGTATGTGTGATTGAATTGAAATGACTCTTTTTATAATGTGGCTCGAGCTGACATTTGTTGAGAATAGGTGCTATGTAGATAACTGAACTGAATTTAATATAGTGTATGAAGGCGGTCCTCAGTAGGATTTAACTTCTTGAAAAATAATACTGAACCATGTTTCACAGTAGTTCATTGAGTATTCCTAGTGACTTTGCCCATATTATGCTACCAAAAGAATCTTAAAGGTTTTAGAAATACAAAATTGAAAAGCATGGCGTGCTTTTGAATTAAGCACCTGTTGATCTTAATTTAAGAAACAGCCAAGAGACTAATAACAGCTCTGGAGGTGTGAGAATCTGTTGACAGGACATCTGTTAGTCGTGCACTCCACATATCTGGCCTTTATGGGTGAGTGGCAAACTGTCAAATCACTTAAAGAAACTCAGAGGAAGTCCCCTTTGTAGTTAGTTATGTGCCACATAGGGGACATATCAAGTATTTGAAAGAAGGTGCTCTAGTTAGACTAAATTTCCAGTTGCTGACTGTGTAAAATAGTGGTGGCAGCTTCATGGTGCAGGGCTGCATTCCTTCAACAAGACAGAGAAGCTGATCAGAGCTGACGGGAAGATGGATGGAGCTAAACACAAAGCAACCATGGGAGAAAATATGGCAGAAACTGCAAAAGACATGAGACTGAGGCAAAGGTTCACCTTCCAGCAGAACAACAATAAAAAAAAAAAAAAAAACACAGCCACAAATACACTGGAATGAACTAAATCAAAGTGTATTCACATGATAAATTGGGCTTAACCTAAATCCAGCTGAGAATTTGCTGCAAGACTTAAATATTAATTTTACAGATGTTCTCCAATAAGATTGAGCTTCAGCTATTTTGCAAAGTGGAATAGACTAAAATTTTAGCCTCTTGATCTGCAAAGCTGGCAGCAACATACCCAAAAAGACTTGGACCTATAATTGAATATCTATGGGGAATTATAATTTTGGAAAGCACTGTGTTTTTGGTCCAAACTACAAATCTCATGAACAACTCTTAAAGTTTTTTTTTTTCTCAGACTCAAACACACTCACTTGGTGTGGGGTTAGTGGGGGCCGGGGCAGGAGGACCACACCTGTGAGGGATGAAAAGGAAAATATGTGACTACGAACAAAAGGAAACTTCACCATCTTGATTTAATCATTGTACCTCTAGTTGAATTTCCAAACCCATTTCAGTTTCACTATTACTCAGTATTTTAACAGCATTCCAGCAAAACCATGACTGACCTGGGGGAGCTACAGGGTTTATTTTGAGCTGAAGAAGGTTGTCTGTCTTTGCTTGCCGTCACTGCTGAGGCTGCAATACAGAAACATTGCGTCTTTGTTTCACGTTTCACCAGAATAAAAACATTCAAAATATCATTTTTGTTTTTCACACTTTCTTGAAATTAAATAAAATGTCACTTACTGTACAGAGGTACAGTAAAAATTTAGCATGCAAGACTCACTACTCTTTTGTCGCATATAATCCTATTATTCACTTCTTTCCTCTGATTGTGCCACTGTCTAGCAATAACAACATATAAAAAGTCCCTAACCCGACTCATACCGACACACATTTCTTAGTCTTTGTTTGTTTTTTTTAATCTTTAATAGCAATATCTCAGCCACTTGGGGGCAGTGGACACAACAATAAAGTTTCATTATTTTGTACGACAGGTAGATGCATCACCAGCACCTCACTGCCCACACACTGTCTTGTCTTCTGAGATGGATGAACCAAACTAGTCCTCACTATACAAGACAAAAATATTGTGCAAAGTTCAAATCAATCTTAAAAATTCCCCCTGAAGGTCAAATAATATAAGAGACAATTTTAGCAGTTTCATCACGTTTTCATTTTGTTCTTATGACATTTGATACTATACAAAAATAGCATAATGACACATCTGACTTAATCTTAAGAATCTAAAGTAGTTTAAACCTTACAAACATCATCAAACCAGGAAAACTTAATTGTTTTTTTTATTATTTATAAAAATAATTTATTATTTTTATTAATATTTATGCTTTAGATGTCTATAGCTGTCTGACATTGACCTAAAAGGGATAATAAAGCATTTCATTCAGCAGTCCATTGTTTGATTGTTTTTACCTGCACTTGGCATCATCTCAGTTTGGAGAAACAAAGATTTTCTCACTAGAGAGTCAAGCAGCTAGCAGATTTATCTTTTAAAAATATTTTCTATAAGATTTTAAACAAAAACTACAAGATGCACACTAGATAACAATAAATGTAATTAAAAACCACAGATGACAGCGAAACAGAGCAAATAAGTAGAAATGTCCCAATATCATAACTAAAGCTGGTCAGCACTAAAACAAACTGAAACCATGCTCAAAAATGCCTAGTCAATAAAGTTAAACCTAGATGGTAATTTTGAATGCAAATTCTTATTCAAACCCTGTTCCCATAATAAACCAATCTGTTTATAATGGGGATGGGATCCATACATAAATAAAGATCTTACACCCTGTGAAACATATAACCAGAGTTTTTCACTAAACAGGAAATGTTTTCATGACTTAAAAATTAAAAATACATTGAAGTTTTAACATTTCATAGCTCAATCCAACAACTGGAGCTTCTTTTATTTTCCCCAAACAGATGTATCTTGTATCTTCTCAGAATTCCACTTCAAATAATCTAACTATTCCTTTAAGTGTGGAGTTGTTTTAACTTTGTAGAAATTGGAAGAAGCTTTAGCCTTTTCTAGTCATTAGCTTGACTCTCCAGATAGAGCTTCCTTCAGTTTCTCCAAATAGAGGTCCTTCACAGAGCTGGTTGCTATAGGTAGGACACTGACTGTTCATAAAATCTCCTCACTCCCTCTATGTAAAACATCTGAACCATTTCTGTAAAGCTGAAGTGTTTTTAATGAACGGTTAGATCAGACTAACTATTAGCTTGACTCTCTGGTCAGGATTTCTTTCAGTTTCTCTTAACTGAGGTCGTGCAGAAATTCCTGACAGCAGCCTATCAGACTCAACTGAGTGACGTAGTGTTTCATTGTAAGACTTGGGACAGGATTAGTACTCCCAAGAATGTAACTGAATTGTACATTGTAAGAATTGTACATAACTGATCAATTTGTGTAGCTTTAATTGATATGTATAACTTCTAACTGTCTCATCTTAATTAAAATGTGATTTTGTCAGGATTTACCTGTTGTCTCCATTTTTTTTTCACACTGCCTGCAGTTCCCTAGGACATCCTTTTCCGTGCATGTGAAACCAGGCTCACACATGCATTTCAACGGGGTTGTACTTGTGCAGCTCTGAACCTCTTTCAGATGATACTCTAAAGGAGTCGAAAACCAGACATGAGAGCTGAGTCTCACCTGATGATCTCTTCTACATGTACCATGGTATAGTACACATGCATGCATTAAGCTATTCAGGGTAGGACTGATGCAAATTTATTTACTTGGTAAGCAGTCTCTGAAGCATTCATGGCACGAAATCTCTCGATTCCATTTTTCGGTGTACGATCCATGGGGACAGGGTTTGCACTCGTTACATGACTTCTGAAACTTACCTGACAGAACAGGAAGAAACAAGTAAGAACAACCGGATGGAAGCAAGTGCCATGAGTGTGTGCAGACCCATAGCGCATATAAATCAAGGATGTGGTCATACAGTAGAGATGTCATAGTGCAGTATGTGTCATTATGTTAGACAGTAGAAATCAAGAGAATACTAACAGAATGACATATATTTAACAAACATTTGTAATGCATGATCAAAAAGAGAGTTAAAAACTTTGAAAAGAAGACATGGAAAATATTTTTTTAAATCATTACACATAAAATGTCATTTCACCTGCAGGGCATTCAGTACACATTTTGTTTCCCACCATGTAGGTCCTACTCAGCTCCTAATATTTAAGTAAAAATAAGAATCAACACCAATATCTTCATGCAACTCATATCAATACATTTCACCTATATTTTAAGTAACATCCTTCTTTCAGTCATGAGTGAAGTTGAACAGGATGAGGAAATATTTTTTTACCATGGGAGAGTTGAGCACCAACTGTGCAGATAATAACACAGCTAATAAGTATTGCACAGTCCCCATTCTGTAGAAGAGAAATTAGACAGTACTCAGGTAACTATATAGCACTCATGGAAATTTTCGCTCTATATATGTTGCTCATTTATGTCACTTTTAAAAACCCACAGTAACATCGTTTTTATAATTTTATGATATAATAAACAAGAAAAATTATTCGACCTTACGTTTGATGAAGTTCTCCCTCTAGTCTGCTTCTATTGTTTTGTCAGACTTCCTGTAGGTGAGCCTGCCTTGGCTTCTCTCACTCTCCGTCTTCTCACTCACTAACCATAATCTGTGTCATTATTTCCTTACCTGATTGTCTTCCTGCCTTCCTGTCTCCTCCGCCCCTCACTGGTGCTGCTGCAGTTTATGCTTTCAGCGCTCTCACACTAACCAACTGTCTAAGTTTATATGCATCAAAAGTGTCATCACTTTCCATTTAAACTGCAAGGTCTGACTAAAAGCTTCTCTGCACAACAACACGAAGAAGGAGCAGATCTTCACGATACCCAAATAGGTTTCATGTCTAATTTGGTTGTTTTCTAAGATGATGACTTATTTTTGTTATCTCATGCAGAGTCAGTGCTTTAAATGCAAATAAAATATCCACCCCCCAAATTTATATGAAAAAACTTAGAAATATTTTGAAAGCTTTTTGATGATGGGCATGAACAGAGGTAGAAGTATTCAGATAGTTCCTTGAATTCATTGCCTATGAAATAAGTGACATTAAACAGAATAGTCATATAGTGACAATAGGTTATTTTCTAATCACTCACATCTCTTACAAAAAGTATGGTTAGAGATTTTCCTTTTGGTATAGAAAAAAGTTAATTTAGTCATGTAAAAAAAATCTTTAACCTTGTATGAAATTGGACTGCTCCCACACTGATTTCATTACAGGTCTAACAATATATCTATCATTTTCAGACTTTTCATGTACGGCTCCAGTGAGAAGTACATAAACTCATCTGAAATGTAATAATTTAACCTGAAACTGGTGACATCAGATCTCAGGAAAATGATTTAACTATTTAGAAACAGCCCAAAACTCACAATGACTCAAACCTCACATGAACTGGAGGCTGCTGGAAAACCTGTGTCCATACCCACATTAAAGTGATACTTACCAGAAAATTAAGTCCCAGCTCCACATCCATCTTCAGGCTTGATTTAAACTTGCAGCTTCCCACATGGGCGAACAAAAAAACCCCATTAAAAATAACACTGTACAAACTACAAAGCATGGTGGTGATATTATCATGTTGTGGGGCATTATGCCTTACACGAAAATGCTCAACTATTACTCCACAAGGATGTTTCATACTTTACTACACCAACTTTAAAGCACGGTGGTGGTATCATTATGCTGTGGGGCTATTTTCTGCCAGTGGAACCAGTGCAATCCACAAAGCACATGGAACTATTTAGAATGATTCCCTCCAAACTCCTCAACTGAAACCAGGATGTAGTTGGATGTCCAAAGAGGATATTGATCCCAAACATACATCTAAAAATCATCCTTCTGTCCTTCCGAAATACCTAATAAAAGTTCCTAGATTATGCTTAAAAGTCAGGTCCAAGACACAAAACAAATCAATTTAAATAAACCAGTTCTGATAAGAAAATCTTTAAATATCCAGCAAAAACTATGGCAGAAGCTTGTTGATGGCTACAAAAAGCATGTGGTTGAGGTACAACCTACCAAGGGACAATTTACCAAATAATGAGGACATGTGTGCATATTTGAGCTTGCATGTATTATTTTGACCCTGTAAATTCAAACCTTTGCACCCAGGAAGAATGAGTCAAATCAGACATTTGAAAGAAAAAAATACATGATATCCATGCTGATAATGAAGGTGTATGTAAATTTCTGAATGGAGCTGAATCTATCTCTTCCTTTTTGTGTATGCAAAAAGGGGTATGTCAAGAAACTTGAAACACATGTAAACAGGAGCTTTTGTTAAATGTGCCTAATCTTTTACTCACTGTTTAGATCATTTACAACAATGTGCCATGATCAGACGCTGGTCCACTCAGCAAACCTTCCAGAAATTTGGATGTGGTGCTTTTATCATGTTACAGGCACACTATTCTGATTACTCAGTTCAACTCTAGTCGCTTGTTAAAATTTGAACACATACGGTAAAGCCCAAAATTACTCACCTTTTTTAGAATTGCTAATCAGCTCTTTGTGTGTTTCCACTAGCATTTTGATGATTTATCTTTGATGAGCTGCTTGGATGGCCTCCTATCTCAAATTCTCTTTTCAGATGTTGGGACTCTGGTGGGGACACTCCAAAACGCTTAATATTTCCACCAGTGAGGAGAAAAACATGCTGTTAAAAGTATAAGATTACGTTCAACCTAAACTTGCCAGGTTATGAAAATTATTGGCTCAACTGTTGAAGTTTCAGTAAAAACATCAGTGTCAAGTGTTTTGCATAAGAAAAGACAAATTGTCGATCATCAGTTGCATCTTTTATTCATTCAGTCTCTCTTTACATACATTACATACTTTAGCTCTGCAGTAAAGCTTCTAAGCCAAAAAATACTTTGTTTTGACACAAAGTCACACACTTAAATTTCCCAGAAGGTCCACAGGATTAGCTTCCAAATGTTATGACACAAATTTGTCTTAAACTCTTGAGGTAAGGGTTTTTCTTCGGGAAGAACACTTTATCCCTTGATCTGCCAAAAGTTTTATTGAAACAGATTTTCATTCCAATTTTAAGTTAACTTTCATTTCAGGCATGTGACTGTGGACGCACTTCTTCGAGCTCATCTATATAATCAAAGATATCTTTTCATTATTATTATTTCAAAGCCATTGTACAGTCATTTTGCAAAAGCATTGGTTTTTCACTGGTTCATTTTCCTGAACTTGAGTTGTTTTTAAATTGACTTTACTTGGCCAACACATCATAAAGGAAGTTTAGTAATGGAAAATAGCTATCATTTGATTTTGAATTTCATGGGTTACTATAGTCAAAAGACAGTCTAATCTAAAATATCACCTTTTAGTAATTCTGTTTCATTTTCTACAACACTGTGCATCTGCGCCAGTAAAAGTCGTTTTAAAAACACCCACTGAAAAGACTCAAAAACAGACACGGCACATGCATACAGTAGAGACTCACTCGGTGTCTGAAGGTAAAAGGAAATGGCATTTTGGGCCTCACACGGCACATATTTGACATCTTTCTTCTGGATTCATATGGCAGAAAAACACTCGAAGCATCTGACCCAAACAGCCTCACATGCAAAAGCTGAAAGCTGCTGTCTTTCATCACCAAAACAAAATACCAAAGTGAAAATCACAACATTTCACCTGGTTTAATGAGACTGAATGAAACAAGGAGTGTATGATAGTACTGTACAGCAGTGATGTGGGGTTTACTCCCCCATGACAGTGGTGATAACCAGCAATGCTTTCCTGTATCATTTGGTGTTAAATGTGCCAAAAAAAAACAAAACATAAACATGAGGTATGTGTTACAAATTCACCTGAAATATGTAAAGGAAGTGGAAACAAACAAGTCTATTTCCAGTGTTGCTTGTTTTACTTGTAATAGTGCTGATTGGTTCATATGATTCATATGGTTTTGCTTCCTTTCTATGTGCAAACACTTCTAGGCTCAAAAATAGGTTCAGATATATACATCAAGCACCTTGGTGACATAGCTTCCGCAGCTATAATCAGTCATTTTTCATCATCTATTTCCTAATTAGTCACAATCTTGACTTTTATTTTGGCACTTAAAATAATTTATGACCATTTTTAGTTCCTCTGCTGTCTTTACAGATGTTCTGCTCCACCATGCAGCTTTGCTTAAACAACCTACTCACTCTAAGCTATAGTAAGCTGCAATAAGACTTATTATCAACAGCTCAAAGTGTTTGTGATCTTTAGCGTACAGTTTTGAACACCAACTCCAGGCAAGCTTTAGGAGTAATATCGCTGTAAAATATGGAGACTTTATGGCTAAGTTTAAAGTTTTTCATTTTCTTTCCCTCAGTGATTATAGTGGCACAATCTTTGTGCTTAGTACTTCTGTTTACCCCATCAAAGATGGATAAACGCAGGTCTGGGGATGCTTGCTGTTGATATCCACTTGTTTTGCTGCTGAAGCTGCTTATTATGTTGGACTTTAGCTTCAAGAGATTGACTTAAAGCACTGCTATAGATTATTTAGGTGAGGTTCTGAAGAGACATTATTTGCAGTTAGTAAATTAGCTGCTGTTTTCTAAACTACCTAAGTCTGGAGAACCAGATTAGTTTTGACTGACGAGTTGAGCAAACATAGTTTGGATTCCTTTTAATCAGTTTTTTTGAAGAGCTTTCATTAATATCTTACCTGTAGTGGATAATTGAACTACTTCAGCAAAGTTAAACAGTGATTAGCTTTCACCATTGAGTTAAGCTAACAACTAGTTTAAAAAGAAAAGATCAGAACAACTTTGACTTTAAACTAATAGGATGAATTATTTAAAGTGAAATCGTAAAGGGATACAATTAGCCGTCGGTATCTTTCTTACCTGCAGCTTTCTGAACCTCTAAATTCTGTAAATAATAAAAAAGATGGTGGATATTTTTCCACCTTTGAGATAAGCTAAGAGCTAATTTGGGGAAGTTCAGGACCAAAGCAGATCTGTGTTGCCATAAAACAACTCCAAGTTTAAAAAGGGGTAGTCTGGATTATTTAAAGTGGGGTTCTGAGGAGATATTATTAGCAGTCAGCCTGCAGGTGAGTCAAGCTAACAGCTACACAGAGCAGAACCAAGTCCAAGGAGGAGATGTTTCATGCTTATTTATTCTCCAACTCATATGTCATCATCCTTAAGAGGACTTCATCATGTAATATTTATTGCATTCATGTTTTTTTTTTTGTTTTGTTTTGTTTTTTTTATCTTAATCTCTTATTTGCAATGAATAAGTCTAGATTACTTGAGTTTGGAGAAATAATGATTTGTCCTGATCAGACAGCTCACAGCCAGTCAGAATGGGAACAGGTCCAAAGCAGATTTTCGCAACATTTAAAAAACTCTGGATGTAAAAGAAGTTTGAATTGTTTGGGATGGGGTTCGATGGAAAGGTTTTGTGCAAGAAATATCTTGCTTATAGTTAATAAGTTTAAATTACCTCAGTTTGAAGAAGTAAAGATTGTTTCCAACCCAAGAGTCACCCCAATGGCTAATCAAAGTGTGAATGGTTTCAAAGTAGATTCCTGCCATCTTAAACAATCCAAAACTTTAAGGGATCATTTAGATTGTTTAGAGTTCTGTTATATTATATTAGGGTTATATTAGTAGCCTTTTTTTTAACTAACCGTGAGAAACTCTGAATGACATCTGATCTCAGAAAAATAAAGATTATTTCTGACAGGAGAGTCAAGCTAACAGCTAATTTTAAAGTAGGACCAGGTTGAAAGCAAGATTTTGCTACAACTTTAGCAAAGCATTAGCATGATTTTCTGGTCAGGATTTCTTTCAGTTTCTCTAAACTGAACTTCCTCAATCAGCTTTTGTTTGCCAATATCTCCATTGAACCGCCATTAAAAAATGCATTTTTTACCTACTGATACATAATTTTTTAATGAAACAAAGCAATCCTTTATTTTTGTTTACTTTTACATACTCTGTAGTCCGTAAACTAGCAATTAAAGACAATCCTCTCGAGAACTTCATTATTCAGTGTTTATTGAATTCATGATTTTTTTTTTTTTTTTAAACAATGTAGTATGTGTTCAGTGATCATGTTGGTTCTCTGCAGTTGTTTTTAAAAAGGTACCACTCAGTAATAATGCTTGCTTAAAGTTCTCTGAAAGCAAAATGTGGTTTGCTTCCCTGAAGACTGACTCCAAAATCATTAACATGCAACTAACAGCGAGGTTGCGAGTTAATTCTTTGCAGCTGTCTTGCTAAAAGGAGCCATTTTTAGCCTGAGAGGTGGGTTGGAAAATGACATGATTCACAGCCTATAAATAAGGAGTGGACAAACATGTCTATAACTTTTTTCAGAGTCATTGCATACTAAAATGCCAGGATGAATGAGATATGTATGTAGTTTTGTATGATGTCCAGCACAACCTCAAACTCTATGTTTCATACTTTCATGTGTTTATCTATGTCTTTTATTTGACAAAGCTACCTTCTGATATTAATTAATGAGGATGTCTGGAAAGCAAATAAATTGTGCATCAGAGGATCTAATTAGATTTTAAACACAAACATTAATTAGAAACTACCTGATGGTGAAAAACAACTCATTATCTTTCCTTTATCCCTAACTGGACATGTCTGGTCAAAAAGACTGTAAAAACATGAGTGGACATTACAGTCTTTATAGAAACTTTACTGAAGATAAGAGTTTTAAATATTGCTCATATATCATCATCAAAAAAAGTGTATGAGGTTTTGAAGATTCAGATACGTTAGTTTATAGTTGTTTGTTGCCTCCCTGCATCACAATGATTAACAGCAGCTTGTTTTTCTTACAGTCAGTTCAGGATCTTAACTTTCTTGAAGTCTGAAATCAATCACAGGGCATTTTAGGGTTCCCTCAGACTGATCAGCACAGACAACACATCATCAATTAATTATACAATTTCTTGAATGAATTTGCTGAAATGTAAACACAGTGTCGCTGTAGTTTCACATGTATACGGTGTGGTACTGTCGCTGTTTGTAGCAGAGGTCACATGAACGCAGCATCTTTTAACAGCTGAGTGATGAAGTGTCAAGATCTCCCACTGCTCGATGAAGAGGGCGGGGAAGAAGAAGACCTGTCGGTTTCTCTCTGGTCACTCTCCTCTGTCGGAACGACAGGGTTACTACATGTATAAACCACAGAAAAAGAAACATATTACAGAAAATAAGACAGAGAGTAATTCTTGAGCTTAGGGGAGAGCGGGGTGAGTTGTGCCAGTTTTTAAGACGCACTTAATACAAAATTACTCATTTAAGGTTTATTTGATGTTATTTCACAACATCAATGGCTAATTTTCTGCAACCCTGTTGTGCCACCTGAGCTCATCAATGGTCAGTTTTCTTAAACCAGGCCTAGCGTCACATGAAAACTATTTCAAACAAAATCAAACTGAAATGAAGATAAAATTGACTGCAATTCTCTCCACAGATCTGGCTGACTAGAAATCATCCTACTTGTTGATGCTATAGGGGAATATAGATTTTTGCTCCCTTCTGGCTGTACCAACAGGTTTTCATTGTGTGGGTAGTATCTTATGCACATCTTCTCAAGGGATGACTCCATCATTTTCTTTGAAAGTGAAGGTGGGTTTTCCATCCACAGACCTCTCACTAATTCGCTGAAGAAACTTTGCAGTTATATCTGCATCATCAACCTTCTCAACAAATCCAATGTAGTTGTAGGATTTGGTTTTGCCTGCAAAGTTCACAGTGAGAAAGTCCCCAGCAGACAGATCCTTGTCATCGTCATCCTCATCATTCTGGACATTTAAACTCTCACAGTCAGTTGTGTCGTTAGGTGGAATGGAAATGTCACTTTCTTTAGAGCTGCTGGGCACAACCACTTTCTTTCTGGGTTTGGACCAAAACCCCTCTCTTCTAATTTTCATTCCTTTTTTTCCTTTTCACCACTTTTATTTCCTCTGTTGTATGTGTTCTTCCAGGTCATCTTCTGCTTCATCATTTCAGTGGTGTCAGCAAGTGGTCCATGGTGCTTTCTTCTGAGCAACTGTACACAACCATTTTCTTCATGAGTTTAATTTGATTTGATTCTCTGAGAGCCCTTTTCTTCTGCATTTCATTTTTTTTTCTTTTTTGAGACATTTTATCTCTTTTTTTGTGCCTTCTCCAGCTCCTTCTTCTCAGATGTGTCTATTTCTATTTTTGGTCTAAAATTAGGTATGTCACATTTTGGCTAAAAAACCTGAGAAGACAATGTACAATTACTATAAAACTATAATTTAAATATTGATTAGTGGCACAACTTACCCTGGGTCCATTGGCACAAATCACCCCAACCCCACCATTTTTGAAAAAATGCATCATCTAGCAGTTTTGAGTTAACCACACTAGTTGCACAGACTTTTAGTGTAGCTTAACAAAACACTGAAGCACGTGTCAAATGTTTTCAGAGTTGTGTATAGCTGTTCAGACATAACAATCAAAAATTGATTATAGAAATTTTACTTTGAAAGGCATAAAACAGCTTTTTGAACTTAAATGTGCCTTCCTCTCATGCACTGAGGCCCTCTTTTTTGCAGGATGAGTAAAATGGATGACTATTCAAAAAATATGGGGTCAAATGACTATTTTCTTCTACGGTTCCCTAGAAATGGGGCGGGGGGTGGGGGAGATTGAACAACTTACGCACTGGAACAAATCATCCCACTCTCCCCTACTCTCCCCTCTTGGTTTCATAAAATTAACACCAGAAACAAGAGTTTCTTTAACCTTTATAAAAGACTCTGACACGTTTAAGAAACTGTAAAGTTATTTTAGGGAAATACATTAGAATGTAATCCAAAAGTCAAGTTATTTTAGTAATTCAATTTAAAATTTAAAACATATAGGTTGTTTACACACAGTTATGTATTACAAGGTATTAGATCAGTTATTTTTTATGCCCATGATTAACAACTAATGAAAACCCACAATCAATTTTTCAGATAATTAGAATATTACATTAGACCAAAGTGATTATTTAGGCTGCAATATTTTAACTGGAGGCATGAAAACCACGATTTCCAACTTGCAAGGTGCAGATAATCTGATCCCTGATAATGAGGCATACAACATTTTAAAGGGTCTTTTTAGAGTCCAAACCTGCACCTGTCTGACCTTTGGAAACTACATTTCTTCAAGAAAATCTTTCTAAACAGACGATTAAAAGACCCAAACTCTCTCAGAGTTTTGGCTTCAAGCACATACAGTAGCACTACAATTTGATTGTAAAACATTTATATCTAACATAAACGTTCTATGCAAATATGCATAAAATATACAAAAAATAATAAAGAGGAAAAATTTTGTTTACAAAGTTAGCAATAATAAACATTAAAGCAGTTTAAAACTTTTAGTATAACGAATGTCATAAATAGGGAACCTGGAAAGTTCCAAAAATATCAAAAAAGAACATAAAAGCTGGTTTAAAAAACGTCAAATGTGAGTGTATGTTTGTACCTGTCTCCACTCTGAGTGATGAGCCTCCTGCAGGTCTCCATCTGAACATCCAGGCCTCTCTTCATCGAGCACATCTCCATGTACTCGTGCAGGTGCCGGTTCATGTCGCTCTTGGCTGTGGCTAATTCTAGCTGGAAATACATCCCAAAGATTCAAATTCATAAAATCACAGGGAGTCAAGCTTAGTCCGACTTTACAAAGTGGTTCATGTTCAGGGTTTCCCCCAGAAAACTTAACTGCCCTAGCACCCCGGTGGTCCATCATATTTTTGTGTTGAAAAATGTTAAAAGTTGACAAGAAATTTTAATAAAATGTGGCTAGGTAATGATGTTATTGGAAGACATTATTAACAATACTTAAACACCAGCTATAGAGTTTTAAAAAGGGATAACAGACATTCAATCATAAAGTCTGCATCTTGGTGCAGTGTTTTGATTTGCAGGTTGTTGTTGGTTTTTATTTATCAAAGTGGCTGCAGTATTTGCAAAAAAATACTTTGAATGGAAAAAGGCCTGTCTGTGTCTGCCAGAGCACTTTCCAAATTGTCCGGTTTGAGCAATAAGGTGGCGTGCATGATCTGTGCTGAGTTACAAGAACTCTGAGGTGCACGACCAGGCGCCGCGTCAGGGATGGTGTGATTGGTGTGTGTGGCCCCCCTCATGCCCAGTTAAGTGTGTCAACTATAAACCTGGCTTACCCTGTCTTTGCTATAACTGTTTCTGGTTTATAAAAAAAAAAAAAAAAAAAAAAAAAAAAAAAAAAAAAAAAAAAAAAAAAAAAAAAATCTATGTATAATTAATAAACACGTGACGCTTAGCCTGGTGGGGGGCAAGTAAAGCCTGGTGACCCACCAGGCTTATAATACACTGGGGGAAATCCTGGCATTTAAAAGATTAGAAAATAGTTTTCAAATCCAACTTTCTTAACTAAATCAAAATCAGAAAAACATTACAACATTTCATTGGTCTTCTTTTTAAGATTTTACACCACAAGTTATTGCAAGTTCCAAATGTGCATGCAACTCATGCATAAACATATGGAAAGCTATGTTAGATCGCTGTTCAGATGAGGTGAGAATGTAAATAAATAAAAAAAAGAAATGAAAGAACAAAGATAACACACATGGGCAGGAATCTCATTTAACATATTCGAGTTTAAAAAGTGTCTGACCTCAATCTGGTCAATTGTCTCTTGGTATTCCTTCTCGCGGGACTTGAACAGACACTCTGTGTCATTAATCACCTTTTCCAGACAGTCCTCCTCCCACAGACAAACACAGAGCAGTGACATTTTGAGAACAGGAAAATAAATATGTAGAGATGATAAAATGTAGTAATCATAAAATGAGCCTGCTGTTGAATAATCCGACACTGGGGAGACAACAATCCAACCATAGCCTCCATGGTTGTTTTATGCTCAGATTTCACTGACTAACACAGCTGTTCGTTTCAAAGGGGAGACAGGTTGTTCAACAATGAAGCAGCTGCTGAATGAAATCAGACACCTACATGCATTTTTTGGGAACAAACACACTGTGCAACAACAAAGGTTTTAAAAGTCTCAGTACTGAAACTGTCCTGGTGTTACAGGAGGCATCAAACAAACATCAGGACCTTAAAAATACAAAACTCCAATATATGAAGCATTTTTAAGTCCTGATGTCACAGGGAAAATCTGGAAATAGCAGACTGTAGAAATGTACTGATGATTTTCATAATACTAAACAAAAACTAATTTAGCTCCTTTTTGTCAATTGAGCTTAAAACTGTTTATTAAATGATGCTGGGCTTCACATTTTACTTTAAAAAAAATAATTGAATATTATAATGATGCTAAATTTATGCCAAATAGAACAATGGAGATAGATTTTAAGAGTGCCAGCAGACATTGCATTCATCAGAATGTTTGGGGCCCTAATCTCTTTATTTTTTTTATTCTAGACAGACTTCCTTGTAATCTTTTAAAACGGTATTGATCAGTACAGATATGAAAGATTTCTGAAGGTCTTACAAAGAGTTTCTTTGCACTTTGCCAGCTTTTCAATCTTTTTCAATCTAGTACTTGTACTTATAGCATCGGGTGCAGAGGGTGGTTAGGAAGATTAGGAAAGCGGGCAAAACAATGACAAAATAAGTTAAGTCAGTCTTTAAAGGCCAAATATAATCATATCTTAGAGCCAGAAAATCTGAAAATGTGAAATTATAAATATAAATAAAACACTAACAGCCTATTTACTGCTTTTCAAAGCAAAACAATTTTAAAAACACTTTTTTCTGAAACAAGAATAAACTTTTCAGTCATTTCCCTCAAACTAGGTATAAACTTTCATATATAGATGATGATAAAGAGTAGCTTATGTTACTACTTTGTCTGGAAATCTCTCACCGTAACCATATAAGGATTGTTTTATTGACAAAAAGGACCTTTTTGAGCAGAATATGTTCAATGAATGTGTAGCCGCTTATTGTAAAAGGACACAGTGAGCACTTCTGCTATAAAGTGTAGCTATGACGACATTCTCTATGTCTGAACTAAATGAATGAAAGAACATTTAACTTCAGATGTCGTCTGAGTATTTTAACTTTCCCTCTAAGCACAACAGGTGTGGCATGAATTTCAGGTAACCAAACTACAAGTTGGACAAACTGATTTCAAACAAACCTCTGGAGTTACATGGTTGGGCAGACAGCTTTGTTGGAATAGCACTTTGACAGCTACATTTATGTAGATTATGTGAAGATATGTGAGACTTTTAACATTTACTGCATAGCTCGATTCTGGTGACAATAAAGAGAAATGAGACAAGGCACCTGCACAATGCTGGCCAGAACTGCAGCAAAAATTACAACATCTCTCTGAATCCTGCCAGAGTTTTAGTCTTTCATTTTGTATTTTTTGTCCCAAGACATCCATCACTCCATCACACTACAGGCAGACTGGGCTCACCGCAGACAACTTTTTCAATCCCTCTGTAGGGTGCCAGTTTGTTAGATCTCCAACGTAATGCTCTCAAACTACATTTCTCCTGAATTGCTCCTGATTTCCTTCATGTCTGTGTCATTTACAGGACAGTTAAGTGGCACAAAAAGCGTTGCTGTGAAATTAGTCAGGTACTGAAATGAAAATCAAAAACAGAAAACAGCAAAAGTCCAAAGAAGAACTTTTGAAGGCCTTCAGAAAGTCTGTAAAACTGTGAAGTCACTGTAAAGACCACTTTTTAAAAAATTACAAGGTCTTCAGGATCATTTGAAGCGGTATGTGAAAAAATGAAGGTTGAGTCCAGACTTTTCCATAGTACTGCATGTCAACAATCTTGAATTTGCAGCCCCACCTTCATCATTAAATAGCCTTGTTATTTTGATTGTGCTTTCAGGTTTCTGATAATAACCTACGTTTCAGTTACATTTCAGAAAGTCTGAGTAAACTGGAAATTTTTCATCAATGCATCATATTTTCAGGCCGACACTGCAGGATTATTTTCTAAAAGTAACTCGCATGGTTACAGCTTACCTCTCCTGGTGGGTGGGTTGGATCTGGAGGCAGAGTGCATCCTGGGAAATCCTCCCAAAGAAGCAGTGTCTCCTCAGTCTCTTCCCAGGCCAGACTATCACAGTCATCCTCAAACTCACATTCACGTCTGTGATAACAACATAAACACACATGTATTTAGCGATTATTAAAATTGGACTGAACTAAGCTCAGATAGTTGTTATTGTGGTTAAAAGGCAGACCACTAACAGCTGAGTCAGCATCCTCTGCATCTCCTCATTGATCTGATTGGCTGATGATCCAAAGTGCTCCTCTTCTTTAGCCACACCCACGTCGCCTTCAGAGGTGCTGACAGATTCATCACACTCACTCCCGTTAAAGGACAAGGGGGTCGGCTTACGCCGGATACTCAGAGATGATTGGTTGTTTGGAACCTACAGTGACATTAACAAGATTAGGTTTAGGAGATCAAACACAGTCAACATTCGTTAAATGAAAGCAAATGCTTGAGTACCTGATACATTTGGATCACATCTTCACAGTTTCTCTGCTGCGCGACATCACACAGACGAGCAGTGATGTCGATTCGCCGGCAGATGTCCATGTCCACTTTCATGGCTTTCTCCTGGATTTTTGTGTCCAACTCAGACAAATTCTGCAGGGGATAGAAAAATCCGTCAGTTCCGCAATCATGGGGGAAAAAAGACACAGCAGAAGATCAGAACAAAACATTTCTGCTCTTCTAATGGATTATTGTCAAATATTAGCACAGCACCTTACAAATGTATTCAGACATCTATGATTTTGTCTTTCACATTTTGTCACGTTACAACCAATACCTTCAATGTATCTTTTGTCAGTGATAAAGCAATACAAAGTGTACAACTGTGAAGTGGAAGTTAAATGATGCATGGTTTTCAACAGTTTCCAGGAATAAAAATCTGTAAAGGGTGGTGTATATTTGTATTTAACTCCATTTACTCTAATAGCCCTAAATAAAATCCACTGAAACCAACTGCCTTGATAAGTCACCTAATTAGTGAATAGAATCCACAAAAAAGTAATTTAATATCAGTGTAAAAGCAGCTGTTATCTAAAGGCTTCTGATGTTTGTCAGAGAAAATTAGCGAACAAACAGCATCATGAAGACCAAAGAACAGAATAGACAGGTCAGTGATAACGTTGTGGAGAAGTTCAAAGTAGGTTTAGGTTATAAAACAATATCCACAGCTTTAAACATCTCATGGAGAGCACATTTCAACCCATTATCTGTAGAAAGAGTATGTCACAAATGCATGTAAGAGCTGCAAAGATCCAAAGCTTAGGCAGGAGAATCTGCTGTAACACAATTATTAGTTGTTAACTTCACAAATCTGGTCTGTCTCTGATAGAGATGGAAAACACTTGAGGCGCTGGTGGAGGTTCGCCTTCCAGCAGGTCAACAAAACTAAATATGCAGCCAGTAAAAGTTTGATTTTGTTGATTGAAACAATATGATAGTTTAGATTAAAACATATTCATCTGTTAGACTGGCCCAGTCAAAGTACATATCTAAATCTAATTGCGTGTTGGTGTCAAGATTTCAAAATTGCTGTTCATAGAGTGAAATGTATGACACTCAATGTATTTCTAACAAGTTTTTAAAACAATCGATTCTTTTATTTCTCCTTCCCCAAGAAACCTCAATAAAATACATTAATGTTTGTGTTTATGAACTCACAAACATCAAAAAAATCAAAGAGGTATAAATACGTTTACAAGGCACCATAGGTGGGACACTAAGTCTCAACAATCATTCACAGGTTTTATTTCAGTGTTAAGAGTCTTACTTGAGAGGGTGTTAACTAATAAACATAATGAATAATAAATATGCACATTTTCTTTAGGAAAAATAGATGCTGCAGCCTGTCAAATGAGAAAAAGCTTAAAATGAAAGCAATGATCATGTTGTGACTGCATTCACTCTGCTCACATTGCTCATGAGGCCTTTGAAGAGAACCAGCTCCGCCTTCAGCTGCTGCACCCTGAGAGCCAGCTCGTCCTGACAGCCTTCACTCTCCTGCAGGTCCTGCATACATGACAGTAACTAGAAACAAGATTTCTGCAAACACCTGCAGAGATGTCCGGCTGTGTAACATACAAAGCAGGACACGAGAATTTCAAAATAGTTTTTTTTCTTCTGCAGTCATACAGTAACACTCTAGATGTATATTGAGTTTTGGGGAAGTCTAAATTATTTTTTCCTCGAACTAGTTTAGGTATGCAGCGACCGTGGTCAGGTTCTTATCTTTCTTGAGTGGTGCATTTTGCCGTTTGTGGTTGATCTGCTATGTAAAGCTGCCATCTAAACGGGGTCAAGGTGAAGATTCCGGGCAATGCTGTATGTAAATATAAAAAAAGCACACACACACAGGAAACCAGTCTATAATGTGCGTAGACTGAAGCACAACTTGCAGGAAGTACAAATAAGGCAAACTAATGCAGAGAGACAAATATCTAATTTAGAAGTACGACTTCCGATGTGAAAATTTCTTCCCTTTGGAAAAAAATGTTCAAAAATGAATAATTAGCAGAAATCGATGGCTGCACCATGCATCAATAAGTATTATAATGTCTAAGCAAGAGTGCCACAGGGGCTGAAAGGAAATTTTGAGTGGTTGCAAAGGGTGCAGGTAATTGCTCATCACATTCATCCTGTAGCTATGGAAAAATCTTTCCAACCAACAAATCAGTTCAATAAATCAGTTGAAATTAATTATATTACAGCTTGCATAACTGAAAATGGGCATTTCAAACTGAATATTGGTGTCAACATCACTTTTATCAGGATTTACCTCAGATTTCCTGTAACCACAACAACCAAGTGCCTTCAGTTTAAGTTTTCATGGAAAAATGTTAATTATTACATGCAGGAACTTTTCTTTTTTTTCCCAGTGTTACCTCTTGAAGATCTGCAATCTTCTGTTGCAAGTCCATCCTCATTGTGTATTCTTCCTCCCATCTAAAAACACACACATGCCAGGGTAAGTAGGGGTTTCAGACAGTTAATATTTTAGCATCTTAATCCAGATAAATATCAAGTGCAAAAATATGCAGTAGTATGTCTCCTGGACCTGGTGAGGAAAGATGATGCAAACGATCACATTTCTCAAATATTTCAGAAGTCTCTCAAGCATCTTTTTCAAAATCTTGTTTATGAGAAACATTTTGCCACATCTGTGCATGACAGGAAAATTTCAAGCAAGCTTGAGATGGATACTCGTGATCTCCACGTGATCAGATGGCACCGCATCAAGAACAGTCATTCTGCAACAGCTCATATTGTGTTACACAGTAGACAGAGATAAAGGGAACCAAATGCAGGACAAAGAGGCATCAGATGGCGGCCTGGTGTGTTAGCTGTTCATTACAAAAATAAAATAAACCAAGACACCCCAGTTCAAAGCTGTAGACACTGAAAAGAAATGGTAGTAGAAAGAAGGAGATGGAGATACTCAACAAGCATTTCTGACTCCTCACCTTTTCCCAAAGAGGTGAAATGGAAAGAAATTTGGAAAGGCAGCACCAATGAACACCAACTTCAGTGTGTTTTATTAGACATTTATTTGATAAAAAACAAAGTTGTGTTGTTTCCAACAGTTTTTATAAATAAAAACCTGAAAAGTGTGGCAAGCATTTATATTCAGCCCCCTATATTCTGATACCCCTAAGTAAATTACAGTGTTTCTACTTAACTTGATAAGTCTCCTAATTTTTAAATTCAGTTTATCTGTGTGTAATTCAGTGTAAGTTTAAATCCAGCTGAAACAAAACAAGGCCTCAGAGGTTTATTAGAGAACATTAGAGAACAAAGAGCATCTGGAAGACCAAGGAACACAGCAGTGGAGAGGCTTAAAGCTGGGTTGGGTTAGAAAACAACATCCCAGGATTTGAACATCTCACAGAGCTCTGCTTAATCCATCATCTGAAAATTGCAAGAGACTTGCAAACATACCAAGATATGACCATCCATCTTAACTTTCAGGTCAGGCAAGAAGAGCATTATTCAGGGAAGCAGTCAAAATGCCCACACTAACTCTGCAGGAGCTGCAAAGATCCACAGCTCAAATGGAAGAGGTTTTTACACCAAGCATGCATGAATTCCACAAATCAGCCTTTTTTTAATAGAATGACAGGAAGAAAGTAATTGCAAGAGTATATCCACGTAGGAGACAGCAAATATGAGAAAGACAGTGCTCTGGTTGGAGGACACAGCAACTGAACTTTTTGCTGAGTCTTGTGGAAAACCTGCACATCTAGTCCAAGTCAAGACCTAAATCCAACGGAGAGTCTGAGAAAGACATGAAAACTAGTGTTAGGAGATCCTCTCTGTCCCATCTGACTAAGCCTGAGTTATTTTGTAATAAAGAACGGGCAAAAACATCCATCTGTAAATATACAGCAAAAGACTTGCAGCTGTTACTGCAGCAAAAGGTGATTCTACAGCCTTTTGACTCAGGAAGACTGAATACAAATCAAAACTTTTTAGATCTGTATTTGTGAAAAAACTTAAAACAAAGGCTTCACTGCAGCACATTGGGTAGCACTGTTGCCTTGCAACATATCCTGAGTTTAAATCCTGGCCTGCGGTCTGAGTTTACATGTTCTCCCAGCGCATGCATGGGTTCTCTCCGGGTACTCTGGCTTCCTCCCATAGTCCAAAGATATGACTGTTTGGTTAACTGATCTCTCTAAATTGTCCCTAGGTGTGTGCGTTGTAGTGTGCCTCTGTGATGAACTGGCGGCCCATCCAGGCTGTACCCCACCCCTCACCCAATGACCGCTGGAGATAGGCACAAGCTCCTCTGCACCCCTGCAAGGATAAGCAGGTATAGACAACGGATCGATGGAAAAAACTGAAACCTTTTTCTTCCACTTCAAAACCCAATTTTTTTTATTGAAGTTGGTAGCTGTAATATGAAAAAATGTGAAAAAGATGAAGCACTATTTTTGATTTTGAAAGGCACCGTTTAGGCTTACAAACTCTAAATACTTGATCACTGAGTTGCCTCAAAACCACACCCTTGAGTGTAAAGGAATGGCAAAAATTACTGAGAAGGAAAAACTTTGAAGTTAGAAGTTTTTTCCTAAATGTGTTATATGGTCTAAAATGCATCACTCGGTTTGTGGGTAACAAATGAAAAGAAATTTCATTTGTAAAGTAAGTAAGAAATATAAATGCACCTGTTTTTCATTTAATCTGCCCTGCCATCGTCTTTTTATTTATGGTTTTAAAACACTGTTAAAATTATTTTGACACTGAAATCATATGAAATCTAGGGGCATTATGATATAATTTCAAAAGAACACAAACTTTTCTCAAGAAAAGGAATAACTCTAAAGCTTAAAAAGCATTTATCTGCTTTCATGCTGCATGAAAAAGAAGCAGCTGAAACTAAGCGGGGAAAAGTGTGAGAATTAAACTGAGTACTTTGCTGACTTCCTGACTGATGAGTCGCATGCAGCTGCTCACATGATTGACTCAAATTTAAACTTTAATATACTTAAAAGCCACAGTATGAAATTGTGGCCTTACACTCATGAGGGGAAAATCCATGTTCTGCATTCTGCTAAAAATTCTTGCAGGACGCTGCAAAACGCCAAGCCCATCAGGGAACACTAAATGTGAAAGAATCTGAGTCATGAAACGGGGGGCACCAGTTGTAGGGGGGGGGACGCTTATTTGATGGGTGAGGAGCACAAAGTCGAGGAGTGCTGAGGCCCCCTCCTTTTAGCTGCTACAGCTTTGCAGTGCATGCTGCATTGCAGATACAGTCTGTGTGTGTGTGGGGAGGGGGGGATACTGCGCAATGGAAGAAAGTGTGAGCAAAGGAGAGGAAGTGGGATGTTTGCTTCTGGTTTGCTCATGTAAAGGTAAGCTGAGCTAGAGTGTGGTTACCAGAGTGGTGGGAGGTGAGGGGGCCCTAACTGAGAAGAAGTAAAGGTGAAAGATGATTTACATAAAAGAGAACAAGACTAGGATGAAAGAGGCTTTGATCAATACAACCTTGCTTGTATTTATAAATGACAAAAACTATTACAATTTGAGAACTGTAAGGATCTCATCAGGTGAAGAGACACTGATTAGGCCCCTAATAACTTGTCTCAGCTGGACAAGCATTAATTCAGTCTCTTTAGTCTCCATGTGCCAAGAAAGCAGGAGTCTGAGCAGTGTCACATTCCTGAGCAGCTGCACTCGTCCCTCCGCCTCGTCCACAAAGAGCCACTATAACGTGGTCAGGATGGTCTCTGAAGAATGCAGCGCTGCTTGCTCGGACATAATGCGAGAGCATGCAGTGATGAATGCGCAGGAACATGAGGTCTGCTGAAGGTCACTCAGAGAAGACAATAACTAACTGTGTCCCATACTGAAAACAGGAATTTTAAGGTGTATTACCTCCAGAAACATGGAGATTCATGTTGTGTCATTTTCATTCATGCTGAAGAATGAAGCATATCGGCTTAAAGGGATAGTTCAGGGTTTTGTTTTGTTTTTTTTCAGTGAGGTTCTGTTTGAAGGTTAGAAGCAGTAGGTAGATGACTCTCCTCTCGTCTTAATTCAGCATAGATCCAGATTAGCAGGTCTTTTAGGCTGAAGCTAATGGCTACTCAGACTTTCATCATCTTAAAACTTAAGATATTTTATTGTCCATTAAATTGATATAAAATTAACATTTACCACAAAAAAAAAAACAAACAAACAAAACCCAAATGCACAAACAGCCAAAATCAATAAAACACCTCTGGCATCATGGCGGTTTATATTAACACTCTCTGTTGAAATTCTAAATTGTTGTCCCATTTGAATTGGATAGTTTTTTACAGAGAAAAAAAAAATATTTACAAGGGAGATGGATAAGGCAGTGCATTATCATTAATCTTCCTGTGTGAAATACATACAGAGAAGTGTTTCCAATTGGAATACAAAAGAAAATCCATCTACTGTCCTCTGTTTATCCAAAATCAGGTCGCAGAGGTACCAGGTCCAGGAGGGGAAACTGGAAGACTCCAAGGCATTCACATGTTAGAAGGGATATATGTGGGTCTTTCCCACCAAGCCGGATCCAGTGTTTAACTGGTGCCACCGCCTATTTAGCACCTAGTTTTTGTTTCCACCAAGATGAATGATCTGGCTCTGGCTTTGAGAAAAACAGTGCTAACCCATTACTAGTTTGCTGTTGGAACAGAGAAAAACAAATTATTTCATTGGGCAGACAATCAAAATGTTAAAAGCGACATGTTTAAAACTACTTGTGTTTAGTTTTGGTTTTGATAAAGTAAAATAAAATAAAACCTGTAAAACTACTGAGCTTGAACTATACTAAAATGTCAAATTGACCTAGTAACTAAGTTGGTCAATACGCTGCTTACAGCGGCTCTCAAAGCTGATTATTTTTCCCTAAATCCATAAACACCATTTCTGACTCAGTTCTTGAACACTATTGGTCTTTTAATAGTGTTATTAAATCTGAAGCATTCAAAAACACTACTGCCTAAAACGGTGGTATTACATTAAGGTGAGGTTATCAGAGCATCTGTTTGCTGAGATACTGGGATACAGAATATTATTAGTGTGGTTAAATTGTCTCCTTGAACTATGAACTACTCCTTCACAAAGACACAGAATAAAACAAGGGGGAGGGTCAAACAATAACTGGATGAGACTTCTTTAATGACATGGCTCTGACTTGGATCCCGGGGAGGTGGAACAGCAAAATGGCTCTTACAGAACCTCTGACCCAGAGGCAGCAGTCAACACTCCATGGTTAGAGGCCATGGTCTCAGATAGGCTGCCTCTCACCTAATGGTGAACCACTCCAGTGAACACTAAAGATCATGGCATAAAGACGGCAACAGATCCACATCATCTTCAAGAAGCAAATTCAAGAACCTGGTGTTCCCACACCCAGATACCATCCTCTCCACAACTGCACCCTGAGATCCCATTTGCGAATACCATAAACAGGATGGACGACAAAGGGCAACCCTGATGGATTCCAACCCACAAGCTCAGGCTTGACTGAGCATATGAAAACAGTGAAAAGTAAAGTGGTTTAAAAAGTTAATATGTGATAGTTGTTTAGGTGAATGCTATTTTATTAGATTTTATGGCTTCCTTTTCTATCAGTTAGTCTGACCAGAAATGTTTAGCATGCTCAATCATCAGTATGTGTTTGACGCAGAAAGCTAATTAGTGACGCACTGCCTCCTACGTTCATTTCCTGTGTATATAATCATTAGCTTCTGTCCAACATCCAGTGCAATACTTCAAAAAACAGAGTTTGCAGAAATATTTTTATGAAGAGTTGTTTTAAGCTGTGAGCTTCACGTTGAGTCTCTGACACCAACAAATTTAAATAAAGTAACTTCAAACTCAACAGTGGCTAAAGTGCCACAGTTTAAATCTCCTTTCAGCACGCCTGCAAAAGCTATGCAGTCCAACTTCTCAAAAATGTCAGAATTGGAAAAGAACTGAATGTCTGATAACAGATACTTCTCACTAATCTGGATTTATACTAAACCAAGATGCTATGAGAGTTAACTACTACATGTTAGATATTAACTACTTATAACCTCCCAACAGAACCCCATATGACAAAATCCTGAGTTATCCCTTTAAAAGAGAAAGTCACATTGAAGGCATTGCAGCAGTAAACTGTTGTTCTGAAGGTAACATTGCAGAATGATGTCATCTCACAGCTGTGGCCTAAACCTGGACCACATGATAATGACATTTAGCTGATTACATCCTATTAAAGCATTTGAAATGCAGAATTTTAACCAGGAATAAACTAAAGAAACAAAAGTGGCTTATGTTGTATTCTGGATCAATAACAATAAACTTCAGCGGCATTTTAGGAAATGAGTGTCACCACCTGGCCTTTCTGCTGTTCTAACGGTCATTCAGGTTTATATTTAGCTGCTCACATGTGCATTTTTTCCTGTGCATTTGTGGCAGCAGCACCTGCCCCTGTGGTGAGAGCATGAGGTGAATGCAGACCAAGCTGGCGGTGCAGGATGGGTAGGTTTTGTGCTGACTCTGCGGATCAGCTGTCTCCTGCTGAAGAAAGCTGATCGGCAGCTGCTTAACAGTCCTGCTCACTCATTCAATAAAGAACATGAAAAAAAACTTCTCAAGAAATAATTCTGCAATGAGACGATTTCAAGTATAACAGTGAAATAAAAGTTTTTATTCTGTTTACCTGCGTTTGTACTCATCTCTCTCTCTCTTCACTTTGGCCAGGACGTTGTACAAGGCTCGAATCTCAGGGGTGATGGTGTCAATCTGGACCCCAACTCCATCCGGGTGCATCCAAGAAACTCCAGGGCTTGGCAGGCGCTCTGCCCCAGGGCCAAACTTACGAGTGTGGTTGTAAGACCAGATGGTCCCCGGGAGGAACCGTGGAGGAGGGTTGGTGGAGATGTTTTGGGTTGTTTTATTTGACCCTGGAGAGTCCACACAGGGGGAGCACTGGCTGATGGTGATGGCTGGATTACAGGTAGCATTGGTTTGGGTTGAGCTGGAGTTTTCAATGGCTGCTGGTGGGTAGGTTGTTGCAAGCGATGGTGGGAACAGGCTTGTGGGTCTCCTTGCTGAGTTGTTGGTGTTGTGGAAGGGAAGAGAGCCCGGCCTGAGCGGGATGGTCCCGACAAACCCAGTCTGCACCCCTGCTTCCTGGGTGTGCAGCTTGTTCTCACAGCATCCACTCTGACAGCCCTTGTTGGCATCCAGCGCCTGCTGCAGCTGCTTCTCCAATATTTTATTCCTGCGCTCCAGTTCATGCACTTTGGCCAGAAAGCATCGGAACCTCAGGTTGAGGGTCTTGAGTACGCTGATGTTGGAGCCCAGGTCGTTCCTGAGGGCCATGGCTGCAGGGGGGTGCGGCTGCTGCTGCGGCGGCACTGCGCGGTGCTGGTAGGAGCTGCTGTGGGTGTGGTGAAGGTAAGGGGAGGTTTGCGGTTGTCCCGGCTGATCGGGCCCCGGGGCGGCCTGATCTCCCAGCAGAAGGGACGCCGGGTCCGATCCGCCGAACGCGGCTTCGGGAAGGAGGGCGGAGGGGGAGTCCGGGTGTCCGGGGGCCTGGATCTGCTGGGGGTGCTGCTGGAGATGCGTGTTGGCCCCCAACAAAGGATTCATGCTATGGTATTTAAAACTAAAGCGCTGCAGATCTGGCATGAACTCGGGCGGAGAAATGTCTTCCTACAGCAGAATAATATTTCAAGATAAACTACACCTGACAGCAGAGCGCAGCCTGCAGAAACAGTGTAAAACACCCCTGTTTTACTTGATTATGTAAGCGTTTATAAATAAAAACCTGATCCTTAAAGCCCGGAGGTCTTAACGTCGGCTGTTGCTGCTGCTGGATCCCTGATTTCTGACGGCCCACAATAACAACAGCAAAAATGAAGCCGAAACCAGCAGAGGTGGACTCTACCAAACACCAAAGAGATGTACCGCAACATAAACCGAAAGAAATGAAGCGGAAAAAACGCAGAGGATGAATGAACAACAAACAAATCCAGCTTCTCCGCGTTAATGGTGTTCAGGCTGGAAGATGTAACAGCAGGCAGGAGCAAGTGCTGCGGGATTGGAGGATCCTCCTACCGTAAATACACGAATAGAAATCCACAAAGCTCTGTGGCGTTTTTTTTTTTTTTTTTTTTTTTTTTTTTTGTTGTTGTTTGATACACGATCTTAGAAACCTTTAAGAAATATAAAAGATTCTGCATTTGTATTCAGACCCATTTTATCTGATTTCGCTAAACAAAATCCAGTGCAACCAATTTCTTTCAGATCACACCATAAATAATATTTTAAACCATATTCCAAGCTGTTCTATCCGTCGGAAACAGTTCGGCACAACTGCAAACCTAACAAGAGATGGTTGTCCATCTAAACCACTGGGGCCGGGGGCCAAATCCAGCCCGCCATAACTTTTTATGTGGCCCTCTAGACTCTGTGGGGACACAAACAGAACCTTGAAGATAACAATTGTGTGCTTAAATAATATTTAATCAGTCAAACCAAAGCAGTTTTCATCTGTATACTGCCAAATTACTTAAGGTGATAAGATGTTCAATATGATTTAACTTTAAAAAGTACTCACTGAGTGCAAAGATGCCTATTTATTCAAATTTTAATAGCTAGTTAATGAGGTTTTATCAGTAAATTCTGCCACAACCAGCCCTTTGAGGACATTCATAATCTTGATATGGCCCAAAATGAAAATGAGTTTGACACCCCTGATCTAAACTGATAGGATGGGCAAGAAGAGCTTTAATCACAGAAGCAGCCAAGAGACCCATGGTGACTGGCAGAGCTGCAGAGATCCCCAGTTTACATGGTATAATCTGTTGTCAGGAAATGTATTAGTCATGTTCTCTGTAGGCCTGGGCTTCATGGAAGAGTGGCAAGAAGAAAGCCTTGTTGGAGAAAAACCTGTGGAAGCAGGTGTTCTGACCAGAAGAGTCCAGAGTTGGAGGTTTTTGGCAAACATATAAAGCACCATGTGTTTCCCAGAATAAACACACCGTCCTCACAGTGACACATGGTGGCAACATTATGCTGTGGCGTTTATTTGAAGACAGATGAAGCTAAAACAGGGCAATGCTAGAAGAAATCCTTCTCATAAACAGATATTTTAGTTAGAGATTATCCTAGCACAGACCATTTTTTAACAGCTCTCAAGTGTCCATGTCATCAACAGCTTTAGCTCTTTAAGTCTATGTATCTTTTATTTTACCTTTTTCCAGTCAGTCACACAAAACTCTTCAGTTTCAATTTATTTTAAGGAGCTTGTAAAAGGAGCACTTATAATTTCATCTGCATGAAAAAATGTGAATAGATTAACTATGGCCATGGCCTATCCTAAGTCCAAAACATACTAAACTAGAGTTCCCTGCAGGGGATCTCAACCAAAAAACTGAAACAATCAGCCCCTTTTTGTGCATACAAATAACTTGTCAAATTCAGCTTCTATGCAACTAGTGAAGTTTTTATATATTCTGATAAACTGCGTTTTTAATGGAAATTTTGATCTGTTTCTTATACTCACAATAAGTCTAAACTTATTTTATTTTTTCAGACTGGGAAAATATGGCTTCATGTCAAAAGATTTAAACATGTAGAAAAGTGATTAAAGTTTGAGCTCTAGTGAAATATGTAGGGTTGTGAACAGACACCTTTAGACTAATGTTTGGTGCTCTGTAGATCTTGTCCAGTTTCTGTTTGAGCTATGTTAATATTTTAAAGCACTTTAAGCTTTCTGAAAAGAAATTGAAGAACAAATTCTAAATGAAATCTCCTTTAAGCAAACTTTATATGCAAAACCAGAAGAGTCAAGAATGTACACAGTTTACAAAAAAGTATCCTGGCCCTTGCCTTCCTATTCCGCTCTATTCTAATCTCACTTCACAGCTCCGTCTGGGTTTTCTCCAGTACAATTTCAATCGGGCCAATCAGCGAACAGAAGGAGAAGTTGTGAATGATGTCAATTTTCTGCAAGGTTTTAGAATCGTGAGGCCAACACAGACTGGTTTCGTTCACTTCCTCAATGGCAGCTGAGGAAGTGAACGAAGCCATTCAGTCTTTGTTGGCCACACTTCCAAATATTAAATTAACATTAACAACCACCTGAAGCGCATTCAGTTTTGCGCGTCTCTTGTCGCAGTGGAGGATGGTTGTTTTCAGCACAGGCAATTTCCAGTAAGCTTTAAAGCGTTGAACTGGCATTTTATATATGTCACAGATAAAAGTTAACGATTGGGTAAAATTTAAAACCTCAGAGTCCGTCTCAATAGCAGAGAGTCCAGGCCCTCTGTACCAAGCAAAGCGTAGAAGGGTCTGGTCTGGGTCTAGCTAAAATTTGTTCCTTTTCAAATAAGTATAAACTTTTAGACTTCAATTGTTCACTTCATACCATTACCTAGCATACAGAAATAACACTACTGCACATAAACTGTATATTTATATTCCTCCCACACTATTGCCTGTGAGAATAAGTAGCATAGGAAGTGTTGACAGAATACCCCTCCAGCATCACCTGCCTTTGCATTCAACACAAAATAAATAATTGTAAGACCAATTATGGTCTTATATAATTGGTCAAAGATGGCCATCTTTGACCCAGATGGCCAAAGATTTTTGGATGTCACATTCAAGATTAGATTATCATTTGGTCACCACACCAGAGAACTGGTGGACCACTCTGTGGCATTATATGGAAACAATCTCCTCATCTTGAATGAACAAAGCAAGAGATTATGGTAGATTTCAGGAGAAACAGGGTTAGGTCAGAGGCAGTGGAGCAGTATAATTACCTGTGTTCATCTGGACAACAGTTGCAACAGTAAAGCCATCTACAAGAAGGGACAGAGCAGGCTGTACTTCTTGAGGAAGCTAAGGTCCTTCATTCCACATAAAACCTGTTTCAGTCATTTTAAACCACGCAGCAACAATCAGGGACACAGAAAGCCTTAATTCTCACAAACAAAGGACTTTATTCCACCACTGACTGCAGCACTAGAGCACTGCAGACAGGAGAGCTTTCACACCTTTACTCCATCCAACAAGAACAGAACAGGGAGTTTACCAAATAAAAAAAAAAAAAAGAAGAAGAATTGGTCAACAGATTAAATTGTTTGTCATGTGGGATGTTTCCTCAGGAGCGTGGGGGTCAACCATCAGATGGAACTAGGCAGAGTCACAGATCATACTTCTTGTATATTTATAACTCCATGTAAGAAGGAAGGCAACACTGATGTTCAGTCAGCTGGTTTGTTTACTCCTTAGAAGCCATGTGGGCCATGAGGTCACAGACGCGGTTGCTGTAGCCGTACTCGTTGTCGTACCTTAAAGCAGAGGAAAATGAGTCATAAGCATTGTTGGTAATAGAGATGCAAGTTCGTTAGGTATTGCTAAAGGCGCACCATGAAACGAGCTTGACAAAGTGGTCATTGAGGGCGATGCCAGCGCCAGCATCAAAGATGGAGGAGTGAGCGTCGCCATTGAAGTCTGTGGAGACAACCTGCAGGAGTGCAAGGAGCACAAGGTGAACAAATTAACTCCCATCAGCAAGATTAAGAGAAATTTTAATGACATTTGGAGGTTAGTTCCTTTGGATGCAGTTGGCACGTTTAGCTCATATCTTGCTCTTTTGGTATTTATGACCTGTCTGCCTAATCAGATATGGTGACTTGCATTGAAAATGCAACAAGTGTGATCAGTCATTTTCCCTAATTTAGAGAGCAAATCTGACTCAAGACTACAAGGCAACCAGACCCACCATACTGGATGCTTGAGCCAAAAGTCAGGATTTAAGACTTCAAGAAACGAATGAGACAAAAGAGTAGAGACCTGGTGCTCAGTGTATCCCAGGATACCCTTCATGGGACCCTCAGCTGCAGCTTTCACAACCTTCTTGATGTCATCGTACTTGGCCTGTAAAAAACAAGAGTAACTTAAAGCCTTTTGGCAACTAGATGAAACCTTAACATCTATGAGTAAATTGCATGCATTTATTAACTTTAATGTTGGACAGTTTGACTCAGTAGAAGACGGGTTTTGTTCATCACCTACTGGAAATGGTGAGAGAATCTATTCCTTTAATGTTAAGGAATAACAAAAATGGAGATTCCCATTTGCTGCAACTTACTGGTTTCTCCAGACGGACAGTCAGATCAACCACTGACACGTTGGGGGTGGGGACGCGGAAGGCCATGCCAGTCAGCTTGCTGTAAAATAACAGAGTCAGACCACAATGGATGTACTTAAGCATATCAACACATCTGCTCCAAGTATATACTATATTAATTAGCAAGATATTTTTGAGACAGACCCGTTGAGCTCAGGGATGACCTTGCCAACAGCCTTGGCTGCACCAGTGGAGGCAGGAATGATGTTCTGGCTGGCACCGCGGCCATCCCTCCACAACTTGCCAGAGGGGCCGTCGACGGTCTTCTGGGTGGCAGTGATAGCGTGGACTGTGCTCTGAAGGGGGACATTAAAAGAGGAGCATTCAGTGAGGTTTAAACCAGATCTGTCAGCCAAAATACTCTGGGATAGAGTCAAATTCTCACCATCAGGCCCTCAATGATGCCGAAGTTGTCGTTGATGACTTTGGCCAGTGGTGCCAGGCAGTTGGTTGTGCAAGAAGCATTGCTATAAAAGACATTTTGAGAAATATAAGCCTGAGTCAGATGTGGTGGTGCTTGGTAAAAAGATATTTTATTGGTCACATGTATAATTCTCACCTGACCACCTGGAGGGATTTGTCATACTTGTCGTGGTTCACGCCCATGACAAACATGGGGGCATCAGCGCTGGGGGCAGAGATGATTACCCTCTTAGCGCCACCCTTCAAGTGAGCCTAAAATGTTATGTTAGGGTAGCGGAAAGAAAAAAAAAAAAAAAAAAAAAAAAAAAAAAAAAAAAGAAAGTGATTACACATTGATCTAGCCTAAAGTAATACGGACCAAGCAACTATCTAGGTCTGATAGCCCCTGCAACAGAGTTTTACATCTCATGCAGCAGTGGCACCCAACCCTGGTCCTCAGGACCCACTGTTCTGCATGTTTTTAATGTTTTCCCACTCCAGCACAACTGATTCAAATGATTGTATTACTTCCTTAGCATGCCTTCAGTTGACGCAGATACCCATTAACCACCCATTCATTTAAACCAAGTGTGCAGCAGCAGGGAAACACCTAAAAACATGCAGGACAGTGGATTGGGGGACCTCTGTCATTCAGAACATTTTGTAGTCATGTTTATTAGGAATAAATCATTTTACACACACACACACACACACACACACACACACACACACACACACACACACACACACACACACACACACACACACACACACACACACCCCAAAAGTGTATGGATAACAAATTTAAAAGGCAAACACCTATTCTGGTTTAAATTGACAAATGGAGCTGCTAAAGAAAAAAAAAAAAAAAAAAAATCATACTGAGGGAAACATCAATTTGTCAGATTAAATGGTAGTCAATCAAAATATGCAAAAACGTAACAGCAGATAAAAGCTGAGCATAAATGACAGCTTGCCTGTTATTCCAACTGAGACGGCATTGCTTGCAGTCATTCAGATAAACAACTGCTTCGAAACAATGCATTTTCTGCCATCTGTTAAATGTGCAAGAAATCAAGATTACCACTACTCTTGACAGCTTCTCCTGTCAAGAGTAGTGGTTGGTCAGAGGTAAGCAGGTAATATGCATCATAATTTGTTTTTGTTGTTTTTTGATCCAGCAGTCCCTTAAGCTGTCCAACATGTTTTGGATGTTGGCTCACTAAAACTGAATGGCTCACCATTTGCAGACTGCAAAACTTTATAAACATAAACATATTGAAGAAAGAAATGCAGTCATGGGCAGCTTTTAGAAATGGCTTATATCCCCAGTAGTCCAAGGCCCTCAGGTTTGGGGTTCCTGAATAAATTGTGAATTAATAAATTGTTTGTAAATGTTGTATATTTTTATTTGCAAAAAAAAGAGCCCAGAGCACTTAATTTGTTATTTGTGCCACACCTTCTGTTTTTGTACATTTTAGTGCTTGTTACATCTCTGCATACAGGCATGTCACAGTTGCTCTAACCTAACATATATAGGTTTTTTGAAATATTGCATAAAAATATACACACACACACTTTTCACAACTACCAATGCAAGAGTTACTTTGGAAAAATCCATTCTCATGTAGACAGGGCCTAAAAACTATGGAAGCTCATTTCTGACACTCTGGTGAGGGGAAAAAAAACCAACCAACCATAATGAGATGGTATCTCATAATTAATAATTAATTAGATTAATTAGAGAAGTTTTTTTTTTCTTCATCAGTGGTGGAAAAAAATCATTTAAAAAAAAAAACCTTTATCTCTATGTATTAACTGTTTTGCATGCAACAGAGGAACTAGTTCAATAGGGGGACACAAAAAAAAAAAAAAAAGCTGTAGCCCACCAGACTACATCCAATAAGCTTGACCCTGAATCTGGCATGCTGTAGCAAAGAGCCATATAAAACATCCATCCATCCATCAGCTATACCAGCCTTTCCATGTGGGTGAGAGGTAGGGTACACTCTGAACATGCAAAACCTTCCCTCATCTTTTCTCCAAACCTATGAAATACCAACTTCTTAAGATGCTACTTAAACAAGTGAATGTGGCCAAAAAAAAAAGAAAAAAAAAAAAAGAAAAAAAAAGTAGCTGCCCAGCACCAATGAGATTCACCATTTTGTTTTATTTTATACATTCAGCCCCCTGATGACTACTTTCTAAGTACAAAAGTTTTAAGTACTGGTAACTAACTATTCTTAATATATTTTTACCCATCTTTAAAGCAGTATGCGAGAGGATGTAGCACTTACTGAGGCCTTCTCAATGGTGGTGAACACACCAGTGGACTCCACAACGTACTCAGCACCAGCCTCACCCCATTTGATGTTAGTTGGGTCCCTCCTTTAGGAAGAAAAATAAAGCAAAGTTGAGCTGTTGCCCTCTTTAAGCTAATTTTACGCCAACAAAATACACTTAAATCTGGTTGTGCCGCGTTTGAGTGAACAATGAAATTGGGACATGAACTCACTCATGGAAGACTGTGATTTTGTGTCCATCAATGACCAGCTTGTCTCCCTCGGCCTTGACCTCGCCATGGTAGCGGCCGTGAGTGGAGTCATACTTGAACATATAGACCTAAAGAGACAGAATTTCACTTTACAGTTTTTATATTATAAGCCCCCACACACCCCACAATTACATTTTTAATAGTGATTTTAGGTCAAGCATGAACAGTATGAATTCTGCCATGTATGAGATGAGACCCTCACCCCCCCCCCAAAAAAAGGGAAACAATTTAGCCAATGAAACATTCATTGCCATTTTATTAGTTGCTATAAACATTAAAAGGGGGAAGAAAAACAAACAAACAAACAAAAAAAAAAACATGTTGACATTAAGTTACTTTGAGATCTACTCAAACATACACTTAGCCATACTACATCCACAAAAGTATCAGTTTTGTTCCTCCATTCTCCAGTAAGCTGCTACATTTACACTGTGATTGCTTCCTTTATACTAATAACTCTGCTTCTCTAAATTTCCTGGTTAAATTTTTGTTTCCTCCCGATAAGTGCTTTTGGCGCCCCCTAGGCCATGGCACCCTAAGCATGGAGCCATAGGCAGCCATATCAAAACCTACCACTGCTTATTATGGATGTTATAAATAAATCTTCAGCATGTGTTCATGATAAAGTGCGCTGACCTGAATCATATTTTTGACCTACCATGTACTCCAGGTCGATGAATGGGTCATTGATGGCCACAATCTCAACCTTCTTGGTGGTGAAACCAGCACGGGTCACCAGACGACCAATGCGGCCAAATCTGTGAAAGGTGAACAAAAGTGCACTTCTTAGTTTGGCCTCTAGATGGCAATATAATGCCACCTCAATCTGCCCAGTTTTGCTTTGGTTTCAGTGAAATTAAAGGTGAAAACCTTCATATAAATACAGCAGTGAGTGTGTGATATTCAGTTTGACATTCAGTTAAACCCTGGAGGGGTCTGGTTCACTCTACTAGTGTAGCTCTTTCTTCCATGTGGGAATATAGATAACACCCCAGGAGACATGAAACTGCAGTCAAAGAAAGGCCAGAGTTCAGGAGGAGGTGTGTTGCAGGGGCTCTGACCGCTTTCTGTCGATGAAAGTCGAAATGTTTCTCAAATGTGGTAATCCTTGTGACGCCAGTGCAACGTTTGATCAATGGCCGGGTTAATTTTTAACCCTCTGGGTCCAAAAATCTGGCCCTGATATGCCACGCTTAAACACTGGGAACAGGAAGTCAGGCACGTCGAGGAAAAAGAGCAGATTCGTGATCCAACAAACAGATCAACGTCAGACTGTGTACTCGGCGACTTTTAAGTTTGCTTCAATCAGCAGGAGAAAAAAAAAAAAAAAAAAAGACTGCCTCCTGTTGAACAACCCCTCCAATGACAAAATTACTGCCTACAATGTTATCTGCTGAAGGCCAAAGTTCAAAGATTAGGAAAAGCATGCTGAGCACCTGCTCAATGGTCAGTTTTGGAGCACAAGCACCTGTGCATGTCCTCCACTGGAAGACATTTGTGACTTCAGCTGCTGCAGATCGTCACTTTCAATCTGCCAAAAGGGATGTGGCCTTTGTCTTGTCTTGTATGGCATGATGTTAAAACAAAACTGAACGATCATAATTTAGGAATCAGATGCAATCAGGAGAACAATGAGTCACATCTAGGGCCATTTTCCCTGCAGATTTATGCAGCTATAAACCACACCTCATATTTAAAAAAAATAAAGGCAAGATTTTTTTTCGTAACTCTACTCTTTTTGACATCTCATGCTTCGAAACATAAAAGCCACTTTTCTGTACAACGTACAAATGCAAGTCTATTTTGCAATACACAAGCAGACTTAGCTTTCAGTTTCTTGCTTTGCACAAACATCTTTGTAGCATTACCAATTATAACTCCTTACATACATAGACTCCTGTTTCGAGCAGTTTTAATTAAAAGTGTCATTTACAAAGCCTAAATTCTTAGAGACAGGTGTAAAAGTGCTCTTACCCATTGATACCGACTTTCACCATTTTGCCTGAGTTGGTCTAGTCCTCTGAGAGAAGAAACAGAATTATCAATTTAATCCATAAATATCTATAATTAATTTTTAAAAAATGTAGATCTTTTTTCAAATGTTTGTTGATGTAAACAGACTGTACAACAATCAATCTAGTAGAATACTGGGAGAGTTTTAATTTAATTTAAGTAAAACAAGAACAAAGAGTCCCTGCAAGAATGAAATGGGGTTGACAAAATCATAGTTCAAATATTGAAAAGTTCCAAAAGGTCAAATTTCAGACAGTTTTATGCCCACATGTTTTTAGATACATTTAATCCAGTCATGCATGCTGTCAACAGGTGATCTGAGTTAAACATGCAATCTGCTAAATTCCTGCAGTTTCCTGACGAAAACTTTTTAATGACTTGCTTGGAGGCATTTACCGTTTGTGAGATGACTCAGTCTGTCTTGCGACTCCGAGTGTGAGTGGGGAAGAGCAAAGTTTAACTCTGAGTTTTTATGATTGACCAGACCCCGAAGCCACGCCCCCTTTAGAAACGGTCACAGATCCTTGGAACGCCTCCTCCTGAATGTCAAGGTCGTTAACTGCACAGTTTGAAACTTCACTTTTAATCAAGTTACTACCCTCTCATCTCTATCCTCCTGCTCATTATGAACCTAAATGCTGTTATTATTTAATTTGCATAAGGTGCTGTGAAGTCTCAGAAGTCCTGATTTAGATGGCCACACCTTAAAAAGCCTCACATAGTGGGCTGAAAAAAGACAGGGATCCCCTGCTGACCTTCTCAGTGAATGCAGCCACATGGAGCGAACGAATAGGTGGGGGGATCAAATCTCTGTCTTACTGACTGTGACATTTAATGTCCAAAGACCATGACCCTTCACTTGACTGACTCTGTTACTGCTATTCTTTTCCTGCAGCTCCAATCCCCTCTGCAGAAGTCAAAAGTTGAAATCTGGTTGCTCAATTTCGCTCACATATGCGCACAGGAGCGTGCTTGAGTCCATTTACTCAGTTGAGCTGTGGCTTTAGTGAGGCTATTTAGAAATACCTGAAAGGATGCAATGAAAGAAAGTTGTGTTTCTTTTGAAGTCAGAATGCAGAGGCACTGTGGAGGTGTGTGCAAGGGATCATGCCTTCTGCTCCCAGATTAACGACTTCACTTCTCTTCCCCTGCACACAAAGCATGACAAGGTTCAGCCATGTCAGCTGCTGTTTCCCTGTCTATTTTTGACTCCCTTTCCTGGCAACATTGTTGACATCAAAAAAGAAAGCTCTGCAGAGGAGATTAGAAAATGTCAAACCTGAATCATAACCATGTCAGTTTAAGCCAGGTCTGTGAGTTCAAACCTTCCCCAACAGCATGGCGTCTCACCACCACTGCACACCTCAATCTAAGCGGACAAAAAAAAAAAATCATATTTGAGAACTTGTATTCTCCATCGTTGTGCAGAGGGCTGCAGACATGTCCCAACCACTATCCTGCTTTAAAACTAGACGCCTTTGGTAGGTTTCATGGGAACTATCCAGTGTCCTGGCATTGCTGAACTACCACAACCCTGAGTGCATGCATGCCAGTCTTGGCCGCAGCTTTAACAGCTTAAGGTCAAAGAGGGGAATTAAAGGTCAGGCTAAGATTAGATTCTGGTTTGCCAGCCAACTCTTGACCCAAGTTATATTGAGTACTGTAAGTGCTGCCTTAATCAGATCACATGTTCCTGCTGTTTTACAACAGTGATGCTGAAGGAAAGACATTTTACTTTAGAAAAAAAAAAAAAAAAAAAAAAAAAAAAAAAAAAAACTATTTTTAAGGTTTTAGCAGAGAAATCCAATATAATCCAGGATTTGTATGTTCTAGAAGCCTTTTTATTTTACCTAATTGTTTTTAATTAATTAGTTGCAAATGGTTAAAAATAAAATTTGCATCCATGCAAATTACAAATGCAAATAAAGCTACATATCTACGCCTTATGCACATAGGGAAACAGGACAATGTCCAGATTGCAACACTGTGAGAAAACAAATAGTTGTGTGCAGACTGTCTTCTAGTGCCATCTTGTGTTGTGGCATAAAACCCCACCCAGGTCACTATTTTGCAACTTCTAATTTCAAAGGTAGAGAGTAAATAATCTAATCTTTCAACCCTTCAAGTTCTAAGACCAATCCCATGCTTGATAAAAGTATTCATACCACTTAAACTTTTTAACATTTTGTCATGTTGCAACCACAAACCACAAAATATGTTTTATTTGAATTTTATGAGACAGATTAGCATAAACTAGGTCAAAACTGCTAAGTGGAAGGGAAAAAAAACATGATTGCAGAAATAACTGATACAATGTAAAAAAGTGTATTATGCATTTCTAATTCAGGCACCCTCTGCTATGATACCCCTTAACAGAATCCACTATTAACAAATAAAGTAAACTATAGAGTCCAGTTGTTTAATCTCTGTATCGATACAGTTGACCTGTGAAGGCCTCAGAAGTTTGTTAGTGAACAAAGAACATCATGGAGACCAAGGAACAGAGCAGACAGGTCAGAAAGAAAGATGTCAAAAGGTTTAAAGTAGTTAGATCATAAAACAATAGCACTGTTTTATATAGCACTGAATCATGTGAAAATGGAAAGGGCATAAACTTAAACTGAAAGCCTAACTGATGAGAGCACTAATCAGAGAAGCAGTCAAGAGGCCCATGGTAACTGGAGGAACTGGAGAAATCCACAGCTCAGCTGCAAAGATTTGTCAACAGGACAACTATTAATCATTCACGCCACAGAACCGACCTTCATTATGAAAACAGAGCAAGAAAAAAGTCACCGCTGAAAGAGAAATTAGATAAGAAATCAAATTTTCTGTTTGCCATAAGCCTCTCACAACAAACATGTGGAAGAAGCTGCTCTGCACAAATCAGACCAAAATTAAACTTTTTGTTAGTGACCAACATGCAAAGCGCTATCTGTGGTGGAAAACAAAGAGCATTCATCACACACACAGCATCGCTACAGTGAAAGATGGTGGTGACAGTATCATGCTGTGGGGCTGCTTTTCTTCAACAGGAATAGGTGCGCCGGTCCAACTTGATGTGAAGATCGATCATCCTGGAAATAAATCTGTTAGTGGCTGCAGAAGATCTGAGACTTGAGAATGGGTTCGCCTTCAGGCAGGACAACGACCCCGAAGATTCAGACAGAGCTACAATGGAAGGATTTAAATTAAAGCATATTTATGTGTTAGAATTTCCCAGTCACAGTCCAGATCTTAATACAATTGAAAATCTGTGGCCAAACTTGAAAAATGATGTTTAAAGACATTCTCTAGTCTGACTAAGCATGCGGTATTTCACAAAATGTCAGTCTCAGTAAGCACCAAGATTTTAAGTTTCCAAAAATACCCACGGCTGTGATTGCAGCGAAAGGTGGTTCTGCAGTCTTCCCACTGGTGGGACTAATTCAAATGCACGCCACATTTTTCGTATTTCTGTTGGTAAAGAAATCTGCTGTTTTGGTCTAAGATCTCTGTAAAATACATGCAGTTTGAGGCTTTAATGCACAAAATGTGAAAAAGTTTCTTCTTCATCTTTCTGCTGCTCTTCTCAGGGGTCACTTCAGCAGCTCAGCTGACACTTTAGGTCTCAACCAGTCTGGTATCACAGTCATTTTGGTGATCAGCATATTTGTGTTGCCTCAAGTTTTATGTCAAATGCCTTTCCTGACACAACCCTAACTGATTTATCTGTGCTTTGGACATGCACTGAGAGGACACAAGATGCACCCCTCAGTGGTTGGTTTAGAAAAGATTTAGGGGTATAAATACTTTGGGGACTCACTTTGCTGGCAAGAATTATTCAGAAATAGTCAAAAGGAAATTTATTTGTGCAAAGTATTTTCTATTATACCTCTGCAATGTTAATTGTATAGAATGAGGTGAGGATGCTGTGGAGGGGGAGGGAAGGGGTGATGCTGTGACTCAGAAGTGAGATGTAGCATGTCATTGTGACAAAGACAGAATCATCCAAACAATCAATAGCAGAAATGCCTCCCAGCAGTTTCTGGGTCTTTTGCTTCGAAGGCATGCAAGGCAAGTATGCAATGTGATCTGATGTCTACAAGTTATGAAGTTAGTTTATTCTCTTTTGTTTGTTTTTTTTGTTTGTTTTTTTTTTGTTGTTTTTTTTTTTTTAATAAAAACATTAACTTGTTCCGTAACTTTTAAGTAATTAAAAATCACAACTTTCTTCTATGAAAAAGTAAAAATATGGAGTTTTTCTGTTAATGCAAAATAATTCAGCCAAAGCAAAAACAGCTTTGGCCTAAATTTTAGTTATTTTAGTTTTGTGCCTAACAGCTGGAGGAACTGCCACCAAATCCTGCTAACTAAACACTTACACTTTGTAATTTGTGCTTTTCTCAGTCAACATGATTTCCTTCCAGTATGCATCAAACTTTTTTAAATGATAATTTGGAAACTTTTTACTAAATTTTGTAATTTGGACATAAGGATCTCTTTTTAACTGATGACTCATTACAGTCATATTCATGCTTCCGTGGCTGCAGAGTGTAGCATCATTACTCCAGACTTGGATGGCTCTTGTTTACTATGTTTTGCAACAGGCAAAGTGTGGGCATCCACTTTCCCTGCCAGCTGACAATGGATTTTATTTTTTCATTTTGCCCACAAGACCTTATTTCAGACGTGGGCAATAATGTTTCTCCAGGGCTGGCTTCCTGCATGGATTTTGAGGTTTCCCTGCAACAACACACCTGAATCAAACCGTTGAATTATCTTACTGAAAGGACAGGAGCTTCTTTGTGTCAATAGGTAACTTTTCATTGGGACTGAAAAAAAAATCACTTGCGGGATACTCCAAGGTTTTATCTTGGGGCCCCTCCTATTTAATATCTACTTCTGCTTTCACTAGCTTAGGTTATTACAAATAACAATATAAATTGCCATAACTTTGCAGTTGATACACAGCTCTACATTACATTGACACCAGGTGACCATGAACTCATTCAAGCGCTTAGCAGATGAATAAAACAAATCAATGCATGGATGTCCCATAACTTTTTTCAGCTGACTAAAAACAAATCAGAAGGAATTATTTTTGGACCTAAAGAGGGATGATCAATAGTCAGCACGCAGCTTTATCTATTATAGCTACAAACTAGTGATCAAGCCAGAAATCTGGGTGTAGTGATGGACCCAGACCTGAAGCTTCATAGACACATAAAGACAGTTACAAAGTCAGCCTTCTATCACCTGAAGAACATTTCAAAAATTAAAGGACTAATGTCCCAACAAGATCTTGAGAAACTCATCTGTGCATTTATGGCAATCAGAAAACTGCAGTTGATCCAGAATACTGCTGCTCACGTTCTCACTAAAACTAGGAAGATAGAGCACATCACCCCAGTTCTAAAATCCTTACACTGGCTCCCTGTATCTCACAGAACAGACTTTAAAATACTTTTGTTACTTTATAAATCACTGAATGTGTTCGCACCAAAATACATCAAAGACCTGTTGTCATTGTATCAGCCTTCCAGACAACTCGGGTCTTCTGGTTCTAGTCAATTCTGCATCCCCAGAACCAGAACCAAACATGGAGAAGCAGCTTTCAGTTTTTATGCTCCTCTAATCTGGAACATACTTCAACGCAACTGCAAAAATCCTGAAACACTGAGTTATTTCAAATCCAACTTTTCATAACTTTCCTTTATTTTGCTACTACAATGTAATGTTCTTTGTTTGGTTGTAGTGTGAAGTTTTTATCATGTAAGTACTTTGAATTGCCTTGTTGCTAAAACATGCAATACAAATAAACTTGCCTTAACTCCTCTGCATGTCATCTTGTTCTACAGGATGCTGCTAATGACCAACTCATTTGTAGTGCTTTAAGTTCAAATCCATTCAACTTTTGAAAATTTAGTAGTGTCGCATCCACAAACTTTAATTTATTTTATTTTGCAGCAATTAGAGCTAGAAGATTTTTGACAGAAAGTTTCGCACATATATATATATATATATATATATATATATATATATATATATATATATATATATATATATATATATATATATATATGTCTGATGTTTTTACTCTAAAAGAATATTTGCTTCATATGCTTGGCTGAAGTGTCTGCTTGCAGGTTCATATGTAAGCATGTTCTCCATGTAAAACCACATCAGCTCCGTCTCACAGACATGAAATCGTTTTCATTCCCCCTCCCCTTGGGAACTTTGCTGTGTTGGCAGAGTAATAAAGCGTTTTGGATGTGGCAGCAGGTCCAAGCAGCAGAATGTCGGGGGAAGGAGTGAACTTCTTCCAACAGGCACAAGAACATTCAATAAATCATCAAGTTAAAACAAGATGTCATGAGGATGCAAATCTCCACGCTGAAGGAGAAATTGAGATGACAGGTGTCAATAGGGAGTGAACCATGTGGGCTTTGCGAGTGGGCAAAAATTGAATTTCTATGAGCAAGAAAGCAGAACACCCCAAATGTCAAATCCATTTATTCATGCAAATCATAAGTAAACATAAAAATAAACTGCACAGGGTTTACAGGTGCCATCATCTTTGGATCTCCACGTCTTTGTTACACACAAAAATGTCAAAACGTGTCTACATTTACTGCACACACTGTGAGGATTTAATGGGAACAAAGCTAATGTTCTAATACTCAGTCTGGAATGATGTGTGAGGCATCTGAATCTACGCTGGTTTAAACCACATTACACCAAACTACATAGAAACTACATGTAAACATCCTGTTTCTGCAGGTGAGTGCTCATGTGTGAGTGAATCTAAGAAGGATGCTCCCAGTCTCATCTTTTTCTCCTCTCTCCACTAACAGCCAAGTCCGCTCATGGACCCGATCCGGTCCAGTTTCAAGCCAAAGCATCCTTTGTTCCATCCCCTCCGTGACCTCTCTGGTTCTGCTTGCCTCTGACTGGCCAGGGCCCCCTTCAGCAGCCGGAGCCAGGGGGTCTCGGGCTGTGTCTGGACGTCGGCCCATTTAGGGTACTCCGCTGCCTTGACCCCAGAGGAGGAGGAAGAGGAGGAGACAGCAGTGGACTGATCCTCCGGCTGGCTGTTCAACATGTTCTCTAGGTCGTCCAGGGTCAAGAGGTCATTGTAGCGCTCCAGAAACTGCTCCAGAAACTACACGGAAAGAAGAAAAAAAAGGAAATCTAATTTTTAGGGTGTGCACAAGGGAAAATTCAATCAGCACGATATTTCATCTTCCTCCTTCCCTCCTGCTCCTCTCTATTCTCCTCAATCCACTTCTTTTCCCACCCAGTGTACCTGCGCAGCATCAGGAGCAGGATGGAGAGCGCGAGCCTCTGTCATCTCAAAGGGAGTCAGGAGGAGCAGAGCGGCACACAGCAGCACGGGGCGCAGCATGGCAGCGGGAATAACAGGAGCAGAGAGAAAGACCGGGAAACGCACTGGCCGCAGAGATCTGAACGCTGAGGGAAAATATGGAGAAACATTCATGTAAATTCATGCAAAAACAAACAACAGTAAAACAGAAAGTAATGATCAACAGTTGCTTTGTGTTTTTGTGCAAGATGTCAGATATTCTGTGGGTTTGGAGACAAATATGCAGTCAGCCAACTGAAATGCATGTAGGATAGCAGAAACTAATAGGCTGCCTCCGCTTGAGCACGATGGTGTAATTTAAGATTGCAATTAGTGCAACAATTAGTGGAATGCCTCTTTCAGCCTGTGTGTTTCAAGCTTTGAAATGAATCGAACAAATACTTTTCTTATTACGTATATAAAAACTAAATATTTCAGCCAGTTAACTCTAGAGCTGTGACCAGGTTTAGTTTTAAATAATTTTTGGCATTGACATCCAAATTCAAATGGACACCAGCTGTCAAACAGTAGTTAAAAGAAATAGGTGACCTTATTTAATTAAAGAAATGATATATTTTAATTCCAGGTTCAGGATTACAAGGAGAAAGAAATTAAAAATAACTAAGATAATTAAATAAAAATCAGTTTTTCAATTTAAAAAACATAGAGTGCGATCCAAACTGACTTTAGCTGGAAAGATGTAGTTAAAGGAAATATTCTCTATAGTCACTGAAAATGGGTCTTTATTCTGTCTGTAGATTGACTTTTTTCATGATTTTAATTGTTTTTTTCAATATCTGTGCTCAGGTTTATTTCATGGAGTTATTACAAGTATGACTTTAATTGAAGAAGACATGAACTGTACAATAAGAGGTAAAATAGATGAAAGTAAATAGAAAACCTCACCTGATGTTTGTTTTCTCTTAGAGCTCGGGGTGTCTTCTCCTCTCACAGACTCTTCTCCATTCCCACCTTCTCGGGCTCTCAGCTTCCTCTCACTTGTTGGCACCTGCTGGGAGCATTAGTTTCTCGCTCGCCTGGCTCCTCCTCCTCCTCGCTGTGATGGAATTGGGAGGATGATGATGAGAGTGATGATGATTGTCTTGCTCTTGCGTCTGTCCCCTGAACGCTGAGGTTTCAGCTGGGATGCTGCAGAGGTTTTGTAGAGCCAGAGATGGACCCCCCCCCCTCCCATCCCACCCTCTACTCTCATCATCTTCCTCCTCCTCATCTCCTTTTCTTTGGAGTGATGTCATAGCCTTGGAGAGACTGATTGTCATTGCCAAGGTGACCGTATGTGTGGTCAGCGCTCTGTAAACCAAACTTCAGTCAGAGTGCTGCACAAGCCAAGCTCAGAGGCCAGCAGGCAGCACTGGCCTCACCACTGTGACCTGCATACGATCAGGTAACTGGCAGGGAAAGGCTTCATGCTGTCCACTCACGACTTACTCTGACTTATATATTTCCTATGCACTAATAACCCTCTGAGCACATTAGCCTCCTTCTTTCCCTTTGTCTCTGTAGTGTTTCCCAGCGTGCGCTGACCTCCCCCTCTCTGCTGGGTGACTTACAGTCTGTCAGTGCCATCTGCTCCTTGTACCCCCTGCTGCCAAATTACAACACTACTAGAAGCGGCTGCAGGATCCAACACACTGACCTTAAAGTTCAGCAGCCTGTGATTATTTCAAGTAAACAAATGCCATTCTTTACTGATGCCCAAAGCCCGGCGAGCAGTCAGACGTTCTCCTCATGTGGAACTTCACATTGCATACAAGCTGATTTTCGCTCATTTGTTGCAAAGTACGTCGTCACTTTCATTTGCACTCTCAACCCAAATTGTCCTCAAATAAACACAGTTACCCCTGCTGTTGCGAGTGTCTTTACATAACATTTCAGAAAAATGCACCCCTCTCATCTTTTTTGGAGAGGACACTGTGTGGGAGACGGCGTAGGAGAACAGGGAGAGAGAAAGAGATTAGTGATGATGGTGGGGTTTGAACTACAGCGGTATATGATGTCAGTGGAGCGCTGGAGGAAAAGTAGGCAGCAGAGAGTAGGAGGAGGAGGAGAAAAGGAGGGAGAGAGAGAAAAAACACACCAGGCATGGAGCTCAGCGAGATCTACAGCAGAGATTGATTAAAGGGGAACAGAAACGGACAGCTAGGCAATGGAAAGTCTAACAGAGAATAAGAAAAATAACACTGTAAATAAATAATATTATTATAGAGCTGTATTCATCAGCTATCCCTGATGAATACAGGGAAAACTGATCTCCAGTTAAAGACTCAACTTTGATTTTTACAGAGCTGTAAAAAAGTATTTCCCTCTCTTACAGATTTCTTCAGTTTCACTTTTTGTCACTTCAATGTTTAAACTCAAACTAATTTTATCATCAGCTAAAGCTAACCAGAGTAAATTGAAAAAGCAGTTTTCAAATCATTGTTTAATATCTTAGAAGCTTTCCAACCCAATCCAGTTGGAAAAACGAATCACGACCTAAACCAGTGGGACCCAAAGTCAGTCCTCAAGGGCCGCTATCCTGCATCTTTTATTTCTTTCCCTGGTTCATCACGCATGAATCAAATGACGGTTCATCAGCAGGTCTCTGCAGAACTTGAAGACATGCTGAGGAGCTTGTTGGACCATTGGAATCAACTGTGATGGAGCAGAGACATCTAAAACTGGTAGGACAGTGGCCCTTGAGGACTGGACCTGGACACCCATGACCTAAACCAACAGCTGCCATGAAGCATAACAGCAACGGCTATTTTACATCGCTGGAGCAGTTTTGGCAGACTTGTTTTGATAGACTTGTTGATTAGACTAAACAAGACTAATTTTCAAGCATGAACAGCCTATTTTAGGTCCCACCACAGTATCTCATTCAAATTTAAACCTGGCCTTTGACTAGGCCACTCAGAGTCCTTTGACAATTTGGACATGGGGTGCTCTGAATTATGGCCCTGAATTTGATTGATTTTATGCCAGATGGTAGATTTCATAGTTCTATCAATTCACCCAGATCCTGAAAAGACAAAGCAACTCCATATCATCACACCACCGCCATCGTGCTGGTGGTATGAGTTTGTTTTCTCAAGTGCTGCATTAGTTTTATGTTAGATGTAACCAGACACACAACTGCGGTCTGATGATACAAAAGTTCCACTTTTGTATCAGATCACAGACTACATCTCCACACATCTTTGGGATCAGCAAGATGTTTCGTGGTAATTTGAGGAGAACCTTCTGATTATTTTTAGTCAGTAGTGGTTTTGGCATTGAAACTCTCCTAAAAATGCAATTTTACCTTTTTTTTTTTTTTTTTTTTTTATTGTTGAATCATGAACATTGACTTTGAGCAAAGTGATGCAAGCGTGCTGTAGATGTTGTTCTCGGGTATTTTGTGACCTCCTCGATGAATCAGCAACGCCTTCTCTGAGTAATGTTTATAGGCTAGGTGTTCCTGTGATTGCTCACAGTATCCTTGGAAATGGCTTTATAACCCTTTCTAGAGCGATAGACGTCTTGTTTGATCTTGAATTTCTTTAGCTCACGGCATAATGTGTTGTTCTTTTGGATTTTTTTTTTTTTTTTAGTCTAAAAGATCTCAAAAATACTTCTAAAACATTAAAATAGGATGCTAAAAATGCACAACTATTGCTGTCTAGACAAGCTGTGGCAACCCTTTAAACAGCTTGTCCAAACACACAAAACAAGCAGACATTCACAGCTGCTTCGAACGGTACCATAAATTAACATGACATCACCCAGCAGACAATAGTTAGTGTCTGGAGAAGACATGATGGGTGTTAGCTTCTCACAGTACGTTAAACATGCATAGAAACAAAACTCTTTCATGGTACTTAAGAATGTATGCAATCATCTACTGCAACTCCTTTATTACATATATTTTTGATTTAAAATAAACATTTAGAAGCATTTGTGTAAAATTCTTATTAGGCTCAATACTTTTCAGCTCATCTGTACTTTACAGAGTAACACCAGGAGAGTAACCCACTGATATCAGCTGGTTAACGATCAGGCCGTTCAGTTGAGCAGCACCTGTGGGCAGGTTACTGTGAGAGTTGGCTCTTTTAGTGTCAATGCTACAACTAGTAGTGCTCTTTCAGCCATTGGATCTGCAGTGCAGCAACAGGCAGGAGAAGGGCCGCATTTACTCTATGATCTATACAGCTGGGGGAAACCCCCCCCCCCCACCTGAACAGTCTGGTGAAAAATGTTGAGCTTTTAAAGTTCAAATTTATGGTATCAGCAACCGGGCCTTTCTTTAAAGTTGCAGTTGACCCGTTCACGTACTCATAAAAATGACTGCAGATTCATGTTTCATCCAAAGTATTTTATTTTAAAAAAACGGATTAAATTCTACCTCAGTCTTAAATAGTGAGTCTGTGTCGAATTAGACAGGTATGTCCTTTAAACAAAGAGGGGAAAAGACATTTCTCACAAAGTGTTCTCCATTATTGCCGAAACAGTCATGGGGTAGTCTTTTAGTCTGGCAGCTGACACCATTTACAATGAGGGTAAACCACAAATGTTCATTGCTAAAGTTGCTTGTTCAGTTTATATTAGGAGTCTTCAAATCCAGGCCTCAGGGGCCTGTCCTGCAACTTTTAGATGCTGTCCCTGGTCCAACACACCTGAATCAAATGGCTTAATTACCTCCTCAGTATGCAGTCAATTTCTCCAGTCTCGCTAATGACCTCAATATTTGACTAAAGCGCGCTGAAGCAGAGACGCATCTAAAAGTTTCAGGACATCGGCCCTTGAGGATTGGAGTTGAAGACCCCTGGTGTATATCCAGGCATAATAACAAAACGTTAAGTGGAAGGAAAGTGTGGCACAGAAAGGAGAACAAGAAACAGATTACTGTGGTCTTACATTTTTGAGGTAAAGCTCATTTAAAATTTCGAGCAGATTCACAATGTGCAGAGTGGAGTGTGGCTGTAGTCACCACAGACAGGTCCAGGATGTAAAATATAACTGTTACATTCATTGTGTTAAGCCTCTTCTAAAACAGACATCCAAAGCATCTTACCTGGCTTATGACGCAGGTAAGGACTGCATCTTATACCTGAGGACTGTTCTGTGGTTCATTGTCCTTGTTTCAGATGAAAATAAACTTAATTTTATTTGGAAATCATGGTCCCAGAGAATGACGCCCATCTAATCCCAGTTTCTCTGAGTGTAGTGTGACGTTTCCACAGTCAGTGCTCAATTTGGGAATCCAGCTCGTCTGCTGGTGTTAGTCCACTGCTTTATCAGGGCCAAAGTGAGAACAGCCATCTACAAAGAGATTTAAGAGGACTTCCTGCTCCCATCTGCCGAGAAAGTTTATGGAGATGCTGATTTCATTTTTCCAGCAGGACGTGGCATCCGCCTACACTGCCAAAAGTAACAAAATCTGCTTTAATGATCACAGTATCACTGGCTGAATGGTCAGCAAACTGGCCTGACCCCACAGAGAATATACTGTGTGGAGGATTGTCAAGAGACACCAGAACCAACGATGCAGACAAGCGGAAGACCACTATGAAAGCAAGCTGGACTTCTTCATCACCTCCAGGACACATTAGTGGTCCTCTCGAGGAAATACAAGATATTTGCAGAAACAGTGGAGGAAGAGAATAACAGAGCTGCTCTACTCTGTAAAGCTGGAGAAAACTTTGGTCTTTGTAACGCTATGTCATCTCATAATAATTCAACTGCAGCAACAGTGTGACAGAAATTCTCAGCTATTTTTACCCAAATACCAGTAATTAGCCCATTTCTAGTGTAGAGACATGAAAGTGAGACATGCAACCATACGAATTAAAACAAGACCCAGATTTATTAAAAAAGCATTTCTGATCAGTCATTCAATGAAGTGTCAGACTACAAAGCTTAGTGATGGGCAGTAAAATGAGTAAAGCAAATATACAAAGAGCTGGAATTAAAAACATTGATTATAAACGATTAAGAAGACACTAAAAAGAAAACAGAAAGGAAATCAGTTTCTGAGGCGAGCTCGCCGCGACGTGCGGGAAATGGGTGTCGTCACTTTGGGGGTCTCGCTCTCTGCCATTACAGCATCTGAAGGAAGATAAAAGCTTAGTCAGGTCAGAGATTTCTGCAGTAAATATGTTTAACGGTGCAGATTTCAACATATTTATTTTCTTTAGAAGCTTTTTTTCTTAAAAAAAAAAAAAAAAAAAAACCCAAATCATGTCAAGTTGATTAACTATATCAACAAATGAAAAGTGGAATGGTTGCAGACAAACTCATATTTAGCCTGTGGGAAAAAAAAAAAAACAACTCCCAGATAAAACCCCCCACCAAAAAAAAAAACTGAAAAGCTGCAAAGCAGAAATGTAATCGTTTAAAACAATGAAGTGAACCCTAAACTAATTAAAAGCTTTACAAAAGATTTTTCCGAAATGAAAATGTACCGAGTCGATGAAGCTCTCGAAACAGTCTAGTTTTATGCCCTAAAGCTTGTGAGAAAGGAATTGGTGGTTGATATTTTGCTCCTGTTATTACTATAATTACAGGTATTATTAATAATATGTCAGATCTTACTGTCAGAGTTTGTTCTGCCTACAGATCTTGGACTACTTAGCTAATAATAAAAAAGGAAGAAGAATCCTGTATGCTCTTAAACCTTCACAATGATTTTTGATGCAACTGGACCAATATTAACTTCTTGTGATCAAATTTTATTCACAGCACCAATTATAAAACTACAGTAAACAAAGAACTTTCCGGGCAAATTAAATGAGCTCAGAAGCTTCATTAATGAGGTGCCAAAACAAGTCAGATTAATGAATTAGTTGTTTGTACAATAAATAAAAAAAAAGGTTTCTGGCATCCAATTTGAACAAAATTCTTTTGGTTACATATTTTTTCTGTTTAATATTTATGATGTTTAATGATACGATAAAACTATATTAAGTCATTAAATGGAATCTAAAAAAATATATATATATTTTTGTACTCATGAATGTAAAAAGGTAGTTTTAAAAACAAGTCAATTAAATATCAAAAATAAAAAATACTTTAAAATAATAATTCAAGCTAAAAATAGTCGCAGTCTAGAATAAATAAACCCATCAGCATCTCACCTTCCTCATCGTCCTCTTCATCACTGCTGAAGGTGATCACAGGTTTCTTAGACTTGCGGGATTTTTGAGGAGTTACAAAACTGTCATCACCGTGGCTGGACATGGAGGACTTTGTTTGACCTGGGGGAGGAGGAATTCCTTTTTCACAGCACATCTTTTTATAATTTTCATTATATATTTATAATTAGTCTTAAACTATCAGAGTGGCTGTGAATTCTGACCTCTCCTTGATTTCTGACGGCCTCTGGTGGGCAGGGGTGTACGGGTGCTGGTCTTCTCAGTTGATCCTTCTTCCCTTTGGTTCTCATCCATCTCAGGACTTTCTACGTTCTCTAAGCCCCGGGTGTGAACCGCGGTCAGCCGCTTCTCAAAATCATCTATCTGGGCCTGATGAAGATTTATTATTACTACATGAATTAAGAATAACCTGCTTATTACACGGAGACAAACAACCCACGTCTACTTTAAATGAGAGATCCGGCCACCTTAAACTGAGGTTTGGCTCCACGACGAAGCTTGGCTGTGATGGAGAGCAGGGGCTGGTAGACTCCGGGTTCGGTCAGCTTATCGCTGTAACATTCCCAGCATTCCTGCAACCTCTTAAAGCCACGCTCGCACATGGACAGCAGGGACAGGGACATGGCCAAGTCACACCACTGGCGCTCAGTTCTGCAGAGACAAGAGCATGAAATGAGAGTTTGAGGGATTAGAAAATAAACCTGATTAGCAACATAATGCACAGTAATTCTAGACCCTGAACAAAGAAACCCCCCTCATTTCTGATAAACATGTCATTGCTCTGACATTTGGACCTAATCTCATTTCCAGTAACCTTTTATGTCCAAATTCAGTTTTCCATTATATAATGTAAAATGTCCTTCCTTTAAACTCTGCGTATGGATAAAGAATGACTCAGAGGCTGAAACCCGGCCAGCCCAGTCATTGCATCTACTCTCAAACTACACACGAGGCCGTTTCCATGACAAAAGCAGTGAATAGGAAGATGTCAGTGTACATGACTGGTGAAGTGAACTGTGAACTTGATTTAATTGTCAAACTCTCTTTCCCAGAGTAAAAAACACCCACTAATTACCCACACATCCACCCCCACATCACACACAATGAAATGCTGTAGGACAACCTCAGAAATTAGGAGTGAAACTATTCAGAAGAAAAAAGTGAAACAAAACATGCAGGTTAGAGGTGGCAGGAGAAAAACAAGTTGTACTCACTTTGCAGTCCGGAAGCGCTGACACAGTTTCTCCACCAGAGATTCAGTTTGTCTCTCTTTAGTGATGTAGGAGAACAGCTGTCTGTGAAAACACCCAAAATGTCATTTTCCACTTTCAAAGCTTAAAATGTCTGCCCAAACCCTCCATTGCTGTACATTAGCTTAGCAACATATTCTGTGGGCAAATACAGTGCCATGCAAAAGTATTCATACCTGTTGAAATGTCAGTGTATGTTTGGAGAATTTATTTTAAGTAGCACATGATTTTGAATTGAAAGGAGAATGAGAAACACTTAACACTAATTAAAAATAAAAATCTGAAAAGTTCAACATTTGTATTCAGCATACCCTGGTCAAAAACACCCACATGACGACATTTTGTCAACTAGCTCAAGCTCTGACTCTGGAGAGAATCTGTGTAGTGCCATTTCAAAGCCTCACCACAGTTTGATGCAGCTCTAGGCGTTGACTAGGCCTTTCTACAAGAATATGCTTTGATCTAAACCATGCCATTGTAGCTCTGGCTGCACGCTGAAGTTTGCCGTTCTGGTGGAAGGCAAACCTCCGGCCAAGGCTGAGATTGTCTCCCAATCTTTAACAGGTCTACCCTGTAATCCGCTCCATCCATCTTCCTGTCACTCTGCAGCCTCCCCACATCACGATGCTGTGCTTAGAGTGTAAAATCACCCTTCCACCACACATTGCATGTTGATAAGTTTAATTTTTATCTAACCTGACCAGAGCACCTTGTTCCACATGAATCATGTGTCCCCCACATGGCTTTTGACCTCCCACTGGCTTTCTTTCAACTCTTCCATAAAGGCCTGCTAACAGCTGACAGATTCTCCCACCTGAGCTGTTGCTGTTTGCAGCTCCACCAGAGTTACCACGAGCCTCTTGGCTGTTTATTTGAATAATGCTCACCTTGCACAGCCTAATTAGGCCATAGTTTAGGTTGCTGTATCACATAAAAAATAAACTCAGGTTTGTGGCTGAATGTGACATAATGTAAACAAGTTCAAGGGGCGTGAATACTTTTACAAGGCATTGAAGTGAATCGGCCAAAACTTCACATGCCACTCACTTCATGATGGTGTTGAAGTCCTCGGAGCTCATTCCTCTCTCTGGATCTGACAGGCGACTGATGATGTCTGGCAGCAGGTTGTAGATGGCGTTATCCTGATGGGCGACACAAATAAAGTTAAAAACCCTTCAAAGCCTTCAGCTTCCACTATAGCTTCTGGGTGTGTATCTGTGTGTGCACCTTGGTGGCAAGCTCATTGAAGAAGTTCAGGGCCAAGCTGGTGATGTGCGGCTCCGGGTCAATTAGCAGCACAGCGACCTCACTGACTTGGCCTTTGACCTTTAGCACATCCTTAAGGACCAACTGAGTAAGAACTGTCACAGCTGTCTGCCTCACAGATGGGACCTCATCACTCAGCCTAAAAACATGACAAAGTGGGAGAAGGAAAAGAAATCAAGCTAATGACTTTAGAGTCAGTTGTTTGACTTTTTGGTAAAAAGTGATTAGCAAAAGGAGCCAATTTAAAAACACTTTCAACGCAATAGCAGACAACATGCACAGTTGCTCCCGCAGACCCCCCAGAGATTAGGATTTACTTTCTCCAACAAAGAGATGGAAAGAAGAGCCCCAGACCGATAGCTCAATAAACTGAAAATTATGCAGCCTGTATGTTTGAAAACTCAGTAGCAGTGAATGGCAATAAAACACTGCTACATTTAATCAGTATTAAGACAACTGTTTATTGCTTTCTGAACACTGGAGTATTAGTTTGAAACAATAGCCCTTTTTCCCTTTAGTCATTTCTGCTGGACAGCCTTCAGTTATTTACAATATATCTGACTAGACACGTACAATCTTCACTAAACTAATGTGCTACTATTGCTTAAGACTTTTTTAACTGCAGCAGCTTGGCTACTGCTAGCATGTTTACTCTGTTTTGACATAACTTGTTGATAAATGGCTCATAGGTTTCATTTATGTTCTAGTTACTCATGTATCAACAACAACAAGAAAAAAAAAAAAACTTAAAGAAAAGGTTCTGTTCTTGGTTCATCAATTTAAGGTATCACTTCAAATATTAAAGCTTAAAATATTCTGACTTGGGTTTCAGCTGCACTAGAGATTGATCAGAAAATGCAGCAGTCAATACAGTCTCTGAAACATTGTAAAGCAAGTGTCAAAAAGACTGTTGAAAACACTTGAGATTTGTTAAATAAAAATTTATAGGCATGGCCTAGAATATAGTTTTTCCAAGTTGTACATTATGTTATTTTAAAGAGTGGCTATGCAAATAGCTGACATGAAATCACAAGCACATTTACTGATTTGTATAATCTGTTTCACCAGCACAAAACAAGTGTCTGTTCATGACTTTAGCCATATGCTGAAGAGATTGAAAAGCACTTTACCAAGAGTTTTTAGGCTTTTGTAAAACAGGCATAATGTTTCTAAGAACTGAGACAATTTACATCTAATAGAGCTAAAAACAAAACAAACAAACCCCAAACATTTTCGTCCCCAGGAGGTAACATACTGGCAAAGTGAACTCATTGTTTATGGTTTAGAAGGAAATCAAAAATAAATCAGTAGGACTGTGCTTAAGAAAGAAAGTGTTTGGTAAAACTTTATATTCATACAATATATTAAAATCATCATCAGCTGAAGCTGCAGTATGTAACTTATGAAAAACGTTTTATTTTATTTTTTTATTTACACATTTGTTAAAATTATCATGATGATGTAACAGTCCAAGACAATCTGTGGGGGGTGGATAAATAAAATCTCGCTCATCTGCCTTCTCCCAGTACTAACTGCAAAAATACTCCATTCCGTCAGAAACAACCAATCAGAGCCTGGAGGGTCTTGGCACCGTTAATCACCCTCATGTGCGTCGCTCACACACTCCCTCTTGGTCTCTGCTATGCGAGAACTGGATCATAACAACATAGCCTGCCATGAATGTTAATTCTAGCTAGCATGGCCACTGATGACGGCGGACAGATAATTTTCCTTGAACGGTAAGTTGTTTCTTCACCATTGTCACATTTAGTGGTGCGTACACCAGGGTGATTGACAGCGCCAATACCTTCCTCCTGGCTCTGATTGGTTGTTTTAAGTCGGGAGTGGTGCATTTCTTCAGACAGCAACAGTAGCTCATGGAGGGGCTCGATCTTTTCACAGATCATCTGTCATGACATGGTGACAGCTTTAACAAATATGGAAAAAAACACTATGTTTTTGTAAAAGTTATACTACAGCTTTAAATATTTTGTTTAAAAATGTTCCAAAATATTTTTAGCCCCAAAATAAAAAAATAAATCCAACTTGAATAAAAGTATATGGTTCACTTCCTTTTTTTTCAATATGGATGCAGGACAACTTTTTTCAGAAGCAGGAAGTGTATAAATTTGTAAATTGCACCCTTGTAAAAATACATTGAGAAATCTGAAATTTTATGATAAATTGTTATCTTCAGTTAAACAGAAAACTACATTATCAGTTCTAGTGACATGGTACCATAAATAAGTTTGAAAAGAAAGTAAGTTCTTATCAGCTTGGCTCTGAATGAAGATATAAAAACCACCCAAAACTCCAATAAACTGAAGTCTTACTGGCAGACTGTATACAATGGGACTGGACAGGTTGCGGCAGGGCAATCAGAACTCAATGTAGCTTTACCCTCTCCCAAAAAAAACCAAAGAACAAAAGCAACTCATTTTCTATTTCTCATTTGCAAGAAATAACAGGACTCCTGGCAGAGAATCACACACTTGTACATGCTACTTCCATATGCCAGTGCAGAAGCTTACAACAGCAATGAACAGGGTAATTAATTCTTAATGCGCTTATCAGGAGGCGCCAGGGCAGCAGCCTTGAGAACAGTGGAGGTGTTGCTGTGTGGGAGACAATTAGGAATACTAGGAAATGCTTATCATGTAGAAAACACTGAGGACAGTGAAGAATTATAAAAGAAAGTGTTCTACATGTCCAAACACCTCAGTGTGAACGTTATCTTCTATTATAATTAAAACTGCACTTCAAACAGAAAAACTTCAGCCTCTTAGTTGGCTGCAGGAGTAAAATAAAAAAACAAAAACAAAAACAAAAAAAACCCCCAGCAAAAAAACCCCCCTGATGTTTAAGTGCTTTTTAAATGCAATAGCAAAAACCTTTTCAGAATGCGTGACTTTGCCCAAAATTATTCCTGTCTGCTTTCTCAGCTGCACAGTATAATTACAACCTACTGGTCATCTGTTCTCGTCACAATCTGTAAGAGTGGTAATTAAGCCGTTTGTTGTCTTATAGTGGCCTTTCCTGATGTGGTCTGAGGCTCCGCCCAGGTTCGTGTTTAGCAACGATACCCCTTCCTAATCTTTGAAGGAATAGTAGCCAGTTGTCATGGCAACCACTGGGGTCAGAATATGAAGCACATTCAGTTTTTGACAGTGTATAGATCATCTAAAAGTTTATTCCCTACTACCTGTGGAAAAAAAATAAAATAAAAATAAAGAGTAAACTTTTCCCATCATTCGGCTCAGTGGAGCATTCTGACAGCGGTAACACTCCAGCGGTTGAGAGTAACGTCACACTGAAATGTTGTGATGGGATTCGGATGAAGAAGGCAGGAGTGTACAAGGATGTGTGGTAGTGGGTGTTTGCAGAAGAAAAGAAAAAGAAAAAAAAACTTCACTCGCAGTACACCCACTCAAATGACCCATCGAGTGGAAGCATTTTCTTATGATCTTTGATGAAACTTTTTAAAAGATAATGATGGTGTGCATCAACAGAATTATTAATGCTTGGGGGACAATAATAAGCATTTGCCTTAATGACAAACTGATGCAGCTAAACAAGACCTACCTTGCATATAGATTCTGCGTCCAAGGCTCCAAAATATTTGGAAAACGGACCGTGAGGTCTCCCAATGCTATAATGGCATTGGCCCTTACGACGGGGAGAGTGGAGCGTTCCAGCACCGTAAAGATGAGGCGGATGTTTTCTTCACATACTGATGGGCTGAAATAAGGACAAAATAAAAGTATTCAATTGAATAGATCACCAGAAGTACAGATGTAGCTCATTTAACCGAGTTGTGTTCATAAAGTTTAGTACTTTGAAATTCTTCAGTGGAGTACTTTGATAGGTTGTTCCCCTGGAATGTCTCCCTAATGATGGGATTGTACCCCAAAGACGGATCATTGTCAAATATTAATGGTAAAATTGCAGAAGAGGTAGAAGGAAAGCATCTTAAAGTGCCCGTCAAACACATCACGCCAAAAGGACACCACAGAGAGAAGCCTCTGCTTAATTAAACAAATCAGTTTGGAACACAAATCCTGTGGTTGTGGAAAGCATGCTATTCCTCTTCAGAAAGGTCATGTTATTTATCCATATCAACTAAACAAGGGGTATTACAGAAACGTCTATCACTGGGGTTAAGATTTGTCCAATTTTTCTAAAAACACTGATGGTAATCAGCCATCATTTAAGATGTGTCAGAAAACAAGGCCCTTCAATAATTTTGATTAGAGATTTAAAAGGTTAATGTAATCAAGATAAAAGAAAACTGAGGAATACAGCAATAATTAGAGAACCATGTCCACATTATCAGGCTCTTCACAAGGCACGGGCCAGTATGAAACTTCCATGTTGGGGTAGACATAGCCACATGTGCAGGATTAAAACACATTGAAGATCCATATTGGTAAAGCAGAGACCGTGGTCTCTGCTTTACCAATATGGATCATTTAACAAAGGTTAAATGCAACCAATATCGATGTCTCGATGACCATTTCATTTTTGTTCTGGAATGAATAGCTGCTGGTTTTAACAGTTCCCTTGGTAGTAGTTCCTATTACCATTAAAACCATGTTCAGTTATTATGGCATTAATAAATGTAGAGTTTGCATTGCTGCAGACTGATGTTGGCAACAGCAGTTGACATACAGAGAAGTGGGACTATAGCAAATGCCAAAAAGCACCAAATGTTAAAATGTAACTATGACTTTATAATGGCGCAAGGAAGCCCCTCGAAAGACTTTTTATTCTAACTACATTAAGAAGGAAACCACAAGAATCCTCCCATCCAGCAATTTCCCTAATGGTTATGATCATTAAACATTTTGCTGCAGATTTCCAGTCTTCAGAATGGTTTTGTTTAACTTGTTACCATTTTGTTAGATTGACTGGACTAACACGATTGGTTACACTCTGCACCACAGCCACAAATAACAGAAGGGATTATACCTCTATTTTACAGTATCAATACAGCAAAACTTCACATTAACAGTTTTGATGTATAAGATACTTAGAATTTCAAATAGTTTAATTCAAAGTTAATGAAAACAGTTCACAGTATACTTACAGCTTGTAAAAACAAATGCTGGTTGCATTGTGTGTTTAAGCTGAAAAACTAATAAGTCCCTTAGATGTATAATGTAATACAGAAGAGATTTTGAACATGTTGGGGAGAGGGTTATGAAATGAAAGAAAAACACCCCACAACCCACAAATACTACTTACTAATAATGCAAACATTTATGACCAAGTTATGGTGATAACCAATGAATTTGCCCACAGGATTTTGAGTTTGAAAAAACAGTTTGAGACTCAACATACCTTATGTCTTAACAATACCAATGTATTAAACAATTATGCTTGATACAAATTGGGAAAATTGTGCAAACCGATGAAAAACAAACATCCTTGTAAATGCCCTCTGGCTCAATTTTTTTCCCCCTTTAGAGTGATAATTTTATATAAGAAAATTATGATAAAAAAAAAATAATAATAATAATAATAAAAATAAAAAAAATAAATTAACAACCTCCTGTTGTTCCACCTGACATTTGAAAAATGTCCACCATGCATCTCAAATAGAAAACTCCCCTTTTTCTTGCGTCTCAATTTGTAGGAAGGATATGACAAAATATTGGCGGCTTTGAAAGTTAAACTCTGAAATGTTTGTATACCTTGAAACCAGTAACTGGTAAAGTCCCCACACAATTTCAGTTAAAAAAAATATTATAACAACAACAATAATAGCACATCCTTTTTCAGACTCAACTTTTCTGATTTCAGTCATTTATCAGCACAAACTTTTCCTGTATGGACTGTAATCAGGCTTGGAGCTAAACAGATGGGTAGCGATAGGAAAACACCAGTAGCAAAATGGCCAAAGATAAACTAAAAGTTTTCTAGACTGGACAGACGGATTAAAAGATACTGTCCAAGATTAAGAAAATGGTGTAACGGTGTGTTAATGTCAATTCAGCAGTGTTCTATACCTTATCATCATGTACTGAGACAGTGCCAAGCAGGCAGCAGTGGTGAGCTGAGGGTGGGAGTAGCGCCCTGGGGAACTGCAGACTTTCACCAGCAGAGGAAGGAACGCACTCAGCAGGTTGTCCTCTAAACAGATTGAGAGATAATAAATGAAGTTGGTTTAGATGCAGCTTGAAGTGATACAGGAAAAAAAAAAAAAAAAAAAAAAAAAAAGACCTGGCAAGAGCTTTTATTTACCAGCCAGTAATTCTGTTTCACAGATTTTCCTGATGAGCTCTGCCTCAGTGTCTTCAGCAGACGCACCAATCAACCCGAGCTCCTCTTCCATGGCACTTTCATTGGCCAGCTGCTGCTTCCAAGAAAATATAAAAATCAACACTAAATCAGCTTCATAAAAACTCAAAAATGCCTCTAAACGATCTTATTTTAGCTATACCTAAGCTGGAACCTGTTGAGTCATACAGATATTTACTTGAGGAAAAAGTAGCCCATCTGGTTGATTGTTCACCCCTTGTTCAAAGTACCAAGTAGCTATTATTGTCTAACAATGAAAAGAGGCTGGATGAAAGAGGGTGGACTCTAAAAGCTTTTAGAAGCCTGCATTTGAGTCTAAGCAGACCTTTTCTCTAAGTCAGTGCTAAGGATGGGTCAGTTACCGGTATCAAGGTATATTAAGTGTTTTTATTATGTCTTTTTTTTTTTTTTTTTTAATTTTTTTTAGAAAGTTTCAAAACTGTTAATATTCTAAGCCATATCGTTAAGTCCCAATAAACTGCCACTGTAGTTGGACTGTATGGTACATAGAAATGCTACACACTGCTCGTCAACTGTCTGAATGAAGGCTATTATGTTTTTCTGACTCTTAGAGAATAGATCAGGGGCCTGCAACCCCAGTCCTCCAGTGCCACTTTCCTGCAACTTTTGGATGCATCCTTCCCCAACACACCTGAATAGTTAATAACCAGGCCTTTGCAAAACCTGTTGACGTACCAAAGAGGTAGTAATTCAGCCTTTTGATTCAGGTGTGCTGGAGCAGGGATGCATCCAGAGGTTGCAGGATAAAGGAATGAGGACTGGAGTTGCAGACCCCTGAAATAGAATAATCTGTACTGACTGTGTGGAAATATGATCAGTAGCAAAAAGATGGACAATCACAGTATGGAAGCCATCACTAAGTCAATACTGTTTTAAAACCACAGTTTGTAAACCATGAGGTAGCTGGTAAGCTTATACTATACATTTGTTTTAAACCTTAAAAAGGGGCAGTATTATGTGTTGTCAAGTAAGTACGTTACCTTCAGTTATGAAAATGCTGTGTATATCAAATATGACTTAAATTACGAAGTCAAATTTCTTTTAACGCCTTGAAATTGGGACTCTGTCTTTTTAAAAACTCTTCTTTCTGAAACTCCGCCTCCAGGAAGTCGTCACAAAATCGCTTATCTATTAACCCTTCAACAACGTTTTTAAATTAACGTTTCACTAAGAAGTAGCTTGTATAATGGGCTCTGCAGATGCGCAGTACCACCGTTTGTTTGCCAATTGCTTCTGGCTAGTCTGAAGGAGCTGAGTAGGGGAGCCGCGGCGGAGTGGTGCTCTGTGAGGCGGAAGCTTGGAAGCTTAGAAACTGCAGCTCTGAGAAGGAGCTGCATCTCAAAGGCAGAGCTAGAGCCATTCTGGCGTTTTGCACAGCTGAATGGCTGCCAGGGGGGATTCAAGGATTTCTCAAACATGCATGAAAGAATCAAAAGCAACACTCCAGGTATGTTTCTGATGAGGGAACAACATTATATCATGGTAGATAGTTCAGAAAAGTCAATTTTACATAATATTGCCCCTTTAATGTTCATTTTATACAGTAAAACCTTAGTACTTTAACTCAAGGTTTTTCTATAATGAGAATCTCATACCAGCCAATGCCTAATCTGGGTACTCAGGTAACTGATGCCAGACTAAGCAAATGTGCAAATTTTCTTAAAGCAATAGTAATTTAGAACCTTAAAGAAGTGCATTAAAGAAAAGGTGACCTTTTGGTCAATGTGTACATTTCCTTAATGGTGGTGATACAAAATATAAAACTATATAAAACCCTTCTATTCAGCACTGAATTGTCCAATTGTTTCCTCTTGTCTACCCACTGCTATGGGCGTGGGCTCATCGCCTCAAGCATGTGCTTAATTGTTCAGTTTCTTCACAACTTGCACAAAGGTTAAATGCATATACCAACTCCATTTGTTCCAAAAACAAAACAGCAAAGAAGCATGCCCACTATGCAGAATTTAACATAAACACTGTCCCTCAGACACTATGAAGTTCAGTCTTAGATTTTTATGAGAAAGTAAAGAACAGAGATGAGTAAAGAAATTACAGAACCAACTCCCACGCTAATTAAGGGAACATCCATCCTCTCTTCTTCTGAAGGGCTGAACAATTATGAGCTGTCATTCATCTGTCTGTATCACTAAACTGAATCTCATTATCAAGCTACCCTGTAGAGACCCCCTCTGATTGAAAAGTGTCTCATCTCACAGCTGGTTAGATGAGGTTCAGCTTTAACTTTTAAATAAGATTAAAGCATACATACAAGTACTTTAAGTGACAGTGATGATTGCCATCATTCACCTTTACCAAATAAAACATTCAGAGATTATTTCTGGTACAAACCTGATTGGACTCCATAAACTGCAGTCTGATATGGATTTTATTCTAATTATTACCAATCCAATTAGTTTATTATGACAAAACACAGTCCAACAAGAAAATACACATAAGATAATATGAAAACATCCAAGTTAATAAAAAACAGTCACTCCTGTAATAATTTTAGCCATGTCGCTGTGACTTTTATAGCAATGAAGTCCTTTTAGAAGCTCATGAAAAGGCAACTTTTGTTGCAGGTGGATAAAATCATTAATCCTCTGAACTGGCATGTGTGTGTGTCTTATAGGGGTATTGAAGACTGAGTGGTTAGTTTATTAAGCTTTCCGTATCATTGCCTTAATAGTGCTGAAGCCCATGCTTGAATTTTATTTATTGATTTCTCCTCTGTTGATAACACCTAGATTTGTGTAGCGCAGAAATCATTTCATCAGTTTAAACTCGATTTTAATTTTGTGAACTGGATTTTAGACTTACTGACTGTAGTAATAAGTAGCAAAAAGACATTTCATTAAAGTAGAACTGAGACATGGACCAAAACACCCCAACAAAAACTATATATATATATATATATATATATATATATATATATATATATATATATATATATATATATATATATATATATATATATATATATATATAGACACTTTCTAAACAAGTAACATATTGACCTAAACACCCCCACCACCCCCTATTTGCAGTACTTTTTCAGAGTGAACATATATTTCACTACAAGTACAATACAATTCAGTACAATAATGCAAATCAAGTTCACACTCCTGCCTCCCTCCTCTGAATCTGTTAAAATGTCTACATAACACTGGCATATAGTACTATCTGTTAGGCCACTCCTATTTGTCTGACTGATTGAATTTTGAAAGATACTTTTAAAATTGGTATAATTTTCTGTTAATCGACAAAAATATTGATTTATTTCCAGCCACTAAATTAAACTGGCATATGATGCACTTATCCAGGAGCATCCCAATGGACGTGTTGTGAATGAGTTTATATCCTGATGTGAATGGTTTTCTTTTCTTTGTAATATAAATAAGTATAACTTTATCAACTTAGGAGTTTTTTGGCACATGACTTCAGAGGTTTTATTAAGTTGTACGACTGTGTGAGCATGCTGCAAGTCTATTTCCCAAAAGAGAAAATAAAATTACCATTAAAAAAACATTATGAAGAAAAATGTGTGGAATTGTATTCTATTTTTTACTAAATTCATTTAAACATTTTATATAAACAAGTTGCACTATAAAACAATAAAGAAAAGGCTTCAGTTGTATGACTGGTATGATAGACTAATTAGATATTACATAACGCTGACAGACATTAACCCTTACAAAATGGCAGAAAGAAGTTTGTACAGGAACTTAATTAGTGGGTTTGTCACCCATTTCCCAAGAACTCTGTATTGTCTAGTGTGGAACACCTGTACAGCAGCTCATTACCTTAGCTTTACTGCCTGGTCCTTTCTCTTTCTCCTCCCTCTCCTCCGTCTCTCCTCTCCTCCTCCGCAGCTCAGCGCTCACACTGCGCTCAAGATGAGACACCTGCCAAAAAGCAACGCATCCACAGAGAGCCAGCAACTGGGCCATGCACACACAGTTCACTGCAGGGGAGAAAACACATGTGGCCATGTGTGATTCAGGAACAAGTCTTACAGCATTTTCTAGACATCAACTATTGTCAATACTTAACACAGAAGACAACAGGACTAACCTTGTTCCTCTTGGTCACTGGAGTCTTGAGATGCATCATGGATTTGGCTAACATCCTTGTTGACTTCGCCGCCTTCAGCAATCTGATCAAGTAAGAGTCTAGCGCTTCGCTGGAGCAGCCGGGAGCACAGCTGGTCTGGGGATTCAGCCAGGAAGTAGATGAGACGGACGGCCTGTTCCATAAAGCTCTGCCAGTAAGGGTCTTCCATCACCACACCTTGGGCACAAACAGTGAAGACAGAAACATTAGAGAGGAAGAAACCATGTGTGGTGGAAAGTAGAACAGAAAAATAAATAAAATAAATAAATATAGGAAAAAATAAAATAAACTAAGGGCACATTGTTTACCCTCAGCAACAGCCTGTGTAAGGCAGGTGAACAGCTGGTGGTCCTGGGGGAGTCTGAATGGACCTCCTTTTGATTGCTATAGGGTAGACAACAAACCATGACAGTACAGACTTAAACTTTCACAGATTTAATTAGAAACAATCTAGCCTTTAAGATTTTTATACAATAACTTTTTATTTGCAATGCTTTGTAAAAAACTTTTTGCACCACTAACTTAACATTTCACATTTTGTCATAGAAAAACCACAAACTCTGATTTTAATTGGGATTTTGAATGATCAACCAAAAAGTGGTTCATAACCATGAGGGGGAAGCAAACATCACGTGTCCCCCCCACACCAAATCCCTAGGGGAAACACTGATAGGCCACTCAAACTCCAGACACCAAATCTAACTGAGAAGCTTTGATATGACCAAAACATTTATACTTTAAAAGGCACTGTCCATCTTCTCCATCCATCTTTGCAAAATAGCTTATGTTTAAGGAGCTATTTTGCAAAGATGGATGGAGAAAAATTTTAGTTTCAAGAAGTTGGTAGAGACCAGCCAAATCTGGTTGTGTGAGAGTGTGAGTGCAAATGGATGCAACACTTTTTAATTTATAAACTAGTTACAAAACAAATAAAACACGCATCAACTGTCTTCCATATCTTAAGTGCTACTTTGTGCTGGTCTAGCATGCAAAATTCAATTAAACAGCATTGAAGTTTATGGTTGTTACAAGACAGTGTGGAAAAATCAAAAGGTTTTTAACATTTCCAAGGCGCTGCATCTCCTCCATCAGAAATGTTGGTTTGGAAGGAGGCTTTGATCAAAAGACAAGAGTTTAGTGTTAAAATTTATCTCAGACATATCCTAGTTTACTTAAACTTACCCTGACATGATCAGTGATACTGCAAATGGTGATCACTGTATCTCTTGCAAGAAGAAAGTCTTCAGTCACTTTTTCTCCCAGAGCCACAGAACAAAGAGTGTCCAAGTTACTGAGCACCACTTCTCTCTCTTCCCTGTTATAGGTGCATACACAGCATAGAGACATTTGTTAAAAACTGGACCTAGAGTACATATTTTAGAATACCAAATGATCTTGTCTTCATGCAAAGTCAGGTAATAAAACTGCCCCACATGACCCCAGCTACTCGCTGCTACTTTTACCAGTTCTAGGCTGAGCCCAAATATTACATGTAGGAGGATGGGTTAGAAGAAGCACACAAGGTTTAATAGGTTATAAATGCTGCTGATGCTGGATGAGGAGAAGAGGCAGTGTGGGTGGACTACAAATACTCTTTACCCTCTCACTTTCTCGCTCACTCTCCCCCAAAGCAACCGTATTCTTGGAGGTAGATGGAACAGGGAGAACATTATATTTTACATATATAAAAATGTATGTATATATAAATAAAAAAGATAAAAAGGCCCTGGCAAGAAGCCTAGTTTTATGGTCGTGACTTCAATTACAATGAGGAGGAGCAGAGGCTGGGCTTGTATTCTGCCTAATGAGGATTTGCAGAATGTCAAGTAGCTGAGGCAGGACTGAAATGTAAAGAAGTGCTGTTATTCAGGCAGGTATAGCTCTGATTTTCAATGTACTTTCACCACAAACCTGCTCACCTCATAATGGAAACAATTTTCCCCACCACCCAGTTAAACATCAGGGAAATACATTTGAGTATACATGAAATAATTGCTTGGTGTTCAAACAGATAAAATGTCATCTATAGATACAGCTGACATTTGAGTTCGAGTGCAGCTGAAATATAAACCTCAATTATTCCTCTGAGATACTTAACGTGTTTAGCTTTCATGTCTAAAAATTACAGATATGATTCTAGGTAAAGATTTATTCCATTTTATTTGTGGGAAAAAACAAACACTAGGGCTTATTATATGCAAACAGCCAGGAGAAGTCAGTGTGCAGAAAACTTATTTTCCCTTTTAACCAAACCTATAAGCAGATCAGCCTTCAGGAGCAACAACTGCTAAACAACCAGCACAAATTAAACTGAACCCAACCAGCTAGCCACTAGACAGAAAGGGGGTTGCACGATGGAACAATTGGTAGCACTGTTGCCTTGATTAAAAGAAGGTCCTGGGTTTAAATCCCGGCCCAGGGTCTGTCTGCAGGAAGTTTGCATGTTCTCCTCATGCATGTGTGGGTTCTCTCCTGGTACTCCAAAAACATGATGGCCAGGTCTCTAAGTTCATCCAAAGTACCTGCCATCATTACGCTACCCAAATCAGACTTCAAGTGTGCTCTGCATTTTGCATATTAAAAGATTTTAAAGAGGCAGTATTATGTTCTTTCCAGGCACATAGTTACTTGATTGTGCGATAAAATGGCACTGTGCTACCTTCAGTTGTTACAAAAATGCTGTATATATCAAACAGGACTTAAAAGGAATTTGACATTGTAATTTAACACCTTGAAATTGGGCCTTCGTCTCTTTAAAAACTCCTGCTCTTTCTGAAACTCCGGCTTCAAGAAGTCATCACAACGTCGCTCCTCTATTAACCCTTTAACGTTTTTAAATCAGCTTTCTACTGAGAAGTAGCTCATATAATGGGATCAGCAGATGCGCAGTTCCACCAGGTGTTTCCTAACTGCTGGCTTGTCTGAAGGTGCTGAGTGGGAAAGTCGTGGGAGTGGAGTGCTCTGTGAGGCGGAAACTTAGAAACTGCAGCTCTGAGGAGGAGCTGCACCTCGGTCCCCACTGAAGTGTTTTGCACAACTGAATAGCTGCCATGGGAGATTAAAGGATTTCTTAAACATGCAAGAAAGAATCAAGGCAACATTCCAGGTGTGTTTTTGATGAGGGAATAACAATATAACATGATGTAAATCTATTACCAAAAAAAAAAAAAAAAAAAAAAAAAAAAAAAAAAAAAAAAAATCAATTTTACATAATACTGCCCCTTTAAATACTCATTTTGGTCAACATTTAAAACATTCACTGCACAGTATGGGAGTAAATACTAACTTTGTGGTTCTCTAAACATATTTTATTTCATTTAAATCTGCTTTTCTAACTGATTTTAGCACAACCTTCCAGTTAAATGCAAGACAACTTTAATATAGTATTTAAACTGCACATTTTTATTCACACAAAATGTTTGTTGCAATAAAAGACAGCAGAAGTGTTTTGTAATTTACCGTGCTGCCATTCCCAACAGTAACACTGCAGCTCGCTTGCGTAAGACAGAGGCTTCTCGTTTACCCGTAAATCTCTCCCATAAAACCTGAATTACTGTGGACTGGAGATTGCTGCCACTGCCAAAGAACTCCTGCACCTACAGAGACACATTTACACAGTTAAACCTCCCTATATGTTTACGTACTAAAAATATCTCTTTGTAAATTCTCCCATTTAGACATTTTTCATAATTATGGAAATATAATACTGTCAATTAATCCAATGATTCATAATAACTACTCACAATTTCCTCGAGACACTGGATAGTACCCAGAGATGCATCCACCATTAGCTCAGAGAGACTGTCGACGAGAGTTTGTGCTTTCATCCTGGTAAAAAGATCAGACTGCTGTTTAATTTAAAAAAAACAAAAGGTTTTTGTTGGAAAGAGCCAGATTATCTGGTAATCTTTAAGAGAGGTCTTGATGCACATTTCTATAGAATTCCTAAAGCTTGTTTTAGGTTTTCTTTGAACTTTGTCTGCTTTAATACTTGTTTCCATTCCAGTGCCTGACCATTCCAGATATGTTTGTATAAAAACAGCCCTAAACTCAAGACGTGAACTGTTTTATGAAATAACTAAATTTAAATGGAAGTTTGAGATAGTTATTGGCATGTTACAAAAGTACAGTTTGTTCAAATGTCTTTAGTTAAAATCTTTGATAAAAAAAACAAAAAAAAAAAACAAAACAAAACAAAAAACAAAAAAACCCACACCATTATAGCTCCAAAATGAAGAATCCAAGTCCCCATTTTTTAAGCATATGCTGTCCAATATTTTGCTATGGTACAAATACTGAACAAAAGAGAAAAGCAGCCAAAGCCCATAGAAGAAGAAAAACAAAAAACATTTGGAAAGCATTATCGATCAACACCTTAAAAAGATCACAGTACACAAGTTCCACCCTTTGGAAGCAAAGTTTAAGGAAATTATAGTCTATCATGTACATTTTATATTATAAACCTTTGCACAGGACCACATTTAAAGTAGTTAACCACAGACCTAATTGTGTCTCCTTGTGGGTTCAGATACAGGCGTCTGTAGGCTTGAACAACAGCATCTTTAATGGCAGCATCTGTTGACCACACCAGAGGTAACATCTTCCTCACTCCACTGACAGAGTTGGCAACACTGAACTCGTGCACCGTCACACAAAACTGCACTGCCTCCTGGACGACTAAACAGAATAAGAAAACAAAAAAAACATGTAATGATGAAGCTTCATGTAAACAGAATCTATACAAAGACTTAGGAAAGTAAAATGACAAATACCACAGTGAAAATGGATAGATACCTGAAGTTGTTTTCCAGTACAGCATGTTGTTGATGACAGATATTGCTCTTTCCACTTGTAAGGAAAATGTTTCTGTGTCTCTCAAATACTGCACCAGCATCTCCTGCTTCTTCAGCTCCCCATCATCCCCCTCTTTATCACCATCTTTTTGTGGGGTTGGAGGCAAATTCTGATGGACTTCTGAAGCATCTTCATCAGAGCCTGGGGCAAACAAGAGAAGTCAATTACCCATGCAATGGGGGCCCTAGATTTTTTTTCTGTAGGTGCTATGGGTGAGCTTGCCGCTTTCTGGAGGGTGCCATGAAGTGAGTGTTACCCTCCTCTGGGAGGAATTATGTTCTTTTGCGGTATTTGGTTTCATCTTGCTATTTGTTGGGTTGGCCTCTTTGTGGAACATTTCTGATGGTAGCTAAATAAATCTTTGTAAAAACTATAAACGCCATGTTTTTGGAGTTTAAAGTTACGTCCCTACATTTCTCTTTAATACATTCAACATACCCTGCAGTCACCAGCAGTGTGCCTACTAAATACAGTATATAGACGATCTCTGGCTTTTCAGTGATACCAGACAAAAACAAGACTAATGCAAAACCATTTATTTAAAAACAAACAAAGGTAACAGGGAGGACATTTTTTCCACTTTGTGTCAAATCTCTTCACAACAGGAAAATGAGGCTGTTGAGGGGGTTAAAATAAATAATCTCTCTCATATATATATATATATATATATATATATATATATATATATATATATATATACATATACATATATATATATATATATATATATATATACACATGTATATATATATATATATATATATATATATATACACATATATATATATATATATATATATATATATATATATATACACATATATATATATATATATATATATATATATATATATATATATAAATAAATAAAAAAATAGTTCTCTCTTGATCTATGGTCCTGGAGATTTTTTTCGTCAGGTCAGTAGTTTAACTGTCATTGCTGCTGTTCCTCAGGTATCTCCTGTATTTAGTGTACATTTGATACCAGTCAGATTTTACAGGATATTTCATCAGATTAAAAAAAAATATATGTACATTAGGGGTGCCATGTCTGAATGTCTGATCCAGGGGGAGTTACTGCATCCCCTAGCGCCACCCTGGAGCCACCACTGTACTCATTGCACTCATTTTATATAAACTACTGCTTGAACCAAGCAGGTTCTGAAGCTGCAGCCTAATAATTAAATAACCTTTTGCCTTTTTCATAATTTATGAACAGCAGTTACATATGCAGCATTTAGAACAAGAGAAAAACATCATGAGAATACATGAGGTAGAAGCTTACAGGCCAATTTCACAGAGCTATCATCACAAATCTTAAGAAAATTACACCCCAAGTCAACTAGTAAATGGTTTGGAGGGATATGGACTTGTTTATGTGCATACACTTTCAGATTTTAATTTAGCGCGATCTGAGGGGAGCGTGAACAATTTTGAGTCTCAGTTGTGTTGCTTTGTGTAACATTAGATGGAGCCATGTTAACACCATAATGCTTTCTCAGTGGAACATAGCAATGTAATAAGATCAGCTGGGACTCTTTACTGATTAATGGTCATATTCTTACGGCTAATAGGTTCGGAAGAAAAGAAATTACTTTATAATTGCGCTGTCAGGCCATCAGCAGATCTCTGATGTTGTATTTGAGGCAACATGAAAAATGTTTAACAGAGTTGAAATAAATTACTTTTTTATAATTTTAGATGACATTAACTTGTGGTGCAGGCAGCTGTGAAATGAAGCATAGCTTTGATGGAGGCTTGCAACAAATTACACTGTCATGTAGGCTAATTTAAAAAATAAAAAGAGCTGGACTGGGAAATGAGAAAGCGCAGCAAAAATGTTTATCTTGAATTTTTGAGAGAAATAGGATAAATATACAGTGCTAGTGAAACATTTACAACATGCATGAGTGTGACCACTTAATCTTTGGGCCTTTAAGGATGCACTAAAGCCTTTTCAAAAACTAAATACTTATATTACAAACTGAGTCAAGGTGAGCCTTTCAAACAGAAGATCACTGTACTGTCAAACATGATGGTCAAAATCATGTTGAGGGGCTGTACCAGTGGTACTGATATGGTGGACAAAATAGGTCAAAAATGAATAAGAACTATCTCCAGATTCTTCATCTCCACCCCAGATCATCAGTTCTGACCAGATCAGAATGTCAACACCTGGACGCAACAAAGATTTCCAGAGGAACAACGACCCAAACACACATTAAAACTGGTTAAGAAATGAACACAGAAGGTCAACATTAAGCAAGACATTTAACCAAAAATATTGACTGGGTGTATGTATATATTTGAGCTTGTATAATTTTTGACCATGTGGATAAAACTGTACACCTTTCTTTTATTAAGGCAAACGTCTGAATGCAATTTTAGACCCATAATAATAATAATAATAATAATAATAATAATAATAATAATAACTTGTTCTTTTCTTTGTTTTGTTAAAAATATCATATATTTAATGTATTTCTGAACACAAAGTCACAAAAAAATAATTTCCTTTTTTAAATGGAAAAAAACAAACTATTATGCATTAAGTTAAAATATATAAATTGGCATTTTTGACCTATAGTGCAAAAAGGTTGGACATCACTGCCTTAGATAGAAGATGTAAAACAATTTGAATAATAAACTGAACTTGACTACAATGTTTGATAACTAGGATCAAATTCAAATGTATGTAACTGACTTTAAATCTATCTGCATGATTGCAATGAATGTACTTTTTTGTAATTGTCCTTAAAATATTTGTTGACAACTGGTGCTATATAGATTTAAATTAATTAAATTGAAAAAGAATGTTTAAAATAAATCACTGATGCCCATTAAGATTGTATTTAGAACCATTTGGGTGAGCAAACTTTTCATTAGCAACTCAGTCTCATAGGTGTGATCAATCTTGGTTCTCTTATGCATTTTGTTAACCATTTAACTTTTTTTTTAATGAACAAAGCTTTTACCTTTGAAAATCAAACTGAGTGTGTCCATTAAATTCTCAGCGGTGATTGAGGACAGGGAGGCAAACATCTCTGATTCTGGGAACCAACTGTGAGCTTTTATGCAAAGCTTAACAGCATTCCTGCAGAGAGGAGCACAGAAATTTTACATGACTAATTCTAGGCTGTGTGACAAACCAGGTGAAAGCAAAGAGCAAATCCATGTGCAGTATCACTACCAAATCAACTTCTACGGGTGATTAGCCTCACCTGTATTTGTTGACACGGAGGTACTGAGCTATCTTCACCGCAGTTGCTCTGTCGTCATCCTCTGGTTTTTCATCCTCCACACCCCCATCGTCCTCATCCTCTTCCTCTGCTTCACTTGTGGGCTCCAGGGTTTTCCTGACAGTAACAAGGAGCTCAGGCTCCATGGCAGCCCATAGCTCAGACGCCTTGATCACTGCGACTACAGGGAGGCAAAGGAATATATACATACATTTATTATAATTCGCTGACAGCTCGTTGTGTAAAAGCTCCAAAAAAGAAAAAAAGAAACCAGTGTATTGAAAGATTAAAATAGCAACAATAGATTACAGCTGTATTTTTCTCAAATTAATTGTGAACTCGTATTTCTGTGAAGGTGACAAGAAACAAAAGTTAAAACATTTCTGTTAAGATAGAAGCACTGAACAAGTGTTAATTTAGTATTTTTATCTTGAAAATTTAATTTGGAGGAAAAGGCAATTAGAACAGCTGATGTGCGATAATTCAAGCTAAAAAGCTATTACTGTTGTAATTCATTTGCATTAATATTTTCACTAATTACATTTAAAACTATCTTTTAAAAAAGCCAGACATAAGTGTGAAAAAAATAACTTATGAGAAGATTCAAAGTTAGACATCTGGGATTTTTTCTAATCAGTACATCTTGGGTGGTGGGCTTATGGAAATCTGAATTAGCCCTCAGATTGTCAAAAGAAACAGCTCATGGCTCACTGAACAGCAACAGGACCAAAGTGGGCTTCTTGCATCACACACACCCACACAATGTAGGCTCTATTCTTGAGATTACTCCACAGTGACTCTTAAGGAATAATTTGGATTGAGCCAAGTCTCTGTCGGCAGGCCCTTACAGCAGAGCAGAAACCCTCCTCTGCACTGCCAAGATTACCTGCCATTCAAAGGCAACAAGAAGCCAACACTCATTCAGTGAGCTCACATTCGCCTTGGCTTCATCACAGGGCAAAAAAAATAAAAATAAATGCATGATGTAAGAGATCTAACAGGAGCAGAGGAATCTGAAGAACAATCACAGAAGCTGTGATTACCAGGTGCTTTTTCCTCCAGCTTCTCTTTCATTTCTCTGAGTTTTGCTGTTTCTTTTTCCAAAGGTTTCTTCAGATCTGCACTGCTCAGCTGAAAGACAAGAACAAAGCTTTGTGCTGTTGTGAAACTTGAAATATTACCCCCATTCACAGTCTAAATCACACCAGTTTGAATTACCTTGCAGCTATATGGATTGTGCGCAATGAAAGCTGCCAACAGCTGGATGGCGCTCTTGACTGCATTTATGGATTTGTCCATCAACCGTCCAACAGCGAGCTCCATCACCTCACTGTACCTACACAGGGGCAGTGCCTGAACACACACACACACACGCACGCAAAAAACCTTCCTTTATTACCATCAGCTTTTATTTCTTTATTGTCCTGAAGCTTTAGTGTTGTCCTATAGAAAATTTTCTGTCTTGGGTGCCTAAGACTGTCAGTCTTAAACACCCAAAACATGCCAATACACTGTCAGTGCAGCTGGGAGAAAAACAAACAAAAAAAAAAAAAAAAATCAGCCTTGTTGAACACCATCAGTTCAATCATCACCTTCACTGTCATGCTTTCAAAAACATGCTCTCATAAAAACATACCTTGCTGTTGACAATTCGTGTGTAGACTTGGAGCACACGTGCTCTGACATGGGAGTGTGTGTCATGGAGATGTTCCTGCAATATGTCAAAGAAGCGGTCGCGGTCGGCTCTGCCAGACTCATCCAGCCCATCGCCACATAGGACTCGCACAAGGATTTCTCCAAGGACCTCACAAACTGCAACACGCATTGTGTGGCTCTGGAAAACAAATGCAAATCAAGCTGTTTAACATTTAAGGTGCTTTTTTAACCCTACAACTGCCTTGTGAAGTGGAAAAAGTAAAGTTATTGGATGAGTCTGCCCTCAGATTACCAAAGACGACAGTCATAGCTTACTGAACAGCAACGAGAGCTGGGTGGACTTTTTGCCTTCTGCACACACACAAACACACTGTCAGCATCAGCCCAAGCAATTACTCCGCAGTAACTGTAGAGGAATAATTCTGGCTGAGCTAAGTCTCTGTCGGCAGGCCCTTACAGCAGAGCAGAAATCCTCCTCTGCACTGCCAAGATTACCTGCCAGTCAAGGCAACAAGAACCCAACTCTCACTCAATGAGCTCATATTCGCCTTAGTCTCATCACTGGGCAAAACATGAATGAAACGAAAGCAAGCAAAAACTGTGCAAAGGAGGCAGAGGCAGCTGAAAAAAAAAACAAAACAAAAAACAGAAGGTGTTACATACTGTCCCATATATGTTCTTGGAACATAATGAAAACAAGTTCTTAGATAAAAACATTGGCGCAAAGGATGCTCCATACGCTGTTACATTGTAGTTGTCATCTGTGTGATTTGTCATTAAGAAACAGGAATGGGCTGGTTATGTGCATCTAGGTATACCATGATTTTCAAAAAGTTCCAAAAATATCCAACAAACTCATCCTGCAGTTTGAACTTGTTTTAATGAGATGCCAGAGAAAGTGTCATAGTACACAGTTTTCTCCAGCTGCATGGAGCAGGAAGCAACATTGATGCTCTCGCCTCCCTGCTGCTTGCACACTGTCAGTCAGCTGCCTGAAAGAAGGCAACAACACTTATCTGTTGCCCAAAAGAAAAAAAACATTAGGTTTGGAAATATTCCTGGTCTCACCCTCCTTAAGATAATGCTGTTAAAACTACAGTGTAGTCATGCAGCTCAGAGCATATACCCTGACTAACCAACTAATATCAGCATTATATACTTCAAAACATTTATTACATATTTTACTTAAATATTTGTATCAGTACAATGTTGAATAAATGTGTTATGTTAATTTAGCAGCACTGGGAATAATTGTTGCAGTTCGGTTTCAAATGAAAGATATAAGATCATAATAAACATTTTTGTTTTACATCATGTGAATATTGCGACCCCAACCTCGGATAAGCAGAATAAAATAGATGGATGGATGGATGGATGATGTGAATATTGTAATGTCATAATGCTTTTACATAAGATTATCAAGCTACAAGAACGTCATACAGGCAGCAAAAATGTATAATTCAGAACACAAACCTCTCCCTCCAGGTGGGTGATGAGGACACTAATGTTGGGAATCATTAATTCAGGTACAAGGCCACTGAGTTCTGAGAGAAAAGAGGAAAACGCTTTGACACCTGAACCCTCTCGGGCAAGCTCCTCACTTGACTTCTGACCAATTTCCCTAAAAAAAAAAAAAAAAAAAAGTTTCATAAACAGGTCTCAAATAAAACTGAGGTTTAAAAGAATCAGTCAAACAAAAAAAAAAAAATTTACTGACCTTATCACTTCTCCAATAATTGCCCTGACTCCATACTCTGTACTCCACACAGACACAGCCTGTGCAAATACAGAGGACAACTGCTCAAAGTGTTGCAACATCTGGATGACTTTTACACTGGCACCTGGAAGAATTCAGATAGCAACGTTTGAAACAGAGCACATTTTAAACAGCAAAGATTGCCATATTGTATAAATTCCACTCACAAAAACCCATACAGGTGATATACAAACCTAAAAGGTGATTGTATTTGGTGATCAGTACCCCAAGAAGGTGAATTATACAATCTCTTGTGGGTTTGTTCTTGACATGACTGATTGTTGGGTTCTCCAATAACTTGTAGCAGCAACAGGTCACACAGCTGTGAAGAATTTAAGACGAGGTTTTAAGTTTGTTCACCTTAAGCCAAGGGCATCCAGCTCTAGAGCTCAAGGGCCAGTGTCCTGTCACTTTTCAGATGGGTCTCTGCTCAAAGACAACTGATTGAAACGGTCCAACTATCTCCTCAGCATGTCAAACTTCTGCAGGGACCTGCTAATAAACCATCATTTTATTCAGGTGTGTTGAACCAGGGAAAGAACTTAAAAAAAAAAAAAAAAAAAAAAAAAAAAAAAAAAAAAAAAAAAAAAAAAAAAAAAAAAAAAAAAAAAAAAAAAAGGCAGGATATTGGTCCTTGAAAACTGGAATCATAATCAAGAAAAGTAATGTTTGGTATCTTACAAAATGCACTGATATGGATAATATCAAAAAAGATGTCAGGGCTGAAACGCCTACTTAAAAAAAAAAAAAAAAAAAAAAAAAAAAAAGACAAATGTCTTGTGAGAAAAGATTTACTTGTGGACTGATCACAGAGGAAACAAGCAATTTCACATACTTCTGAGATTATCTTAAATACTGAAGTTATACATAAAGGAACAATGTTACAAACAAACATGCCATTTAAGTAAATTAGGACCTGAGCCTGGCCCAGAGCTAAATTGACAGCTAAGTACCTGATGAACTCCTCCTCCACCAAGGAGAGGCTCCAGAGAGAACGGATATCCAGCTGAAGGAGCTGGACAAGAGCTTGCAGAACCCGCTCTCTCTCAGAATCCCACTGCAGAAGTCCTTCTCCACCACCTTTACCTTTTTTACTACCCTGTTATACACAAAGAAAGCAAAGTTTTTAAACTTAATGTCTTGGACTCTAATGGTTCCAAATAAGAAATAAAACATTCTAAATAACCACAGCAAAGATATCCTCAGATTACCAAAGATGACTGTTCATACCCGTCAAACCTACTATAGAGACTACAGCCTTTTGCCAGCTGATACATATACATTCACACAAAGACGAACAAGAATTCACGCAATGTTTGACATCTTCTGCATATCCCACAAAATTTCTCATCATGCGGTACAAGTTGTAGAAGGTGACAGTTTGACTATTGGTGAGCCCTTACAGCAGTGTAATAAAACTCAATCACACTACCAAGACTACTCACCAAACAGCTGACTAAGAACCACAGTTTCTAGGCGTAACCAGATCATAAATAATGCCTTGGTCTCATCATTGGATAGGAATACGGTCACATGTAGAATACTCAAAAACAACAGTCACTGACAGTATCATTTAGCCACTAATGACTTTACCTTTCCAGGGGCTGTGACGATATTTTGTCTGTAGGAGACACTTTCAAGGCTCTCAGTGAGTTTACATAGCAGGAAGACACTCATTTTAACAGCATTTAGTTTTTCTTTGCGCTCTGCAGCTGAGAAGGAGGTGGAGGTGAGAACTGTTGGCAGGGAAACAGCCAGGTCATTGACCACTGTAAGAAAAAGAAACCAGTTAATGCAGCAAATGACCACGAGCATGTCCATTTAAACATGTTTATTGATACATATACAACAGTCTAACCTTGAACAAGTAATTCCAAGGTATCCTCTTTTACCCCAAGCTCCAACGAATTGAAATGCCTAAAAATAAAGACAATAGCTTTGTACCATTATTATCGTTGGTAATATTTACAAGATTTACATGGTAAGCACTTACTGCAGCACACTGTAGCCTGTGTCAAAGTGCTCCAATATACATGAAGGCCCTTGGCTCCGTAGTCCCATCTTGAATTCTGATGTAAGCAAGTAAACATTTATTTACACCTTTATATTTACAATATTTATTTTCCTGATTTCAAACATGAATGCAAAAACCTAAAAACATAAAAGTGAAAAAAAGGAGGACATGAAAATACTGTTAAGAATCATCATGTTACGTCTTTTATTTAAAAAGATATTAAATGTACAAAATACTCTAATATTTGGTAAGAGAGGTCAAAAGCTCTGGGAAATAGATCACACATTATAAATCTTCAATCTTCCAACAGATGACTTAAATTAACCTTTGGTAAAATGGATATAGTGGTCTAGAATCTAGGTGGAATCTAGGTGTAGGTTATTACAGAGGAAGTTTGAGGGTAGCTTGGTAATTAGGAAACTTCAATGTAAAGGAGAATAAAACTGGACATGTGTGTTTACTTCAAAGTTAATTGTCCTATTGAAATTGTTTTAACAAGTTTGATTACTTCCAAATATTTTGTCAGCAAAACAGGAAGTTGTTTTAGCAGTTTTGTGTTTTTATGACACCTATAGAATTTACACGACAGATTGGTACAAGGAATATTTTGTTTTTCCCCCACACATTTAGGCTGCAGCATAAATATTTTATCCTCCGCCAAATGGTAACACAATCTAGACAGTTTTTTTTTTTTTTTTTTTTTTTTAAGGAATGTAAATATGGATCTTTGTGTTGTAAACGGTGCTGAGCTTTGCCCGTGCCGTTTAAAAGAATGCCTCTTACATTCGTAAGGGCCAACTGGAAGTTTATTTATTTAATTTTTTTTTTACCTTTTTGATTTTAGCTAAGACAGCTTGCTCATTTATTTAATGTCAGTAAAGATCAAGAGATGGAAAAAACAGAACTAAGTGGTTTAATAAAAATCACCACAATGCTAGAGAACGTCAAGTTTCCATCATACGTATAAAAACATGAGCTCGCATCCAATGAAAAGTACCACTTACTACTGAGGTGGGATGGCAGTTGCTTTGCTGGAACCACATCTTGAACCACGTACTGATTAATACCTCCCGTTTTAACGAGGTCTCCCACACAGACTGGCACAAAAAAGTCCCACGACATCTCTGCGTAACAAAGACAATTCATAATTTAGTTGAGTCAAAACTTTAGCCAACTCAGAAACACAAGCACTAACGTTACGATTACTTCCAAACGTATTTAGCTCATTGTTAGCACTGGTAGAAGAAAGTACTAAAAGCATTTGGGTACATGAAGTGGGAAATAAAATTAAAAAGTACTCATGTAAACTGAAAACTCAAACGACGTTGTTGTGAGTGGTTCAAGCCATTAATGCTACTGAAGCTAACAAGTAGCATAACCGTTAGCCTAAAACTCGCTCGCCTTTACATTATTTTTAGGAGAACATTGTGTCAGAGTGACCGGGTTTATAACGTTAACAAGTTTAAAACACAAACTTTACCTGTATATGCTGCAGTACGTTTAGGTATACCTTCAAACTCCTTAGGGAAAGTAGCTTACTGCCTCCTTCCCCACCGTCCGCAAACGGTTTGTCTGCAGTTTTTCAAATTTGCTGCCACCGCGCGCCAAAGAAACGAAACGATGACGCATATCGCGTCAGACCTCATTTTAATTTTCGACTCAACACCACCACCTGCTGGTGACCTACGCACAGTACAGCACAAAGTGAGAGCGACCTTGATTAATAATGAGCGGGAAAAAAAAGACAAAAGACTACGGAAGAATGTTTTTTGAGGTAGTAGCTGTATTGAAATGATTGACAGCCCTATCATCCCCTCATCCCGGCACCAATATTTCAGCTACAGAAATGACAATACTTTTCAAGAAATGTCTTAGTTTAAATTCTATGCAGCAGTCAAATCAAAAATGTTAAATTAAAATGGGTTAATTCACTACCACATATATCTAATGCTGTGTCACAAAGCAGGTTTTGTATTCTCAATGTGTCTAAAAATAGTGTTTCAATTTTAAACAAGGGAAAATTTAACAATACAAAAAACAAAACCATTCAAGGCTCATTTTCATTAAGATGCAGAAACTTTTCAGTTGTACATGTAAATATCATGTGAATACAGTATTGTGTATCAGAGCTACAACTACTAAACCAGAAGGGGCAGCTGTAGTGTGTACTAGTTATGTGGACAAAAAGTATATATGAATAAGTCACAATAAGAGCACCAAAGATAACTAAATAAAAACTAAAAACTGTTATGCATAAAAAAAAAAAAAACAAACAAAAAAAACAAACTTAAATAGATTTGTAACCGTCTGGCTCCTTTACACACTGCATCAGACCGAGTCAAGGACGTAAACCAAAGAGTAAAGCACCAAATGTAAAACAAAGATGTCAAACAAAAGTAAAGAAAAATTTTTCTCTCTGTGTTTTGCTCCAGAATGACCAGGTGAATCACTTTCTCTTTCTGTCTTGAGAGCAGCGTGGGCAGTACCTGCAGAGGGGGAATAAAAATTGAGGTGGCTAAGGTGAGCTGTAACAATTTTAAAAACACTTGCGTTGCACGCACAGATGACAATCGATTTAAACTTTCTCACCATTTTCCCCGTGGTTTGGTTGTTAAGCCCACACATGCGAAATGGAACCACTCAATGGAGCACTGAATAAAAAGAAGTCAAAATACATTATTGTACCACAAGCTCAGCACTACAACAAAACCAAGCTTTTCAAAAGACACAATCAAGAGCTGAATGTTCAAAGCCAGCTATCAAACTGTTTTCTTTGTTGTAGTCCTATGAGGATGAGGCAAGGGCCTGAAAGAGTTTCAGGCTTATACATTAGAGATTTGGATCAAGGAAATATAGCAGATATGAAAAGTATATACACCCTGTTTAATTGCCATGTTTTTTTTATGTAAACAATGAGTCCAAGACAAATCATTTTCAGAGCATTTCAGGACTTTTTCCACCTTTAATGTGACCTAAAATTTAAAAAAACAACATTATTTCTTTCAGGGAAAAACATCAAAACCTCAAATAATGTGGCTGCAGAAATGTACACACTGTTCTGTCTGTTCAGAATCAACCTCCATGTTGAAAATCATGTTACACAGGAGTTATGATTAACCCCAAATAAAATACAGCTGTTCTAGAAGTCTTTTCTTCTGACATTTTCTTAGTCACATGGTCTGCAGAGCGCTACAAAAGCATCAGAGGGACCACATTATCGAAAAGCATCATTCAGCTGAGTGATACAAACTGGTACAGTGAAGACAGTAACATTCCTCACATGACTGGGCTATGGAGTCAGGATGGGAGCCTTTTGCTTCCAGGAAAACTGGAAAACCAAGCCATGGTAGATTTCGGTAGAACACAGTAGCCGTGGGAGCACATTTCACACAGAGGGGGTGGGTGTTGCTGTGACGGACGCGCACAACCTTCTTATGTTGTAAAATGCAGGAGCAAATGTAGAAGAATATAAGGCATTCGTGCCCCAAGTAAACACTCAATTAGACGTGTACACAAAAGTGAGACGTAAATCCCTAATCTCAACTCACAAAATGTTACGGTTTTAAAAGTAAATTTAGTCCTGTAGTGGATGAGAAGAAAAAAAAAAAAGCTGCTGGGATATGACACTTCTCTTTTTTAAATCAGGTTTTGGCAGTTTCGGCTTCTAGTTGATTAAAAAATAAAAATCTATTTAAATAACTAACAGCTTTATTTAGTTAGACAGTAATCACTGGGATAGTTTACATACAAATGGGTGAGGAGTTTTATTGCAACAGATAAACAGCTGTAGGTGCATGGAAGTCATTCTGTTATACTGAAATCTTAATTTATTTCCATGCAGGTTTGTTTTGTTTGCACACTTTTAATATATCAGTCCTTCATAAGGGGGCACTGCATTCCCCCCCAAAAAAAATATACTCTAAGCAAAGAATCCAGTCACTGTTGGTTAAAAGCCTTCAGTCTAGATGAAGAGGAACTTTAATGACCCAAAAACATGAAACTAATAAAAGTTGTTTCACTAGGAAAAGATTAAAGTTTTGGAGTGGCCCAGCCAGAGACCAGACCTGAATCCCAGTTAAAATCTTTGGGCCAATCTCAATTCAGCTGGGACAGGATGTCCTTGACAGGTTTGAAACATTTCTGCAAAGTATAGCAGGCAAATATTTCCAAGTTAAGATGTGCCATCCTGATAGACGAAAACACAACAAGGGAGTACTGGGATAAAATCAAAAGGTGATTCAACAAAGTATAAGTTTAAGGGGGTGCACACTTAAACAACCACATTATTATAGTCATTTATTTTTCATTTCCCCCAAAAAAAGATTTCAGCTATTTTTCTCAGTTTAGGTCATATTAAATGAAGAAAAAAAAAGTTCTGAAATGAATCCTCTTGGTCTCATTTTAAATGCTCCCATTTTAACTGGAGTGTATTCGCTGTGTATGCAGAAGACATGAATGTGCTGTAAACGCCATAGAGAGCCACAGACACAGGAAGCTATACGTGCTTGCAGCAGGCGGGTAAAGAAAAGAGAGGAAAAAAAAAGAGAGAGTGGCCAAGTACAAATTAAGTTGGACTCTAAAAAGGTTTTAGAAAAATAAAAAAGGTAAAATCAAACGGTAGAAAGACTCAAAATTAAAAGTGAGAACAGGGTTGTTGACAATTTCTTGAACTGCAGGTCTTTGATTCATCTAATTACATTTTGCTGAGTTTTAATAAAAGCTGCTCTTGATCACCAACTAAGAAAAATCCAAATGTAGAAACAGAAGCAACTGACTCCTTGTGCGTGCTCCTAATAATTTAAATATAAATCCAAGGCAGAAATGCAACACATGCACGTGCTAACACGAACAAACAACCCTTACTCTGCACACAGGCAAGTCAAATAAGGTCATAACAGGTTGAGATCTATTCCCTTCGATACACAGCGCGAAGGCATTGTTTTCTTCATCAATAATGAAAAACTTACATCGGTGTTGTCACAGCCAATCATCTCGCCGTAAGACACCTGATGACACAAACAGTAGGTGGGCTCGTTGGGGTCCACAGGCATGTCCAGCACATCAGATGGGTGCACATTGCCAAAGTTGGAGGCAGGGCTGTTGAATTCCCCTCTAATGAGATGAAGGTGGAAAAAAAAACAGAGAACATCAGTGTTCTTTTAGCATTAAAACCCAAACCCCTGTACACAGGATTATGGCAAGATATAAAACATACTGCTGAAACAGTTTGACTTTTTTCTGTGCGCTCTTGGGACTTCCGTCTTCATCTGAGCTCTTCACTTTAGACCTTGTTTTAGCGGCCTTCTTCTCCTTCTGTCTGGAGTCTCCTGGAATTACACAAGCACTCCAGTATCACACAAAGCACAGATTTATAAGAACTGTCCAAGTCATCAACACATAAAGTGAATATAGAGTAAATACAAAGCACACACACACACACACCTTTCTTTCCCTTACTGGAGGTGGAATCATAGTCAGTGCTCTCAATTTGCTTCTCCTTCAGGTCAGCTTCAAATCGAGCCAGATCTGTGTCGAGGCGTCGGATGTGTTTGTCGACCTGTAGAAAAAAAAACATCTCTTCTGCACACTGAAATCTGTTGTATAATTTCAAATGTTTTAAGATTTTTAATTACATTTAGAACATATGTCTCTAGAACTCTAAGATTACTTCAGATGTACCAACCATTTCATAGGTCTGCATAGCCAGCTGCACCTTATCATCTCCAAACTCCTTGCATTTACTGTAGGACTGCTGAATCTGCCTCAGTAGGGACAGTTTTTGCTCAGAGGAGAGAGTCCGGGCGTTGGAGGTGTATTCTTTAGCCAGAGAGTCAATCTGTCCTTTTAGGTCTATATGAAATTAAAATGGAATTTTTTTTTTTAATTAGTGATGCGGTTTTACCTTTAGAAATGCTCATAAAAAAGTAAAAGCCATTTGTTGTGCAGAAACAAATTTACCAATTCATGTGAAAGTAAATGCATTTGCTAACATTTTAGTAAAAGGAATAACCACAAACACAGGGGGCAGTAAAATTCTTCACTTCATGGTGCTCAACAATATTTTTTATATGTACAGTGCCTTATAAAAGTGTTCATACACCTTAACCCTTTTTACATGTAGTCATGTTGCAACCACAAACTGCAATGCATTTTAATGATATTTTTATGTGATAGACCAATTCAAAGTAATGTGAAAAATTGTGAAATGGAAGGAAATTAAAACAATAAATTTTAATTCTTTTTACAAATAAATAAAGCGTGATGTGCATTTGTATTTAGTTCGTCTCTGATTAGCTCTCACCAGCTTTCCTGTGAACAGATTGTCCCACCTGAGCTGTGGATCTCTGCAGCTCCTCCAGAGTTATTATGGGGGTTTTGACTGCTCTCCTTGCCTAGCCTCTCAGTTTAAGTGGAATGACCTCGACGCTGTTTTAATAGCCTAACCCTGCTTCTCTAAAACGTTTCCCCTGACCTGTCTCCTATAGTCCTTGGTCTCCACGATGCTGTTTGTTCACTAATGTTCTCTAACAAACACCTCCAGCCGTCAAAGAACAGCTGGATTTATATTAAGATTGAATTACATACAGGTGGATTCAATTTACAAATTAAGTGACTTCTGAATGCAATTGGTTGCACAGGGTTTTATTTAGGGGTGTCAGAGTAAAGGGGATTAAGTCGAGCCAGGTCTCTGTCGAGGCATAGCATGCGTTTCTCAACCTGTTGACAAATACAGCTCTTCAGCACATTAATTTTTGACGTACAATTTCAATTATCTTCAGTTCTGAAATTAAATTTAGAACAGATGTAAAACACACTTCAAAATTTTTCATTGAAAACAAATCTTATCCGTTCCCTTCAATCTCACAAAGATGTTGCACTCTGTGTCACATAAAATCCCTGCAAAAACATAAAATATGAAAAGTTCAAGAAGTATGAAAACTTTTGCAAAGTACTGCAACTTAAATTAACAAAATGTTTTAGAATCAGTTGTTTTTCAGCATATATGTGTGTGTGTGTGTGTGTGTGTGTGTGTGTGTGTGCGTGGAAAAAAAAAATCAAGTTAAGGTAAGTTTAGTGGGAGTCACTCATATGACTGGTGGGACATAAAATACATTACAGGAACATCTATAGACTGATACTACCTGAAGAACGGATACTCATGACTATTTGTGACAAATACTCAGTTTTATTTAATATCTTATATATTCAATACACTCTTTAGTAGTTATTGTAAAAAAGGCGACTTTTATTGTGACTTCTATGCTTAGATGATTAAGTGGCCTATGTTTTCCCAATCAATTAACGATTCAATGCTGATTATTCTCACCCTCTGTGCGTTGATCGAGATCTCTCATCAAATTAAAGTTCCTCTGCAGCTCGAAGGGAAGGTTTTCAATGCCTGTATGGATGAAGATGGAGGGGAAATATAACATATCAGTTTAATCGCACAATCATCACTGAGATCACAATCAAACAACAACAAAAAAACAACAACAACGTGAGAGTGGTGGCTAGCTCAATGTTGTACGTGAAATGCAAGTTACTTTATCTTCTGAATTTATTCAACAAATACCACATATACAGATATTTTAGCGGGTTAAGAGAGTCTGAAATACATCGACAGTAAGTACTGAAACATTATCTGTGTGCTTTGGGATATCCAGCAGCAACCTCTTAGCTTCGCTACAAAGCGCTGTTCCAGGAAATAGACAGAGCCTACACCGAGTGACCGTTGGAGTGTGGCTAAAGCGTTTTCCTCCATTTAATAGACAGGCATGAGCTTCGGTTCATAATTAAGTATAAACAATTCATTGATTAAATTAAACCCAACATGTGCAAGCAGGTTTAAAGCGTAATTTATAGCTTACTGTCCAAATAATGTTCCAAATACATCCCCGCCGCCATCTTGGGAAAAGTAAACAAGACAGCTTCCGTTTCGAAATGGACCAATCTGATTTCCTAGAGTTTTTAAGGAAAAAAACCTTCATCCCCGAATGCTTTATGTCCAAAGTGTTCACTATCAGCTTTAAGAAATGAGAAGAACACATTTTAACATACTAAAAGCCAGCTACGACCATAGATTGTGTGGGGCCTCAATTCCAGTTCACTTTATGTATTAAATACTAAATTAATTGCGGGTACTTGGTTATTTTTTACCAACTCGTTAGAGCTGACATTTGTACTTGAAGTGCTGTCTTTTAATGTAGACTCCTTGGTAGAACATACAAATTATTTTCTATGTAGTTTGCAGTTAGATTTCCCATTAAATGTGACTCCAGCCAAGACTTCAGGCTTCGAAAAACTAATAGTATTTAACTTTAAATAACGGTCAAACTATAAATAATTTTATTTAAATCCTAAATAAAGTTCTCAATAAAGTTTTTTTTTCTGTCCTCTTGGGGGACCCAAACAGCAACTCTGTTCACTTAAGCCTTGGGCCAACTTCATGACCAGCAAAAATGTTGAAAATATAGTAATTCTTTCCTTTAACTGTTAACAGACTAAGGGGGGAAAGTAAAATAGTAAATAAATTCCTTCAGTGAAGAACTTTGCCTATGTCTTGATTCAAAGGGATCTTTAAAATTAAATTAGGGTATAACTAACAAAAACTTCTGGTTTTGATGATTCACTTGACAGACTGAAAAACTTTAAAGTTCAACTTTATTTCAAATGAATCTATTCTCTCTTAGCTAATGGTTTCTCTAGCTTCTACTGTTATAGAAATCAATTTCCTTGAAGATCAAAGTGATTAAAAGCAGACCATTAAAACCAGAAGATAAAAAAAAAAAGTTAAAAAGGTCTTAAAACGTTTATTTCATCAAATATGGGGGTTATGCTCACCAGCAACAAACATTATGGGTCAGATAAAAACAAACAAGAAAAAAAAAAAAAAAAAAAAAAAAAAAAGCAAAAACTGTGAATCAAATCCAGGAGCATATAGTCATATTTAACATATGTTGTTCTGAAACAAAAGAGCACATTGAACCAAATAATATTTAAATGTAGAGAACGGGAGTCGGGTAGGACTCTACAAAGTTTCTTTGTAATCTGAAATATTTCACTGCTCACACATCACCCTTTATTTGTTTTTTTGAAACTTGTGCTTCATCTTCTTGAATTTATTCTTTCCCATTCTGTTCTTCATCTTCAAGGGTGATTTTCCCTTTTTGGTTTGCTTTTTCTCAAATCTGCTTCCATCTTTTTTGACAGTTTTTGATGTGTTTGTCTGGTCAGGAGTCTTCATTGCAGGGTTCTTCGCCTGGGCTGCTTTCACAGTCTCTCCCTCCATTTTGGCAATCTTTGCCTTCTTTGGTTCAGTCTTTGAGTCCTGTTGTCCTTTCGCCTTGATGTTTGCCGGTTTCTTAGCTGCTGCTCCATTAGTTTTGGTATTTTGCTTTAGGGCATCCATCTTTGCTGGGGCAGTTTCATTAGCTGCTTTGCTATTGGACGGTTTCTCTTTCAGAGAGTCTGAAGCTTCTGTTGCCTCAGAAGTTTCTGTTGTCTCATCTTCTGTAATGACCAACACAAAAAGTTATATAACATTAAACAGGGAAAACATTTAAACCTAGACTCAGATTTGAGAGATGGTTACCTTTCCCGACTGAAGCTGATGGGATTACATTTGAGAACTTCTTAAATTTGGCCACAAAAAATCCATCCATGTTGTGGGAATGTGGGTAAAAACGGCGAGTGAGTCGCAGGGAGGGATGGAATCTAAATTTCTTGAAACTAAGGAGGACATCAAATGTTTTTCTATTTAATGATCACAGTTTTTGCCATTCAGTAAATGTGTATACTTTGCCAGAACAGATTGGTTAACTTTCATTACCTAGTGAAGCCTTCCTTCCCAAAATCAAGTCCTGTTGGGACTAATTTGACATTCCTTTTCTTCAAAGCGTAGTCCACCACCCACTCATTCTCCTCCACCTGGTAGGAGACAGATATGGTTATTATCAAAGCTTAAATCAGGACAAACATCCACAGAAATGAAATGAGCAAAAAGGAAGGAAGGAAGTGCACACAGAGAACAGATAATAGTGGGACACCCTCGTATAACCAGTTAAATTTCACTTTTTAGTCTGTATATCTGAGGAAAGGTAAGCCTTATTGAGAGATCAATAACTTTAACAAAGGGCCACAAAAGCAACTTCTGTTGTGGGCCAGTCCACCGGCAGAACACAACTTTGGTTATAAACTGTAAATATAAGTTTTATCCTCTGCTGGAAAGAATATACATTAGAACTAAACAAGACACGACACATGCCGACAACTGAACGTCACATAACATTTGGGGGTTTCTATGCTCTAAATATACATTTTCAGATTTTTTGGCAGGTGTTATCTGAGCCTGGGAGAGTCAAAAATTGGCACACTGATTATTTTTTTTTGTGCAAAGTCATTAAAAAGTTCCTGGAAAGCCCAGGGTTGTTTTCTGGTTGTATACACAGAATCAAATCACCAGACTGACTAACTATACTGGTTTTCTTGTTTCTTTCTGCATGTGGACCAACTTACTCTAAATTTAAATCCTTTAAATCACATGCTGTCATTGATTATGGCCTTGAATCTTTCATAAATAGCTGGTTTCATGTCATTGTTCGGAGTATGTTACGGTGAATAGATTGTGCTATTTTTAATAACATTGAATCAGACTTCAACTTCACTGCAGTCCTGCATTAACCTCATTTTGAGGTAACACATACCATTATCGAGCATGTGCAGTAGACCAGGTATCCTCCAGAAGGAGACGCAGCGTTCACAGAGTCAATAGCCGATAAAAGCAGTTCTTTCTGCAAATGAGCAGATCGCAGGATATCTGCCTCGTCCTAAGAGAAAAACAGGATTAGAGGGAAAATGTTTTAATGCTCTATAAAAATTTAACTGAAAGGATAGCTGTAGATCAATGGACAGAGACAAGCTGTTATGTTTCACCTTACTGGTCTTTACAGCTGGATCTTTTGCAATGACTCCTGTGCCTGAGCACGGAGCATCAAGCAGCACTCTGTCAAACCCTCCCATTACCTGTGGGAAAAAACCTCCATAGTTCAGTAAACAATAAAGTCGTGACATTTATTTAAACTAAACACATCTTGCAAATAAACATATGAAATGAGGTTACCTTTGGGAACTGCCTGCCGTCGTAGTTGCTGACCACAGAGTTAGTGACCCCGAGGCGGTGAAGGTTTCCAACCACGCTTTTCAGTCGTTCAGCGTTGGCATCATTAGCTACGATCACTCCTGTATTTCTCATCAGCTGAGCTAAACGTAGGAACATTCACTTCAACTTTTAGCTTTCAACACATAATCTGCAGGCAAAAGAGTAAGAGACAGCACAACATATCTCACCCATATAGGAAGTCTTTCCTCCAGGAGCTGAGCTCATGTCCAACACCAGCTCGCCCTCCTGTGGAGAGAGCGCCATGACAGGAAGAAAGCTGGAGGCTCCCTGCAGCATGTAATGACCTGCCAGATACTCTGGGGTGGCACCTGGATTCAAACAAAGCATGACATCAAAGCTCTTGCAGCTGAAATATGCCTCCCTGAATACCTTTAAGGCTAAAATTAGAGTTAACTTGTTGAACTGAAACGTACCGATGGGTACTGAGGAGTCATAGATGACCAACCCCACTTTAGACCATTTCCCCAGTGGGTCCAGGTTTACTCCTCTGTTGATCAGAGCCTAAACAAGGACAAATACAAACTAATCAAGTTAAAATTATGTCATTCATTTTAAAGTGAATTTAAAAAAAAAAAAAAAAAAAAAGCACACATGTATCCACATTGCACATATAGTAAAAAAATCTAAACTTCAGATTTTTGTTTTAAAAATCAATGTACCAAGTAAATCTTTGTCTTTTCCAATATGTGTCAAAACTATAATCAAAGTCTGTCCTCAACAGATGTGTGTAAATAAAACAAAGCTGAAAAGCTGCCCAGATTAAATATGTTTTCAAACAACTTGCAGTGGCTTATAAAAGTATTCATACTAAGGATGGATTGATATAAAAGTCTGGGAACACATCAATAAGTCCAATATTAATATTACTGTTTCCCAACCCTTTAGACACTGAAAAAAATGAACAGTTTTACTTATGGGACTGACAGTAATGTTAAAAAAAATTTACCAACATCAGCAAATACAGATTTTTTTTTGCTCATATACCATGCATTCATAGCTGTTTAACTTTTTCAATGAGAAAAGGGAAGCTTTATTAAAAAAAACAAAAAAAAAAAAAAAACAGGCAAGAAGCCCTTGTACATCTGGAGGAAGCGTAGAGATCAACAGTTCATGTTGGAGAATCTGCTGACAGCACTGGAAAAATTTCTATCATGATATGGATTCTAAACATACAGGCAGAGCTAAAAGGGAATGGCTTAGTTCAAAGTATATGCATGTGTTGCAATGGCCCAGTCAAAGACCAAACCTAAATGCATTAAACAAATCTGTGTTTAAAGGTGTTTGAAGGTGCCTTCTTTCCAATTTAATTGAGTTTAGCTGTTTTGGAAGGAAGAGTGGCCAAAGATTTCTCAGTAGATGTGCAAAGCTATTAAGAGACATACGGTGAACCCTGGTATTCACGGGGGTTAAGAACCACAGCCTCCCATGATCAGATAAAATCCGCTAAAACTTGAGGTCCGCTCTAAAAACTCATACGACACCCTATTTTAATAGTTTAAAACACCAAATATACCCTAATATGCATTAATACACACAGTGGAAACTGCCACTACCACAGAAGCCAACATGTACAGTCTTATCTCCACTCTTGGAGGTACAGCCAATCAGTGCCAACGAAAATAAATATTCCTAGATTGGCTGCTTTGCAAACTCCAGCCAAGCTGCATTTTCTTTCAAATATTTTAGACATGCCCTATGAAAATATCTGAAAATAGCTGGGTTTTCCACAAATAATTTGGAGTTACGCTCCTCAGAAAAACTTGCAAATAGGTGAATCACGAACACTTAACCACAAATAGGTGAGGAACCACTGTACTTCAAAAGGTTTGCAGATGTAATAGCAACAAAACGTAGCTCTATAAAGTACTGATAAAGGGAAGGAAATATAAATCCAGGGCAACTTTTTAAGATTAATAATTTGCGAGTTTGTAATTTTCCTTCTATTTAACAATTTTGTCCTACTTTGTGTTAGTATTACACAAAATCCCATTAAAAGCCACTGAAGCTTTTATCTGCAACATGACAAATAAGAAAAGGTTCAAGGGGTTATGAATATTTCTGCAAGGCACTATATTCTATATCTGATGCAAAAGGTACATTGATATATAAAAAGTTTGATCCTGGTGCAGTAAAATAGTTAAAGGGTCCAAAGAAGTTACCTGTGCAAGGTCCCGCCTCCTCGTTTTCAGCGTGTTGGTTCGAATTGTGACCGGTCTCTGAATTTCATTGGCTTCAAGGAAGTCAACGAGCTGCCAAAAGCAAATTACTTATTTTTTAAGCTGCCACCCATAACCTTTCAGTGAATCATAGATTTGTAGTTGCAAGACAAACAAACCAACCAACCTCTGAGAGAGGGAAGAGGTCCATTAATTTCTCAATGAGAAATTCATTGTAGCTATAATAAGTACAGAGATCTTTCTTCAGAAGAGAGAGGTACTCCACCCTGGCTTTCCCCTCCTCCCTTTTGGCTGAGAAATTACAGAGGACATCTATGTTGTCCTTTATTCTCTGATGGACTGTCTTCAGGTCCAGAGACAGGGCACCTGAAAACACAGGTGATCGATGAAGGTTTGATCATTTGCGGAACATTTCCTGTTGATCATCTGTCAGATTTAAACTACAGACTCACCCTCCTTCTCACTCTCCTCAGCAGAGGGCAATCGGAAGCTATCCAGATCATCTGCGTTGGTTTGGATCGTGTCCTCCTCGTCCATGTCAGAATCTGATTTATGTTTATCTTCATCATCATCATCATCATCATCATCACTGCTTAGACCCATGGATTCCTTTAGCTTTTTCTCTTTTTTGGCAGCACGTTCGATTGGAAGAAGCTGAAGTGAATCAAATTAAAAAATTAAATAAGTTCATTTACCTTTTTGTCACAATTATAAAATTTAATCATTCCAGACTGAGCAGAGTTAGGGTTCTGATCTAATGGCCCAAGAACTAATTAAACCTTCAACTATGAATCTTGAGAGACTTCTGAAAAGAAAAAAAAGGATAACCTGCAGACACAGAAACTAAAAGGAAGCATTTCAGATGGAAATGAAAAAGTTCTACATTAATATTAAGGCGGACTAAAATTAAAGGGTCATTCAAACACTAGAGCATGGTTAATATCTATTATTTTTGCACTAGCTAAATTAAAGATAAGATTTTTAAATGCCAACTTTTCTTTAAATAAAAAATGAGAGCTAAATCAGATCACATACATCATCTCCATCACTGTCGTCGTGCTCCTCCTCTTCATGTCCACTGCCACCATCATCTGCACCATAGTCATCAACCATTTCTTCTTCATCATCATCATCTTCTTCATCATCATCATCTTCTTTCAGGTTTTTCAATCCCAATTCTGCACTTTTCTTTTCTTGGTCTTTTCCTCTCTTCTTCTGCAAAAGCACATGCTCTTCCTCCTCCTCCTCATCTTCCCACTGGTTCTCGCTGTCACCCTCACTTTCAGGTTCATCCATTTTGCGCTTCCTCTTTGTAGGTTTCAACCATTTACTGTTGTCATCACTGAATCCTTTGGACAGAAAAAATGAGAACCACATACTTTCAATCAAAACTTCAGACAGATAAGGAGAGACATTTAGGAAACATATTAAAAAACAATTTCTATTTATGTACAAATACAGAAAGTATTTATTTCAATCGCAGTGAACAAGAATCCATGATTATTTTTTGATCAAGATATTCCTTCATTATTCTAAGTGTTTATTAAAAAAAAAAAAAAAAAAGCTAGATGTTATTTTTTAAGAAAAACTAATTCTTCTGTATCAATTAGGGAATAATTACATCACTTTGTAGTTTTTTTTTTAAAAAAACAGATATGTGTTTTTATTTCATTTTTAAATCTGTCAACTAGGTCTGTGGGATTACATCCAATATCTAAGCACACCCAGCAGGTGTTATAAATGAATAAATCAACACTGTGTTGACAGATTGCTTTTATATCTGAGTTTTGCGATGTCAAAACCAAGCGGAACACCTTCTAGCACTAAATCAGAAAACCAGTGGGATTTGCCAATTGTTGTGGTGCCAACTACTAGCAGAAATACAATCCCATAAAGTATTTCTCTTCATTTAATGCATTCATATACTAAAAGAATGTGTTCACTAACGGAAGTTGCACAGCACAGTGCATGTCTGGTTTAATAAATATACAAACTGGCAGTGGGAAAAATGTGTCGTTCTGGGAGAATCTTAAGCGTAGCATTGCATCAGCCACACTCAGGTTGCATTCCCATCAAATTTTCATGGTTTTTGGTGCTTTCTGTTTGTACTCAGAAGTCCCCAGCTGAAATCAGAATGCTGAATACTTGGAAGGTCTGAGGTCACCAAGCAGAGTTTGATATCCAATATGGCTTTTTCAACACTAAACATGTCAAAACCCATTTAAAGAATAAACAGATGAGAAAGGAACTATAATGGTTTCAATATTATTCAAGCATTTAAGCACAGACAGGCATAGCGGCCATGCTTAAAGTATGCACCCAAGTCATTGTCGTTAATTTTCTGATATCCAGTCTACATGGATAATCCAAAACAGAGATATTAAAAATATCCACTTTGGAAATTTCTGTTTTTTAAGAATAATAACTGAGTTTGCAGGTGGAAGAAAGGTGAAAACGCAGCTGAAAAAAATTGATTTGCAAAACATCTGTGTTAACATGGACAGAACTTAAAATACCATACTTTGTGCTGAATTAATCCAAAGGCACATATAAAATGTCCCTTTATTTTTATTTCTAAAACATGTCACGCACAGTGATTCAGACTGATGTGTTTACCTTTTTTTGGCTGTTTCTCAGCAACATCTTCTGGCTTTTTCAGGTTCTCAACTCTCTTAGCAGCTCTGAAAAATTGTAAGCATTATTTAACACCTTGCAAACACTGCAGCTGTATTTAAAGCTGTCTAAACAGTCCACCGGTTACCTCTTTCTGGCTCTACTTGACAAACGTTTTGGTCCGGCATCTTCTGCGGAGACAACACAACGTTATAAACAACCACCAGCAAAAGCAGCCAGCAGCATGTTATATGGTGTTTATTATGTGCTTCTTTTCCATTAAGGATGAGGAAAAAGATACTTACCTTCTGATATAAAGTTGGCCAATTCGACCTCTGCTCCCTGCTGCTTTCTGGCTTTCTTACCCGGCCCCCTCTTCACCTTGTTGGTGGGATCCAGCTTCCGACCCATGACTCTGAGCTACAGTCTGGAAATGAAGAAGCAGAGCGGATGTGCTCCATTAAAGACACACTGTACGATTAAACCACTACTACCACTCCTTTGCCCCAACAATAAATTAGTGAACATTACTGCTCTCTTAGTTATTAACAGAACACACATCATCACACTGAGTATGACACAGAGAGGGCTTCAATTTCATTATAACGCAAATAAATGTGGCAAATAACATGCTTTCATAGCGGAGCAGTAATGCACATCTGCACAGTTTGTTGCTGCATCAAAGAAAATCTCAAGTAAAAGACCTTCAGTAATAAAAATATCACACCCTACGTATAGTAATTAAAAATAACACCTAAAAAGATTGGAGCAATTTTACAATTCAATATTCATATAACCACAATAATTTCCCAAGGTTGTTTACATATCAGCAGGTGCACAGTCTCAACAGGATATAGGACTGAATTTTGAGAGGGTCATTTTAACACATGAATATGCTTTGATTTAAACTGTTCCATTGTGGCTCTGGGTGTATGTTTAAGGTGGATGTCCTGCTGGAAGCTGAACCTCCACCCCTGACTTAAGTCTTTTGCAGCTTCTGACAGGTTTTCTTCCAGATTTGCTCTGTATCAAAAATGACCAGCTTCTCAATCCCTGCTAAAAAAAAAAAAATAAATAAACAAAACATTCCCAGAGTATGATGCTGTCACTGCCTTGCACAATTTTTATATAGTTGTTACTCTGGGCTTTTTTTTGCTGAACATAAGAACAAATCAACAAGATAGACTTCATTTCACTAGATTTGTGCATTTTAAAATGGAAAATTCCTAGTTATTCACAACTGTATGGTTTTTAGAAAGTTTGTTTTTAAATTAAACAAATTACACCAAAGAGGGAGAAGAAAATCTTTGTTCTATGCAAAAGGACAGGTATCTTTTGTTAATTTTCCACAATTTTTCCAGGACTTGTCAACATATCATTTCCGGATAACTGTGTAAAAATGGGAACAAACTGAAAATCCGTCCCATTTGATCACACAGGTTAGGATATAATGGTTGACTTACTTAAGGGACAAGGTTCTGTGGCTGTTAAATAAAGTTTATATTCGGTATACAGTCTGTAACTGTTTCCAATTACTTTAGCTATTTCTATTTTACGATTTTTGCCAAAGATACACAAAGATGGGAGTGTAGGTATGAGAATTGCTGGATTTAATATGAAAAAAAAAAAAATAAAAACGAAATTAAAAATTACAAACTCACCCTAGCATTGCCAGTTTAAACTCAAATACAACTGAAAACAAACTCTAATAACAGAGTGAGTGCCAAAATGACTCTGTTTATTGTAATGGGTGCAGAAACATGGCTTACAGCAACAAGACAGACAGCGATTGAAGATAATGCGTGACAGACAAGGTAGCAGACACGTCAATGGGATATGCAGAACTTTAAAAGATCGTATGTAAATACAGATAGCTATAGCCTGTGTTACTTACTTGACTGTTATGTTTCCTGGCAGATATATATCCACGAAGCTGTAGAATTATGAGGCGAGTGCGCTAACACTAAGCTGCACAGGGACAAACGAATCTGGCTACCAAATAACGACCTTTTTATAAAGCAATACCTGCTTCAACGCACCCATTTGGCAATTTAAAATGATTCAGTTACGAAAACTTCGTTGCTTTTTGACTTCACAGACAAATTTAACTACATAATACTCAAATACTCACCAGCAAATCGACACTTTTTGACTTCAGACTTTCAGGTTTCCACACGTGAAATTACCTTCAGCACGTTGTAGGAGAATATCCGGCGCACAAAATGACGTACTTATCTTGCGTGGCATTAAAATATTTTGAATTTATTTAAACAAAGTGTTAAATATTCTCACTCATCATTTCTGCAAAGAAAAACTTCAGGTCAACTTATATAAATGCATTACTTTAGGTAGCTACTGTATATCTAAAAAGACCTCAATGCGGGGAGTTTTCTGATGACGTCATCTTTCTGCGACTAACAGGGACTCATGGCATCTGGAAAGAAGCGTGGTCTGGAACATTTGGATGAATATGAACCAAAAGCAGCAAAAACAGGCAAAATCAGCCTCCATGATCGAATGGCTGAAAGGAGGCTCATTGTTATTCTGGAGGGAGCATCGTTAGAAACTGTGAAGGTTGGAGAATAACACTGCTGCTAATTAGCAACACAACCAGCAAACATCTATGGCCAGCTAACACTATGAGTGGATATAATGCCGATCTGTGCTTTTTGCTGTTTTGTTTGGTATCTTACAGGTTGGTAAAACGTTTGAGTTGTTAAACTGTGATCAGCACAAAAACATGATCATCAAAAGTGGAAGAGATCCGGGACATATAAGACCAGATATCACACATCAGGTAAACACAAACCTTACATCAGTCTGAGCAGCTTTTCACAGCTTTATTTATTCTGACTTATGAGTAGAAATGAATTCCAATGCTTTTCCCAATCATTCTAAGAAGCTCAAACATTTCAAATCTAACTACCAATTCAGATATGTTAAATTACTACTTTTTTATCATAATCCTTGATTTGGTGGGGGGTTTTTTTGTGGTTGTGTGTGTTTACTTAAGGTATGTGCCTGATTATGGCTTTTGGAAACAATTTGTCCCTTAATTTCAGTGTCTGCTTATGCTGATGGACAGTCCGCTGAACAGGGCAGGCCTGTTGCAGGTTTACATCCACACAGAGAAAAACGCCTTAATAGAGATCAACCCACAGACCCGCATCCCGAGAACCTTCAACCGCTTCTGTGGTTTAATGGGTATTGTTTCTTTTTTGCTATTTACAGTAGCTTGCAAACACATTTATTCCCCTAAAACTGTTTTTACATTGCAACTCTCAACTTAAATATATTTTGTGTTAAGGATACAAACACAACACAAGTGGTGCATAATTGTGAAGTGGAAGGAAAATAATTCTTCACCACAAAACCCAGCGTCATCTGTTTCAGATTAGATTAGCGTGTGTCCTCTGGCAAAACATTTCACCATCTTTGCCTGCTGGTGGTGGTCAGATTAATGTAGAGACCCTTTAATTGTAGCTCTGGCTGAATGCATTGGGTCATCATTATACTAGACAGAAAACATCCACCCTAGTCTCCAGTCTTTTGCAGCCTCTTACATGTTTTCTTCCTCGGTTGTCCTGTATTTAACTGCATCCATCTTTCCATCATCCCTGACCAGCTTATCTGTCCCTGTTGAAGATGAGCATCCCCACAGCATGATTCTGACACTTCCATGTTTCACTGTGGAGATGGTGTGTTCAGGGTGACGAGCAGTGATTACTTTTGGTCAGACATAACCCGATTTACAGATTGGCCAAAAAGTTGAAGGTATCATCTGACCAAAGCATCTTATTATGTTAGCTGTGTCCGCTAGATGATTTTTGGCAAACTGCATAAGGGACTTCTTAAGGTTATCTTTCAATAAAAGCTTTCTGCTTGCCACTCTTCAATGACAGTAAGATTTGTGGCATGAATCACTGTTAGTTTTCCTATTGACAGATTTTCCCACCAGAGCTGTGGCTCTCTAATGCTCCTTCAAAGTTACTGTTGACTTATGGGCTACATGTGTGATTCAGCTCTAATGTTTTCTAACAAACCTCTGAGGCCTTCACAGAACAGCTGGATTCATGCTGAGATTGCACACAGACTTACTCTAATAATCAGGGGATTTATGAAGAAAATTGTTAGCACTGGATGTTTAGAATGATCAGATTAAAAGGGGCTTAATAGAATTGACTGCCACCTTTTTTTAGATTTCTTCTTCTTGTCAGAACTGTTTAAAACCATGCATCAATTTCCTTCCACCTCACAATTGTGCACTGCTTCGTGTTTGTCAATCACATAAAACTGCTGCTGGAAACTGAATTTCCCAGAGAACCCTTCCTGAGGGATTAATAAAGTTTTAATCTAATTTAATCTAAAGTACATTAAAGGTTGTAGTTATAGCGTAGCAAAGTGTGGAACAGCTAGATTTTCTCTCTATCTCTTTGACTCCGTTTGTTCTCTCTTGGCTATTAAAGTTCAGCTGCTGCACAAGTTGAGCGTCAGAGCCGCTGACGGTCCTCAGAAGCTGTTGAAGATGATTAAAAATCCAGTGTCTGACCACCTGCCCCCCGGCTGCCCCCGCATCTGTACCTCCTTCTCTGCTGGGGAGGCCGTTAATGCTCGGACCGTGGTGCCAGAGGGCCCTGCAGCAGTGGTGATCGGAGCGTTTGCACATGGCTCGGTGAGGAGAGGATACAGATAGTGTTTTATTTATTTATTTAAAATAATTTCCTAATATAACCAGTGTTTCTTTTTTTTCCCTCAGGTGAATGTGGACTACACCGAGCAGACAGTCTCTATAAGTAACTACCCCCTCTCTGCAGCCCTGACCTGTGCCAAAATATGCTCCGCCTTTGAGGAGGTGTGGGGTGTACTGTGACAAACAGATTATAATAAACTGCTGAACATAAACAATTGTAATTACATTCACATTCAATTCAAAAATACTTTATTTATCCCAAAGGGAAATTAAATGTTGATGTAACTCATTTAATTAAGGAGTTATTATAGATTGTGATGGCTGTGGGCAGGAAAGATCTCCTGTAGCGGTCCATTATACAACCAGTCTGAAGAAGCCTCTGACTGAAGAGACTCTGTTTTCCAATGACAGTCTCATGGAGAGGATGGTCAAGGTTGTCCAAAATTTTCTTAAGTTTATGCAAAATCCTTCTTTGCATCATCATCTCTAGAGGTTCCACAGTCATCCCCAGAACAGAACCAGCCTTTTTTATCAGGTTATTGATCCTTTTTAGGTCTCTGGCTCTGATGGTGCTGCCCCAACAGATGATGGCAGAGGATATGACACTCTCAACAACAGACTTAAAGAAGATCTGCAACATCTTGCTGCAAACCTTGAAGGATCTTAGCTTCCTCAAGAAGTCCAGTCTGCTCTGTCCCTTCTTGAAGACTCTTCACTGTTGAGTCTCCAGTCAAGTCTGTTGTCTAGATGAACACCGAGGTATTTATATTCCTCAACCACCTCCACTTCTTCTCCCATGATGGAAATAGGGTTTGATCTAACCCTGTTTCTCCTGAAATCTACAATCATCTCCTTTTGTTTACATTCAAGATAAGATGATTGTTTCCACACCATGCCACAAAGCGATCCACCAGTTCTCTGTGTTCAGCTTCTTGTCCATCTCTGATACACCCGACAACTGCAGAGTCATCTGAGTATTTCTGTAGATGGCAGGAGTCTGATTTGTGCTGGAAGTCTGAAGTGTACAGAGTAAAAAGGAATGGTGAGAGTACAGTTCACTGTGGTGCTCCTGTGCTGCTTACCACCTGGCTAGACACACAGTTCTTCAGTCTCACAAACTGTGGTCTATTTGTCAGGTAGTCATGGACCCAGGCAATTGTTGAAGCCTCCACCTGTGTCCTCTGGAGTTTCAGATGAACCAGATCAGGCTGAATTGTGTTAAATGCGTTGGAGAAATCAAAGAACATGATCCTCATAGTGCTGCCTGCTTTGTCTAGGTGACAGTGGGTTTGTTGAAGCAGGTGTATAATGGCATCTTCAACTCCATGGCGATAAGCAAACTGCAGGGGGGGCCTGATGTGCTTGTTTGCTTACTCAGGGGGGCCAACAGGAGTCTCTCCACAACCTTCATGATGTGGGATGTCAGGGTAACAGGTCTATAGTCATTGATGACTGATGGGTGAGTTTTCTTTGGTACCGGAACCAGACAGGATGTCTTCCACAACATCTGAACCTTCTCTTGGGTCAAGCTAAGGTTGAAGAGGTGTTGCAGAATCCCACAGAGCTGCTCTGCACAGGATTCTGGGGCTGACACCATCTGGACCTGCAGCCTTGTTCCGGCTCAGTCTCTCCAGCTGCCTCTTCACCTGACTTCTAGAAACAGAAAAGTCGGAGGGGGAGGCAAGGGAGCAGCAGCATCTCCCAATTTGGTTGAAAACAAACTAGTGGAAGCAGAAGAGTCCATGATTGAGGTGGAAGATAGAACATCTGAGGTGTGAGTCAATGGAGGGTGGGATGTCTGGCTGGGGGAGGAGGAGAGGATGGTGAGCTTGTTCCTGAACTGAACCTGTTGAAGAATATGTTCAGCTCATTTGTCTCTCTGTCTAGACTTCCATCTATCTGATCTCCCTTTTGTTTGAAGCCTGTGATCTTCATCCCAGACCACACAGCTCTGATATTGTTCCTCTACAGTTTCCTCTCCAGCTTCTTCCTATGCACCTCCTTGCTGTCTCTAATCTTGACTTTGAGCTGTTTTTGTATACTCTTCAATAACTCCCTGTCTTGCTCCCTAAAGGCTCTTTTTTCCTGTTTAACAGTTCCTTTAGCTCACTGGTGATCTAGGGTTTGTTATTAGGGAAGCATCTCATTGTTCTGCCGGGGATGGTGTTCTCCACACAGAAGTTTATATAGTCGGTGACACACTCAGTTATGGCATTAATGTTCTCTCCATGTGGCTTGCAAAGAGAAATCCAATCGGTAGCATCAAAACAACCCTGTTCTTCGCCTTCCTATGACCACTTTCTCACAGTCCTTTTTGTTACAGGTAGTCTCTGGACAAGGGGTTTGTATTCTGAGCAGAGAAAAACAAGGTTGTGATCTGATTTACCCAGAGGAGGTCTTGCTTTGGACATATATGAATCCATGACATTTGTGTAAAACAAAGCCAATGTCTTGTTTTCTCTGGTAGAGCAGCTGACAAACTGCTGAAACGTTGGCAGTGTAGCATAGAGAGAGAGGCGTGATTAAAATCACCAGATATTGCCACAAAAAAAATTGGGATGTTGTGTCTGCATCTTAGTAACAATGGGACTGATGACATCACAAGCATTGTCAGCAACGGCTGAGGGTGGAATGTAAACAGCTACCAAACCAACACTGGTGAACCCTCTTGGCAAATAATATGGACGAAAACTTACTGCCAATAGTTCAATGTCTGGACTGCAGAGACGACACTTCACAGTAACATGTCCTGGGTGACACCATTGGTTGTTGACAAGCTCTGCCAATCCACCTCCATTCCTTTTCCTGCTACTCTTTAAATGTCTGTCTGCTCATATAGTCAGGAAGCCTGGCAGAGAGTAAAAGACGTAATACTGCATTCCTGATGCTCTTGCTGAGTCCTTATCAGGGCTTGAAGTTCATCCAACTTGTTAGCTAACAATCTCACATTGCCCATTATGATGGATGGCAGAGATGGTTTGAATATCCTCCTTCTCTCTCTCCTCTTTGCTCCTGCTCTGCATCCATGAAGCCTCCTTCTCAACTCCTCTGGGATTTCTGGCTTCAGTTGTCATATTATTTCTGCTTTTGCAATGTTAATCAGCTGCTCCGTGTTGTAAACCACCCTGTTGCTATGGTTATGCATCATAACAAAAGAGCAAAATATAGAAAAGGTATTGGGAAAAATCAATCCAGCTGCACAGCATCCAAGACAAGAAGGAATGGTTGTCCAAGAAAAGCATGAATTAAATTTTGAAAAAATGAAAAAAAAAAAAAAGAAGAAAAAAATCTCAATGAAAGTTACAGAGCTACTCCAACGTGCTGCCACCCTGAGCGGTCAATTCTAGAATTGCATGGGCCTTGTTACTATGGACCAAAATTACTGGAACGAAAGCTGAGTGTTGCCACATGAACAACTGCAGGAAGCAGACAGCACCCATTCCCTCCATAAATATTATTATTTTTGTGTGGTTTTCTCATGATGAAATAATTATTTTGTTGTGACATAAAAGCACAAATAATTATCTCATCATATTGGGATCATTTTTGCATTATCTTCGGACAACAACAATAGTTTTCTTGTTATAATGAGATGATTGTTTGGGTCGGAAAAGTTTTGTTTTTTAGTTTAAAGTGATTATGATTTCTCATCTGTTCAGTCCTTCTGAATCTCCATGTTTCTGACCAGGTAAGCTTTCAACATAGTTTTCTGGAGCTACATATGGAGATGAGCCAGGATGGTGCATCTGAATGCTACCTGTAAACCTCATAAGTGATACTAAATTGGCTGTAAAAGAATTGTCTGTGAATCTGTTTGTGTTTTTTCCTCTCTGAATATGATGATGATTGGACCTTATGGTTATTTCTGTAGCTAATACATTATCCATTCACAAAACATCCTTTTGTACCACAATATGCCACACAAAGTTTGAAATAAAATGTATTTTTTAGCAAAGTGGGTTTTCTTTTTATTACAATCCAAAACAAAACGGTTATAAAAGCTTCATATCAATAATTAATGTTCTTAGGAGGAAAAGAAGTAAATGAATGGAAAGTTTTTTTTTCAACAGTCAATACAACAAAGAATGGGAAACAAGTTCAAATTGCGAAAAGTACTGCAGTTTATTTTCAATCTTTGTGCTTCTAGGTTCTCTTGGTATTCCGGCGATGCTTTGTCTGCAGCCTTGAGCTTGTTTTAGGAAGTCTCTGTTTCTTTGGTTGCCTCCGAGAAGATTTGACCTGCTTTGGTTGATCCCTCTGTGTCCTTTTTGCCTTCACTGGTGGCTTTTGAGGTCGTATAGTTTGGTTCTTTGTGAGTTGAGGTATCTTCCTGGCTGGTTTTTGGGACATTCCTCTGGGTTTAGGTGTCTGTTTTCTTTGTTTCTGGGAGCTTCCTGCTGCCCTGCCAGTATTTCCTTTCATTTTTTGTATTCTGCCTCTGGCTTTGGTCATCTTTTTGAACGTTTTCTGTGGCCTTGTTTCTTTTTCAGGTGATCTTCTGGCAGGAGTCTTCTTCTTCGACTCCTGTGTGGGCTTCTGAGATGTTGCTGTGTTCTTCTTTGCTGTCGTTGTTTTCATTACCTTCTGTTTTGAAAGAAATAAAAGGTGTAAGATACAACTTATTTTATGTTTGACCAAACCTTTAGTCAAATTTTAACACCAGAACATCCTGTGAAAATTAAATAATCTACCTGCAGAACTGAAATGAACCTGTCACTCAGTGAAAGGAGCAGATCCAGTTTTTACCTTATTGTTGAGTCTGACTGAGGTGTTTCTTGTAGTTCGCACCAGTGTGTCTTTGTTGACCAGCCGCTCCGTCACCAACTTAACCTGCCGGTTGTTCTTTGCAACATCATAGCCTTCGTCGGCCAGTGTCTGCTTGAGCTCGGCCATGGAGATGCCACCTCTGTGTTTGCACTGCGAGACCATGTTGAGGACGAGCTTGGAAGCCTGCTGCTTCGAGAACTTTGCCTTAGGTGCGTTATCATCCTTCTTTTCAATCTGTTGCTTGAAAAGACGAACGGGAGTCTCTGAAACATGAGAAGGTTTAAATTCTAGTTAAGTACATGTACTTTTAATTTGTATTGTTAAATAACTGAAAGATGAGTAAAATATCAACAATTTAGGAGTCAAATAGTAAAGTAAAGGATGACAAGTTTAAGAATTGTGAAATGTTCATTTCTAAGCAGTTTAAGATGTAGTTGGAAGGAGATAAACATAAAAATTTAAACTCTACAGGTAGCTGTGTAAATTTGGTTATATGTTAAATCAGTTGAGCTAAAGCTACAGCCTCAACAGTTAACCTGTAGCTTTCCTTAGATTTTACTTACTTGGCAGTGAAACATTTTCTTTTCCTGCTAGCTCTTCCTGAGGCTGAATGACTCGTTTCAGTAGCCGGCCCAACCGTTTGGCTCCTGCTTTTCCAAGGCCTCTTCCAGTTGGGTTTTTAGATGGATTTTTCTGCTGTTTCACACTATCTGAAAGTGTTTTCTCTCTTGTTTTAAAACAGATGGAAGCATTTTCTTCAACACCTCCCTGTAAAGCTGTTTTTGCTCTGTTTTTTCTCCTCATTTTATGAAAGTTTTAGACGGTTTTATAACCCAGAAAGAAATCTAAAATATGGAAATTGCTTACTGTTGACATTAAATGACTAGATTTTTTTTCAAAATCATGTTTTGTTGCATTTGAAAAAAAACAGCACTTTTGTATGGTTGTTTTACAAATCTGTTCCCATAGCAACTTAATAACAGCTGTAATTAAACTCATTTAAGATTTGCTAGAGCTATTTCAAATGGTGCATGAACCATTTAGTGTGTTTGTGTTCAATTATAATAAACTGAGGGTGATTCCATAATTACAGTGGCTCCTGAATTTTTTTTAACCCCTGTGCAAATTGGGCTTTTGGCAAATCATACAAACTAGCAACTTTTTTCAATAAACAAACTAAACAAGAACCATTTACATAACTCAACACAAACAATGTTACATATGGTGTCTACAAATTAAACATGAAAATGCAACTTTTAACTTTTTTTCAGTTCTGCAGTCTCAGACTTATTCAACCCCTTCATGACAACCATCTTGAGCAATTAGAGCATCATTTTGCTAGTATGACCCAATGCGATTTTCTCCTGCATCATCTTGCCATCCTCATGCTGCAGGTTTCCATTTCCAGAGCAAAGCAGGCCCAGAGCATCACTGACTCACTGCCATGCATCAGCCAGGGTTTTTTTCCCCCCATCATACTGCATGGTTCATCCTCCCCTCTTCAGACATACCGCTGATCCAAAAAGTTCCTGTTCTGATTTATTTCTCAGCAAAACAAAATCTCCAAAACCTCTTTAGTTGATTTAGATATTGTTCTTCAGCTTTTGAGTCATTAGTAGTGTATGATTTAGAGTTCAGTTATGGAGCCCTTCAGCTTTTATTATGTGCCTCACTGTGGAAATAAACTCCAGTGGCTGCTGCCACCATGTCTTTCTGTAGGTCTTTACCATTGAGTCAATGGTTTTTCACCACCCTTCCTTCTCAGGAATCTGGCTGGAGCCACTAATATCTTCTTTCTGCTGTGTGAGATGATTGTAGATTTCAGGAGAAATAGGGTCAGATCAAACCCTATTTCCATCATGGGAGAAGAAGTAGAGGTGGTTGAGGAATATAAATACCTTGGTGTTCATCTAGACAACAAACTTGACTGGAGACTCAACAGTGAAGCGTCTACAAGAAGGGACAGAGCAGACTGGACTTCTTGAGGAAGCTAAGATCCTTCAAGATTTGTGGCAAGATGTTGCAGATCTTCTTTAAGTCTGTTGTTGAGAGTGTCATCTCCTCTGCTGTCATCTGTTGGGGCAGCACCATCAGAGCCAGAGACCTAAAAAGGCTTGATAAAGAAGGCTGGTTCTGTTCTGGGAACAACTGTGGAACCTCTGGAGGTGATGATGAAAAGAAGGATTTTGCATAAACTTAAGAAAATTATGAACAACCCTGGCCATTTTCTTCATGAGACTGTCATTAGAAAACAGAGTCTCTTCAGTCAAAGGTATCTGCAGATTGATTGTAAAACGGACTGCGACAGGAGATCTTTCCTGCCCACAGCCATCACAATCTATAATAACTCCTTAATTAAATGAGTTACATCAACATTTAATTTCCCTTTGGGATCAATAAAGTATTTTTGAATTTAATTGAATTGGGAACAGTAAGTGTCTTCACTATCTCTATGTATTCATTTGGTTTTTAAAAAATTAATTACAGAGCATTGAACCTCATTTTCTGTCTTGCACAAAATCTTGGAGAACACCTCTCTCATCAGAACAAACAAAGATGTCCAGGATATAGTTTTATTCCCAAATAAACTCATTTTATCAGTTTTAACATAGATACATTTATTTGTGCTTAGAGGCCCAAAGAAGTAAAATTATGTCATCATTCTCATTTTTATGAGATGTGCCTGGATAAAATGCAATAAACAAATTCTTGCTTTGAAACTGATATTATTTACAGCAGACAGTTTACATTAAACAGGTAGTTTACATTTCCTTTGTTAAAACTTTCACCACTGAATAAAAGTGATATTAATAAAAATAAATAAATAAATAAATAAAAAATGATGTTAATTTGTCATTCAAACCAATCCCAAACCACTTGTGCAAGTAATGCAGTTTGCATCATATTAGAAAAACAACCAGGGCAACCAGGGCTAATAAAAAAAACTGCATTGTTGAAGTATATATATATATATATATATATATATATATATATATATATATATATATATATATATATATATATATATATATATTGTATAAAAGTTTTAAAAACACTAGTGTATGGTCAGCATGCTTGTGATTGGTCCTGCTCAGCTTTAACTGAGCACTGTGGGCTTGTTGGACACAGATCAGACATGGCACACATGACTGGGACCAAGAAGGAGGGGTTCAAAGGCATGGATTCACTGTATGGGTCAGTGTCACAGCTGACCTGCAGAAGAATAAATCATTACACAATTAGTGGCTGAAAAATACAAGATAAGACGGCAGGGAAGTTAAGATAGTAATAGAGAGTTTCTTTCTTTCTTTCTTTCTTTCTTTCTTTCTTTCTTTCTTTCTTCCTTCCTTCCTTCCTTCCTTCCTTCCTTCCTTCCTTCCTTCCTTCCTTCCTTCTTTCCCTCCATCCATCCATCCACCCATCCATCCATCCACCCATCCATCATGTACCATTGTAGTGGGGTGTTAGTTTAAGAAAGACTAATAAAGTTACCTGAGAGAAAGATCTGAAAAACAGCTCAGTGTGATGCAACCCTGAAATCGAGGTGTCCTCAGGATTCTGGCTTAGAATATGATGATAGGCCTGAGGAAAGAGGTAGAAAAAAATGTAAATGGATTGACCTAAAGTGTTTCCCACCAAAACTCCATAGTTTTAATATGCTCCCTTACCTCCAGTGCCACCTGCAGTGCAGAGTATTGCAACCATATCTCCTCCTGCTGCGCTGCTGATAGAATAGACGCCCCAACTCGTTCTGCGTTTTTGGTTGCATTGAGGTAGTGAGTCCATATACATTCTCCCACAGCATGCATAGTCTCATTGTGAGAGTAAACTACAACAGGACAGACGTCATAATTCAATATTGACAAAACCTATACATTTTTAGACTATTACTATGGTCATACAATGGAAAAATGGATATTGAACACATCAATGTTTTTCTCTGTAAATATATTTCCAATAGGGCGCTTACAATGAAATTCAGACCGCATGTCAAGTAATCTACACATACAAAGAAATTAAAAATAAATTAGTCTGTTAGAAAATTTATCTAGAATATAAATTCACCATAAATCAGCCACAACAAGGAGCTCCTCAAAAGATTTCTAACAAATGAGTCAAAAGAACAGCTGCCAATGACCACTTTCAGAGAGTCTTAGAAAGGTCTGGAATTAGCATGTGCAGTTCTTCCATTAAAATAATAAACAACATGCTCATTAACAATGGCCTCTATGGACACTGACTGCGCAAGACTCCACTGCTGAAAAAAAACATGCATATATTCTGCACACCATGTTCAGAAGAGGGATGATACTGCACATCACCCCAAAAACACCTCATAAACAATGAAATTTAGAGTCAGGAAATCCTCAGAGCCGCTCTTGATAACAATCTAAAGATGAATTGAGGCTTTTAAGTAAGACAGATCCCAAAGACATAGTCAATAAAACTCTCACCCAGTTTCAGAAATTAAAACATAAAGCTACTAGAATTGCCCAGTCAATCAGCTGACTTGAATCCTTTAAAAGGGGCTGTATTATGTATAGTCCAGGCCTATAGTGCCATTTTATAGCACAATCAAGTAACTATGTTACCTTCAGTTGTTACAAAAATGCTGTATATATCATACATAACTTTGAAAAAATTTGACTTTGCAATTTGACTCCCTGAAATTGGGCCTCTGTCTCTTTAGGATGATTCTACTCTTTCCAACACTGCCTTCAACTTGTCATCACAACAATGCTCCTCCATTATTCCGTTTACAACCGTTTTTAGGAGCATTGTACTGAGAAGTGGGTCGTATAATAAGCTCAGCAGATGTGCTAATTGCTGCTGCCACTAGTCTGGGGGAGCTGTGTGGGGGATGCACATGGGAAGCACGGGGAAGAAGTGTTGTGTGAGGCAAAAGCTCAGCTGAAGACTGCAGCTCCGAGGAGGAGTATGTGGAATAGGCGGCACTTTGTGAAAGCAAGCATTTAGGTACCACAAATGGCTGCTACCAGAGATTAAAGGATTTCTCAAACATGCATGAATGAATCAAGGCAACACTCCAGGTATGGTTTTGATGAGGGAACAACATTATAACATGTAAAGCTAAAAAAAAAAAAAAAAAAAAAAAAATCAATTTTACATAATATTCCCCCTTTAACAATTTATGGAAAGAACTGAATATCACAGTGCAAAGATGGTTTGGGACCATCAAGATTTAAAATATTTTTTAGGCACTAGTGACCTTTATTTAACAGTAATTGGACAGGAAATAGGGAGGAGAAAGAAGGGGAAGACATGTAGCAAATGGCCCAAGAACGGGAACCAAACTCAAGACAACTGTTGAGGATTGTAGTCTCTGCACATGGTGCGCACACTCTACCAACTGAGCCACCCAGCGCCCCAGGCCCTTCAAGAGAGTTTGTGTGAAGGATGGGTCAAAATCACACCTGCTCAATGCATCCGATTAGTTTCTCCATGCAGAGGATGTCTTAAAGCTACTAATACCAACATATGCTTTCCTACAATACACTGAGCTAATTTCAGTAAGCATCTTCAATAATTATTCCCGATATCTTCCAAAAACATTTTCTAATTGCGTTCAAATCTTAACTTCTACACTATATGTGTTGGAGCTGTAAATATTACATTCTTCTCTCAGTTTTGTTGAAAATCTGAATGTGTAGTCGTGAACATAAAATATAGCATACCTCAAGACCAAACATTAAACATGAAGTCAAAAACACAGATCAAAGCAGACATGTAAACTTTTCTTACTCTCAGGCAGAAGCAGATGAAAGATGTCTTTAGCAACAAGGAAACCCACTGCACCATAATTTATGGCCCTGTTCACAAGAAAAGAAATGACTTGTTGTAATCAAATCAGTGAATAATACATTCAGCAATGTTTTTACCTGAACACATCTTACTTTGGATAGGAGGGATGGAAAAGAGGGGGGATGAACATTCCCATTGGAAAGAGAAGCCCATTGCTCACTAGAGAAGGTGCAACAGACAGACTGAAATAAATGTGAGAGGATTATTGCATGCTTAAGACCTTATCCAGAATTTATTAATTAAATGTCATAACGGAGAAACTTACATGTCGGCGGCCTCAGTCTGAGTAGCCAGGAGTTTACTACGTCTCTTCTGCCACAGGGATAGTAGCTGAAGGTAGTTGGAAAAGAAGCCACTGGAGCTGACTGTTACCTGAAATCATAGATGTTGTTGGGTCAGAGGTTATTTTCTTTATCTCTTAGCAGTAAAAGATGTCTTGCATTGTCACAACTCTGCCTTTGAGCAATAGCTCTAAATAGTTCTTTGGATTTTGTGATTTGTTATTTGGACATTGGATGTTTTTTTTTCTAACTGTCTGCCCAGTATCTGACCATTTTCAAAGGGATATTTTTTGTTTCTTAAGCATCAAGTCAAACCTTTGAATCGGGATCCCTGAGGGATGTTCTCAACTAGTTGTTGTCAACTTCTTCATTTTATTGATGCTTTAAGGACACACTGCACAATGTTATTATGGTCATGTATAGTGCCATGTCTAAGTATTCATAACCCTCAAACTTCTTTCCATTTTGTAAGGTTAAAACCACAACCAAACCCACTGAGCAGTGCACAGTTATGAAGTGCTAGGCCAATGATTTCTGGTTTCTTTCTTTCTTTGTTTTCTAAATGAAAACCTTATAAGTGTGTTCAGAGTATTTTAAGGTATGTCTCTACAAAGCTAAGCAAACCTAAAGAATTAAAATTCTGTCCATTTAAGAAAAATAGTTCAAACTGAGTAAGATTTGATGGAGGATGTCTGTAAACAGCAATTTTTAGACCCTTTCTATAGATACTCATTTGGGTTTAGTTAAGGACTTTGACGGGTCAATTCTAATACACAAATTCTTTAATCTAAAGCAGATTCATATCATCCTCCGCTGGAAGGAAAACTTCCTCACCTGACTCAAGTTTTTTTTTCACCCACTTCAGTCCCTTCCCCCAATCTTCATATTGACTCTGACCAGTTCCATTGCTGAAGAAACATATCCCCGTAACATAATGCTATCATTACCATGCTTTCCTGTGGGGATTCTGTGTTCATGGTTATGCACAGTTTAAGTTTTTCAATACCCATGGCATTGGGTAGGCCATTAAATTCACTTTTGGTCTCATCTGACCATGTTTGCAGTGTCCTCTACTGGCAAACTCCAAATGGGACTTCCTACAGCTTTCTTTCATTTAAAAATGTGTTCGTGTTTCTCCTCCATAAAGACCAAGTTTGTGGAATACACAAGTACTAGTTGTCTTGTTGGCAGATTTTCCAACCTGAGCTGTGGACTAGGCCTGTATAACAATAGGAAAACATGCAATATGCGATAATATTGGTGAAGGGTGCAATAATGACATGATTAGTGATATGTAAATAAATAAACTTCATGCTTTGGGTTCTGAGCACCCTTAGACCTCAGATAATGAGTAGCCCATACAGCTACTGTAAAATAGTTTATTATTTCTATCTCCACAACAGGGTTCTACTAAAAACGTTACTTCTGCTGCTGTTTTGGCATTGAAACAAGTTAACTGTAGTTTCTTCATGATTAAATCACCCTATCACCTCTTTATCTTCCGAAACCTTTAATGCTGCATTTGGTATTACCAAATATGTTACAGACATACAGAGACTGAATGCACGCTACTTAAATTTTTCACACAGTAATATTGTGATAACGACTGGTAGACTTGCAGTGCCTTGATCTTCATGAGATGGACTCTATTAACTTATTAGGTGCTTTCTAAACGCAGTTGGTTGGATTAGATTTTATGTAGTGGAACCAGATTAAAAGGGGCTGATTATAGATCCACAGGAAACTTGGAAGTCTGTGTATCACAATTAGGTGCTAAAATACATTGGTGTTTGAGGTTTTAATGTGAAAATGTGTAAAAAGGTTTAAAGTGTTTAAATATCTTTGCAGGACACTATGCAGAAATAGAAGTCCAAAGAGAGACTCCGAAAGACCTCAAGAGAGATAGGCACAAATAACAAGAACAGTTGGTTACTTAGAAACAAATTATACAGAATTTAAAATTAGTTTTTAAAATCAGTTTTTAAAATTTGCTGTTGTTTACCTCAGAGAATAATGGGTCAAGATCATCTTTGTCAGAAATCTCCTTTGAGGACCATAATCTTGGAGGTGAGAAGTAAATCTGGAGACAGAAAAGCCCTGATAATTGTAAAACTGAAAAATAAGACAAAATGCAGATTCATACAAATGTAGATATTTGTATTTCCTTTTCACCTTGTCAATGAATTGCTGAAAAGACTGTTGATCTTTCCACCTGAGCTCATTTATTTTGAATATGAAAGCAAAAAAGACGTTTTCAATAATCTCTTCTGTCTGTTGTTGGGGGAAAATAAACTGGGTTAGATGCAAATTTAATTTATTTAATCAATTCATTATGTGTCATTACGTCATTTCACCTCTTGACGTGCAATCCTCTCACTGAGAAGATGTGTAAGAACTGAATCAAATCCTCTTTCAGTCTCCAGAACGCAGTATTTCCAGCGAGGGACTTCCTAGTAAAAAGCCCCAACACATGAGTCAATGAATTCACACTTCCATTTTTGTTTTTATTTAAGCCATGCTGTCTGACCTCTTCAGTGTTTCCCAGTGCCAAAGACAAATTCTTTGCCGTTTCAGAAAATCTGGAATCCATGGCGGGCATCAGGGTGTGCAACAGATTCAGGACCATATAGGTGTGAAGAGTAAAACTTAAAAAAAAGCCAATTAAACCAATTAACAAAAAGTACACTGAGATGCTAAGATCCTGTTTTAATAACTTAATGTTACCTGTTGGTCATTTCAGGCTTGTGCAACCATTTGTTGATGATGCGGGACATTTGAATGATGTAAGGTAAGTTGTGTAGGAGGACATGATCATCTTCTGTGAGGGATAGTGGATGGAAAGCAGCCTGCAGACAGCCCAACCAGTCAATAGCAGGGGCCTGGCTCTGTGGGAGAATATTTGTTTTCATCGGTGAAATCATGTGTCCACAGAAAGCAGTCATTGCTACCACTGGTAATGTTTTACAAGCCTTAAAGTGGATTTTTTTTATCTGCCGAGCCTGTTGTGCCATTTGTGCACTACTACTCTACATATTATCACTGGATGTACTTTACTCTGTTCTAATATATAAACATTACCTACTGTGAGTATCAGCTTAAGTTTTGTAATGAAAAAAATATTTGGAAAAGTGTTACAGTTATGTTGTTTATCAAGTTATCTTGTCTTTTTCATTTTGAAGAGCAGCTAAGAGAACTTGCCTGTCTTATACATCCTATTTATATGCAAGGAAAGTCATGGATTCCTAGTTAAAAATTAGTTGGCTTTCTGATCATTTCATATGTAGTGATCAGAAAACATCACATCTAACCTTTCACACACATGTAAACTGCCTTCACCAAGTCCTTTTAAAATATCCTTAAGGACTCTTTAAATTAGTCTTAAAAACTTTTTATCCTATGCAGATGGTACCATGGATCTCTAACATATGGCATGGTGGGTTCAAATTTAGTCCTGACTGAATGCCTGTGAATATGTGTCAAAGGATGTTTTATAAGAATAAGTTAAAGTCACAAAAGCTTTGAAAATTATTTCCTCGGTCATCCTGAATTGAAACAGTAGTTAACTGCGGACTCTTTATTTAACAGAATCATGAAATGTTTGAAACCTTGAAGCCTGTGCCAGAACAGACCAGACTTGTACCTGTAGTTGTCTAATGGTCATTCGCTGATAGAGCTGTCCTTTTAACAGGCGGTACTGCAGAGGTGAAGCAGCAACAGCGAGCTCCGAGGACAGAGAGATGAACGTGCCAACATGGACCATATTCATGGACGGCGGGGATCCCAGGAAAGCCAGATAGCTCTGACATGATGCCAGGAAGGGACGTAAAGTCTGCATTCAAATATACTCTGTTAGATTAAACACATTGACTTTAATCTGGGAAATATCTTCTTCAGGAATCATAACATGGATGACCAACCTCAGTTTTAGCCTTTGACGTCTCCGTTTCATTGTTCCATTCAATTGGGATCAAAAGATCCGGCTGATCAATCTGTTGATAAGAGGATGCTTGAGTTAAAGCAATAACATCATTCTCACTTTGATCAGATCATCTCCAAAATTACTGTGACAGAAGTGTCAGTTGTCTGTACGTTGAAACATTTGGGTTATCATAATAAGACGAATAAGATACTGGCCTGAATGTATCTCTTGGTCCTGTTGCTGGCAGCTTCATTCGGGTCTTTGCCCACATAGAGGTTGAAGAATGGAAATGTCCCATATTGTCTCATTAGCAAACCGAGGGTGTAGTTGAAATCAGTCTTATTCCACTGCCCAGACACTGCCCAGCCTCCCAACTGTATAAAGACAGGAAACAGAAGTTTGAGAAAAGCAAGAAAAAGTATAATAAACGTTGTCATATAATTGCATTGACTGAGTGGGTGGGCTCAGGTTTTAGATCTGAAGTAGTTCTGTGATGCTGCAGGGAAGAATTGATTTGCTTTGTTGTCTCATATTGTAAAATATCTTATGATATGAAAAAAATTTGAAAGGTTTTTTTATATTAAAGGTGGGAACAAAGGTTTGAAAATCTGGTATTCTTGTGACAAACTGAACTGACATTTGTGTCTGTTTTTTAGTATTTAACTACTGAAACAAGAATGCAATTACCACTACAAACAGGCTACAAATAGCCTATCAGTTAGAAAACAAAGGAACCGTCTTTAAACATGTTTTAAAAGACACACAATGTTCATACCTTCTGGATGAGCCTGAGGAAGGGCTTTTCCCCTGCAGCTTCTAAAGACCTGGTGTCTAAGCAGGAATGGTAGAAGTCTTTTGTCTTCTGAACAGCCGAGCTGTTTGAACTGTGGTTGGTCTCTGATAGACAGATAAACAAGATTTAAATCAGCATTTTTAAGGTATTTTAATCTTTACCCCTGCTCAGACACTCTGTATTAATTATCTTACTACTTCCTATGAAGGAAACAAACTTCTCCTCTGAATAAAGCTGCAATCACCATATTTGACAGAAGGGATGATACTGAGGAGGTGATGCTCCAAGCCTTGTCTACTAACCACACATCCTATGAAGTCATAACCACAGAGGTGAATATGCAATATATTGCCAAATGGATTGGATCTCTTGCTTTCACACATACATGATCTTTAATACAAAAGCTGTGATGTTTCTGCTGGCCCACACTTTGTAGCTACAACAGTGTTAGCTCTTCTGGTATTCTTGAACACAATGATATGGAGCAATTACCTTAGTTTATGTAGATTTTGTTTTATTGTGGCATTAAAGTGTCTTGGTGAGTTTTACTATATTTTCAAAATTTTTTTGTCTGTTTTGGAGAAAAATTACCACACCTCCATTAAAGCACAATTTGCCTTGCTGTCCTGCTGTATTTAACCTATGTATTTCTTTTGTATGCCTGCCTCGTGTCAATGTTGGGTCCTGCTCCACAAAACATGAAAGATGGATGTTCACATGGACACAGCAGAGGGAAAGATTACATTGTTCAAATGTCTTGGCCAGGAGGCAGAAAATAATGTCTCACTCGAGGTTATCAGGAACCTTGGTCCCCTTTATGGGGCCAAATTGCATCTTGGCTTTTCTCCACGGTTGTAGCCACAGCACCCACAGCTATCTTCAAGCCTTCTACCCGAACACTCACCGCCTTCCCCACAATACCTAGCTCAACTACATAGATTCAGCACAAACTCCATGCCTCTCCACCAGTCTCGGAGCCTTTCTTTATCCTTTTGATGGTCTGGTCAACAACGCACATTCTTTCTGCGGAACACTGACCGGAGCTTTCTTTTTTCTCTCCAAGGGTCTGTCAGGTGTTATGCTGCCAAATCCACAGGTAAAGTCCCAGTTCAAACATCTTTCTCACCCCAGTGGCAGCCAGCTCCAGTGAGGTTGTATGCACTGCCACCTACCGCACCTTCTTGTCTACCAGCATCATTGTTACTTTGCGGTTCTTCATCCCCAGAGTCTGCACCTCCTCTTGAAAGCCACCAGCATCATGAATTGCAGCAGAGGCATCGGCTTTCTAGTTTTCAGGGGTGTCTCTGAGATCATGGTTTCCAGCCTTGTCTCTGGGTTCAAGGATTACATATTCTGAACTATCATCTTTTCTATTTTTACCTCCATTATCTCAATCATTATGCTCTGATATATTATCTTTATTTACAGAGTTTCCTCCAATATCTCCATCTGCAGTACCATTGTTGTTTCCCTCAGATTATCCCAGGTGCACCTTAATGTTGGTGGATAATCAGATCAACAAATCACACAGCTGCACACATTAAAGAATGACATAAAGCTTCAGAAGGTTTCCTACCTAAAATCCCTCTGAGATACTGCAGCAACACAGTTTTTCGGCTCAGATTTGTATCTTCTCTCAGTCCTTTGTGTTCTATTTTATTTTGTGTGTCCTTTTCTGCTGACCTAGCCAAAGGGTTTTGTGAATGACCCCGTATACCGTGACTTCTTTTTTTCCCTTCGCTCTTGAGTGGGAGTGTTTTTGAACCACACGTGGACACAAAGTAATCACAGGGCTGGGTGAAGGGGTCAGTGGACATGGCCAGACGAGCAGCAGCCCACTGACAGGCTGTAGAAACACACGGGGTTACTGTAGGACAGAGTTAAAGGAGAGTTAGACAATCCATTTTAATTTGTTGTTTCTCGTTGGTGTGCTACAGTGTGATTCTGGAGGCCTACCATGTGCTGCATTGTTTCCACTCCCTGTGTGCAGAACATGGTGAATGTAGTAGACTAGTCCCAGAATGGCAATTCCTATAAAAAATACCAGAAGAAGACCGAACAGTCTCTGATGTGTCACCCACACTGACTTTTCTTGACGCTCAGTGTTTACTAGTTGTTGCTGCCCAGGCTGGAGGGGGTTCTGCTGCTGGAGCTGAGGTGGAGGCTGTAGTCGACTCTCAGGTTCTGGATGTGACTTTGAGTGGTCCGACTGCTGAGGCTGGAATACGGTGAAGGAAACAAAACTGTAAGAAGCTCTATCGAAACACTCAAAACTAACACTGACTTGCAAAAGTATTCACACCTCTGCAACATTTCCATGTACAGAAGCCAATGTGAAAAGCATAATGTTGAAGTGAAGTTAAATGTCTGAAAGATGTGGCTTGCCTTCATCAGTCCCTTTATGCTCTACCCCTAAATAACACTATCGACACTGCGATACATGGTGGTGGCAGCATCTTGTAGTGGGGACACTTTTTTTCAGCAGGGACAGGGAACCTGGAGTTAATGGGGAAATGCATGGATCTAAAAACAGGAAAATCATGGAAGAAAACCTGTTAGAGCAGTTGTCTCAAATTCCATGTTTCGAGATCCCCTGTACAAAAATGTTCTGACATGTCCCAGTTCCAACACACAAGAATCAAATGAACAGCTTATTACTGGGCTTCTGCAGAACATGAAGGCATACTGAAAGGTAAATCAGCCTTTTGATTCAGGTGTGAGTAGAAATGCATTTCAATAGTTGCTGAACAGTAGCTCTCAAGGAGTGGAGCTGGAGACCCCTTTACAGGCTGCAAAAGACTTGAGACTGGGGAGTATTGTTTGTCTTCCAGCAGGACAATGACCTTAAACATACAGCAAGAGCTGCAATGGAATGGTTTAGATCAAATCATTTTTATATGTTAGAAGGAACATATACTTCCAAACGTATGGTCATGTGTTCTTTGTGTAATTTATGATGATTATGTCTTACAGATGACAAAAAATGACAATACAAACAGTCTCTCTCTAAATATTTTTAGAGAAACCAACAGCTGTGCAAGCTGTTGGTTTCTTCACAGAGTTTATAAATAACATCCTGTTGCAATAATGCATTTTCATAACTTCCTACATGTTCAATTTGTGTGCTGCTGTTTCAGCTTGGAGGACAGCATTCCAGTAACAAGCTGATCATCTTTCCATAGTGCTTTAGTCCATCCACCAGATTTTTATTTAAAATGTTCTGGTATTTCAAAGAGTCAATGTTGCTATAGATTCTAACATGGCTCAAAGGGTGTTTAGAAGAGAACTTGGCCCACAGCATCACAAATCTTCCTCTATACTTAAAAGCAGGCCAAACACACAATTCCAGTTAAAGTTCCACAGCCGTTTAGGAAACCCAACAAGTTTACGTTTGTAATGGTAGACCAGACTCGGCTTTTCCTGGCATAACTCTCATACAATCCAATGCTGCCAACACATAGCATCTTATGGAGACTTGATGATCCCAAGACACTACACTTTGCTACTTACCTCTTACAGTGAGCTTTGGAGATTTTTTCCAAATCTCTTAATATCCTCAATACTTTAAACTGGGGTCAGCTTTTTTGTCACTGTTCCAATCGTTTTAGTCTTTTAAATTATTACTCTGACTTCAGATGTGAGCCACTTTTAACCAGAAGCTATTTTCTTGTGACAATTTTCTGACCCATGATCAACACACACCTTACTTAAATGTCATGTTTTCTTGTCTTCACCATTCTGAAGAGTGGCTAAGAGAAATAAGCCATGCCATGTTTACACTTCAGAGAAACAGGAAGTCATAGATTACCAATATATCCAGAGGCACCGACAGATCTAAAGCACACATTAAAGAAAAATATAAGTCCCATATATTTTATAGGAATTCCTCGAGGTACCAGCTGGAGGCAACACAATCAGTATTTCTAATTATTTCTCAACATAGGATATTTTTTCACTACTGAATACATTTTCTCAAATAAAAAGTTATATTCCCCCCCCCCAAAAAAAAATAAAATAATTGTGTGGGATCAGGTTGCTGCAATGAAAACAGATTTATTATAAGACTTTCTTAAACAACATTTTTACCAGAGTTGCTAATAATAAGTATGAAATGTGCTGTGGACAGAGGGACACAAATAAAGTTACACCTAATATTTGCCGTGTTTAAATGTTTTTACCAAAAGTGAATTTCATAAAATGTTTGAGTCTTTACAGCAATTTTTTACAGTTCAATATGGCCAATTTGTTTAAAAAAAAAAAAAAAAAATCTCAAATTTTTTAGTAAACCCATCCTAAAAATTGCTGACCTATTATTTTTGTTCACGTACTCTTCAGCGAAGTGTTGGACCACACCAAAGTGGTTTATTTTTTAACCTCTGGGAAAAAAACAAAAACTTTCCACCACCAGCTGACGCCAACTACTTTCCATTTGATCTCAACTGTCCTTTAGAGCATTTAACAGCATTTCCTATTTTTTGTTTCATTTCCCTAATTTTCAGAAATGAATCTTCTGAATTCAAAATACATTTTGTTCTTTAAGAAAAATAAAATAAAATAAATCACAAATTTGGTGTGATTTGGCATACGTTTATTTGTAAGTAATAATTTTTTTTTTTACAAAGTTAAATTTTGCTACAGGTTTTCTGCTGATGAGGTTGTATTAGAAGTGATCGTCAGGTGTTTTCCAGAATAAACTTTTTCCCATTAAATATTTAACTTTTGTTTAAATGGCTGACACATTCTTGCAAAAGTTGGATCATAACTTCTTACCAAGCAGCATTATTACCATTTAGACAGTTTTAGAGATCTTACCTGAAGCTCGATTGAAGTTTGACTCATTCTTGCCCTGCTTCTGTTGCTGTTATTGCATTTAGGTTTCACATGCACTTTCTGCTGCTGCTGTTGTCCCTGCGTCAAAATGCTGTCATCTCTGCTCTGTATCTCTTTTCATCACTCACTTCTTTCCTCATCTGATTCTCCGATAAAAACAACTCTGCTGGTTTCGTCTTCACCTCCTCTTTAAAATCCAAATAAAGCTGGGACTAACCCTCTGCTCTCCATGGACAGAGTATACCTTTTGTTTTTAGACACGTGCAAAGTAATGATCACGACATGTTTTTTTTTTTTCCGTCTGCTGTATTAAAAAGTGTCAGGACAGAGAGCTGCGACTGGTGAGTAAACACTAACACATCGCTTCTGTTTATACATTGCATTAAGTGGGAGGTAAGCTTGTCTTCCTGGAAAGGACCTCTACGCATTGCAGACGCACATTTGCTATCGTCTTTATCAGTACAGCACATGGCTGGTAGCAACTGATAGAGCGGCCTGGAGGTCCTACTCTGACAGAAGCACAGAAAACAAGTTTCACTGATGTCACATGGCGGATAAACTGGACACTTCTCAAATATAAACATTTAAAAAAAAAAGAAGAAAATATATGCAGAAATTTGGTAATAAGCACTTGTTTTTTAATTTGATCTTTTGATACAGCCAAGAAAGAGAGAAGGGACTAGGGCTAAATGATGGGGTTTTAACATATTCTTATGTATCAAATGTATAAAAAAAAAAAAAAAAAAAAAAAAAAAAAAAAAAAAAAAAAAAAAAAAAAAAAAAAAAAAAAAAAAGCTATAGGTAAAGACAAGGCATTCACATGTAATACAATGATGCACAACGTAATGCCAAGTCAATGAAGCATCATACCTAAAATACACAGTGATGGCAAAGACACAGGAACAAGGTTAAAAAACATTGACGCATAATACAGAAGACAAAATACTACGAGTAAAGCATGCATCACTATCATCTTGAGTTCATTCTGGTGTCTGGCTGCACCAGGCTCAATTCAAGCGCAACAAACCGTTTTCCTACTCATACTCAAATTATTTTTCACAACAGCACACAGGTTTACTGGGGTAAAAAAAAAAAAAATAAAATAAAAAAATCAATGGAATACAGTGGAATACTGGAAAAGGAGCATTGCCAAAATAAGAGTGTGGCATTTTATTATTGAAGCACACTGCAGTAGAGTAGGAATGACATTTATGTAACCGACATGAACAAACTCAAGTGTAAAAGGCTGAATAACAAAAATAGTGGTATTCACAACAATAGAACGAAACTGAGCAATACAAATGCCAAGCATGAAATCTAATCTAATCTGTTCTGCTCAGTTTAATTTTGCCATCTGCTTAGAGACCTTTGTGAAATCTAACTGCTTTTACAGTTCCATTATCCTGCTGTCAGACACACATTAATACTTTTTTACATTAGATCCATAAATTACATTGAAGACTTTAAGAAATGCCCACTATTGAAACTACTATAGAGCTATACTTCTTTTTATTCAAAAATGATTATATGCAGAGATTGTTCCGAGTCAAAGTGAAGCTAGAACACTATTTAAGTTCACTATGGCACTGTGCAAGAATATATTATAGGTCCTATTTCAGCCATGCTGCTGACATAACTGGTCTGCTTTTACAAATTTCTGTCCTGCGGCTAAAGGAAACTGTGCTTGGCAAATCTGTGCTCGCCTATTTGTTCATCAGAAGAAATCATGCATCTAAAAATACTTTTTTATTTCGGCTCTGATCTGTTTTAAAGAAATAAGTTGATTTTGTAAATCTGCCCTTATACATATTAACTAAAGAGAATACAAAGGCGCAAGTCAAACGCATGCCTGAAAATTGAGAAATTCACACAGCAAAAGCTCATAGCAACATTCACTGATTTTAAGTGTCTCTAGCAGAGTGAACTAGTTGATACAAGCACTTTTAGTCAGGGAAGCATCGTTAACCTCATTTGCAGGGGCAAAGTCTTAACGATCAGGTCGCTGATGCTTCTCGCTCTGTTGTACAAATCGTAGAGATGCACTGAGAAATTGGCCATCTTTTCAGCTTGAGCTGCTTGGAGACTGAAAACTCTGATCTTTTCCCGACTTTTTGTGAAAGTTGCTACTGAGAAAAGACGACTCAGAGTAAGTTCTATTAAGCATCACTGATGTAAAAACACAAAACATCTAACTAAAGATTAAGGTAAGAAGCTATTTTAAAGGAAACCATTTTCTACAGATGCACGTTTCCGTGTCTGTTCATTCAGGCTGCCACAACAGAAGAGCAGACTTTGGCCGACGCTGGTCATTTCATACTACTGCTGATTTGATCATTTCGTCCCGGCTTTCAAGTACAAAAAATGCTGTCCAACACAGGATGTCAATTTGTTCTAACCTTGGGAACATTTTAAGCTGGCAAAGGCGAATGGTCACAGAACCAACTTTAGAAGATTATAGGAATGCTAAGTGTGTAACAGTATAGTTTATACTTCTGAGCCTCTGTCATGAAGTTAGAAAATGCCAGAGTGAAGTTTAAGATTTAGATTTTCTAGGGAGTGCCCACAGAGTAAAGGCAGTTAGTAAAGGTAACCATACTAAAGCTGCTAAATGCTAATATAACGCATGAAAAGTAGTTTAAATTGTGAACTCTGTACTCATTCTATTTTAAATTAATAACATCCTGTTGTACAGCGACTGCTCTCTCTCACAAACTGTGACATTTCCTCTGCTCCCAATATAAACATTACAGCTAATAGCAGTGGGAAGGCTTGAAAAAATATTTTGAATGCTGTTAATTATAGCTCTTAAAAAACAGAACTCAGAATCTGATAAAATCGTGATAAGCAATGGTTTACAAAAATCGATGCTTGGAAATCGGCCACAGATTTTGGGTCAGTGGGTCGCTAAAAAATCAGTTGTGGATCCAATAACAAAGTTTGAAAGTGTAGGGGAAAAGAAACCAGACAAAGGTCTTAAAATGGGAATATTTCAGTTCTTGGTCTTATTTACAATTTTTAGGAAAGACACAGAGAAAGGCAACTTTAGATTTATCAGATGGCTCTTGTGCAAGTTCTGCTGTAGTTTTAGCGTAAACATTGATTTGGCACATTAAACTATGCTGTAGTATACACACAATAAAAAGCTAGATGGACGATTGATGCTTTGCTGATTTGCAATAATACACAAGGGGCTTTAATTCAGTGCAGAACATTACCTCTGCACTGGATAAAGTGGTCAAAGACGAGAGGAATACTACACTAAATCTGCATGCAAACATACTTTTTCTTTTTTGAAACGATGCAATACATTCTCACACAGACAAACACACCTGCGCACATAAACTAAACAAAGCCCTGTTGCAAAGGCAAATCGGCAACTGAATTAATCCTGTGCTTTTGGGTTTGGTTCATAGTTTAACTGAGAGTTGTGGCAGCAGCCAATCACTGTGCAGCCTGCTTGGCTCGCTTGGTGTGGCACTTCATGCACAGGATCTTTCCATCCAGAGGATAACAGCCGTTTTCATCCGCCTCAATGGAGAGGGGGCGAGCGCAGTCCTGTGGAGCAAATAACACAAGCGTGTATTAACGCTCTCTAGAATATGGCTCTATTCAAAGAATATGCTGGGTTTTAAAGTGACTTACCTCACAGCGGTAACACTTCAGGTGGAAGTTTTTATCGAGGGCCACCACTCTGACCGTTTCCTCACTGCCCGGGTCAGGAATAATGGGTTCATTACAGCTCACACACAGAGGAGAGAAACGTCTGTCAGGAAGAGACACGGAGGGTGTTAGTCGTTTCTCACTGATTAAGAGTAAAACAATATAAAACACTAGTACAACCAAAACAAACGTGCTGTTTATATGATGATCGATTCAGATGGAAACAGGAGGAGATGAAGAATCAAATCCAGTGGAGTAAGCACTTGGCTGTATTAGTTATCATAAAAAGAGGGACTAATTTCAACTAAAAGATGTCCCGATTCAATCCCAGGTGTTGGCCTTGGTTCCCAATCACTGCTTTTTATTATGTTTGGGTTCCCCGATTAAACAGTCTATGAACATTTTGTTGTACTAATGAATCTGGGTTCTTCCCAACAATCTCAGTGTTTTTTAGCGTTTCCAATGACAATCACAGTAAAATAAAGACTGTACTGTCTGCTGCAGCTCCTGGTCTTTGTGTCTCATAGATATTCCAGGAGAAATGCATAAAACGCAGCTGAAACACTTGTCATTTAACTATGCGACATTCCAAGCAAAACTCTCTGGTTATTTCACCCCTTTGCCATTTTGTACCTTTTCAGGTTTTAGTTTTTTTCATAACTCTTCTTAAATGGAGCCATCTGCCATGGGGCATTTCATGCCTATCAATTTATATCTGTGAGGTAAACATTTTCTACCATAATATACCTGTAGTTCAAGGTGGGGAAATGCGATTATCTGACTTCTACAAATAATACTTACCAGCAAGAGGTTGCATGAAGTTATTTTAGGTTTGATCAGGAGTCATAATCTGTCATATTTACTTAAGAGTAAACAGGCTAAAACTAAGCTCAGAGGCAAGGTAAATGGAAATGGGGTGAAACAGAAAGTCTTCAGAAAATATACAACTGCAAAGGAGATTTAAGCTTTTTTTAGCTCCTTATTTCATAAAAATACTGATCTACAAAGAAATAAATTGAAACACTATGGCTTAAATACGTGGGTACAAAATGTAGTTTACAGGTATGAAATGGAAGTAGGAAAGTATAAAGTATGGGTACAAATTGACTAAGAGGTGAACTGATTGTTTTCTTGCTTTTAAAAAGCAAGGAAACAACTTTTTCTGCAAGCTTTGTCTGCACGCAATTATTCAGAATCACACTGAAATTGTTACTAGAGGCTGTTACTATGCAAATTATCAATGAGTCATATTAACACATAGAAAAACACTCCTGGATGAGTGCTTCTGTGCTTTGTGTGCCTCATCTTTATTTTCTCAAACCTCGCCTGGTCGCATCAGATGACCTCTTAAAACAGACACAGATTCTGCTAAATGTTTCTTCCTGCTAAAAAGGAGTTTTCCTTTCCACTGTATCTGCAGGATGGCATTGCAGCAAGATAGTCATGGGTTTGAATCTCAGCCTAGAGTCTTTCTGCATGGGGTTTACATGTTCTCCCCATGCGTTGATTTTCACCAGGTACTCTGGTTTCTTCCCACAGTCCAAAAACATGGCTGTTAGGTTAATTGGCTACTCTTTATTTGCCCCGAGGCAAGAGAGTGTGCATGTGTGGTTGTTTGTTCTGTGCTTTGTGTTGCCCTGTGATGGACTGGCGATCTGTCCAGGACATATCTCGCCTCTTGTCCAATGACAGATGGCAACAAGTCCCCTCACGACTGTTCAAGGATGAGCTGGTATAGACAATGGATGGATTTAGTGTCACCGTATTTATGCTCAGCATGAGAGATTCCTGTACAGTTAACAAGTCGGCGCAATCAACTGTCGCTACGTGCTTGCTCAGGTGGAGAGATTGCTGCAAAGTAAGTGATTGTATGCAATGGGCAGGGTTTCCTTACATAGAAGACTTTTTTTTTACCAATTGGTGATATACATTTAAAGTGTAACTATCCCCCCTGTGAAGGTATAATCCCCAACCCAAACAAATTTTTGAAAAACTTCACCAAAGTGGGTGGAGGCAAGAGACACTGAAGGGGATGGCCAAGAGTGGGGATGGGAGGAAGGGGTTAAACGGGGCGGTGGTCAGGGTGAAGGAAAGCAATGTTGCCAACTTAATGACTTTGTTGCTATATTTAGCGACTTCTTTCAAAAAAGCGACTAGTGATAAGTCTAGAGACTTTTTTTCTGTTATTGGAGACTTTTATGGTGACAACATGTGAAAGAAGCACCGCTCCTCATAAAGTACTCTGGATGGAAAAAATTCAGCTGTGTGACAAGTCAGATTTACCATGGATATTGGTTGAATGTAATATTGGACTGCAACTCTACAAAGGCTAATGACTAATTTTAAATGACTTACATTTGCTCTGGAGACAAAAAAAAAAAAAAAAAAAAAAGAAAAGAAAAAAAAGAAACGCCGACTTGGAACATCTCAGATTCGAACCCAAGGAAAACTGTCATGACTTCATGTTCCAGTTAAACATTTGTTCCAGCTGCTTTCCACAATATTTATGGAAGATGTGTTTAACCACACACCTCTATTTCATAAGAATCCCCCCCACCTAAAAAAAACAAAAAACAAACAAAAAAAAAAACCTAACAATGTGTTATTGTTGTAAGAGTTTGCAGGCACCTGTGATAATCCTGGACACAGTAGGGATTGTTGTTGTCATCAGTGATAAATGGTGCACCCTCCAGTACACAAGAGCAGGTGCTGCAGCGGAAACAGTGGGCATGGAAACACTGTCCCACAGCCTTCAGCACACGGTCAGTGATTCTCTCTCCACACCGAGAGCAGACAGCCAGGGAATTCTAACGAGGAAAAATAAAAATAATCAACATGGAAACTTGTAAATGTGCTGAATATTTGGCTCTTTCTACAGAGATAAAACACTGATTAGCTTTATAAAGTGGGACCTAATATGTTGCAGAGACAACAATTACATTAACTTTTGATTGTTTTTTCTAGCCTGGTACATTTTTATTTTACACAGGAGTTGATACAACAACTCATCTGTTTATGCTGCATGTGAACTGCGCTTCCTCACCACATAACAATCTTCACATTGCGGCGTGCCGTCCCTGTCGTAGAACTGCATGCCCTGCAGGGGGCGATGGCAGCTCATGCAACAGAAGCAGTTGGAATGGAAGAGTTTATCCATGGCCCTCACTGCTGGCTGTGTACGGGACAGAGCCTCGCCACACTTCCCACAAACTTCTGAGGAAAAACGAAAAGATGCACAAACATATAAAAACATTCTTCACTGACATACATGAGCTTTTAATCACTATGGCTGGTGTTTAATAACATCATAAACTGTTGGGCACAGATGCATTAGGTTCATTTAAACTCTTTAGAAGATATACATCTACTGCTCTCAAACACTATGAGAAATTATATGAAATTATTAAAGACAGTTTGTATATACATTTTTTTCCAGTGTTGAGAAATCATACTAAAAATGTAATAAAATGTTAGACCATTCATTTTAATCGAGAAAACATTGATAAACCTCCTGCTCGATGGTGTTCCAAAACATTTAATCAGAACACAAACGTGCAGCTACTTAATGACTGTGATGAATAAGAATGACATCTGCCATTCATCTACATTAGTACTGATAATCACGGTGTAAAGCAGACATAATGTTTAATGATTTTCTAATTAGCATGGAGGATATGGTGGAAAATGGCTGCATGAGAAGTGAGGAGTGATTAATGTGTCTGTTGAAGAAACACAACTGTACCTGTTGGAGGGGAGGTGATGATGGGGGCTTGTTTGTCCATGTTTTTTATGAAGTCCTGGGTCATTCTCTCCAGCTCCTCCACTTCCTTCATGTTTAGAGGGACGCCGCCGCCAGGAATGGAAACGGGACCAGGAGGTGAGGGCTGTCCGCACCAAAACACACAGAAAAATGTTTACATCACAAACGGTGCTTTGATAGTTTCATGCATCATCACTAAAACAACTGAATTCCTGCTCAAGCATTTTTTAAATACAGTCATTGGCTAGAAATATTCTATAGTAGGGGTGTAGCTAGATCATGTTACATAAGATCTCGCGATATTAAAACATCACAATATTTCTCGTTGAGGAGACTGCTATCTTGAAAGCTCTAGCCAGCTGCAGTCAGCATGGCTTCGCCTGATGAAGTTGTAAGTTAAGATGCCCCAACAACCCTTAAATATTTTTTTTGGCAGCATTTTAGGTTTCCATAAGAACCGACAAGTGGAAACGGTGTGACAGATAAGACACAAACAATATGCAAGCACTGCAAGTTGTTCAGACACTGCAGGAGGCAGAAAGCATCACCATAACAACCAATGGCTGGACATCTAGAGGTACCTTGAGCTACATCACAATCACAGCACATCCTATCAATAGCAACTGGGAGATGGGTTATACTGCAGACCATGCATAGTTGAAGCACTGAGCTAAGGTCTGAAGAGAAAAAGAAACCAGAAAGATACTTTGTTGATTTTTGTAGCTAAAACTAATAAAAATGCAGAATAAAGGCCTTTTGCAGCATAAATTTGATCTATGAAGTCTCCTTATTAAAATCTTGTCTTATCTCAAGTTTTAGGTATCATTACAGCCCTGCCTTATAGCTACTAAAACAAAAGCACAGCATGCTCAACAATTATTGCTCGCCCTAGTAAAGCTGTGCATAAAGCTTAAAAATCAATCCATCTTTAAATTACAGTAAAACATATAGAAAAGCTCAACTTTTAATCTGAGAATATTGATATCAAACAGTTACAGATTCAAAACTGCTACAATTTCCCATCATACTCTTCCTCTGTTTAATTAGATACCAGAGAAAGTACTGGAGTGAGTTTTCTCTGCAGCAGTTTCCCCTCCTTAGGGCTGCACAATCTTAGCAAAACATGACAATGAAACTGTAACGTCAATGATAGTAAATACATAAATGCACCTATATCTATAGCTAGAGCTATTAAAAAATTAAAAGTTTAAAAGTGAAATTATAATTAACAATACTGGATGAAGACCTCAAATGTTCTTGCCATCACACACAATGAGGACAATGGTAATTGATAAAAAAAACCCTGCAAATATCACTGTCAAAAAAAATAACGTATTTTTTAATGGGAGATTATTTTACTGCAATAAAAGATAAATTTATGTTTAGGATTTTTACCAGCATCTGTACCTGCTACGGCTTGTTGAACAGTACATGCTAAACAAAAACCTGGAACCTACCGTTGACGAAGGGCTTGTTTTCATTGGCTGGCTGAAGGAGGATGGTGGAGATGCCATCGCCTTGGGTTGAGGAGGCGGCGTAGCAGCAGGAAGGTTTTGGTTTGCATTTCCCTGACTCCCAAAGGGAGAAGTCTTTATGTGGTTAGCTGCTGCAGGAGCAGCCACATTATTTGGGGGAGCAGGAGGTGCTGGTGGAGCTGCTGGCGGTGGAGGGAATGAGATGGTGGCTGTGGGAGGAGAAGGTTTTGGTGCACTGTTTACTGGGGTGGCTGTCTGGTTCAGGTTCTGGTTGATCTTTTGCGCCAGTGAAGCAGATGACGTTGTCATCCTCCCTCCGAACTTTGGAGCCACGGCGGGGGGCTTAGTAAATGGCTGGGCGCCGGGGTTCGTTCTAGCCTTGAGTTCCTCCGCCCAGGGGGCAGGAGGGGGGCGGTCTCCCATCTCAGGAGGTGGAAGGAAGGAGAGGGCTGGTTTCGGAGCAGTTGGAGGAGGACCTGAAGGCTTGGGTGCTGGTGCAGATGAATACTGACTCGGTACCTGAGGATGATGATCAACAACAAAACCCCGCATTTATAGACTCTAATGTCAATACAAGCCACAAAAAAAAAAAAAAAAAAAAAAAAAAAAAAAAAAAAAAAAAAAAAAAAAAAAAAAAAAAAAAAAAAAATGTTATTATTAATATTAAAAGGAGTTGAAGTTAAACTTCTATTTACCATATTCAAAATTGAGCACAGGGAAATTAATATTTGCTGTATAAACACAGCTTATGAACACACTTCAAGCAGACAACTTTATTATACTAAATCTGACACACTGATTAAAGTAAAAATCTAAAAGTGCCTCACAGTTTGAGCTTATCAGAAGTACTTTGTCTTTCTGACATTTATTTTGTTGTTTGGGGCCAACGTTATTCTGCTGTGATTCAGTACCTCCCAGTCAGATAAAACACTCCATTTATGGCCCTCTCACCGAGTCTCTGGCAGCACACTCTGGCTCAATCACACCCTAACGCTCTCAGTTCGCCTCAGTGTGCATCACTCTTCCTTTCCGCATGCAGCTCCTCTCTCAGTATGAATCACCAGTAACTTTACTTTTTTTTGGCTTTCCTCTTTCAGTCTTGAGTCATATGTGCACTTCACTTCGTGAGCTTTCAAACTGAGCAGATGAGTGACTTTTGAAAATCTCCAAACTATTCCCACTGACCAAACTTGCTTCATCTTTTCACTGTCAAACTCTGTCCCCCCCCACCCCAAACTGTAATTCCTCTGAGTCAGAGCCTGTTGCCTTTTTACTTCTCTTGTGTTTCTCTTTATTTTGCGGGAGCTTAAACATCAACTCCTGGTGTTTCTTCAGAGCTGAAGAGAACCCCCTGCTGTCTGTGCATTGTACCTTGGGATTGAAAGGTCCTCTGGTTTCCATCTCAGACAACAAATCAGTCAGAGAATCAAGCTGTTTGTCAAAGCTCGTCTGCTTCTCCATTTGTCTCTGATGAAGGAAAGAAAGAGGAGAAAAATCACAAAGAGTACATTTTATTGACTCAAGTACAGTCATTAATGCATGATAAGCAATAATTCCAGTTTATGGGGTAAACTGAAAACTGGTTAGGACAACAGGTCCTAAAGTCAGTCCTCAAAGGGGGGGGTATCTTACATATCTTAGATCTTTTCCTGGTTAAACACACTTTCAATAAAACAATGGTTCATTACTAGGTCTCTGTAGAACTTAATGAAATACTGAGTAGGCGATTCAAACATTTAAATCAGAGCAGAGACGCATCTAAAATATGCAGTACATCGGCCTTCGAGGAATGCAGCTGGACACCACTGAGTTAGATCAATGCATACGTTTCACAGAGTTTACGGTCACCGAGTGCCACAAAGACCACTAACTGAATGAGAACAGGTCGATTGTTTGTTTGTTTTTGTTTTTTTCTTCAAACAACATCAACACTACAAAATATACGAGATGCTCTGTAAATAATTACATTAATAAATTAAGCAAAAATAGGGGCCAACTTCCATAAAATACAATATTTACAATATTTTAGGTCAGATAAACAACAGTAAAGACACAGTTACATATGAAGTATATTTTAATATGTGTACAAACAAGCCAGATTTTAGTTTGCTTAAATTTATTTTTAAAAAAACCTCCAAAACTGTTAAATCCAAGTCACCATATAAGTAAGATCCATATAAAATAGCCTGATTGCTGGTCATACTTAAAAAGGTACGTTGTTGTAAGCTTACAACTTGGTAGCTAAAAATGTTGTGTTTTGAGAATTAACAACCCTTTATTTAAAATGAAAATAAAAAAGATACTTTGTTTTTTTTAATCCGAAAAGAATGGTATGGATTTGTGTTGCGCCTCCTTTAATCTGATAGCACTTAAAATCCAGTGCAACTAACTGCTGTGAGAGGTCATCTAATTCGTAAATAGAGTCCACCTGGATGTAATTTAATTTTTATATATCTCCAGCTGTTCTGGGAAGGCCTCAGATGTTTGCTAGAGAACATTAATGAACAAACAGCATCATAAAGACCAAGAAACGCAGACAGGTCAGGGATAATGTAGAGAATTTTAAAGCAGCGTTAGGGTGTAAAACAATATCTCAAGCTTTGAGCAACTCGCAGAGTTCTGCTTAATCCATTATCTGAAATTTGAAAGAAAATGGCACAACTGACAACATACAAGGATATCTATCCAAACTGACAAGGCAGGGCAATCAGAGCATTAATCAGAGAAGCAGCCAAGAGGCCGTTGGTAACTCTGAAGGAGCTGCAGGATGCAAAAGACTTGAGACTGTGGCTGAGGTTTCCCCTCCAGCAGGACCATCAGCAGCCAGAGCTACAATGGAATGGTTTAGATCAAAGCATATTCCTGTGTTAGAATGGCTCAATTAAAGTCCAGACCAAGATACAATTGGTACTCTTTGGAAAGACTTGAAAATGGATGTTAACAGATGTTTTCCAACCACTCTGACTGAGCTTTAGGTGTTTTATAAAGAAAAATGGGCAGAGATTTTAGTCTTAACTGCGCAGAGCTGCGAGACAAATACCCCCAAAGCTTTAATTATATAGTCAAAGGTGATTCTGCAAAGATTTCACTCGGGTGAGCAGAACAGAAATGCACACAACACCCTTCAGATATTTGTAAAAACCTTTAAAAGACATTAACTATTTATTTTCACTTAGCAATTATGCTCCACTTTGTGTTGGTCTATTCTATAAAATACCTACAAACTACACTGGAGTTTATGATTATAAAATGGTAAAAAGTGTGAACATGTTTAACGAGTATGAATACCTAAGTCAAAATGAGTGGATAATTATGAACAAACAGTTTGAGGAGGACAGATCTATGGATACCCATTATTTCCATTTTATTTTCCTGCTTTAGTTCATTTGTCTGTTAATCAGGTGTTTCACATAACCTGTTTATTTAAAGAGAACATATGCATTTAAAATCTATTTCCATGCAATAATCCATCTAAAGCTTAACATAAGTTGTGGGTAAAAAAAAAAAACCCCAAACCCCCCCCCCAAAAAAAAAACTCAAAAAGACAGAAAATCTCCAGGTAAGCTATGAACTACATAGTATCATAAAGCAATGTTCTCCAGTCCACAAACTGACCATGAACCAGTGCAGGCTCCAGTGACTGAAGCAACATGACTCACCTGTGAGTTCCCAGCAGCATTTGGAAAACTTGAAATGGAAGCAGGAAGAGGTGGAGGTGGAGGGGGAGGAGGGGGAGAGGGACAGCTGGGTGGACAGGCAGCCTCCTCAGGGGGAGCTGGGAGGGGGAGGTCATCAGCCACCGGAGGTGGAGCAGGAAAAGCAGGGGCATCAGAGGCAGGAGGTGAGATGTTGCATTCAGGGGGAGGGGCTGGTAGATCATCATCCAATGGAGGAGGAGGAGGTGGGGGTGGGAAGTCTGAAAAAAAAAAAAAAACGAGAGGAGTTGATTAAAACAAGGAATTACAAGTCATACCAAAAACAGTAATTATTATCAATTTCTAAAAAATTCATCTAATTCTGTCAAAGACAGATTAACATGTTTAAGAAAAAAAATGGGCAGGATAAAATCTAAAATGTATTGATCTGAAAAGTCTTGAGATTTATTCAAAGCTATTCAGCTTTTCAACATGTTTACTGGAAGCACAAATTGAAAAAAAAAAAAAAAACCACTTTTAAAACATGAGAAATTGTTTATAGTCTAAACAACAACTCGAAATGTGATTGCTATAAGAGTATCTTCCTCTTTCTCGTCTCACACATTTGTAGGGTACTCTACCTACTGTAAGAGTTTGTTCCCAGCAGCAGGGTTGGGCCAAACAATCTAAGTGTACAATGAAAGTCTGGTACATTGTGTGTGCTGATTGGTTGATGACATTAACAGAACACAGAAGCCTGTAGTTTCCACCACAAACTGCATGCATTTGTAAAACTCTACATCTAAACAACCGTTGCTAACATAAGACTGAAAACAAAACACAAACAGAACAAAAGAAAGCTTAAAGTAAAGCCCAAAATTTACAGAGTGGAAACATTCAACTTGCATTTATCCCAGTCTCAAGCCTGAGGAATTTTCTTGTATGTTTACAAAAGTTATGTTTACAAGTTGTGGTAATTACCTAATCACATACAAGAAGTGCTGCTTTCAGAGGCGACATAACTACAAAAAGAAGCTCCAATGGGGAGGAAAAAAAAAAAAAAAAAAGAAGGTTAAATAATGCAAATACCATCACAGAGCGATGAGGGCGGAGGAGGCATGTCTCCAACTCGCCCAATAACAGCTGTCCCTAGTGGTGTCGGTGATGGAGCTGAGGGAGGGGTCTGACTTTTGGGCTTCGGCGGAGCCACAGAAGCAAACTTCTTGGGCTGGTTGTAGAAAGATGGAGTGGTGACTTTGAAGTTCAGAGATGATGTCACCACAAATGGCTTGCTGCTGTTGGAGTCCTCCATTTTGTGGATTTATCTGAGGTTGAACAACAAGAAATAAAATAAGCAACCAATAAACACGCTGGGTTATTTGATTCATCTCATAGTGACAGACTGGAGGTGAGTTCAAACTACTTCACTATTCTCACACCCAGAAGATTAAACCAACATTTATCTGCTGACAAATGTCAAAGGGTGTGCATTCCTCTGGAGGATATACACGTCAGGCGTCTAGCTGTGAGATCAGCGGGGATGACGCATCATTTGGCATGCAAACTGCACACTAATGCATACCAGCTTTAGAGGCTGCATCACCAGCACAACTCAAACGTTATGAAAAGATGTCAGGAATGCATTAAAAATGACAAGATTATTCTATTTGTTGCATTTTAAAATAAAAAGTTATTCACACCATCATACCTATAAGGTTAATCCCTGCTTTAAATTTATTATATTAGTTAAATGTGTCTTTACACCTAAAAGTAATATGCTTTCCCATGTCTTAAAATGTTCTACTTTAATTGAAAAAGTGTAATAAAAAAAAGGGGGATCTGCACCTTCTCTCAGGAAAGAGTTACCTAAACACAAGGATTGGGAAGATAGTTTCCAATGAAGTGAGAAGTGTGTGTGAAATGGTCTTTTATTGGCTTATAAACTCCCAGATGTCGAAGAAAATTTACAATATGTAGCACCAGGCAGTTTACTGTGTCATAAAGCTCAGCAATAATGTTTGTGAGAGAACAGCCACTTTCCATAAGTAATGATCACAACCAAATCATCAGAACATTTTCAAGTGAGTTGCATCAAACTCATTTGGTGGTTAAACCAAATGAGTTTGACCATTTGTTTAACCATTTGATGTTATTCTGGTGGCATTTTCATGAGTTTCTAGGGAGTTTGAGTACACTGCCATGAAGATAACCTTAGCCAGACAGAAGCAGGGTTGTTCTTACGGTTGCCCTATCTAACCCTTCAGTTCCACTAAAACCGACGTGTGAACACCAACATCCGCTCAGGAAACTGTCTGCACTTGATCCCACATAGCAACAGATTACATCATCACTGAGGAGGTAAACTACAACAGCCGTATACATGCATTCAATCAACAGGATGTTGAGTTTGACACAATTGTCAAAGTCATACTTTACTGATCCCAAAGGAAAATGAAATGTTGTTATAACTCATTCAGTGGTGTAAAAAAGTGATTACCCCCCTCCTGATTTCTTATTTTTTTTGCATGTTTTTCCACACTTATGTGTTTCAGAACATCTAACCAATTTATTTTATGAATTTTATGTATTAGTCAAAGACAACACAAGTAAACACAAAATAGTTTTAAATGAGGATGTTTATTATTATGGGGGGGAATCCGAATCTACATAGCTCTGTGAGAAAAAGTGATTGCCCCCCCCCCATTAAAATATAGCTTAGCTGTGGTTTATCACATCTGTCTTCACAGTCTTTAGACACACCTGTTCACAATCAAAGCATCACTTAAATAGGACCTGACAAAGTGAAGGACACCAAAAGATCTTCAAAAGCTAGACATCATGCAGACATCCAAAGAAATTCAGGAACAAATGAGAACAAAAGTAATTTTGACTTATCAGTGTGGAAAGGGTTACAAAAGCTTTGGGACTCCAGCGAACCACAGCTAGAGCAGTCATCCACAAATGGTGAAAACATAGAACAGTGGTGAAGCTTCTCAGGAGTGGCTGGCTGACCAAAGTTACCCCAAGAGCGCAGAGACAACTCATCCAAGAGGTCATAAAAGACCCCGCGACAGCATCCGAAGAACTGCAGGCCTCAACTGCCTCAACTAAGGTCAGCTAAGAAAGAGACTGGACAGAAATGGTCTACATGGTAGAGTTCCAAGACGAAAACCACTGCTGAGCAAAAAGAACATTAAGGATCGTCTCAATTTTTCCTGAACACATCTTGATGATCCTCAAGAGTTTTGGGAAAACATCCTGTGGACTGACGAGACAAAAAGTTGAACTCTTTGGATGGTGTGTGTCCCATTACATCTGGCGTAAAGTAACACTGCATTTCAGAAAAAGAACATACCAGCAGTAAAACATGGTGGTAATGTGATGGTCTGAGGCTATTTCAGGACCTGGGAGACTTGCTGTGATAAGTGGAACCATGAATTCTGCTGTCGACCAAAAAAAAAAAAATCCTGAAGGAGAATGTCTGTCCATCTGTCCGTGACCTCAAGCTGAAATGAACTTGGGTTCTGCATCAGGACAATGATCCAAAACACACCAGCAATTCTACCTCTCAATGGCTGAATTAGAAAAACTCTGCAAAGGTGAATGGCCAAAATTCCCCCACAGCTGTAAAGACTCATTGGACGTTATCGCAAATGCTTGATTGCAGTTGTTGCTGAGGGTGGCCCAACCAGTTATTAGATTTAGGGGGGCAATCACTTTGTTAAGGGGTTTTATCAATATGTTCTGGCACAACCGGCCCTTTGAAGACATTCATGATCTTGATACGGCCAGAAATGAAAATGAGCTTGACACCCCTGCTGTAGATGGTGATGGCTGTGGGCAGAAAGATCTCCTGTATCTGTTTTACAACTAATTTAAAAGAAGCCTCTGACTGAAGAGACTCCGTTTTTCTTTGTTGTGTTCATATTCAAGATGATTGTTTCCACACCATTACGCAAAGCGGTCCACCATCTCTCTGTACTCAGCTTCTTGTCCATCTCTGATGCACCTGACAACTGCAGAGTCATCTGAGTATTTATGCATTTGACACAAGTCTGACTTGTGCTGGAAGTCTGAAGTGTACAGAGTGAAAAGGAAAGGTGAGAGTACAGTCCCCTGTGGTGCTCCTGTGCTGCTAACCACCTGGCTAGACACACAGTCCTTTAGTTTCACAAACTGGTCTGTTTGTCAGGTAGTCATTGATCCAGGCAATTGTTGAGGCCTCCACCTGTGTCTTCTGGAGTTTCAGACAAAGCAAATCAGGTTGAATTGTGTTAAATGCACTGGAGAAATCAAAGAACATGGTCTTCACAGTGCTGATAAATGCTATGCATGACAGCATGAGTCAATAGATGGAAACAATTATGGTAGACAATATGAGGTCAACGTAATTACCATATTTATTTTTCATAAATGATTTTGTCTTAGCTCAGGCCATGCAACACTAATGTTTCCATCAGTGTAAGTCAATAAAGAAATGCAAGGGGCCATTTTCAGTCATTTGTAATTTCAAACAACAGTATAAAGCATTTACCTTAGGAGAGAGTGACCAGAGTAGAAATGCTTGGTAACAGTACATGATAAGTTTTCAGCAACATGGGAGTCAATTTTGTTTCTCTATTACGTAACAGACATTACATACATATTTAGTGTATGAAAGTTTCCTACTTTTCCTAACAACTGTATTCCAAGTCCCTTATGATATCTATTTAAAACATTATACATCTTATAAATAAAAATGGCTTTATCCTGGATCATAGGGGTTGGCATTATTTTACCTACTAAATATTTATGTCCAAGAATGTTAGAAGTGGTCCCACTAATGTATAACTATTGGATTTCTAGCAAACGTGACAAAAACCACTTCACTCAAATACTAGAGAAATAAATAAATAAATAAAAATCCAAAAACTTATAAATAACTGCAGGGGAAACAAGCTTTTGTTGCATTACAAGAAAATGGTCCCCTTCAGGTGGAGCCAATTAGGTTTATTCATGTTGCACCAGTTCACAATAAATGTCATCCCAAGGTACTTTACAAGTGAGGAATTACAGCACAGGGGCCCCTGTGCTTAGAGGGTGGAAAAAGAAAAGAAATTACTCATCACATTTTTCTTGTCAGTAACCAGAGTTAGGACCCCAGAAATATTCTTTCTAAAGGAAGCAAACAATAAGATGGTAAAAGCAAAAGAAACCTGAGAGTTTTCTATCCTTGTTGCTTTGTGATGGCACACATCGTCAACTCTTCAAACAAAAATCCTTACAGTTCCTGAAACCTCTCTTTGCTGCTTAGGACAAACCTTGCAGCGAAAGGAGAGTTTGTTCCCTGCGTCAGCTTTCTTCCAGTCAAATTTATGACGGAAAAAAAAAAAAAAAAAAAAAAAAAAAAAAAAAAGCTTTAACCATATATGTCCAAGCTAAAGCCAACATGTTTCACAGGCGTGTCAGCTGATGTACTGTGTCAGGGCAGACTTCCTATAATGAATCAAGAAATTTTAAAAACACTGGCTCCTCAAATCTCCACCAGTTAGCAACTCGCAGCACTGGGTTGCTACAGCTACAATCAACTACAATTATGCAAAGAATTAACTGAATTACCTAAAACGTGTTTCCAGATGTTTACCTCACGAGTTAAACATTTTGAAACAGGGTAGCTCAAATCAACTTTGTGGGGGAGAGACTTTTTTTAATCTGGATATACTCTCCTTCTGCTCCAGTCTAAACACTGGAACAAATAACGAACCTTATGTCATCGTAACTGATAATGAGGAACTTCCAAGGTGATGGTGTGTGCAAATATACTCCATACTTCCTGAAACACTAGGGCATTTATCACTTTCACCTGTTTTTTTGGTTCCAAACCCTTATAAGAAGCAGGCCTTTTCTATAATCCTTTTATTTTTTTAATCACGACTTGAAATACTTTAATTAAATGCCACCTTTTAACTATGTTTCCACATACATGTGTGTTTATTTGCAAGTTTAAGTGAACATTCAATCATTTTGTTGGAATTGCTGCAACCTTTAAGAAATTTGTGGGAATCTGCACCGAATCACAGTCCCTGAAATTTCTTTTAATAAACTAATGCTTCCTTCTGCTGACAAGTTTTATGGAGCTGCCGATTTAATTTCCAGCAGCATTTGGCACCTCCCTAGACTAGTAATACCTGGTTTAATGACCATGGTATCACTATGCTTGGTTGGCCAGCAAACTTGCCTGACCTAAACCCCATAGAGAATCTATGGGGTTCAGGTCAAGAAGATGCTGAGAGACACCAGACCTAACAATACAGATAACCCAAAGACCACTATTAAAGCAACCTGGACTTCATTAACACCTAAGCAGAACCACAGGCTGTTTGCCTCCATGCCACACCGCATCAATGCAGTAATTCATGCAAAAGGGGCACCAACCAAGTATTGAGTCCATATACTGTGCATATTTTTCTGTAGGCCAAAATTTCAACATTTGGAGCTGTATAATATATCGAATCGGCATTATAACAATATCAATCTCTGCAATATCACAATGGAAACAACTGCTTGATTGCAATATATGGTAATCCATCATATTTCAACAGCTGTGTATTAAAGGTTTTCTCTCCAGTATTTGGTCTCTTGGATATACTTTTTGCATGTAATCACAGCTAAACTGCCACCAAAATCCTAAAGGTCATGGAAAATGATGGAGACACTATGACAATGGAAAATAAAAAGTAGTGAGGAAAATGTTTGTTAATCATTATCAATAGTCATCACAATATTCAACAATTTTTGGGTTTCACAAGCTGTAAGCCACAATAATAAAAAATGAAGATAAATGCAATAAACTAAGTTTATCTTGAAATTCTAATGAACAAAGATGCATCTGTAGAATTGCTGAACATTAAACTGTTGGGGGGGGGGAAAGACAACAAAATGAAATCAATAAAAGGAAATAGAGGACAGGTGCTGAGCACCAACTTGTAAAGCAGTTGTCAATGTGTTCTGTATCAAGACCTACTTGAGTTAAAATGAAGAGGACTTCTATCAACAGAGTACTCGAGCCAGAACACTTAAATCTATTATAGGAGAGTGCTTAACAGGGATACTACCAACTGTGATTTGGTCCTGTAATTGGAGTACTGAAGCGTCTTTGTCTCCGAGAAACAAAAGTCCTCTTAATTATTCAACAAGAACGATAACTTGTGGCAAGGTTTCATCTTCCCCCATGCAGTCCAAATGGATTCAGTCTGGTGAGATCAGCTACACACTCAACCTCAGACGGCCCTAAAAATCTATCCTGAAACCCGATGCCTGAGAGGAGACCCTCTGCTGAAGAACATTTCTGGCACAACAACTCAATGACATCACTGTTTTTTTGTCTTTCCTGCTTCCATCTAATCTCCTAGTGTCTTTGCAGCCCTACTCTGTTATTTTTATTCCTGTATTGAACAGAAACTGACATTGTGGTTTCCTTTTACAGCTGGAGATGCAGATTACCTTTCTGTGGCAGAGCACAACTCTCTTTTTTTTTTTTTCGATTCTCCTTCCTCAGCCTCTAATTCAAGTCTCACCCACTACTTGAACTGAATGACATCACTCGAGAGTGCATTCAATCATAGCTACCCTACAGCTGTAATGGGGAATGGATTCAAGTGGCTTTTTGAAGGGTCCCCAAACTGAAACCACAGAGCCAGAACAGTCAGTTTTCAAAAATAGAAAACTATCTCAAAAGGGTTTGAATACAAACACTTTTTTTTCTGTCTCATAAATTACATAAATTGTATATCATTTCCCCCCCATCAATGTCTGACAATAAATCTGACAAAACTTTTTTATTTCAGGTCATTTAGGAGTACCAAAATTACTTCCATTTGCTAAATGCCAGAATAATTAGAGTAAGAATTTTACATACCCTGAGATCACCATGCCTTTATGAAAACCGATTTGGTAATGTCAGGGCTTTGTCAGCAGCTGATGTTTTGTGTTGCAGAGATGAACAAGTTTTGGTCTGAAATGTGCATTCTAACTCCAGAATAAAAGCAAAAGACCTTGTGATGATGCTGGCAGTACCCAAAAGAGTGTGTCATTATCCACAGTGAAACCAGTTTGTACCATTATAGGCTGAAAGGCCACTTGAATAGGGAGGAATTAGCTCACCAAAATCAACATGAAAAGCCAGATTACATTTTGTAAAAGCATTCAGGGACAAGGAGGAGACCTAACTATGTTATACCAGTTCGGTCAAGAGGAATGGGCCAAAATTCCAACAAACTTTTGTGAGAAGCTTGTGAGAGCATACCTGTAATGCTTGACTCAGGTCATACGGTTCAAAAGACAATTCTATAAAACAACAAAAAAAAAACATGTATTTGAAGAAAGTTACAAAAAATGTCAAGCAGTTAGAAATAATTTTGGTAAACCCAAGTGTACTAAAAAAGGAGATATTTAATGTCATTCAGTGTCTGTAAATATCTGCTTTCAGCTGTGTGACGGAAGATGACGAAACAGCTTAACAAGCCTGAAGGACCTGAAAACAGCAAGGCTGTAGTCTTTAGGATGCTTGCAAAACCTATTCTTAGAAAAAAAACAAAACTGGTGACTGACAAAAAATCTGGTCACGTAACTTTTCCTATATGCACCATAAAAACAAAAAAACATAAATAAATAATGAAACATAAGAGAATAAAACAAAAACAGTCGAGAATAATAAAACTTTTTTTGTAATATAGTACCCACCATTTCCATACAAGTTCAGTAACACACACACACATAAAACAGCTATGGTTTCCCTCTTTATAAAGGCCTCTTCCAATCATTTATACAGCGAAAAACAAATATAAGAAAGCAACTATTTACAAATGTTTAGATACACCAAATTTGAATTTCTGACAGTATTTTCAGTTATTCTTTCCAGTATCAGTGGCTAGTGTGCTGCAGATGAAACTCCCCATTGTTCTAGTGTTAATAGCACACCCGGTTTCTGGGAAAGCATGTCTAGGCCAGGGGTCACTGCTGCTGGGACAAACAACCCTTTTGAGCCCAGTCTTACAGGTCACTGGGTATCTATTGTGTGCCTGCGTGGTATTTCTATTCACAGTCATTAAAACAGACATCTCAAAACTTGTAACATCAGCTACTGGATCATGTAGCACAGCCCCTCCCCACACAGCGCTGTCTGCTTACACCAACACAGAGTGTAATGAAGGCCAACGCAGAGTCACAAGACACCAACAGACTAAATCAAAGCAGCAGACAAGAAGCACTTTGAGCCAGGAGATTCTCTGAAATTACTTGTGTGTTTTGACTCATGAAAGCTACAATTAAGGAGAAGTCCTCATTACCCTAGTCATAAGCAGAGCTACTCACCCTTCGTGTTAACATGTTTTAGTTGACTCCCCAATCGATTGCAACTACACAACCAGTACCTCAGACCAGAAGCTTCTCAAAGTAAGGTGTTCCTTGAACACAGTTTGTTTACTGCAGCACTGGATTGAGCCTCAGGAGAATTTGACAATGCCAAAGCTGGAGAAATCTTTTCCTAAAACACAGAATCTCTGAAAGCTTAAATTCCCTCTAATCCAGTTCTTGCTGCAAAATCCTGTGAAAGCTTTACTTTCTCCAGCAGTACAATAGATAATGAATTACTTATAAAGGATGGACATGGGCAGAGTTAATGCCCAAAACTGGTGAATCTGACCAAAAATTATCATGTGCAACTATGATGAAGTGATTAGCCAATCAGAATACAAAATGTACAGTGCTTTAGCCATTTTGGCTTAGATAGAAGTATAAGATAAGATAATCCTTTATTAGTCCTGCAAGTGGGAAATTTAAGCTGCCACGGCAGAAAGTGGACAGAAATGAAAAACAGAATAAAAATAAAAAAACAGTACAGTGTAAAGAAAAACACCACAGCTAAACCAGAAACATAAATATGAAAATATCAACATCGATACAAACATACAAATGTGTATATATAAAATATATACACATAAATACACATTTACAAAATATACACACATATATGCATATACATACGTGCATACACATAAACTCATACATAAAAAACTACCAAGTCTATTGAATGTGTTCGTTAGTCTAGAAAATCTGGGTAGTATTTACAAAGATATGAAACCCTAAACCTACCTGGACATGTGTTTACTATGGTAGGAGTAAGAGTGAAAAGCAAACCATGGGTCTAAGAGTTGCAAGAAATCTGAGCTCTGTTTACAACCAGGAGTCAGCCCTCATAGTTTATTAAACAAAGACAGACCTCAAGCACGCCTACAATGGTTATTTTTAACCACAGAGGTTAAAGCATCCTTTTATTACACTAATATGGACACTAACTCATTTCATAAGGCAACTCTGACTAGGAGAAATCTAATACGCACAAAAATTGCAAAATTGCTTGATGTTATTAAACATTTGTCACAATGCACTCTGTATCATCAACAGACAAAAGCAGATATACTATGCCCATAGCATGACCTAGCTGAGTTAAACAGCCAAACAAATAGCTGAGATTAATCAACAACTTCACAATAATTACTCCAGCACAGCTACCTATTCTGCAGTTGAGTGATAACCCAGTTATTGTTTCCTGAAATATTGTAATTATTGGTAAAAAAAAAAAAAAAAAAAAAAAAAAATTATATATATATATATATATATATATATATATATATATATATATATATATATATATATATATATATATATATATATATATATATAATCTCAAATAGCAACCATTACTAAAACTAACGAGACCTGATCTTCCATGAGAGATCCCTGGACTTTTCTATTAATACACTTGTCAAATCGTTTATTTCAGTTTGCACCATTTGCCAACTTGTGTCAACCACAATTGACATTTACTAAATACATTCAAGCTCACTTGATGACAGATTTAGCAGATTATCAGATAGTGTACCCATTGTTGGTAGGAATGAAAGGTAGTAGAATAAAGACAGATTACACATGTGTGAATGAGAGGGAGACAGATGGAAGAGTGAACATGCAAGATGTAGAGGTACTGATAGTGCATGATCTTAAGTACCTGGGGTTTATCATCCAAAGCAACTGGGAGTGCACAAGAGGTGAAGAAGAAGTAGAATTAGGGTGGAGTGGACAGAGACAAACATCAAGGATAATAAATGTCACTGTGAGGGCAAAATGGGAAGGTTTTCAGGATGTTAGTGGGACCTGCTATGATGTTTGGTCTGGAGATGGTGACACAAAAAAAAAAAAAAAAAACAGATTGAAAATGGAGCTGTTCAAGGGATAGTTTGAGATTTTTTAACTCTATTGGCATATTCATTTAGTATAAATCAAGGTGTTTTGAGCTTTGAGGCTAGTTATCCCAAGACCACAATTGCAGAGAAGAGAAAAGTAAATAAATAAATAAATAAATAAATAAGTTAGCGGTTTAAGGAAACGCTACTTTATGAACCTTTAAACCCTCGTCACATTTGACTGAGAACTATGTAAACAAAAGGTGATGATTTACAAGGGAAATGGAGACTGGAGGCTATGCGAAGTTTTAGGCAATCTTAGAAAAATAAAATAGCATTTACTTAAACCACTCTAATAACCACTTTAGATTTAAATCGGATAACAAGAAATGCTTTACATGTTCTGTTCCCAGAAATTATTTCACATGGAATGATCATTGGGGGTGCACCACCTCTTATCCTATCCTGTCCTATCCTATCTTCATTGAATAAATGACCATTGCTTCCTGTGATCACCTAATGCAAACAAAAGTTCATAAAATGGCATTTGTACAAAATACTGTTATGTTTTTGAGGTTAGAGGTTTTAAGACGATAGAAATCTGCTTTGGACTTTGCTCCTTCTGGACTAGCTATCAGGATAAGCCTTTAGGAATGAGAGTTACCTACTGCAGGTAAAATATTGACTCTGTATATGCTGGTTTTTTATTATAAGTGACAAACAATAGCCACGATTAGAAATTAGTTTATCATTAATTTAGAGACAAATTTAGAAAACCAATGTTTGAGCATGTCCAGAGGATGGATAGAGGATATATTCGGCAAACAATGTTGAATATTAAGTTAACAGGGAGGAAAGAAAACGAGAAGACTCCAGAGAAGGTTCATGGATGTAGTACTGCGACAGAGGAAGATGCCAGGGATAGATTGAGATGGGATGCAGAGGTTCTGCTATGAAACCCTTAAAGGGAGCGGGAAAGAAAAATAAATTAAATATAAGTGGTCTTCATTTGCTTATTACCAAACATCCCTTTTTAAAAAGTCTATTGTAGTGTCAGAAAGTTTGACAGGAAGTGAATTTACTGAAGTCATACAAACCTTTTTGATTATGATTCTACTGATGACACTGGCAGAAAATAAACATACATTGTAAATTAGCTTATATTTGATACTATTTGGTTATTTGTGATAGTCTAGAACAGCTATTGGGCACAGCTAAAGCTTTTTAGCATTTTAAAACGTCTCAGATGATCTTTAAAGCATTCCAGCAACCCCTGGAATAATCTGACAGTAACCAATGCCTGTCAGCTGTTAGCAAAAGCTCAATGGTGGAAAATACTGCAGATAAACAGGAGCAGATGCCGTCATTAAACGCACAGGCGATGCAAAACACACGTTTTTTGAGCAGAAGCACACTGGTTAGCAAAGCTAACGTTGTGGTCTGTTTATTTAATGGTTAAAATGAATCGCTCGTGTTAATTCTAGCTTTGAAAAACGTTACCGTGACAACGACAACTGTGATTCTTCACAAAGGTACATTTTAACCGAGGTCTGATGAATAACAGACACTCACCTCCACCTCCGGGTTCGGACCGATTAATGAAACCACTTATTTCCACCAAGAGTAACGTTAGCAAGTCGAACCACTCCGAGTCTGCACACACCCCACCACGTTTCACGCTGTGGGTCAGTCAGTTTCGGTGGTTAACGCCGCCCCATTTTTTTTTTTCCTTTACCTCATATGGAAAACTCACTGGCTTCTTTTAACTGCGCTGTCATCTGATTTAATGGTGTAAGCTCTCTGTTATTAAATCCAGCTGCATGACTAGCTGCCTAGCTTCTACAACTTCTTTTTCTTTTCAGTTGGCCTTCCTGTCTGAGCTTCCGCATAACCATGCCTTTATCGTCGGTGTCCATCACCCTGTAGGTATGGCAGGCTAATTGTGTATATACTTCAAGCTAGCGGCTTTTTTTGTCTGCTAGTTCTACTACATTGTTCTACTTCTACGAAGCAGTCATTTGCTCACGCTAAATACTGGCTCGTCACTTGCTACACTAGTTTAAAGTGTGCAATAAAATTGTGCCAAGCATGAAATACACAAGATACAGACAAATCAAACCAGGACTGAATTAATCATTCAACCAACAACAATTACAATTTCTTTAAAACAAAATTTTGACTTGTGAAAAACAAAACAAAACAAACGTGTCAGGCATAGATGGATGTTGTCACCCAAGGTGCCGTTCATGCATACACAAAAATAGTTCCACTAGTAAGCCGTGCCACCCTCTTTGCAAAAAATACCAACATGTATGCTTTCTGATTTACCAGATGACCACTAGACCAAACTAGTCAACAACAGTTAGTTTACTAAAGATCTTCATATGTGCACACAGTCAACTAGCAAAACCGAGAAATGTGACAAACTGACTTGTAGAGTCTAGAAGTCACAGTTGCTGAGGTGTGGCTTACTAGTTCACTAGAGAGCATCTGAAATATGCACTTGTCAACTAGTAGACATTTGTTTAGTTCCAGTATTTCATTAATATGACTAAAAAGCTTCAGCTTGTCACTTAGTGCATTATTAGGTTCTACTGGTTGAACCTAAATCATGACTAAATAAATGAGCAGAGTTTGTGTTGAAATGTTATCATGTTGGGATTTTGAACATGTGGTCAACTTTTATGACAGTCATTAACTAGACTGGTCCAGTGGTCAACTATTGCACCAAAAAGCCTCCTACTTGAAAACTCCCAGAAAACTGCAAAATAGTTTTATGATGTAAAACACTTTGAACTGCCTTGTTGCTGAAAAGTGCTATATAAATAAACTTGACTTGACTACTTGGGACTTAAGTGCGCTCAAGTATCTTTGGCAAAAGGACATATGCTTTTGCTAGTTGGATAAACTGCAACCAGTAACAAGTAAAAAAGAGTAACAAAGTGTTTTTTAACTTATGTAAGCAAATGTGTAACTAGTGGAGAGTAGTCCCAAACTAGTCCAGGACATTGAATATTTACACAAATGGCTTGCCATAGGCATAAGATTACACAGCATATTCAGGGAGATTTGTTCTTATCCACTGAAAAAAACAGACAGTCCCAGGAACACTACCCACTACTAGGAGCCTATTATAAGGCACTTGCTATTAGAAAATGCTGCTTGGAGGTAGATCCAAAGTGCCTGCCATAACACATAGATGACATTTCATTAATAACGTATTCACGACTTGAAAATCTCCACCATCTCCATGCAGTCAAAAGACTTTACCTTATTAGGTAACCTGTTGCAGTCTGATCTATAAGACAACAGTTCCTATTTTACTCAATGATTCACGAGAAAAAAGCTTACCCTGTTATTACCGCTGCGGTATGGATCTCCCTTTAACTTCCCCTCTCTCTTCCTTTTGTTCTTCTCGGTCCAGAATGAGTAAGAGGCTGGAGCTTGTATCTGTAACACCAACTTCTCTTTCTCTCTTCCTCTCTCTGGCTATTAGACCCTCCCCCTGTGCTTTTCAGCCTGGAAAAGGAATGACACCATCCTCCTAAACAAGTTCTTTCTCGTCTGACTTTGGCTCAGGACTTGTGTATTTCTGTGTAAACAGCCCCCCTCTATCTCTCTGTCTTTCCCTGTTTCTGTATATGTGTTCATAAACGGTTCAGTCAGACCCCCACTCCTTCTTTTCCTCCTCCCCCTCCTCTTCCTTGTTCTTCTCCTCGGGCTCCCTTCTTTCTCTCTGGATTCTTACAACATTCTTCATTCAATGACATCAACCCTCTTACCTCTCCATGTAAGGTCAGGCTGGGGGAATGAGGGAGCCCGGAGAAGGGAAGATAATGGGGACTTGATTAGATACAGACTCAGAAAGCGGTCAGGGGTTTAAACAAAAGGAGGTACAGTGGCTGAAGAAAGTATGTTCCACTCAGGCTGGACTGTGGAAACTATTTATGCATTTATTTACTCTTATAAAGTTCTTCATCATTTTTTGTATTTTACTCCATACCCCACCTCTATGTGACCAGTAATGATAAACCAATTGTCGACATAAAACCGCATATAGGCTCCTCCTCATAATAAGGATGTTGTCACCTTCAGCCTGGTGTTAATGTGAGACACCGCCCATCCTGTAAGCCAGCCCTGTGTCTGACTGTATGTCTTACTTACACACACTTCACATCCTTTTCACTTATCTGGCCAACACCTTTGTGTGGTATTGCCTGTTAGAGGTGTAGTTATTGCTTTTTCACTGAGGGAAATCAGTTTTAACATGGTGATGACTGAGTCTCCATGAAACCATTATTATTTTTGTAGCCAACATGCACATTTTTTAAGCTGAAATGGAATCACTTCTTAACATCTTTATTTTGTTCTGCATTTTAGGGTTGACATTTTTGCTAAAAGATTGCTTAAGCATCATAGTGTTGTGAAGAAAACATTCCTATTTTGATGTTCAAGAACAGCTCCAAAAATTAGAATATCATGAAAAAGTTCAATATTGTAAAAAATAAATAAAAAGTTTTAATGAAAAGTGAAACCCACACATTATGTAGATTAATTACACCTAGGGTGAAATTATTCAAGCTTTTGCTTTTTGTAATTTTGATGATTGTGGTTTACAGATAATGAAATTCAAAAATTCTGTTTCTCAGGAGATTAGAATACTACATAAGATCAAAACAGGATATTTTAAACAGACATGTCAGGCTTCTGAAAAGTATATTCAGTTCTATTCACCCAATACTTGGTTGGGGGCTCCTTTTGCATGAATTACTGAATCATTACAGTGTGGCATGGAGGCTGTGGCTCTGCTGATGTGTAATGGAAGCCCAGGCTGATTTGACAGGAGCTTTCAGGTCATCTGCATTATTGGGTCTGGTTTCTTTCATCTTCCTCTTGACATTAGCTCATAGATTCTCTATGGGGTTCTGGTCAGGCCAATTTGCTGGCCCAGTAACACCATGGTAATTGAACCAGCTTTTGGTACCTTTGGCAGTGTAGGCAGGTGCCAAGTCCAGCCGGAAAATGAAATCAGCATCTTCTTGAAGCTCGTTAGCAGAAGGAGGCATAAGGTGTGCTTAAACTTCCTGGAGATTGCTGCATTGACCCTTGACTTCATAGGGCAAACAGCAACAGATGATATGGCTCCCCAAATCATCATTGACTGTGGAAAGTTCACACTATGGATTCTGAGGATGGACAATATGGATTCTGTGCCTCCCAACTCTTCTTCCAGACTCTGCACACTGATTTCCAAACGAAATACAAACTTTACTTTCATCTTAAAAGAGGACTTTGGACCACTGACAGTCCAGTTCTTTTTCTCCTTAGCCCAGATAGTTTGTAGGCCAAGTGTAGGCTCCTTCAAATTCTTGAATTGCTTTTGATTGACAGTCTTCTTAAAGATGTGGTGCACTTTTTCCAGCCATACTTTTTCCTTCCAATCAGCTTTCTGTGGATATGCTTGGATACAGCACTCTGTGAACAACCTGCTTCTTTAGCAATGACCTTTTTTTTTTTTTTTTTAGCTTACTCCCCTAATGGGGGGGTCAATGGCTGTCTTCTGGACATCTGTCAAGTCAGCTGTCTTCCCCATGATTGTGTCCTACTGACTAAGAGACCATTTAGAGGCTCAGGAAACCTTTGCAGATCTTTTGAGGTAATTAACTGATTAGGATGTCAACCTTCACTAACGTCTTTAGTCTTTTGCAGTATAAACAGCTAAACAGCATACCGGACTTTTTATAACCCTCTTTCAGCAATGGCTTTCTTCTTGGCCTTCCTCCATAACATCCAGATTTGTTGAATGCAAGACTAACATTTGTCCTGTTGACAGATTCTCCCTCCTGACCTGTGGATCTCTGCAGCTCCTCCAGAGTTACCAGAGACCTCTTGGCTGCTTCTCTGAATAAGACTCTTCTACCCAGGCTGTCAGTTTAGGTGGATGGCCATGTGTTGTTAGGTTTGCTGTGTTGCCTTACTCTTTCCATTCTCAGATGATGGACTGAAGAGTGCTCTGTTAGGGATATCAGAATAAATTGACAACTACAGACACACGCCACACTTTTCAGATTTTTAACTGTAAAATGAAAATGTAGAAAACCATGCCTCCTTTTCTTTCACTTCACATTTTTGAAGTGGAAGAAACTTTGTGCTGGTGCTGAACATAAAATCTGAATAAAATATAATTGTGGGTACAAAGGTCTGAGAATGAAGCCAAGGATATAAATCTGCAATCAAAGCCCACATCATCATTTGTGATTCATGTTGAGACATGACAGCGCTGTGCTTCACTGAGGTTGTGAAAGTGTGGGTAAACCATGTATTGAGCTCTGGCAAGCCTCTGTTGTATAACCTGTTTCTGCATGGGGTCATGTCTGCGAGCTGCAGGGAGTGGTCACCGGGGGTCTTTGATAACCTATTGTACCACAACAGGAATGTTTCCAGTTTCTTGCTGTTTCCATTTGCAGTCCATGCTTTCCACAGAAACTGTAGTGAGTTTGCAGTCAAGTATGACTGCCCTTATCTTGTCTGCAGTTTCTCAGGCCAATGATATTGAAGAACAGACCTTTGTTTGTTGTGCTGGATTTTTCTCCTACTTTACAAAGTTGTTTTCTCATTCACAGGTGAGAGAAGTACACATTCTGCTCCTTGGTTTCCAGCTTGAAGCTCTGTGTGGTGCTCTGTGATTGAAGTTCGGATCATGCAGTGAGAAAGCACTTCTTAGGCTTTGTAAAGGTAAAGAAAAAGCAGGAGGCCATCAGATTCAGAGCCAGACAGGCTGGAATGCAGCCAGGCCTTGGAATGAACAGCTCCCTCACCCCTCCCTCAGTAATGTGCCAAATTTTTGTCTCCTTCCCTCTAAAAACACTGCATTTTTTTCAGTTTCTCTCCTTGGTTTCCGAGTTTGTGTTCCAGGCTGTGCTTTTATTTCCAGCTCCTTGGCATAAATTATTGCCTTCTCATATAACCTCAGCTCTTATTATAAACAAGCAAATTATTTCCACTCAGTCCAGACACATAGTCTCTAGATTTTCTCCATTTGTCTTTCAAAGGAGATATTTATTGTCTTGTCCAAGGAAAACTTGACTGATTTGAATGCAAAACAAATGTATGAAACCATATATGTTAATGTAAATATCTTATAAATAAACAATGTCAAACTCAGTTCACAAAGTCAGTTTCCTATTATTATTATTATTATGGGATATTATAAGGTTTTATTCAGCACTCTCTCTGTGAGGCTCTCTGGCAAATTTAGTTTTATTATCTGTATAAGCTAAAGTGATAAATTATATGGTTTGTATAAGGTATTGCGATATGCAGATGACTTAATGTCAATATAAATCCAGCTGCTCTATGTAGGCCTCAGAGAACATTAGGGAACAAACAGTAGCATGAAGACCAAGGAACAAAATTATAAAAGAATGTCCCAATCTGTCACCAAAACCTGGAGAGGCCATTGCACACCTGCAAACTTTCCAAACCATGGTTGTCCAACTAAACCAGCAGCCTGGGCTGGTAGACCATGAATCATGGTAGACTCTGAATGAGTTGCAGAGGGCCACAACTTAGATGGGAGAATCTGCTGACAGGATAACTATCATTGCAGACTTCACAAAGCTGACCCTTATTGAAGAGTTGCTTGAGGAAAGCCTTGAAGCAGTAAGAGAGCCTGATTACAGTCTGCCACAGACCATGTAGGGGAGAGAGCAAATATGTGGAAGAAGATGTTCTGGTCAGATTAGACCAAAAATGTTTTTTATGGCCTCCATACAAAACTATGAGATGTAAAAATGACTCTGCATCTCTGGAACAAACCCAATTTGAATCTGTGGGAAATACAAAAAATTGATGGTCATAGAAGCTTCCAATCTGACTAGGCTAGAAATATTTTTTGCAAAGAAGAAAGGGCAAAAATTTCAAGCTCAAGATGTGCAAAACTGGTGGAGATATACACCAGACATACAGCTGTAGTATTGACTCGTGGAGATGGAATACAAATGCACACTGTATAAACAAAAAAATCATCTGAAAATTATTATTTTATTAACACTGTATAGCCATGTGTTATGTTCTACTGATTCATTTTAAAAATCTACATGAAATACAGTAAAATTAGTGGTTGTAATGTTACAAAATGTGAGAGGAACATGAATACTTTTGCATTTTTAGACACAATTACCAGGTAACATTTAAGTCACAAAAAAATCTAAATTATATTTCATTCTCGTAAACAATGATTGCAGTGTTTTCTTCATTACATGCCACTGTTAGTTTTAGCTCAGTGGCTCATGATTGTTCCTTTGACAATCCGCTGCAAATGTGATTAATTGCACCCCTCATGATTTTTCTTTCTTTCTCACTTGTTTTCAGATAAGAACTGTCTCCACAGCAATGTTATGTTTCTTGACTTTGCATCTAAACCATGCAAAATATCTCAATGAATATTAGATGCATTGGAAATCTGAAGTTAGGTTCCAGGAGAAAAATGCATTAAATGTTTATTTCAGAAAAAGGAGGCTCACATTTAGTTCAAAAAAAGATTAAAATAGGACAACTGTTTAAGGACCAACTGAGCAAGAAAACGTAGGCATTCTAATGTAATCCTGCAATCAACACTTATTTTATGAGACTGATTTTAACTCTTAGAAACATCAGTTGTATTGTTCCTGACTCCTTATTTTGTTCACTATCTCTCTAATTCTCCTTAGGCTTGAGTGTGTGTGTGTGTGTGTGTGTGTGTGTGTGTGTGTGTGTGTGTGTGTGTGTGTGTGTGTGTGTGTGTGTGTGTGTGCATGGTTGTTTGTCCTGTCTGTCTCTGTGTTGCCCTGCAATGGACTGATGACCTGTCCAGGGTGTACCCTGCCTCTCACCCGATGACTGCTGGAGATAGACACCAGCCCCCCTCGCAACCCTGCATGGATAAGCGTGATGGATAATGGATGGATGGATTTTGTTCACTATCAGGTATGTAATACAGGGGTTTTGAAGGATTTATCAGATTTATGAAAATGAAGCATAACCAGCTGTGGAGTTATGAAAGGAAATCATGACACATGAAGATCTGCACATCTAGGTCTGAAATCTCAAGAGGATTTCAAGCTGAATGTGGATGCATTCCCAAAAAGCCAGCTGGTGCATGACCAGTTGTGCAGAGGAGTGTAATATATCAGTAACCACTGACAACATACATCGGGGGTCTGGAAAAGGATATGCAGTTTTGAAAAGTTTTGGCAAACAAAAACATCTGAAAGGTGTGGCATGCATTTGTTTACAGTCCTATACTTTGATCCTCCTAAAAAATCCAGCACAACTAATTGTTTTCAGAAGTAGCTTGAAAAGAAAATAAGGTTCACCTCTAATCTCAGCTGTTCTGTGGAGTTGCATTGTAAACAAACTGAAATATAAACTTCCAAAAATCTTATGATGATAGATCTCTTTCTTTCTTTCTTTCTGGCAGATTCAAGTCAAGTTTATTTGTATAGCACATTTCAGCAGCAAGGCAATTCAAAGTGCTTCACATCATAAAAACATCAATCATGTATACAGCAAAATCATCAAAACATCAAAATCATTGAGCACCATCCCCAAAATTATCTAGCAAATACACAAGAAAATCATCAAAATTATCGGCAAAAATTCATTTAATTTATTCATAGATTGATGACATTTTTATTTCGGCACGCAAACAGTCCTGAAATCCTAATTTCAGTTGCAAGGTCAAACTGGATATCCACCATCCTTGCCTCGGGGTGTAACTCTGCACATAAATCATGGTTCAGTATGATTTTGGTTTACTTTAATCAAGAGAAACACAGAAACAGTGGCCACTATAGAACTGACTGGAGATTTGGTTTAATTTTTCTTATTGATTGCCACTGACTGGATGAATGGTTGTTGCTCAGGATTTAAGAACCAAAGAAAGAAACGAAAAAACCCCACTGTGCTGACATTTGAGAGTTTAAAAAAAGTTTAAATCACTTCTGTTGTTGTTTTGATATTTAGACAGTCAAGTGTACCAGATGTATTTCAAAGTACAAAGGTACTGTGAGGAAGTCCTCTCTGATCAAAGAGACCATGACTGTATCAGTGTGTGTAAGAATGCTGTGCAGCGTTTTGGACTTGTTGAATGCTGCAGACAGCTGGATTTGGACTTCAGCTGATTTTTCTCCTGTACCAGTGATATTTACATTTACCTTAACATTGTGCAGAGCGAGCCATGTACCCGACTGCTTTTGAAAGAATGTGTATGCTGACATGAAGCTTTGCTTGGTCTTTCTTTTTTCACTCTATTTATATGAAAAACCTAATTGTTCCCAAATAACAGAGTTTGGTGATAGCTGTGAGTGCTCTCTGTTTTGTTTTGATGTCACTTCTTCAAGTTGTGCTATAGAATGTTGCATTATGCACTTAGCTTGGCATATAAACATTCTACAAGTGTTTAGTTATAAAAGAACATTGTATTTGTTTGGAACATGTGTGTACCAAACCAACAGGGGTGTAACAGATATTTTAGGGACTATTGTACGTACTGTTACACATCTACCCTTGCTGCAGTGCATCCAGTGTACAGCCTGGATGATATGTTGTTTCAAATATGCCAAAACCCTGCTTGTGCCTTGCATTGCTTGCTTTACCAGCTGACAACATGAGGCTCAGCCAGTTACTTTTCAGTTTTCTGAATCCAGAGTTCAGATCTTCTTGTTGCCCAGCTGCTTCCATTGTAAGTCATGTGTTAACCCTGCAATGCCCCTGTACCTCCAGGAGGTGTCAGGCTGACACACATCACATTGCTGTACACAACTTGAGTGAAAATAAGGTAAGATTCCCCCACATTCTCTAACAGCAAGCAAAAAAGCATCAGCCAGTAAGTGGAAACCTATTGATTTTGACACAGTACTAAAAAAGGACAAACAGGGCTAGTTGAGGAAAGTGGACATATGAGAAACAGCCTTGGCTCTGAGGCATCATCAGTGGTGGTGGTCTCGTCGAGGAAGGCTAGGAGAGAGAGAATCTAGGGTAATTGCAGGAGAGGAGGAAAGAGAATTGTAAATAATAGACGACATTCAGGAACTCCTTGTGCAGGGTTTTTCCTTGGGTAACTGCAGTGCATAAAAATACACATAAACACACAGACTGGCTGTCTGTTACAGATAAATGTAAAGCTCCCAAGAAAATAAATATGCTGGAGAACATAACACAGAGACTCTAGTGCAACACAGCAACTGATTGTATGCATAATTTCCCACTTCTGCTGGATAAAAAGCTAATCACATGAGAACAAGGGACAGCATTTAATTTTAATAGCATTTATCTTTCTCCCTTGTTTCCACCCACCACTTACAACTTTTCCCTCCTCAATAATAAACCTTGCAGGGAATCCCTCCCCTTACTTACCCTCCCCCTTCATCCTTTTTTCACCCTTTTTTCCTCTCTCTTTTACTCCACTGACTTTGCTTCATACTTCCAGTACCTCTTCAAGTCGGCTGTATGATAAACCATTAGTCTTTTTATTATTCTTTCATTCTCACTCACACTAACATGGCTCGGGAAGTTTTGCAGCATGTGGTTTCAATTACCAGAGTCAGAAACACAGTCCAGCAGCAGTTGGCTTCAGCAGAGCACAAAATGAAGACAACAATTTAAAAGAAGCAATGAGCTGTGACCAACTGAAGAGGAAAATCCGCTCTTTTAAAGCAGTTATTTCCATCTGTGCTTGAACTGCTTTTTGAAATACATTAAAAGCGAAATATCATCATATTTTAGAGGCTGGAAAATATTGAAAACCATTTATAACCAAAAACAAAATAAACCAAAATAAATCATAGGCCTTTCCATTGTATGATAAAGTAAATAACGCACTTCAAAAGGCACTTTTCTAAAATAATATGATTTTTTTTAGTCATGCCTTTGAGACAGGATATGCACCTCCATATATGGGTGACAATGTCTGTAACGGCACCAGTTTGGATCTTGTTGCTGTCCAAGGCTGTAAACAGAGAATGGATTGTTTTCTTTAAAAAATATACCTTTTCAATGGTAATATGTTGATTACATGTGTGGCTACTTATTGGTGACATAAAAGGACATAGTGAGTGATTTTGCTACAAAGGTCAAGGTCAAATTTGTTTGTATAGCACATTTAAAATAACATACATTGACCAAAGTGCTGTACAATAAAATACAGAGATACTTATTGTAAAACAAGAAAATATCACAATGTGCAATAAAGCAAGGGATAAATTGCTGTCATCTGAAAATAATGTCAGCTGGAATCAAATGCCATAGAAATAAATGAGTCTTAAAAAGTGATTTAAAAGTGTGTACTGGCTCGGTCACCTCTCTGCTTTAATCAGTTCTTGGGCAGTCTGACACCATCTGGTTACACAACCTTAGTGCTCTTTCAGGGGTGTTGATGTGAAGAAGCTCTGACAAAGTCCAAGGGTGCCAGTCTATGTAAAAACCTTAAAAGTTAGTCATAAAATTTTAAAATCAATCCAAAAAGGAACAGGACAAAAAACAGGGATGGGCGCTAAATCATAACGCTTCTTAAAACTAATTAAAAGACAGCCCTCACCATTCTAGACTAATTGCAGATTAAGATCATCTTCAAAATAAGAGCTCTGTGGATGGAAAGACATGTTATGTGTTGGAAACACTTTTGCCCCAGAATCATGAAACTATTAGAGCTTTATATTTAATGGAAGGAACAACCCAAACCTGAACAAAGAGGACCCAGAATGATTTATGCCACAGCTGGGACAGATGGCTTGAGGAGCAGGCAGTCAACAAGCAAACCACTGAGGTGACCACTCCTATTATTTGTGAGCCTAAAGTTTTTCAGGTCAAAAAATACTTTCTTTTGCTGAAGTTTTTACTTTTTATGGACCTTCTGTCAGTAGAAAAAAATCTGCTGATGTCTGCAGAGCCCATTAAATCTATAAACATTTCTCCAAACGATCCTCCAGTATACTTTGCCCTGATAATTAGGCTGAGCTTGGGATGGGTTTTTTTTGTGTCTGAATGAAATCAGTGAGTGTTTGACTGCAACTGTGATCTGATTAAATATCAGTGTTTTAACTTCACATTTATTCCTTACAGATGTAGCTGTTGATTGAAGTGTCTTGTTAGAGCCAAACGACATGCTGTTAAGCGAACACTGTAGATGGAGTTGTAGAGTTTGAGTGGTGAAGTCCTCAGAATAATGTTTTGACTTCTGGATTGCTGTGAGAGGTGTTACACATTAGAGTAAAACACAGACTGATTATTTAGAGAAAAGTGAGAATTTCACAATAGCTACACAGTTTGCTGATATAATGTTGGACATTCTGGTGACACAGTTGTTGGGAGAAAAGGAAACACTGACCCCAGTAGGCATCAGAGTAACAGCTGGTTAGAACAAGACCAAAATTACAATGTCATCCTAAATGTTGCCTGAAATGTGAAAAGCAGTCATCTATCAATTAAATTCATAAATTACAGATAGACTAACCTTAAGACAAAGTGTTTTTAAAAGCTTGGGCAGTGTGTTATTAAGTCTCTAAGCTACTGCACTTAGAAAACTTTTCTCCTGACCCCTTCTTCCTTTCTGGATAAACAGCAACGTCTATCTTCACATTGCAAACTCAAATTTGAGCTAGAGTCTTTTCTTCTGGGTGGCCATTGTGTTGTGTATTGAGGCTCCAAACATAATGCCATCACTTTTGGCAATTTTCAGCTGCATTCTCAACTTGCTTGTGCTTGCTATTACACATATTTTACAGTTTTGCACATGGAAATCAATATAACTAATGTGAGCTACCAACTCAAACACAACTGAAAAGAAAACAATTGTAAAAATTAAACCTTCAATCAATTTATTTAGGCAAACCACTTTTAAATAGCTTGAAAGAGACTGGCTTAACACTGTTATTCTGCAGTGTACACAGCACCCAGAAGCTGATACACAGATAGCGACAGGTACAAGAAATGTCGCTGATAACAGAAATAATGTCTGTATCTCCAAGATAACATTAAAAAGAAGCTGCTGCATTTTAATTCAGTTCAGCATCATTACTGCAGATAAGAAAGCAACAGACGTGCTAACGGGAACATGATAGAAGTCGTCTGTGTCATGTGTTGAAAGGCTGTTTGATGCTACTGAATTTGCTTTGTTTGTGTGTGTGTGAGTGTGTGTGTAAGTGTTAGGAAGCAGATGACGAAGACGGTGAGAGGCAGTCATCTTTGTGAGCGGTCGATGTATCAAGAGGGAGATTAGTGTCAAGAATCTCTTCTCTTTGTATTTGACCTTGTCTCACATTGGCAGGCCTTGTCATAAATCAAACATGTTGTCACACACAGATTGTGTTGCAAGCATCTAAATGTGTGTTTGACAAGGCTGCAGCTGACCATTATTGTCATTATTTCTCCACTGAGGCAGAGATCCTTGGTGAAGGTATGTTTTCAGTGCGCTGGGTTGATCGCTGTGATTTTGTCAGCAGGATTATAGGCTAAGGAACTGCTAGGTTGAATTTCAAGACTGACGTGGCTTGTAGAAGTGTTCATTTTGATTTTTTTTTTCACGGTAAGAACCAAATAACAAGGGTTAAAGGAAGAAATACAATGCTTTTCAAAAGAATTAATAAACCTTTTTAAAAGATAGCTCAAACTCAGACTAGAAGGAGAGATTTGCAAGTCTTGTTACAGATTATCATTTGGCTTTAGGTCTGGACTTTGAGTAGGCCATTCTAACATATGAATGTGCTTTGATCTAAACCTTTCCTTGTAGCTTTGACTGTACATTAACTTGTTTTCCTGCTGGAAGTCGAACCTCCATCCCAGTGTTAAGTTTTCTGAAGCATTGCAGGTTGTCTTCCAGTATTGCCCTGTATTTAGTTTATTCCATCTTCCCATTAATTTTAATAGCTTCTCTATTGATGCTGAAGAAAAGCATCCCCATAGCATAATATTACCATCGACATTTATGTATGTGGGGGTGGTGTGTCCAGCTTTTTCTTTGGTTTTTATGAAGCTGTTCCTTCACTAATGTTCTCCACCAAACCTCTGAGCCCTTCATAAAAACAGCTGGATATATATTGATGGACTCTTTTTACTATTTAGTGCAATTGGTGATGTTAATTGAATTAGATTTTATGTGAGGGTAAGAGAATAAAAGGGTTGAATACTGGGAGGTTCCCGATTGGAATGCTATTTCCTCTGTTCTCATGGGTACTTGGGGAGGTTGCGTCAGGAAGGGCATCTGATGTAAAAACCATCTGCTAAGTCTGTGTGTATGCAGCTATAGAGTGAGAGAGGCTGCTGTGCTGTGGCAACCCCATAGAGGGAGATGCATTAAGGAAAAAAAAGAGTAGAGGTCAATACAAATGCATACCACAGATTTTTATTTGTAAAAAAGAAAACCATGTTGTCCTTTCAATTCACAACTATGTACTACTTTGTATCAGTCCATTACATAAGATCCAAATAGACTACATTGAGATCTGTTGTTACAATATGACAAAATGTAAGAAACCTCAAGGGGTGTAGGTACTTTTGCCAGTCACCAAATGTCACTAAAATATATGAAAAGAAATGGACAAGATGTAATAAAAGCATTAAATTAAGATGGCGACAGAGGTTTGCAGATGCATTGCTGCATTTACTGAATTGAAAATGGAAACCACTTGGCAAATGGCACTGGCAGATTACCAAACAGATCTGAAACCAGAAGAAGAAGCTGAATAAAGTGTATATGAATATAGTAACAAATATAGTAAAAGAAATAAACCTATAATTACAGATTAGCTAATCTCTGTTGGATAAAAGATTTAGTAACCAGTTTGTCATTCCTAATTTCTGTGGACATGAGGTTGCATCCATAAACAGACATAGACTAAATTTTTTGTGTCATTGTGTATTCTCTGATTGTGATGGCATGTGAAGAAATCTCACAACAGGCTGATAGCCAGAGGGGGAAAGCTGTTGCAGAATCTATAGCTGTTTTGTTTTGGATGCTTTGATACCTCCTTCCAGAAGCCAGCAGAGAGACCAGTCCATGGTGGGAGGGGGGGAGGGGATCTGCGGCAATACTTTAAAACTGATGTTCATAGATGGTCTCCATCTCATCTAATCTGGTCTGAACAACTTTAAAAAAAAGAATGGGGGGATTTTTTAGGCTCCAGTTTGATGGTCTAACACATAAAACCTCAGTAAATGATATTAAATTATTTGGTAAAATAGATCAGGATAAAAACACAAGAATGTTAGCATGGAGCATTGGAAACCACATTTGAGTGAAAGGACAGTGACTCACTTAAATGTCTTAGAGCCCATCAGACCCTGACTGATTCAGATTGATGGGCAGATGGACGGAGAATAGAGTTACAGAGTGAAGTGGGGGTTAATAACAGCAGTCACTTTGTCAGCAGCAATTACACCTATCAGTGAAGTACTTATTTTATTTTTTAATATAAATAAATAAATAAATAAATAAATAGGTGCATGCACAGAGAGGCTAGATTTTGGATGATTTGTTATATCTGGCAAGTCACACATCCAGTTAAAGCCAAAAAAAAAAAAAAAAAAGCCCCCTTTCATCTCATTTCTATCTCAATCTCCCCAAAGTGACTCTCCCTTTATCTGTCAGTTGCCTCCGTCCATTCTGGAGTGCTAATTTATGTCACACACCTCTCCTGCCACATGACTTCACTGTTCTCTGCATTCCTTCCCATCAGATCAGTCCCCCCACTCACTCCCCACCCCCAATCTGCCAACGTCTTCTGCTCTTCCTCCCATCTGTCCTGGTCCTTCTCCTCTCCCTCGTCTCTGCAGACATTAATCAACAAAACATGGCAGACTTGATCACACATGCAACATCCTCATCCTACCTAAGCTTACACACCCTGTTAAGACCAGGTTAGTGTGAAGTAAAAAATGAGAATAGATAGATAGATAGATAGATAGATAGATAGATAGATAGATAGATAGATAGATAGATAGATAGATAGATAGAGTTTGAGTTTTGTCAGCTTGCAACATCTTGATTTGGGAATATTTGCTCACGTTTCATTACAAAAGGATTGTGATTGTGAGGATATCTCTTGTCCACAGCCAGCTTCAGATGAATTGATCCAAAACATTATCTGTCACATTTAGTTCTTAGCTCTAGCTCAGCAATTTTGAAACACAAATTTTACTCTCTTGAAAACATTCTTTCGCATATTTGGATGTATGCATAGTTTTACGATGATGCAGAATAATAAAATCAATCTTCATCTTAAACTTTGCAGTAGAAAACAAAGGATTTTGAACCAAACATAACTGATGCTTGGTGCTGTTTCTCTTGTTCAACCTTTATAAACCTCTGTTCCATCTGAAGGAAAATAACCCGTGAGCATGATGCTGTGAATTTTTTTGTATTTTTCTCCTGACTGTTACCTTTATACTATGAGATCATTTGACACCCTTCTGCAAACCGTGCTTTAGCTAAAGGATGCAGATTTCCTGATGAAAATTTAAAAGAGAGGTCATATTTCTCCTATTTTAGCTTCCCTTCATTGGCTCCCTGTTAAAGCCAGAATAGAATTTAAGATTCTCCTTCTCACATATAAAGCCCTTAATAATCAGCTCCATCACACATCAGAGATCTGATTGTTCCAAATGTTCCCAACAGAGCACTTCGCTCTCAGACTGGAGGTTTACTGGTGGCTCCTAGAATTTCTAAAAGCAGAATGGGAGGCAGATCCTTTAGTTATCAGGCTCCTCTCCTGTAGAACCAGCTCCCAGTTTTAGTCCGTGAGGCAGACACCCTGTCTACTTTTAAGACTAGGCTTAAAACTTTCTTTTTTGATAAAGCTTATACTTAAACAGGCATATGTTATCCTGAATTATTTTTGTAGCTATGTTGCTATAGGCTTAGGCAACTGGAGAACAAACTGACCACTTTTTCTCACTTTCTTCTTCTACTACTCTCCAATTTGCATTATTTGCTGATATTTCAACTGTTAACTCTCTTAGTTATTTTCTCTTCATAGAAGCTACACCTGGTCTGGTTTTCTGTTTGGCTGCAATGCCTTTCTGGAGGAGGGCTTCTGCTGAGATAATGTTGCAATCAACTAATTGTTCTCCTTTTCCTGCTATTAACTTTTTACTTTCATGAATATCGAAAATAATCCTACATCAGTTCGTCTGTTTTTCTTGTGTGTTCTGGTCTGTCTCAAACCCCCCAGTTGGTCGTGGCAGATGGCTGCTTGTATTCAGCCAGGTTCTGCTGGAGGTTTCTTCCTGTTAAAAGGAGAGTTTTTCCTCTCCACTGTCACTACATTCATACTTGGTATGAGGGATTGCCATAAAGTCAATGACACAACGCCATGCGGTCGCTTCATGTTCGTCCAGGAGGAGTGAATGCTGCAAGTCAATGACTAGATGCAATCTGCTGAGTTTCCTTAGAAATCTTTTGAACTACTTTGAATAATTAATTGATCTTACTATACTGTTTTATAACTAGAATCAATTAGAATGTATGTATGATTGAATTTTTTTTTTTTTGTAAAGTGCCTTGAGATGACATTTGTTGTGAATTGCTGCTATATAAATAAACTGAATTGAAACTGAATTAGTAAGTAGTTAGAAAATCCTTCATGCACTGCACTTCCTGTTCATCAGATTCACGACAACTGATGGTAGGTATGAACTCAGGGAGACTAAAAGCTGAAGCTGTATGAAAAGATCAGCAACATATTCGTTTAAAGGTGTGGACATTTCAGGTTAATTATTGCAGTCTTTTCATGATTTTTTTCAAAGATTTTTTCCTCTAATAAATGTTCTCCCTTGTATTGTGCGGCCATGTTTTTGACCTTGACTGTCAAACAACTAGATGAAATTTTAAATGGTTTCTTTGAAAAATTAGAGTAAGATGTTCCAGCTTCCAACAGTAATATAAAGTGTTTATAAAGTAAAGACGAATATCAGGTAACTCAAGGTTTATTTTTGTGATTATCATGAATTTAGGAGGATGGAGGATGTTAGGGTATTTCTCAGGTGGGTTTTGCAGGTAAGAAGTATTGTGTTGTTTTATCTTACTTGCATCTTGATGAAGTGGTGGGGTTGAAAGGGTGGTAGGGAGCCCCAGAGTGGAAGTAGAGGATGTAGAATGGAGATATGGGTGAATATCTGGATGGGTAGGAGAAGAAGGAGACTGAAGGCGGTCTGGTAGGATAGTGGGTAGATCTGTGAATGGTTCTCTCTTTTATCCTTTAAAAATGGATGAAGGGAGAGCCTCTGCAGACTCACCCTTGGACAGAAATGAGGAATGTGGTCCTACAGACTGAGGTGCCTCCAGCAGCTTTCCTTGTAAAGTCCTATTGTGTGAGTATGTTTTCCAGGAAGGAGCTGAATATCTCAGGAGGTTAAACTGGATGTAAGGTGATTCCCAGAACAGCTGAGGAGCACACAGAGATCCAGTGAGTTGACACAGGATAACACCAACTTGCAATCAAAATGGACAATCAAGCACTGAAGCTGAATCCTTAATACCATCCAGCTGAGTACCAGATGAGCTACATAATTTTTTTTCCAAAAACATGACATTTTAACAAGGGATGGATGCAATTTTGACAGTCACAGTATCTTTTGTTCCTTTCTCAGACTGTGCCTGCAGCTTTCAGGCTGCAGAAGGCTCATAAACAGCTCGTGTTAATTTGTAATTAGAAAGAGAGAAGGGAAATGACCAGAAAGAGAAGACAGGGAATGACAAAAGGGGTGATAACGGGCGTGGTTGCCTTGAGATAGGTCAAATAAAGAGGGAAAGGAGATGTAGATAATAAAGAAGCAGCAGAAAAGAGATGAAGAGATACCCCAAAGTGAGAGATAGGTGCAGAGATGACTCAGATGACAATACAGAGACTCTGCATCAGTCTGATTGCAAAGGAGAATCCTATGCTGGTTTTTTTTTCTTTTGGCTTCAATGCTTGTGGGGATACGTGCAGTTTTTTTGAGTGGGGATGTGGGAGGCAGAGATGGTGATCCAGAAAGAGGGGTGGAGGGGGGTGGAGTGGGTAGAGACAGCCGCTGCGGTGCATTGTCAGGCTGAGCGCACGCAGGAGAGGGAGACAGAGAGAGAATCCCCCATTTTAGCTCAACAATATTACAGCAGTGCAGTGATATCTACAACAATGGCAGTCTGGCACTCTCAGCACTGTGCTATCGATCCAAGCAGTGGAAACCCAATACATGCACAAGCTCTCTGATTTTTTATTTTAATTTTTTAATGCATGTAGTTCTCAGATGAAATTGAAAAACTGCAGAAATTCTCACTGAACATGCTCAGTAGTGCAGGTAAGAAATTGTTGGTGATCATGATGGCAAAAATTTGTGAAAATCTCATGCGACATGTGTGTTTTAAATCATTATTTTGATGTCTTGAATCCTTAATTTAGTCTTAATCTGCTCCCCTCAGGCACACTGACTTACTAACCGGATCTCTTCTAAGACACTGCACTGGAGACGGAGAACACGAGTGAGGGAGAGAGCAATCGAGCAAGCGCAAGAGGAGGGGAGAGGAACAGAGAGAGCACAGCAGAGTAAAAAGAGGAAAAAATAGAGGAGGAGGAAGAAGAAGAAGCAGAGAGAAGGAGAGAGTCGCAGGAGGAAGGAGGAGGAGAATGCTTGGCGTCTGGGCAACACTTCCACGCTTGTGTCCAGGGCCTTTGTGAATACACCATGGGATGCATCGGCTCCAGGAGACTGAGTAAGCAGCACCGCTCTTCTTTCCTCTCTCTTACTGCGGGATAGAATAGAGGGGGTGGCCGGGGTGATGATGGGGGAGGAGGAGTAGCAAGAGGAGACAGAGGGGGGTCTTACAGAAGCATAGAGGGGGTTCTGCGTGCTTTTTTTAATTGTTGGTGTGTGTGTGTGTGTGTGAAAGAGAGCTGCTTGTTTTGGAAAGCTGTGCCCATGGAAGCAGTGCACATAGCTGCCGAGGTGTCACTGACGATATTTATTAAAATCTGTGTGTGTTGGTGTGTGTGTGTGTGTGTGTGTGTGTGTGTGTGTGTGTGTGTGTGTGTGTGTGTGTGTGTGGAGGGGATGGGGGTGCATCCCCGCATCTCCATGCCCCCCTTCCCTGCCTCCATCCTCACTCAACCCTTGATTTATGATGCTGTTTGGCAGTATGTATATGTGTGTGAGTAGGAGGCAGAGGGAAGGAAAGCGAAGAAAGGCGAGGGGAAAGCTGTGATAGTGCTTATTTATAGATAGGCATGACTTGGAGGGAGGGAAAAAGAGAAGCGGGACAATGCAACAACACTGTTTGTTGTTATTTATGCAAATAATAAGGAAGGATAAGGAGGAGGTAAAGAAAGAAGAGGCAGGCGTGCAGGGAGGAGGAGAGAGGAGACAGGCGGATGGCGATGTAGAAGTGATGGAAGAGGGAGGGGCAAATGCATGCAGGGGAGTGCGTGTGGTGCTGATGGGAGTTTTCAGGTGAGGACAGTCCTGGACAAACCCACGTTAAGTACAGCAAAGCAACAACAAGACTGCTGCTAAGACAGGATGGAGTGTGAAGATATCATTGCAGGTAAACAGTCATTGTTTACATGGAAATGGTTCCCATACGGTGCACTTCCAGGTCCATCATAACTGTGAAACCTGAATCACAGTCAAAAGGGAAAAAAAAAATCCCTTTGCTGTTATATATTAATGTTTCATTTAGCACTTTGAGGAAACAAACAACTGAGGATGTCAACCTTTTTCCCCAATAAATATAGTGGAGTGGCATTACATACACATCTATCTATCTATCTATCTATCTATCTATCTATCTGTCTGTCTGTCTGTCTGTCTGTCTGTCTGTCTGTCGATAGACAAATCCTGGGTTTTCTGACTTAGTTCTGATTGATTACCTAAAATAAGGTTTGTCATTACCAAGGTTTTAAACAAAAAGCATCTCATGATAGCTTAAAGCAAATAGCTCTCTAAAGACACGAATGTTTGCAAAACGTACTAATGCCGTTGTTGCCAATGGATTTTCAAAATTTCTCGCTGCACCGCTGAGACCTTAATGTTTCACCATAAACCATCCAGAAGATTTTCTTGCAAGATTTCTTACAGAGCTCAAAAGAATAATCAGGAGAATTTTTCATTTCTCCAAGGACCATTCACAGAGAGCTTCGGAAAGACTTGCAATCAGCAGGTGTAGTTTTTCCTTGAAAATAATAGGTAATGCACTCAACCTCAATGGCTTCAATGTACATACTGTGCAAGACTTCAATGCTGAAGAGAAAGCATATTGAAGCTCATTCAAAGATTTCTGCAGAAGATTTTCGCCAAGTCAATTAAATCCTATTTATTTAAGATCAGACCAAGATGTAACTATCTGGTTTTTACTGTACACATCAAGTTTGAAAGAAGAATGGTACTGCACATCACTCCTCAAACCTTTTATCAATTGAGAAGTTTAAAAGTGGGAGCATCATGGTGTGGAGGTGTTTGTCAGCAGGAGGGATATTCAGAGAAATGTACCAGACCACTTAAGATAAGATTCTGCAAAATGAAACAAAAATGGTAAGAAAATTATCTCAAACATGCAGCATAGGAAGCTCTGAATTGGAGAAGGAAAATAAACCTGCTGAAATGTCATAGTCAGTCACCCAACTTGAATCCAAAAGCCCAGAACTTTTAAAAATTTGAAGACATTTTGTGTGGAACAATGGATCAAAAATCCAAGTAAGGAATTGGTGTCACTGGTTTCTCAATACGTGACACACCTTAACGTCATTACCAAAAAAGGCTTTTTTCTATGTATTTTAGAAATGTAATTAAGCATTTTCAGTACTCTTTTCATGTCATTCTTCAGCATTACACAAAATTTAATTCATGATCTTGTTTGGTTTCTTTGTATGTCTGAAGTACTTAAATTGTTACCAGCATCTGCAGTGTATTTAGTGTCAGTAGCCGTAACAGAAATATATTTAGTGAGAAAAACACTTGTGTGATCAATACTTATTTTCCCCAATGTATTTACAGCAATAAAACACACCATTCAGCATTTATGTCATGGCTAGTTTATAAATGATAAGGTTTATTTATTCATTTTTAACTAAATGTGAATTGTTGATGAAGAGGATCTTAAAAATAACCAGAATTTGCAAGTTCAGAAAACAGCAAGAGGACTACATGACACAGTTAGGAAACCAGGTGTGAACTGAATACAGCAAAAACAGCAGAAAATAATAAATAAATAAATAAAAACATCACAGCAGCCTGGGTTGTCCAGAAAGCTTTATGTGATGCCTTTCAAAGGACAGACGGAGGCTGGGATCCTCTATCAAAACACAGGTCAGAACAGAGGAACACACAGTGACTCCAGCTGCAGAAAATAATGTGACTGAAAGACACCTTTAAATATTTTCTGGTGTTTGTTCTTATAAAAGCGCAGAAGATGTTCACAAGTAATGATGATTGTTTTATGGGTTATACATAAGTGATAATTTGCAACTTCTGCATTGTTCCAGAACACCATCCCACTGTGTCTGTGCAACTGGATAGTTTGTAACCCTGTTTTCAATAAATATTCCAAGCACTGTAATGCATCACAGCGTAGCATGAATATGTAAACACACAGCACTTAAGAGAACAACGATCCACCGTTATCAAGCCGCTTAGGTCCCTGATTCCCTTGTGAAGCAGCGGAATCAGCAGCAGACCCGCCAGTCTACAGGCGTGGCTGTGTTTATCCTTCGTGAGAATGGCTTTGGTGTGCTTTATTGATCAGCCTTCTCAACTGCATTCCACGCTGCCAAGCGAGATCAACAGGAGCAGCAGCAGGCAGCAGGACTAGCTCTGTCTCTGTGCCGGAGCAACCCTGATGCGTCTGTCTGTCTGTCCAGCTCCATCATGTCATGGACTGTGTTCACCTACCAGGCTCAGAATTTATAAATATCTTTTTGTCGTAATAGGGACCCCCACAAAGCAGGAGAAGTTTCAAACCAATAAGCAACAAATTACATAATTTACATACGGCCAATGAGATACATCAGTTGGCAAGATCTTTTTGACCATCATCAGAGTGGCTCTGCTATTTTTGCTCCAACATACTGTTCTACTGTGAAAACCTGCATTTAAGCATTCATAGCTAAGACAGTGGTTTTGAAACCTTTAAAAACTAATACCACCATATAATATTCCATATAAGGATTGGGGTCTTACTTTTTCAATTAGTTGTTATGTTATAAAAACAAAATAACATAAAATTACCAGAAAGGTCCACAGGATCCCAAGTGGCAACCAAGTTCAAAATCCATTATGGCTGCCTTCCATGTAAAATTCATGAATAGTTGTAGGGAAAAAATAAAAAAGTTTATTTGTGATTCTGAAAATATGCATTCCATTGAGTCTTTCATTATCACAACATACAGTCTCCACCAGTAAACATGTTGCTACAGTATATGCAAGTAGAACATATGGAGCTATATGTTGCCAGCTTGTGTTTCTAATAGCTAGCCTGGTCATGACATATATCAATTAGCATCTCATTGGTTTTTAAATTTAGAGTCTGGAACATGATCATATTGAGTCTGAGGTCATTCCCAGAACCATGTTCAGTACCTTCATAAATGAAAGCACTTGTTTCAGGTTCCCTGGGAGTTCCTGAAGTTGTCCCCTCTCTACTTAATACTCTTATACTACATACATTTACCACTGACCAATTTCTCCTCAAGCATAGTAGTATAACTGCTCCTATAATAGTGACACCATCAGAGCAGGCCCCTTTCCAAAACAAAAACACGCCAGAAAGACTCAAACAGGTCCAGAAAAAGTCAAACCTTCCATAGCAGTACTTCAAACTCCCCAGATACCAATCTGATGAGATTCAGTCACATCTTCAGGAAGTATGACCCACCAATATCACAGCAAATACATTAAAGCCCATAGGCTCTGTTAACATGTCCTGCATTCTTTAAATGCTTTCATGTGGCAACATGCCTTATTTAAGGAACATGTTTCTTCTACCACCTGTAGTCAAATCCTACAAAGGCCTTTCATTAAGCCTTAAGTCTTGGCTTTTGTAGAAGGGAAACATCTCATACATGCAGTGCCCCAAGAACCAGGAATGAATAAATGCTGCAACTGTCCCTAGACACCCTAACGGTGTTTTTTGATCATGCCTTGAATGCTTAGAAGTTTTAGGCCACAAAGACGGGGGAGTTTAAGATAAGGTTGTTAAATAAGATGTGGCAGGAGAGCTGGGATCAGTTGTTTAATTTAGAGTTTAACACATTTTTTATGGATTCACACAACAAATAGACATCTTTGGAGTTAAGACATCAGATGTTGGCTAAATTGTATAAAACATGGTGGAGAACATGAAACATTTGGGTAACCATCCATCCATGATCCATGTTGTTTAGTGTTTGCAATGAAGTTACATTTTTTCTTTTGCTTTTTCATCCAGTGCATGAAGCAGTCTGCATCAATCCATCACAAGGTGAAGGCCTTGAGATGCAACAGACGGAGCTGCACGTTTTTCATAAACTCGTCTGATCAATACAGTAATTACCACCTTTACTTTATGAACCAGGAAGACTGCATTACATTGATTCTACTTGTATCTGTCAGATTACGCTGCTGCAGGTGAACACAGCAGCAGTTAAACACTGTCACAACAACTTAATGATTGCATTTCTGAGATCTGGAGCTGTTAATTCTATTAGTGATTGTGCTAAAAAGCTGCACATCTGAAGCATTTTCTCTGCTCCTGCTTATCGGCACTACACCTGTGACTGCTTGAAACATTAATCATTGTTTAATTTGGGGTACTGTGTGCAGCATGACTGTAACTAGGATGGTTCAGGCTGCAGAGTTGATATTGTAGATGTGAGTGAGGGTTAATGTTTGTGGAGTCCTGTAAGTGGATGATTATCTGTCCTCACCTACTTGTTTGGAAATGCATCAGTTCTGTTAAAGAAATTGAGATCTGAACACTTAGTTCATCACAGAGGAACACCCCTTATCTGTTATCTGTACAACTGTAGAACAGAGGTTTAAATGAGACTGTGAAGACTGAGTATAAATAAGTGAAAATACAAGGTGCTCAAAACAGATTCAAGCATAGGAACACTCCTAAATAAATTAGAAATAGACATGTTCTGTCATGGTTCTGTTCAAACTAAAATTTCAAATAATACAAATATGTATCTATCAGATTTTGCTAGAATATTATTTAATTTTACAAAAGTGCTTTAATATATAAAAAATTCAAGACAATAAATATCGTGCGTTATAATATATGGAAAGAAATCAGAGTTTTGATTCTGATCGTCCGTATTAGTTAACTATATTCATCCTGAGTCTGTTTGCTCATGTGTATTCATGGGTGGATGCATGGACCAGCGAACGACCTCTACTTTACATCTCTCTTGGGACAGCCCACTTGCTGATATATTTATGCTGTGTGTGGGTGTGAATATAGCAAAAGCATCACTGCTGCCTTAACAGCTTCTACCAGCTCTCTGCTTTTTTTTTTTTTTTTTGTCACAGCATTTCAGAGAGGGATTCCCTGCCATTAAATTAAGAAGCAAACACACACCTTTGCCATCTCACACGCTCAACTTGGTGTACAGCATTTGCCATTTCCGAGTCCGCCTGTAAACTGGCAAATCTGGTGGAGGCGTAGGCTAATTGACAGGCTTCTCTCCAGGTTGGAAAAGCCTTGTGAGAAGGAACGTGCTGAGGCAAAGCGACTTAGAGATGTGGTATCCCAGGAGCATGGCTGTACCCGATGACCCTTAGCGCATGTTGGCATGTGTGTACGTGCATTCAAACAGTGCTCAAGGACTCCAGGAGATGCATCTGCTGAACTCTAACTCGATAGCACTGTATGTGGGGGGATGGATCAAAATGCATGTGGTTGTGAGAGGACTGTACACACCCTTGCATGTATCATTTTGTGCTTCAGATCAGAAATGAGAGGCCTGTGTGTGGGCGCACGATGGCAAGCGTTCTGTAAACACTGTGACTCAGCCTCTGAGTGAATTATGAAATTTGAAACATAATGCTGTCAAGTAGAAATTTCATCTCTACTATTTGATCTGTGCGTAAAAGCATTGTGTGTGTAGTTATATGCATTTGTGCACCTTCAATGTGTGACCAGCACTTATTGTTTCTGGAATATCTGCAACCACTAACCACTTTACAACCGAAAAAAACCCCGGCTTCGTTCTCAGTGATGGGTAAATTCTGTGCATCTAAATACAGAAACTTTTGGTCCTTTTTCTTTGGAAAAAAGCTCAGTCGCAGTCAGATTTATGAACAGCTTCTGTGAACATCAGTTTCAAGCCTTGCCACAGATTCTTTATTGGATTTTGTTCTGGACTTTAACTAAACCAATTTAACACACAGATATAACCATTCCATTAAAGCTTTGACTGTATGTTAAGGGTCATTGTCTTGCTGGAAGATGAACCTCCACTCCAGACTCAAGTCTTTTGATAACGATAGACCATGATGTCTCTGCTTCTGACAGGCTTTCTTTTCCTGTATCTATTCACACTGAAGGTGCGCAGTTAATTTTCCTTGAGGGACACATAAGCAACTGTGACCGTTGTTGAGGTATCGACATAAAAGCTGGGTTTTCAAAATAAAAGCAGCATTTTGGAATTACAGGACATAATGCATGTTTGATTTTCGGTTTTTATACTCATCAACTGAGGACATCTAAAGGGGTGGATGTGACCCACATTTGCTCAAGTCTAAGCTACATCCAGTTCCCACCAACTTTAGACAGCTCCCCTCTCCCTGCTGATGGAAAGCATCCTGCAGCATGATTCTGCCACCACTATGTTTCATGGTGTGCAAACATGTATTCTAAGTACAAAAATGTTGGTCTCATCTGGCCAGTACACCTTCTTTCGTGTGTTAGATATGTCTCCAATATGACTTATGTCAAATTGGAAATGGGACTGCTTATGGCTTTTTTTTTTAAAATAATGACAGTCTTCTTGCCACTCTTTCATAAAATCCAGCTTTGTAGAGTACACAAGTGATATTTGTCTTGTCAACAGATTTTCCAGCTTGGGCTGCATCTCTGTAGCTCCTCCAGAGTTACAATGGCCTGCTGGCTTCTTCTCTAACTATTGCTCTCCATACCTTCCTGGTCAGCTTAGGTGGATATCAATATGTTTAATAATTTTGCAGAAGGGATCTGCATATGATCATGATAAGGACTGCGATTTATCATTATGATGCTCCGTTTTGACAACTGACGGTATAATTTGTTACTGTTTGACACTGTTTGTTTTCTTTTCACGTTTTAATCCATGAGAGCATGAATAATTATCAGTATATTAGAAAAAAAGATTTAATGCAATTATGGTCTGCTGTAAAGTGATGCAGTCTCTCTGCTAGCCCATTAGATGGGAGGGTTTTATTTTTAGAGCAATGTTTGCATCTGTGGGTTTTCTGACTGCATGCAGTGACAGATGAATTCCCAAAAAGACTAATGCATTTTTGAATAGTTTTGACATTTTAATCACTATTGAAATAAATACCTCAAAATATAGAAATAAAATTTTAAGTCCGTCTTGCCTCTACTACTTTTGCAAGGCTCTGTATATTTATCAGGAACATCATGATGTTGCAGAGGTTGTAGCTTTTCTGTCACCACACTGCAGTACTGAATACCTGAATCAGGATTGCTGATCTGGAGCACGTCTTTCAACATTGATGGTGGTCTCATGTCATATTTGAGTGGCTCACTAAACACATACTGGTTTTTCTGAGTGGACTGTCTCGAGGCTCTTTTAGTTTCATCCACCAAACTCTTCAAACCATCTGGGTTTTGGACCTCAGCTGTGTTTTTGCTGAACTCTGTGCCTCACTAAGTCAGCATCTGCACATGGTGCTGCAAGAGGGCTGCTATCCAAAGCCAGTGCTCCGCCGTGGCAACCAGCCTTGCTGCAGCTGTCACGGTAAACAAGCACCAAGCCCCCCCTGGTTTCTCGCTGTTGTTGCTGCAGGGCACTTGGAGTAAAGATGACTGATGAAGCTCAAATGTTTCTCACTTCAGTGGGAGCCGTCACAGCACTACAGCTGCAGCTGGAGTTGACAGTGCAGACGCCGAGCATCTCTTTGTTCGCTATGGACCATCACATTGCTCCCTCGTTTTTCTTTTGCTCTCCCTCGCGCCTTCTCTTCGCCTGAACTAAGCCCGGCTCCCCCATGACCGCAGGGGGGTATCCAGCTCTGCACTGCTGTACGTGCAGGGGAGGAGGGAGCATGCACCAGGGGAAGGAAAGCTGGCTTAGAGCTGCGGTCATGTGCTCTCTTGTTGTTTCCTCAAGGAGGGATCCTGCTTGGCTCCTCTGGAGCAGAGCAGAATAACACTTACTGTGCTGCTGAGAGCATCACCTATTCACAGGCACACATTCAGTGGAGGCTTTAAAAATCTCATGAAATGATGAGTAATATTTACTGCTGGTCACCAGATACAGTCCATTGTATCCATAACCTTGAACTTTTTCACATTCTGTCACAATATGTCCTTGAACTTCAATCTATAACACTGGAAGCAAAATAGGATTTGTGAATATAACCTTGTGTTGGTGGTTCAGCAAAAGCATTTAATGGTCTGTCACTTGGATGTGACAGACCATCCAAGAAGTGCAGTGGAAGTGGAAAAAAAACTTATGGTTTCAGTTGTTTTAAAATAAAAGATGTCAGCTATATTGATTGTGGTATGCAACTTTATTCAATACTTTGTGGAGTCATCCTTTGCTCCAGTCAGATTGGATGGAGAGCATCTCTGAAAGGTAATTTCCAAGTCTGTCCACAGTTTTTTCAGTGAGATTTAGGTCTGCTTTGAACCATACATTTCCACTGTATCTTTAGCTTGGCTTTGGTATGTTTAGGGTTGTTAACCTGCTGGAAGGTAGACCTCCACCCCAGCCTCAAGTATTTTTCAGTCTTTACCAGATTTTCTACCACTAGGTCTGACCAGCTTAACTGCTGAAGAAAAATATCCTCATAGCATCATGCTGCCACCACCATGTTTCACTTCAGAAGGATGTGTTCAGGGTGATATATGCCACACATTACAATTTTGCATGTAGGCCAAAAATCCATTTATGATCTCATCTAACCAGAGCACCTCCTATATGTTTGTTGTGTCTCTTACATGACTTGTGGAAAACTGCAAATAAGACTTCAGACCTGAACCTTCAAAGACACATAAAGACAATCACAAAATCAGCCTTTTATCACCTGAAGAACATTTCTAGGATTGAAGCACTAATATCCCAGCAAGATCTAGAGAAATTCAGCAAATTCACATTGATTACTGCAACGATGTCTTCACAAGTCTGCCTAAAAAGTCAATCAGAAAACTACAGCTGATCCAGAATGCTGCTGCTGCTTGTGTCATGGGCATGTGTTGATTGATTTGCAGTTGTGCCATACTTCAGATTATAGATCGAACAGAGCAATGTGAGATGTTCAGAGTTTGAGATATTGTTTTATACTTTCACTCTGCTTTAAACTTCCCCACAACTTTATCTTGTACCTGTTTGCTGTGTCCCATGAACTTCATGGAGCTGTTTGTTCACCAGTGTTCCCCAAGGAACCTCTGAAGCCACAGAACGGTTAGATTAATGCCTAAAACGTTGTTACGATTTACTATTCATTTGAGTTCTGGAGGCAGTTTGTTGCACCGGATTTTAATTAGGGATTTTGGATTAAAGTCAGGTTAACACATATGAACACCAGACTTGTAAATTTACAGTTCTTAATTGCTTTGATGCAGTTGTCAACTCACACTCCACATTTTCAAAACAGTTAGCACACAGGCCTAAACAGCAGCACCATGGTTAAAGTGATACGTTTAGTTTGCAGAAGGCGCTAACCGTACCAAAACATTTGAAATATGAAACAAAAGCAAATATTGTCCTCAAACAGCACAACTGGCAACCAAGTGCATGAACTCTTCTAATCAATCATTACACAATGGACAACAAAATACAGCACTTGCTTGTCAGTGCAGCCCAGGGGTTTTCAAAGTGTGGGTGAGCAAATAGACTCCCCCAAACTAGATTATTGCTATAATTTCTGTTAACTTTTGCTCTTGCTATGCTTGATGTTCCATTCATACAGGTTTCGCTGATGTTGTGGGGTTTAACTGCTTTAGCTCTGCATAGCACCACATGATATGATGCTTCAGTTGCCTTGTCATTTACAGTGCTAAAAGTATTAACTACTTTCTACTTACTGTATACTGTAATACTGTAAATGTAAGCCAAAATAAAATCAGACAATAAGAAAGTAAAAAAAAAAAAAAATTACAGTAAAATAAATTCCCACTATTGATACTCAGTCTCATCTGCCTGGGATCCATCCTGGTGAAGAACAACAGACATGGCACCATTTAAGGTCTGAAGACTGATTGCTAGGGGAAGATTTTTGGGAAATAGAGAGAAACAGGTGCTTCTGTGGATTCATACTGATGTAGGTAGCTTCTAGTAGTTAGGAATAGGTGATTTCTGTTTGGTTACTGTAGTTAAACAATGGAGTTTTGGACTGCTTGAATGACATCTGTGTTAACTGTTTTGCAAAAGTGTAAAGTAAATGTGTCAAACCAATGAGAAATGGTTCATACATTTGCAAGAGAGGTGTCTTCTGGTCTGCAGAGATAGTGATGATAACTGAGTGGATCCCAGTTCCTTCAAGCAGCTCAAATTAATTGAAAAAAAACAACAACAAACCAATACATTTAAGTCTGTGGTTGCAAAAAAAGTGGGAAAAAGTTCAAGGGGCATGAATACTTTTGCTAACCTCATGGCTTGTTTCACAAAAAAGCCCCTAATTTGATTAAGGTTGAAACAGAAAGATGTGAGAAAATGAGCGTAGTTAATACAGCACACTGATGATTCAGTATCACGGCTGAATGGCTTCTTAGTAGCTGTGTGCACTGCTGCAGTTCAGAGAACTCTTGGGCCATGTTGTGATTTATGTGCAGAGAGAGTGATTGCTAATTTGCTAATTGGCCGAATGAGACTGATGGATGGAGAGAGAAGAGAGGCTGTGAAAACTCAAGAAGAGGACACAAACAGGAGGAGGGGAGTGGTGCGAGTGCATAATTAGACTATATGTTGCTGACAGCTACATGCATGTGGATGGGTATGTTGATGTGTACTTTGTGATTGCAGGGGAGAACTGTAACCCAGATGGGTAAAAAAAAAATCTAGGACACTCTCCCTCTGCTGCAAATTATGTACATGCTATAGAGTTGTGGTCAGAAGTTTACATACCTTCATCATAGGTATGAATGTTATTTCATTGTTATTCTTTGAATGCATTTGAATTAATCTTTTTCACTGATGGGATGATTATACTATACATCAGCTAAATTTATTGTCATTCCCTCTATTTAACAATGGTTTCAAATTATACACGCAGGCCTAAATATATGCATACACTTCCACTACCATTTTGTTAAATGTCCATAAGCAAGTGCTCCCTGTAACACAGACTTTTTGCCACCATCAATAAGCTTCTGATGTCATCCTGGCAGAGTTTTTTTGTGACAGAATTGCAAAAATTTCTTTTAATTAGTTGGTTTTCACGCACAAACCGGGATTTTAGACATAATCCACAAAATTTCAACAAGGCTGAAGTCAGGACTTTGGGAGGGATGTTCAAGAAGCTTTATGTTAGCCTGGTTTGTCCATTCCAAAACTAGTTTTGATCCTTGTTTGTGATCACTTTCCTGTTGGACTATCACCCTCAGCTCACAAGTTCAGGACAGTGACTGTCCACAGTGAAGTAAGCTTTAAAGCACCATGAGCTAAAAGCGCGTCTAAACCATTCTGTGTCTAGAAATATAGGTCAACAGCAACAATAAATGAATGAATGACAATAAAATTGTTCTAATAGTACATGTTTGAGCTTGTATTTATAATATTAACCATTTGTGGATTAGAGAATATTTACAATTAATTCAAACTTGTACACTCGTTTAAAAAAAATCATTAACAATGTATGTTTTATTATCATTCCACCCTGAAAGAGGAAAGATTAGAAAAAGGCTCACAGTTAACACGAGAGTCTTGCTCATGGTGGGAATTTGAAAACCTTTCACTTTTCTTTGCACTGATTTTCTAACTAGTAGCAGCCAATAAATAACCCACTTACATTACAACTCCCAGAGCCAACAGTCAAATGTTTGTAGTTCTTCTGAGGGCACACAAAGTTCATGCCTATTTGTGGCTCTTGAGGTTAAAATGTGTTCTCTAAAAACTGTGATGAAAAGGCATGTCTTTATTTTAAGAGTTTAACTTTTAGGAATCCTGTTTGAACTAGTTTGTTAGAGGATTATCCATTTACACCACTGAGACACATTCAAAAGTAAAAATCATGAATAATACTTTAATACTTTTTAATATTAAAAATTTTGTTTTTGAGCAAGTAATATTATAGATCTAATAATTATTATAACAGATGTTACACCGAGGAAAATGTGATAAACCACAGTTTTCCTAATGAGGCTGACACAGATGTTGAAAATAATGTACATTTTTGTAAAGTGTCTTTTTGTTTGCAAATGAAAAGACACTTGATTAAGTGGCATTGAACTTCATGAAGTGTGAATCGCAGGCTTTGACTGATCCCAATGAGTTGACTAAAACTATCCTCTTTAGAAAAGTATGGTGTATATATCTGCAGATACAAGATGTTTGTGTGCCTTCTGTAAGGGTGTCCTGGGGTAAATTTGGGAAGCAGAGGAAGAATTGGGTCGAGGAAAAACTGGGTTGAACAAAACGATAAAATAAGACACTTTCTCTTTGGATCCAGCTAAAAAAAAAAAAAAAAAAAAAAAAAAAAAAAAAAAAAAAAAAAAAATCCAGATTCAGTGTTATTTATTCAACTTTTAAACTGTTTTTTTATTCACAAACATACTGAAAGGAGAAACTCCAACTCTACAGCACATGTGCAAATGTAGTGGTCATATTTATAGTTTGATGGCCCTTTTCTCACAGAAGTGAGGACAAGATTTCTGGAATGGAATCCATCCCTTGTCACTTGCCCTTGCAGTTATCTGATGTGACTGAGTGGAGTTCAGAGGGAAGGCTAATATCCGAGAGCCCAACAGAGACGGAGCATAGCTGATGTCTCTGAATCACTGGGTCAGTGGGTCACAGACGTCGCTGGACATCCACAGATCCAACAACTCAGTGTGGCTCTCAAAGCTCCCGAGAATTTGCGCGGGATTGGCAATTGCAGCTGCGTGAAACACGACTGGCTTGGCTGCAAACCGAGAGACCCGCAGAGTGCTGATGCAAGAGAGACCCCCTCTGAGGGTTGCATGCACACAGAGAACAGACCCTCTGATACAGAGGAGCACCTAGAGACTGAGGCTGTGTTTAAACTCCATCAGGAGCACAGACTCTCTAATTAAACCAATGTTTTAATTAGGATTTGGACAGCTGAATGAGTAGGGATAATAACGTTCATTTATCCAACAAGGAGCGTGGATTTCAAATGAGTCTTATGTACAACTAAGTGATTTATTCAAGAACAATCTCCCAATAAATTATTCAGTCAGTTGTCAGGTAAAATTAATCTATATATAATAATGTAAACAAAACATGTAAAAGGGTACTACCAAAAAAAACAATAGGTTTTCTTGTTTAGCTCATATTTCTATTAAATCATAATTTGAAAGATGAAGCTGAAGAAGTTCTGCAGTAGATTGATTAATAACATTAAACTATTTAAACAGATAAATGGTTGGTCTCAGTCAGTGAATTTATCTATCAAAAAGTGATTCATTTTTTATTTAATCCCATTATATCATTATCATTACACATTTAATGAAGCAAGGAGATTCTGCATTAGGGGTACTTGGTATCAGGAATGCTTATAATATGCAGTAGTGTTGCTGAATATAACAATGACAATATGCAGGTTTCCTACAGAGTTTTGAACATTTTATTAAAGTATGCTATCTTCTTTGACCATTTTTCATCTAAACAACAAAAATATAATATTTCTTTATAAATGCAATGGTTTTCACATTAATAAAAAAGAACTAATTACTTTGTGGACTTTAGTGATTTTTAAATTCAGGTTGAACTGAGCACAAGGTCTGCTCAAAATCCTAAACATTGCAATAATGTTTAGGATAAATAATAACTGCAAACTAAAAAGGTAACAATGTTCACAACCTGTTTTTTAAAGAATCTGCATGCATTGTAGATGACCTGTCTGGGGTGTACCACACGTCTCTCCCAGTGAATACTGGAAATAGGCTCCATCCCCCTTGCAACCCCTCAAGAATAAGCAGGAAAATTTGAGGAAATTTGAGTTTGGAAATGAAAAACGTGTAGGAACCCTTGATCTGATACTTGAAATAAATTAAATACTTAGCGAAACCGTGTTGATGCCTTTCTGGCTTGGGTTAATTGTAAACATATCTCCAGATAGTGTGTAGTCTATCCAGATGCCAGAAAAAAAATAAATTTCTTTTTCCTCCCAACAGCATAGTTTTATTAAAAATATGTTTGTAGCTACGGCTACTTAATCACTTATACAAAATTTATTTTTAACACACTAAAGCGTATTTCTTCATGATTAAACTAAGTAAAAAACACAAATGAATTAAAAATAAACAAAATTAATAAAACACTTAGAATAATTTTATACTACTGCTCAAGGTGAAGAGAGGAAATTTTTCTAAATAAGAAATAACTGCCTGAAATATAAGTTGTTTAAAGGATTAATTTTCATCAGAAATATACTGATCTCCCAGGAGTTCAAAGAAAAAGGTTTACCAGTGTAATTGTGAGTTGAATCCAATACTAATTTCACAGTGGTGAGTGGTGAGCTGGGAAAAGAAAAAAGGAAGGAATTCAAAGTTTAAAAACTGCTTAGAGATCCAAATAACTTCACCGAACATCAGAGATAGAACAGGAAAAAAAAAAAATAGCACCTGCTGTGTGTTAGACAAGGTTGCTTACTTTTTTTGAACCCTCCTGCATTTCTGCTCCTTGGTTTTTCCTCCTCAGTTACTCTCTCAGCTGGAGTGATAGTCATTTTTGGCTCCAACAGTGGTTCAGTTTGCCTATAAAGGCAAGTGTTACAGGCCTCTCTTGGAGCTCGCTTTTGGGATGTACTGGGAATCCAACTTTAAATTCATAACTTGGTGACTTGTTTGAAGAAACTCATGCTAAATAGGCCCAGAGTCCGGAGGAAAATCCTAGCAAAGCCTTACAGCAACTTCATGCAAAAAGTGGACCAATGAAGAAAAGCATAAAATACATTTAACCCAACCAAATGTGGCAAGAATAGAATAGAAATGGAAATATCCTTTATTGTCCCATGATGGGGAAATTTCTGTGCAACAGCAGCAAAGTGGCAGTGGCAGGCAATAACAAACATATTCACACAAAGAATATAAAATATATATATAAAAACAGAATAAAGAATAAAAATAAATACTGTCCAGTAAGCCAAAAGTTCAACATGAATACTATGTAGTTCTAAAAAGACCTTGATAAGGCCTGGTTCTGAATCTGTTAGGAAATAATTTCTGACTGGGTCTGTTTTTCTTTGAGTCCCAGCACAAAGCTGCTCACTGAGAGCAGGCAGCGTTCGGAGGAAGGAGTCGTCAAGAGGGCCTGATCAGCCAATCGGAACACATCCAATACATTCATCTTTCTTTGAAGTTAACTACTCTTAAATTTAATTAAAATCTATTGCAAATAATCTGCAAAATAGGTTAAATCATATAGGAAACACTGACACGTATTCAGTGGCATTCTGACGAGACTCCTTTTGAACATAACACTTCAGGGTCATAGAAATATTCCTCTGCTGAACACTCAGGATGGAAGAAGAGGTTGTTCTGGCAAAATGTAGGATTCCAGCGAGGACTTTTTGAAGGGCCTTGGTGAAAGCAGTTCTCGTGGGTGAAAAATCAGACCTGTTTAGTTTGTGTACCTATAGAAATATATAGAACTACTTGAGCCATTGTTCTCAGATTCTTGACGTTGTGACTGACAGGAACCTGGTGTTAGATCTACTTGAAAGTCCTTGGAGAATGGTGTCAACAGAGAGGACGGCTGCTGCATTAAAGTAATTTTAAGAAAAAAGAATAATAACATTTAAACAACTGCAAAAAACTGAAAGGAACCTGGGCAGAACACTCAATGGAGGCTGATTTGTCTGAGTCAGGCCAGTCTGACTGATTTTTGACTTGTTTATTATACTAAAAGTGTTGCAAAACAGAGTTTGAGGGGGTGGGGAGGCAGACCCTTATTTATCAACTGATGATTGTGAGGAAGGAGAATGTAATGCCAGTCAAATTTATAAGAGTAATTATAATTTGGTTTAATACTCTGGACACATTTTTATTTATTTTCTTTAACCAAAAACAATGCAGAAATTGTGAGGGCATTGAGTTTATTAGAAGGGATTTTCTACTTTTGTGTGTAAAGGAAAATTGTCTTTATCAAATATATTGTACCAAATTCCACTCTACAATTAAAAATCTGTCTACACGTTACATGAATTATACCGAGTTGATTAAATCCATTTGTGATTAAGTGGTAAATATTTCATAAACCATGTACCGACAGTACCGACAGTTACATTTAATGAGTGACAGAGGAGTTCAAAGTGACCAGGACCTTTAGTGTATGAAAAGGCTCCCATAGCTGCCGTATAACTGCCTTTTAATATTAATATATTAATATTGTTAGCAGCTTAATTAACAGGATTTAAACTCAAATATGCCAGGGGTATGAATAAGTATGGGGGTAGAGGTAAAAGGTATCTGCTGAGCATGATGAGGGTACCTGGTAAACACTTGGAAAATATCACGCTATAAAATGAGTGTCTTTAATGTTGCTATGGTAATATGGGAACTTTGAGCACTGATGTGTTTCTTTTGTGCAATGACTTTTATTATTAAATTGGCATTAGCAAAAAAGAGAAATGTGCAAAAAAGATTTCAAGGGTGACATTTTATTAAAAGCTGATGATTTGGTTTAACATTTTGTGTGAGCTGTTATATCACAGATACATAATAAATATTTTCTTCTTTTTTGTCTCTCTTTCTGTAATGCACTCACAGCGGCAGATGGCGTGCCAGTCCAAAAGGATGGGGAGCAAGTAAGTCTTCAGCTGTCCGTCTCACTTAGTCATCTTGTTGACTCCTTTCACTGTGGATTGTTGCTTCTCCACCTGAGGAACCAACAAGGCTATGAACTGTTTAGCTTCCACATGGTGATGACTCCACCAGCTCACTGTGCTCATACTGTTAGTTTAGAAATATCAGTTCCTCCACTTTCACTGCTCTTGCCTAAGATGGTGCGTCATATATTGAAAAATAATTTTGATGTTAAGAAGTCTGATGCTTGTCACCCATCTGACTGTAAAGAAAGGTGTTTCAAATGAGACCATCAGAGGCATCACCCTCCCTCTTTCTTCAGCTTTTAGAGATAGCCATTGCTTTGTATCCTTTCCTCTTCTCCAACAGTGATCCCATGAGACAGGACACCAGAGAGGAAACCATTTTGAACTAAAGTGTAGAGACCTCTACTTTTCCACCAAATGCACTGTGGACTGATTGCATCATTTATTTATGTGTTGTATCCCAGAATGCCCTTCGGAAAGAAAAAGCAGCAGCACGCACAGATACATTCACACGCACATGTTAGCAGAATGGTCAGCTATTGGAAAAGAACATTGGTAAAGCTGCTTCAAGAGGCTAAGCTCTACCACTCAGGTGTGTTAAATCTCTCATCACGCCTACTCCTGTTAAAGGGAAGGAAGAAAGTAAGAGAGGAAGGGAATGGGAGTAAAGAATAGAATTACAAGAAAAGCATGAATTAGACAGGAGAGCGCTCATATCGAATAATAACAAGTGTCTGGAAACTCGCTGTATCTAGTTGATGGATCCAACTCCAGTTAGTGAACTCAGCAGGTGCTACTGACAAAAAAATGTAATCAAGTTTGGTCATTAAAACTTCAGTTACTTTAACTTTTATATAATAAACTCAGCTACAGGGGCCTGCATATCTATTCATACCCCTTGAGCTTTTTCATATTGCAATCACAAATTGCAGTGTTCATTATTTGGATGTTATATGAAATAGTTGTTAAGTAAAAGAAAATGACACATGGATTGATATGTTTTTTAACTGATAAAATTAAAAAGTGTGGCATGCATTTGTATTCATCCTTCCTGATTAAATACTTAATTAAAAACATCAGTGCTACACATCCAGAGACAGAAACTTCTGTAAAATAGCTCAAGTCTTCCCATAGATTCTCTGTTGAATTTGGGTCTGGAAACATGGATATGCTTCAATTTAAGCCATTTTATTGAACGTAGCTCTGGTTGTATGTCCAGGGTTGTTGTCCTGCTGGAAGATGAGTCTCCACCAATCTTTTGCAGCCTCTAACAAGTTTTCTTTCAGGATTCCCCTGTATTTATCTCCATCTATCTTGCTATTAAACTTGACCAGCCTCCCAGGCTTTGCTAAAGTATTCCCTCAGCATGAAGCTACCAACTATCAGGATTGTGTGTTAAGGGTGATGTACAGTGTTTTTTTTTTCTTTGACACACAGCCTTTTAGGTCAAACATTTGTATTGTGGTTTTCATCTGATCAGAGCACCTTCTTCCACATGTTTACCTTGACTCCTACATAGCTTGTGACAAACTACAAAGAGACCTCTTATGGCTTTTGATCTCCTTTGTTCCTTCTTAAAACCTTTTCCTCACCTTTATCTTTGACCTGTTTGCTGTCTTTTTTAGTCTTCATGATGCTGTTGTCTATCAATGTTCTCTAACAAATCTCTGAAGCATTCACAGGACAGCTGGATTCATACTGAGTTTGACTTGCACATAGAAGACTTCATCTACTAATAAGGTGACTTCTGAAGGCAACTGCTTGCACTGGATTTAATTAGGAGTATCAGAGTAAAGGGGGGTGAATACAAAAGCACGCCACACTGAGACACTCCTCTTGGTTCTCTTTCATTTAGTTCCTAATCAGTGACAATACATTTCCTGAAATGTTGCAGAGTTCATGATTGCAGCAATGATGGAATAATGGTGCATTCCAACTTTGTTTTCTTTCTCACCGTTTTGCTCAATGACCGGACTAAATACAGTCACCAGCACAGGCCATTAATGATTATAATGTAAATATCTCTGAGGATTTTACACATTCAAATAATGTGAGCAACATGTTGGCAAACAACAGTTGTGCAGTTCGATGATTGCAGATAAAGCTAACACTATCAAGAAATCAAAACTTAGCACTATGTTTCAACTCTTTTTTTTTTTTTTTTTAACTTTTTAGTTATTTACTCATTTTAACTTATTAGTTCATTTTTGAAATTAGTAAATGATATGGTCCTCAGTAAGCTCCATGTAAGTTGGCGGTCTTCAGGGCTTCTGCATTGGCACCCTTAATTAACACCCTCATCATTTCTGTTTGCACAAATGCAGTTGCTCAAAGAAATTCACACCTGCGTAGCTCCACAGCAGAACGGACCCTTTACTGGCTAATATGCCTTTGTCCAGTCTAGCTCTCATCCTGTTTCTAATTGGGCCATATAGGTGGTTGCCCAGGGTGGTATTAGAAGGGAGTGAAGGAAGACCTCATAATAAAATATAAGTATTGTCTTTATGCATATGCAGTCAACAGAGAGTTGGCACCCCATGTGTTGAGTGAGCATGCTTTCTGTAGAACTGCACTGCATTTTACCATGCCCCAAAATTTTCTATAATTTTCCAGCATTTTAACTGGTTGGAAGGCGGCACAAGGAGGGGGTCGCCCAGGGTGCCATTCATATGAGAAGCTCTACTGCGCTTACTCACTGTAATATAGTAAACTTAGCTGCATGTTCTGAGCTACAGAGCCTCTCTTTCTAAAAGTACTTTATTTTTACTTGTGTCACAGCCTTTTGCAATATTAAAGCACAATAACAGCAGCAGTTGGCCTGGCCTTTTCAGTGCACCAAGTGCAGGAATCTTTTAAATGTAAACTTTCTGTTGATTCTGCAGTTCTTCAGTGTGGCCCAGCACTTATTTTCATTCACTCTGTAAATGAAGTTGGCCACATGTGGCTCCTTACGTTCCCCTTTGTTGTTGTAAATGTCTACTTGTGATCAGCTCTCCCAAGAGGTAAAAGAATGTTTAAATTTTTTGAGTTGTGAGAAGTTATGTGAAATATTTATAGGTTTTTAGGCAGTATGAAGCAGTCAGTGTGCTCTCAGTTTTGAGAAACTGAGGTCTGACAGGGGAGCCAGGCTAATTAGAAAATACCCCAGAGATTAATTCATATATGTCAATGTCAGCTGGCTTTTCCTCTGAAGATCTTCAGGAACTGAGCAGAAAATGAATGAAAAAGTCACAAAAGTCCAAAGAAGGCATTTAAATGGCCTTCTTGGAAAATAGAAATATTGACCAAGAGCCCTTTAAAGAATGAGAAAGTCTGGCTGCTTGGAAATGGTAAAAGGTTAAGGGCCTGTATAGCCTTTTATTAAGTCCAGAGGACCCCAAAGCACTTCACACTACATTCAGTCATTCACCCATTCACACACACATGCTGATGGTGCCAAGCTACTGGATATTAATAAGCTAAAAAGAATGAAGGGTGACTTTAGATCTTTGGATAGAGTCATTTTTAGCTGGGTACCAGTGACACCATGCTCTTCATTTAGTGCCAAAAGTTTTAAAATCTTGTTTTCATACATTTTTTTATGATTTGTCACATTTTTGCTACAAACTTTGTTGTATTTTATTGGGATTTTATGTGACAGACCAACAGTGAACAGCGAAGTGAAAAAAACGATACATGGTTCACACAAAAAAATTTATATATGGACATGTGAAAGTGTGCTGTGTAATTTGTATTAAGCCTCCTTGTGAAGATGCAATTTCTCTGCAATTATAGCTGCAAGTGTTTTGGTCATTCAGCTTTGCACATATAGAGACTGAAATTTTTTCCTATAGTTCTTTGCCAAAGATCTCAAGCTCAGTCAGATTGGACGGAGAGCATCTGTGAACATTAATTTTCAGCATGATGCTGTCACCACCATATTTCACTGTGGAGACAGCGGGTTTATGGTTTTGTACAGTGATCATTTTTCTCCACACATTGCGTTTTGCCTGTAGGCCAAAAATGATTCAGTTTAATTGGACCAGATCACCAGAGTAACATTCTTTCAGCGTTGGCTCTCTTCTTGTCACTCTTCCTTAAAAGATTTCAAGAGTTCATAACCAGCTCTCCACTGATTCTCTCACCTGAGTTGTCGATCGCTCCTGCTCCTCCAGAGTTACCTGGGCCTCTTTGCTGTTACTCTGATTAATGCTCTCCTCTCACTCAGTTTATATATTTTGGTAGGTTTGCAGTCTCAAACAGTACTCTGTGAGACATTCAAAGCTTGCAAGGTTGTTTTGTGACCTAATATTGCTTTAAGTTTCTTCACAGCTTTATCCCTGACTTGTCTGCTGCATTCCTTGGTTTTCATGGTGCTTTTTGGTTTTCTTTTCCAAGAAGCCTCTGAGGTCTTCACAGAACAGCTGGATTTATACTGAGAATAAATTGCCCACTATTTTTTAATAAACTCTCTAAAGAGAGTTGGTTGCTCTGGAAGTTTTAAGTGGTAACAGAATAAAGGGGGATGACAACAAATGCATCATTCATCACAATTATGCATAATTGCATAATGCACAATTCTGTGTTAATCTATCACATAAAATTAAAATAAAATGTATTGCAATTTGTGGTTGTAACATTACATAATGTGAAATGTTCGAGAGGAGCCTATTTTGCAAAGCATTGTGTTTTCCAAAATGCCACAGTATCTGAGAACCACTAGAGTTTACAGCATGGGTATCAAAATATTTGCAAAAAATAGCTTTGATCTATGTACCAGTCCAGAAAAAAATCTCATTCATATGAAAATGCAGTTCAAGAAGAAACAGGTGTGTTTCAATTGTGTTTTTACTGCTACGCTGTGTTTGTGCACATCGACAGTAGGGTGAAAATATTTAAGCCGGCAGGCCACAAGTGTCCCAGTCCCAGCTGATAGAGGGAAATAGTGTCGCAGAAGCTGCTGCTTATCTGCTTTGTCCTCATCATCTGAGTCCGCCTCCTCCCCACACAAACACCCCCCGCCACACACACACACCTTCCTGTTAGCCTCAGCCCCCTGTCTATCTGCAGCATCGGATACAGATCAGTACACCACTGACATCTCTCTCAAGCACTCACACTCAATATTCTGCTGGCTTTCATGGGTTTTGGCAGCACATGCACCCAAAGAGGAAGCTCATTTAACCATGGCGTTTTCACTCTGCTAAACATAACTAAGCAAATATAAACTGATCCCTGTTTAATTCCCTCCCTTCTCCCTGTCATTCTGTTCTTTTGGAAACTCACATGTATCCGTCTCTCCTTTCTTTTCCTGCTCACCTCCTTTAATTTCGTCCTCTTCATCCGCACGTCTGATTTTAAACCAACTCTGTGTCTCGCTCCCCCTCAACGCATGTCAATGTTCTGTCACTCTCTCTTACTCTTTGCTGCTCCTTCTTTCCCCATCCCTCCCTCCTCCCGTTTCTCTTCTTCAGCATGGACGTTCAGAGTTTTCATGGGAAGGAATCAATGTAAGTGTTGTGGCACCGTTCCTCCATCTATGATTTTTCTCTCTACTTGTTTTTGATTTATATCACCCTGTAGCTACAAGCTCTCTCTCCCTCATGACCCCCCCCCCAACCTCTTCAGCTTTATATTAGACCCTATGCTTTACTGTAGTGGTGCACAGTAGTGAGCACAATCCGTTTTTTTTTAGTTTACTTGGAGTGAAGATTTGGGTAATACAGATTTTGTCCTTTGTATTAACCCAACATCTCCATCACCTCTCCTCTCCACTCACCCTCTCTATAACACACACCGTGTCAATGTCTTTGTGTCTCCTGTCACACCATCCTCGCTCTCTTTTTCCTCCCCCCCTTCCTCCTCCTCCATTCCTCTTTCTTCTCTCTCTCCAGCTGTCCATGGAGGACACCACATCAATCCTGCCTCGGCTCAAGAGGAACTCAAATGCCTATGGCATCGGGGCTTTGGCTAAGTCTTCTCTGTCAGGTGTGTCAGGTGTGTGTCTGTGCTGGTTCTGGTAAAAGACCCCATGCTGGCTTCGCTCCTTAGTGGGCTCAGGAGTCAGCATGGTACCCTTCAAAGGGTTCCCCTTCTATCACTTCCTCTTCACACTGACACATCTGTCGTCAATGGCTCCTCAAAAGGCATTGACGAAATAAATCCAGCATAAAACACAACATGCAAACACATTGCATCGTCATACAGCTTATTGCTCTAAGGTAAGATGGGTAGGATGTGGTAATTTTGTAGCGAATTGTTTTCTACTTTATTGTAATACATGTAAATAATCGAGCTCATTGATCTCATAATCACTAATAAAATAACCAGAAATTTGTCTGATGGATGAATCACCTATCTCAGAGAACAAAGTGAAAAGATTCCGGACATCTTGAAATTAAGTTTTATTTCATAAATCATATTAATTACTCTAAATTAAGGACTAAATTGATTGTTAATCACACCAAAGCCTACTTCATGATGAGTTGAGTAAAAAAAGCACAAACAACATTGATTCTGCAATCTGTAGCTTTGAGTGGAGAGTTTTCTGAAGCGTTCGAAAAATAAAACAAATCAACAAAAATAAAATTTTGCAGAAACTTCACACAAAAATTTGGCAAAAGTAACAAAGCACAAACAAGAAACATTAAAAGGAACCAAATCTGGCAAGTTGAACAGGCTTAGTTTGGCAAAGCAATCTCTATGGTTCTTCTTGGGGGTAGGGAAGCGTCACGAGGTGCTGATCAACCAATCAGAAACAGACTTTGGAAAACAGTTTGTAATGTCAGGAATTAGAGCCACAATGAATATTGGAATCTGTTACTTTCTTCTATTGCATTTTCTTTAACTCAGAGAGAATCAGAAATGTAGATAAAATATAATCTCTGTCCTAAATCTGTTTCCAACACGGTTTTCAACATGTAATCTTTTGTTAAACAAAAAGGGGGGGGGGGTTTACATTTCGTTCATTTACTAAATGGTAAATGGCTTGTACTTGTGCAGCACTTTACACCCAAAGCATTTTACACTACATTTAGTCATTCATGCACCGATGGTGGTAAGCTACTACAGTGTAGCCACAGCTGCAGCTACAGCTCACTGGGCCCTCTGCTCACCACCAGCAGGCAAGGTGGGTGAAATGTGTTGCTCAAGGACTCAGTGATTAAGAAAGATGAAACAGGGGTTCGAACCATCAAACCCCTACCTCCTGAGGCACCATCGCCTTGATAAATGGCAACTAGTTCAAATTTTATAAGTACTTGAGTTTAACTCTTTAATCACTGTTTAAAGTTAATTGTTGACTATTTAGAAAAACCTTTTCTAAATTTTTAAATTATAAACTGAGATCATTCATTGGAGAGCAACTGAGAAATGTATTCACAGACATTCAGAAAAGACTCATTTTGAGTACAACTCTTCAGGGTCATAACATCATTCATTTTTAAGATTTAGTGATGCTATCGGCAGGGATAAGAAGTTGTTTTTATAGTGATTTAAAAGCTGCATTAAGGACATTTTCAGTGTCCTTGAAGAAATCAGTTAAATGTTTGAGGGGGTTGTGGTCACGAAATTTTGTTTTTCTTCGTAAAGTGGTTGTGGTGTTCTAGTCGAGTTTTACTCTGGATGTTTTCCCCTGTGTGAAGTGCTGTGGTAAAGCAGTTCAGTGCAGTGCTTTCTTTTATTGCAGTGTTTTTGGTTGTCCCCAGCTGTCTTCGTGCAGTATCATTTGGAAGTTGCAGTTCAGTGTAGTGGAGTGCAGCTGTTGTATCGTGTGTTGTGATGCTGATTTGTTCAATAATTTATTCATAAATCTCACCCCACTCCCATGCACCAGCATCAGAGGGAGTTACAGTTCATGTCGTCATATGTTGGTCACATGAAATGTGGAGCAAAGCAAGTAGAAGCCAGTTGGAGCACAGCAGTGGGAAATTAATTTCTTCTTTGATGTGGGGAAAAAAATGTCTGTTCAGCAATGTCGAGTCGAGTTCTGATACAAACAGCAAAGAGAACAGGGAGCAATTTTCTGCTTACCCAGCGCAGCATAGCAGAGGTGTATGTCAACAAGCCAACCTCTTATCATTCATGCCACACAGACACCTCACCCCAATTAACCCGTTCCATCCCATGATGCACCTGTGTCAGGAAAGATACATGCACTACCTCCTCTCCTCCATGCACCGTGACCGGGTGACGTCTCATTAAACTGTCGCCTCCACAGCAACCAATATTCAGCGGTTCTCAAAATCCATGCTAATGACCATCCTCATTTACCCACACACACACATCTGATCAGCAGGATTGGACTGATTTATTTATTTTTTGTATACTGGTGTAGCTCGGCTCAGGCTGTCACCATTTATTTACTCATTTATTCATTTTCATGCCTGAAGGTGCTCAGTTATTCAGTATTTATTCGGTGATGAGATCAGAATTACCATAACAACAAACTAATTAATTAGGACAACATACAATATTATAAGTAATATTTCACAGTGCTTCTTTGGAAGTTAGCTCCTCTTTGCACATATTTTTTGTCCTGTCCATGTACCTGATCAACCAAACCACAGCAGATTAACAATAGATGAAAGTCAAATCTTTGAGAAATAGAACAAAACCAGGAAAAATCTAAGACAAGTTTCACCCTTCAGTTTACAGATCTTTGGGAATCACCTTGTTGGCACTAAAATTAGGAATGTCCTGATATGGATTATTTGTCCTCTATACAAATCTAAGTTCTTTAAGAATAGGTCACAAAAATCAAGTCCCAATACAATTCATTGAACTAAATGTCATGCATATAAAGTAAAATATCTGCTAGGTTCCACCAGCATTACATGTTCTGGATTAACATTGCGATCAACTCACTCACCAATGATGTTCCGGTCGCTGCAGTCTCTGTTTTTTCTGGAAGCATCTGATATTTTGTGCCAGCAGCAGTTTCTGCAAGACAGTACTGTTTTTAAACATTAATGTAGCTTGACACATACAGCTGCAGTTTCTGCAGTCCAGTGAACAGTGTTCAGCTTGCAGAAGTGGTAGGCTAATGCTAGCATTTTCACTGTTTTGATAAGACTTGTTGATAATTCATCTCAAAACATATTTAACTGCATTTCCAGTGAATTGAGTGCAGATGAAGCTGACAAAAAAGTAGTTCTGTTATTTCACACACACACACATATATATATATATATATATATATATATATATATATATATATATATATATATATATATAGACACACACACACACACACACACACACACACACACATTTTTTTTCTTTATAGTCATGCCCCCTAAAATATTTACTAGCTTGGTCTCGCCACCCCTATGAAAATTTTCTGGGGGCACTACTGTTGTGACAGACTGTTATTAACAAGTGCCGAAAGACTCAAGTTTTATGGCTTGGATTTATAGAAGTCATAGGTCAGAGTTAAATTCTCATGATTTGTTTAAATGGCTAGGATCCAAATGCTGGCAGTTCAGGGGAGCAGGTGACGTTCCAGATATGTATTAACAAAATAATGAGGAAAAAAAACTCACACAAGGCTCAGGCAAAACAGGCAGAGATACGACTGGAAACTAATGGCAGTAGCAACGGAAAGTAAATGGAGGAACGAGTGGAGAACAATGCAGAAAGGAAGCTATAAATACACTGAGGAGGGAGTGGAGAATGACATGAGAACCAGAAGAGCTAATCGCAAGTGATTAAGGAGAGCTGTGGAAGAGAGCTGGCAGAGGAAAATGAGGAGATGTGCAACAGCTGTGCAGAGAGGAGGAAAATGAGCAAAGTGGGAGAAAGGGAGAAGTTAGACCTTAACAAAAAGACCCTGAAATGATCATAAACAGTAACAGAAAGAAACATTAATCTAAGGAAACAAGTCTCCTCTCACAAACGATGAGAATAAATGAACAAGCACAAGGAATAAACTAAACTGGCAAGATCTAAACAAATCAGCAATGAAGAAATGATCAAACCAGAAACATAAATGAAAATAAAAGTTTTAACACATAAGGATAATGACATAAATAGCTAAAAAAAAATCTATAAAGCATTTCTTTGAAAACTGTCATGTACTGGATTGAAAGAGAGTGGAAAACACCCAAAGTCTAAAGAACATTTTCAAAAGACCTTCAGAAACACTGGTCATCTAATCATAGGTGTCCAGTTTTTAAAGCAGTTTTTCAGTCCAATCCTGCAAGACATCACTGATCATCACAGTTTCCATCACTCAGCAGAAATAGAAACATGATAATAACTAAACTATTATGTCTCTTCCCTCTTCTTCCTTGTTTTTTGTCTTTCCATCTTCTTCTCCACCTTTTTACTTTTACACCTCTTCTAATCTCTTCATCATGCTCTCTCCCAACTTCTTTCAAAACGTCATCCTTCTCTATGCTTCCCCCTATGTTGCATGTTTTTTTCAAATCAATTAGGAGTCACCCGCACCATGAAGGAAAGAGTAACCAAGCCCACAGCGATGGCCCAGGGTCGTGTTGCTCACATGATCGAATGGCAAAACTGGGGCATGCAGACGGTCGGTGCAGGAGGTATGCCCCAGTCCCGCATCAGCACCCAAGATCGGGAAAAAGAGAGGCGGGCAGAGAACGACGCCTACAGCGACCTCAGCGATGGAGAAAAGGAGGCTCGATTTGCTGCAGGTGAGATACAACCACACAGCCAGAGGGCAGGCACACAACAGGGCTTGTTAACTGTCATCAGCCACATTGTGTGCTCATTAGGCAAATGTTTAGCCAATTAAATATGATGCTTGTCTTAATTCTGACCTGGGTCTGTTCTTTGAACTCTGACCTCAGGCGTCCTGCAGCAGTTTGCAATCTCAGAGGCAACACTCTTGGCGTGGTCGTCGATGGATGGGGAGAGCCCACGGTCGGGTTCAAACCAGGGCAGCGTAGCTCACCTCAGCGAGGTCAACCAGGAGAGCATCACCAGTCGAGGTAAAACTCAGCAGATACAGCAGAAAGCAGCTGTTACGAAATTAAGGTCAAGATAAAAATGCCAGGATACACAAAGCCATGTTCAGACTTGCTGCTGAGCTAGTTTGTTATCAAAGCTGCTTTCACACTATTATCAAAGTAAAGACACCCGAATAAATATCTATTTGATCTTTTTTTTATTGATCTCTGGGAAAGAAAGTGATTTAATAAAAAGGTGAAAAGCAAAAATTAATTTTGTTTTTACACATTCAACAAAGGATATCAACAAAATATGTATTTAAAGTTAGAAAATTTAGAATTTATTTGAGTTTTGTGCCATGGTGCTTCCTGCTAGAAGTAACCATCAGAAAATGGAAACACTACGGGCATACAGGGATGGACATGGTCAGCAACAATACAAAACCTTAATTTTCAGGAAACTGAGACACTGTAATGACACCCAGCATGGTGTTCTGCTGCTGCAGCCCATCTGCTTTAAGGTTCCACCTGTTGTGCATTGAGTTGCTGCAATGTGATTGGTTGATTTACCATTTACCAAGCAACTAAACAGGTTCATAGAAACAACACTATTAAGTTCTCGTTATAAATTCTCACCACTGCTATGCAGATGATATTCTGTTATATATCTATTTTAAACCCCAAGACATCTCTAAGCTACATACCATGCTCAGGCATTTCGATTCCATTAAGGCTTGGATGACTGAGAACCTTCCCAAGCTAAACAAGGGAACACTGCTCTGACAGATTGCTCCCTAAGGTGATGGAAACCCTTGCTCCCCTGGCCTCGTTTGCTCAATTTTTGTGCAGGCTGTCATGGTAACTTTCGATTCAACTTTTCAACTGTTTGCAATCATGATTTTTCAACAGTTTTGCTACTTTTTGTACAGAATTTATGAAGTAGATTGCAGTAATTAAATATAGATGCAAATATGCCCTTCAAGTCCAGCAAATGAGAGCAATTTGTAGCCATTTTTGCTGTATGCAATTGTCCTTACTCGAGCTACAAACGTAGCAAATGCAGAAATAATCTAAGAGATAGAGAGAAATGTTTAAATATTTTTATATGAGAATTTAGGTTGTGACTCGATGATGCATTCCTCAAAATTTTAAGAACATTTAAATGAATAAATCATGTCAGAATGGGGTTTCTAAATCTAAATATTATATGCAATTTATATAACCATGGTGGATTAATTAATTTATTATTTGTTTATTAACCTATAATTGTGAAAGATCTCTCTGTTAAAAAATGTTCTTCAATTATGTATAAGGTTTGGATTCTGTAAATTAAAAAGTGACATGAATTTAAACAAAGCTAAAAAAAAACATATTTGCGATAATATCAAAAATTTTATTCTAGAAGACAATGTTTTTCTTCACAACATTTACATTGTGCAAACAGGTTTGGTTTTCAACAATGACGGCTTTTCTTTGGCAGTAATTTAAATAAATTACATTCAGTGTGGGTCTAAATGCATCTATCATTCCTCATTTAGGTATGGGTAAACTGTATCAACAAGGAGAGACACAATTTACTCGGTAGAGCTATTTAGTTTCTTTTGTGTCTAGTTTCAGAATTACAAGAACATAGAAACTCAGGTTTGCACACATTTACCACCTGTAGTATTCTTGTGACGTTGGTCCAGATTGTTTGTGAGCGTGGCCCCCAGGCTCAGCAACTCAGGTCCTCACAGCTTGAGATCTTCAGACTATTGGTCTCCATTAAAAGGCAGCTAAAAAGCAGTCTTTTTAAATTTCCTTTTGGTTAATTCTTCGTTCTATTGTTTGGTTTTAGTCATTTTCCAAAAAAGTACCATGTGAAATTTTGCTTGAAACTTCAAACATCTCCTTGTACCACTGATAAGGTTGAGGAGTCTTCACTGGATTTCACAATCCTTCCAAGAGTTTTTTTATCTGAAGAATTTCTCTTCCTCTGGCCAAGCATTTGTGAGTGAATTTTGAGATTAAAGTTTTTAAACCATCCCATGGCTTGAGGGATTATTGCATTTGCCTCAGATCATTCAGTAGTTTTTTAAGTCAGATAAAACATGTAAAACATGTCTTTTTTTTGCTGTTTTAACTCCTCAGCTTTAACACATATCTTCTCCTGAGAGAATGAAGGAAAAAAAAGTGCTTAAAGTCAAAGCTTTGTGCAAATTCTGCAGTTTGACTGACTGAGTACAAACTGGGGAGCTTTTGTCATGATACTTTAGTTGACATGGAGGCATTTCTGCTCAATTTTTATATATATTTTACCCAGTCCTTACTAAAAAGAACCACTTCTTCGGTGGCTTAACTTTCAATAATTTACCACTTAGGAATTTTTGCTGGAACTACAAATCTACAGCATGACATAAAGACATTCTTCTCATGATATGGTTTCTGTTCCTTCGCACATCTGTTCTTGGAGCTCCAATAACAGCTGCTGAATTTTAAATCTTTCCAGATCAGATATTACACCAGTCCTCAGCTGAGGTGTGGCCTCACACGTACGTTTCCCAGGGCCACTACTGCCTCTCGTCCTCCGATGCCTGGGAACCGACCAACAGCGACCCTTCCGGCATGGCGTCTCCCCCAGCTGGCTCCTACATCATGGGGACGGACGGCTATGACGGGCAGGCGGCGGCTCACTTCCTGTCCCAGCAGCAGCAGCAGCAGCAGCAGTACAACCTCCAGCAGCAGAGCCACCTCCAGCAGCTGCAGCAGCTCCAACAGATCCAGCAGTACCAGCAACAGCAGCTCCTGCAATATCAGCAACAACAGGTGATTGATGCAGAGCAGGTGGACTCTCAGCAGTGAGCACAAGTTGCTGCCAGGAGGAACATTAACCGGGGAGAGACTATGTGTGGCTTGGGTTTAGTCCAAGTCACTGTTATGACGCATGAAAGAACTGCATCATGCCCTGAATGAAGAAGTGGTGCAAATATTTTTGCAGTTTCCAATCAGATCGGACCTCATATTAAAAACGTTGTAGTTGAGTCAACTAAATAGATTATTGATTGTGTAAAAAAAGAAAGAAGCAGACAGTTGCATGTCTGCAGAGCTGAGCTGCAGATGTTCAAAATAGTGACATTTTTCAGGGACAGTGAGGGGTTTATTTTTTGAACAAACAATACATTGCAAAAGTATCTAAACCCAATGAACTTTTGGACTACTTATTATGTTACAACCATAAACTGTAATGCACTTTCAAGACTTTCATCTCATTATTTGACATAAAATAGTACATAATTGTGGAATGAAAGAAAGATGATGGTTTTAAAACAAAAATAATCTGTGCTTTTGTGTTTGGCCCTCCTGAGACAAAAGTTTACAGAGCTGCCTTTCACTAGGTATTTTCAGGTTTTCTCTTTTAGCTTTTCACTTGTTGTTTTTGTTAATTAACTCAAGCTCAGTCAGATTGGATGAGGAGGTTCTGGGAACGTCAGTTTTCAAGTTTTGGTAGTTTCTCAGTTAGATATTGATCTAACTGTGCCACTCCACATGAATATACGTTGGTCTAATCTATTCCACTGTAGCTCTGGTTTTATGTGTTGTGTCTTGCTGGAAAGTGAACCAGTACCCCAGACTTAAGATGGCTGCAGCTTTTAAGATGCTATCTTCTGGGACTGAACCGTATTTAGTCCATTCGTCTCTCCGTCAGCTCTGACCAGTGTCCCTGTCTCTTTGAGGGAAAAGCATCGTCACAGATTGACACTGCCACCACCATGTTTCACTATGGGGATGGTGTGTTCAGGTTGATGTGCGATATTAAGTTTGAGCCACACACGTTGGCCAAAAAGTTCAGTTTTGGTTTCATCTGACTCGAGCACCTTCTTACACAAGTTTGCTATGTCCGCAACATGGCTTCTAGAAAATTTCAAATGGGACTTCGTATTACTTTCTTCTAACAGCTGCTTTTTTCTTTCCACTCTCCCTTAAAAAAAACAAAAAAAAAGGTAAAACATCCTGTACTTGTATAATGTTTTATCAAGTCCAGAGAACCCCAAAGCACTTCACACTGCGTTCAGTCATTCACTCGCACATTCACATGCTGATGGTGGTAAGCTACTGGATTGTAGCTACAGCTGCCCTGGGGCAGTCTGACAGAAGCAAGGATGCTATGTACCGGCGCCACCGGGCCCTCTGACCACCACCAGCAGGCAAGGCGGGTGGTGGTCAGAGGACACAACAACTGAGACAGACAGAGCACGACTCAAATTGACAACCCAGTTGAGGGACAAACTCCTATCACCTCCACCACCATCGCCTGATGTTAAATGTGAGATCTGTGGAGTCCATGACAATTAGTTGTCCTGTCAAATTCTTCCACCTGAACTGTGGATCTCTGCAGCTCCCTCATAGTTAATGTCCCTCTTGACTGCCTCTCTGATCATCTCTCTTATTGTTAGGGCCTGTCAGTTTAGGTGGACAGCCATGTCCTGGTAGGTTTGCAGTTGTGCCATTCTTTTTCCTCTTTACGATGAGATGTCGACCAGCTCTCTATGTTCAAACCTTGGGTTATAGTTTTATAACCTAAACCTGCTTTAAACTTCTCCAAAACTTTCTCCCTGACCTCTCTGCAGTGTCCCTTGCTCTTCATGTTCACTAACGTTCTCTAACAAACCTCTGAGGCCTTTACAGAACAACTATATTTACACTGGAATGAAAAAAAAAAATACACACAGGGAATTGTTTTAATTAGGGATTTTACAATTAAGGGGGCTGAATACAAATGCAGCAATCCTGTTCAGCTTTATCTGTAGAAATATTAGGAGACCATGCATTATTTTCCTTTCACTTTAGCATTATGCACTACTTTGTGTTGGTCACACAAAATCCAAATAAAATACGTTGAAATTTGTGGTTTTATTGTAACATAATGAGGATAACTTCAAAGGATAGGAATACTTTTGCAAGACACTGTAAATCAAAAAGTATTATAAAATTTAATGACTATATTACTTTTTTAGATGACAATTCAATCTACAAATGAGCAGCTAATCTAATTTTCCCACATTTAGCTTCCTGATCATCATTGCATCTATGTGTTTCCAGGCTCTGGAGCACAGGCTGCACAGTGCCAACCACTCTCTGCAGGCGACACCCAACAGCACTATCCACAGTCTGGTTCATCAGGTCCACCCTCCGCTGGTTGATCTATGGAACACAGGGCAGATGGAGGCCTATCAGGCAGAAGCCGGAGGTTACATGGGTGTAGCGGCAGTGGTGGAGGCGGGCCTGTGTGTTCCAGCAGGAGAGGAGGTGGTGGGAACCGAGCATTCCCCGCTACTGGAGCAGCAGGAGGAGGAGCACCTCAAGGTGAGGACAAATTGTGGCTTTAGTATGGAAGATTATCTCCTTAGAAATTGCTATTTGACTTTGCATCTTTCTACGCTGGGTCTGGGAGTGACCACACAGATGGTTTATTCATTAGCTGTAACTTCAGGTTAATTATTTATGTTAAATTAATCAGTTCATTCCAATATTTTAGGAATTCACAGTTGAAATGTTTGCCAGTAATAAAGGTTAAATACTATCAAATGAATTGCACGTCTGTTATTTCATGGACTTAATTGTAATAACTGTAGAAAGAACAAATTGAATGTTGAATCTGAGATGGTTGATTAGTTTATAATGCGTTCTTTCAAAACTTGCAGGGCTTTTCTCACAGGGGTTTTCTGTTTTCAACCTCACCTAAAAGCCTTAAATTCATAGCAGTTCCACTTTTTTCAATTTCACATTCATAAATCATATTCATAAATGTTTAATTTCACTTTCCTAAACTATTCTTCTGGACTATAGTGAACCCCTGTCCATTTATTCTTTCAAAGATTAACTACTCTAAGATGCCCTTTTTATTTTTAGTCATGCTGCTTTTTTTTATTAATTAAATGAACTGGATCAATTTTTTCTCTGGATAATTTCATTTTCAGTAACTTTTCTTTCTCCTGTCTCAGCAGGAGTTTTTGAAATTGGCTGCTGTGATGTAGTTAAGAAATAGTTTTTTGCAATCAATTTTTTTAGGATGATCAGTTCAATACATCGTTTAAACAGATTGCTAATTATTGCAGTATATTTTTAAACATACAATTCCAGCCAATTGAATTATGAGTAAAAAAAAATGAATAAAATGTATAACTACTTAAAATGTAATTGTTATTATTACCCTCCCACAAACTAAAAATTACAAAAATGAAATTTGAGTAAATTTATTTACAAAGAAAATTGCTCTTAAACATCTTCTAATTAGTAAAGAGAGGCCACCGGTGCATAATTTATTCTCAGTATAAATGTAGATATTCTGTGAAGGCCTCAGATGTTTCTTCGAGAACATTAGTGAACAAACAGTATCATGGAGACCAAGAAACATAGTTTAAATCATGGCTAGGGGATATAAAACAATATCCCATGTTTAAAAATCTTCACAAAGCAATGTTCAATTCAATGTCACTCCACCTAAACCTTCAGGGAGGACAAGAGGAGCATTATTTAGAGCAGCAGCCACAAGGCCTATCATAACTCCAGAGGAGCTGTAGAGATCCACAGCTCAGGGGAGAGAATCTGGGGATAACACATCAATTAGTCATGCATTATAAGTCCTGTTTGCAAGCCATGTAGGTGACACAACAGATGTGTGGAAGAAGGTGTTCTGGTCAGATGTGACCAAAATGTAACTTTTTAATTCACATGCTGAAAGCTATCATCCAGAACACACTATCTTAGTGGTGGAACATGGCAGCATCATGCTATGGGATTGCTTGCCTTCAGCAGGGATACTGTAACTGGTTAGATTTGATAGGAAGATGTTTGGAGCTAAATACAGGGCACAAGAAAATTTAATAGATGCTTCAAAACAATCAAGACAATCAAATGGTTGAGATTTAAGCATATTCAAGAGTTAGAATGGCCTAGTCAAAGTCCAGATCTAAATCCAATTAAGAAACTGTGGCAAGGCTTGAATATTGAAGTTCTCAAACTGTCTCCATCCAATCTGTCTGAGCTTGAGCTATTTTACAAAAAAGGGTAGACAAAAATGTCTATCTCAAGATGTCCAAAGCTGGTAGAGACGTACCCAGAAATGCTTGCAGCTGTAACCGCAGCAAAAGGCTGTATTGATTCAGGGGGTGAAATAGAAATGCATGCCACAACTTTCAGACTTTTATTTATAGAAAAACTAAAAACCATGCATTTTTCCTTTCTCTTCACAAATGTGCTCAACTTTGTTTGGTCTATTCTTTAAAATCATCAAAAAATTACAACTTCTCGTTGCAGAGTGACATTTGCCACAGTTCAACCTCACTTCATGTGTAAGGAACCATTTAAATCGCAAGAGTAACAGGAAAGCTCACATGCTTTGTGTGCACATATTTATATAATCTATGGTATAACAGCTTCTGGTTTTGACCTGGGCATACTGACTCCTTCACTTCTGTCCTGATCAGGAAGAAGATATAACGCTGGCCCTAGATCAGGAGTCGGCCATGTTGACTCCGCCTACGCAACAAGGAGATGCCTCTGGAGGCAGTAGTCCGGGGCAACCGCCAGCTGAGCCAATCACAGAGCGGAAGGCCTCTGATGTCACCTCTGGTCTTATTCAGACACTGGAGGAAAAGGAAGAGGAAGAGGAGGAAGAGGAGGATGGACCACCTGCCTCCATGGCCACCAACTGAGCTCCTTTTCATTAAGACTCCTGAATACAAACTAACCTGGGAGTCAGCAAGGGACGAGCAACATACAACAATATATATCTATTAATCCGTTCCTTTTCAGGTATAAAAAAACTTTTTGGTTTGAAGGTGAATTCCTTAAAATGACTCACAATGAGACATGAGCTCATGCAACAAAGGACACCTCTGTCTTTGTCAGCCTTACACCTCGAAGGTTTGAAAAATAGAGTTAAAACAGAGCAGAGGAGGGGGAGGAGGACGAGGAAGAGCATTTCCAAAGGGGGGAAAGAAACCAGACTGTGATGAAGAGGAGGGGAATGGAAACATGCATGCTTTTTTCTTTGAAGACCAACAACTCAAACCTGTCTTTGTCTTATTATAAAAATAAAAATCTAACATAAATCAGCATAATAAGAGGAACAATTTTTGTAATAAAGCAAAAAAAGAACAGCAAGCGATGTATAAGTGTGTGATGAGATCTCACAAGTTTCCTGAGGGAGAGCTGCTCTGTTTACAGCCCCTACTTAACACATTCATTGTTCTCTTGGATCAAACATGTGCACCCTAATACTACAAAAAGCAACCCAAGCAATTTCACAGATGCTTTAAGAAGTCTCAGCATTTCAGTGAAATGCAGTTTAACTCCTCTGAAATCTATTCTCCTGCAACTTTGTCGCACAACCCAGGGGCGAGCCTGCTCTGCTGACTGCACACACCCAACCTTGCACAGATAAGGATTGTACTGTAAGATAGTGTGCTTCCTACTCTGTCTCTCTGTATGCATGTCCTTCAGAGCACCACAGAGTACCTGTAACTATACAGCACTGTAAAAGACTTTGCACTGAACCGTTGCAATCCCAGGTGGGAGTTCCTCGGCAGAGACGTCTGCATATGCGACTTTAGTTGAGTTTTCGTTATTGTGTTTTTGATTTTTTTTTTTTTTTTTGCACTAAAGCAATCCAGCAGATCAGAGTTTGCCTTTGGACTTTTGGCTCGTTCCCGTTCAAACAACCAAAACCACCCGAGCCGCTTCGCGATGCAGGAACACTCAGCTGCTTTGTTTTTCACATAGATCCTGACACACAGAGGATGTTGACCACAATTCTGAATGTACTGGACGATGGGGGCTGGTGCACGAGTGCTGATAGGTCACTACACCGTACGCATGGACATGGGAATATCTAAATTGTAACCAGCAATAGGTAGAGGAAACACTGGCCTTCCAAAAAACGAGACAAAAAAGACCAGTCCAGCTCTGCCGTTAAGATGTAAATACAGTATGTAGTAATTGCCTCTCAGCCACAGTCACGGCTGTTCTTTCGCAGTATGATTTCTTTATTTTTCTACACCTCTTGGGTCCTAATTTATTTTGGGGACTGCGCTCAAGCTCGCTTTGTTTTGTTTCTTTATTTTGTTTACCGCTGCACTATAAAATATGAAAAGGACTGAGCAATCGATCAGACTGGAACCCAGTTGCTGGTTGAGCTCAATCAGGTAACAGGACTGAAGACTGGAGGTGAAACAAGACTGGTGTCTTCCTGCTCATCGTTACTACTGTGAAGCAGCTATCTGGGAGTGTGGTAGTGATGTGTGAGGAGCATTTTTTCCTCAGTAATTTCATGTTTTGCAATTAGGAAAGAGTGTATGTTTCCCAGCAGGAGAGGGAGTTAAACAGCGGTGGTGAACTCTCTACGCATGTCTGCTGCGGCACTTGCGTCCTTTTATCGTCTGGGAGACACCTTCTCTCACTTTGAGAACTGTGCAAGACACTTTGAAGACAAAGTCTGCAGTTTATTGACTTGAATGAATTTATTTATTGAGTGCTTCTTTATGCAATGTCGGGGGACAATATTTATTTTTCTACTGCCTTGTTGAGATCCCTTCCAGTATAAGTTAGGATAGGTGTCAGAGCTGTAAAGGAGACTCATTTTTTTCTGGTTTTGAGCTCCTTTCTGCACAGAGAAATGAGACTAGTTCGGCAGCTCCTAATGTGAAATAACTGAACACTGCCTTGCAAAAGTATTCATGACCCTGAAACTTTTTCTTTTTCACATCATTTTAATGTATTTTATGTTAAAGACCAACACAAATTAGTGCATAATTGTGAAGTGGAAGGAAAATAGAAAATGAATTTAAATTTATTTTACAAACATTTAACAAACTGGAATCTGAAAGGTGTAGCAAGCAGTTGTATTTAGCCATCATTATTTGCATACCCCTAAATAAAATCTAGAAGAACCTACAGCCTCCAGTCGTAGCCTAATAAGTGAATAGAGTCCACCTGTAATCCAGCTGTTCTGTGAAGGGTTCAGAGGTTTGTTAGAGAGCATTAGAGAACAAACACCATCATGAAGACCAAGGAACACAACAGGCAGGTCAGGGATAAAGTGTTGGATTTTTTAAAGTGATTTGTAGACTTTGCAAGGACACCATCCATCAAAGAAGCAAACAAAGACTTGAAGGAACTCTGAAGGAGCTGTGGAGATCCACAGCTCAGGGCAAGAATTCATTATCAGGACAAATAATAGTCATGCACTCAACAAGTCTGGTCTTTATGGAAGAATGGAAAGAAAAAAGTATTTTCTCAAAGAAAACCAGAAAAGGACCCATTTGCAGTTTGCCACAAGACATGTAGCCAACTCAGCAGACATGTGGACAAAGGTGCTCTGCTCAGATAAGATGGAAAGATGGAAACAGAACTTTTTGGCATAAATGCTAAAAGCCATGTGTGGCAGAAAACTAAAACTATCACCTGAAAAACATATTTCCAATGGTGGCACTTGGTGGTGGCAGCATCATGCTGTGGGAAGGCTTCTTTCCAACAGGGACAGGGAAACTGTCCAGAGTTGATGGGAGAATGGTGGAGCTAAATACAGGCCAATCCTAGAGGTGAAATCCTTTCAGAGGCTGAAGAGATTTGAGACTGGCGCAGAGTTTCACCTTCCAGTAGGACAATAACACTAAACATGCAGTCAGAACTGCACTGGAATGGTTTACATCAAAGCATGTTTATGTGTTAAAATGGCCCAGTCAAAGTCCAGACAGGAATCAGTCTGAGAATCTGTGGCCAGCCTTGAAAATTTATGTTCACAGATGCTTTCCATCCTTGTTTGATTTTGGAAACAAGAATTAGCAAATGTTTCAGCCTTTAGATGTAGAGACAAATCCAAAAAGATTTGGAGCTGTAATGGAAGCAAAAGCTGGATCAAAGTATTGTCGAAGGGGAGGAATGATACAAATGCAGGCCACACTTTTTAATGTATCATGTTCAACCATGCACTAATTTGAGTTGATTGTTCCCATAAAATCCAAATAAAACACAATGACATTGGAAGTGAATACTTTTACAAGGCCTTGTAGTCTGAAAATTGTTTTGCAAAGCCGTAAGAACATCTTAGGAAAACTAAAACCCACTAACAGAATGCCCTTACACCATGGCACACATTAATTTATTTATTGAACGATTACTTGGTAGGGAGAAACACCTTGACGCTGTACAGAGGCTGTTATTTCATGTAGATACCAACTCATCTAGGAGCAGTATCTTTTTTCTTTGAGTTTAAGATATAATGAAATTGAAAGATTGACGCTTTTGTTAAAGATGAAAACCTCACAGCTTATTTAGGTTCGACTGCTTTTAAGAAAGATATTTCATAGGGAAAGCAGCAGAAAAGACACTGCTTCTCTTTGAGTTTTGTTGCTTTTTTTCCCTTTTAAAAAAAAAAATAAAACATTTGTTGATCTCAAGGAATGAATAAAGAGATAACATGAAACCAAATATACTTCTTTGGATGTTAAAGGTTTACTGATCATGTCTTTGTTAACTTCATCTGATTTCCTCCTGTTTTTGTGTAATTTCCACTGCCGTCTTTGAGGAGTTTCAGCAACTTCTCTGCAGGCAAGATGGTCAAATATCTGCCTCCGACTATCTGCCTTTCTCCTTCTCTTCCTCTTTGTCTGTTCTGTACACTTGTATCTGTGTGTACGTCTGTGTGTGTGTAAAGTTAAAAAAATGTCCGCTGTCTTTCTGAAAAAGTCACTGCCTGGAACAATAAACTTTTCACATCAGCCAACTAGGGTTTTGAAGCCCTCGATGCATAAAATTTGGAGTCGTGTGGCGAAAACGGCTGTATAAAAAAAACGCTGTATAAAATCTGATGGCTTCTGTAAACATCTGCATAAAACTGGATTTGTTTTAAACGAGGCAGTGTGACTGATAACGCACCTATGCATGCTTGTAGGACGGTTCTCACAGGTTGGTTCATCCATGTGGTTTCCCCTCTCTCTTCTGTTCACAGCTCTCTCTTTCTTTCCCCTCCTTTTCCCTGCACGACACAGCCTCCTTCACCTTCTCCGGCTCTTCTACCTGTCTCCTTTTATTTTCCTTCTGGTGGAGAAAGAGCAAATAAACAGACCAAACAAATTGTCCTTTTTTGTGGATATGTGTGGGTCTCTTTTCACAGGCTGTAAATAATTACAATCTCAGGGGTTTCCTGTATTCTCTTGAGCCTTAACACATTTCTGTTGTTTATCTGTTTGCTGTCTCTCCTCGACTTACTTGTGACTGACAGACAAACCAGAACAGAAGTCAACAAGGAACAGGCAGCAGTGTAATCTATGCTTTTCCAAAAGCCTTCCTCTTCCATCCTTATCAGGAATTGTGCGTCAAGAGAATATAAACAAGAAATGCCCTCTGTTGGGATAAACTGCTTATTTGTTGAAGCTCACAGAGGACTCAGTGCCTAAAACACATTGTTGACCTTCACAACACAGAACTGTTTATATACTTAAAGGCTGGAAGTGATGTGGTAGTATTTACTTACCTCACTGGCTGTTGGAAGTCCATCACATTGGTTAATGAGTTTACATAAAGTGACATAAAGTTCTAGGCTATCAAATATACTACTTGCCAGGATCATTTTGCTGTTTGTTTTGCTATTTTGTTGAAAATTTAATGGAGACTAAGGATGCTTTTCCAAGTACTACTGCCTCTAAAGAGGTCCTAAAACTTCAGTCGTGGGAACATCATGATGGGGGATGGAAAGAGAATATAATTTGGGTTAATCAGTGTTGGTATTGTGATATTCACCAATGTCCTGTTTCCCTAATATTGAGCTTGCATTTCACGTAACAAAGTGAGGTGATAATATGGCATTTATGAGTGATGAACATTGATGGAAACCAATCAGATGGCTAAATACTCCTTTCATTTTTATGATTGACATGTTCTTTATACCTCACAGTCAACTGAAAGATTTCAACGGGGAACGATGGAAGGGGGGTTGAAGTCTACCCACCAATTTTGCCCCACTTCAAGAGGGAGTTACAAAACCATAACCTCCACGGGTTGTAGGGTGAAACATGATTGTGGAATGAGAATTAAATGGCCACTTTCAGATATTTTTTGTTTTGTTTTGCAATATGCATGTTTTCTTTGCACCTAATAAAAAAACTGACAGGTCCTGTGACAGACTGAAGGGGTTGAGGTCAACCCACCAATTTTACCTCTGATCCTCCTCAGGAGGCAGTCACAAACCCAGAATGAGCTACAAGGGTGAGATTATGGAATGAGAAGTAATATGATACAAAACAAAGACAGAAGTAGTTGCAGCCTGTCTGCGGGTGGAAGGAGAGTGCAAAGACACAAGCTGATCTTCAAGGGTTCACCTAAACTGAGAAATACATCAGTCTGATGAGTCTGATGCAGATAATAATGTGAGGATGTTGGAGCACAACCATTTTGCTTGAGGACCGTAACAAAAAGCTCAACCAGACAGAAGGATTGCTCTGGTGAATACTGAGAGTTGTAAGCCACGCACAGTCCCACCTGCATGTTCTGAAAGCGCACACGGACCCTCTCGCCGGATTGACCTGTGTGATGTGGATGACAAATTGTGCTAATTTGAGTTCTGAGAACCAACATTTTCCTTATAATTTCTCCATCCACAGCAGCAACCATCATGCCTTGGAGAGCTTCATATTCTTTTCAGGAGTTGATTTTTTTTCCCAACAAAAACAAACAAACAAAAAAAACCCCAGAAGTGTCAGGCCTAAGGGTATGATTCACTAAATATTTGTAAATTACAGAGCACCAACTCAGCTCTAAATAACTCAAGTGAGTTAATAGACAACATAAGAATTTATTATTTTTTTACAAATTAGAAACTTGTAACAATGATTTGAATATTTACCTTGTATGATGAATTTAGTTTACATTTTTAAATGTGCTTTTTTTAATCAGTTAATTTTAAATGCATGATCTCTTTGACCTTTTGGCCAAATTAATTTAGTTTTTAATTGGTACAGTATTACTTCATTATTGCACAGTTCATAGCTGTCAGTAGCTCACATGTACATAATGAACTGAACAGATTTTCATATACAATATATGACATTCAGCTCCAACCACATCCGATTTGGATGGAGGTGAAACATCAATGATTTTCTGGAGCTGCAGTTCAAAAGAAACAGGAAGACACCTGAGATTCAGAAGTGAAAAAGTGAGATTTCTGTGAAAATAGAACAAAGTAAAAACTATCCAGGACTAAATATTTCAAGATGGGTTTGTGTAAACCAGTTCGTCCTGGTGGCTGAGAGTCATTAAGGGCTGCAGGAAGCTTGACTCCTCCGTTCAGACTGCTCTGTCTCTGACAAAAAGGAGTGAAATCACAAAGAAGTAAAGGTCCTTCTCTATGTTCCTCCGGTCCATCTACAATTGTTCATCTGACTCCTCACTCTCCCTCTCCTCCTGCAGGGAGGACAGTGTGAGGACTGGGCTTGTATGTGACACGGGGGAAACAGGAGGCGAAGGGGAGGAGGAGGTTGAAGGGGATGCAGCCTCCTGAGACATTCCTTCAGCTCCTCTCACCTTGGCGGAGCTCCCACTGGTGCTCCCCGCACTGCTGGGAGATGAGGGGACTGTTTCAGACCCGGAAGCTCCTCTAAGAGATGGAGTCTTTCCCCGGGAATTATCCCTGGACTCTCTCCTCAGCAACTCGCTCTCTCTTCTGCTCCCCTCTCCCCACAGGTCTCTGTCTCGCGTGGGTGAGGAAGCAGTGGAGGAGGAGGGAGGCTGGTGCTTCTTGGTTTTCCTGCTGGCATCTCTGAAACTGGCCAGAGGGGGACGAAGCCGTACGCCACTGCGAGTCGAGCCCTCTATGGCTTTCTGTAACTGTAAGATGAGAAAAAAACGGAGGAGAATCAGGAGGCAACAAGTTTATAAGAGTGAGGATATGTGATCAGAAAAGTGAGCATCTAAGCAGATGAGGGATGAGTGATCACAATTTAAAGATAAAGTTGATTTATTTCAGGAACTTGATTCAAAAAGTGAAACTCACATGTCAAATTCAAAAGATTCATTACACACAGAGTGATATTTTTCCAAAGTTTATGTCTGGTAATGTTTATGATGTTTATGGCTTACAGCTAAAATAAAAGCCAAACATTCAGGTTCTCAATCTAAATAAGACCAGTAATGCTGGTCCTAATTTTGGGGACAACACAATCATAGGAAAGACTGTCAACTTTACAGCTGTCCAGCAAAAAAAGTCATCGACACCCTCTATAAAGAGGAGAAGCCATAAAAGGTCCTTGCTAAAGAAGTTGGTTGTTCACATCATGCTGTATTTAAGCATGTTAATGGAAAGTTGAGTGGAAGGAAAAAGTATGGTAGAAAAACGTTCACAAGCAAAAAGGGAAAAGAACACTTGAGTTTGGAGACTTTCTTTCCACAGCCCTATCTGAATTTGATATCAGTAATATGGCTATGTGCCAAGGATGGCATGACCAAGTGGGTGTTACAAGACAGATAGAAATAAATTATCTGTCAGCTGTGCCCTGAAGGAGCGTCTTATTGCTTATTTGAATGTCTAGTCAACAGGAATTACACTAAAGTTGGTGTCTGATTCGCAGCTTATGATTTAGGGTCTAATTCTAGAGGTGTTTTTGTTTATTTTGTTTATGATCCTGGACTACATTTTACCATGAACTCTAGTTCAAAATCTCATATATTTAGACTGGTCAAACCTCAGCTGAACTGATGCATTATACAGTTTTTGGTTTGTGAAACCTCTATGTGAAAAAGGCAAGTCTACATGTCCTCATAAATGTTGTTAAAAACCCGTCCATCTGTCTGGATCAATTATCAGATCAAAATTTTTTGGTTAGTAATAATTTTGATAAGTTAAATGGTTAAAATGTTTCTTTTTTTTTTCTTCTCCAGATTGGTCTTTGTCCGGGGAATGGGTGTGTGTTTGGTGCAGCAGAAGGAGGGATTTGCCGACAATATCTGCTGTTGTTGGTCCACTGTTTTTTTTTTAAGTCTAAACTCAGCACAGTAATGCACAAGGAGACTTTAGAGGACTTAATGCTTTCTTCCACTGACAAGTTTTATAGAAATGGATATTTCTATAAAATAGAAATAGTCAACTATTAGTCAACTTCTATTTCTATAAAATAGAAATATCCAGTGTGAGCAGGACTTTGTACCTGCTCACACTGCCAAAGGCACCAATATGTACTTTATTGACAACTGTGGTGTCGCTGTGGTTGACTGGCCAGCAAACTGCCCTGGGCTGAATGTGTGGGGTATTGTCAAGAAGGAGATGAGAAACACTAGAGAAGGGGTAATCTGTCCTTCAACTTTTGGACGCATCCCTGCCCCAACACACCAGAATCAAATTTATGGTTAATGACCAGATTTTTGCAAAACTTGCTGACATGTCAAGGAGGTAATTCAGTCATTTGATTCAGGTGTGTCGGAGCAGGAACATATCCAAACGTTGTAGAACAGGGGCACTTGAGGACTGGAGTTGCATACCCCGGGACTAGCATCAGCAATGGAGATGAGTTGAACAGAAATGAACACTTGAAATATGTCACAGTGTGCAATTAATTATTACAACATAGAATACCAGTTTACCTTTTAAACTAAATTACACAAATAAATAATCTTTTTGATGATATTCTAACTCACTTAAATGTACTTGTAAAGGATGAGACACAACAGCTGCCCACAAATCATCACAGCTCACTCCGATGTCACACTAAACCATGAAAGGTGACAAAAAGTGATGCAGATAAGCAAAACATGAGGAGTGACTTTACCTCTTTGAGCGCCACGACTCCCACCAGCTTCCCGATGCTGGTGACGTAGGCGTGACTGAGACCCAGCAGGGAGAACAAAGTGTGTGTCTGAGTAATGACAGGGAGGAGGACACGATCCAGTCAGTGATAAAAAATGATGCGCTCTGACAGTTTTCACACTGCATGACTGCACTGCTAATCAATTTGTCCACAGGTAAAACACACTGTATGACCCTGCTACACAGCTGCAGCATTAAGTTCATTTAAAGTTCTTCAGACTGAATTTTCAGCAAACAGCCTGCGGTATAAAATGTGTTCCTTCAGATCCCTCCACCTTCATAAAACAGGAAAAAACAGGAAAACACTTTCACTTTTGTGAACAACAATAGTTTGTTTCATGTTTCTTATAGCTTTTGTACTTTTAAATTAAAAACTAAACTTTTACAATCCAAGACTGCCTCAAAGCAAACACAGTACAGTGCAAAAGTATTTTAACCACCCAAAATTTCTTTCTTCTTTTCTTCCAAAGAACAAGATCTTCTTGTAATCTTGAAATGTTGTGACCAGTTGTTTATCAGGTGAACAATCTTTAGTTTTATTTAGACTTTGGTCTGTTTTTCACTCATTTTATGTTAAGACCTGGTACTTCAAAAATATCCAATGCAAATGTAGTCATAGTTACTTTTTTCACATTTTGTAATTAGGATTTTATGTGAAAGACCAACACAAAACAGCACACATTTATAAAGTAGAAAGAAAATGATTGGTTCTCAATGTTGATATGTTTTTTTTAATACAAATAAATTAATGCATTAAAAGTTTATAATGTGACATAGATTTGTTTTCAGAACCTCTGAATTGATAAACCCCATTTTCTCCTCAGCTACATCTGCAAGTCTTATGAAGTAAGTCTGAGAGTGACTCATTCATTTTGCTAAAATAGCTCAAGTTCACTCAGACTGGATAAATAGCTTCTGTGAACATCAGTTTTCAACTCCTGCCACAGATTCTCAACAGGATTTAGGTATGGACTTTGACTAGGTCATTCTAACATGTGGTTATGCTTTGATTTAAACCATTCCTTAGCCCTGGCCATATGTTTGGGATTATTGTCCTGCCGGAGGGTGAAGCTCCACCCCAATCTTTAATATTTTACAGCCTCTAAGAAGGTTTTCTTCTTTTACTGAGCTCCATTTATCCTCCCATCAACTCCGATCAACTCCATGTCCCTTCGGAAGAAAAGCATTCCCACAGCAGTGTGTGTAGGTTTACTTGCAGTGCTAGTTCTCAGCATTTTGCATGTAAGCCAAATGCTGCTCTCATCTTACAAGAGCAGCATCTTCCACATGTTTGTTGTTTGCCTACCTGGCTTGTGCTAAACTGCTTTTGCCTTTCATTCAACAATGGATTTCTTCAGAACATTCAAAGGTTTTGAGAAGCCATGTTTCAGTTTCCTTCCTTCCTTCTTATTATGAACGATGTTGTGTTATCAACATAAAAGCTCAATTAAGTAAATCTCAATAAAGTACATTGCATTATGTGGTTTGACAAAATGGAAAAAAGTTTAAGGATTGTGAATACTTTTGCAAGGTATTATGTATAAAGTCATCATAAATGTAACTGTAACTGTAAATGTAATTCACACTCATAATATGCTTCTATTAAAATCTAAAAATATTTTTGACCTTTACAGGAAGTAGTGTGAATTGTACAAAAAAGTGTGTTCAAAGCAACTTATTTAACCTCAGAGCTCAGGAATTAAGTTAAATGTTGCAGCTGCACAGGTTCAGTTCTTCAATTTCCTTAATGTGAACTAGTCCTTATTTATGATTATGAAACGTTTTATTTTTTAACAGTCAGTTTTTCTGTCAATTCAATTGCTAGGTTTTAGAGGAGGTTTAAGGGTTTTCATTGCCTAAATAAGTTTATTTTTGTGTCTTAACTGTTGGTGCGAAAATGCACAGGTTTCCTTCATGCATATCACTGTGCATGTAGCTTTTGCAGCCCTTGCCTTGTGCAATGATGTCCTTTCCACCAGCTGAAATGGGGAGGGATCTATGCGTATCTGCTCCATATCGATTGGTTTGTCCAGTTCTTCCTCTTCCCAAGCTTTGATCTGAACCAGCCAATCACAAAGCAGAGAGACACACTCAGATTATTGATCAGGACACTGGTTTGTCTGCTCTTTGTTAGCTGTGTGGATGGTAAATCAGTGTTATACAGTACCTCTTCAGGGGACATGGTGTCAGTGAGTGGAGGAGGCACGTCTTCCTGAAAGAGACAGGAGAAACAAATGATGGACCGACCAGTGAGCAGTTTGGGCACATAATGAGATACCCCTGGTGGTTTCAAGGTTTCAGCTGATGCAAAGATGTCAGTCCTGTTTTACATGCTCCATGCTGTGCTCTTCTCACATTAGTGAGGTTGGCTCATGCTGGCAGGCTGGACTGATAACCCCGTCTTTGCTGCCGCTGCCAACTTGACAGCAGATCACTGATGTTCTGCTGCTTTGAGCTGTTAACGTCAAAGTGATGTGTGTGTCAGCTGATCTTAAGGAACCTGAGTTTCAGTCTGGCCTGACGAGGATGACGAGGAAAAGAGTCTCTGAAGAGTCCTCCTGACAGACGACAGCTTGCGTTTGTCTGAGAACACGAGAGAGCGACACGTGTCAGAGAGAAAGACTTACATGTGATGGGTGAACTGGTAGAAATGCTGTTTTACCTGATCCCATGTGGTTGGTGGAGGGCTCCTGGGGGGTTGGGGATGGAAAGGGCCCATTACATCCTTCTTGCACAGGAGAGACAGCCTGAGGGTTGTAACATGATTAGTTCATGTTTGGTCAATTTAGGGACCAAATCAGGTGACGCTAGACCTCCAAAATTGTGCAAAAGTCTAATAAGGAATGGTGAATGTATTTTTCACATTTTGTTCCCTCACAACCACAGAGTTCAATGTAATGTATTAAGATATTATGCATTAGACCGCCTCAAAGTAGGAAAATGATGCATGGTTTTCAAAAGTATGGCATGAATTTACATTCAACCCCTTTTCACTGATACCACGAAATAAATTTAGCATCAGAAGTCATCTAATTAGTGAATACAGTCCCCCTTTGAGCGTAATTTAATCTCAGTATAAATCCAGCTGTTCTATGTAGGCCTCAGAGGTTTGTAAGGGAACATTACTGAACAAAGAGTATCATGAAGATTAAGGAACACAGCAGACAGGTCAGGGATGAAGTTGTGGACAAGTTTAAGGCAGGGTTAGATCATAAAAAAAGCATCACAAGCCTTTCGCATCTCACAGAGCAGTTCACTTAATCGTCTGATCACAGATTATCTGTCTCACACTATACTGTCAGGACATAGTGACAATTTTAACAAATATGCAAAAAACATATATATATATATATATATATATATATTAATAAAAGTTACCTACTGCATCCTTAATTCATTTTTTTCTCATATGAGAGATTAGCTGAAGTGATGATGCATATCAGGTTCTGTCTCAGGCCTTTTTAAAAGATCTTGAGAGTGCCTGGAGATCTATTGGTCCAGACCACTTTGTAAGATTACAAGGAAGTCTGGCTCCTTGTATGAAAATATAAATAAATTAAGATTTTGCACTTTTGCACAGGCAATGTATTCCTTGGACCTTGTCAGTGCTTTCTTCTCCCTCCTCATCTACGAAGGTGAAGGACTCCCAGCTGAGTTTGGAGCCTTGGCCTGGTGAACTGGGACCTCTTTCAAAGACTCGTCTTTCTGGAGAGAGCCACCAGTCTAAGACAGCCTGAAGCTCTGTCCTTTCAATCGAGCCAAGAAGGATCATAGATTCTGCAGAAAAGCAAAACATTTTCATGAGAGTATTGACTTTACTCTTGTGGGTATAAAAAAGAAGTTAGTTTAGCATAAAGCCTACAAATTGACTAAAGGTGAATCAGACTGAGCTTTACAGAGAGAACACAGATTATGGATTGTTTAATACTTTAACACTAAGCCTTTAAAAGGACAGCCAGGAGCTTGTGCAAATGTGGGTCGTCCTACCTTTAGAGTCAACCAGCGGGATGGTTTTCAGCGTTGTGTTTTCCAAGAGGTGGTTTAATTCCCGAAAAGTAGATTGGGAGGACAAGAATTTCACTTTGCGCACCATGATGTCTTCCACGAAGATGTTATACTTGCTGTAAAAAGAAATACAGCCACACCACAATAAACAGCACGTTTCTTTCAAAGACAGCTGCCTGACTACGCTGAAATAAAGGCTTTAAACTTCACCTGATGTGCCCGAGAGCCAGCTCAGGCAGGTAGGGCAGCTTCTTAACCTGGATGATGGAGTCATACAGAGACGGCTGTAGACCCTGGGCCACCATGTTGGCCAGGATAACCGCCACCATCATGGGTAAGATATGAGAGATTTGACCAGTCAGCTCAAAGCAGATTACTGCCGTGGAAACTGTGTGAGTGACAGCGCCAGTCATCGCTGCTGCTCCTGTCACAAACCAGAACAGAGTGTCAACCATAATTAATCTAAATTCATTTAAAATGTAAAAACACAATTCAGATTAGGAAGGAAGTACACATTAGTAACTTTTGTTCAAACTCCCTCATTCCAAAATTTATTCAACTAGGAGGAAGATTTAAAAGAGACTGAGCTTTAAATGTTTTATCTCCAAATTTTAATGAGATGCAGTAAAGATACATGCTGGTGATGAACGGTTACTCTACTCTGCATACTTTCGAATATTTCAGAGAAAAACACAGACTTCCCTTGTCAAAAGAGAAATCTAAAATACTTTTTTAGTGATACAAATACAAGTAAATTCAGTGTCTTGAAAAAGTTTTTGCTCCTTTGCAGATTTTTTGTGTTGCATCTTTGTGCAATTTAAATGGTCCAGGTCATCAAACAAATTCAAAACCAAGGATAACCTGAGTAAATACAAAATGCAGTTTTAGAATAACATTTTCATTTATTAAGGGAAAAAAGCTATTCAAGTCAACTTAGTTCTATATCAAGTCAAGTCTATTTGTATAGCACAAACCTATTCACAGTAGGTCGTGTCTGGGCAGAAATAATAGCTTAGAATGATCAGTTTTAGGGTTTTTATGGTGTATTTTTATGGTGTTTCTGCATTACTGGAGCTCAGAACTGTTTGAAATGGAGCAGGCCAGCACATCCTGTTGCTAAAGCCACCTATGATTTGCACTGCTCAAATCCCAAGGGCAGTATTATGTGTTTTCCAGCCACATAGAATCATTTTATAGCACAATCGAGTAACTATGTTACCTTCAGTTGTTATAAAAATGCTGTATATAACAAATATGACTTAAAAGAAATTAAATTTCGTAATTTAATGCCTACACTATTAACCCTTTAATAACGTTTTTACCAGTCTTGCACTGATAGCTTGTATAATGAGCTCAGCATAAGCGCAGTTCCACCAGGTGTTTGATAATTGTTGCTGGCTAGTCTGAAGGAGCTGAGTGGGGAAGTTGCATGGAAGGGGTAATCTGTGAGGCAGAAGCTTGGAAGATTAGAAACTGCAGCTCTGAGGAGGAGCTGGGTCTTGAAGGCATCCAGGCATTTTGCACAGCTGAATGGTTGCTACGAAAGATTAAAGGGTTTCTCAAACATGCATGAAAGAATCACAGCAACACTCCAGGTATGTTCTTGATGAGGGAATGACATTATAACATGATATAAAGCTCAAAAAAGTCAATTTTACATAATACTGCCCCTTTAATCACTGATAGTCCAGTAAGATGAGCTTGTCCTTTTATGGGTAATGTTCCCCTACATTTTTGGCCACTAAGCTACATAAGATAGCCCTAAAAACATTCTAAAATGGATGGTTTGGATAGTTTTCTCCTTATTAACTAAAATCATCACTTAAAAACTACTTTTTGCATTCACTCAGGTTATCTTTGTCCAAAATTTGTTTGATGATCAGAAAGTTATGATTTTCATTAGGAGAAGTGAAATCTGTTGACTGTCTTTTATGACCAACTTTGAGTTTCTTTCAATTTTTTAGACGCAGTTGAATAAATGTACTGCTAGGGTTTGTATTTATAGATAAAATGTTACAAAGGTTTCTTAATTGTTGCCATATCTCTACCTTTTAAATCTGAAAGAAGTATAAACACTATTATCCACATAAAATGAATAAATTCCAGGTTAATTAAAGAAAACTATAACTTTTGCCAAATCTACATTAAAACCCCTATGAAAATCTCAGTGCACATGGGAACATATGTGAGGAGTAAGAGGTTAACCAATGACAGCATAGCCTCCTGGCAGGATGCGGTAAACTATTCCATCAAACAGTATCCCGTTCGGGAAAAGAGTGGCCATGATCTCCCCGACGAGGCGGCCGAAAGCAGCTCCTTGAGGAGAGAGATAAGGCACACTGGTAAAGACAAATTGAACAGAAGCTCAGCGTCAGATACGGCACTCATGTTACGAAATCCTCTTACCTAAAATGAACACTGGCATGAAGGCACCAGAGGGGATCGGCATCGTGGTGGAAACTGCTGACATCCAGAACTACAGCACAAAAGCAGGATCAAGGTAGGATATAGCCCAGTCAGTCCCGGCAGGTTTATTCTGTTTTTAATTTATGCTGTTTCTTTGAAATCAATTTCCCACACATGTACTAAAGAGGAAGAGGGAGATACCTTCATGACGAAGAAGAGGAGAAGGATAAGAAAGACGCTGACATGAGGATGCAGCCAAGCAGCGGAGCGACCAAGACCCGGAGAAGCAGCCGGGTCAGAGATTTTGGTCCAGGTGAAATTATCAAAAAGAGAGTTGATACACTCTCTGGGCATCAGCTGTTAGGGCAGAGACACAAAGACAGAAAATCATGGGTGCTCAGTGTTGATTAATGTACTACCCAAAAGTCTTTTACTACCCTCAATTCATTAAGTGCTTAAAAACACCCCAAAGCCTAAAGAATTAACAAAAAAATCAATTTCCCATAGAAAAAGATTTAAAATAGGATCTGTAAATTGTTTATCATCATCTAATAAAATTCAATAGGCTGTTTTGGTCCACAATTCTGAGACTGAAACAAGTGGATTATAACCTCTAGGGTAAAATATTATCTCAGATGTGTCTCAGTCATGTTTACAGGTAGGGGTAGTAAAGAACAGGAGACTCATTGACTGATTCCAGTGAGGCAGTCACTGTACTGGTCTACTGTGGTGAACAGAGACCAGCTGATCAGCGCTCTCTTTATCCAGCTGATCAATGTTTCAACGGCAACCTTTAGTTGTAAACTGTAGGTAGTTAACAAAAGATTAAGGTGTTGACTTAGAGCTCAGAAGGGGCTCAAAGTAAGGTTGTTGCTCCTCCGTTATGTAAGGGACCGGTTGATGCGGCTTCAGTGTCTGGTGAGGCTGCCTTCTGAACTCATTCCTAGGGAGGTGTTTCAGATATGTCCTACGAGGAGGATGTCATGGAGTCGATGGAGGACTTGCAGAAGGTATTATGTCTCAAAGTTGCTGTAGGAACACCCAGATTAGCTCATAAAGCAAGAGATGAGGGATGTCTACTTAAGTGGCAGAAGATGGATGGATGGATGGATGGATGGATGGATGGATGGATGGGCACCAGCAGTTTTTAGCATTCCAATTTGTGCTTCTAATAAGCACCTTGAATCACAACTATTGGGCTTCAAACAATTTCAAACCCAGTCAGCCTAACATTCTACCTTTGTGTCTCCATTTTTAGATAGAAGCATTATTAAAAATTACAATGAAAAAAGTGAGTTTGGATCTCACCTCTCCAGCCATGAACTGCCCAAACCCAGGAGGAAATGTGAAGGTGGCAATAATAAGCGTCACTGCCCCTGGATAAATCAAACGACTGCAAGTATACACAAACACAGACTCATTAGGAGGAACATTGTATTTGCAGATACCAACTGCACTGCATGTCATTTAAATTAGTGTCTCTTTGTAACCAGCACTGACTGTATGAGTCTCCTGGTGCTGCAGCTCACCTATCCCTAATGGTAAAGCCTAATGTTCCCTGACTGCATAGTCTCAGAGGATAAGTGAATCTTCCCATTGAGTGAATAACTGGGTGTAAGGTTGTTAAGGCTTTGCTGCTCTCCTGGCCAGTTTTGTGAGACTGATGAGTTTAGAGAGCAGAGCTGAGACACATTAAGAGGAAATGGATCTAAATGCACAAATGGTTTCAGTTTCAGGGAAACCGTTTGTGCAAGAATCACTGCAGTTTTAGAGCCGAGCGCCACAGTAATTTGGAGCTTCAGGGAGAACAACATCTGTACACTATATATATATATATATATATATATATATATATATATATATATATATATATATATATATATATATATATATATATATATATGTGTGTGTGTGTGTGTGTGTGTGTGTGTGTGTGTGTGTGTGTGTGTGTGTGTGTCTTGAGATCTTACTGTTTGGTTAGAAAGCGTGTGAGAGCTGTTGGTCTTCTCATGAAAAGAACCACCTGTCTGTTTAAGTAAACAAAGAATGCTCCCAAAAAGCCACATGAGATCCTAAAACAAGAAGAAAACTTGGAATTTAAACGTCATGTACAAGTTCACCAAGAATAAGTCAGTCTTATAGCAACACTCTAAGGTTGAACACACAGAACTATTATTTGCTTTTATGCTAAGCAGCAAAACAAGCCAGTAAGTGCACACACACGTACAGATATTCAAAGGTATCCTCACCCTATGATTGCAAATGCTGGTAACTCCTGCAGGTCAAAGGGGAAATCCATCCTGAAGTTAGTTTTGAATAGAGCTGTGATTGTGACTGAGAGAAAAAAAAAAAAACACAAAATAATGATATAGCAAAAAAGAGTTCAATAATAGAAGTAATTAAATCAGGCAGCTACTTCTCTGCTCATTATATTCCATATAGAGGATAATTTACATAATAAAGTTTGAAATGAAGTTTTGATTATAGGCCAGCAAAAAGTGTTGGTAGTAGACATGTGGCAAGGCAACTTTTGAAATTTGGGAATAATATTCTTGCAAATATATACAGTATGTATATTAACTGAAAATGTTCCAATGCATATTTGTTCATAGTAGGGTGATCTTGTTTTATCCGGTCTGATCGCTTAAACACTACCAACGTATGATTCATTAAACTTTTATTATGACAGTTATTAAGTGGCTAATATTAAATAATTCTACACCTCAACTAAAACTGCTAAACACTACAGTAACTGTTTGCTAAAATGGTTGGAAAACAGAAAAAAAATTATGATTGGAACAAAAACAGTCCCAAAACTTTTAAAGCAATGGCTTACTGAAGTTTTCAACTTCAACTTTTCCAACTTTTTGTAGCAGGCTGAGGAGTTGCCTGTGTCTTCATGGCCCATTAGATCCTCCAGCTCTGTGCAGGTTAGTTGTTTTTTGGGGTCTACCACTTGACTTTTTTATCCCATAACTCTCACAATCTTTTAAGTTTAAAGTGTGAAGCTCAAGAATCTTACCACATTTTTGTCATCAGGGACTCAGGAGTGGAAATATAAAAGTTAGTTTAGGGCTTTTTAAGGCCTTTTGAGCTTGTATGTCACTTTCAATCATTTGCATTCTCTATCTGTTATGTTTCTTGCTTCTGTTTCTTCTTTTTGCACTTTTTAGCTCTTAAACTTTGGTTACATTCCAGTAGTGTGAAATGCAAGTACCTGTAACATTTTTAGTGGTTTGAAAGATATTGATCAGGAATATATCGACACCACCACCACCACAAACTCTCAATGAACAACTCACCCATTTCTTCAATGGAAAATGACTCAGGAGCACCTCTATCATCCATCCATCCATCCATCCATCCATCCATCCAAGTACCCTCTCATACCTAAGGGCTATTTAGAATAGCCTGTGAACGTAACACCAGAGTACCTGGTGAGGATCCATGTATGTAAGAGGAGAACATGCAAACCCAGAACCTTCTTGCTGCAATGCAGCACTGTGCAGCTCCTCTCCTCTAACATTTTCAATTAAATAAATGTAAACAAAGCATTTTTTGTAAATTATACTGAAACTTTTTATTTTGGTCTGTGTCTTGGAACTTTTAATTAGGGATTCATGACTTCCTGTTTTTCTCAGCCGTTCTTAAAAACAGGAACGACTAAAGAGCAAAAAATAAAAGGATGTAAGCTTATTGTTAGAGAACTGAAGGGAAAACGGTGTCTGAGGGTCAGTAAGTCTCCTAAAGGGAGATTTTGTATACATCTTCTACCAAGGGTGCCAGAAAAACGGAGGGAGACGTTTTGTCTGTGTAATAATATTCAGTGTCAAATACCCAAAAATGTCTAAGTTTATAAACAAGATTAGTTTTGATGATCAAATGACAGTGAATGGAGTTCAGATATTTGTACATATTTGTAAATGCAAAGTCTACAGAGTATGGATTTAAAGTTCTGTGAAATGTTAAACATACTTAGTATTTTATAAATATAAATTTATGCTGTGAAATGTTATCATCTTGTTTATCAGAGAAATAAACAGCATGATTTAAATACAGGATGGAGCTGCTGAATTGCTTTTATAGTTTGTGTGATGACTTCAAAAGTTCATGGTTTATCTAAAGAAGCAAATTCTACTTAGCTGCCATGCTCAACATCTTTTTGTGAAATGCAACCTCAGCGGTCTTTCCCCAGCAGATTGTGTGTGTTTGTGTGGAGTTAGCTTCTCACCAGCATCCTTGTTCCAAACAGAAAGCACCCTGAATATGAAGGCACTAAATGTGGCAGCAAAGTATCCCCGCCAGTAATTCCTCACAGCAAAGTAGGTAGACGTGACCTCAATACTGAACAGCACTCCTGGAGAGGGTGGAGAGAAAGAGGGAAGAAAGACAGAAGAAGGAGGGATTACAGAGAGGAAGAAAATGAGGATGGATGGAGATGGAGAGGAAGAGGAGAAAGAGAAGGTGAGAAAAGACAGAGATTTGTTTTAAAAAGCAGAAGGAGTCCAGAAACCAGTAATTATACTCAACAAGAGAACTATGGGGATTTAACAAACACAGAGTCACAAGTAATTACACTCAGTAACACAAAAACGCGCACGCAAAGGAAAAATAAAACGAGACCAGAAACATTGTGAATTGACCAAAAACAACTGAACAAAGTAAATGGATGAAAAAATATTTCAAGACCAGAGTATGCCAGGTTTTAAATTTTTTATGACTTAGAAAGTGTCCAGAAGTTTCATACATTTTAGATAAACAGACTTTTAGCCGCCATCCACCATCAGGGAGGCATGTAATCAGTCCCAAATTTATTCTGCAACCTAACGCTGAGCTTAAATATGCAGCCACAGTCACATCCAACAATCTTCAAGAAGTACCAGGCAGAGCACTGCAGAAGACTTTTGCAAACTACTGAGACATAAGAGACATTTCTTTCTACTTCTGCAAACTAATTACAACTGAGGATTTCTACAAAGTGTTTTGTGTTTTACTAGTTAAGTGGGTTGATTTTTGTTTGTTTTTTTTTAAATTGTGGATTTCATGAAAATTTAACAATCCAAATTATCCAATTAAGAAAACCTCAAAATTACAGTAACTTTTCACAATTAGCATACTGGAAACGAATTACATGTAACACTCTTGATCAAAGATCAAAACCGATCTGATCTAACAGGGCATTTTGCTAATGGTACAGTTGTGAAGAAATTAGCACACCCTATTAAATGTTTGGTTCTTTATTTTTTATATGTTCAAATACTGATGTCTAATTAAATCTTTTTATCTCTGGAAAAGAAAATTATTTCTTACACATAAAAAACAACATTAAACCCTGTTTAACAGTGAACAAAAAATATTTTAAAATGTCCATTCCAAATGAGGAAAAAGTTAGGACACCCTGCCTCCTAGCAGCTTTAGCTGAAATAACTGCTCTGAGCTACATCTTGTTGCCATCAACCAGTCTCTCAAATCAGTGTGAGGAGACTTTGCCCAGCTCCTCACTTTAAGCAGTAAAGCATCCACCAACCATGGAACTTCCCCCTCCATGCTTCACAGTTGGTTCTTTTTCTTGAAATGCTGTGTTTTGTTTATACCAAACTTGTTCCTCTTCTCTGATGGCCAACTAAATCATTTAGTAGACTAGTCTGTCAAAAGAACCTTATTCCAGAAGTCCTTGTCTCTCTGGAAAACCTTCAGTCTGGCCTTCATGGTTTTCCAAAAGAGCAAAGGTTTCTTCCCTACACACATCGCTTGAATATTAAACGTGCAGTCTGTCTCGTTCTAACTGTAGCAACAGTAGCTGTAGATCCCATTAAGACATCTTAAGGTTTATAGAAACCTCTTTTAGCATCCTGCGACCTGCTTTCAGGATGAACCTGCTTGGATGGCCAGTTCTGGGCAGGTTGGTGGCTGATTTATGAACCACAAATCTGGAACAAACCTCCAGAAAACTGCCAAATAGCCAAAACACTGAGTTCCTTTAAATCAAGGCCAAACCCCTAAATAGGCCAAACCTATTTAGAGCTGCCTTTGATTAAACACAACTGGAACACTGATTAATATATTTGATGATGATTATTATTCTTGATGATTTTGATGATGGCATTTGACAAAATGTAACGTTTGTTGCTTGTTTCATAATTGGTTATTGTGCTATGCTTTTATCATGTAAAGCACTTTGAACTGCCTTGTTGCTAAAATGTGCTATACAAATAAACTTGACTTGTTTTGAATGTCCCCCACTGGTAGACTATTATCTATACAGTGGAACAGGTGATTTCAGATTCTTTTGAGACCTCTCTAAATAATTTACCAGATTCAAAAGCTGCTAAAATCATGTTTCTGAAGGCCTCAGACAGCTCTTTAGATCTCACAGTGATGTTTTCTTTCACTTCAACAATCAGGAGTAGACCAAACTAAAGGTCTGAGGTTTAAAGAAAAACCTCCTTCAGAAAGCTAATGTTCAAATGACATGCACCTGATATGATGCCCCTAAGTAATTTGATTACAGATACATGAATTTCCTTTAAGTCAGATAAGAATCTATAAGGGGCAACCCAACTTTTTTAATCTACTGCATAAGATGTGTTTTTGGCTATACTTATTGACCCATTTCAGGTGTACCTGAAGCTATGCAGCATGAAGAAACAAGACTGGTGAGACAGTTCAGGATGAGTGACAGAGTGAAGGTTGTACAGTACCTCCAAGTGGAGTGCCGAAACAGCATCCCACCCCCACGGCACAGCCGACAGTCAGTATATCTGTGTAACCATATGGGTTCTACTGACACAGAAAACAGAGGGAGAGGAGGGAGGTATAGAGGTGAGACGGGGATGAAAGCCCAGAGATGATAAGAGGGGAAAATTAGGATGACAGTTGGAAGTAAAACAGGACAGTAAGTTGGAGGGGAAAGGAATAAAAGATCAAGGTGGAGAGAACAGGATGGAGAACCACAGGGGGGGTGGGAGGAGAACAATGAGAGTGAGGGAGCAAAATGGAATAAAGTGAATAAATAATGCTCACTAGAGTGTGATAAAAACTGACAGGGAGAGGAAATAAAGCAGTAAAAGAAGATACAAAGAAAGGGAGCTAAATTCAGAGAAAGTTATTAAAAAGAAAGAAACGGCATCAAATGACCACATCGCCTTAAGATTTGAATCCATGGAACAAACAGCAGACTTGAAATACTTTACATTGGATTAAACAAAAACTAATATTGTCATTGTTTAGGCATGGGAAAATAGCATTTCCATGACTTTATAAACAGTCATGAGAAAAACTAAGCACACCGTTGCTGCTTCCTTAGGATTTAAGAGAGGAAGTATCAGACAGGTGGTGCAAAATAAATGTACAACATTAGCTGATCACCAGCAGCTGTGAGCATCTTATAATAGCAGGAGTTTTGGCAGTTTGCTAGTCTGGAGCATTCAGCTGGGTGTTTACACAATGTCAGGGTGGAAAGATATCAACAATGACTTAATGAAGCAAGTGTTGCTGTCTCTGTGTCTGGAAGCATCTGTTTCCAGACTACTTGAAATTTATCATTCAACAGTCAGAAAGACTATTTGCAAGTAAAAGACTGAAGAAAGTTGGCAATCGTCCCAGGGATGGGTTTCCGAACAAATTCATCTCAAGGCCAAACCATGCAAAGCTCAGAAACTGGAAGCTCTGGCCCTATATGCCTCACTTATCATATTAAATATGTTTCATGACAAGGATTAAAAAAATACTGAACGATGAGGATCATTTGAGTTACCAGAGAATGAAAGGGGTTTTTTTTTCTATCATGAAAAGACCAACGGTAGCAAACTTATGTTTACAAAGCTGCATCTGAATGAACCACAGCACTACTGGAGCAGTATGCTTTAGTCAGATGAGAACAAAGTAGAGATTTCTGGCCGTGGCATACATCGTCATATTTGGGGAGAAAATATCAGCACATACATACATAAGCACGGTGACGTAGGGGTGATGATTTGGGCTTGCTGTGCTGCCAAATGATCCTGGAACCTTACATTTATGGAGTCTATGGAGTTCTCTATATACTCAAGTATTGTTGACTCAAATGTGAGGCCATCTGTCTGCCAACTAAACTGTGGCGAACACTGGGCAGTGTAATAAGTCAGTAGTCCCAAACAATGCAGCAAATGTACAGCAGAATGTCTAAAAAAGAAAAGAATCAAGTGGTTGCAATGGCCCGGTCAAAATCCAGACCTTAGTCTGACTGTAATAAAGAAATAATTTAAGAGAGCTGTTTATAAACAGTTGAAGTTGTAAAGAAAAAGCTAAATTCCTTCACAACATTGCAAGAAACTTATTAAGTGATGGGAAAAAAATAATTCAAGTAGTTATAGCTGCTCAAGATGACAGTTTTGGCAGCCATGGAAATATCTTTTCCCATTTTGTATTGGGATAGTAATTACTTATTATTACAACTGTTGCTCCCTTACTAATCTTTTTTTATCTACAGAGAAATCAGCATTGAATTCATAAGACACAATCATACTATTATTCATATTTTCAAAAGCTGTTTACCCCCATAAGGCCTGCAGTGACTGTTCTAGTGCCTGAAAAAAGGTAAACAAAGACAGGTATTGTGCTTGCTATCAGCAGGTCATTGTTGTATTTGCTAGTGCACACTTGGGGAATTGATACACCTGGTTATGGATATATTTGACAATAGTCTGAGTTTAAGTTGAGAGCTGTTTGTAAGTGTGAGTTTACAAATTATGAATGTGGTGGGACGTATTTAGTATAATTTATTTATATGTTAGAAAAGAAAACCAAAGTCATGTCCTCCCAGAAAATGTTATAATCCAAGGTTCAAAACTATTACTGAATTGAGAGGTTAAACTTTTTATTTGTTCAGTGCTATAGTTATTGAGGAGGACAGATGTCAAAGATCATATATGAGCTTCAGATGTTTCTTCAGGAGGACAAAGCTGTCTAAAGACTTGTGTCTGATTGGTTGCGTGAGACTTGCCTCCTATAGGAGCAGCAAAACAGGTGGCCACTCCCACAGCACATGCACACACCAGCAGGTCCTTGTTATGGATGTCATTCTGGGGTTAGGTGTAACACAGACAAGCAGGGGCGAGCCAGAACGAGGAAAGAGGGGGAAGAGGGAGATGGGGACATGGGAGATCACTGTTAATACACATGCCAGACATTATGGTCATACTATTAATACAGACACAAACACAGACGAAGTGAGAGAGACAATCAAAGCAAAGACACCGGACAAACCGGGAGGGGAAAGCAGGAGCTGGGCAGGACAAACACACACTAAACACAATGAACCAACCACAGGGTTCCCATTTTAAGCTAACCGGTCAAACTCAAAGAAATTACAGGCAAAAAAACTACCTTAACCAGAAAACAAAGAGCTGCAACAATCTTTTAGGACTGTTGTTTACATCTCTTCAAAGAAATCTAGGTAAATAAAAATTATTTCAATTCCATTATTTCTAGAGAACTTTATGACTTTAAATTCAGAAGTTTAGACACATTTCATTAGTATTTGGTAGAATTGCCTTTAAACTGTATGACCTGGGTCAAACGTTTTGGGTTTCCTTCCACATGCTTCTCATAATAACTTGCTGGAAATTTGGCCCATTCCTTCTGACTGAACTGGTAACACTGAGTCAGCGTTACAGGCTGCTTCACTTCCACACTTTTTAACTCTACCCACAAGCTTTCTATGGGACTGAGTTTGGGACTTTAGTCACTTTAAAACATTGTCTTTGTTGACCTTAAAGGGACAGTATCATGTGTTTTCCAGGCACATATAATCATTTTATAGCACAATCTAGTAACTATGTTACCTTCAGTTGTTACAAAAGGGCTAAAATGAGTTAAAAGAAATTTGACTTCATAATTTAATGCCTTGAAATTGGGCATCTGTCTCTTTAAGAAGGTCCTGCTCTTTCTGAAAGTCAACCTTCAGGAAGTCATCACAACAGCTAGCCCTTTAAACAATGTTTTTACTAGCATTTCACTGTGAAGTAGCTCCTATAATTAGCTCTGCAGATGCTAGTCTGAAGGAGCTGAGTGGGGACGTTGCATGGGAGGGGTGCTCTGTGAGGCAGAAGCTCAGAAAATTAGAAACTGCAGCTCTGAGGAGGAGCTGTGCCTCGAAAAGAGGAGGAGCTAGACCTCTTTCCACCGAAGCATTTTGGGCAGCTGAACAGTTGCTATTGAGATTAAAGGATTTCTCAAACATGCATGAAAGAGTCAAGCCAACACCCCAGGCATATTTTTGATGACAAAATAACATTATAACATGATCTAAAGCTAAAAAAAAAAAAAATTGATTTTACATAATACTGCCCCTTCAACTAAATAGTTTGCGGGTTGCTTAGTCTCACTGTCCATTTGGGAAACACATTTGTACACAAACTTTAATTATCTTGGCTGATATGCTAGGATATTGCTTCTATATTTTTACATAATTTTATTTCCTTGTGATAACACCTACTTTGTGAAGTGCACCAGTCCCCCCTGAAGCAAAACATTCACACATCATGATGTTAGTACCCTTGTACTTCACAGTTGGGATGTTGTTCCCAGGTTTGCAAGCTTCCCCCTCTTTTCCCTATTTTAAAGATTTATGTTGATTTTGACTTCATCCTTACTGAGCCCATGAGTGCAACTGTATACTTGTTTCATGTACAAACTGTGTTTTACAGATTCAAAAAATAGACTTTTCAGTGGGAACCCTGTAACTTCAATAAAGACAATAACACCAAGAACACAGCAAGTTACAGTTCCTAGCAAAAGCAGTGAAAACCTTCTACTCTTTGCACATTTTGTCACATTACAACCTTAAACTTTTTGGTGGGGTTTTTTTTTTTTTTTTTTTTTTTAGCATTTTAGGTGGTAAATCAAAACAAAGCAGCACATAAACATGAAGTGGAAAGAAAATGATGTGTGATTTTCAAAATGATTCTCATAAATGAAACCTTTACATACTGTTTCATTTAGTCCCCATGAGTCAATATTTTGTAGAATCATCTTTTATTAAAATCCCAATGACATGTTTTTGGGATATTTTGTGTTTGCAAAATAGCTCAAGTTCATTCAGATTAGATGGAGAGCATCTATGAAAAGCTGACTTCAAATAAGTCGGGTTTATTTCTAGCTTTGGGTTTAATATCATTTACTGAACTCATGAAGTGATATCAAGGCTTTTGCAGACTCAGGAGATTTTCCTCCACGATTGCTTGTATTTTCCAGACTATAAGTTGCACTTTTTTCATAGTTTAGCTGGCTCTGCATCTTATAGTCAGGAGTGACTTAAATTTGTTTCTTTTTCTCCTCTTCATGACGCATTTCTTGATTGATGCGTTAAATATTAATTCATACTGACGGACATGAACCAAGGATTAAACATTACAATCTGCAGTCGCAAGAAAGCTAATTGCTGGTTGAAAGCTAGACGGCCACCTCATCAGATTTTCCTACCGTAGCACATCTAGATAGCTATGTCTATCTCTTGGTGCTACCTCTTGAAACTGCTGGAACACCTGTTGAGGCTCGTGCACGGTGCAGTTACGTCTCCACACCCTGGTCATTGCCAAGGAGATGAATATAAATGACTTTGCAGGTGGGCCTTCTTGGTGTCACCGCTTTGTGCAATGCAACTGCCTCTTTATCATCCCAGATACCCCGGATCTAATTGTTTACTGCACGCGTCTCTCAATCCTGACCACCCTGATTTAGAGCACGGAGATCGGTGCGTCAGAAACTGCCAGCAGACTTCCAAGCCAAAGTTGACAGTTTCCGTGAGTTTGTTGAAAAGCAACTGAACACAATGTGTCACCAGATCATATCGTTAACATGGACAAGGTCCCCCTCAAGTTTAACAATTTCAAAATAAATGCGACTTTTAGCTACTCCATATATAAATTTTTTTCCTCTTCATGTCGCATTTTTTGACTAATGCAACTTGTACCCTGGAGCGACTTATAGTCCAGAAAATACGTACTTCCACCCAACTCTATTGGTTTCCTGTCACTGCTGAAGAAAAACATTCCCGCAGCATGATGTAACCACCACCGAGTTTAACCGTGGGAATGGTTAGCTCAGGTTGATGGGCAGTGTTAGTTTTCCTCCACTAGCGTCTTTCGTGTTGGCTGAAAAGTTGAACAGAAGCAAACAAACATGCATGCCACACTTTCCAAATTTGAAAAATGTGTTTGTCATGTTCCTTCTGCTTCACAGATATACACTGCTTTTGTTGGTCTGACACATGAAATCCACATAAAATACTTTGCAGATTTGATAGTAACCTGACAAACCTTAAGTCACTGCATAAACCTGGCATTCCTCATCTACTTTGGTATTTTGACTGTTTTTCAGTAAACTTGCTGATCAAAGGCCAGTTCATTGGTCAGGGCTTCCGCTTACCTCATATACTCCAGAGAAGATGGACATAAATCGACTCAGCACCGCGGCACAGATACTGGCAATGTGGACAAACGGACCCTAGAGGTGATGGGAAAACATTAGCGGCACTGCACTGATATTCATACTGACCAATTTCAGTAAAACAAAGGGTCCAAACTGGGACGTGTATCAGAACAGATAAATCAGTGAGTAATTGCTGGATGTGACAGCTGCCCTGCTACTGTAATGGAAAAAGTGAATGTACTCCATTGTGGATGACTTGAATAATTTGCCTCGGTCCTGTGAGACGAGGGAGTGAGGGGAAACATGACAGAAGTTGATTTATTACTCACAGGCTGGAATGAAAGAGCAGATAGAGTGGTAGAGAAAGACATGACTAGAAGATGATGCTGATCTGTAATAGATGTATGGTGAGAGAGCAATCTTGAAGGTAAAGAGGTTAAAAAGTGGGTCTGTTAACCTCTTTGCCCACTGGCATCCCACTACCAAGAGCAGCAGTCAGACCGATGACTTTAGCTATGAAGGCTTTGAGGGTCAGGTACTCTTTCAGGACCACACCTCTCAGAATGGTTTTGAGCTCTGGGATACCAGAACCTGTCAACAAAACAAAGTAAACACAAAACAGTGAACAGATTATGCAGCATTATAAGCAAAAGTGAAGTTACGTTTTGTTAACTTCAAACAATGAAACAAATGAAGATAAAATGTAAGATAGAACAGAGGTAGAGAGAGATGTTGAGAGCTAACCGATTGCCTGAGGGGAAACCAGATGACAGAAGAGCGAGGCAAAAACGACGAGGATTATGGGATATGTAACCCAGGCAAGGTACTGGAGTGCCACATTGCCCTTAAGTTCCCCATGTATCCATTTGTAGGCTTTAACACAAAAGAACAGCAACAACATCAGACTCTATAACTACATCTGAGCATAAGCACGGTAAATGTCGGCTGCAGCAAAATGAAACACTTATGGAAATACAGATTTAACAATAAATGTGAATAAATGTGAGCAAGGATACCTTGTAGACTCTTGGCACTGGCATAGTCCATGCTCCAGCTGACCAGAGCCATAGTCAGACCCAGCAGAATCAAAAAAATCCAGTCCTCCCCCATCTTTGTCACAATGTACCGCCTCACTCGAGCCAAACAGTCTGGGTAAGACAGATGAAATTGAGTCAGATTCAAATTTACTGTAAGTATTAACTGATTAAATTACAGTTTTTGTAGTTGGATCTAAGAGGGATTCCAGTCAAGATGATTATGGTTCAAGGTGAAGAAAAGTTGAACCTAAAATGATTTGAGTTGTTTGCAAGTTTAGGAAATCTTAAGGAAAGCATACAATACAAACTAAAGAATAAAAAAGCTAAGTAATAGTAAGACATCAGATTTTATTTCCCTTTTAAGGAACTTAATTTGTGCATTTAATTAAGCCTAAAACATGACGTAAGGTTCACATTACCTGTTCAGCTTTAGCTTAAAAAAACTGAGAAACTTCAAATAAAAATCAGGCTCGTTTGAGGATATCGAGACATCCTGATTTAGATAAGTTCAGGCTAAAAAACTTCCAATCCTGTATTTTCCTTCACTGCACACTTAAGTCTTGTGTAGCCTCTGATTGCTTTTAATCCAGGATCTCCCTGTATTTACCTCCATCTATCTTCTCACTATCTCTGACCAGCTTCTCTGTCTTTTCTTAAGAACAGTGTCAACACAGCATGATGCTGCCACCACCATGTTTCCCCCTGGAGGTGGTGTGTTCATGGTGATGTTCAGTCTTAATTTTCCAAGACACATAGCATTTTGGATATAGGCCAAAAATAATTATATGTTCTTTCATGACCAGAGCACCTTCTTTCACATCTTTGTTGCGTCCCTAATATGGTTTGTGAAAAATGCAAACAAGACATCCAACTGCTTTATTTCAACAATATGTCATTTCTAGCCACTTTAATGCCCAGATATCCAGTTTGCATTGACACATTCTTTTGATGATCTCACTGAACACTGCTCGGTGACATCATTAAAAACTGAGGTGTTATTTAAAACTTTTCTACAACTTTCTCTCTAACCTACCTGTTGTGTTCCTTGATCATCATGATGTTGATGTCCTCCAAAGTTCTCTAACAAATCTCTGAGGCCTTCACAGAACAGCTGAATTTATTCTGAGATTAAATTATACACAGAGGAACTCTGTTTACGACTTAGATGACTTCTGAAGGCAATTGGTTGCACTGGATTTTACATGGGGTACCCGAGTACGGTGGGCAACCACCTATTTGTGTTTCAATTTTCATGGATTCACATGTTTGGGGAGTTTTCTGTGGAATGTAATTCAAAATTATTTGCAGAAAATCTACCTATATGTGGATTTTTTTTCATAGAATATATTCAAAAATATTTGAAAGCAAATGCCGCTTGGGAAGCTGAAATACCTTCCCGAATGCGACTTGATACGCTATTGGCTGCTGTTTGCAAAGCAGCCAATCCAGGAGCGCCATTCATTTTACTTGCTGCTGACTGGTTGTACCCACAAAAGCGGAGATAAAGAAGACGCTGAATGTTAGCTTCTCCGGTAGTGGTTGGACATCTTGCGTTGTGCATAATAATGCATATTAAGGTATATTTAGCATCTGAACAACTAAAATAGGCAGTTCTAGGTGGTTTTAGAGAGGGTCTCAAGTATTTGCAGATTTCAGCTATTTGCAGACGGTTGTGGTCCCTAAACCCTGCAAATATAAGGCCAACTTGGAAGTTTGTGGGTGTAACATAACAAAATGTAAGAATGTCCAAGGGGTATGAACGCTTCAGCAACTGATCGTAGGTTATTTATTCTATAATACAGCTATACAGACCCATTCAATAAACAAGAGTATTATTGAAAAGTCCATTTATTTCACTAACTCACTTAACTATGTGAAACACATTATATGGACTAATTACTCACAGACTGATGCGCTCTAATTTCTGTTAATTTCCTGCTTACAGCTAATGAAAACATGACATTTAAGATTAATCCAGAAAAGTGGGGTTAATGAAAAGCATGTTTCATTCCTGTTTAAAGGTTGTTATTTTCAAAAGAAACCATTAATCTGACAAACGAGCCCTATAGGGACAGAGCAGACTGTACTTCTTGAGGAAGCTATGATCCTTCAAGGTTTGCAGCAAGATGTTGCAGATCTTCTACAAGTCTGTTGTGGAGGGTGTTCTGCCATCATCTCCTGGGGTAGTGCATCAGAACCAGGGACTTAAAAAGGCTCAATAACCTGATAAAGAAGGCTGGTTCTGTTCTGGGGACGACTGGAACCACTGAAGATGATTGGGCAAAGAATGAGTCTTCAGAAAAATTAAGAAAATTATGGACAATCCTGAACATTTTCTTCATGAGTATCCGATGCAAAAACAGAATGTCTTCAGTCAGAGGCTTCTTCAAACTCGCTGTAATACAGACTGCTACAAGAGATCCTTCCTGCTCACAGCCATCAGCATCTACAGCAACTCTTTGAAGAACTTTGGAGAGTATGAGTTACAACAACATTTAATTTCCCTTTAGGATTAATAAAGTATTTTTTAATGTCAACTGAACTGAAATTAATAAAAACACATATTCTAACATACTGAAACAAAAACTGTACACTGAGTGATGTATAACTGTACATTTTGTTTTTCATCTGTCTGACTGCATCAGCACATCAGAGTTATCCTGATCTTGGTGGCTTAAAATTCTACCTTAAGTCCTGGTGGCATTAAAGCACTGTATCACATTTTATGAGCTCATCATGTGGCATGTAAAATCATAATGTGCAAAGCATTCAGAAACCGATGCGATACAATAAACTCTCTATCATGGCAGAGCTATACGATTGAAGAATTTTGTTTTTACCAAAGTCGGATTCAAAATTGCAAATGAAAGCACCTATAATGAGGCTGCATATTTTGAAAAAGCTCCATCGGCGTTGCTCACCTTGGCATTTGGAGTAGGGATGAGGCTTCTTGGTGGAGGAGTTGTGGCTTTGATGTGACTCCAAGACAGCAGGGTTTTGATGAAGATGATGCCGCCGTCCGAGGCCTCTGCGGCCCGTGGCTGAGGTGTTTTCCCCTGCTTGTCTTCTCCATTGTCTCTCTGTCAGCAGGCGGGCGGCCTCCCGTCTGGCAAAGTTTCCTAGCTGCTCCCTGTACTCCCCGTACAGCTGTAACACAGGGGCAAAACTGAGGGTTACTAAGAAACAAAAAACGCCGCCAAGAAAATCTTATGATCGCAGAAAACAGGATGCAGTAAAAAGTTGGGTGAAATCAGCAAGGGGGGGGAAATGGTTTTGGAGAGGAATAAAAGGAGATCTACTAGTGTGAGTCTTGGGATTATGAGAAAGAGATGTGAATTTGTGTCTTGTGTGTAAGGGATACACATCAGCCTGAATACCTTGACAGACAAAAATAGACAAATATGGCATCGAGAGTGGAAAAACCCCTCCCTGAGTGGAGGAAGAGACTGAACAAGAGCCTGAAGAGGAGATCCTGGAGGAGAAAACACATGCCACATCTTCTTCTTCCGACTGTGTGCCTGCTTTACGCCGACAACCACAGAGCTTGGCACAAACACTGGGGCCAGAAAACACGACACCTTCCGATCAGTTTGCACAGCGCTCGTTAAAACCGTAGGAGCTGTAAAACACTGCAGATCCTGGTGAGCCTCCGAGCTGCAACCAAACCCTGCAGATCACATGCATCCCACCACTCAAGCTAAAAAATCATAAGGAGGGGTGACTGCCACACATTTCTGTCTCATGTTCACACAGGAAAGGAGAGCTGACACATCCAAGCACGAGGCCCTGCAGGATGCAAGATCAGCTTCCAAGCACATAATTTTCCTATGAAGTCACAATATGAAGGTACAGGGACAATCTGCAAGCTCATCTGCTGCGAGAAGTTTCAGGCTGACGGGGACAAGTTGTTTTTTAAGGAAAGATTTTCTTCAGCTGCAACGATTTTCTTTAACAAACAGCCCCACTGTGATAACTGACTCACTACAACCACATGACAAAGTGACTAATATAGAAGTTTATAATTAATACATGAATGCACCACATAGCAGGTGGCCCTGCAGTTACTGCTGGAGGCTTTTGAAGCCTCTAAATCGTCTAGTGAGTTATTTTAAATCTCACTAAACACTACGAATCACAAACTGTAATTCAGAACATCAGCTGCATCCCAGACAGGATATTAGACTCTAGGTGACAGAAATCTCGGTTTTATCTTATATTTTGGATATGTTTTCAGTAGTTTTGAAATCGAGATACTGTCTGAATAATTGGGATTTAATATGAAAGTGGTATACATATCAAAAGGATGCATTTAGACTTGGGTTCAGGAGTGTTTCAGTGGACAGAAAATTAGACATCTTAAGTCATTCGTTATTTTGAATCTCACGTGGTTTTTATTTCAGATTTTTGCTAAATGTTGCATTAAAAATCAGTGGTCTTGTTTTAAATCTAGATTAAATGTTTCCATTTTAGGCCAGTTAGCATTAAACAAAGATATTTCTATTTGCTAGATGCCAGAAATATCAGGAGACATTCAGGCACAAATATCACTACGCCTTTAAACAATCTGGGAAACCCAGATGATTTTAGAGCTCTGTAATTTCTGATAGACTAATTCTCCTCATTTGAGTAAACTGAAGGCCTTACTGTGGATGTATTTTAAGGTACACGCCAAACATTTTGTTCCCTTATGTAACATCATGGAAAAATCTAAAGAAATCAGGCAAAATATCAATAATGAACCTCCAAAAGTCTGGTTCATCCTTTCCAGATGTCTGAAGGTGCCGCATTCATTCAGCTGTTCAAACAATTATATGCAGTATGAACACCATGGAAATGTCCAGCTGTCTCACAGTTCAGGAAGGAAATGAGCTCCGTATCCCAGAGACGAAAGTGTTTTAGTAGAAAATGTATCAATCCCAGGACAAAAGCAAAAGACCTTGTGAAGATGCTGGCTGAAGTTGGTAAGACTAAGAGAGTCATAACCCACAGTGAAATAAGGCCTGTACCAACATGCACTAAAAGGCCACTCATAGAGGAAGAAGCAAGAACTCCAAAAGCAACATTAAAAAGACAAGTTACAGTTTCTGAATTCACTCAGGTACAATTACCTTAATTTTTGTGGACATGTCCTGTGGTCTGTCTAAATTAAAACTCAAAGTTTTTGGCCAAAATGTCAAAAATGAAAAAAATAAATGCCAGATTTTCTGCAGCTCAAAGACAATCAAATCGAAGGTCAGAAAATCACAGCATTAATGTAATGATTGATCAAGTTGAAACTGAGGAATGGGTCAACAACAATATTCTTACACCTTTTCTCAGGGAGGAGTAAGTAGAGGTTGTTATCCTCTGGCATTGAGAAATAATAGCCAAGTCGTTTTAATACCTAATTTAACTATCAGTTAATGAAAGTTTTTTCAATTATTGTTGACATAAAATTCATTAGGTAAACAAAATGTGTAAAAATGAATGTTATGCAAGTAAATAAGAAACAAATGTCTCTGAACAGTGAAGCCTTGAGGAGATAAAACATATTTTAATGTAAACTAAAATGTATTTGGTTGTTTCTACGCAGTGAAAAAAGTTGGAAAAGACCACTTAGCCCCCTTTCAAAGTAAATAAAAATGATCTAATAAAGTCAGCCTCCATCTGCATGAACCCTTTGGTCATGTCTTTACCTGTTCTTCATCAGTTGTCTTCAGCATGATGTGGCAGCAGCTCCTTTGCTGTTCTGTCTCTCATCAAACTCTGCAGACAAGCTCACCACCACCAACACTGATATACTACACATTAACACAGGAACACTAATCCATCAACATCATCAAACAGCTGCTGGCACCAGGCACCATCGAAACCAGGGACAGTAACAACAGGAACCTGGAAACAGCTATCAGAAGAAGAACTGCCAGCTAAACCTTTTACCTGAAGTGCTCTAAAGCAATGAAAAGCAAGCAAAATGCTCTTGTATCATGTTTAGTATTCATAAGGAAAGTAATCTATAGTGAAACTTCACAGCCAGATGTGGCTAGTTTTGAATCTAGTCAACAGAATAGGGCCCTTTTTAAAGAAGTTTCCATGTAGCTGCTCTCTTAAAATCCAATAAAGGCATAGGACGGCTCATTGGTGTCTGTGAGTTCTGGATCAATTCACCCTTTCACCAATTCACACTTACTTTTGTACCATGAGGTACCAGATTGCCATTTTATACCTAAACCATTGCAAATCAGCTTATTTCTCATGGTAGTTAAGCAGTTTGATGAATTATAGAGATCAGATCTCTCATATAATTTCATTTAATTGTGTTATTTTCTCAAGATTTTATATTACACCATGCTTGTGGTTCTGACCCCTGTTTAATGACCCTTTTCTGATCCCTTATCCATGTTTCAAGTTTTGACCCCTTCTGTGAATGAGTTCAACACCCCTACTTTAGAGGAACGTATATTCATGTGTTAGAGTGGCCTAGTCAAAGTCCGGAACTAAATACAACAGAGAATCTGTGGCAAGACTCCAAAACTTATTTTCACATTGATGTGTTCTCTATTCAACCTGACTCAGCTGGGAGAAAATTTTCAGCATCTCAACATGCAAAACGGACCTGCAGCTGAAACTGTCATTTTTCTTCCTTTTCGCAATTATCGTCCCCTTTGTGTTCACCTATCTCATAAAACCCCATTCAAATACACTGAGGTTTGTGGTTGTAGCAAGACAAAATGTAAAAAGGTTCACTGAATGAAAATATTTTTACAAGGCAGTGTAATAAGTTGAACAAATGAGCTGGTGACAGCGTGAGAAGGTCACTACAGCCAGGATTTATTCCTGTCTGGTCACTTTACTTTCTCTCAGCCTTGTGTATTCATTGTGTCAGCATTGGACCTTGTAGGTTAATTGCACAGTGAAAAACGCAGGTGCCTGAATTGATGTCAGTGATTCAGTAACCATTTTGTCCAAACGTTCTCACACTTCAGAGCGATGTCGCAACAGTTTTCTTTGGTTCTCACAAATCTGGAATTGCTTCTCCAGTCCTGCCCTACAAAGTCTCTCTTCTCAATCATCTTCCTTCTCCACTCATATTTGTTTCATTACAACGAGATTCCCTCATATTTCTTTGTGGTTTTAATTATTTCTCCCTTGAATTTCTCTGAGGAAACATGAAGGCAGCCAGGCGTATCTGCTCATCTCAGACATTTTGGACCTCTCATTAGGAGCTGAAAGTGAAAAAACTTTCATAGGAACTGAAGCTCCTTTGGTTGTGTTTTTGGCGAGCCTAATTAGCAATGGAAAATGAAAATGCATAAATTACTCCCCTTTGGCTTACTTATAAGTAAAACAGTTCAAAGGAAAAGTTTTAAACAATCTCTGAGTGTTTATGATTTTACTAAAATCTTTAAAAGGGATCTTTCTTACAGATTTTCTAATCAGTCTTTGTATCTGATCATGACAACATATGGTGCACTGTGAGTAACATGAGTAACATCAACAGCTTTGAGAAAACTCAAACCAAACAAACAAACATAAAAAAATCACTTCTTCAAGAAAAAGACAGAAAACATTGTGCAACTTTGCACTGATGATTCACCTTTCAGTTAAACAACCAATTAATCAATCAACTATATTTTTTTCTACTTTCGTTGTATACCAGACGAATACGACACAATACAGCGATTCTCTTATTTTAATGGAAAAATTAGTAAATAGATAAAGCACAAATAGATAAAACATATAAAATAAGTGCAGACAGTCTGGTGGTTCTGCCCCTGATGGCAGCAGTTTGTAGAGAGGACATAAGGAGTCTCTGGCAACATTCAGAGCCCTGTTCCACACACCAATGGCTCTCAGCTCCCCTCACTGTCCTCTGCAGGGTCCTGTTGTCAAATTCCAGTACGTTGACGCACCCCAACCACAGTTGTAGAACGTTTTAAGGATGCTGGTAGGGAGTGATGATTGTTTTCGTTTCCTCAGAAAATGCTGTCTCAACTCGGCCAAATAATCATGAGTCAAATGAGTCAAATAATCAGGTCATTAGCAGGACTCTGGAGAACTTGACTGCATACTGAGGAGGTGACTCAGCCATTTCACTCAGACGTGTCAGACCAGGGACACGTCTAAAAGTTACAGGACACCAGCCCTCGAGGCCTGAATTTGAGGACCCCTGTCTTATACCTTATGTTGTCTGTGACCTAATGTTTAGTGATCTAATTTCAAATGTTTTTTTTTTTAAGACAAACGCAGGTTAATTCCTTTAGTCTAAGAATGTTTTTAGGTCAGATTTACATGTTAATATTAATAAATTAGACTGCCACTGAAAAGTTCATTTATTTCATTAATTTAATTACAAAAGTGAAACTCATATATGGATGCATCACACAGATTTAAAGTGCTTATTTCATTTGATTTTTATGATTATGGCTTACAGCTAATGACAATTAGACCATTACCTAAGAGCAATAAGCTTTAGGCTCTAGTGGGGCGTTGGAGAAGTCCAGGTTGCTTTAAGAGCAGTCTGCATTTTTGGTTCTGGTGTTTCTCATCTTTCTCTTGTCATACACTGGTGGGGTTTAGATCAGGTGGGTTTCCTGCCCAGTAAGGCACAGTGATACTGTGGTCATAAATGCAGGTTTTGGTACTTTTGTAAGGGTGGAGGAAATGTTGGAACATTAAATCAGCATCTCTGTCAAGCTTGTCAGCAGAGGGAAGCATGAAGTTCTCAAAAAATTCCTGGTAAAACAGCTGCACTGACTCAATAAAACACAGTGGGCCAACCCTAGCAGGTGATATGGTTCCCTAACTTCACACTGGAACTCATGCAACTTGAATTTTGTGTTTCTGTTATGTTGATATTGGCAATGTGGCTCTCCACCCAGGGTGCAATGCCATCCAGAGGATGGCACAAATGTACTAGTTGCACTTGGAAAGGGTTTTCTATCGATTATTTCCAGTCATAGAGGGGGGAACCCTTTGTGTGGTGCACATAAGCGCTACAACAAAATTCAGGCATATAATGTGGCTGACTAATGATATCGAAGATAGTACCTGGGTCTGAGCTGCAGATTCAGCACTAAATTAAGGGAGTATTTCAATGATCATAAATAATCTGGTCAACTTTTGATTATATTCAGTTCAAATTCATGGCATTCAGACCACTATAAAGTCAGGCAAGCCTAAAAACTGTTCTGTATGAATCAAAACTTGACTGAAATATTCTACACTGATTACAAATCTTTTTAAAGACACTTTGTGATAAACATCCAGGATGGTCCTTCTCACATGCCAGTATGAACTGAGGGGTACTCAGGGCACCATCTAAACTTAATCCACCACTGCTCTCCATTCTTCCTCCAAACTCTCAGATCTTGATTTCAAGATGAAATGCAAAATATACTTTAATCTAGAAACAGGACTTTGGATGAACAAACAACAGTTCAATGGTTTTTCTCTTTGGCCCTGGTATGACATTTTTGATAACATCACTAGTTCAGGAGTGGTTAAACACTAGTAGTGTGACAACTGTCACCAGTGTTCTGGATATGTCTATCAGTGGTGACTCAAGAAGCACAAACGTCAGGCGCAAGTCCACTCCTCATGAATCTCCCTCAAGCCCTTGTAGGCTGCACTTCACAATCCTCACAAGGCTGTAATTCTCCCTTTTGATCTGTGCAAATTTTTTACTGCACTTTTTTCTTCCACTCAATTTTCTACTAAAGCGCTTGGTTACAGTATTCTATGAACTGAAAGCACACTTAGTAATGACCCAAAACACACCCCCGGTTATAGTTTATAACATGGTCATGGCAAAATATCTGCTTCAAGAAATATTATTTTCTGAAAAGCTGAATTCAGGATTCCTATGGAGTGGAGACGATAATTATCAAAATTACATAAATAAAGGCTTAAAATATATTACTTTTTTATTTGAATTACATCATTAATTAATTTCTCTGTAATATTTTCCTTAGGTTTAAAAATCAAGTTCCTTCTGCAAAAAAAATTCTACATAGAAAATAAATAAAAAAGCCACAAAAGTCTACAGAAAAACTTTAAACTTTAAAGAGACCTTTAGAAATCCTGAAGACATAGGGCCAAATGATTTTTTTTATCCTTGTTCTTCATCATCGCAATTTCCCCACCACTTTCTGTGAGCTCATACAGTTTGTTGACTGAAAGCTTTATTAAGTTTGTGTATCAAGAACAGTAAAGTCCATCTAAATGTACAAGCAAATAAATTGCACTCAGAGAACTAACCTGTGTTCCTTTAAATATGAGTTAGTACCAAATTATGGTGATTATGCAGACATTAATACTGCGATGCAACAATACATTGTGCAGCTCTAAGACAAATGGATGAAGACCATGCCGAAAGTCTGACTTATTGGACGTAAAATGTGAAAGAAATGAGGGATGACTCAACATTTTGGTGCTGGCAGGAGGCCTGAAGAATCATACTGCTCTTCACTTTAACAAGAACATACTTGTCATAAAAAACAATAAACCTAACTTGAAAATAAACACATCCAGAAACAACTTTGCAGAGTGAAAGAGAGGAAGCACTTTGGCCACAGCGGGAGCTGCTGATAAAAGCAGTGGCTTAAAGGGCAGCATGACATTGAGAGTTAATTAGACAAAATAAGAGCACATTCCTGCATTTCTTATAAAGGAAACCTGCATATTCATAAGAAACACATAGGTAAACTCTCCCTCTATGTGTTCATAATAGTGGTAAATAAGAATCTGTGTGTTCTGAAGGTTAACAACGGTATAGTCCCGTCCTGTAGGACAAGGTTAATGATAAAATCTGACCCACTCACTGATGGACAGATCAGGAGATTAGCACACACACATTCCAAGAGAGTGTGTGTCTCCATATGCATACACTAATTAACCGGCACAATAACAGTCCCATGGCTCATCCAAACACTGCTCAAGCTGTCATGTTTTAATTAAGGCAAGTCAGAGCCAAAAGGGGGGGGGAAATACACAAAACTGGATAATGCAACTCCACACCAAGTAATACTGCAACTCTAAACCACAGAGATCTTTCTGTTTTCATTAACTTAGCGCACATTAAATATTTTAAAAATATATTAAATGAATTTAAACACTAGAAAAGTAAATAAACAAAACTTGATGCCTCATTCAAAAATCAAAACCACATCTGTTTCTGCAAAAAAGTTAATACTCTAAAACAGAGGCGTCCGACGTTTCTGCCACATGGGGCAAAATCATCACGTCGTAAATGGTTGAGGGCCACAAAAATATTAATTTTAATTAATTAAATTTTAAACTTTAATTAAAAATGCTCCTAAACAATAAACTACACATTCAACATTTTAGTGAAACAAACCAAATAATTTTTGAGGGAAAGGGATCTGTGAATCACTGTATATCCAAAACGTAAAAAGGGTTTTGTACGTTTGCTTTGTTAAAAAAAAAAAAAAAAAAAAAAAAAAAAAAAAAAAAAAGGCATTCAGTTTGCAAATTTTTGCAGGGATCAACTGATTTTCATTGTCTTGTCTATTCTGAAAGACAAGAAAAGGATTGCTGTCAGTCTTTCTTTAAAAATGTTTGCCATATTAAGCCAGGTTTAATAAATTCATTCAGTGCAGATTTGGGTTCCCCCAGGTCCTCTTTCGAGTAAAAACTGATGGATATTTGTTGTCCTATTTACTTTAAAGTTAAAAAGAAGGCAAAGACATGATTTTTAAAAGACAAACACTTTGTGTTGTTGATGACATTTTCCATTTGAACATTTTCATCTAAGAAAAAATTTCCGATCTCATCAACCGACTGTGCTGGGGTGCCAAATATGTACCATACTTGAATTGCATCCTGGGGCCTCAAATGGCCCCTGGGTCACACTTTGGACACCCCTCCTCTACGAGGAAACCAGTTAAATAAACTGCAAAGTGAAACTTACCAGAAATTGATCTATGTTCAGAACCGTCTCAAACGTGTTGATACGCTCCCTCATCTTTCCAGTCGCATTTCTTCTAAGATTCTGCTGTTGCTCAGTCTCCAGCTTCTCTCTAACTTACAGCAAGTAGTCTGGATATCTGTGTCTTACATCTGTCCTTTGCTGTCTTTGACCACGTGGAGGACACACACCAAATCTGCCTCTATACTGTACTGTAACTACAGTGCCTGACAGGTATGGTCAGAGCTGCACGCACACTGAGGGGGAAGCAGCAGAGGTTAATACGGGCACTTGAGGGTTGACAATAAAGTGTCATCAGCTCTTAATTCAGAGGGGAAGTCTCTGAGTCAGGCGGCCGATCCAGCGGCATCCTGCAGCGAGATTATAAATGTTACCAGCGGGCAGGACCTGAGCTGCAGGTATGAAAATAATACCTGCTGACTGAGAGGACACCACAGCCATGTCCAGTCTACATGCAGCAGGTTGCATTTTACTGTGAGCGCCATCAACATTGATGAAATACTTCAGTAAAGCTTCACTTAGCTCTGCTGTGATAAACAACTGATCTTTATTTTGTTTCCCTAAACTTTTATGACACTAATTTTTGTTTTATCTGATTAGAAACATGCAAAATTAGCTTCTTTGAGGGACTTTTGCACAGCAAAAGAAAATGGTGGTTTTTGACCTACGTGGATACAGTCACAGCAGGGGCGGACTGGAGAGAAAAAGTGGCCCGGGAGTTCCTAACAGACTGGCCCACCTACTGCTGCTTGGTTAAATAATGTGACGATTTTTATTCTGAGAAGACCAATGTAATTTTTCATGATGTCCAAAATAGCAACCTTTAAGCTGGTATTAAACATACTTTTCATTAAGGCCACATTTGTTTGTTAAAACAACTTTTTGAACTGGTTGGATATAATATTCTAACCTTAAATATCATATTTTCATTACTGTAAGCAGAAAATCATTACATTACCAGAATAAAGGCTTGAAAACATCAGTCTGAGTGTAATTAATCTATATAATGTATTTCACTTAGTGAATCAAGTTTTTCCTCTTTTCTATATAATATTTTTCTTTTCAACAATATTCTAATTTATTGAATTTGACTATCTTGTTTTAGTACATGACTTATTGAGTAAAGATTATTGTTATTCTAACCCAAGTGCTTTGCCTTTGTTTTTGTAAATGCTCTTTAGGCAGCTCTTCTCCTTTCCCCATATCAAAATCGAAGCTTTGGTCCCTCTGGCTTTCTATCAGTTCAACTGGGTCATCCTCAGCCACAGTCTATGGATGAAATTAGTATTGTTAATGTATAAAGGGCTATGTAAAAAACATGCCATATCAACAAAAATATTTTCAAGTTATAAATATAATATATGATAACCTCGCTTAAGCTGCTGCAGGCAGTGTTATCTGACCTTTCAATTTTGGTGGAGATACCAGACAGAATTATGGGAAAGCCCACCAAACAGGTCAGACATTTTTACATTCATTGATGCACCCTCCTGCAGGGCTTTATTTTTTCTCTCTCTCATCTTTTCAGCGCAAACTTAACAGTTTGTGCTTTGCTTTTGCTACTCCATCTTCGCGGCTAATGCGGAGTTGTTTAATGTTGCTTGTAGTGACAGGTAATGTTCCGCGGAGGAATGAGATGAGGAACTAGAGCCGCTGCACTGAGCATCTCTCTGGTGGATGCCAGAGACAAACGGAGATTTAATTTATGTGACACTAATAAATAATAGGGACAATGCATTTCTTATTTTGTGAATGTTTAGTTTTTAATAAGTGCCATTGTTTGTTTTAGTAGCCCGTGTTTATTGAGACTAGTTTTGCTGATCTCTGCTCTTCATCGTCAGCTCAGCTGGCCGGCCCTGCAGCGCTTGTTCATGTGTTACGGATCAGTTCTGCGGGGGCGCGCTGCAGAGGTGATCTGCCGGACTGGAGCGGAGGAGAAGTAGAGAAGCTACTGCATATGGCATATGGCATAGTTTGGGGCACAATGATCAAGCAAAACATCAGCGCCCCAGAACCTGTCGCCTCTTGCGTACTTGCTGTCGCGCTCGCCCTGCGTCTGCGCAGGGAAGTGGGCTGGTGGTTCATGGGCTGAACCACCAGCCCACTATCCCACCGGCCCACCGGGGATTTCCCCAGCAGCCCCGTATGCCAGTCCGCCCCAGAGTCACAGCAAAAAGGAAGTAGGCCCTCTTCCATTTCTTTGGTTTTATGCATCAGGTCATAATAAAATTATGTGATTCTTACCAGGTTTAAAAATATTTAAATGTAATAGAGCATATCCCATGAATAAACCTTGTTAAACCACCTTCATGCGTCAAACAATGACTACAAGGTGCTGTGAGACAAGCCCAACTCACTACCCCTTCACCACCGTGCTTGACAGTTACTATGATGTGTTTGTGCTGATGTTCTGTGTTTGGTTTTTATAAAACATGTCTACTTTAATCCCATCTTTCCAATGGACTTTTTGTCCAGAAATCGTGTTTATATAAATGCAACTTTGAGAGAAGAAGCTTTCTACTATTTTTTACTTTTCTTTCAGTTGTTTTGTTATAAACTTTGCAGTAGAATATAAGACAAAGGTCTTCTGGTTTGACAGTTTTTCTGAGCATTGCATGGTCACACCTTGGGGTTAATGTCCAAAAAAAATGTCCACTGCTGCAGAAATTGGAAAGTGTCTCCACTTATGAATAATTGTTTTCAGTGTGAAATGATGCTCAGGAACAGTTACTTCTCTGAGGTTTTTGTTGATGTCCTTCCGCCTGAAACACCACTGTGTTTACGCTCACCTGTACGCTCTAGTCTATACCAGCAAACTGGCAAAATCCCTGCTTTTGTAGAGGTGATCACACTTGCTGATGATCAGATAAATAAGTGCCCTGGATTAACGGCATTTGGGTTTTCCGTGATGGTATGTTTCCAAGGTAGATTTTACATTGTGGTTTCAGTTATGTTGCAATGCATTAAACTGTCCACTGTTACCCTTTGCTTGCTCTAGAGGGGGGATTGCTGCAAGGTTAATGACACAATTCAATTGACTGGGATTCCCCAGATAGAAAACTTTTTACCAACTGGCATAATAAACTGAACTTATCTGAATTGTATTATGGTTATATGAAACTGGAATTTATGTAATTAAATCTGAATCTGTGTATATGTTTGGGCCGATATGATTATATTCTTCTGTATATTCTGTAACTCTTGTAAAGTGCCCTAAGATAACATTTGTTGTGAACTGGTGATACATTAATAAACTGAAGTGTTGAATAAGTAATGGAATCTGTTTTCTGTGTACACTTGATGTTAGACTGAAACAATTGCACATCTTGCCCAGATCATTTTTATTATCTCCTGATATATAACAACAAAAATTTAAAAAGGAGGTTTCTTTATTTACTAGATTTGGTCAAAAACAAGAAATTTTATTGAGGGATGAGGATTAAAATATTATTTGAGTCCTACTTTGAGGGATATTTGAGGACTGTTAATCTCTTTGCAAACCCCAAACTGTTGCCAGGCAGAAAGACGATGTGTCCAAATCAAAACATTTTTCTCCAGCTGACTCTAAATACACTCTATAGGCTCGACAAGGCTTTGAGAGTCAATTAAGTGAGGCTACACAGAACAAAGTGGGAGCAAAACCTTTGAGCACACTGGTACTGGCTGCTTTATATCCAGCAAATACTGCTGGGCTCCAGTTACTCTATAAAAGAACTGAAACAAAACACTTTGTGTTCCTAAGGACTCCAGCTTGACCCAGCTCACTTCTCCTCAGTTTATACTGTCTACTGAGCAGAATCTCTTCCAAAAGTCTCTTGGCCTCCACAAGTGTGAGAAAGTACATAAGTTTATTATCCCCCAAAAAACCTTCTGATTATTATCATCCAACACTTCCAAAACCTGCTCCACAAGTTTCCTTAAGCTTAACTTCAATGATTTGCTGTTACAATAGATTACTTTTACCTGGATAAAAGTAATCTATGCCAAGGTAAGTACTCTAACATACCTTGGCAAGAAATCCTATTTTGTTGCACAGTCTGCTTATTTCCTCTTAAGGGGTGCCACTTTTATAAGGAAACTCCATTAGTACATTTAGCAGCAGAGTTGAGTATTTGGGCTGCATCTATGAAAAACCTTTCACAATCTCTATGCCACTGCCAAGCAGCTTTTGGTGGAGATAGCAGCAACTCCCTTCATGAAAAAACATAGCTTGTTATTGTTGGCATCAATCTCAATGCAGAAAGATATTGAGATGATATTCTGCAGCCAGTGGAAATCCCGTATCTTGTCTCTTAGAGACCAAACTCTGTCATCCAAGATGTCAATTGCGGCAGAGCAGAACAGGGTTCATCAGAGACTACCTCCACAATTTTAGTGTGGTGAAGACAGATTAGCCTTGGGCATGTTGTTCCTGCCAGAGTAACCAACACAATCACACTGGCTGACTTGCAATAAACACTTTTTGAAAAACTGAATGTTGTCCCACAACAGAGTTTGACCAAACTAGTGACTGGCATGAAATAGAAGCACCAGGCTGTGGTGATTGTGTACGGTTCTCCCACTTATTGCTAAGACTCCTGTATATTAAAAGAATGGAAAGTGGACTACATGTAAATAGCGTTTTTCTAGTCATATCTACCTATCAAAGTGCTTCACACTAGAGCCACATTCACCCAATCATGCCCACAAATGTGCTCACATTCATGCACGATATGTAGATCTGTAGGCAATCTGGAGTTAAGTGCCTTTCCTAGGGGTACAACAACATGTGGCTGGAGGAAGCTGGAAATGAACCACAACTATCAGATCACAACTCATCAGACAACTACTCTTCCCATTGAGCCACAGACACTCCAATGAATAAACTGTCAAATAGCCGATACACTATCTCTATATTCTTCAAACTTCCATCATCCAGTCCAATAACTCAGATCAGCTTTACTTATAAAGCATATTTAAAAACAACCAAGGTTACCAAAATACTGTACAGTAAAAAATGTAATCAAAAGATTTATAAAAGCTGCAAGAAAAATGAGAACTTAACATTAAACAAATAAAAACCATTAAATGTGTCTTTAGTTTTGCTTTGAATACCTTGATAAAGAGGGCACACTTAACAGAGAGTGCAAGATTGCTCCAAAGTTTTGTGGCTGCAAAGGTACAATCTTTCTTACTGATGAATCTAGACTGAGAGACCTCCAGGAAGAGTAGTGCAGATGATCTGAGAGATCTACCTTTAGAATATGGAAAAAGAAGTTCTAAAATATTTGTTTTGGGGCCAATCCACATAATCAGCGCCTTATAAGCAAACAAGAGATGACCCCAAACAAGAGTCAGCAGCAGGAAAAGCTTTTTAGCACTGGCAGATCAGATAATCAGATCAGCCATTGGCTGAGCTATTGCTGCCAATAACTTAATGTGTTATAGATGATATTGCTGCTAATAACTCTCTATAGATGATACACCTGAGTCTGTCTTTCTGTGTTTAACCCTGTTTCTCTCCTGTAGACAAAATCATTGAAAGAGATTGGTAGGCAGCTTGGTGCTAAGTGCCTTGCCTAGGGGCACAGTGAGAGTACCAAACTCACAACTTTTGGATTGCAGGACTGACCCATCATATTGAGCCAGGTTCTGCTGAAGATTTTTTGGGTTAAAATGGAGTTGTTCTTTTTCACTGTCACCGCATACTTGCTTAGGAGGAGGAATTGCTTCAAAGTCAATGAATTGATACAATCATCTGGGTTTACTGAGCCAGAAAAGATTTTATCAATTGGCAAAATAAACTATACCTGATTATTATATTATAACTAGGTTCAAATTAGGATATATGTAATTGAATTTAAATCTTTTTTTATTTTTAGTATTGATTTCTTTACGTGAATTTGAACTGATTGTCTTTTGAAGTTCCTTGAGATTAAAATTATGATGAATTATTATATAAAATTTTTATTTTTTCTAATCAGTAATTTAAACATTTGACTTTTGATTTTACATCACATTAGCTGTTCAGTCTGATTTGTTTTCTCTACCACACTTTCTTTTTATTCTGCCCTTAAGCCTCAGTAGCAGCATAAATCAACCTGCAATCTCAGTTTACAGGAAGTATTTCACTTGTTTTTCCACCCACCACACATCTCTAAAGGTATCGTTAATTTAAAACCTGATTTTTGAAATGCCACAAATGGTTTCTGTCCAAATCGTCTCACCTGGGTCTGAACTCTCCAAGCAACCTTTCACCTTTCTGCCCTTCTGTTCCTCCCATCAAACTTTCCCTCTCACCACCCTGTGTCTTCATCCATCCATCCAACCCCACCCCACCCCTGAGCTGAAACCTTACTCGCTGATAATTTTAGCAGGAGTGTGACCCAACGTTCACTGACACACTTCTGTTTCACTCTCTCTAACTGTTTGTCGTGGGGTTTTTTTTTCCCGCCTGTCTCTCCCAGGAGGCTTTTCCCCAGGACAGGTGGTGCGTTTTAACCTTTGCACTAAACAATGGCAGGTTATTGACACTATTTCATAATGTGGTGTCTGATATCGAAACTATTGATGTAACGATGTCATTATAGCATCATAACCATGTCTGTAATTGAAAAAAACATCCAGTGACAGCCACATCGTGTGAAGTTTAATGGCTTAATCATCCACATCCCAGTCGTTCCGGTGTGTGAGACATTTGGCAGGTGAACGATATCCCCCCTCATTTAGTCGCCTGTATTATTTGCGACTTATGAGATCTGTTTCACTGATCTGCTCCTCATATAGCCTCATTTTAGACCATGCAACTCACATAAACTGTAACACACAACCAGCTGTATCAAGTCAGGCTCAAAAATACAGTTTATGTGTGTCTGGAGAGCACCAATAAGCAATACTGTGTTCTCGCCACCCTGCTGGAGTGTGTCTGTCAGCGTCCTGAGGGTCCAGAGAGGGAGCTTCCTCTTTGTTAAGGTCAGGGGTCGACGACAGTGGTGTCTCCTGCTGGAAGTTAACACAACAGTCCCAGCCTGGCATGCTTTAATTTGCTGATTTACAGGTGAAAGTACATCCAAACTGAACTGAAACAGACTAAAAACTGAACATCTTTTTATGCTTCAGTTGAATTTGGAACAGGTCCATTGATTACATATGATTTTCTTTTCATTCTCTAAATATTCCCTGACAAAAAAGATGCAAAAACTATGATGAAAGAAAGTGTGGTGCTACGAAACAACATTTTAGAGTTGCACTCCTTCAATGGATGCTGCTCTGCCATTTCATTAATTGATTATTGCTAATTTCAAACTTTGCATTTGGAGGGAAATACATTCTGAGCTCCATAAATGACTTGATTTTAACTTTGAATTTAGCTTTTTAGTAGACATTTTAGAATATGTTAATTATTATTAATTATATGAGCATAACTAGTTATTCAGACTTTAAAATGTTCCTGTTGTATTTCTGCATCAGCTCATCACTTAACAGTTCTGTCATACAAAATCTGAACTCTAAATATTCCTTTAACAAATATTAGAAGGTTTAGCCACCACTTAAATGCAGAACCCTCCATATTTATAACAGAAATTCATCTTATCAAAGTAGCTCAATCTCACACTGACAAAATCTGAAAGAAAAAAATTATAGCAAATTTAATTTGAGGGGAAAATTTGAATTGTCCATTTTTTCTTTGTAGCTGAAACATAGTTATTGTTGAGTTACTGTCGTGTGACAATAACGCAGGAGGGTGAGTGTTCACAGCTTTTTGTCATGCTACAAATGCAGCCTCAAAGAGTTTTATTCAGATTTTATGTGACAGAAAAACACAAAGTAGAAACAATTGTGAGGTAGGAGGAAAATCATACATGATTTAACATTTTCTCATTTAAAAACCTAAAAAATGCAGCATTGATTTGCGACCAGCCTCCCAATACTTTGTCAACACTTGGGAGAACCCACTTTTCACTGCAATAACAGCAAGAGGTCTTCAGGTGTTTGTGTCTACCAGCAAATTTTTGCTCACTCTTCTTCACAAACCAGGCTTCACAGAAAGGTGATGTCAGAACAAATGGAGAGCATCTCTGAACATCAATTTCCTAGTCTTGAAAAAGACTCTCAGTTAGATTTAGGTTGAGTCATTCTAACACCGTAACCTACTTAGACCTAAACTATTCTACTTTAGCTCTGGCTGAATGATCATGGCTGCCGTCCTACTGGAGGGCAAACCTCTGCTGTGGTCTCCAATCTTTCGCAGCCTCTAACAGGTTTTCTTCCAGGATTGCCTTGTATATAGATCAAATCATCTTCCCTGTCACTTTTGAAGGAAAGCATCTGCACAGCATGATGCTGCCACCACCATGTGTCATAGTGGGAACGCTGTGTTGAAGGCGATGTAGTGTTAGTTTCTCCTATTCCTTCCTTCACATTTATCCATTGCTTTATTCTGGTCTATCGCATAAAAGATGAAATACTTTGAGTGGTGGTCATTTGGCCAAATCAAAGTACGTTTTTGTAAACAGTTAATCTAATTTATCAAAATGAGCCAGGTTTTAATCTCTTGCTGGGAGCTGTAAAAACAAATCTGAGAACCAATCTGAAAACACACACCACTGCATTTTGCTCCTGATCAATAAAGCAATCATATTATCACAACCCATTAACAGCTCCACACATCAACCCCCCCGAAGCTCTTAATTCCTAACGGACGCCACAGCAGAGTTTGCACCTGAGAAAGAGAGGACTGTCACATCGCAGAGACATTCATCTTGTAAACAGTGTGATAAATTGAGATTTCTTATTTATATCTGACATGCAGGTCTTAAAGGGGCTCATGGAGAAGGGTCAGGGGTTAGAGATTCTGTTTGGGCGACGGTCCAGTAAAATAAGGAGAACACTGTTTCTGCTCACTTTGTCACTGACAAATTTATTCACTCCCCACCCAGCTGCTCCAGGCCGTGACTGCTCATTATCATGTCTTATAATTCAAAATCAAAGCTGCAGGATGGAACAGTTTGAAGCTGTGAGTCCATTATGTCTGCAGCAGTAACGTGCTGGATGAAAATAAGAAAGTCTGCGTTGGCCTCACAGAATAACCCCGGACGAGCGTTTAAACAGATGACATAGTGACATGGCCACATCTCAACATGTATAGCTAACCTGTCTGCTCAGGTTTCCTGTATACAGTATTTATAACCACCAATACTTAAAAGGCTGCAGGATGAGTGGGAGTACAGGTGTCGCAGAGAAATCAATTTGTTGCAGGATATAACCAGGGATAGGTAAGAGATCAAGTAATGACTCAGCGTAGAAAAATAAAAAAAATAATAGTAATATAACTCCTGTTTATTGTTGAGAGGACTTTCCATTTACTGCCTTCACTCTGATGTTGTGGGCATTATAAAACTGTGGGTCTGTTAATGTGCTTGATATTAAGTCTGAGAAATCTTGCTAAGAAAAGAAGCACAAAGACAGAAGATGGGGAGTACTGATTGGACAGGAAGCCGTGAGAAGTAGCTGTTGTGATGAAACATGCAGGACAATTGAACGAAATTGAAGAAAAGCAGCAAACTTCACACTAAAGTAATCAGGAAAGGAAAGGCTGGCTGATGACAAAAGTACAGTCGAGGTGGAGAAGCAGCAGGTGTAGAGGGCGGACCATGAGGATGTAGGGATGGGAGAGGAGGTAAAGGCAGAAACACCTACCAGGGTCTGTTGGTATCTCAGAGCCTTCCTTTGCGACGCATCTGCAGCCATTGACGCGCTGTCACTAATCCAAAAATAACCTCGCTGGACACCCCAGCATTTCCAACGCCGTTGGCAAACACCATGCACCACGCAGTCTTAAACGTACACTCTTCACACCAGGTCACATAAACACACTAACATCTTCTGCTTCTCAGTCTCCTGGTTGAGGGGAGCAAAACACTAAACGGATGAGACGACTCCTCAAGGCGCTCCTGTCCTGATGGTCCAGAGGCTGTGAGCAGCCCAACTCCACTTCAGGACTGACAGACAGAAATGAGACGGACAGACAAAGCAGAGCAAAGCCATCTGATGAGGCAGAGAGGGACACAGCACTTTCCTTTATTAGAACTGCAGACACCTAATAACACACACACAAACAGAACTTGTTGCTCCTGCAGCACCCTCCCTGCCAGCCAGCCATTAGATGTGTGTACGTGTGTTTGGATGGACTGTTCTTGTTTGGACACCAGCGGTGGTGGGGGGTGGGAGCAGGAAGGGCACCCCTCACAGGGCTGCCCCTGCAACGTGAGCGAGAAGGTGCACATGACACCCCCTATGACAGCTCACACCTTACCAGCCAATGCAGTGAGGCATTCCCCCATACCCTCACATGCTGGGGCAGCACCCTCATCCTTAAATGTGCCCTCACACAGCAAACACTCAGCCTTAAGAACCCTGGCTGTAAAGTCCTCTGCATGTTCCTGAACCCTGCAGCTGGCGCAGGTAATCCAGATGAGCTAGAGCAGGAAAAGACTTAAATCAATCTGTGCTGAAAAAGATGGAAAACTCCGAGGCCTCATATTCCGAGAGCCGACATCCCTGTCACACAAGCTCATCCTCAGCACTCTCTTTACGCTTTATTTCCGAGGGGGAAGACCTGTAATATTTTAAAATGATTTTGGAGCATCAGCGCCAATTTTCTCCAAGTGCTTAAAAATGCATTTCTGAACCAACATCAATACTCCTCCAGGCTTTCTGAAAGTTTTGAAGATTTTCTTTAGACTTCGAGTGCTTTTTTTTTTTTTTTTGTCAGTCTCAGTCAAGTCCTTGCACTGCAAAAACACAAAATCTTACCGAGTATTTTTGGTCTAGTTTCTAGGTAAAATATCTTGAATACACTTGAAACAATTAACAAGTAACTTTTCAGCACAGTATAGGAGCTTGATTTCAGTCAATAATTCCTTAATATTGATGAAAAAGTTCCTAGTTATAAGTGAAATAATCTGCCAGTGGAACAAGACATTTTAACTTATAATATGGGAAAAAATGTCTTGTACCACTGGCAGATTATTTCACTTATAAGTAGAACTTTTTCATCCATATTAAGGAATTATTGACTTAAAACAAGCTCCTCTATCGTGCTGAAAAGTTACTTGTAAGTTAGTTTTGTCTCGTTTCAAGTATATTCAAGATATTTGCACAAGAAACTGGACCAAAATCTGCGATGGACTGGCGACCTGTCTAGGGTGTACCCCGCCTCTCGCCCAATGACCGCTGAAGATAGGCGCCAGCCCCCCTCGCGACCCTGCAAGGATAAGCATGATGGATAATGGATGGATGGAGTAGACCAAAAATACTTTGTATGATTTTGTGTTTTTGCAGTGTGTAATCTGTGTGTAATCTGCCCATGATGGCATATTCTGCAGTGGTTTATGGTTCTGAACCAGATCACGGTGAACTGCTCCCTCCAGGACAGGGTTCAGATTCTGCCTCAAATTCAAGCATCGTGGCTCAAGATGATAAACCGACTTCAGGCCTCATCTGCAGTGATGCAAAGCTGCCGGTTTACCGATCAGTCCAAAAGGTCTTCACCTTTGGGACGCACAGATGGATCATGACTGAAAGAAGAGGAGAGGAAAGAAGAAAAGATCATGGTTGATTGAACTCCTGGTTGCAAGCAATAAAACGAGCTTCCTTCATCAGGCAGCTCAGCACAGACAGGGTGAGGAGCTCTGAGACCGGGACAGAGTTAGGACGAGAACTGCTGCTCCTCCACATTGTAAACAGTCACTGGAGAAAGTTCGGATCCGGATAGAAATGAGTCAGTTGAGGTGGTCCGGGCATCTGATCAGGATGCCCCCTGGGTATCTCCCTTTGGAGGTTTTCTTGGCATGTCCCAATGGGAGAAATCTGCTGGAGGGATGATGTGTCCTGTCTCACGTGGGAACCCTTTAGGATCCCCCAGAATGAGCTGGACAATGTCGCTGGGGAGAGGGATGTTTGGGTTTCCCTCCTGGAACTATGGCAATTCCATGGTGAGTGGTTATCATCTCATTAGAGTATATAAAATTATACTAGAAATATTTAATTATTAAATATTTCGGATGGTTGGTACAAATCTTCTGCCACCTGCCACAGCGGCTGGCAAAGGAACATTTTAAATCTCCATCACTGGGTCCAAAGTGCAAAAAAAAAACAAAAAAAAAAAAACAGTTTTTTTCAAGCAACTTTCTCTATCATTTTATACACATGGGAGTCAGACTGAAATTAAACTAAATGTGTGCTGGAGGACTCCGACTTTCCAAGATGGAATTTCAAATCTAGGAAGCCTTCTCTTTGATTTGATTTTACGAGAAATTTTGGCTTTCTAGTGCAACTTGAACACTATCTGAAAGCCACGACTGTAGAAATTAGAAGAAAAAACAAAACACCTGAGACAAGACCTGGTAGAGGCATCATTCTTGAGTTGATCATTTGCTGCATGGCAAGTTTCCAGATAACAGCTCAAGGAATCACTCTGCTGCTGCCAAAATACTACTTTATATCCGCCAACCATGGCTCTTTGGTATTTCTCAAATATTCAAGAAATGGGAAAAATTTCTGTATTTGACACAGACTGATAGTAGTTTGCAAAGACCCCACACAAAGGTTGTGTGGGGTCTTAGGTGTGCTAAGTTATCCAACACAAAACTGGTTCATCCTTTGAATTCAGCTTTTTTTCTACCCAAATGATTAATCTGTCAGAGGTAAATGGGCTTACAAAGTACAGTATTCCTCTAAAAATAGGGTCAGCTGCTGGCCTGAAAATGGGTTTTAAAAAAAAAAAAAAAAAACAAACTTTGAAAAACCTTCAAAAAACATATCGAGTCAACTATAAATTATTTACACAAACTGTTTTTCTACAGAAGCAAAATGCAAAGAAATGATGGTGAACATATTTATGTAGGGGTCTCTCTGTTGTTGGAGGGTTGCTCCTCTCAGGCTAACGAGACAGGCGGCCATTAAAACAGCCACAAAGACGCACACAGATCCCTCCTAACTCTGCCCTGCTTTGTGGTCCACACGCAGGCACATAACATCTTAATCTCGCAGCTACATCAGAGGCCAGCAGGAAATGTGTTACTCTGACTATGTGTGTGTGTATGTCAGGGGGAAAATGACTGTGGACAGCTGGCTGGGCCTGTATCTGATACACCAAGAACATTATCGGCGGGTGTCGGCGGGCAGAGCGAGAGGTTCGTACACCCCAGTTTGCAGCGTGGAGAGACCTGAGCGCAGCGAAATAGTGCGCAGCCAGTTATACTATACTGGAGAACGGAGAGGACAGGCTGTACACAGGCAACAACACACACAAACACGGCAACAAGGAGGATCGGATACAGTGGAGCACGCACAGGAGCAGCCGGAGGTGCCCGTTCACCTAGAGGCCTCGCATTCACAGGCTGGAAACCACATTCTCCTGTAAAACTGTCAGATTCTTACAGAGAAAAACAAAAAGAACGATTTTAATGTTTAATGATTTTTTTATTGTATGGAACACTTGGCAGTCATTGGTGGTGATAAATAACATCTCCTCAGCCCCCCCCCCACCCTTTCACACGGTGTGGTACAGCAGAACTTGGCAATAAACTCTGACCTTCAAAACTCTTCACTGAACTTTCACACCAACTTCTCTCTTTATATTGTCTCTGCATTATGTCCTTAAAAAAGGAATATCTCTGCTGCACCACAGAGTGATCTCTCGGCGCACCTTTGTGTCCTGGTAGTTAAAAAGCAATACTGTTTCAGCTACATACTTTTTCCACAAAACAACACTGACGCAACTGAACATCCTTCGCCTCATTGAGGCCTCTCTGGGGCTTTTAATTGTCACACAGCCTTTAGAGATATTCGGCTGTGTGTGGAGGGCCGCCACTATAAAAGCTCCACCATAATCATGAATTTATCTCACAGAAAATCCTCACATGGCAACAGCTGCTGTAAGATAACTGCTTTATGTTTATGGAAGACATTGTTTATCCTGACTGTATCAGTTATAGTAAAATTCACCAAATGAACAGCTCCGATGCAGAGAGAGACACTGTGGTACTTTGCAAAAGTATCAATAGTGATTAAACGTTTTCACATTTTGTCACATTACAACTACGAACATCAATTTATTTCACTTGAGTTTTATAAAAAGCTATGCTTGATTGCAAAGTGGAAGGAAAGGGATACATAATTTCCAAAATTATGAAGACAAAGAAACACCTCAGGCAGGTCACTGATAAATTTGTGGAGATCTTTGAAGCAGAGTTAGGTTATAAAACTCTAAGAAGTGAAACAGTTTTGCCACAGTGTAGACATCATCCTTATGATGAAGCATAGTGGTGGTAGCATTATGCTGTGGGAATGTTACTCTTCTGCAGGGACAGGGAAGTTGGTGAGTGATGATGGGGAGATGGATGGAGCAAAACACAGGCAGCAAAAAGCTAGAGACAGTGGTGGAAGTTCACCTTAAAGCAGGACAATAACCCTAAACATAAAGCCAGACCTGCAATGTGACAATTTACAATAAAGCAAATTCATATGATAGAATGGCCTAGTCAAAGTTCATACCCAAATCTAATTAAGAATCTGCAATAGGACTTGAAAGTTTACAAATGCTCTCAGGCGTGTTTGTAAAACATTTTGAACCTTTTCCTTCCACTTCACAGTTTTGTTCCACTTTGAGTTGGTCTCATATAAGAGCCCAATAAAATACATTAATATCTGTAATAAAATACATTAATATCTGTAGATGTAATGTGAGAAACGTGAAAAAGTTTAAGGGTATAAATATTTTTGCAAGGCACTATAGAAATAAAAGGTCAGGAATTATACTGTGGATGAATAAATATGCGAGTAGCACCAAAATCCAACCCATCACCCTGTATTAGGCAGGAGAAATTTATGGATTATAAGTGAAAAAGACATAAAATAAACATTTAAAGAGCTGCATTTTTCCAACTCAGCGTTTATATCTAAAGGAAAAGAATAAGTGACCGAAAGACTTTCTTCTGAAGAAGCCCTGTGGTTCATAAACCAGAGATAAATATAACCTCTTTAACTTGTCTCTTTTAAAACCTTTTTTTGCTTTACATCTTTCTGCAAAACCACAGGGTGTGAATACTATTGATCTATAAGCAGCGATGAAATGATTTGTCTCTGTGGTTGCTGCCCTCTGCCTGTCACTATACTAAAAACAAGTTGTGTTCACAACTTTTAACACACATGTACAAATAAAGCATGAATTTAAAAGTTCATATAAAAACAATTTCATACAAAACGAAGCCACAAAAATAGATGTGTACAAAATACCGATTTTAAAAAGAGACTCGAGGAACTTCGGAGTTGCTGTACAGCTTGACCGAAAAGGATCAACAAATAAACCCTCTAACTGGCATAAAAACAAATATTTTATGTTTCATATTTCAGAGTCCATGTGGGATAACAGAAGGTAATCTCCTTTTCCTGTCTAGGAATGTGTGTGTTTTCTCATGTGCCTGTGGTTTGAATGGAAGTGCATGCGAAGTTGTAATGGGTGTATGTGTGTGTGTGTGTGTGTGTGTGTGTGTGTGTGTGTGTGTGTGTGTGAAAGGCAATGTGAGGTAATAACCGGCAGTTCTGTTGAACTTTTACAGAAAAGTTTCAATGCAAGGAATGATCTGTGTGTTTGACTAAAGTGCGCTTCTGCATATCAATACTGGGGCTGGTACTTGGGGAAAAGGTAGAGGTCTTTGCAGAGTGAGCTGGTGAACTCTGACATCTCTTTGCAGCGATGGTGGGCGGTGCCCGGGGCGTAACCTTCCCTCTCCTTGATGCGTGCATTTACCTAGACAGAGAAATAAACACACTTCATGAGCACTTTATGAGGAAACAACAATATGAGTGTATAAAAAAAAAAGGAAGCATCTTTCACCTGCACCAGTATGTCTGAAAGGTGTGTGTCTCTGGCATGAAGGCGGAGTGATGCGTTTAGTTCCTGGATAAACCAAGACCCTCGCTTGGTGTTTCGCATCGCTGCTGTGCCTTAAGTAGAAAGAGATCAAACAACAGAGACTTAATACCCAAATAAAAGCACAACAATAAATCTGGAAAATGTGATCTGGTGACTAAAATCAGCAGCAGTTAAAATCAGAAGTTTACATATGCGGAATAAAAATTCAATCTGGAGAGATTCACACAGAGAGATAAGACAATCAGAGAGTTTTATTGACTTAAACTTCTTTGGCGCTCGGACAAGTACGATGAGAATCCTGGACGATAATTGGCAGCGGCAGAGGCGTGGCCCGGTGATGGATAATACAGGTGGGCTGGAGAGAGTCTGCCAGGTTGAATTTACAGCAAACCTTCATGACATAAACCTTTTTTCTCACTGTCTGAAGTTAAATTAGACAGAAGGAGAAGGGTTCTGTGTCCCAGAGATGAACGTGTTTTGCTCTGAAATGTGCAAATAGACCCCAGAATAAAAGCCAAAGACCTTTTGATGATGCTACCTGAAGTTGGTCAGACAGTGTCATGATCCACAGTGAAACGGAGGAAATGGAAATGGCTACTAGAGGACAAACTGATCACTTTTTCTCACTTTCTTCTTCTGCTACTCTCCAATTTGCATTCTTTGCTGATATTTCAGCTGTTAACTTCTTGTTTTCTCTCGGTTATTTTCTCTTTGGTGTGTCCACAAAACCCTGATCTCAGTCCTTGACAGAATTTGTGGGCAAATCAGAAAAGGTGTTTATGAGTGAAGCGGTCTACAAACCTGACTCAGTTACACCAGTTCTGTCAGGAGGAATGGGCCAGAACTCCAGCAAACTACTGAGAGAGGCTGGTGGAAGGAAACCCAAAAGGTTTGACCCAAGTCATACAATTCAAAGGCAACGCTACCAAATACTGAGGAAAGATATGTGAACTTCTGATTTTGAAGACCTCTCTAACATATTCTTCCTCTCATTATTGTGGCATTTGGCAAAAAGAAATAATCTGGGTAATTCTAATGAACCTAAAACATGAGAAATTTGGTCTGATTTAACCTCAGACAGTGAGAAAAAAAAAAGTATTTTTATTCAGTGTATGTAAACTTCTGGCTTCAACTGTATATTTACCAAAGTATTATATCTGACTTTGCAAACAGTTTTTCCACCGTGCAGAGAACTGAAATACAACACCTTGTTAAAATATTCACACCACATCAAGTTTTCCACAGGTTCTCACATTCACAACCACAAAATTCAAAGTATTTTGAGTGATAGACCAACACCAAGCAGTGTAGGGATTTGATGTACTTTACCCTGATCAAGGATAACTTCCCACCAGGATTTTATTCTGAAAGAAAGACTCGAATGGTTAATCAGACCAAATTCAGTTTCACTGGTTGCAATTGAGACACTTCTGTCACAGCATGGCTGTTCACCTGAACTGGCAGGCTGAGCATAGAGAGCATTAATCAGAGAAGCAGCCAACAGACCAATGGTAACTCTGGAGGAGCTGCAGAGATCCACTGCTCAAAAACGTGAACTCTATAAAACTGGCTTCTCTGGAAGTGTAGAAAGAAGAAAGTTATTGTCAAAAGAAAGCCATGGGAAGCCATGTTGGAACACACCATGGTCCAAGAATATCCATGGGTTAGAATGGCCCAGTCAAAGTCCTGACCTAAACCCAGCGTACTGACTCAAAGGGACTGAATATAAACACAAACTACATTGTTCAAATTTTAATGAGCAAACAAAAACAAAAGCATGCATCGTTTTCTTTCAACTTCAAAACTATGTGCTGCTTTGTGTTGGTGAGTCACATAAAATCCCAACAAATGACTGAAGTCTGTGGTTGTATTGTGGCAAAATGTGAAAAGATTGAAGTAACAATGATTTTTCAAGGTACTGGAAATGTTGACATTTCAGAATTTGTAAAAAAAAAAAAAAAAAAAAAAAAAAAAAAAAAAAAAAAAAAAAAAAAAAAAAAAAAAAAAAAAAAAAAAATGTAATTCATATAATTTAGTATCATATCGTTCTATCCAGTTAAGGTTCAACAGATTTATTGTTTTTAGGTTATTAAGTTACAACCTGTTCATAACTAATGTATAAAACTACAGAAACAGAACTCTGCTGCCCCACTTCATTTATTTCACAATTTAAAAAGTCAATTTCTTAAACTTAAGTATAAGACAAACAAGATGAACTTACAAATTCTCTGACCTTTAAGAGACGCAAAGCCACAGATCATATCGGAGCGCTGAGGTAGTTTAATCCTGGGCCCCCTCAGATCCCGTCTCTGTCTGGGATCTGCATCGCCTTCTGCTTCCCTCCCAGCATCTCGCTGTTCACAGCTCGGTGAAGAGGTCCTCACTGGCCCGTCCAACTGCTCAACTCCACAGTCCATCTCGTCTTAAACAGAAGAGGCTCCAATTAGTTACTTTTAACATTTCGCGGGTTACAAAGCTGAGGCACTTTAGACGAGATGATGTTTCCATTACCAGACTGTCTGGTATGTCTTCAAAGAGAGCACTCCAGCTACATATTGCATAAGGCTGACTTAACAGGTTATCCATTATTAAGATAAAATTAAGGCAGCAGCACTCGGCTGGAACAGCGATGTAACATGACGTAATGTCCATCACTGACGCTAGAAACCACCTGTCTAATGAGGTGAAAATCTCCATTATTCATGTTTCAGATCCTCCATGATCATATTTCAAGTTCAGTGGCATCACAGTCACCTCGGCAGACAGGGAGGTCTTTTCCATTTTACCTGCATCTCAGGGGAGAAGAGGTCTGTCAAAATACAATTCCCTTCAAATAATGTGAGTATCATTTCTGATCTAAACACCTTGCTAAAACCACTTGCTATCTGGGTGTTGACAGCACTTTGAAGAGCTATGGACAGGGATCTGACCACTTCTGAGCCCTTGATGAAAAGATAGTATTTTCTATTTGTTTTCCATCCAGCAAACCAACTGTTAATCTCACATTACAGAGTCATGCCAATTGGTAATCCCTTTTCTGGGAGAAATGATCTCCTGACTTCAAAACAGCAGCTGAAAAGGGCCCAGTAAGGTTCCACTACTGCAATATAGCAGGAATATTACCTTCTCAAGAAGAAATAAGGTGTCCTCTATCCAAGATACGACAGCAATTACAGGTAAACTTCCTTTTTGTGCTTACTTAAAAACTAGCACCCATTCTAAATCCATGCAGACCAGGAGAAACATTTCATTTAAGGTTAGTGAAGCTAAATACTTTCCATTTTCAGTGCATCTGTTGTCCTTTTTGGGGTTGAAAGGAACTGGATGACCTCCAGAGGCAACAGAGCACATTGATAGGTCCAAATTAGTGCTCTAATACCATCTATGTGTCAGAGTTTACAGATCATGATATTTAAAAATCAATTTGTAGTCAAATACATTTTTCAGCAACTTAAAAAAAAACAAAATCAGCTGCTGACTGTAATTTGATTATTTTCACCCTGAATGGCCTTTATTATAAGAAATCTAATCAATTTCCCATCAGTGAACGTACAGGATGAGCTGATAAACTTTCTCGAACTGGAGCTGTCACTTTAGGAGGGAAATTAAAGTTATTTTCTTTATCAGTGATATGCTTAAGAATAAAGTCAAAGGTGGCACAAAAGGTGTATCAAGCTACTTGAGAGGAAACTGTACTTTTTATGACGTCTGCTGTTCATGACGGCTGCAACACGGTGAGAGACAGCAGGACTTCCAGCAGATAAGAGGAAGGCTGAACGGAGGAGTTCAAAGGTATTCTCATGTAGCATGTTGAGTTTTCAACCCAGCTGTCATGAAGCATGCTGGAGCTGCAAACGTGGAAGCTTTTTGGAAATCTCTCAGTTAAAGTAAGGATCTACCTTATACAGGAAATACCAGCAGACTTCTGGGTTGGTAAGAAGTCCACAACTGGTGTAATAACCACATCAAAAACAAAAATAATATACAAAAGACAGTTTAAAATAGGAATGCACCGATATGAAAATTTGAGCCAATATTGATATCTGATATAAATATTGCTGCTATGGCCGATATTTAGCGATATTGTATTATATATATTTCACTACCCTTTCAACACCTTGAAAAAAAAACCCCACACCACTGACTTCATCACTGCTTCAGTTAAACTCCCCAAAATCCTGCGTTGCACGACTATCACTGTCACATGACCAACCTCCTCCCCTCCCACTCCGGAAACAAATGGCAACAAGATAGAAATAAATATCTAATGTTAATATTGGTCCAGTTTTATTTATCGGACCACAACCGATATGTTAAAAAATGACCAATATTGGCCGATACCCATGTTAGTGCTGATATATTGTGCATCCCTAGTGTAAGATGTCAATTTGTATTTATTTTCAAAAGAGCAAAATGCTGTTTTTTAATAGCAGCTGTTGTCAGTGTAGCATCGTCTCCTATTATAAATGATTATTGTAGTAAGGCTAGAAAAAATATTTTGAACACTTCCTTATATCTTCTTATATTACAGCCAAAAAAAAATCATATTGGCACATCTTTGCTTTGCAAAAACTAGAGATTGTAAATATGTGACAAAACTGTGATACTTACGTTTTACTTCCAATCTTTAATACAGTAGAAACCCACTAAATAAACTTTGCACTTATTTAATTTAAACTTACACTGAATAGGGTAACACATTTTGACAAAATCTAAATCTGGAGCAGAGTTTTGCAGCCAATAGATGGCTGATAAAACACCAACCACAGTGATTTTTTCATCAGCCAGAAAGGAGAAACTAGATAATATCTGGACATGCGGAGGGAGGGCGGTTATTTGAGTAATATCTCTGTACCCATAAACTGCTCTAAATTATGTCCAAATGTCTAAGAAATTACAAACTAATACTCAACACACTTCCTGTATTATTGTTTACCTCCTCTGCAGGCTTGAATGAAAAACATCTTTGGCTTGTTTTGAAGCAGAGGACAGTGTGCATTGTCAAAGGCCTCAAACACCCAGTCCAGCTGAAAATAGACAAGTGACGCATGTTAAATGCTACAAAAAAAAAAAAAAAAAAAAAAAAAAAAACACCACCATTTTTTTATCTTAAATTACTTAATTATTTTTTTAATAATTAGACAAATTCACCTGAATAAGTTGCCCATCTGTGCCATAAATTGCTCCTTCCACTCCGTGGGAAAGCAGACACACCACACAGCTGTCCACTGTCCGGTGTTCAGGCCGCCTGCAGAAGTTCTCAATGCATGTCCTCATGCCCTGCTCAAATTAAAGAGACAAGTAGTTGAAACAATCAAGCAAATAAAATGAAAGTCCTTTTGAGCTCTTTTAGAAACTGGCTAAAAAAAACTGAGTCAAAATGTCTCAGAACGCATTAAAATACTAAACTTTGTGTTTGTTTTGTCAAGCACACCCTTTCGACCAGATGAAAAGCAGTTAAACACAGCTAAGCAAACAAATGTTGCTCTGAAGGATCTCCCCTGCACCAGTTGCTTATAAGGAGGCACTTAGCAAGCTCAACAAATGGCTTTCTGAAGCCTACTTGAAATCACAAAGCTCCTCAGATTTATGATTAAACTGCCATTTTTCATTTTATCATCTGAAAAGATGTATTCTAGTCTGCTAAATTTGGAGTGACACTGAGCTGCACCTGAGCAGTGAGGTCTCTGTGGACACTGACGTGGTAGTCCAGCTCCGTGAAAACCTTCCTGAGGACCTCGTCGTCCACTTCACCTCCCTTCCTTGGGTCAAGGCCGGGAGAAGCGCAGGGGTCAAAGCTTACGTTACTGATGACCAAGGCAAAGCCTCGGGGCGTGGAGTTCATTCTGTAAGACTGAAGCAGGGGATGAAAACCTTTTAATATGACAGAATAAAATAACATATGTTACAAGTTAAAACATAAGGATTACTGCAAGTATCAAAGCCACGAAAAAAATCGTATTTTTCCATATTTCTAATGTTAAGAACATTCAATCAAGTTATAACCCTTATTTATTCCTATTCAGTTCTTCTTCTACTGATAATGGCATTTGCATCAGTCTAGCTGGGGGGGGGCAGGTTGACCTTTGGAAACTTTTACTGTCACCTTAAAAATGATAGCAGCACAAACAAAAATTTTTACAGCAAACCTTTGACACCAATTTTGTTTGATTGGATTAAATGAAATAAAGGGGAACTAAATCAACGGAGAATTTTTAGACACAACTACATGTAATCTATGATCTACAATGGAAAGTCTAAGTGTATTTAATATTTCAAAAATAAGGGTTAATAAATGTACTGCTTTTTTATGCCTTTATGAGCCTAAAGAAGCCAAGAACAGATCTGGTTTTTCCTTATCTGAAGGCCGTAAACAAAACAATAAAATGGTAGAACTACTGTTGATCTGCTGAGTTGGATTGTCTGTAATGTACCTGCTTACAGTGAGACAGATAAAAGTCAGGAGTGCACGGGAGAACAGGAGTGTTGATGGGACTGTCGGCGTCTAGGCTGAACTCCATGGACTCTGCTGCAGACAATAAAAAACAAAAACCTCTGCTTGTCACTGGTTTTTCTGGTCATTTAAATCTCTCACACAAGTGGAAACACCTGCAAGTGGTTTTACAACTAACATTGTACAACACTGTTGTGAATGAGTCACCATTAGGGCGTGGTGCCTTTAGGTACAGACAGCTGTGGATAAAAAGGTAGAGGAACCCAACTTTCACACCTCAGTCACTTCTAAAATAATAGAAGATTTAAGCAAATTTTAAGAAATTTGAACAAGAGTTATTTCATCAAGTAGTTCCAAAATGTATTCATGTTAAAGTATTTCACATCTTTCTTCAACTAAACAAGATAAGCCCTTATTGTTCAGACACCACCTTGTTGTCTCCTGGGAAACAAACACTGACAACAACACTGGGCTCAGAATAACCTAATTTACTTTGAATGCAGACGGGACACGCTGTGATAAATACTTACCATGTGTCCTTGCTCTCTTTGCAGCATATTCCTCCTGAGTTGGAAATGGGAGAGAAGACCTCACAGTCCTCTGAAATAAAAAACATAAATAAGTTAAATGTCAGCAGCTTAAATGTTGCATGTGTGATCCTAAACAAGCCCTCAGAGTCTCTCCCGTTAAGCTGTTTGACGAACTCTGCCGGACTCCGTACATGAGGACCAACAGGTAGATTTTTATAATTCCCACATTTGCCTGATCATAATTTCTTCTTGCCTTTCTCCTTTCTTTGTCTTTGTCCCTGTTTTCCTCTCTGACTGGGCTGATCTCTCTGGACAACTCTGAGGATGCGCCGCATCTATCAGAGGACCTGGCTGAGAATGACGAGCTGCTGCTCACCTCACTCCTTTCCTCTTTGTCTAATAAGGATATCTGCAAAAGACCACTTTACTGAAACTTATCATTCTTTGGAATTTCTATCAATTTTAAGCTGGTGTGGAGATTAAAGTTTGTGTTAATCCTTGATCTTATGGGAAACACTAATAGTCTGCAATCATATTTATGGATTTTATGCCCTCTGCTCACCTCTCTGTTATTTCGCGTCTTCTCCGGTCGTCCTGACTTTTCTTCTGGGACTTTCTCAGGCTGAATACACTGCAAGCATAAAACAATATAAATACCACGCAAAGCTGAATGCTTCAGCTGACGTATGTTAAGGTACCAACTCACATCTACGTGTGTCTCTCTGTTATGCCTCTCAGGGGACTGCATTATCAAATCACAGAGGTGCTGCTGCTCAGTCTCCTGGAGAGCCGAGCAGAAGCTCTGGAAAGCTTCAGGTCCTCGTTTTGGTAGGAGAAGCAACAGACGCCAGCTACGTTTCTGAGATGTTTGCTCTGCCTTGAATTAAAGAGGTAAGATGGAGAGATTAGTAAATGGTAAATGGCCTGTAATTGTGTAGCACTTTATCAAGTCCAGAGGTTCCCAAAGCGCTTCACACTATATTCAGTCATTCATCCATTCACGCACACATTCACATGCTGATGATGGCAAGCTACTGGACTGTGGCCGCAGCTGCACTGGGGCAGTCTGACAGAAGCGAGGCTGCCATGCACTGGCGCCACCGGGCCCTCTGACCACCACCAGCAGGCAAGACGGGTGAAGCGTCCTGCCCAAGGACACAACAGAGACGGATGGAGCGATTACGGGACGAACTCCTACCGCCACCGTTGCCTTGTGAATTGTGAACCTCAGATTAGTGTTCGTAATTCACTTCTTTAGCTCTCTGATATTATTAAAAGACTTTATGATATAAAAGAAAACCATGTGATTGTGATCGATTTGGTCAAATTTGTCAAGAATCCACACTTTTTTTTCCTCATATGTCTTTCAAGTACTCAACCCCCTGTGAATTGTCAGACAACCCTTTTTACGTTTCTATCAGAGGGAAACACCAGCAAACAGACTGATTATATTATTAACTTACAAAGTGTGACCTAAAGACTCTTAAACATAGTAACCAACAATTATTGCATTCCAAACAATGCTCAACTTTATTCCTCAAAGTTTGGGAGTCAAAATGTAATTACTTTAAAGTTGTGGTCCTGGGTTTTGTTAGGGGAACATATGAATCAGAAATTATGTAAAATTATTTATTATATTTTATATATAACAATATAGCATTTTTTTTTTTATTTGTGTAGTTGTAAGATGCAAATCATATCCACCACACAATATATTATACCTTTGTAGTTTTAGTCTCTTCAAAGTTGACCTAAACAGGTACCAAGAAGACCCATGTGTTGCAGGATACTTGGTACCAACCATAGACAATAGCGAGATAATAAGGAAATCTGGTTATGAGACACAGATATGAAATACCTGCAAGCAGAAGGTAGCTCAGAGCTATTTAGGTGTGATAACAGGTCATTATTTGTCGTATTTCATAAAGCTCTTCTGTCTAATCCCATTCCCTAACAATCAGTCAAAACAGCTAGTTTACTGTTTAGGGTGAAATGGCAAAGTGTGCATGAAATGGGCCATAGTTTTATTTTACGTGGAGAATTTTTTAATTTAAAAATTCACTCTTTTGCTTTACATTTTACAACAACTCAATCTGATGTATTGTAGTTGTAGCACTGTTCTGGACTCTATAAAAGCTTATAGTGTTTATATAGCGTAACTGAATATTAATCTTATGATCATGTACAGGTTGGATGAAAACGTTGAAGAATTCCAGTTTTTCTGTTGCAATTATTCCTGAGAGAAACATAAAACATAATAATCAGGCAGCAGTTCTAACAGCCCGGCACAAAGGCTCATAAAAACCTTCAAACTGTAATGCTGGCTACTGCTGGGGTTTTTTTTTGTATTTTTAAACGAGCTAACCAGCTGATTATTGACCGTTTAATGTGTATAATATCTGTGCTCACACACCATGATGGTTTCTGCCATGCTCTCGGTAAGGATGTCATCAGCTTGCAGTAACTGGATGAGCAGCTCATCCACAACCAGCTGTTTGCACAGAACAGCAGAGTTTCTCCGAAGAGCCTTTTTGTCCCGCTCCAGCATGCCGCACTCCAACATTTTCCTGCAACACACCATACCAGGGGTCACCGACCTTTTCAATTCAAAGAGCCACTTTTGCTCCTGCTGCTACAAAGTATAATTTGTCTAAAACCACAAAAAAGAAAGCTATCCGAATTATAAATGTATTAGATTATTGTCATCCAACCAACCAAATAGTTCTTATATTGAATACTTTAAAATTTCATTGATTTCAAAGAGCTCAGAACTGCACTGACAATGTACAAAGCTCATAATAAACACCTTCCAAGTTGTATATAGAAGTGGTATGAAATAAACGAAACAAAGTATAAATTAAGAGAGAAAGGTTTGTCTAAAAAAACTAAAGTTGTGAACAAATATTAAAAACAACTGTACTTCACTCAGAGGGATTCATGTGTGGAATAATTGTTGTGAGGAGTTTAAACTGTGTTTTTTACTCTTTAAATAAAAAATAATAATAATTTGCTAAACAAAAATACAACACACAGAGACAACATAAAAATCCAGCAAGGTTTGATTATCATTGCTTATGTTCTTTTATGGTTTTGTCAACAGACTCAGCAACAATTCCTTCGCGATATTTTTTAGAAAAATATGCAGTGAATCGGCAGCTGTTTTGATGCTGATTTTCTTTTTTCATTATTGAATCATCTAACCTTTACAAAGGAAAAACACTATGTTGTAATGTCCAGCTATGGACAACTGAATGAGTCCATTCCAAAAATGTGGAAAATTAAGAAATAGGTAGCCCACTTAAAAAGTATTAAGCGTATAGTTTGAAGATAAACACAATAAATTACTTTTAAAAGCATTTGTTGTTTTGTTCTCGGCAGATATTGCATAAAAATATATAGAATTGTTCAAACCTTTTTTATTGCCTTTATAATTCAAAACATTTATTATATGGCTTAGTGGGCACCACAGTTGAAGGGTCAAAGCGCTCTGAAGCCACAGGTCGCAGACCCCTGCTTTATGCCAACATGACAGCAGGTAAAACAGGCTGCATGAACATGAACCTCCGTCAGAATCCAGCCACATTGCCGCTGCCAAACTGCTTCTGGTTTCTACTTGTACATAAACTGCAAATTCCCTGTCGTGGTGATGATTTTCCAGCTCTATTACGCACGTCGATAAAGTTATCTGCTGTATAAAACCGGTTTTTCTCACGTAATAACATATAAATTACAGTAGTAGTGTAAAAATGCACTTTATTCCCGTAAAAATTAGAACCACATAAAAGGTTGGTTTGGTTTTAAACGTTTCCTATACAATACCGTGCAATTAATACGCATGTAAATATGATAATCTAAAATTAAATATGAAAGAGTGTTGACATTGATGCTAACCTGAACGTTAGAGGCTTTTACCGATGCTAGCTTGCTAACGAGCTAACTTCGACTTTTTCCTGCGTTTAATTCTCCCTTAAATCTTTCAATCGAAACGAAGAACTTACCGTTCCTTTCCTTGTGCAAAAAAATGTCAAAAAGTCTGGCAGAAACACCGAAAACCTTTTACACCTCTCACACAGTGTCATGCAAATTACCCCCACACATAAACATCCTCCTTCTCACTCCATCGACTAACTTCCGCGGGGTAAAAGACTGCAAAAACAGAGAAGGCGGGATTATTCAGGTTGAGACCAATTAGAAAGCAAGGAATTCTGAGTGACGTTTCCAGTAGCCAATAAAGGCTGTTTCCCCCCCACACTGTAAAATTACAGCAATAAGGGCATTTTTGAATTTGAATCGTAAACAGATAACCAATTGACAGGGGCTCCTTCGAAGATAGTGATACAATAAAAAAAAAATAGGCGTTTCGTTAAAAAAAAAAAAGGATTTCTTGTAATGGTGAAAAACTATTCATGAATATGTTTTGTGTGGGGGGGGGGGTTTACATTCTAATTAATACGGTGAGATTATACATTTCTTTTGCCTGGGGGACATGGTCAAAGTAGAAGTCACACACAGACACACCACATAGTCTATTGTCTATCCCTGCTTATCCTATCTCTAGCAGTCAGTAGACAAGAAGCAGGGTACACCATGGACAAGTCGCCAGGCACAGAACAACATACAGACAAACAAACACTCACACCTATGGACAATCTAAATGTCATGTTTTTGGACACTCAGAAGAAGCCACAGTACCCAGAGAAAACCCATGTTTGCCAAAGGCTGGGGTTTGAACTCAGGACCTTCTTGTAGCAAGCCAACAGTACTACCAACTGTGCTACTGTGCATCCCCTATATTTCACCTTCTAGCAGGACAGTGACCCTAAATGTACCACAAGAATCCTTGAATTAAATCAAAGCATAGTCATGTGTTAAATCCCTGTTGATTTGCAACAAGACTTGAAAACTAATGTTCACAGATGCCGTCTGTTTATTCTGACTGAGCTCAACCTATTATGCAACAAGGCAAAAAATTTTTGGCATGATTCCAAAACACACTCCTACATTTTTCTTCTGTTTTTGGTTTTTGTTGCACTTAATGGTTTCAGATTATCAAGCAAATTTGTAATATCAGATAAATATAACTTGAGTACAAAAAGCAGTTTTCAAATAATTATTTCATTTATTAAGAGAAAAAAAGCTATCAAAACCAACATGGCCCTATGGGGAAATATAATTGCACCTACTGTTAAACCAGAAATTACTTGAATTTTCTTTCTTTTTTTTTTTTTTTTTTTTTTGGCACAATTTCACTTGCTACTCCTAGGTCCAATTACTCCCTGGCCTTTATAATCAGTAAATCACTTAGGTATAACTGGTCTCACAACAAGAAGTAGGTTAAAAGATGGACAGCTAACACATTTAAATTCTAAAGAGATTCAAGCACAGATGAGAATCAAAACCACTGACATCTGTCAATCTGGAAAGGGTTACAACAAGGTCATTTCTAAGGCTTCCAGAGTCCAGTGAACCATAGGGAGAACATTATTGATTAATGGAGAAAATGTAAAACAGTGGTGAACTTTCCCAGTTAGTCAAAGAGTACATCAAAGATTCATCTAGGAGGTCACAAAAAAACTAAGAAATGCATCTTGTGTAATGACAAAACAAAACACAGGATTTGGCTTGCCCTATACACTGGACCTAAATCCAACTAAGGTGTTGTATGACAGTAAACAGGCTGCTCATGCTGTAAAACAGTTCCATATATCTGAATTAAAGCAATTCTACATTGAAGAGTGGGCCAAAATTCATCCACAGAGAAAATTAAGATGATTAAGTGTGACAGAAAAAAGCAAAAATAGAAAAAAAAAAATCTGTAATCTGTTTTTTTTTTCTCTCTCTCTCTTAATTGTGCACTACTATGTGTTGGTCTATCACATAAAATCCTAGTTAAACACAATGAAGTTTGTGGTTGCAATGTGGCAAAATGTGAAAAGGTTTAAGGAATTTGAATACGTTACAAGGAACTGCATATTGAATTATTGGTTCACATGAATCTGTCATTCATAAACTTTATCCACTTTATCCACTTTTTGCTGAAGTTTTGCTTGATCAGCCTACCTATGCTAGAAATTCTTTTAACTGGCATGATGAAAACAATGATTTATAGTAATGTCCCTCCTTTAAATCTATTAGAATAGGCCCACCTCCCTTGTCTACATCTGCCTTTCTTTCAGTTTCTTCCCCCCCCCTTCCCTTTCTGATGTTCTCCTGCTCTCTCCACCTCTCCCTCCCCTGCTGTCTACCTCCTCACCCTCGCTGTGTGCACTGTCAATAATTGATGATTCTCACTGACTCAAAGGGTAACAGGTCCGGGAGGGAAGGAAAAAAAAAAAAGTCTCACTCATTTCTTTATTTATTTCCAGGTCTATCTTTAAGCAGAGTCCACCTGCAATAAACCATCACATTTGTGTTTATGTGGGATCAGTGGCGTAAAGCAGCAGCATGACTGAGACAGTTTGAGTGAGGCTGCATGTGTGACCATGAGCGGGTTAACGCTGCTTGTTTGTCTGACAACAGGACAGAGGGAGGAAAGGGAAGCTTAAATGAGTGAGTGGCGGGGGGGGGGGAGCAGAAGGAGGAGGAGAGACAGAATGATAGAGTGAATTAATTCAACCTTAGCCAGCCCTGATTGACTCGGTTCCAAACAGGCATGTAGAAACATCCATGGTGAAACCAAAGCCATGGAGAGAGAAAAGAGAAATGACATGTCCTTCTCTAGAAAGAGAAGTTTCACTTTTGGGGCATATGGCGGGTGAGTATAGGCTCATGTTTGAGCTTTCTTCTCAAAAAGTCAGAGAATTTTATTTTAATTTAAAATTAATTGCACCTTTTTAAAAAGTAAATTAACCATCTGAGTTCCTTGTTACAGTGTGGACAGATTCACCTGTGGGGATGAGACAAGGTGAGGCTTTTTTTCCCCATTTACCAGCAGCCTTCTAGCTTCATTGTGTCCTGTATGCGCTGGTGTAGCGGTTGACAAATTGTTCACAGTTGTTGAGTAAATCAACCTGTTGCTTCAGACCTGAATCTGTGGAGGACAACATTCTGGAGGCTCTGGACTCTCCAACCACTGGCAGCAAGCCTTTCCTTTCTACCACCAACAATCAAAGGGTGATTTCCCTCTAATGTTCTCCCTTTACTTCTGGGAAAACATAAGTAACATTTTCATTTGTGCACGTAGGAGAAGTCATAATTATGTATTTTAATGCATTAATCATGTTCCTGTTCCCCCTCCATGTTTCTCCTTCCCTTTCTCTTTGAATGCATGTGTGTATAGGATGCAGAACTGTTTGAAATCATTGCAAAGCTGCAGGTGAGTTTCAGTGTGATTGATCTTATACAGTGAGTGTGTATCGGCTGATGTCTGAACAGAAGAGCTTTGTTATCATCGGTGCTCTTGTCCATCAGGGCAGCAGGATCGATGAGCAGCGATGTGAATTCCCTCTTCCTCTAAAGGTAAGTAGTCATGACAGTCAAGAATAACTGAGCTGACTCACTCTACAGGGCGGTACGTGTCTGTTGATACTAGTGTTTCATAATCACTATGATATGTTTACCCTAAAACTCATCTTCCACCTTATCCAGTGCTTCTTTTGTGTGTGTTTTAGTCTCAGCTTTTGAACATAGGTGCAGATCTGCCTCTCATTCTTCCCTCCAAACTGGGAGGGTACTGGATCGACCCACCTCTGGAAAAGCTCAGAGATGTGAGTCCCACCTCCTCCCACCATGGGCTTGATCTGGAGAGCTACGACATTATGGAGAGGGACGGCGAGGCCAAAATCTACCATGAGTTTTTCCGCTCTCGAGTGAGTAAGGCCTCACTTAAAGGCCAAAGTTTGATGTGGTAAGGTTGATAGAATGATTTTCATGTTTTAAAACCTTTTTCCCAACAGTATCATCATTCATTCATTGCCGTGGATTCATCACTGGGGCCTCTGGTTCTCTCTGTATGTTTGGAGGAGGAGGAGAACAAACTGCGGGTGATTCTAAGGTCCATTTTTGTCCACTGAAAAGCATTGTTGTGTGTTTTATATAGATTATTTTGTCTGTTATGCGTTGATGTGTGTTCAGCATCATTTTCCTGTCGATGCCTCATTTTAGCCAGGATTTAGCTGTCTGAGAGATGGTTTCACATTTGATTCTAATGCTTCGTTTCTGCTGAGCAGTACAGCACAGGTCGGGGTGGTTCAGTATGCTATTTTATGGTCCAGCATTTTCAGGAGAATATTCCCACCACCAATTGGACTCTCACTGTGTCAAACATGACAAAGTAGTATGTTTCGTGCTTGTCGCAAGCAGCAACGTTTTTCTGTCTCTCAATCATTGAACTGTTGTGTGTCATCAGTAGCTCTAACCTAACCAACCATTGTCCTGTGGACCCAAAACTGAAGGGAATGGTATGGGTCGGTTGTATGGGCAACAGACAAACAGACAAAATAGGGTACTGAACCGCACTGATCTGTGCCATACGGCTCAGTGGAAATGAGACATAAAATACTTTGGGATATAGTAGAGTTTGTGGTAGACCTAATGACAGGAGAGTACCAAAATAAAATGGCTGCAAAATGAGTCCACATCATTACTCCCGCCACAACTATGCTTGACAGTTGTAATGAGGTGATTGAGTTGATATCATCTAGTTGGTTGTCATAAACATGATGTTATGCATAATATGCTATATATCTCTACTTTAGTCTCATCTGAAACAAGGAATATACTTGTAGAGATCTATTGGTTTGTCCAGAGGAGCCCTCCAAAGAAGTCTCCCTTGCTCAGCCTTTTTTTTAAATTACACTATTGTTCCCCTAACATTTGATATGCTAAGTGAGGCCTGTGGTGGAGCTCGTGATATTTTTTTAGTTCTTTGAGTATTGCAAGATTTGAACTGAGGGTGGATCTGTTGGGACTGGTTTTCTAGAAATGATCTCTCTACATGTAGAATTATGGACTTCCAATAGCTTGGAAATTTCCTTATAACCCTTCCCAGATTGATCTACAGTCACAATTGCTTCTTTACTGTCATTGCTGATGTAAACTCCAGATCTGCGAACTGTTAAATTCCTGGTTTTATTGAGGTTGTCGTACCTGTTGATTATCCGTTAATCCATTAAAGTACATGTGATATTTTCTCCTTGACACGGTTATGGTCAAACAGTAAATGTAATTTAATGCTGAGAAATTATTGTTTTAATAGTTCAAAGCATGATATTCAAAGCAAAATGTATTATATTGACAAAGGTTTTTACTCTTATGCCTTAAAAAATATATGAATTTGAATGACATCCAGTTCCTAAACCCTATAATTTAGGACCATTTTTTGTAGTAATAAAGGCTTCAACTCTTCTGGGAAGGATTTCCTGAAGGCTTTTGGGGATTTTTGACCATTCTTTAAAGAGAGCTTTTTTGAGGTCAGACAGTGATGTTGGATGAGAAGGCCTAGTCACATTCTCCACTCTAATTTACCCCAAAAATATTGTCAGGTTAAGGTCTGTTTAGGGCAGTCCATTTTTTCTGCACCAAACTTTTTATTGGAACTAAACAGGTGAGCCCAACTTCTGAAAAACAGCCAGAGACCATAATCCCTTCTGTACCGCACTTATACACATGGCTCAGTATAGTCTGGCAAGTGCCGTTTTCCTGGCTACTATCAAACCCAGACTTGTCTACTTGATTAGCAGACAGAGAGGCATATTTCAGCCCTCCAGTGGACACACACTCACAGCTCTACAAAATCCAGTGGCATCATGTGTTGCATTGGACTTGGTGATGTACAGCTTGGACGCAGCTAATTGAAATCCATTCCATGAAACCCTCTATATCTCTCTGTACACCATTCTTGATGGACTCTGAAGGCCACATGACATCCAGCAGTTTCTAGATATTGACTCTGCAGAAAGTGTTGGCAACTTCAGCAATTTAAGCATCAATTGACCCCACTCTGTGACTTTACAAGGCCTATAACTTTGTGGCTAAGTTACTGTAATTCTCAATCACTTTCTCTTTATTATAACACCACTAACAGTAGAATATTTAGTATTGAGGAAGTTTCATGACTGGACCTGCCCCCCCCCACGTTTCCATGGAAGTGATTGAAACACATGAATTCAATAATTTGAAGGTATGACTCTGTACTTTTGGCAATATAGGATATATTCTGGTCTTGTTTTGTGTAAAGATCCTAAATTGTTTTTAAAAATGTATATTTGTGGTGTTAAATATGAGCAACTCATCACAGAAAACTATTTTATTTAAAACAATGTGTTTTTTTTCTTATCCAGGATGAAAGAGTGCTCCCTGCATGGCACTTTCTCATTGTCCCTTTTCACCAACATGCCGTCTGCTGTGGAGTTAGCAAAGGTACAGTGAATTAAAAATAAGCAACTAAGAATAAGACATTTTATTATTTACAGTACTAAAGTTTATTACAGTATTATCTGCATGTATTACTAATGAAAATTCTCACATTAGCTTGAACATTATCTTAGTACCATTAGCTTTCCTTATTCAGAGAAATGAAAGTATGCTTTGTAGCAAGGTTCATTTTTGTTTGATGCTGAAGGTAAAACATCAATATGCCAAATAATAACTCACTATGGAAGTCAAATAAGATTTAAAAATTACAGAAACTATATATTTCTGAGATCATTCACCTTCATGTATATTCCTTGCAGAGGCTGTGTGATAAAGTGACGGTCTCAAAGTTTGACGTGGTCAGCTACCTCAAGGTAATCTTCACACATATTCACTTTGATCACATGTGGAAATATGACAGATAATATTAATATGAGCTGTTGGTAATAATAACAAATGCTGAGTTCAGAGTTACCCCATTTTATGAATGTATTTTTCCAAGAGACACTTAGGAATGATTTCTGTCTAAAAAGATAGACATATGAACTTATATCTCCTTCTTCCCTCAGGCTCCAGACCTAATAACTGCATTTGATGAGCACAGAGTGTCTTCTAATTTCAAGTTTGGAGTTTTGTACCAAAAGGAAGGGCAGGTAAGGTTACCTTTAAAAAACAAACAAACAGAAACAGCGTAAATATAACAAAATATCACATGTCCTTCCTCTCACATACCTGAATTATGTCTCTCTCTAGTTCACAGAAGAGGACATACTGAGTAACAATGAGGAAAGTGAGAAGTTCAGGGAGTTCCTGTCAATTCTGGGAGACACGATTCAGCTGCAGGGATTTACAGGGTAAAGTTCATTTGAAAACACTGCATTTCTAATTAAAATAATCACCATTTAAAATATGATTGTATACATTTGCATTAGATTAGTTAAACACTGTTTGTGTCTGTCGTTCATGAGTAAAACTGAAGAGGAAAAGCTGTCAACACACTATAGAGAGAATTGTTAGACTGTAGAGTTATGCAGTATACACACATATTACATGATCATGTTTAACAGATTCCTGTCAAGAGTGAGTCATTATTGTGTTTGTTGCAAAACACACAAAATGTTTAAACGTTAGTTTTATTTGTGAGGTCTGAGTCAACTTCACCAAATTCATCATCAAATAGAATAGGGCTATCCAAACTTTTTGCCATGAAGGCCAAAATTATCAAGTTGAAAGCACTCGAGGGTAACTTTCCATTTATAAAAATGGAGAAATAAACTTCTTGGGACAATTTTTATTTTTATCTTCTCAATGATATGCTAAAATCCAAGATTTTAATGAAACAAAGTAGTCACATTTTTGTAATGGAGTTTGTGAGTCATTGTTGCTCAAAAACACAAAAATGGTCTTTATTGCCAAAACACAATGTTTTTGGGTCAGTTGATTTTGATTTCAGGCTAAGAACTTTTTTTTCTATCCACTTAGCAACAAGAACAGATGTCCCATTTACCACAAAATTAAAATCAAAGCCAAACATGGTTATTAAAAGAGAAATAATTTGCCTTCTAACTCACATTTTTATTTTAAGAAGATTTTATTTGTCTGTGAAAATAAGAGTTCATCTGCTTCAACCACTTGTGCTTGCAGGCCAGTTTTGAGCCATTCTTGAATTGTGTCCAAACAAAACCATTTAGAGGATAGTTCAATTTCAGAAGTAAAAATCATACATTATATTGAATCATTCCTCAAACAATTATGTTTTCTGAATGTTATTTATCATGCTGTAAAGTATAGCCACTCTCTATGGGGCTTTTTGGCCGTTAAAGCACAGTGACACCATGGTCTTCATAATCCAGTGCTCTGTAATCTCCTGGTCATCTGCACTGACTTTGGACTTGATTAAACACAGTGAACCAATACCAGCAGATGATAACACTGGAAATTTCAAATAACTTAGGTTCTCTGTCTCTACACTCTTCCTACAGACTCTGAGACCTTGATTTTCAAATAAATTACAAAACTGACTTTTGTCTGAAAAGAGAATGCTGGACTACCAATCCTTGTCCTAGAGGCATCTGTTTGTGGCCGCTCTTAAAACACCAACTCCAACTACAGTCCATGCCTTATGAATCTTCCAAGAATCAGTGGGCTTTTCTTCGTAATCCTCTCAAGCCTGTGGAAATCCCTTTCACTTGTGTGCCTTCTTTTGCCACAGTTTTTCCTTCCACTCAACTTTTTGTTAGTATGCTTGGATACACCACTCTGTGAACAACCATCTTCCTTAGCAATGCTTTTAGCTTTTGGATTTACCTTGTGGAGGTTGTCAACTGTCAAGGCTGCATGTCTTTCCCATGATTTTACAGACCATAATATGACCATAAATTTTTCCACGAGGCTCTAATTTTTTTAATGCAACCACATAGTAGTTGGAGTTGACCACAAGCCCTCTTCTTCTGCACCTGGCCTTTAGTATTTAGATTTTGTTATTAATTACTTCGAAATGATAAAAACAATTAGTCACAAAGCTGTAGTTTTGTTTAAACTATTTTGGTCTTATAGTGCAACTTATTTGTCTTTTTTAGCTTCAGAGGAGGACTGGATGTGTGTCATGGCCAGACAGGAAATGAAGCAGTCTTCACTTCCTTTAATGGAAGAGAAATCATGTTCCATGTTGCAACCAAGCTGCCTTACACAGAGGCTGACTCTCAGCAGGTCAGAGTGCTGTTTTACCCCTAGTCTTTACTGTCGAGAGAGTGATTCACAGGATGCCGTTTCTAAAATTATCTCCAGACATTCTAACTGGAAAACATAAAGTTTCTAGAGCTGAGACAGAAGATAATTCCTCTTTTTCTCTTTGTTAGTTACAGAGAAAAAGGCACATTGGTAATGATATTGTAGCGCTGGTCTTCCAGGAGGGACAGACCCCCTTTTTGTGTGATGTGATCAAGTCTCACTTCCTGCACTGTTTTGTGGTGGTGCGGAGGGTTCAGAGACAGGAGAAGGAAGGTGAAGCTGCCTACCAGGTGAGTGTGAACCAGTTTCAGCTTAATTATTTATCCACATAAAGTAATCAACATATTGGACATTGAGGTTTACTAGGGAGGTGGTACCCTTTCGTTTTGTTCTTCTATTTCTACAGTTTTGACTTTGATGCTCAAAATTATAGTTAAAAAATAATATAAACTTTGTCACATTTTGTTACTTTATAACCATCTTCAATGTTTTTATTGAGATTTAACGTAATAGACCAACACAAAGTAATGCACAATTATGAAGTGGACGGGAAATAATACATGTGCATGGAACGTGTGCAGATATACAAGGTCTTCATTACTCTGACACCCATAGATAAAATCCAGTACAAAAAATTGCTCCTAATCAGTAAACAGTGTTAACCTGCATGTGTAATTTTACCACATGCCAAACACCAAACACAGGGGGAAACCAACATGACCTGAACAGAATATTAAACATGGTAATGGGAGCTTCACACTGTTGGGATGGGAGTTATTGGAGCTAACATGGAAGAAAACCAGTGGTATATCAAATAAAATCCCAGTAAAATATATTGAATATTTTGGTTTTAACATAACAAAATGTTCAACATTTTTAAGGTAAACATTAATTATTTTTGAGGAGGAAATTAAGCCTAATAGCTTGTCTTCCCTTAGGAGTTGGACTACTCAAGAGTTTTACTTAGTATCTTCGCTGTCCCTATAGGGATGCTGTCCTGGATAGAAATCTTTGGTGTTACTCCTGAAAGCTGTTGGAGCTAATCTTTCTGTCTGCAGATCACACCTCATAGTTCCCCAATGGCCTGTGGGAGAGTTGTGGCCTTAACTTTCCACAGCTTCTCTATTTTCTCTGGTATATTTTGTTTTCTTGTGTTTCTTCTTCCCAATAATGCGGAGGGTTTAATGTCTGTACCCAATAAAGAAGTGAATTGAAAGGGAAGTAAACAGTGTTTGAAGACAGAAGGAAAGTTTGAAAAAACTGGGTATGACCCATAAGATCATTAGAGAAATCTTTTCTATTTATTGTAGATGAAAATGAATATTTTTCTCCTGTTCAGAGAAACGTATCTGAATGATCTAATTAATGACTTAAACGGTCATGCTCTCTGTTGCCCATTTCCCTGTTTCTATGACACTGGGCTGAATAAGGTACTAGTTTTTGTAGGACTATGTGGATCTTGAAGATATAAATGTTTGCTCTCTTGTGGTCTACATCCCAGGTGTCTGTTACAGCCAGAGAAGATGTGCCTCCTTTTGGTCCCGTCATCCCAGATCCTCCACTTTTCACAAACGTAAGACACCTCATTCTCAAAGTTTTGTTTTATTATGTTGGGTTTTTTCTTGAAGTGAGGTGTTTCAGTCAGAACATACAATTTTAACTCCTGCTAGGCCTGCATGTACATACCTGCTGTTCAATTTTCTTCTGGGTTAGACTTTCCAACAAGAAGGTTCTAGGAAGAAGTTGGGCTGTTCTTTAATTTTTGAAGTGATCTTGGTCAATACTCCTCAAGGGTTCATTAATGACCTTTTTAAAGGCTTTCTTTGCGCTTTGGCTGCTTTTCACCTCATTTGGAGTCCATTAGTCCCAGGGACGGAAAAAGAAAGTACATCGCGTTCAAACTCAGACTTTATTTTTTTCCACTTGTCTAGTTTTCTCATTTATACTGCATAACATGCCAAATACAAGGACTGGAGAAGAAAAAGAAAAAGGAGCCAAACACCAAATGAATATTTAGAAAACTGCTGATCAAGACCACAGTAAAAGATTAGAAGAAAGTTGGGAAAGAAAATAAAGAGAATAGATGTGGTTTAAAGTTTTTCTATGGTCTCATTTTCACTGTCAGCCTGTTAAGGTTTAACTTTATTGGATCTCTTCTGCATATGATTTATGCATGCAAGTCTTCCTATAAATCTGAATTGTGTCCCAATGATAAATTGTACTCCCTTTCTTCTTTTTAAGCATTTACAGCTGAGGGAATTCCTTCTCACTAAGCTCATCAATGCAGAGATTGCCTGCTATAAGGCTGAACAGTTCAGCAGACTGGAGGTAGAAGAAGAAAAAAGTGTTTTCATTAATGCTTTTTAATAACACCAAGATCTGTTCTGCAATTTATTTTCCTCTTATATAAGAATTTTCTGGCTTCTTCTCCTCATATGTTAAGCTGCGTACACGCTCGTCGCTCCTGGAGAGCTTGCATAATGAACTCTTCACCCGTTCTCGGTGCATGATGGGAGATCCATCAATTGCTGCCGCCCCACCTTCTGAGACCACACGGGGCCCATCTGAAGGAAGTGGAGGTTTTATTGAAAATTTTAAGGTGAATATTGGCACAGCAAATAAAGGGATAAAAAAGGGATACTTCTGGATTTTTAAACTGAGGTTCTGTTCAAAGGTTATCAACAATATCCTATCGGCAGCAGATAATTCACTTCAGTATAAATACACATTAGCTTGACCCAGAGGCTGAAACGAACTGCTTGTCTGACAAAAACCAAGACTTCCATGATATTATGTAACTCCAGTCTTAAAAACTTCATGGCAGGTTGTTTTATGGACCTTTAAACTGCTGTCATATTTGTATTAGGCCACAAATTACACAAAACAAATGGAATATTTACATAGTAAATGGAGGGTGGAGGCAGTGCACCATCAATGATCTTCCTGTGTGAAACACATACTAGGGACAAAACAGGCAAAAATATTTCCAGTGACAGGAACTTTCAAATTTGTGAAGTAAATGACTGCAAAAAGCAAAAACAGTATGGCAATTTAATACTGTTCTAATCATTTTATTTTTTAAACTGAAAATTGATTACATTAATTTCTTTAATACTTTTTTTATATGGTACGACCTCAGTTGTGAAGCTTGATTTATGTTTTTTATCACAATAATATGACGACTTTAAGCTTCTTTTCCTTTCTATTTAATTGTTTTTCTATGTTTGAATTTATGATTTCATTCATGCATTCAAAATCCAAACAATAATCTCTCAGAACACAGTCAAAAAAATTAATTATTTTCCTCAACAATGAGTGATCTCTGCTAATCTAAATATTAAGATTTAGAGTTAGGATCAACACTAAAATTATTAAATGTTATTTAGAAAGAATAAAATAAATAAATCAATGGAAATCAGTGTAATCAAGAAATACACCCACACTACGGTTTACGTCCTAATGTTTTAATTGGGCTAAAGAATTACACAAACAACTAAGTCTAAAGAACAAAGATGCTACCGCTAACTCTAAACCTACTACATGTCAAAAGGGGAAGTTTTATCATGGGGAACTGAACCTAACAAATGTTATCTAAATTGATTAAAAATCTAACTCTTAGTTTCCCAGTCTGTCAGGAGTCAGACAAAGAGAGGCTTAGGGGGCCTAATTATGACGCTAATATTAATCTGTGGCAGTAAATAAAAACTACTTTGACCCATCAGCACTAAAGTACCTTCTGTGATCTGAAATCAGAAATGACTGGACTTCTGGAGGTGTGCTGTTCGAATACTCCTGTTTCTTGACTTGGTTGAGGAATAAAATCTTGGCACAAACTGGCAGATGTCAGTTCTGGTTCAAGTCTTGGAATATTTAGGTGGTTTCCCACTTTAGATTTGAAACTGAGTTGGACACAGAGGAAAAATGCTTTTAAAGCAACTTACGAAGTGATGTTGGACACCTGTTTGAAGGGTAAAAAAAGAAGAAAAAAATCTTGCAAGAGATTTACACTGAATTAGATGAATGTAGGAAAGAGAACAATAGAAACCGAAACATTAATTGAAACAGCATCTCGGGTGACCAGCACTGACCCAGTTGGGCATAGCTTCTTGAGGGATTCTCTGGTACTTTCTCACCCTGCTGAGTTGGAACCCATTTCTCCTCTTGGCTGAGTGGTAAGAGCTAAGTCACAATAGATAGCCAATAATTAACTGAATGATTTTTTTTTTTTTTCTGAGACACTTTCTGCAGATTAGAGAGAAACTAAATTGTCATAAATCTATTACTACCGTAGTCAAAATAACTATCTCATGATTGGGGCTGTTTTCACATTCACAGTTTAACATGTAATCATTCTGTTGAATTAAAAACTATTTTTCAGACACTAATTTATATTTGAATTTAAAAATAAGAATAGATTATCTTAAAGCTTTCTGAATTTTTATGTTAACAAAATAAGATCATTCACATTGGAGAAACTTGGACATATCTTGACAGGCGTTCAGACAAAACTCTCTGGAACATCAAAACTGTCAAGCTCATAAAAACATTCCAGGAAATATCCTGTGTAAAATAAGAGGTTATTTTGGATTAATCTGAAGGTCCAGAACATATTTTGAAGGGATCTGGAGGAAAAAACATTTTTTTGGAGGTGAAAGGTTCAATCTTACACATTCATGTTCACTACAGCAGTAACTCTCACTGGAAAATCTTCTGTAGTTCATGTTTTAAACAGGGAGATAATGATGCACTACCTCCTACTGCCATTTCCCATGTAAACAATCGCCAGTTTTTTTTATATATAAATACCAACTCAAAGTGAATGTGACATCAATTTTAAGGTTAATAAAATAACAGAGATGTTGGTAAAAGTCCACTTTGGTCTGCACCCCAACCAGTTAAGATGTTATCTTCACCCTATGGGAAAACTTAATCTGGAATTATACTAAAGGAAGATGCCAAGAGAGTGATCTGCTGCAGGTAAGATAACTGCTAATACCCTTTTACCTGAACCTCATTTCAAAAGCGCTGAACTATCTCATTAAATATTTTTCTTATTTTTATCTTTTTCTTCTACAAAATCATTGTTTTTATTAGCGAGCCATCAGAGTGCGAAGCCATTCGTTTGAGACTCTGGGTGTTCCCAGGAAGAACGCTGGAAATTCAACACAAAAGCTGAAGGTAAAAATATTTGCACTCCATTTGACTGAATGATTATCTTTTTTAATAGAAAAAGATTGAAGTGTTTTTCTTCCTTTGCAGGTAGACAAAGATGCAGAGAGGTAAGGCAAAAAAAAAAAAAAAAAAAAAAAAATCAGACAAGTTTTCTTTCTTCATGTCCTGAGATGAAAATATAAAACTGCTTCTTTTTTTTCTCAGTGACAGCTCGGGAACAGCTGAACTCAAAGATCAAGCAAGTCCTCAAGAGGAGACATAAAGAAAACCTTTATTTGGAGATTGTAGATTCTTATAATTATTTTAGACTAGCTTTTTATCTTTGTCATATCTGTGAATTACTTGTATGTAAAGAGAATTTAAAAGTAAATAGATTTTGTAGAAAATATATTTATTTTACAATCATGGAGACATTTTAAATTAATGGGAATATTTAAAATGCAATTTACTGAAAACTACACAAAAAAGATTATGATTATTTCAACAGATAACATTTAGTTTGACTTTGGTGATTCATTGATATCATTACAACAGAGAGTAATTAATTGGTATAGTAGAGCTTTAGAGAGTGATCTAATTGTACAAATAAAAATGTCCAGTAATTTGAAAAATAAGTTATCACTTTAGTCATTTATGATTCAAATTCAAATTCAAAAATACTTTATTTATCCCAAAGGGAAATTAAATGTTGATGTAACTCATTTAATTAAGGAGTTATTATAGATGGTGATGGCGGCAGGCGGGAAAGATCTCCTGTAGTGGTCCGTTTTACAACCAATCTGAAGAAGCCTCTGACTGAAGAGACTCTGTTTTCCAATGACAGTCTCATGAAGAGGATGGTCAGGGTTGTCCATAATTTTCTTAATTTTATGGAAAATCTTTCTTTGCATCATCATCTCCAGAGGTTCCACAGGGACAGGCTGGTTCTGTCCCCAGAACAGAACAGAGCCTTCTTTATCAAGTCATTGGACTTTTTTAGGTCTCTGGCTCTGATGCCTACATTACACTATTTTAAAGATTACATTTAGTATCAACATGTGAACAAATATAAATCCCAAAATGAGTCCGAAATCACGTTTTAAATTAAGCAAAAACTTGCATGTCTGGGTGATTTCTTTGTGCATGTAGAGGACACTAAAGCTTTAAAGTCGTTGGAATTTAACATGAACTAAAGCAAAGTGATGATGGTTACAAATGCTGGAGTTTTTTGGCTACTTCAACCTGCACCAAAGTAACTGATAGACATTTTATTTGTAATGTCCTTTTGTGAGTGTGGCCTTATGAAGCTTTTCAGCAGAGGAGCATTTAAAAATACTTAAAACAATGCAGAAGAAACCAGAACAATAAAGGATGACAATGTTGTTTTTTCAATTTTACTTTTATTATTTCTACGTTTTTACATTGTTGAAGGATTTTGCCTTTTTTCAAACATGTGTTTTAATTGATGTGCTTTTTTATGCATTATGTGAACAGCAGCAACAATAATAATATAATAACTTATTTCATTTTTTTTAATTAATGTTTGACAGTGAAAAACAGAACATTTCATATCCTAGCTTATAAAGAAGAATTTATGCACACATTTATCCAGTAGGTGGCAGTCATAGCTTATGATAAAGAAAGTGAGAGGAGGAAAGAAAGTATCAAATTTAATTGACTAAATATATTAACAGAAAGACAGATTTATCAGATGAATGTATGTTAGTCTACTCATAAAATTAAAAAATTAAGAACATAGTAACAAGAAAATAATCAAGTCTTTTCCATTTAGAATTGTATATTGCAAAAGAGAAATTAAGGAAAGAGTAAACACTGTAAAAACACAGAAAAAAAATATGTGCACTTGAAACAGGTATGTACAAGAGAGAGACAAAAAGATGACACACTGGCTTCCCTGTTAAATATGCTTAAAATAGCCCAAAAATAAATTAAATCTCCTGTAGCATAATCTCACACTGAGCATGTTTGGAAAAATCCAACCTTTAATTTGAGTACATTTATTTAGTATAAAGCTCCCAAAAATTTTGCAGGGGACACAGACACACAAATAGTAACAACAAGTTGCACCAAAGGGCTGCACTGCGAGAACAAGATAATTGACCATAGTTTAAAAGAAAAAAAGTGCCAAAGATATGAACAAAATAATTCACTAATTCAAAAGAAATAAAAATGATTTAAAAACAGAAATAATTAGGGTATAAATTCTATACATTGATCTATTTAATTCAAAAGTCAATCATTTAAATCAGATGTGCTGAAGCAGGAACAAGTCCCAAAGGTCAGGACACTGACCCTTGAGGACTGACATTGGACATGTACAGCAGGCATGATTCATAGAAATTTAAGACAGGAAATTGATATTTCAAATCTTAAGGAATAAAAGGTGTAGTTTCCGCTCGCATATATGATTTATAAATGTATAAAAGAGGAGTGAGACTATTTTATTTACCTTGTCGTATCTGTTTTTTTTGTTTTGTTTTGGGTTTTTTTTCCATTTTCTTTTATTTGCTATACAGTACTCTACCAGTAGATGGCAGAATCGCAGAATAACGTTGTTGACCACCTTCCAATAAGAACCAGAAAGAGAAATTCAGCTTTTGAGCGACTTGTAGTTTTTCTGATGCTTTGGTTTAACTTGATTTAATAGTTTTAATGTTCTAATAATGATAATGTTAGGATGAGGCTAATTGCTGAGTCAGTTCAGGTCGGTTGCAGCGCTGTGGCGAATTGCTAATGGATTTCTGCTGTGGTTGTTTATAATTTTCTCTGCCGAACTACAAACACCAGCTAGGTTGCTCCGCGTCAGGTTAGTTGACGTTTGATTCAGTTGGAAAGGCTTCAAGGTTGCTTGAGAGAGCAGGGGACAAACTTTGAACTGCACAGTGAGTAATTTAGAGTAAATCTAAACGTAAGTCTTAGCATTTGCAAGGTAAAGACCTGAAGATGACCTCAAAGAAAGTGGTGGAGCTGTTCTATGATGTGGTCTCACCTTACTCCTGGCTCGGATTTGAGGTTTGTGTCTTCTTTTTGATCCTTCCTGCAGGTCCAACTCATATTTTGGGGTGTTTAAAACTACTCTGTATTTCCAGGTCATCTGTCGCTACAGAAACGTGTGGAACATCGACCTTAAGTTCCGCCCTGCATTTCTGGGAGGCATCATGCAGGGAGCAGGTCAGTGAGCATGAAGAACCTGGAAAGTATAAATTAAAGGTCATGTGGACTTTTATATCCTCATGGAAATGGACTGGGAAATAATCCGTGTCTTTTATGACAGGAAACAAACCCCCTCTTTTAGTTCCCAACAAACGTTCCTACATGATTAAGGATCTCCACCGCCTGGCCAACCACTTTGACGTCCCTTTACGCCAACCTACTGACCCATTTGAAGTCATGATCAAAAAAGGTAAACACTATCAGCATGGTTGGTCTGCTGGGTTCTGATCAGACAGGTAGCTGCTGGGGTTCTCCAATGTTATTGTAGGATTACTTGGTTACACACACATTTTAACATTATACCCTCAAAACATTTCATTTTGGACACAAATTATATGTTCTGAGCTGTTTGTGATGTTTAACTCTGCTTCATTGTAATGGGCTGGTTGACATGTGTCTTTGTTTACTCCAAACTGGGAAAGTTAAGTCAAGTTTATTTGTATAGCACATTTCAGCAGCAACGCAGTTCAAAGTGCTTCACATCATAAAAACATCAATCAAGTATACAGCAAATCATAAAAATCATTAAAACCTCACAATCATCAAGCAAATACACATGAAAATCATCAAAATCATTGAGCAAATATCAGTGCATCAAAATCATAAGGATCATCAAGCAAATACTGATCAATGTTCCACTTACTACTAATCAAAGGCAACTCTAAACAGGTTTGTTTTTAGCCTTGATTTAAAGGAACTCAGTGTTTCAGCTGTTCTGCAGTTTTCTGGAAGTTTGTTCCAGATTTGTGGAGCATAAAAACTGAAAGCTGCTTCTCCATGTTTGGTTCTGGGGATGCAGAGTAGACCAGAACCAGAAGACCTGAGTGGTCTGGAAGGTTGATACAACGACAACAGGTCTTTATTGTATTTTGGTGCTAAGCCGTTCAATGATTTATAAACTAACAGAAGTATTTTTAAAGTCTATTCTCTGAGCTACAGGGAGCCAGTGTAAGGACTTCAGAACTGGGGTGAAGTGCTCTATTTTCCTGGTCTTAGTGAGAACACGAGCAGCAGCATTCTGGATCAGCTGCAGCTGTCTGATTGACTTTTTAGGCAGACCTGTTAAAACACTGTTGCAGTAATCATTGCAACTAAAGATGAACGCAAGGATGAGTTTCTCTAGATCTTTTTGAGACATTAGTCCTTTGATCCTGGAAATGTTCTTCAGGTGATAGTAGGCCGACTTTGTAACTGTCTTTATGTGTCTCTGAAGGTTCAGGTCCAAGTCGATTACTACACCCAGATTTCAGGCCTGATCAGTAGCTGTAATAACTGAAGCTGCACGCTGACTCTAGATTGTTTCTTCTATGCGTCCAAAGATAATACCTTCAGTTTTGTTTCTGTTCAGCTGGAGAAAGTTTTGGCACATCCACACATTGATTTGTTCTTAGCATCTGTTCAGTGCTTGGATGGGTTCCAAGTCACCAGGTGACATTGTGATATAGAGCTGTGTATCATCTGCGTAGTTATGGTAGCTAATCTTATTACTTGTTAGTTGTAGTAACTGATCTTATTACTTGTTATAATCGGAGATAGCTGGAGCATGTAGACATCAAACAGGAGCGGTCCCAGGGTTGAACCTTGGTGTACTCCACATGTGACTTCTGTCCACTCCGATGAGAAGTTGCCTATTGACACAAAGAAGTCCCTGTTCTTTAGGTAGGATTCGAACCAATTAAGTACTGTACCAGAGAGTCCGACCCAGCTCTCCAGTCGCTTCAATAATATATCATGATCAACAGTGTCAAATGCTGCGCTGAGGTCCAGCAGAACCAACACCGTGGTTCTTCCACAGTATGTATTTGTGTGGATATCATTGAACACTTTGACGAGGGCAGTCTCAGTGCTGTGGTGAGCACGGAAACCGGACTGAAAGACTTCAAAGCGGTTTGTCATTGTTAAGAAGCTGTTTAACTGTTGAAGCACAGCTTTTTCAATAATTTTGCTGATGAATGGAAAGGCACTCTCTGCAACTCCTACAGCAGCAATGAGTTATTTATTTTGAGTCTGACGGTCTCAAATGTTATAGTTTCTTAAATAAGTATCACTTGGTAATAAAGTTCAGAAGGATCGACACAATGCAAAAGCCACAACAGCAAAAAACCGCAACTGACATGCAGAATTTGCATTGCACTTGAAATATTATATCCTACAAATGACTGCATCCCAGCCTTCCTCTATGATTGCAGTATTTCACACACTGATACTGCAATGACGAATGTCATTTGATAAATTGTGCAGCACTGTGTCATATTTCTGGGAGTTACGGACAATAAGACCTGTTGCTATTCAAACAGGTTCAAGGTTAATATTTTGCACTCAGATGTCCTGAATGTTTTGTTTTTTTTTTTTTTAATAATGAGGGACAAATCTAGGAATTTCAGTCTGTAAAAGTATTAAATTTTATCATGGAAAATGTGTCAGAACCCGGTTTCTGGAATAGGAAAGTAAAAGTGTGGTAAAATATTTTTATTTCCAGACTTCATTTGTCTCGTTTTCTGTTCAAATGTAATTTTTCAACATGTATAAAAACAAATAACTCATCATTAAACATAAACCAAAGTAACCAAAAGGTGTAGGTTAAAGCGATGCCTATTTTTATCCATCCTTATTTCCTCTATCATTGTCTAAATATAGTGTCCTTCCTTATGTCCTTCTTTCATTTCTACTTTCTTGTGTCCTTTCTTATATAATTCATATTTCTTTCTTTCCTTTGTTTATTCCTTCCTCCCTCATTTCCTTTTTTTCTTCCTTGTGCCCTTACTTCTTTTTCTCCTTTTGTAAGTAAGGAAAATTTATTTATGTAGCACTTATCACAGATATTAAAATCACAAAGTCCTTCACAAAGACACAAACATAAAAACAAGAATATAAAAACTGACATAAAATGTAGCAGTCTAGTTAAAAGCCCGTCTGTATAACGATGTCTTCAGCAGCTTGCTAAAAGAGTTATCCTTTTTGTCCATCCTTTCTTATGTCCTTCCATCTTTACGTCCTACTTCCTTTCATTCTGTTCTTCCCTCCTTACTTGTGCCCTACCTCCTTACTTGTGCCCTACCTCCTTTTCTTCAGTAGAAGTGTACATTAGATAATGAGCTTTGTTTGCCAGCCAGTATCTGTTTTTTGTTCTTGGTGATGGAAAATAAAGTTGTTTAGAGAAGCTTTTTTTCTCTTGAAACTGAAATTTGAGATTGATGTGAGAAGATACAGTTAAACCAATTTAAAGAGCTCGAGGATGATAAAGTAAAGCCCCTGAAAACTCAGAGAATGATTCTCTGTAGGGTGAAAAACATGATTTAGTCGTTAGCTGTTATAAAAACAGTGCAGTAAAAAATAATCTGGGCTTTACCAGGACTTTTCTAAGATTGCAGCTAACTATTCAGCATTAATAAGACAGAATGCTTCTTTTATTTAGGAAGCTTGTCTGCGATGCGATTTGTGACAGCAGTGCAGCAGATTGAGAAAGGTGGAGACAAGCAGGTGGAGCAGGTTTCCAGGGAGCTGTGGAGGAGGATCTGGAGTGAGGACAAAGACATCACTCAACCAGAATCATTCTTTGAGGTTATCAGTTTAAAAAACACACTGGTCCCATTTCAGTTTAGATTTTGAGCTACATTAATTTCTCTCTGTTGTGTTTTGTTTTTTTTTTTTTTTCCAGGCAGCAAAAAAAGCAGGACTGAATGACGGTGAGATTGAGGAAGCGCTAAAGCTGTGCACCTCGCAGGAGATCAAAGATAAGCTTAAACACTCAACAGAGGAGGCACTCAACTATGGGGTTGGTTTTACTTTTGCTCAGTTTGTACAATCAGGAGAAATTAGCTTATTTTAGAATAACAATACCTGTGATTCTTCCACAGGCGTTTGGTTTCCCCATTCTGATTTGGCATATTGAAGGAAAGCCTGAGATGTTTTTTGGATCTGACAGATTTGAACTCATGGCCAACTGTATTGGTGAGAAACACAGAACATAGAATACATATATCAAATCATCATTGGCTTGAATTTTGGATTTGAATTATTTATTTTAAACATTTTTGGGTTGGAATGATAATATAGCGACTTCAGTGTTGTTGTTTTATTTAATTGAAGCTATAATTGGGTATTCAAGTTGGAGGTTTTCGTGGATTTTCCCCAAAATTATGCATATAGAATCAGATCTACAGACACACACCCCACTAATGATTACTTAAATGCCCCTGAGCAACTTTCACCTCGATCACATTCATCAACAAACTTCTGGCATAATTCTGGTTGAATATTTGACCATTCTTCTTATCAGAAATGGTGGAGCTCATTTAAACTGTTTGGTTTCCAGGCATGGACTCAGCTTTAAAGCATGATGTATACATTTTCAGTGGGGTTGAGGGTGGTGCCATTCCATAAGTTAATAATTTTAGTCTAGTTTATCTTTTTCTAAAGCAGCTTTGATTTGTGTCTGGGATCATTTTCCTGTTGGAACAGCCAACTGTGTCAATGTTTCAACCATCTAGCTCTTGATTTGAGGTGAATCAGCAGAACTCTGTGGGTGTCCTCCTTCATTTTTATTTCCTCACCTTTATGCAATACTAGTACTACTGGCAGTGGAACAGACCCTCAGCATAATCCCACCTCCACCATGCTTTACATTTTAATCTTCTTAGGTTTGAAAGTATCATCTTAATACCGCCAAATACAGTTCTTGTCATAATGGCTAAATTTTGCAGCCTTTGTCTCTCTGCCTCTTCTATGGTCCATGTGGGCCGTCGTGCTTGTCGGTGTCTGTTTTGGAACAGACCCTTCTTCCTTAAACAGCACCCACTCAGCCCGTGACGTGGTTAAATTCACCTTACTGTGGTTCATGAAAGGCTTAAGCCTCAGTGGTTCCTGAGTTGGTTCTTAAATATTCTTACCAGTTTCCAGTCATCTCAGGTAACAGTTTGGTTGAGAAGGTTGAAACTTGCACATTGTCACAAATGCACATGAAAACTGCTCATGGAATGTATAAAGCAGGGCTGCACAATAACGGGAAAACAGGTGGTTGTGATACTATTGCTGAGGATTGTGATGATGATATTATGACTTCTTGACCTTTTTGACAATCTGTCCACCGGTTTTTGAACTTCAACATCTCAGCCACTAAAAGTAAATCATCAAGGCATCAAGTGCACTAAAAATCCGTACAATAGGTCAAATATTTTACTGACATGCAGAATTTGCATGCACACCACCTCAAATGTAATGTCCTACATATACAGCATTTAAGCAGTCCTTTCCTATCGTGATATTACGTGCTGAAACTGCAATGCAATACATTGTGCAGCTCTAATATTAATCTTTTGACCTCATTGTGCTGAAAATGTATGGATTATGCTTAAAAACTGGGTTTGTGCCAGGAAACCAACCAGTTTAAAGCTGAAGCATGTAACTTTTATGAAATTATGTTTTTTACATATTTGTTAAAATTATCATTATGTCATGACAGTATAAGACAGATAATCTGTGAAATAAAATCAAGATCCTCTGCCTTCTCCCAGTGCTCCCAGTACTAACTACACCACTCAGTCAGAAACAACCAATCAGAGTCAGGAGGATGGTCTTAGCGCTGTCAATTACCCTCGTGTACGCGTCGCTCACACACTCCTCCTTGCTCTCTTATATGCTAGAGCTGGATCATAACAACATAGCCTGCCAGGAATGCTAATGCTAGTTAGCATGGCCACCGATGACAAGAGTTTTCCTGTAACAGTAAGTTGTTTCTCCACCATTAGCACATTTAGCAGCGCGTACACGAGGGTGATTGACATCACTAATACCTTCCCCCTGGCTCTGATTGCTTGTTTTTTGGCCGGGAGCGGCGCATTTCTTTAGATGGCAATAGTAGCTCAGGGAGGAGGTGGAGGAGCTCAATGTTTTCACAGATTATCTGCCTCATACCAAACTGTCACGACATGGTGACAGTTTTAACAAATATGCAAAAAACATGTTTGTAAAAGTTACATATTGCAGCTTTAAATGAACTCCACTATTTCAAGAAGAGTGGTCAAATATCCTTATCGATGGCTGAAAATCTCATGTATTTGAGATGCAGCTTGCTAAGTAAGATTTATACAAATATTAGAGTTAGTGTGTGTTTATATATTTAAGCATGCATGTATAATTTTGACCCACAAATCCAAATTAATTCAAATGTTTGCACAAAATTCTTTTCAACTCTGTTTTTAAAATCACTGTAATTTTTTGTTGTGTAATCATTCCACCCTGGAGAAAAGAAGCTTTAAAACAGCAAGTAAGCACAAAATTATGACGACGGTCATGACCTTGATGACTGCAACTGTTTATAAGAAAATATGAGGCGTAAGAAGGCACAGATCTTTATTTACTCCACAGTATGGCTTGATGTCTCTGTGTCATAGGACATTAACCTAACTTTAGTGTTGCACTCATTTAAAAAAAAAATGAAAATTCAGGATCAGTTTGCGATTTGCTAAAATCATAAGGGGGAGTGGAGGGGGTTTCACCCCCACCCAGTTATTTTGTAAGATTAGGTGTTTCCAAACTTAAAATGTTTAGAGTCTAAAAACATGGTTTCTGATTTTGCCTGTATCTGCAGCGTCTCATTACTGAAAGGTCATCGCATTATAAAAGCTGAAACATTTTTGTTTGTTGCAGGAGAGAAGTGGTTGGGACCTAACCCACATGGCTCTGCCTCCAAGTTGTGAGATCAGAGCTCCTTTAACTCACTTGCAATTAAATGTTTCAACACAAATTTTCTGAAGTCTGTCTCCTGAAATTAACTTGTTTAATTTTGGTAAATTTACACAATTCCTGTTTGATTCAAATAATGCTACATACAGTTTCTCTGTAAATAATGTGCCTAGACACCTTACAGCAGCTAATGTTTCCTTTTACTAATAAAGGAATGAATCAAATGTGTTTCTTCAGCTTTCACTACATTTAGACACTAAAAGATCATGTTTTATTTTTAGCTCTGCTGTTGATGTGGCTCTTTGATTTATGTTGCAGTCTGTCCACTGATTTGATTCAGAGAGACTAGATTAATGGACTCAAATGAATGAATGGCTTTTTTGTCAAAGACTAGCATAAAGCAGATGTTTGTGTTTCTAATAAAAACTTGAATAAAACTCTAATAAACCCTTTCTTGATCTGATGAAACTGTGAACTTATAGGATTTTAGAAAATGCTCTCCTTAAATCTGAACACAGTTCTTTCCCCATTATAGCAGATATAGTTGTCAGAGTAAATAATTTGAACTTAATGAGCTGCAGTAGATTCATTAAAAAGATGGATAGATTAGAGCTTCGTCTGCAGCAGAGTGCGCTGGATTCCTGTTTGCCATGGTAAAGAAAAGTCTGAGCTGATCCCTCAACTATTATCCTGAGATATGGATTATAACCAGGGCAAGATCTCTGAGAAGTGTTTGTGAAGGGAGTCTCCTTCATAAGAGAGGGTGAGGCCTCCCTCAGAGATTTTTCCGACTAGTCCTACTGGGAGGAAACTTCAAGGCAGTTCCAGAATTTTCTGGAGGGACCTTACGGTTCCTTCTAGCTTCAAGAAATGTTGGGCTCCTCCAGAAAACGAAGGAGAGGAAGTGTTGATCTTCTTTATACAACTTCAGACAAGCAGACCACAATAAACAAAAAGAATAGTTGTTTAAAGCTATTAGCCAATCAGGATTAAGGGGTTTCTCACCTGTAGGACAATCTGTCCACTGAAATGTTTTAACCAAAGTCAGCTTGAATTTTATGCCTTCTGTGATGTCATCAACCTGAATAGACACAAAGCAGAATTAGCTGTTTTTGTTTTATTTTTTCATTGGTGTGCTTTTTAAAAGACCTGCAGTAGAAATCCATACTCCTTAACCAGCTATGCTTTATTGTATGTGTACATTTGTTAGTTTAGGAAAAATGCAGCACTAGATAGTATCTTTAAGATGGAAAATTAACCATATAAGTAAAAGTACATGTGATAAAGTAGTAGAATGAATATAGAATAATAAAAGTAGAAAAACATCAAGGTTTACATCTCGGTGAGTTTTTAACTTATGAGATTCCTCATAAGTGGCTGAACTAAAAATTCAGCCAGGAAAATATCAGATGCTGTCCATTAACCTAATATGAACAAAGAGTAGTGCAGGAAACCCAACACCACACATGATTTTATCTAAAAAAAAAAAAAAGATATAAAAAAAGGACGTTATGATTAAAATTTCCATTCACTAGTATTTTTTCCTGCAATAGCAACAAGAACCATTATTTCAATTTAAAGGAAAACAATGATACAATCAATAAGTTCTTGCGCCCTTCAGTGTTTTTAACCTCTGGTACAGTCCTGGGTTTGTTTGCTTTTATTATATGAGGATGCTGACATTTGAACCAGTTGATCTCAGTGAGTCATGAATCACAAATTGCCAGTCTTCACTGGTCCCAGCAGTGTTACGTTACTGCTGTAAAAACAGTTGGGAAATAATTATTAAACTGGCTTTGTGTAAAGCCAATCTGCTACTCTCTGGTTCAGTCAGCCGTGGTAATGTGCAGACATGAGATTTTGGTTTGTGGTAGCTTAATGCTTAAGACACAATTTGCAGTAGTGGCTTGAAGATTTGTCAACACACTTTAGGAGCCGTCAAAACAACTTGATTTATGGTTAATTTCAGATACTGAAACAGAACTGGACTCCGTTTCTCTGGCCTCGTTGTCGTTTGACACCTAAAACAGAAAAATGCAATAAAAAATCTGAATGTAAATTGTGTTTATGCAACAACAGTGGATTAGTTTAAGGTTTCTAGCCTTAAGATTCACCTGTTGAAGGTGTAAATTTCATCTTTCTTTATGTGGGCATAAGGTACTGACAAGTAATGACCTTTTTTGTTAAATGTTAAATTGTCAAACATACAGTTTGAATCATCAAATTCATATTTTTACACACACACACACACACACACATATCTATATATATATATATATATATATATATATATATATATATATATATATATATATATAGATATGTGTGTGTGTTGTGCACTCCGTAAATCTGGCTTTAACAAAAGAGTGGCATTATGCTGTGGGGATTCTTTTGTTTAGAGGGGACAGGGAAGCTGGTTAGAGCTGATGGGAAGATGGATGGAGCTAAATAGAGGGCAGTCTTGGAAGAAAACCTGGTAGAGGCAGCAAAAAACTTGAGACTGGGGCAGATTTTCCCCTTCCAGCTTGAAAACCTGCCTAAACATACAGCCAGAGTTAAAACAGAATGGTTTATATCAAAGCATCCAGCTGAGAATCTGTAGCAATGCTTCCTCCCTGACCTCTCTTCTGTGTTCCTCGTTCTTCATGACGCTACTGGTTCACTAATGTTCAACAAGCCTCTGAGGCCTTAACAGAACAGCTGGATTCATGCTGAGATTAAATATAGGCACAGCTGGAGTGCTTACCAGTTAAGTGGTTTCTGAAGGTTTCCCTCATGTTAATTCAGGGGTATCTGTAAAAGGGGAATGGATACAAAAGCTTGGCGTACTCTTCAGATTTTGATTTGAAAAGAAAAGAAAAAAATTACGTCCGTCTTCTTTTCACTTTGCAATTAAATAACGGATGTACAGTAAAAGTTTTGGTTGTGAGATGTATTCCTGAGGTATGAAAACATTTGCAACTCACTGTAAATAAAATGTAAAACAGTTTATTTTTTGCTGACTAAATGCTCATGAGATAGTAAAGACAGTTGTGCAAGTTTCAGGTCAAGCATGCTGAACAAAGAGGTGGAAGCTATAAAGCGACGAGGAGTGGCTGGACCTGTTTCTGTGAACAAAGAGCAGCCAGGCAGGGCAAGAAAGGACCTCGCTCACATCGGCGCTAAAAGACAGCTGTCAGTGTGGAAGAAGAGTTGCAGGTGAGGATTTTAGGGACCAGACATCTGATTTAAATCTTCAGCATCATCGTTCCAACAGGGAAGGAGAGTGAGAGGGGAGGAAGGAGGAAACAGGAGTGAAGGATGTGGCACAGGTGATGAGGGTGGAGTTAAAGAATACACTGAAAGTGGGAGGGTAGACAAACAGAGAGCAGCAAATTGATCCCCTGAGCCCGAGACGGAGAACACAAGGAGGAGCTGGGGAGCACAGCTGACAGGAAGCATGGAGAGTGCCAAACTGTGAATGAGGGAACCATGAACCTGCAGTAAGAGGATTCAACTCAGTATTTATTTTCTTTTAGGTACAGAAATTCAACCATATAAGCGAGGTAAGACTTTTTTTTACTATGTGTCTGAAACACAATCCCACGGCTCTCTGTTTTACAATTTGAAAACAACAGGAGCTCATTTATGCACTATTTAGATTCAGAAACAGCTTACAGAATGTAGCTTTGTGCTGTTTTCAGGATGTTTTATTGAGAGCTGGTGTTCCTTATGTTTTAACAGTGGGTGTGAGGCACAACACAAGCTTTAATGTGACAGAAAAATCCAGATCAACAGGTTTGGAGATCTAGGATATGACTCGAAAGGATGATCATCAGGGTGAAGAGTTTTCCTGTGTGCCCTTTATTTGTCTTACAGTGTTTTACAGCACACAGTGTCCAGATTGTTTAGTTATACATGCTTCTTTGGTGTTGATTACACAATAAACACCATTCTGATGGTAATAATTGATATAAATATTGGCCCACAATCATACATTTATACTATAAGATTAGAGCTCTTGGTGGTTGTCCAACAGGGAAGATAAAATTAATGAACTGAAAAGAGAGGAGGAAGAAAATAGACATATCAACACAACATCTGAGGTTCCTGGTCTCGGTTACACATTCAAGCCTTTCTTAGTTGCTTACGTGTGAGAGTCAAGTTACAGACTTTGCTCAACAAACAACATAACTAAGTGTCTTTCAGGGAAACCCGCTCGCTTAATTTGTTGTTTTAGACTCACAAATATTTCTGTTCCTCCGCTATGAAGAAGTTGACATTCTTGTTTTATTTATTACCTGACATTGCAGCCTCAGTCTCAGAAGCATTTTAAGTCTGCTTTTCAAAGGTCTCTTGTTTGAGTGAAATGATCTTGTCTAGTGTTGTTACCAAGTTTTATGGAAAATGTTTATTTATTCATTGAGGCTGGAAATGATGACTGTGTGTTGCTGGTTCTGTTCCTGAGTGTCCCTTCAATTTCTTTTAGTCTGTCAGGATGTCAGGATCAGACTCTCGTTGCACTCATGGAGACACCATCTGTGGTGAGTTTTATCAGCACCATGAACCTCTGATCACTAAACAGAAAGCTTTGATGATACTTTTCAGTTTGTGTCGGCATGTTCTTAAGGAGTTTATTATGCTTCCTTAAGAGAGGCGACACATGTTCCCTAAATCCAGAACTCAAAGGTATAAATGCTTCTTTCTGTCATGTGAAATTTCTGAAAGTATTCGCAAAGTCTCTAATTCACATTTTGGACTATAGGCCCTTTATTTGACTTTTTTTTTTAATGTAATTTTAATTTGTTTGTCTTTTTTTTTTTTTTTTTTTCTTTTTTTTTTTTTTTTTTGTCGTTTGACGTTGCAACCTGCATTTAATGTCTAATTTTTTTCCAATAATATTTCCTCAGTTGTGTTTACTCCCATGGTAACAATTTGGGGAAATTAAAAGCTATCTAAATCTAAATCTGAACAAAATACATACTGTCCAAAAACCATTATGGAAAAAGAAAAGCTTTATTTCAATTAGTAAAAAGAAAGCTTCTGACTGGTTGCCAGTTAAGCCAACACGTCAGCACACATAGTGCACAAACAAGTCAAACAGATTCAGGTCCTTGTGTCTCAGACCTGCAGGCTGATGCTTCCTTGTGTCTGATCACCTTGCAGAGATCCGTGTTTATGAACAGGAGGTGATCGTGGTTCCTATCCTCCTGCTGGCCAGCTTCTTGGTCACTCTGGTTTTCATTCTGCTGCTGCGCTACTGCCCACAGAAGGTCGACCGAATCCGTCCACAGAAAACAGTGACCAGCAGGAGGATATTGCAAGGCATTGATGGTAAGTGGAGCAAAAAAAAATAAGTGAACTATGTAGGGGTTGGCATCAAAACCTGTCTGTCATGCACATGTTACATAATCTTCTAAGCGTCCCGAGTGCCTGGAGTTTCCTTGAATTGTATTTTTGAAAAACCTGTTGATACAAACTGCAGAAAATTTGGTGAGATTGTGTCTTTCTCATGCCTTTAAAACTAAATAGAGCAATCTATTTTCCTTCTACTCTTTTTGTGCCTTGGATTCCAACTGAAAATGCACCATTGTTATTTAAATTAGGCTTTACATTTTTTGTTCATTCCCTAGAGATGAAATCACTTCAAAATTCATGTTGTGTTGGTTTCCATAGGTAAAGACACTGTTTAAAAATGTGATGTAAATCCACGTTTGCAGATATGAGATGAAAATTTAAAAAAAAAAAAAAAGTGACTTGACACAAAAATTAAAAATGGATTAGAATCAGTGTTACAGTCAATTTTTGACATTTTTATGTATGTGCAGACTATACCCACTCCAAAAGGTCCAATTTGCATTTGTGAGAATGTTAAAAAACATTCTGAAATACAGAAAATATTGGGAGAGATTTGAATTGCTTAAAAATTGTATTTAAGGGGTGAAAACTTCAAAAAATTCTGGTCTGTTTGTGGTAAGAAAAAGGTAATAACTGAATTCATAGGGAAGAAAAACAAAAAACATAGAAAAGGTATTTTTATACATATTTCTGAGACAATCTTTGAAAAACGTTTTTTTTTTTTGTTTGTTTTTTTTTTTTGTTTTTTTTTTGTCCAGAGGGATATATTTGAAGCACAAAGTGAGGTTACGCCCAAGCATTAAGAACAACTGAGTTATTAATTCTTCTATATCTTAAGCAGCATTTTTATGACAATGATCAAGATTTTCTGTTGATATTGATCTAAATATTTTTGGAGAACAATAAAAAACATCTGCAACCCATTTTACACCACTCCTTTGTAACTCTACTTTTAAAGTTACAAGCCCCATCTTTCTATAAATTAGATATATTTTGTTGCCTAAAGAACAGCATGATGGTCCATTTCTTTATTTGTCTTGTTGTTAATCAGGATTTAACCAAGATAATGATTAACCTTCCAAAAACAAGCTTCCACATTCACAGACCTCCTCTGACATCACCAGAGGTGATCTCTACATGCTTAACTTTATTATTTTAATGATATAATTTAATTATTTAAATACTCTGCTTGTAGCACAAACTCCATTAAAAATCTACTGCTTGATATTGTCCTAATTCACCTAGAATCATTTCTCACACAGTTTAAATTATTGCCATTGAACCAAAAATGGATTAATCTATACTTTGTTTAATCATTTTAACAAAAACAACCAACGTTCTTGAATAAAACAGAAATTGTAAAACCTGTATGGTTTCTTCACTGGATCTGTCCCAATGAACATGTTTGTTTTGGTGGAAGTTTATGGGTGGGCTTGGGTTCGCAATGAGCTTTTTAGGTGGGAACCCCAAAACAGTTGGACCCCTTATGTAGGTCTTAGCAGGGTCTTAAAAAAGTTTTAAGCAGATTAGTTTAGGACCCAGTTAGGACCCAAAATTAGATTTCTCCTGCATTCAACCTTATGTAGACAATGAAAAAGGTGGCTATTGTGTTTTAACCAGAGGGCATTCCCATCTTTTCATAACATTTCTTCTCCGTATGTAAACGTTGGCTGCCTTTTACTAATTCACTTGTTAATTCTTCACACTGATGGTATCTACTCTCTTCTGGCTTATTTTAGCTCCACCTGGTCTCAATGTACTTGAGCATGAAAGCATCGCATTGGATATGCCCACTTCTTACTCCACCTTTCAGGCCCCGAAAACGTATCAATCTCAAAAGCTGTCCACAGCGATGAGCACACCCGCTTTCTCACCCAGCCGCCTACCGGACCCCATCAAGACCAGTTTCACTCCCATTGTCCAGCCCAGAGAGCTGCCCCGCCAGAGGCTGCCAGAGTCCTTTAACTTGGTCACCCCTCTGCAGGATTCCTTCTCCCTGCGTCCCGACACCTCTGTGTCTCTCTACAGGGCACGCATGGAAAACAGGAATGTTGTTCTCCGAGTCCTCAATGGTGAGACAATGAGGGAAAAGTATGTCTTTTAAATACATTTCTTAGATGTTTTTAAGACTGGACTTTAAAAAAAAGTCCTTCACCATCTTTTCCCTCCACAGACTCAGCTGATGCCACAGAGAGACATGACTTCCTGGGCTTTGCATCTTTCCTCTCACAGCTTGGACCACATCCATTCCTGCCAGAGCTGCTTGGTGTGGTCTCAATTAGAGCTCCCCTGGTCACAGTGGTGGAGGAGCTTGAAAACAGGGACCTGCTCAGCTACTTGTGGCGATGCAGACAGGTAAAGAGTATAATGAAGCTTTTTTTTTTTTTTTTTTTTTTTTTTTTTTTAAGATGCATCAGGGCATAATGGCGTGAAAAAGTATTTACCCCTTTACAGATTTCCTCTGTTTTTGCGTTTTTTTGTACACTTAATGTTTCAGATCATCAGATATTTTTTATGTCAAAGATAGCCTGAGTAATGCAAAATTGAGTTGGTGGCAACAACTGCCATCAAGCATTTGCGATAACCAGCAATGGGTCTTTTATGTCGCTGAGGAGGAACTTAATCCCACTCAACTTTACATAATTTGTTCATGAACTGCGTGTTTAAGGTTTTGATAACCCATATCAGATTTAAGTCCAGACTTTGATTGGGCCACTCCAAAACCATCCTTTGGGTCACTGTCCTGCTGTATGACCCAAAGCACTTGAGCTTAAGATTACAAAATAATGGCCAGATGTTCTTTTTCAGAATTTTCTAGCAGAGAGCAGAACACATGGTACCACAAATTCTTGTCCAGGTCCTGAACCAAAGTTGCCCCTCAGATCTTCCGTAGGTCTGCAGTGCTTTAGACGTTGATTTGGGTTCTTTCATGACTTCCTGGATGAGTTGCTGATGCTCTCTTGGAGTGATTTTTGGAGGCCATCTGTTCCTGTTCAGATTCACCACTGTTTCATGTTTTCTCCATATGTTGGCTCTCACTGCGGTTTGCTGGGGTCAAAAAAGCTTAAGAAATGGTTTTGTAACCCTTTCCAGACTGGTTGCTGTGTTCTCAAACTTATTTAGATTGGAGCATGATGTGGTGCTCTTTGAGATCTTATGGTCTACTTCATGTTGTCAGACTGGTTCTGTTCAAGGGATAATTTTGATTCCACTGGTCTGGTCTTAATCAAACTTGTGAGGAGCTTGTGATATTGAAATCAGCTGTTGAAACTATTTAGTTAATCATATTCACATCATAGTTTAACATGGGGATAATTACTTTTCACAGTTTTGTATAAATTTACTACAATATTCAGACTGGAAGAAAACTGCACTGCAGTTCAATTGCGAGTCCTCGGTACCAACGTTGTTATGTCTCCTCTTTTCCAGGACAACGTGGATCCTCCATGTGAAATGACTGAGAGGAGAATATTTACTATGGCCAGTCAAGTTGCTTCTGCTCTGGTTTGTACAATAATAACTATACTTTCTTTTTATTGAGCTTTATTTTAGCAGATGTTTAATTTTCAGATCAGATCTGCATTATATATGACAGTTTTTAAAACAATCTCATTTATAGCTAAACATATTTCAAAAATACAAAATATGATCAAATAAGAGATATTTCAATATATTTTGCCATTGTTTCATATGTCCACCACACTGACCAAACACGTTAAAAAGTTTTGTTTATTTTAGCTTACTCTGAACGGGACTGGCCTTTCTAATCCTGAAATTCCTGTGTTGTTGTGTTTTTAGGATTTCCTCCACAGCAAAGATCTCCTCCATGGAAACATCAGGGCCCGCAGTGTGCTGATCACAAAGCAGCTTACAGCCAAGCTCTGGGGCCTACATGGAGTTTACACACGGAAGAACAAGAAAGCCACTCAGAGAGACGATCCCAGCGTGAAGAAGTGGCAGGCACCGGAGCTGTTAGTCAGGAAGGCAGCAACTAAGAGCAGTGACATGTCAGTGTTTTTTGTCTTGTAATGATGCCCTTAAAGGAGTTCAAGTCCAGTTTCTTTCATTTCAGGGGTGTTTAGAGCATGTTAACTACTTTGTGTATATTGTAAGTTTTATTTCTAAGAGCTTCTTCTAACTACATGCATTCTTGGCTCTGTTTAACCCAATAGTTGGTCGTTTGGGATCTTGCTGTTTGAAATGACATCATTAGGTAAGTCCAACAAAAACATTTAGGCGTTAGCACCCCCTTGTGGTTGCTGAGGAATAAAGCAATGCTTTTTTTTTTTTTTTTTTTTTTTTTTTTTTTTTTTTATATATATATATATATATATATATATATATATATATATATATATATATATATATATATATATATATATATATATATATATATATATATAAAGTAAAGCTTTACTCAGAAAATTAAGTAGTAGCACTCTATAAGCTGCCATGGTGCAAAAAAAAGTTAATTCCTGAGCAGGATAAAGTGCAGTTTAGTCTCTCTAAAAGCATGTAAAATAATTTCCTGATTCTGAGCGCCAGCTTCCCACTGACGGCACATGCAAAAAAAAAAAAAAAAAAAAAAAAAAGCAATCGAAAACTTGTTCAAAGCACAACTGCCAAATAACTCACATGTTTTTTTATCTGATGCAACGCTTGCTTTCTGTTGCCACCTTGAGAGCTAGGCTAATGCTAACATGTTTTCTTCCTGTTTTGAAACAGTTCCAGTCAACACTTTACTTTGTTGTGAATCTAAATTTTGAACCAGATATTTAAAGGGTAATATGAAGATTTGAAGTTGTAAATTGTTGTTGAATATGCTGAGGAAATTACATGGATAACAGTATAAACATGTATAGAAATATGCATACAGAAGAATCTTTCGGTCAGACTGAATTTTCAAATTGGCTTGACCTTTTTGTAGCCAAACATTGCTGTTTTGCCGTGTTTGGCAGCTTGGCATGCACAGAAACCTGACAACCACACCTAGATATATTATTACTTCAATATTGCAAAAAAACAACTCTTTTTAGGTCTATTTCTAAATTCCTATAAGGGTTATAATTGAATCATCTTTACTTGATTGTTCAAAGTATATATGTTTTTTTTTTTGTTGTTTGTTTGTTTTTATCTAGGCGATGCTCCATTTGCAGAAATCTCACTTAATGAGCTTCTCCAGTTTCACCAGAGAGGAAAAAACCTGAAAAAACCCTCCAACTGTTCCAACTCACTGTAAGTGTCCACAGCATGCTATTGATGATTAAACAACCTTCTTCAAGTTGTTCATTCAGTGCAGTATCAAACCAGAACCCTGCTTTTTCCTTAGATATGCGCTGATCAAAAGCTGCTGTCAGTGGAAAGAGCAGGATCGGCCCTCGCTGGCTGAACTGAGCCGGAAGCTTGTTTCAGGAGAAAAGAGCGCCTCTGATAAAGTTCTCAAAGCCTCTGGGGCGGTTAACCTGGAACAGTACCTGCAGGAGGCCGGATATGGAGAAACCAACAGCTACACCGTTTTCTGATCAATTACAGGGTCTAATGCCAAAGAAGAAATATATATATATATGTGTGTTTTTTGTTTTTGTTTTTTTTTTTTTTTTTGCACTACTATCTCCAAGCCTAGCGAAGCACTTTTACAAGTGACTTTAAGATGCAGTCGAAGTGTTACAAACTCTGTTTGAGCACTTTTGGCAAAAAATGGGATCTTTGTTAAGTTATTATTCTTCTGATTAACTCTGTAAAACAGAGAACTCCATAATGAGTTGACTTTGGGCAGAATTTTTTCTTTCTCAGATATGAAACTTTTCAGGGGTTCAGGTTGGAAAACAAAACGAGTGGTTTTGTGATATGAGACCTGAGATAATGTAAGCCTGACCTGTATGAATCTTTCTTACAACCTGAACCTGCAGATGATGCTGTTCAAACATAATGGTTTGCAAATATATTTTTTTAATGGGCCAATACATTTTAACAAATGTAATATATAAACTACCAGAGAGTTACAAAGTGAAGGATCTATCAGTGTAAATAATATCTGTATCTACGTTTACTCAAGGAGGACGGGCCATACAGACATCTAGAGCAAGAACCGAGCTCAGACTGTTTACATAAAATCAAACGTTATAACAATATGAATTATCATGAGGCTGAAATGAACCTGTGACCAATAAATAACATACTCAGTTCCTGTAATGTTTATTGATAGTACTGCATACATGTACAGAGAGCATTTCCATTTTGCCCTTGAAAGAGCAGAGCATGAGTACCTATTTCCAGGTACTTTATTAAAGCTTCTACAACTATATTGTTCCCATGAAAAAATAATTCTGATTGTACTATAAAAATGAGAAAATACAAAACTAAACTCTTCATGACTATTCAAAAGAAAAAAACTACTTAAACACCAGGCTTGTTGAGTGTCATTGTCTGTGATTAAAGCCTGGGTTTGACATCTATGACAAAAACATAAGCAGAATACAACAAAAGACTGAACACATAAATGTAACTGTTGCAGACAACTTAAAGACTGAAGCACCTTTTTTAAAATACTGTTTGAAGAGAAATGTTTAAGCAGGAACACCCGACAGGCAGTGAGATTTGAAGTTTTCGAGGAGTCTACATATATCTAGTTTTAGACGAACATAAAGAAAAAGACAAAACACTTATGAAAGGAACACTTCAGTTTGTGATATCAATTGTCAATACCATTATGCATAAGTTTGCACAATCAGAGTTCAGAAAGAATACTGTCTATCTAGTGCCTTGAAAAAAAAAAAAAAAAAAAAAAAAGTAATCACACCCCTTGAACTTTTTCCACGTTACAACTACCACCTTCTATGGGGGTTTTAGGTGATAAACCAACACAGAGTAGTGCAGAACTGTGCAGCTGAAGGAAAAGGATCTCCATGGTGAAACATAGTGGTGGCAGCATCCCCTACAGAGGATGAAGCTGGGAGAGACAAACTCTAACAAACAAAAGATAGCTCTATGAAATATGAATACAAAGCACGGCACTCTTTTGTGTGTTACTTCGTGTTACATACATCCCAGTAAAAGACATCAAAATTTGTGGTTGCAATGAGACAAAATATGAAAAAAAGCAAGGGTTGAGAATAGTTTTCCAAGAAACTGCGGGAACCCAACTTTTCAAAAAGTTCTCTAAGGTTTTTAGGATGTACTGAGAAGAAACTGACTGTGGCTCAGTCAATCAATGCAACCTTTAAACTGAATCAACTATATCCCTTCATGTCACTCATGGGTTGTTCAGAAAGCCCCCACCCTAAAGCGAGAGAAACATCAAAGAGCAGGAGCTGGATTAAAAGGTTCATGTGGTGAAAGCACCTTCAGATTGATAGGGCACAACTGTTTGTGTAAATAAACATCCACACAATCTCCGAAGCTCAAGTGCGAGGGTTGATTCCTGTGAGGCATCAGAAATGAGAACACAGCCATCACTCGCGCAGACTGTTGATTGAGGCACAGATCTTGAGAGCTGGACCCAGTTTAATGTTCATGGTGGAGATTAGGTGGTCCTCTCGCAGCAGCAGCAGAGCCTGTCCGTCTATTTCCTGCGACAGAAACTGGGCAGCCAGCTCCTCGCAACCTGAATCCAGCAAGAAGTCAACGAGATTGGTCAGCACAGACGACCTGAACGTATTTAAACAATCTGAAACAAACAGCGAGCTGGCCGCTAACCTTGAAGTGAGGAGATGAACTTGCAGACTTCTTCCACGCTCCACTGAGCCGGAGTCGCGGAGAGGAAGTTGGCCCCTTCGATCAGGAGGCTTCCAGGTGCCGAGCTGTCGGAGGGAGGAGCGCTGTGCTCGGCTCTGGAGCAGGAGCGTAAGGAGCTTCTGGACAGCGAGGAGGAATCATCCTCGTCTTCCTCCCCCTCGCTGGACACGTCTTCTGAGCGACTGGACTCTGAGTGACACTACGAGGGAGATAGCAGAGGGTGAAACGCTAAGTTATAAACTAAACATAAACAAACAAATAAATTTGGTGAAGTATGACTTTGCTCATGTTTTATTTAAAAATAGCAAGAGACAGAGCTCACCTTGACAGAAAGATGCTTGCTTGATACTTTACTGTAGGTGCTATTTGAGCTGCCCCGTCGAGAAGGACCTCTGCGTTTAGCAGAGCTATCTGTGGGGTTTGAAGGTAGTGCTGCCCCCCCCCCACTTCTCCCTCTACTGGACTTGTAGTGCTGGCTGCAGCTTACGTTATACCTGAAAGTAAAGAGGGTCAGTCTGCAACAGCTCCAGTAAATTACACTGGAGTCTGGGGGTGTGAACACTTTTGCAAGGCAGTGTAACAGTATCTTTATGAGAGATGAAACTGTACCTCTTTGCACAAGTATTTGAACAGAACCTCTTTGATCCTCTGAACTGGCTGGCGGGAGCAAAGCATCCACAGTACTCACATTTCAACACTAAGAGATGATAAAAAAAAAAAAAAAAATTCGGAGCACTGACTCATTAAAAGGAGAAAGTAAACCAGCGTAAATAAATAAATCTTTACTTACATGGAGGACCGTTCTCTGTCCGGCCAACCAGGGCAAAATCTCTGTCTTTGAGGAGTCCAGCAACCTGCCAAACAACAGGGAAGTTAACAAGAAAAACCAACTTCCAATGTCCCTACGTATGTGTCATCTAAAAAAAACCCCACAGGCGTTCGTTGTAACATATAAATTACAAAAGTTCACCATAAATGTTCACCATTTCTACAGTGGTCAGGATTTACATATTGCAAAGAAAAAAGTTAAAACAACAAGGAGGGAGGTAAAAGGAAGCAAGAACACAAGGATAAAAGCAATGAAGGAAAGATGGTAGAAGATGAAGGAGGAGGACGAAGGAAAGGACACGAGGAAGTAGATAAATGATAGAAGAAAGAAACAAAGAGAGGACACAAGAGAGGAATGACACAAGGTGGGAAAGAAAGAGGGACACAAGCAAGGAATAGAGGTACGATGTGGGGAGGGTTGGAGGGACAGAAAGAAGAAAGGAGGAAAAGAAGAAAAGGCACAATAAAGAATAGTAGGAAAGAGGAAAGGACCTGAGGGAGGAAGGAAGGACACAAGGAAGAATGAAACAAAAGAGGGACAAGAAGAAAGAATGGAAAGACAGGAGGGACGTAGAAATGAATGACAAAAGGGAGGGAGGATGGAGGGTAGGACATAGGAAGTATAAGAGAAATGAAGAAAGGATACAAAAAATGGAGGATGGAAGGAAGGACACGCTATTTAGGCAAATGGGGAGGGAATAAAGTCTGAAAATACAAACATTTCCACACGCTTAGTGAATTTTCCTTACTTCAGACCTGGAAAATACTGCAAATTCCAGATTCTTCCAGAACTTCCAGGGCTGCGTCAGAAACCTGCACCTTTTCACCATAATGTTTTAACATTGCAGATGCTGGTTAATGTAGTGGCATCACTTACAGGGAAGGGCTCAGCTCCTTCTTGAATAACAAAACCCTCAATGAGATGAGTGAGAACTTGAGGTTTGACCACCGCCTGAGGAACTTTGTCACCATGGCCGCCTCTGGACAAGGGCAGAGGCAACGACAGGGTCGGGGGAGAGGGGAACGTGGCGTCTCCAGCAGGAGCTGAGGAGAAATGGAAGATATAAAATTGAGAGAAAATCAAAAACAATAGCTGGTAAATTCACGTAATAATCATTTTTTAATTTGATTTGATTTAGAGAGTTACCCGAGTCCTTTGTGGGGGCAGGAGATAAAGGAGGAGCGGAATCTTTCATGGGAGCAGAATCTGATGTTTCTGACATCTCATTTGGCGCATCACTCTCAGATTTCCTCTTCAGAGAGCCGGCGGATGGCTTTGTCTGAAAGCATGTGGAAAAACGTCCTTGTGAGACAGCAGCTATCACTTTTTAAAAACACGAAGCTTAAACAGAGCAGCATATCCTGATCTTACCATGGCAGCACTGCTGGGGACTGAACTAACAGCCACGCCAGATGGACTCTCCAGAGCTGTGCTGCTCCGTGCCTGAGCCAAGGCCACAGCTTGTGCATTTCCTGCCAAGCCCTGCCTGGCTCCCACCAGCTGGACCGGAATGTGTGGAGGGTTATGACCCCCCACGTTAGCCTGGTTGTTGCTTGGTGGTGCTGGGAGTATGGGAGGCGGCTGCCGAGGGGACAGCTGAACGGGCAAGCGGTGTCCCTGAGCTGTCTTGGGCTGTATTGGGACGGGACCCTTTTCCATGTTAGCGTTTGCCTGTTGAAGGGGCTGCACCACCAGAGTCTGTGGATTCATGCTGGCCTTCGGTGCCACAGAACCGATCGGGTAGCCCTGGGTGGAGGTAGTGACATTGGAAGTGGGAACCAGGATAACGGGGGCAGCAGAAGGGGCCAGGAGGAGCTGAGAAAGGGGGAGCGCAGAGGATGAGGAAGAGGAGGACGGGGCCACAGAGGCTGCTGGGGTGACAGTCATGGCAGCCTGGTTCCCAGTCTTCACAGTAAGGGTGCTGGAGGCAGATGGTTGATTAAAGCTGGCTTTAGCTATCTGTTGCTGCTGCTGCTGCTGCTGATGAGAGAAAGGCTGCTGCTGCTGAGTGAGTGGAAAACTGCCGGCATCCTTCCTCTCTAGATTTTCAGCCTTTACAGCGACTGCTTTGGTGTTAGAGGCACAGTGTAGAGCCAGGTTCTGCACCTGGGAAACAGAGAAACAAGACATTTGTGGTGAAACAGAGTCTTCCCCCAGGTCTAACACCTCAGACTTATCTTTAAATAGATCAGACCTGATCATTGTCAGCCTGGGCACTGGTAGTGGTTGAAGCAGTGTCATGCTGTTGCTGCTGTTGGGGTTGTGCTTGTGTCTGAGCTACCGTCGCTACGGCAGCTGTCGTCCCGCCGGGCATGAAGATGAGCTGAGAGGTAAGCGGATTCCTTAGAGAGCGGTTCACCTACACAAAGATAAGAAGACATGTTTAAATCTTTGATAATGTCTTCTAACCACATGATGAAGCACTTCTAGGACTCAAAAACTGCTTATGGATGTTTTTATAACCTTGGTTTTGGTTTATGTACACTAGGCATAAGCTACTGAAGTTCTAAACAGCTTAGCACTGAAATTTTCCATCACATTATTCCTAATGATTACTTTGGATGAGATGCCAGAGAAAGAGCTGGAGTGACCAGTTTTCTGCTGCTTTGTAAAGCACAGAGTAACACAAAACCGCCCATTTCAGACCTGTTACTGTGCACTTTCATTATTACAATTTCCTCTTGCTTATGACAAAACAAACTTTTGCCCTTCAGCTGCGTCTGGGATTTCTCCCACTGAGCTCCATTTCTCTGGTTGAATTTCAACTGGGCCAATCAATGAACAGAAGGAGAAGTTGAGTACAATGACGCCGATTTTCTGCGCTGCTTTAGAATTGTAGTCTGCCTACATGTGGTTGTAGTTTGGCAATGGCAGGGGAGGAATTGAACGAAGCCATTCAGTCCATGTTGACCACGCTTCCAAATAATTTTGTGCAATTAAAGTTGGAGCAAGAGAAATGTTTAAGACATTTTATTGCTTTTTTAGCGCAGTGGGAGATGGTTGTTTACAGTGCACACAATTTCCAGCTTCATCAAGCTGGCACACTATGTACGTCATGGCCAAACGTTAGCGATTGGGTCAAATCAGATCCAATCATTTCAAACTTCAACAGAGTCCACGCCTCCAGCAAGCAATCGATTCACAACAGCCGAGGGTCCAGACCCTCTGTACAAAGCAAAGCGTAGAACAAGGGGATAGTTTTTACCAGGCTAAAGATACAGCAAAACTATGGTATTTTTTTGCTCAAGGTAACATCATGAGAATCACATACCAACCTATGCCATTCATCTCTGTCTCTGTTTATAAGAATTGCTACACTCAGACTCATCAGTCTTTGTTGGCATAGCTCTTTTTATACATACAAGAGTAACACAAAGGGTTTAACAGTAGGGCTACACTGATTAATCATGATTAATCAATAACTGAAATAATCATCAACTAATTTAGTAATCAATCGGTAACTGGAGTATAGAGACTAAAAAAGGCCATTGTCATGTTTTGTGGTGATAGCAGAAAAGGACCCAAGTGCAGAGAGGCAGTGAGTATTCGTTGTGGATTTAATGATAAATAACAAAACTTGCAAAAACACAGGAGAACGCAGGAATCTGAAGCAAAAGCAAAACATAAAACCAGGGACCAAAAGATGAGCACAACAGAGACAACTCGGGCACGGAAACAGTGAGCTACCAACAGAATAACATGTTGCAAACAGGAGGAGCCAGCGAGGAGTGGCTGAAGGAGAGAAGCTTAAATAGTGGGGAGGTGAATGCTGGAACAATGACTGGGGTTGATTAACTAAACGTTTGCAGGTGTGGGGAATTAGCTAGAGGGGAGCTGAGGAGAGAGAGAGAATGGCAATAGGGGGCGAGGGAGAGTAACAGGGAAGCAAGGAAAATAATCTAAATGTAACTGAGAATAACTAGACATCAGGAAATAACTGGAACAACGAAGAAAAGACTGAATAAACAAAACAACAAGGAACAAAAAACAATCTAAAAGTAACTGAAATACTCAAACTAAATGCTGAACAAACAAAAGGGATAAACTAGACTGGGGAAAATAGGAAATCAATACAAAGAAATGACAGACGCAAAATCTAACAGAAGCAGAGGATAACTAAAGAGTGTACTAAGTAAAACAGAAAAAAGACTGACCTAATCAAAATACAGGATAATAAACAATCTAAAATAAACTGAAATAATCAACCTAAGAACTGGACAAACAAGAAATAAACTAGGATAAGTGAAAATAAGAATTCAACCCTAAAAAACAACAAAAGCAAGAGTCCAGAAGAACCAGGACCTGACAGCCATTTGCTGAAAAAACAACACCCCCAGAGCAGTAATTAAGCCAAAACTGTACAATATATATATATATATTGCATTTAAGAAAAGAAAAGAAAAAAAAAAAAAAAAAAAAAAAAAAAAAAAAAAAAAAAAAAAAAAAAAAAAAAAACAGCTTCTCTGCTTCAGTTAAACACCCCACAATCCTGCACTGCCTCACTATCATAGTCACATGTAAAATCAGCAAACTATTTTTTAACTTAAATTGAAAGCCAAACTGAATAAGTACATTTTTTAGTTTACTTTTAAAATCTTTCAAACGCTCAGCTGCCCTTAGGTCTTCAGGACAACAGGTCCAAAGTTTAGGGCAGCAGGAAGAAAATGACGCCTCAGAGTGAGGTTTAGCTCTCACTTTAGATACGAACTGAACACAGAAATCTAGATATCGATAACAAGTGTGTGCATTTTAAACTCACCCTAAGATACATCTGTCCCTGTCCTGCAGAGTTTCCACCCAACAGCACTGACTGGTTGAGAGCTGTTGTTGTTGCAGAGGTAGCCGGGCCGTGTGGGCGAGGACTGCTCATAGTCCCACCTGCAGATGTAGTGCTTAAGTTGACCTGCAGGAAACAGAGAAATTATATATCTAAAAAAGTCCTGAAACCTGCTTATAGGACTGGTAGAAAATCATTCCTGTAAGTCCTATAAATCTTCAACGAATAAACTTACAGTGGTGGGAGCCTGCGAAATGCTGCTACTCGAAGTATTGGACTGACGACTAGCGGCAAGTGTGGCCTGGTTTAAAAAGTGAAATTAAAGCTAAGTCAGTGAAAATCGGGTTAAATTTAATGTAGGTCATTTAAAGACATAAATAAAATGCTGTGCAAAGGAAAAACTAAAAGCGTGAAAAATCAGCACATCCAAACAGATCAGCTGAAGAAAAAAAAAACAAAAAAAAAAAAAAAAAAAAAAAAACAATTTTTAAAAGAGAAGGGTTCTGCTCCTGGTTACCATATTATACAAGATATGAATTGCTGCCATAATTGTACCTGTTGCACAGCAAAGTTTTGCAGTTGGGCAGTATTGATCTGCTGCTGCAGCATGAGCTGCTGAAAGTATTGGGCTGCATTAGGCTGTCTTTGCAGAGCTTGGAGAGCCTAGACAAAAAAAAAAAAAAAAACATATGGATATATTTCTTCAAGATAAATTAAAAGGTTTAATTTACATAATAATGGAAATTTTGATAACACCAGTTTATAAACAATCCCTCACCTGTACAGCTTGTCTCTCATACAAAGACATGCGGGCTATCTGGGGTGCCCGGGAATTCCCACTTGTCTGAGGGTTTGCGTTTGTGCTGCTTGTGTTTTGGTCTTCGCCTGAATCCATGTTTGCTGCGAGAAACCAAAAAAAAAAAAAAAAAAAAGACAAACCCTCAATGATCGGAAAGGATCACAAAATGTTTCTGTTCTTTCCAGAATAGTTACATTAAAACTGTAACAATATTAAAAAAACATCTTGATTTAAAAGGCAAAATCAAAACTGACATCCATGGTTTCTTACACATTTTTACTTAATAAGTGCATGCTTTTTCACAATCAAATTTTAGCATTATTTGCACCAATTTTAATTAAGTAATCACTATACATTTTGACATGCTGTCCTTCTATCTTTACTTCAATGAAAAAGCTAAAAGTACTTTCATTTTGCCAGACTTTCTGAATAAAATGGAAAACAGCTGCATGGATCTACGGGACTGCCAAGCTGCATAAGCAAATATATTGTGCACACCACCCATTGTGCACCTGACAGGCATGATGGTTTACTGATATCAATGTTTTAAACATATATGATCACCTCCTATCATGTTTGTTAAACAGTCAACAGCACGATGCCTACATGAGCTGATAGCCCGACTAAGATCACCTTATTATATGAGTTACTGCATAAAGAGAACAACAAAAATATGTAACACTCCGCACACTAATCCAGTGGAAAACTACAAGTAAATGTGTGTTTACTTTATGTTTATTTTTGCAGCAGTAGGAAGAAATGTTGATTTTTCAATGAGATCATGATGAACATTTTGGTTTTAAACCCTTGTGTTTATACAGTAAAACTGTGGTATTTTTTAAACCGATAATCATACTGTGGCCCACTCATGTGTCGTAGTACAACAAAATGTTTCTCATTCATGTGTTCAGTCCGAAGAGTTCAGGGGTTCTAAAACTTCTCTGAGGGTTGGAGAACTCCATGGAGGGACAAGAAGCTGGTTTTCTGTGGAAAATCAATGATCAGTGGGTTGAAAATAAATAAATAAATAAATAAATAAATAAATAAATAAATAAATAAATAACAATAATATCAAAAGAAAATGTTGCACACATGTACCATTGTTCGAAGCCTTATTTAAAAATAACTGATGCTAATAAACAAATCTCTTATAAAATACCTGCTGACGTCTCAATACGGAGTTCAAAACATTGTAGAAGCTAAGAGTCAGTTCATAAGCTATCCATTTTTGAAAATGTAAAAGAAAACCGAGCCAATAAACAATTCTATATTTCTAATAATTTATTAGTTTTCCATTTCTATAAAGACCTGGAAAAAACAAAAATCAAACTCTGTACTTTTCCGCCCTTTTCCAGACTGTGTAGGGAGAAACACGCTTACAATCAATGTAATTATAGTGTTATAATTACGGGACAAAAGCTTCTAGCGTCTTTATGTTCAAATAAATTATAGCCTTAATAGAGGTGTGTTATTCTTTACTTCATCTGTTGAGGTAATGAACAAAGGTGTAAATATGAGCGTTTTCACCGTCACAGCCAGAGCTAAAATAATTGTGAACAACTGGCTTTATAGTTTTTTTTCATTAGCAAATCAGCTGTAAACATTATAGGTGGATATGAGCAATAGAACAGAGTAAAACTTCATAGGATCACGAAAAAACAAGCTATTCATCAATCGGTGGCTAACTAACTCTTGCTACTTAGTTATTACTCTTCCACTCAGTTATATGCCTTAATTATAACTTTTGAGTTGGGATACATTTTGTGAAAGCACCCTAATGCTAGAAGCAATATCTTTGGGTATAAACTGTAGAAGGCATTTACAAAGAAAGAAAATATTTGGCGTTAACTAGTAGTTACACATATGCTAACCAGTTAGCAATGTTAGCTGACTCCAACAAGCAGAGAGACAGCAACTGTAGCTCTTCCAGCAGTCCTCCTGGTCTGCAAGTTTTGGTTCATTCCAGTGCTTACCTCTCGCGAGGCTTGTCTGTCCTTTTCTCAGAATATAAAAGCATCAAAGTGGTCCTGATTTCTTTTTTAAACTGGGAACAACGACTGAACCTTTGAGGATTTTTGCCTGCAGTGAAACCCCGCCCCCTGCCAATCTTTTTCTTCTTTCTTCTGTTTGTACACTTTGGGGTCTCTAGAGGGCGCTGTAGCACAACTGACCTGTGAATGGACAGGAGACATGGACGGAGAGATCGTATAAAAGTACCTATTAAAGTTTTTGGCGGGAGGAACAATGTTTTTTGTTTGTTTGTTTGTTTGTTTGTTTTAGAGCACAAGAAACTCATGGATTGACCTATTTTACCTGAAACTGTGGACTAGAAGGAAAAAACGACTAATGACTACCAGATGAAACAGGAAACCTTTGGACTGTGTCATTTCTTGAGGCTTTAAATGTTTAATAGTGACCCCTTCCGGTCAAAAATATTACGGCAAGACAGATTTTAATTTACTGCATGAATAGAATAGAAATAACCTTTATTGTCCCTCAGTGTACCAGCAGCAAAGTCGAAGCATGGAGCAAGCTTCGACTTGCTCATGCTTCGAAGCATGGAGACTCACACAAAGATAAAAATATAAAAAACAGTCTGTACAGTAAGGAGAAATTTATAGCATAAGAAAAAAATACTGTGCAGTTATTTAAAAAAAAAGCATACTCCAGAGAAATAAGCAACTGAGTAGGATAATTTAAGCATCTATGTACAAAACATGCACGTATATATGTGCAAAAAAATAACAGACCATTTGCAAGGCAAAAAACTGCAACAACAGGGATGTGCAAATAAAATCAGTAATGTTATTTGAAATAAGGAAAACTGCAAATACCAGCAGGTATGAAAACACTGAGTTTGTTGGGAGCAGTGATGATTATAAAGTCTTAACAGCTGATTGGAGGAAGGATCTCCTATAATGCTCCTTTGTGCACCTAGGATGCAGAAGTCTGTCACTGAAGGAGCTCTCCAGTTCACCAATAGCTTCATGCATGGGGTGGAAGACATTGTCCAATAGTGATGGACAATGTTATGTTAGCCAGTGTCCTGCTGTTTCCCCTCCACCTGCACTGGGTCGAGAGGGCATCATTGGACAGACATGGCCTTCCAGATTCCTCACAGCTGTAGATAATCTGCTGCTCCAACATACACCACAGAAGATGGCTGACGCCACCAGAGTCAAAAAAAAGGTTCCCCCACACTTCAAAAGACCTCAGTTCTTATTGAAAATGTAATTTATATCAGTAATTCAATTTAAAAGCTAACAAAACACAAACACCTTATAGAACCAATAAAGAAGTAAATATAAATTAGAAATCTTACATTGGCTGTCTGTTGACAGAGTGAAAAATTAAACTGAAGGAGTTAGGCTGGAGTCAGTGCTTCAAGAGCCACCAAACAAACACATCCAGAAAATGGGCTTAAACTGTGACATTTTTGTGTGAAGCCTCTCCTAAGCCTTAACACAAAAGGCTCAGGGGAGGCTTTATCTGAGGCTTGGCTATCTGCCAAGGCTCAGATAAATAAGACTGCTCTGTTGTTATGGTGTCCAAACTCTTCTCTTTAAAGTCAATTTTGCATTTCATTTGGAAATCAAATTCTCAGAATCTGGAGTAAAACTGAAGAGAAACAAAATCCAAGTTACTTGCAGTCCAGTGCAAAGTTTCCACTGAGAGTGAAGATTTGAGGAGCTATGTCAGCTGCTGGTGTTGGTCCACTGTGTCAGGTAAACAATCTACCAGAAAATATTTGAGCCCTTCATGATTCCCCCTTCTGAAAAGGTTTATAGAGATGCTGATTTCATTTTCAAGCAGGAGCAAACCACCTAAAGTACCAAAACTTTCTATTTTGACCATATCACTTTGGGACATCTGCTGAGATACAAAATTAGGAAGTTTGAGTACAGCAAAATGACAGCAACTTGAAGTAATGTTGATTTTCAGAAAAGGAGTTGAACAAATTGGGTAGTAGCACTTTCAGAAATGTAACAACATTTTGTGCCTATCAATGTAATAAATCATTTAAAGATGCAAATAAAGGGAACAACTTTGTGGGAAGTTGCCCAGAAAGTACCAAAAGGCACCATTTATTTGCAGACTTATCAGTTCTGGCTAGACTGTGTCTTGAGTTTAGGTTTCTTTTTTAAAGCCTAGATGATTCCTTGAGCAGACTTAAGGGGTAAAAATAATAAAAACAAGACCTTTTAGAAACTATTACACATAGTCTATCATGTTTAAAAATATGGAGAAAGCACAGTATGTCCAACGATGAAAAACTTCCATCTGTTAAAGCATTTATCAATACCACTTAAAATAAAATCAAGAAAGTCTGGTCCAACTTAAGCAAAATGCTAAATAAGAGATTGAAACCTTTAAAACTACTCTTTACTGTAACAGTTATCAAACCTGGATGCATGTTTATTTACTTCAAACACAAGTGATAACATTTTACCAGAGAATACAAGAGACAATTCACTGAACAAAGAAAAATAAGCCAAAATAGGTAAACTGTGACAAAACAAAGCAGGAAGATGTAATTGTTTCCACCTATTACTGAGCAACATGCGTAGTGAAACTCAAAAACGCCTTACTTTTGTCTTCAGCAGTAATTTATGTAAAAACAAAAAAAAAAACAAAACAAAAAAAAGTATAAATCTTATTAATGATATCTTCAAAACTAACATTTTAAAATCAATCAATAATATATTAATAAGGAGTACAGCAGATGCTGTCACTGCCACGCCATACATTTTACAATAGAAGCAAAAACAGCAGTTAGGTGGTTTTGGTCGAACACAAGTTTACAAGTTGGTAAATGTACAACTATTTCTGGTGCTTAGGTTAACAATTACAATGTCAGCAGTCAGGAAAGAGTTTCAACACTGGATACTGGACATTGTTAATGTTCACTGATATCAAAATACACTAATATACAGTATACCATGTTTCAGAAATCGACAAAAAAAAAAAAAAAAAAAAAAAAAGGACAATGCCAGCTATATTTATTGGCACCTCTGATAGATATCTGTAAACAAAATGAAAATGTAGAATAAGCTAAACATCCAAATTTCACATTATAGATTATTTGCAGCAAAAATCACCAGTGTCACAATTAACAGTACTCTCACTAGGAATACTTTGTACAACCTGTCAATAGAAAAGCACTCTTGTAACATTTCACCAAACTGGCGACCAATCCTCTCTGTACAATCTCAGATCGTCCAGTATCCTGTACCCTTTCTTTTACCTTTTCAGCTCACCCCACTGATTTTCTAATGAATTTAGGTCTAGAAGCTGAGATGGCTGATGAAAAAGGTTAATTTTGTGTCTAGTGAACCATTTGTGTGCTGATTTGGCTAAAACTTTTTATTTTAATTGACATAAGTGGCAGATTTTGGTATGCAACATATGAGAATTTGGCTAGGGTTGCATTAGAAAGGCAGCTGCATAAAGACCAGATAAAGCATATAGAATTTATCTGTGGCCTGAACAATTTTTTTTGTTTGTTTGTTTTTTTTTGCTTTCATGCATGTGCTGTCAATGGGGAGTTGACACTCCCATGTGCTGAGTAGGCGTCTCTCTCCTTTGCTGCTGGGAGAACTACCTCTGGTCAATATCCTGCTGTAAGAGACAATGACAATCCATTTTTAGCCACCAGAGTTTTATTTAAAATGCCGCAGTATTTTAAAGAGTCCATTATACTGTGAAATATAAAAGTGCATGCCAGGATGGCCCACAGCATCATAGTTCCTCCACCATGCTTAATAGAGGACATGAGGTGCTTTTTCCACATAGTCCTCCTTTGTGTCATTTAAAAACCTACATGGAGTGTTTAATCCTACTCTAATCTGACTAAAGCACACAATTCCAGTTAAGATTCCAGTACAGATCCTAGTATAGATGTGGTGGTAGGACAGAGAGGCTTTTTCTCTTTTGAATGTATCAGAAAAAAAACAAACAAACAAAAAACGGCTGGAATGTAGCAAGCGTCTAATCGTCTATCAGTAACGTAAAAACCTTATGATACTACTCTACGCCACAGTTCTCTAAGACTGAGTTTTGGACATTTTTCCATCATCCATATCATTCAACCTTGACTGAGAGTGCCTGCAAGATAAATAACATGGGTCCTCGTGCAGCCTTTATATAAATTATATTTATAACCCTGGAAAACAGAAAGAAATGGATTACTAAATAAAATTTCAAAGGAACTCTGATCAGTTTTCAAAAGTAAAGCATAAATGAATAATATTGGTTCAGTTACATTTGTCTTACAGAAACTTTCTGGGTTACCCCTCCTAATTGTGCCACTGGTGATTTAGATAAAAACAATTTCCCAACTGAATAGAAGCACTCAAATAAAAAGGTTGGATTATTTCTAGGATTGTTATTGTAATAAAAGGATAAATTCCTTTTAAAGGTTTTTTTTTTTTTTTGACACACATTATCAGGGGTGCCAATTACTGTAGCTGGCGCTGTATAAACGGTTTTAAATTGTCTATTGGCATTAGGTAGGAAAACAATTGTGTTTTTATTTTACTCAAGATGCATTACACCTTTTTGACCTTTTAGATTAAAAATGTGATAGTTTCACCTGACAGCTTCATTAACTACAAAACATATATGAACTAATGTAGAAACTTTTCTTTGTACTTCTGTTGAAAAATTAAAAACAGACAAATAGATTTGCATAAGCTTTGGTTTTTGCACTGCTCTCTACATGTGCAGCAAGGCTGTATGTATTGTCACTGTGCTAAGAGCTGAAAATTTACATTCACAATTCGGTCAAACTAGTCGTTTACACAAGTATCAAGTTATCCTGTATCGTCTGCAGCAAGCATTACCTAAACAGAAAACAGCTTGGTGCTGCCTTCACAATCATTAAGCGATCATCATTAGTTTAGTAGAAACACAATAACAAGTGACCATTGAATTTACATCACTCATTAATTAAAGCCTTCCCTTTTCCATCTGATTTCTATGGAAGAGTCATTGTTTTGTCTGTAATGTGTAAATCACTCTTGTATGAATTACAACTGAAACTGAAATGTTTTGAGTAGGTAGGAAAGGAGACAAGGCCTTCTGCCTTTTAGGAACCTTCTCAGAGGCACAAGTCTAGAATACAAGCAAGGTTTCAACAGGGGACTGACTTAATCCAGGTAAAGAACACACATTTGTGGGCTTTGAAAGCTTTAAAAGCATAACCCATATCACACAGTGAAAATGTAGGCCATGTTTCTGACATACGAAGGTCACATAGGTAGTAAGTGGTCGTCTCTCTCTTCTGGCTCTTCCTCTAAAGCATCAGTGGTCACTCCTCTGTAAGCTGGAGCTTCCTCTCGGTTTCTCGAGCGGCACACAAAGTCGCAGCCATCCTGTAACGAGAGTCAGGTTCACCATGAATTAAAAAAAAAAGAAAAAGAAAAAGAATGAATATTTACTTGCGCTGCCTTATAAAAGTACTCATACCCTTTGAACATGTTCGATATTTTTCTTGTCACAACCACAGACTTCATTATGCTTTATTCGGAATTTAGCTCAATAAAAAGTATTGCATAGTTGTGAAGTAGAAAGAACATGATATATGATAATTTTAACACATAAAAATGTTAAGAAGCTCTAACAAAAATCCTTCATAGAACCACAAGTTATATTAAAGTCACAGATTTTATGGGGAATGTCTAACAGCTTTACACAAATATTAACTAAGATTTTTGCCCATTCTGTTTGCAGCCTTGCCACATATTTTCAATTGGATTTACTGTAGGTTTGGACTTTTAGTGGGCCATTCTAACATAGATATATTTTAATTTAAACCATGTTATTGTAGTGCTGACTATTTTTAGGGCTGTTATCCTACTGAAAGGTGTTTGGAGTATCAAACTAAAGCAGATTGAACATAAATATAAGTCATATATTTCTGATTCTTTTTTGTGAAAAATATATAAAAAAAAAAAAAAAAAAACCCTCCATCAGCTCTTTTCCTTTCCGTTGGTCTATTTAATTAAATCCTATTAAAATATATTGAACTTTGTGGTTGTAAAGTGACTAGAGGAGATGTTTGAAAGATAATACTTTTGTCATGTACTTTAAGCGATTTGTAACCTAGATAAATCTTACCGCTGTAAGGTTCCCAACTTCTACCCAGAAAGCATAATTTGGGAATTGCTCCATTCCCTTGGCTCCAACAATCAGCCGCTGGTAGAGGAAACCGCCAATGAGGTAAACGGCCACAAGGCAGAAACCACTGAAAGAAGAAAAACCTAATGATCACCATTTCTTAATGCAGTCTGAGAAGTATGTGTGCCATTGTGAAATATCTATACATACATGATGAGTATTATGGAGCCAGCACTGAGCCGGGACTGAACAGGACACACCGCACTGGAGTCCAGCTCAAAGAGGTAAAAACAATCATTCTCCCTCTCTCTGTCTTCGAGAATAACTTTTAATGCACCCTAGAAACATGACAATGAGATAAATTAGGGTTCTCTCTTTCACCTGAAAAACATTTAAAAGAAAATATTTCCCAGCAGCAAAAGTCCACTAACAATGACTAAAATGCACTGTCGTATTTAGAGTTCACTAGAAACAAAAATCCAACATCACTTCCAGGATTTGAAAACAATGGAGATTAATTTTATGCTGAAAGCAAACTGACGTGTGTATTGAGCATGTTAGTGCATGTTTCTCATCCTTCCACTCTGATACAATTCTAAGGAACTCTATTATACAACTCTTAGTTTCTTGATAAGATCAAAAAGTAATGGAAAGTGGAGGATCAAATTTCATCCCAACAAACCAAATACATGTCACCATGCAACATTTCACTTTAATTACAAGAATGGAAAATATAAATAAATGAAGCACAACCCATTTATGTTTCTTTTACCATCTCTGTGTTTTTGTTGCAGGAGATCATGATAATGGCCTTTCTGGCTTCCTGGTTGCAGTGGGTATCATATTTGTTGCCATTACGGTAGATCAGCATTACCCAGTCACCTCAAAGGTCAGGGAAAAAAAAAAAAAAAAAAAAAAAAGTCAAAAACAGAAAAATGATCAATTCTTTGGGCATATAATTTTGATGGTTTGTCTCATAACATGATACTATTCTGCAAATCAATATTACATTTCAAAAATAGCTAAATATAAACAGAGCCAGATTAAAATCAGGTTAAATAAACTGCAGAGTCTTACTGCCTCCAATGGCTGTGGTTGAGTTATACAAGCCAATCACTGTCGGTTTTTCATGCGTTTTGGTATTTTTTTGAATAACCCCGGCTCCAGGAACACCATCTGCATCTCCACACAGCTGGAACACGTACATGTAGTTGTCCTGTCCTTCTTTGCTCTCCACTGTCAAGCTGCCAACATGAGAACGTGATCAAGTTTAAGCTGCAGTATGTAACTTTCATGAAAAATGTTGTTTTACATATTTGTTAAAAATATTATCTCATAGAAGTGTGTGACAGATCTGTGGGGGAAAAAAACAAAACCCAAGCTCCTCTGCTTTCTCCCAGTATTAACGGCAGAAAACTCCACTCAGTCAGAAACCAATCAGAGTCAGGAGGAGGGTCTTAGCGCTGTCAATCACCCTCATGTACACACCGCTCACACACTCCCCCTTGCTCTCTGCTACACTTCAGCTGGTTCACAACGACACAGCCTGCCATGAATGCTAAGACTACTTACCAATAACGGTGGATAAATAGTTTTCCTGGAACAGTAAGTTGTTTCTTCACCATTAACACATTTAGCGGTGTGTGTACGAGGGTGACTGACAGCGCTAAGGCCTTCCTCCTGGCTCTGATTGGTTGTTTTAGGATAGGAGCGGGGCATTTCTTTAGACGGCAATAGTAGCTCAGGGAAGAGGTGGAGGAGCTCATTGTTTTCACAGATTATCTGCCTCATACCAAACTGTCACGACATGGTGACAGTTTTAACAAATAAGCAAAAAACATTTTTTGTAGAAGTTACATACTTCAGCTTTAATCATTATTGTAAGACTTAACACTAAAAACAACAAAGCCAGATGCATTGCTCTGGGTTTGATTATATATTCCTTGAATATTAAGATTTTACTTCAGTGAGCAGGAGGGTACCAAACTTACTTTTTGTGGGCCAGGGGTTCCAGTCGATCAAGAACTTTCTGTTCAGAGTTAGCATTGCCAGATAGTTTGCAGGCCTGGGTGCCATTCCTGGCAAACACGTTTCTACACAGCACCAGCTGAGTCAAAATGGCCCACAACAAGACAGAACCTCGTCTGAACTGCTAGAACAGACAAAGAAAGCAACTCTCAAATATATTTACCATTCATTTACAAACAAGTTATACTGAGGTTTTAAAACTATAAAATCTTTCATCATACTTAAAACCCCTTAACTGTCATGAGGACACTGGTGTCCTCATGAACCCATTGACTTGCATGTAAGTGTTTTTGGGGTGACAGTTAAGTTATCCCAATTTAAAATCCATTTAATTGAGTTGTCAAACTGATGTCTCCTGTCATTAATCTTCCTCTATACCAAGGGTCCTCAAATCCTGGTCTCAAGGGCCAGTATCATGCAACTTTTAGATTTGTCTGTGGTCTAACACACCTGAATCAAATGGCTGAATTACCTCCTCAGTATGCAGTCAATTTTTCCAGAGTCCTGCTAATGACCTCATTATTTGACTCAGGTGTGTTGAAGCTGAGACATCTAAACGTTGCAGGACATCGGACCTCAAGGTTTGGATTTGACGACCCCTGATCTACACAATACTCCATAGATTCTCTATTGGATCTCGATTGGGACAGTTTGCTGGCCAATCAAGCACAGTGATAAAACCAGGTACTTCCATACCATACCACCTTATTTACATAGCACTACTAAAGCAACAAGACAATTAGGACAAGGGGATGTACATAGAACCATATGAAAAAGAGATTAAAAAAACCAAACGTTAATGCCAATATAAGAATAAACTAAGGTTGGTCTCATTAATATAACAGCAAGTTTTTTTTTTTTGTTTGTTTGTTTTTTAACATTTAGCAAGGCAACTGTCTGACCTGTACTGACGTCATTTAGAAGCTCCCACTACAAAACCTTTTGAAAAGCTTTCTCACCCCTGCTTTTGCAGTGCACCTTTTGGATTTTCCTTTGGTACATTTGACATTGTGGACAGGTACCAAGTACTGCTGTAAAATAGCATCAGAATTACCATTCAACTGAAGCAACATAAGCAGATGACATGGCTCTCCTAATCATCTCTTACTGAGGTGTTACCAGGGAGCCTTTCGTGGCTAGAGTTTCAGTGAGAAAGTAGACTTGAGTCAGAGTAAGGTGTAAGTAGCAACCAGTTTATTCAACATCAAGCAATCTCTCAAATGACACAATTACAGCCTTAAATAATCACAGCTGATGAAGGACTAAACCATTTGCTTCAGGGAGATTTACCAACTTACAACTTCCATCTATAAACATACATTCTATTCTATCAAATATTTACACACACATATACCCACTTTTAATATTTTATATTTTTTGACTTACACCTAAGTACCCTAAAACAATGTGCAAAAATCCCCCTCCCCACACTTTTCCATGGCCTCTCCCAGAACCTATAAATGGTGTCTGGACCCCTGGAGAAGTATTTGTCCAAACACCCTGGAGAGGACACAGAAAAAACAGGTGAGTCCTTAGCTCTTAGCACCACAATGCTTTTCTTGCACTCACACTCTTAACAGATTTTACACAAACATTTGCTTAAGTATCAAAACGGTAGACCTTATTTGCTCTGAATAACAATTCTTTTCTTCTCACAACCACCCCATATCTTAATGAGGAGCAGCTGTGCAGAGCCCCGAACAAAAGGCTGCATGCTCATTATTAAAATACTCAATAGTTAAAACTTGTGTGCAAATGGTTCTTTATGTGCAAATCCATGCTTAAAGCTCAGTGCTAAATAAAGTGCTTGAAGTGCTAGTTAAAGTTTTAATAAAGTGCAAAAGGTGCTCTTAAGGTGTTATACAAGTTATTTTTTATAAAGATAGTCCCAGTAATGAAGACTTTACAATCTTTTTAAGGGGTACCATGTTGCTTGTGAATCACTCTTTCCTTCCACTCAACTTTCCATTAATATGCTTGAAAACAGCACTTTTTTGCTTTTTTATAGCAGCAACCTTTGACTCTGACAATGACAGTCTGACAGACAGCAGTCAACTTAGCAGTCTTCCCTATAGAGATTCTGCAGGCCATAACGTTTCATTATTATAATTTTTATTGGTTTTATACTTAACCAAGAAAAATAATTTGGGTTTTTATTAGTAGTGATCCATCGTAATCAAAAACACTTGAAATATCACAATGTAATGAATCGATCTATGGGTTGCAGTTTTTGAACAAAATTACCTTCATCCATCTACACCAGCTTATAGATGAAGGAGGTGGCTGGTGCCTGACAGCAATGGTCTTTAAGGGAGAGACACCATACACCCTGGACAGGTTGTCAGTGAATCACTGGGCAACACAGAAACGCATACACTCATACCTAAGGGTAATTTAGAGTTTTCAATTGCCCTAGCAGTCATGTTTCTGGACTCTGGGGTGAAGCCAGAGTACCCGGAAAGAACCCATGCATGCATGGGGAGAACATGCAAATTCCATGCAGAAGGACCCCAGGCCCAGATTCAAACCCAGGACTTTTTTGCTGGAAGTGCTACTAACTGTTCCACCATGCAGCTCCAAAATTAACTTCAGATTCACATGTATATGGATAAATCCGACTTAAAATAGAAACAAAATAAGCAGTTTTTGTTTTGATATTGTAAGACAGAAGTCTTACATAGTTCAATTCTTAAACAGAATTAGAGCAAACCACACATGTAAAAAAAAATAATAATTTTGCTATGTACTATATTGATGAAAACTTGTTATAAAACTAACGCAGCCGTGTCACCTCATTGCCTGAATGTAAATGCAAATTAGGTTGTAAGGTCAAGTCATCATACCAAAGCCTAAGCATGTATTTTTTTTTCTCCACATGGAAAAAAATATTTTTGCCAGAAGTCGCCGTTTAAAAAGACTAAACTTTTGTCAATTCGGTCCACCTACCTTCATGGCTTCTTTTGCTGTAAATCAGTGAAGGAAAACCCGCCTGTTTCGTGCTTAACACTTGCTGGCTGTTTAAACTGTAACCAGAATAAGTTGCAATGAGCTTCCTCACGCTAACGTCGCTTCCTGGTTTACTTAATCAGCATCCAGTCGCATATATCATGCGAACAATGTAAATTAAATCCTACATTGGATTTCAGAAAGCTCAGTTGTTACTGTTATTATTGCTCAGAAGAGTTAACAGGTTTTCTTTTAAGTCGTGTTGAAGTGTGATTTTTAAGATGCTAACAGGCTACATGCCGCAGCGTAATGCGGAAATGAAACTAAACACGCGCATGTGACCAAGCAGAACCGGACCAATCAGCGTTGGCTGAGTCCTCTTCCACCCACATCAGCTGATAGGGGAGAGCTTCAGGTGAGCAGAAGTGGAAAAAGCTTCAGGAAAAAAAGCCTATCTGGTTTGTTTTCTCTTTCTCCTACGAAGGCAGATAATGTATCAAGTAGAGTCCCACTGTAAAATGTGTTTCCGCACCAGCTCTGCTCCACCGTCAGATCTTGAGCCTTCAGGCAGCGTTAATGGTCTCTGGCGATGGTGCATTCAAGGACACCCCGTTAATCAGACTTTTCAATACTAAGTTAACAATGAAATAATTTTATAGATTTTTCATTAAATGTAACCAGGGTGCTTGTCAACATTTAATAAAAGTAATTCTCAACCGTTTTCAAATAATTTCACTTATGTATATTCATGTTATTAAGCTTGGGGTATGCGATTATTTTTTCTAAGGGCCCAAATGTGCAGTGGTGGGTGTATCTGTTTTAGCTAATATTTTTATGTTATTAACCCGTTTTCTAACTTTACTCACCAGATAAATATATTTCTATGTTTTTATGTACTAAATGGCTAAAGGTAAAATGATACTGATCTGATGTAAAATTCACATCTTTAATTGGTACCCAGACATCCTGGAGAATAATCAATCAACAGTGTTTAAGTTTTGAAAACCAGCCTGGAAAAAGCTTTTTAAACATTCTGATTATATAATTATTCAGCAGTTTCATCAAATATATTTTCATGCAGTTCTTTTTCTCCTGGTAAGACTTGTCCTCTCAGTTTTTCATTGAAACTACATCTCAAATAGATAATTCTGAACTACAAATAAAGTTAGACATATTTTCTTTAAAATGTAAATAAACCTGAACTTTTGTTGCATAACTTAAACTACATTTACATTGTTCTATTATCTGAGTGGCGATGTCTGTCTCATTTCTTATCCGTGACAAACCTCTTGGTATACTATAAAAACAAAAACAAAATAAAAATCTCCCGGCTGTATGAAAGATTTTGGTTAATATATTCAAAACTCCTATCAATCTGTGAAATATATTGAGCTGTCTCATATCTATCTATGTCAGTTTAAGGCTAAATTATTTTTGCTTATCACAGAACTCTGATTGCATAATTTTAAGATAAAGATATACCTTCAATGTTACAATCTTATTTTATTAAAAAGGATTGAAAAATACCTGTGAAACAATTCAAACTTGTTGTAATTGCACACTTGCTCAGTGTGGCAAATTGTGTGCATATGTCTACAAAAAGTTTTATTTCTGAGGGTTGTGGTCACTACACTGGGCATATTGATTTTAATATATTCATGTATGTAATCTAGCACATTTATATACATTCTCAATGTTTCCATCCTATCTATAAAATGTGTTTTGACATTGTGACCTCACAAGATTTTTCTTCTAATATGTTACCTAAAAATGACCCTGCTATATCCATGGGTTTAAATGTCAAAATGCTGAATCAGTGAACCACCCCAATGAACTGACAATATTGACTGGGAAAGTGAAGTGGAAGAAAACTGCACTTAAACAACTGTTGGTAGAATAATATTTATGTACAAATGCAGCACATGTTTGTCCAGGTCAAAAAACAATATCCCAAATACATAGACATTTTTGGCTAAAACATCCTGAAATGTCTATGTATTTGGGATAGTTTTTTGATTCTTTTTGTGATTGACAGACACAAACTGGTGCATAATCGTGACAGGAAAGGGAATGGATTGAGGGTCTTTCAAAGTTCTTACAGATGTAAAGCTGAAGTGTGGTGTACATTTGTATCTAACCTCCTTTATTCTTGTAAAAAATCCAGTGCAAACAATTATCAGTAATCACCTAATTAGTAAAAAGAGTTCACATGTTCTTTATTCTCAGTATAAATCCAGCTGAAGCCCTCTGTCATAAATGAGATGATGGTTGTGGAAGACCCAAATGCAAGCAGAAATGGAGCAAAAATAAAGACTTTTTATTAATAATAATAAAAAAAAACATACAACAACAAAGTTCAGAAATACAGAAATGTGAGCTGAAGATAATAAAACTTAAAAAGAAAAATCTTCAAGACAAACCAGGAGCAGTCTAGAGCAGGTAGACCTGCAAAAAAAAACAAACAATGGCAGTGAGTTTATATACTGAGGGAAGAGCGGAGAATGACAATGAATGCAGGTGAGTTAATCAGGGGATTAGCGACAGCTGTGGAAGAGTGGAAACAGGCAGACTGAGAAAAGGTAAATAATAACAAAAAGGAAGCTAAACTAGATACAAAGAAACTACAAACCAAGGGGAAAAGGACTAACACTGATCTAAAAGAAATAAATCGAAATTCACAAAGAACAGAACACAAGAATAAACCAAGAAACAAAACACAAATTAATGAACAAATATGTCAAACCCTAATGGTAATACCCAGCAACTGAATATGTCAAGACCTTTTCTAACAATAAACCCAGAAATAATTAGACACACAAAAGAAAACCAAGACACAAACACCTCTAGGTCATGACAGATGGTTGTTAGAGAACATTAGTGAACAAGCAGCATCTTTAAGAACAAGAAACACAGCAGACAGGTCTTGTCTAGAATATTTGTGCAAGGCTCTATATGTCTGTGAATAACTACTTGAGAATTAACTTTTAAGCTTTTCAAAGCTGATACCAGTATGACCAGTTTACTGTTTCCAGTTGCATCAGCATTTTTTCAGTGTGTCAGCAAAGTTATAAACAAAGCTTGTTTTCTAGCCAGCTGTCCCTCCTGGTTCCCACTTCGCAGCATAAATCTCAACAAAAGCCCACCTTTGAACCTGTTTGGATTTTAATCAGTTGGAAACAGTGGCCACCTCTTTCTGATTCAGTCACGCACTCAGAAATGACGAGATTAAAGAGGAGAGACACAGACCTTTCACTGATAGTACTGTGCTGTTCTCTTCTCACCCTATCTTAATGTGTTTTGTCCAAATAAAACTGAACTTTGTATGATTAAATTTAAAAAGAAATGGGTAAATAGGTTGATAATAAACAACTTCTAGTCACTTTATTTTGACTCACTCTACAGAATTATGTCACACTCATATGGAAAATATAGTTGATCTATTGTTTGTAAAGAACAGAAGCAACATATTTTACTTGTAAATAGAATAAATGTCTGTGATAATTAAATAGCTGACTTCCTCCCACATCCTGAAAACTGATAGATTAATTGGTGCCTCTAAATTGTGCTTCTGTGTGTGTGTGTGTGTGTGTGTGTGTGTGTGTGTGTGTGTGTGTGTGTGTGTGTGTGTGTGTTGTTTGTTTCTCTGTGTTCCCCTGTGAGGGACTGGCGACCTGTCCAGGGTGTACTCAGCCTGTCCTCCAATGCCTGCTAGAGATATGCACCAGCCCCCATGACCTTGCAAAGATAAGCTGGTATATACAATGGATATATGGATGAATATATAATTAAGTATGAGAATAATTATATAGGATTTTAACATGTAATGAAACTAATGGTTGGAAATGATTGGAAAGTTTACATTTACTACAGTTTTGAATCATTTAATTTACTGTAGATATATTTTTGATATGTTTATTACAATTTTATTCAAATGATCAAATATATAGATATTTTTAAAATAATTTATTTAATTCCATTTTGGTCCTTTTAAACCCTTCAATACTGAGCAAGGTGTTAACCATATTTGGCTGATGGGAATAAAGGTAAATCTTTCATTGATTTAAAAAAAAAAAAAAAAAAGTCTGTACAAAGTTTAAGAAACACCGTTATGGGAAATACAGTGCAGTTCAGCAGAGCCATAAACTGGTCCACAGATAACCATAAAACCGAATCAGCTATTGAACTTTGTAACTGTTCTGAAGCGTGGAAATTCATAGGATGTAACTGATTACATATGACCCAAAACTTTAGTTTTACTTTAAGAAAGTTTTTATTGCAAATATTGTGCCTTGCAGAAATAGTCATACTTTTTTTAACTTTTTCACATTTTGACCTTCCAACCAATAATTTTTGTGTTTTAGGGCGATTTTATGTAATAAACCAACACAAAATAGTATTTAATTATGAAATGGAAGAATAAGGTAACATGGCTGGGAAAATATTTTACATAAAAAATTTGAAAAGAAAAGTTTGACATGTATATGGATCTAGCCCCCTTTAATACCGTTTAAAAAAAATTGCAGCTAAGTTCTGTGAAGACTTCAAAATTATTTGTCTTTTTAGAGAACATCAGTGAACAAACACCAAGACTTGGCAAGGAGATAATTAACCCGAAAAAACAGCCAAGAGTCCCATTGTAACTCTGGAGAAGCTGTAGAGATCCATGAACAAGTAGCAAGATTGTTCAGTTATTAAATTACAGGGGTTTGCTGTTTTATACAAGCCATGCAGAGAATACAGCAAACATGTGGAAGGAGTTCCTCCAGGTAATATATATGTATATATATATATATATATATATATATATATATATATATATATATATATATATATATATATATATATAAAGCATCATACTGTGGGATGCTAATCAGGGACAGAGAAACTGGTCAGAGTTGCAATCCTCGAAGAAAACCTGATACAGACTTCAGGTAATTCTGCAGCAGGACAGTGACCTTAAACATATAGCAGGAGCAAAAATGGAACAAGTAAATCAAAGCATATTCATGTATTTTAATGGGCAAGTCAAATTCTCGTAATAAATCCAATTAGGAGTCTTTTGGCAGGACTTAAAACTGGCTGTTTTCCAATCCGGCCAAAAAAGAGGGGTAAGAAAAGTTTTTGCATGAGTTCTCTGGAAAAAACAAATCTGAGCGCAACAAATCTGGAAACAAGCAAAACATTTTTTGGTCTTATTGTCATCAAAGCAGTTAATTAATTCATGATACTTCACATTTAAGTTCCAGGACTGCATAATCATCACAGCCATTGTTGCACAAATCATTTACTGTCACCCTTGCACACTGCCCCTCCCTTATTGTCTTCCTCTGTGATTGCTTCATCTGTTATTTTTACAAAGCAAAATGAAAAAATGGTTTTGTTTCCCTTTCTCTCCAGCAGGCTCAAACTCTGGAGAGAATGTAGAGATTTTTCTTTTTCTTTTCAGGTCTTACATGAGTTTTTTGGCAGAGTGTATACTCTCTCACTCTTCACTTTCTTCGTCCCCTCCCCCTGCCCTCCTTGTGTTATCAAAACCCTTACCTTGACTATGCGTGTTGAGGAGACACACCCGACCACTCCATTTCTACCAATCACTGAGACACGCCAAGGAGGTGTACTTCCTGTGTTCTGTGAAAGAAGAGTGGGGCAGAAGAGAGGAGAGGTTTGTGGGCTTGTTTTTGTTTTGTTTTGTTGCCGGAGGTGGGGGTCCACACACAGGGGACAGCAGTAGTGGACACATTGAGAAGGATTTTTGCTTGTGAGAGATCTCCTTGTGGAACGCCACAGCAACTGTAAAGACGAGACAGAGACAAAGAGGAGGGAAGAGATAAGTGTCAATCTGTTGAGACTTGTTTGGGAATTTGAGGAAGGAGGAGAGGTGGGGGGAGAGACAGCGAGAGGCAGCAAGAGGGAAAAAGCAAGGAGAATTCGGGCGTAAACATGAATCTTGCAGAAGAGTAAAAACAACTGAGGAAGAAACAAAAAAGAGACTAAACAGCTGTTCAGATTTATTTGGAAAAACAAGTACAGAGTTGCTCTGTCACCCAGATAATGTCAGCACAAGGAACTAATATATGTTGTGCAATCCAGTGCTTTTGGGCTGAGCTGGAGCAGAGGGGGTAGACCACGTCTCTCTAAGGCACACCTTCAGGTGAGTTACTGTAATATATTTCTTTGCTTCTGTAAGATGTCTCTAATTTGAAGACCAATTTCAGACCTAATTCAGTTTTAGTTTGAACATTACATGCCTTGCCTATGTGTCACGGGCCTCTGCTCTCTGAAAGGCTTCTTGTGGTATGCTGCATTTTTTGCAGGACCGTGCTGCATTCTTACTGAACTGTTAAAGGGTGTCCTCATTCTCACTCCTCACTTTATCCTTTAAATAGGTGATTTTTAGCTGCAAGTAGAAGTGCAACGATTTAAAGAAAAATGAAAAGGTAGTGTTTTATGTTGTTTAAAGAGTAGCAACCAAATTAGAAGCAACATTTCAGTGGACTGAAACACAATTCCTAAGGATTTGAAGTATTTCTGGATGTTCTTGACTTGACCTGTACTTCACTATTTAATTTTTAATTACTCAAATTCTAATATTTTAAATGACAACTACTACCTTGTTCTAGGCTCTTCGCTTCATGGTGCAATGGAGACCAAAAGGCCCATCTTTAACATTTCTAACCTAACAACGATGGACAAGCTTCTTTCTAGTGGAAAGGTCTCTCGGGATCCAAGTCCTCTGTCAGGAATGAAGGGCATCTTCCACCGAGGAAACCACAATCAAAATAAAAACAGGAGGAAGGAGATTGAAACTGAGAAAACAAGAGGTCATAACGAGGTAGATAAAATGAGGGATGAAGAAATGGCCGGCCTAGAGCGACTTTCAGACAGAGACAGAGCTCTCCGTGTCCGAGACGGAGAAAGAGAGTGGAGAGATGGAGAATGGAGGCAAGTTGATGGCAGAGGCAAACACTGCAGGCCGCTGTCAACTGCAGAGAGGACTCAGACTGAGCAAGATGTAAAAAAAGGGAAAAAGAAAGGTGATACATTTCCCAGAGAGAGAAAGGGTGACAGAAATCCTGGTATGAGAAAGATGGGAGAAGAAGAAGGGGAAATGAGGCAGAGAGATCGACCCAGAAGAGAACAGATGGAGGACTGGGAGATGGAAAGACTTAGGTGCCAAGAAAGAGAGAGAGAGGAGACCTTAAGCAGGGCAATAGAAGATAGAAGAAGACTGCCAGAAGATATCAGAACACAAAAGAGAGAAAGATATAAGCTGTCTGGTGTTGAGTTTCAAGACAGGACTGTAGAAGTGGATGATTCGTGGGATAGGAGAGCTAGAGATGCAGGCAGAAAAAGAGAACAGCTCAGAGCTGTCATGGATATGAGGGAGTCTGAAAGGTGTTCTCCACAAAGGAGACCAGAAAGAGAGATGTATACAGAAAGGAGAGAGGGAACACCAAGGAGAGATGCCGAGAGTGAAGGAGATATTGATGAGAGAGAGTTGGAGAGAAGGGAAAGAATGAGGGACAGAGATAGAGGGCAGAGGAGCCCTTTCAGCAGGAATGAGGAGTTCTACAAGAGCAGAAGGGGCAGGAATCGAGATGGATACCATGAGAGACATAGAGAAGAAGGATACAAGAGGAGAGAAAAGGATGACTGGGAAAGGCACAGAGATGCCAGGACAGAAGTGAGACTAGCGGACAGAGAGCGGGAAAGAAGGCTAGAGGTGGGAAGTGATGGCAGGAGGGATGATGATCAATATAGAAATGAAAGAAGAGACAGAGAGAGGAGAAAAAGGCAGGAAGATGGAAGGGCAGCCAGAAGCAACAGATCCTTGAGTGATTGTTCTCCTCGAGTACCACCACAAGGCCAAAACAGTGGAGAATGGAGCAGCAAGGAGGATAATGAAAGGGAACAAAGAAAAGAGGGCAGTGTTGGAAAAGGACTGCAAACAGATCCAGAGCAAGCAGGTGAGAAAAGTCAAAGGCAAATTGCAAGAGGCGAGAGGTTAGACAGAGATGAAAGCACATCTTGTGGTTCAGACAAGACACGGATGTGGTTAGAGCCACAGAGGAGCAAGGCACAACCAAGGCAAAAAGAGGGGAGGAGAGTAGATGAAAGGGATATAAAGTCACATGCAGAAGGGGAAAGAGATGTGTGGCTATTACAAGGAGATCCCGGTGAGAGGAACATGGCCCAGATGAGAAAAAGACGAGAACACAGCGAGGACTCTGAGGGAGTGAGTGTGGATGGAGACGAGGAGGAGGAAATCTGGACAGAAAGATTTAGTAAAGGGAAGGAACCACTTTCCGACAGTGGTGGAGGGGCTGAGGGAAGTTGGAGGAGGAATATTCAGAGAGAAAATTCATTAAATAGCACCAGTGGCACAGAGGAAGAGGGTGGGAGCAATTCTGGGAGTAGAGGAGGGAGTGACAGCAGTTGGAATCCAGACAGAGACAGAATACTGTCTTCAGAGTTCAGCAATGTGATTCTGTCCTGTGGGGGAGATGATGGGGATGAGAGGGAGCAGAAGTTTAGGAAGAAGGAGAAATTCAGCAAACCTGGAAATTCAAATGAAAGCGAAGAGGAATCAACAGCAGGGAAGGAGGAAGTGGTTCATACAGAGCAGCAAAGGAGAAAAAAGAAGTTCATCTTCTATGCGGTTGGGCAAACTTCTTCCCGCTCAGAAACCCAAGAGGTGTCATTGTCACAAGATGAAGAGAAGGGAGGAGAGGAAATAGATGACCCAAATATAGAAGATTGTTACTGGAGAAGTGATGAGGACACACGTAAACCTCAGCATCGCCCACCACTGACACCAAGCAGAAGGGATCAGCAGCCACACACTCCAAGTGGGGAGAGCCTCACTTCAGGAGATCCAAGTGAGGGAAATGGTTATGGAGCACCTGTGGATCTTCAAGACAAAGAAGTTGAAGAGATAATGAAAAAGGAACCACTGCCCACTGATATGGGGGTAAAGAAAAGAGACTCTAAGACTGAAAGACTCCTCGAACAATGGAGAGAAAAGAATAACAGGAAAGGTGATAAAACATCTCATATCCCAACTAACTCCTGTGGTGATCTGCCTCCTCGTGGCAGCTTAGAGCAAAATCAATGTTCGCCGAATGAGATAAACACTCAAGCAATGAGTTCAGAGGAGGCCATTCGGATCCAAATGAGCAGGATATCGAACGATCCCAAGGCGACCATGCAGCGTTCCCAACCCCCCCACCTTAAATGGGCCACAAATGTGGTTCGTGAGATCCTGGGACACTCTGGAGAACAGACAGAGGATGACCCAAACTCGGAGGTGGAAGAAGACCAGCACATCAAGCACACTGAGAACAACAGGCATCAAGAGGAGGCTGAGCGCAAAAGTATGAACTTACCTGTTCTGACTTTGACAACAGATGATCAACAATCAGAGCCAGAGCTGGAGGAAGAGGAGGAGGAGGACGACGACTTGGATTTTAAAGGTAGGGGACACTCTAAGGCAACAAGCATGCTGACTAGGTCACAGTTATGCATGTTGTAACACACACACACACACACACACACACACACACACACACACACACACTCTCTCTCACTCTGACACACTGTTTAACACAGGAGGGAAGGAAGATGACATTTTGGAGCAAAGGACTGAAGCAGCTCAGTCAGAGAAGACAGATCTAGCCAAGTTTGAAGAAACAGCTGAAGAAACGGGCAGAGAAAATGAGATGGATCTGTATTTAAGTGTCAGCAGCATTCTCTACAAGCCGAGCAGCTGTCCCATTCTTAATTATAATTCTGAGTCTGACCTCCTGACTCTCCCTGGAGAAGGTGAGAGCCAGGAGGTGACTGATGAAAAAGGGCAAAGAGAAGAAGAAATAAGAGAAGGAGAAAAGACAGTGGACATGAGAGAGGAGATCTTGAAGAGCTCCTGCAGTTTTCAGGATTCTGGTCCTGAAATCCGCTTACGGAGAATGGGGATCCGTAAGACCAAAGAGAGACAAAAGAGAGAGTGTGTGGACATGGAAGAAGAAGAAGGTGTTGGAAGAGATCGCAGAACAAGGATATTTTCTCTCTCAGGTAAACCAGAATACCGACTGGGGAAAGCTAGAAACATCTGCTCCAATCCATTAATCATTTTACAAAGCTCCAGAATCACTTCCTATTTCTTGTTTTCCCTTGTCACTCCTTAGGCATGATTCCTTTCATAACACAAATCCTGAAAAAATAAATGTGTACTTAATTTCAAATCAACACTACACACATTGTCATTTCCTGATCTTCTTATTGCTTCTTCTGTTTCCTAGTCTGAATGGCACTTCCTGTCATGGCAATCATAATCTCAAAGCCGTTATCTGTGTCTTGGCATTGTCAAGCTCTACGTCCTGAGCTACGTAATGATTGAGTGCTTCACCAGAATGGAAAACTGTGTCACAGTGTTGTAATTACATTCAGTGGGTGGAAATTAGTGGAGGTGGGGAAAGCCACAGGTGTGATTTAAAAGGAGCCAAACATCAATGATGTTTTCAGACACAAGAGTAGCATGAGTTCTGGAAACAACTAAATCTATTTTAATCCAACTTATTTTAACTTATTTCATATTTATTCCAAGTTTTATGTATTCTGATTTCTTAAACTTTCCTAAATTATTTAAAATGCTATTTTATAATCCCACTACAAATGGATACGTTCTTATTCTAGATGATGATATTCGGAGCAAAAGCTGGGGAGAGGCGGAACTGAAGTGAGTATAACAACAATTAAATTATTCTTTAATGTACCTGTCATTGAACATTTTTACTAATTCATGAAATTAATCTGGCATGAACTGCCTCTGAAGTCCTGAATTTGTTATTTCATAACTGAGGTTTTAGGCAGGTGTTTATAAATGCACTGCATAAACATGTTTTCTTTTACTTCCTTTCACTTACAGAAATGCTTTAAACTCCATTGGAAGACGGAATAGGAAAAGTTTTTACAGTGAGTATCTCAGTTTAAGCCTTGATTTCATTCACTCATATTATGCACTTTTAAAATCAATCTTCATCACAATATGTAAAAGAACACTGTGGTCTGTACTTACTTTTAAAGTTTACTTTTGTCAGTCAAAGCGTTCATAGAGTAAATTTAGGGTAACAGTAAATTGCAGGGGACATGACAGGTCTGAAGATCACATCTGGCTATACTGACGGAAACCATGACACGGTCGTACATTTCCCTTCAGTGTGTGTGACTCATTTCTGTATAAATACAAACCCACTTGGTGTTTATCCCTTAATCACGTCAGTGTGAAAGATTCACTCACATACACAAGCAAAGGCAAATCTGTGTCAGTTTACTGATCTGGTCACACAGCTTTATAAACTGATGTTTTAAACAATCTGACATGGAAGCAGTTTGCTGTCTACTGGCACACAAGGCTCTTGTGAGAATGTGTTTGTGCTTGATCTGTATATAAATGAGCTTGTGCAAGCCTCTGCAGGTTTCTGCAAGTGTTCTGCTGTGGCTGTGACTTTGCATTCCGATATGTACGTGTAAATGAGCCCCATGAATTTGTAATGCTTACAGTTTGGTTTTAAATTATTTCTAACTTTGATAGATTTAGATTTCAAAGATTTTTCATTCAACCAAGAAGTTTCTTTCTAATTGAAAATGAAACAGGCATCTCCCAAAAGATACAAAGATGATGTCAAGGGGGAGTTCTTTTTTTCTCTTTTTCTTTAAAGTCATTTCTCAGCAACCATTGGAAAAGCCTATGCTGGAATTATAGCAATTAAGCACTTCTCACAGTAACTTATAAGCTTTTTGCATGTCTCCAGTATTATTTTTGATTATAAATATTTTTGTGATGAGCTGCGAGTCTTTGAGGTTGGACGGTCCACTTGCCATCACCCTAATCCTTAGCTCTCTCCATAGATTCTCAGGAGTCTGGCTTGACCTTTCCAAGCATTTCCAAGCATTTCCAAACACTTTGGTGTTTTTGGGTTTTTTTTTTTTTTTTTTTTTTTTTTTTGTTTTTTTTTTTTTTGGATATTTGGCACTCTATCCAAGACTGTGCAGCCTGGCGGCAGCCCAAGTCCGAAAGGAAACATATACCCCCATTTGGTTTGCACAGGACACAATTTGAGATCTCAAAAACCTTTATTCTAGCTGTGAAAACACAGGAAATTACCATTTCAATGTTTTCTTGGAATTAGGTCAACTTTAGATTTAGACAGGCAATATAGGAAAACTGTGCATAGGCTAGTCTAAAGCAAATGATATTTTTTGTTCTCAATATCTTCTATAAGTTATGTATAGAAAGGTATTTTGTAAGGGAGAAGAACGAAGGGCATTCGTCCAATAACTGCCACTGTTTGTTATTTCAAGTCAGAGGAAACAAGTTAGTTAACTTAAAAGATTACTTTAAATCTAAATCTGCTAAATGGATGAATAGCTTTTAACATATTTATATCTGTCTATATCAATCTAACTTCTCCTTTCTTTGCCTCAGATCGTCCTCAGCTCTACCAGCAGTACAACGAGGAGACACAGAACATTGAGATCTTACGTCAGTCTCGCTCCGACACCCTCTCAGTGGGCGAGGGAAACAGCCACTCCCCCACACCTTCACCTCCACCCGCTCGCAGACCCCTTCCTCCTTTACCATCTTCCCCACACCCTCACTCCCTGTCCCACACGGGATCCATCCCCAGCTGTCCCCAAACCTTGTGTCTTCCGGAGCGAACGCAGAGCGAACGCAGGGCTTCCTCCCCAAGTCTGTCCATTTCACTCACACAGTCGTCCTTACTTTGGCGGGATCTTCCCGCCGTCAGTAACAGCCTCGAGCTGGAGAAGCTCACAGAAGATCAGAGGCGGCTACAGGAGGTAAATATCTAACTACACATAAGGAACATGATCTATGTGTGATGATACAAGTCTCCTTGAGTAGAGCAGGTGATACTTTTTAATTCTGATTCTCTTGGGTCTTGACCTTGTTTTAGTCTTATCAGTCTTTGTGCCTCACAACATTTAAGGAGATAGTTTCTGATTATCTTTCATTTTCCCTTCAGTCTCTTTAGTATGTGGACATTTTATCTTGACTTGTTCAAGAATCATATTAGCAAACAGTAATCTGCTCTTCAATCTCTGGAAATTTACTGGAAACAACTGACTCAAGAGACTGGAAACTCCAAACACCATGTGTCTTACATAAAATAACACAAGTCATTTTCCTTACTTAGACTAAACAAATATGTTTAAAATTTGAGTTTTCTAATGCATTCAGCTGCTTTTCAACAAATTAGATTACCGTCGTTGCGTGAATTGATCATTGAACTTTGACTAACAAAGCCTCTTTTTCCTTCCTGCCCACTTCAGCTGGCCTACTGGATTTTATGACCTAGAAAAACTTAACCTTTAGTTTTGCCATTGGAATGGCTTCTTTCAAAATAATATGCAAATAGCTCAAAAGTCTTGTTTTTTGACCTTTCAAACTATTGTTGTTCTGTGTTGCTAATAAAAACCCACTATATTTTGACTATTTTTCATTGTTTTATTAAAATAGTGAACTCATTTGTCATGACATGCAATTATATATTTCAACTGTATATTTCTGATAAATATGATGAATGTGGATTACAGCTAATGAAGAAATGTTACAGATTCATAATATTACAAGGGGTAAAAAAAAATAGCAATTTTTTAATACTGAAATATAAGTTTATATCTCATATACATGTATACACGTAAATACTGTATGTATACATATCACATATACATGTTGTAGCCTACACAATCGTGGGGAATACTGCGGATTAACAAGTGTCTAGGAGATAGTCATTAACACCCTCTTAGCGGTCACAGTTGCAGAAGAGCTGTATAATATATAAAGTTCACATATGGAATTGAATTACTGAAATAAAATAAGAAATAGCTGCAAAAAATGTAATTTCTTGAGATGCTTCTATATGTCCTGTCTGAACTCAACTAGAGCTACACATCATTTAGATGAAAGGCAACATTATCTTCTCAAAAAGAATCTTGTTCTGGGGGTAACTTGAAATGAATAAATAGCAATATGATTAATTTGTTTTGCTCCCAGCTGCTTTATTTATTTTTTCCACTTTAAAATGTGTTTGTACTCTGGCAGTAATCGGAGACTGCTTATTTTCTTTTAAGGATTCAGTTCCTTGTGCTTGCTCATACTTGTTGCGCCACACCTCAAACTTCTGGATTCACACAAATTATACCGACTTGCCACATTGCAGAATAACCCTTCAACTGATCCACTGTTTTATTAGCTGTGTCTCTGGCCAGAAGATTTAATTGCATTACTTGGAGTTGCATTTCTCTGATTGCGTCAGCTTTTACCAGTAAATTTTAAAAGAAGGTTGATAAGTCTTTAATTTCAAATATTTACATATAAGCTATAATTTACTTCTTTTAAACTGCTCCATGTTTTCCCCTTTTTTATTTGATTTGTTGCATACAAGGTGAGATTTGAAGTGGTGACCTCAGAGGCCTCCTACTGCAGAAGTTTGGACATAGTTGTTGGACAATTTGTCAAGAACAAAGAGCTAGAGAAGCTGCTGACCACTCAGGACAAGAACTGGCTGTTCTCCCGTCTGACTGAAGTTCGGGCCATCAGCCACAGGTTGGCTATTTTGAACATTGTTGTTGATCAAATTTCACACCCATCTATGTTTACATTTTGTTGCATTCAACTGTGAAGTATGCATAATATTGGTTGTGTAACCTTCTTTGTTTGTGGGAAAAATTATTATGAGGTCCATAAGATGAAAGTTGTTTTTTTATCATATTGGTTTCAGATTTTTAGCAAAGCTGGAGGAGCGTGTGGAATCTGATGTTTTGCACTTTACAGTGTGTGACATTATTGCTCAGCAGTGTCGACGCTTCAGAAAGGTTTACGTGCCCTACCTCACCAACCAGTCATATCAAGACGCCACCTACCAAAGACTCATGTAAAAAGTTTTAGCTTTTAATTTCTTCTTTTTGATATTGATATTCCATAAAATCTAACAAATATTTTATCCGTGCTGCGTTTAGGAATGACAATCCTAACTTCAAACGGATTGTGGACAACTTGGAGAGGAGTTCTGTTTGTCAGAGGCTTCCTCTCCGTTCCTTCCTGGTGCTTCCATTCCAAAGGATCACCAGAATTAAGCTGCTGGTCCAGGTAAACAAACACCAGTGATATTTTGGTACACTTGATACAGATGTTTTACCTTTTTTATCTGATCCACATGCTTTTTCTGTGCAGAGTATTCTAAAAAGAACAACCCCTGGGACAGTGGAGGCAGAAAACACCATTAAAGCTTTAACAAATTTGGAAAGGGTACAGAAACTCCTTGCTTTCACAGTATCTTTACACAGTCACCACATTTTACATGAAAATAAAAGTGCAATTGTCCTTATTTTTTGTTTTGTTTGATTTTAGATAATTCAAGACAGTAACGACAGCATTGCTGAGATGAAAACCATCGAGTCTTTGGTGTCGCTAAGTGGCAAAGTAGAATTTGTTGAGTGCAAGGTGAGCAATCATTTACTCAACGCTTACATTTATATACCCATACACAGATCTGCGAGGAGCTTATGGTGAAGCGTCTTCCAAATATGCTATAAGAAAGCTGGAATCAAACTTAGAACTTCCAATCACCAAATGATGAATCTTCCCACATAATTTTCTGAATTTCCAGACCAGTGTCGGGTGTTGAAATGGTTTGATTCAGAAGAAGCTGGCATACCTAGAATAGGAACCAGTAGATGTAACTGGCTGAGCAATGTGTTGCAGGGAGTAGATTATGCTTCTGTCAGTCCAGATATGACAGAACCAGTTGACAAAGAATGTGTAGATATCTTCACGTACCCACTGGTTCCAACACTGGGTTACTGTGATATCTGTAGGCCCTAATAGGAGGTGCACAACACCTCCTGTTTCTGTTCACCTTGATGGTGAACAGAAATACAATCCTATGATACTCTGTCAAGCTCTTATAATGCTGTCTAATACAGCCATAAATACATGCATAAGACATTCTCTGTGTCAGATGACCTTAACTCACTGTTTTGACTAACTTATTGGACACTAAAGCACTGCCTGTAACACATTGCTTCATTAGTGATGCCACCACCACATGAGTTTTTATATTTTAGTATTTCTGATTAAAAATATGCATGTTAAACAGTTAAAGTACACTGAGATAAATGTAATAAATTCCAACCAACTTACTAAATGAGTTACAGTCTAACTAAATATTAACACAATTTTTCTCACCTGCTTTGTCCTTTAAGTTAAAAAGAAATAATTAAGCTTGTCTGTAATTAAAGCAGAAAACATTAGTGAAATAAGAATAAACTTCTAAAAATTATTCCAACAAGACAACATGCAAACGTTTCCCTGACAAACTAAGATGTGGTGCTTATTAGTAACGACTGTCTAAGGTTAGGAAGCTTAGTTTGCTTGCAAATTTGACTGTAGCATTAGCCCTGATGCTGAACTAGCTAAAGCAGAATGCAAACATTTCAAATCAAATCTAAGAAGTTGCATGTTTTTCGACAGAGTATCCGGACAAAGAGAATTATTTTTTTAATGACGAGAATTAAGTCATATATTACAAGAATAAAGTCATAAAATTAACAGAATAATTATAGCTTCGACAGAATTATTAAGATATGATGTAACCAGCTCAGCAAGTCTGAGTGGTTCTTTCTTCGAAATAGACACAGTCGTTTGCACAATCATTTCAAAGTCCTGCTACTGATAATAACTTGATACTAATGTGTTAAAAGATTAAATATTTTCTTATTTGCAAAACTGATACCAAAGTATACCTTTACAAGATACTCAGCATTCCCCTTTTTAATACAATGGTAAGATTGCTTTTTTGTGTAGGAGTTATCATAAAATGACTGCTTTACTCTCCTAATATTACAACTTTATTTAGGTAATATTGTGACTTTATTCTCATATTATTTTGACCTTGTTCTCATATTATGATGACTTTATTCTGGTAGAATTATAATTTTATTCTCTTGTTATTTCAACTTTGTTGTCATACGATTTATTCTTGTAAAATACTGATTTAGTTCTCATAATACTATGACTTTATTCTCCTAATATTATGATTTTAATCTCATATAACTTTATTCTCATAAAATTATAACTTTATTTTTGTAATAATTTGATTTTATTCTCGTAAGTAAACAAACAATAATCCTTTTAGTCTGACTCTAATATGCTTTTGTACATGTTAAACTTTACCCCTGACAAACACAATTAAGATAATGAATAACACAATTATATCCCAGTGAACTATTCTGTTCACTGGTAACAACTGACTCAAGGTTGAGAGACCCTGTTTAGCAAGTTTGACTTTAGCATTAATACTGTCTGTTAAAATAATTAAAGCTGACAACAAACTTTTAAAATCTGTTCTAAAAATTTGGCACCATTTTCTCTGACAACCACATTTAATGTGCAGTTCATTAGCAACAATTGCTTCTGGTTTAAGAAGCAATTGTATGTTTAGTATCTACATAAAGGTTGTTATTCCTTGCTAGCATTTTGACTAAGCATTAGTGCTGCTACTTAACTAGTAAAAGCTTGAAACAAACTTTTAAAATCTGTTTTAAAAAGGTGACATGTAAATCTTAAAAACAAACACAACTCAGATTTGCCTTTCATTAGCAATGCCTGCTGTGGTCTTAAAAAGCACCGCTTTCAAGCAAATTTGAATCTAGCATCAATGCTGTCACTAAATGAGATAAAGCTCGATAGAAACTAAAATTCTTAATTCAAGACTAAAAATTTTTAACGAAAAGCCTTCTAACAGCTGTTAACTTTTATTAATTTAATTTATTCCTTCATAATACAGCCCAAATAAATATGTTAGCCTTACTGTTCTCTGCTGGACAACTGGCACAATGAATGACAATGGTGGTTAAATTTGAATTAAAATATTTAGCTAGATTTTGTTAGAAAGTAGCAAATGTTGTTGGAATTTAACCCTGAGTGAATATTTGGTAACATATACAAACTAATATTACTGAATAAAATGTTAATGATCAATATTTACTACCATACAAAATTTACTTTTATAGTGCATGCTGAATTTATACCAAATTCCTTTAAAATTAGACTATTCTTCTGGGAGCTTAACATTTTTTGCAAGTTAGTACATTTCTCAATAGCAACTTAACATGAGAAAGAGGATTATCTGGTAGAAAAATTCTTCAGTTGTTGTTGAACTTGCCTATCTTTTTTGATTCAGTTTATCATAAGAAGGGCTTAAATATGTATTCTATACACTGCAACATCTATCCACACATTATGAATACTTAGTAAATGTACATGAGAGCTGATTGACTTAAATATAGACCCTAGATACTAATTACTGTCAAACTAATTTAACTGCTTTCCTCTGTTTTCTGGTTGTGTTTCAGACTCTTCCTCTCATCAGTCAAAAACGGCGGCTAGTGCGAGAAGGTCCCATCACTGAACTGATGGATTTTTCTCTAAAGCAAACAGAAAGAACCATTTATTTACATCTCTTCAATGACTACCTGCTAGTATCTCTACAAAAAGAGTGAGTCACAAACAGATCATTTTGTTTTGCCATCAGATTTGATCACCATTATCATCTGCTGTATCTGGTTATACTAATACCTGCTGTCTTTCTTCGTCATGTGTTTAGTCTTATCACATACTTTCTTTTCCACTGCCTCACTTGTGTGATTTTTGTGGTGTGCCTTTCGCAGAGGAGGAAGATTTACCGTCATCGACCACTGTCCTGTAGATGAACTGCGGACAGAAGACTTCCGTGTCAAAATCCTGACTCTGCAGAAGAATAGCTTTCGCTTACACTTGTCACAGAGATCCCTGCTGCTAAGAACTGAGACAAAGTAAGATATAGCACAGAGGATATCTGTTTGGTTTACACACCAGTAAAGTTTGATCATTTTTGCATTTTCACTTTGTTTTCCCAATCAGGAGTGATAAGCTACGCTGGCTATCTGCCCTCTCCAGGATGCTGCCTGCAGTTGATTTTTCTGCTGCAGAAAGTAAGTTTTATCCGCAATAGCTACATTCATACATCAATTACAGGTACATCTCAATAGATTTGAATATTGTTGAAAAGTTAATTTATTTCTTTAACTCAGTTTACCAAGGGAAACACATCATATAGATTGATTACGCACAGAATAGTATTTTCAAGCCTTTTCTTTCTGTTAATTATAATGATTTTTCTGTTACAGCTGATGAAAACTCAATAAATATTTTTTTGGGGGAAATTAGATCAATATATAAAACATTTTTAATACAGATTTGTTGGCTCAGTCAAAGTAGGTTTAATATCGGTACAAAAGTTGTTATTTCCAAAAGGTACTTTTAATTAGACAAATGAGCCTCATTGGATCACATATTCCAATTTAATGAGATGTACCTGTTTATATCTGGAAAAAGGTGACAGTACAAAATTAATACATTTACATGAGAATATAAGCATTTTTGATTTTCAAAAAGGATTTCATAATATTTGATATGAATTATAATGTAAATAGAATGAATGAATGAATAGAAAAACCTTTGATGTAAAGAAACACTCATTTCAGGCTGATACAAATTGTACAAGAAGCATAAAATTTACTGACAAAAGCAAAAGGAGCAGCTGATAGCTTCATAAACTAAAAATATTTACATTCAGATATTTAAGTCTCATAGTTTACTTTAATAATTAATCTGGCTAACATTATTTGACTCAGCGTCACCTTATTTAGTTACATAAATTATGTGAAAATCCAAACTTTTGCTCCCGTGAGTATAACTTACATTGCATTTTACTGCCCTCTAGTGGATAAACAGTTGTTCATCAGAACGGAATAATCAAAGGGGATTGCCATTTTTCATTAGCATTAGTGTCAGTAATTTGCCAGTTGTCAAGGGGGATTTCATTAGCAACCAACCCTCCGTTGTTACCTTTTACCTAACTTTCTGTTAGGTATCATGGTGAAAAAACAATTAGAACCTCTGCTCTTTTGTGTAAGCTTTCCTGCTAATTACAGTAGACTGTTAACTGAGTAAAACTGGGTCTGTTAGGGTGTAAATTCTGCTGCTTTTTCACTGTACAATAGTATGATCTTAGAAAACGCAAATAAAAAACAAAAAACAAAAAGAACCTAAAACTGACCAAAGAATGCTAATTAGACATGATTATTCATTGTAACCCTGTATCTGCATGTCCCCCAATTTAACATTATTTCTTTGTTCTCCATCCAGAATCAGCACAGATGCAGTGCATCAGAGCTTACGTTGCTCAGCAGCCAGATGAGCTGTCTGTAGAAAAAGCGGATATCATTCTGGTTCACCAGGACAGTGCTGACAGTAAGACAATAGCTTTTTTCCTCATATTGATGAATTGCAGTGTTTACTGACACAACCCTATTTTAGGATTGTAAAGATATCTGCATACAGTGCTGTGAAAAAGTATTCGGTCCACTGCAGATTTCTTCTGTTTTATCCACACTTTAATTTTTTCAGAACACCAAACAAATTTAATATTAGCCAAAGATAACCTCAGTGAATGATAAGCTGCTCAAACCAACCTGGCCTGTTCTGGAGATGTAATTCCCCCTTTAACACAATAACTGGTTGAGCCATCCCTTGGCACCAATGGCTGCTATCAATCATTACCCTGGCTAAGGTCATGTCACAGCATCTCACTTGGTTTGACTCCAGACTCTGATTAGACCACTCCAAGACCATCATTTTATTTCATTTTTGAGTAATTCAGCAGGACTTGCTGCCGCACTTTTGATCGCTATCCTGCTGCATTACAGAGGTGTGCACAAACTGATGGTCGGATGTTCTCCTACAAGACTGTCTGATAGAGAGCAGAGTTCATTGTTACATCAACTACAGCAAGTCATCCAAGTCTTGAAGCACCCAGTTATGTTCTTTTTCTTTGAAATAGTTATTTTCACTCCAGATGTAACATGACACACATCCTTCCTAAAAATTCCACTTTTGTCTCATCAGTCCACAGATTATTTTTTCAAAGGTTTTGGGGATCATCGATATTATTTGTTTATTCAACCAGGAAAAAAAAACATTGAGATTAAAAATCCAATTATTTAAGGAGGTCCTGGACAAAAGGAGGACACCCTTCTTTTTTGTGCAAATATGAGATGGAGTGTTGTATTATTCTTGGTCACTAGTGATTTTAGGCTTGTCTCTTTCCAATGTGCAAATATGAGATGGGGCTTTGTATTATTCTTGGTCACTTGTGATTTTAGGCTTGGCTCTTTCCAACGGATACCATTTTTGCTCTATCTTTTTCTTATGTTTTAATCACAAAAACTGAATTTAACTGAATCAAGTGAGGGCTGTGGTGCTTTAAATGGTGTTTTGGGTTCTTTTGTGACCTCCTGGATGAGTTGTTGATTAGGTCTGGGAATAATTTTACTAGGCCAGCCACTCCTGGGAATGTCCACCACTGTTTCATGTTTTCTTTATTTGTGGATAATGGCTCTTACTTTGGATCGCAGCCAGAAAGCTTAAGAAATAGCTCTGTAGAGTTTTCCATTCCTTCTTCAGTTGAAAATTGCTTTGTTTCTCCAGGTCGGGCTTGATCTGTTGCTTTTTGAATTATTTTAGCCTACTTCAAGTTGTCAGGCATACTCTATTTAAGCGATTTCCTGATTCCACAGGCCAATTAGTAACGAGGCTTTGCTGTGGCTGGAATTTCCAAAAAATGTGTTTAATCCCAATAGAAGAGTTCTATAAGCAAGCAAATACTTCTTCACAGAACTGTACATTGAGATTACGTTGCCAGTTTGTTCACACTGGATTGTTTTTCTCTGTAGATTGGGTAGAGGGGACCAGACTGTCGGACCTACATTATGGATGGGTGCCCAAGTCCCACTTGAAAGTCATAAGCAACGACAACGTCAAGAAGCGCAACCTGGCGGATGCTCTTACACTGACAAAGGCAAAAGCTGCTGTCTGAATACAACACTCAGAGTGGCAGTGAGCGGAGAGATGTCTTGAAAGGACGTTTCTCAGCTGTGTGCATCTTACTACTGAAAATGGACAATAAATATTCTGACATTTCTCTTTGTTAGCTGTTCAGAACAGTGCATTGGCTAAAAAATAAAGCTGGAAAAATGCATCTAAGTGCAGAATTAGGCTTCACCTATTTCACTATGTGGAATAATGATTAAAAAAAACAGGCCTGAGAGTCATTCCCCATTTATACTCTCAATGATTACCTGATATACAAAGTGCCTTGCTAACACTGAGGTTTTCAGTGTACACAGATATCTTAAGTGTTTTTTTAAATTTCCTTTCTATAAGAAATATTTTGGTAAGCTAATAATTGTTTGTATATGATGACTCATAGAATAAAATAGTGTTTGTTTGTTTGTTTGTTTTTTTTTAATCCATGTATGCCTGTGAGATGACAAGAATGCATTCTTAATTACACTTCAACTATGTACAAAGCTTGAACAAAACATTTCAGTAAATTCATGCAATAAAGAAACATTTGATCCCTGGACATGCATTGACATGGAGCTGTGTGACTTCACCATTTATAAAATAAAAGTGAAAATAAGAAGCATATTTTTCACTACTTTTTATTGACAGAGATACATTGCTTTCCAAAAATATTCATACCACCTGAAAGGTTTTCAGTTTTGTTTGTATTTGTATTCAGCTCTTCAAGTCAACTTTTTGTAAAACCATCGGTTGTGATTAAAGCTGCAGGTATTAGGGGATGTATCCCAGCTTTGCACATCTAGAAACTGTATATTTTGTCCATTCGTTTTTGCAAAATAGCTAGAACTGGATGATGACTGTGAACAACAATTTTAAAGTCTTACCTCAAACTCGAAATTGAATTTAGGTGTGGACTTTGACTGGGTGTTTCTAACAATTGAATATGCTTCCATTGTTGCTCTTTATTGTTGTTCTTCTTATAAGGTGAACCTCTGCTCCAGTCTTACGTCTTGCAGCCTCTAACAGGCTTTCTAATTGATCCTTATTTAGCGGTTTCTATATTCTTTCCTGCTTTTATATACTTTCCTGTCCCTGCTGAAGAAAAGCATCACTGCACCATGATCCTGGCAGTCCCATTGTGGTGTATTCAGGGTGTTGAGTAGTGATAGTTTCCCTCCACACATAGCGTTTTCCATATAGGCCCAAAAACATGATTTTGGTTTCATCTGAACAGAGCATCTTTTTCTACTTGTTTACTGTATTTTTTTTACATGGGTTTCTTATAGCTTTCTTTCAAAAACAGCTTTCTTCTTTCGACACTTCAATAAATGTCAGCTATGTGAAGTGCAGGACTAGTTGTTGTTTCAGCAAACTCTTGTACTTTAGCTGTGAATCTCTACATTTTCTTTGGAGTTCCCCCTGTGCCTGTTGGTTTCTTCATTGATTAATGTTCTCCTTTCCTGACCTGTCAATGGATGGTCAGTTCTTTGGTAGATGTTTGAAGCTTGTAGTGTTGTTTAATAACTGAACCCTGCTCTAAACTTCTCCACATCTTAACCCTTGATGTGCTTCCTGTGCCTCCTGGGTCTTCATGACACTGTTTGTTCACTGATATCTCTAACAAACTTCTGAGACCTTCACAGAACATCTGCAGTTATTTAGTTTAAATTAGTATAGGTAGAATTGAAAACCACATACAAATTTCCTTTAACGTGTATCACATAACTCCCCATTGAAATATATGTAAAGTTACCAAATGAAAAAAGTAGTTTTTGCATATCAGTTTAACTGTGTGGTTTCTACAGGAGCTGTGTGTACAGAACAAATTGTGAGCAGTTCATATAATGAAAAAAATGGTACACGCCAGTCACGTAGCCTTCCTTAGGCGTGACCATGAACTTGGTCCCCCGCTTGGCTCGACTCAGTTTCCAGGATTTGCTACTGGATCTGCCTCCTGCCACTTAAGGAAAACGGGCTCTGGCTACTCTGGATCAGCAACAACATCCAACCAATCAATACTGGGCGATCCGCCTCCATATTTCCTTCTACTGGAAATTAAAGCTGTCAATCAAACTTCTCATCTCTGATTGGCTGATTTCATTTTAAGGGGGCGGGCACTGACGTATTTGTTGTTTATGTTCAGCAGAATAAGTAGAGCAGTCGACATCTTTGAAGGCAGGTTCTGTCTTGTACGTAATGTCAGTTTTCGGGCTTTAAAAGTCTTCACAGTGTTTGTTTTGAGGGATTTTACGATCAAGAATACCACAGGAGATTATTTGTGTTTGAATTGATATCAGTGATTCTTGCTTTTTGGTCGTTTCCTAAAGGTACGTGAGCCGTACTATTTGTAAAATTATTAGCTACGGTTGTTACAAGCTCGGATCATAAACTTCATAATTTACCAACTTTAACAAGAATTTGTTAGTCAGATTTAACCTGCAACTGTCTGATATTTGGTGATAAATACAGAAGTTAATATTTTGCATAATGTTGTGTTGTAAGTCAGTCTTATGAAGAGAGCGAGCTATCTGATCTCATTATTGTTAAGAGTGACGTGGCGTCACTTCACGATCATCCCCGAGAAACAAAAATCTAGCTTCATCCTCCCCATAATAACTTGCACCCCAATTATTAATCGCCACTTAGGAAGCGACTAACAGCTGTCTGGGAAATATATGTGTTTATTCCCAATCTGTGTAAATACTAGGAATTGTGTTTCGCTTTAATTTGTTATTCGTCTCTTGGTCACTTCGCCACTTCACCACCACGTACCGCCGTTTCCTGCCTACGCATTGGCACTTTGTCTCTTCCTTCTTCAAATTTGAATCTTAAAACAAATTCGTTTCGTATCCATGTATAAATGTGGTGTTGGTCACGTACCCTTGCAGTTTTGCTAATTTCGCTCTGACCGCGCGTCAGTTCGTACCAGGGAGGACGTTTCGTTCCCGCTTTGACCACTAATCATTTAAATGTCTATACCCTGGTTACAGTCTGCTGTAAGCCAATCCTATGTGATTCCAGCAAGTAATATTCACAAGCAGGAGGTTGCGTAGGGTTGTTTTGATTTTTATCAGTGCTTCTAATCATTTTTTTAATGAGACAACTTCTCAAAATTGGATTTTTAGTACCAAAATAAATGGAAAGGAGGTGTTTTTCAGAAAGTTTTCAGATAATATAAAGTATAAATAAATTCTACACGAAATTCAAGCTTTTCCAGTACTATTTATCCAAATAACTGAAATCACTTCATTACAACGATATATAAAGTGATAAACAATGGTCTAAATGGGTAGGAAATGACTTGTTTTGCAATTACGAAATGGAAATGGGAAGGGAGCAAATGACAACAGAGGGGTTTTAGCATTTCAGTTTATTTTTAGATGGTTACTTGAATAATGGAGATAAACTGCCATTAAAAATGATATTGATTTCATATGCAACTTAATTTGATTGTACAGTATTATCTGAATCTGGTTTTCTGTTACTCTTATGCCACTTATTTTAGTTCTGATATCTGTTTGGGATATTTGAGTTATACAAATTTAACCCCGATCAAACAAGAATAAAAGACCTCCTGGGAGGTATTTATTGAGTTAACAAAATAATAGAAAATTGCTTTAAATCTTTAGTTGTCAAAAAGGTATGGAACGCCCGCTTGTGGGAATGAAACTTTCCACTGTAGAGACACCATTTTGAACCTGACCTTTTCTGATACAAAAACGATTAAAACTGCAAGAATAGGGGACAGTCACCTGGGCTTTGTTTATTTATTGTACACTATAAGCTGCAGTGTAAAACCTAAAAGAGTGATACCTCTGCTATTTATTTAAAAAAGGTTTTGAGGCAGGCTATTAAAGACATTGTTTGTTATAAACAGATCTAAATATTATTTGATTAAATCACACAGCAATTTTAAATTTTCAAGTGTATATTTTTTCCAAAATCCAACAAATCCTCATTTTAGAAGCTGGGAGCAGTTTGTGGCCTGTTAAAATTTACTGAGCTACTGTAAGCAAGAAAATAACAAATGTTATTGCTCTGTTTTTGAATAGTAAATTTAATTTAATGACAGTTGTGATTATTGGTGTCACTATTAACTGTAATTAAGTTAAGACATTTAATACCAATACACCTTTGAAAGTATTAAGTACAGAAAATACTTGTTAATTTTTTATAGATGTTATAATTTAAATAAGTGCATTAATAAATAAAATGTATCCATAATAAATGGGCCCTAGCATCTGATTGGTCAACCTGCACAGCAACTTGACTGCAGACCAGTCACCTTGTATCTAGCAGTTTTAGCCCCGCCCACCGATCTTAATGGGTAAGGCTAACAGAAAAAATAATAAATTCATGATGTTTAACACAGGAGTATAAAATAAATACATACTAAAATAATTATGCATTTAAATCTAGTGAATACACTTTTAAATGGTTTCCATATGTAATTATGTATTCAATTATTAACCAATTAAAATAATTTGTATAAATGTATGCATTTATTTAATCTGTGTGTTTCCAAGTTAATGTTAAAACATCTAGATATTGAACTGTTTAATGGTTTTACTTTTAGCGTCACACATTTTCTTGATGAGAAATATAAGCAATACTTTATTATTGAATATTAAAGCCTGTTATTAAAAAAAAAAAGTAATTTGAAGAAAAACCTGCATAGGAATGATGTAACCATAAACTGAACTAAATGTATTATGGAAATATGTGTTGATTTAAAAAAAAGTGTACTGCATTAAATACTATATAGCAGCTTTAAAGCAACAACAATCCAGTCAAGTTATGAATTTAATTCTTCCTAAAATGAGTAATTGCAATATAACCATTTGCAGTAATTTATATAACATTGCATCTGCTATGACCTCTGCAAAAACCTTGATCAAAACATGGCTCCATCTCGTCTCACAGTCGCTTACCCTTCTGACTGGCAATATCCCTCATTGACAGAGCACACTGGTTGAAGTCAGACAGCGCTGTTTCTCCCTTGTCTGCTCAGTAAATAAAGCCATTGTTGTGAACTTCATTTGTGCCTGTGCTATTTTTTTTTTTTTTTTTTTAGATGGCCAGTCAGTATCAGCGCTCTGTACCACTGGAGGTGAGGAGAGCGGAGGGAGAGAGAGTTCGAGCCAAACACCCTGACAAGATACCGGTGAGTAAAACTGCTGTCTCTTTATGTTCCCCTTTACAATGACAGTCTTGATTGGACTGGATTGATAATGTCAGTTGTTAGTAATATCATTTTCATTATTTTTAAAATAAGAAATGTAAATTTATTTATTTTTTAAAATTATTATTATTATTATTATTATTATTATTATTATTATTATTATTATTATTATTATGGATAAGTAAACACAGTGAGTTACTTTTCTAATTTATGTCCATTAATTTTCAGATCATTGTGGAAAGGGCTTCGAGGTCACGCGCTCCTGAGATCGACAAGAAGAAGTACTTGGTGCCTTCAGATTTAACAGGTGAGAGCAGCACATGCAACACAAAGTACGTGTGTTGGAAAAAAATCGTGTTGCTGACTTCAGTGTTTCTTGAAGTTAGGTTTCTTTCACTTCCTCTCATTTTAAATGAAACAGACATTTGTGACACTTGCTGACCGTCTTGCTGTTCATCTCCTTCCCCTTTTTTTTGCTTTTTAGTTGGCCAGTTGTGCTTTCTGATTCGTCAGCGTATGTCTTTGAGACCAGAGGAGGCTCTCTTCTTCTTCGTCAACAACTCCCTCCCACCATCCAGCTGTCCGCTCTCAACTGTATATGAGGTAATTCAAACTGAAACTAGGTTTCATGTGATCATCCTCTTGTGACATGCATCCAAAGCTATTTTTGTCTCAGCTTTTTCAAAATCCTGCCTGAACTTCAGTTTATATACAGTGCTTCAGCACAAAACACTAAAAAATATCTGGCTTTTCCTACAAGAAGGAACAAATAAATTACTTTCTAATTTAGTTGTTTTGTAGAAAATAAAAGCGACATATGTTGTTGACCCCCGTCTGACACCTTTTGTAAACAACATGGTTACATTTTCTAAACAGATGGATGTTAATGACTCTGTTCCAGCATTTCTATAGATTGGGACATGATGTGTTGCTGTTTGAGATCTCTTAGCCTACTTCGTGTTGTCAAACAAGTTCCTCATTCAACAGGTCTGGCAGAAATCAGGCTTGGGTGGGACTAGTGAAACTGAACCCAGCTTTCCAGAAAAAAAGTGATAATTCACAGCTAATTTATGATTTACCAAGATGGTCGATTCATTTTCACACGGGGCAGGTTGGTTTGGATAATGCGTGTTTTTTTTTTTGTTTTTTTGTTTTTTTTTGATAAATGAAAACATGCTTTCAAATTTATACATATCTTTAAAATTAGTTTAGGTGATCTGAAACATTTAAATGTGACAATAAAAGAAGAAATCTGGAAGGGCTTAATATGTCTTATACAGCAATAAAAGAAAAAAATAAGTTTTAACCTAACTAGAAATTAACTCTGGCTTTTTTTTTTTTTTTTCTGTTGATGGAGTGAACTTGTTTGACTCTGCAGGCTCCCAGATGTCCAGTTTTCATGCTAATAATGCATCATTCTGTGCTTGTTTTGCAGGAGCACCACGAGGAGGACCTGTTTCTTTACATGACGTACAGCAACGAGAGCGTTTACGGCGCCTGAAGCAAAACTAAAGACTGGAAAAGGACTCAGAGGGAGAATGAGAGTAGACAAAATGGGACTGGAACAAACGTCGACAAACGTTTGAGCTTTGCACCACTTCTGTATATTCGCTTTGACAAGTAACTGCAATTAAAGGTGGAAGAAGGACTTTGTACAGGGCAAGAAAGGGCCTCCGGTTTTGGTTTTACCTTTTGACAGTATTTCAAACTGAGCATGATGCATTTTAAAACACTTCAAAGTTGTGTGGAAATTTTTTTCATGGTGGGATGGGAGGGTTTTAAAAGGAAAAAAGCATTATAAAAAGAACGTAATGATATATTGAGACAACTCTCATTATCTTTCTCAGTCATCTGTATTTAATGCAAATAGTATTATTATTATTATTTTTTTTTTTTTTGTAAATTATCAGAATTTCCTTTGCGTAAAATAAAGAAAAGTCAAAACTTCATATCGCTTTGTGTCTTTATCAAATGTGGTGCAGTGCCTTGTGAAAGTATTTATATAGCTTTAATCTTTCCACATTTTGTCACATTGCAATCATAAATTTCAGTGTATATTCTCTGGATTTTACATGATATACAAACTCAAAGTAATGCTTAATTAAGTGGAAGGAAGAGACATGATTTTAACTTTTTGTACAAATAAATCTGAGAAGTGTGACATGCTTTTGTTTTCTGAACATGTGAATCATTACTTTTGAGGACCCTTATTTGCAAGTACAGCGGCATGTCTTTTGGGTGAATGTCTCAACCATATTTGTACATTGGAGACTGAAATCTTTGTTGATCCTTTGGAAATATTTCAAGCTCAAATCTTAAAATCACGCCATAGACTCAAGTCCTGGACTTTGGCCAATTCTTACAGACGAATATGCTTCAATCTTAACCCTTTCATTGTATCTCTTTCTGTATGTTTAGGGTTGTTTTTCTGCTGGAAGGTGAACCTCCACCCCAGTCTCAAGTCTTTTGCAGCCTCCAACAGGTTTTCTTCCAGGATTGTACTGCATTTGGCTTTGTTGTGTGGCAACAGGTACTGTTGCGATCTACAGAAATGCACTGCTCCCGACCAAAAACAACCAATCAGAGCCAGGAGGAAGGTCTTAGCGCTCTCAATCATCCTCATGTAGCACTGCTAAATGTGCTAATGGTGAAGAAACAACTTACCGTTTCAGGAAAACTTTATCCACCGTCATCGGTGGCCATGCTAACTAGCCTTAGCATTAGTGGTAGGCTATGTTGTGGTGAACCAGCTGTAGCGTAGCAGAGAGCAAGGGGGAGTGTATGAGCAGTGCTGCATGAAGGTGATTGACAGCACTAAAACCATCCTCCTGGCTCTGATTGGTTGTTTCAGAGTGGCGTATTTCTGCAGTTAGTATTGGGAGCACTGGGAGAAGGCAGAGGAGATTGATATTTTTTCACAGATAACCTGTCTTATGCTGTCATGACATATTGATGATTTTAATAAATATGTAAAAAACATATTTGTCAAGTCATACTGCAGCTTTAAGTGACAAAGGCAATTATGAACAAAATTATTAGAAGTCGAGGCACCACCTGATTATCAGGAAGTACTAGCCAGATAGTTTTCAGTCTCATTTATTGCTTCATGAATACCTGCCTGATCAGGCAAGGTACTAAATAACAATGTATGAAGGACTAAGTTTGCACACATAGATCTGAACACATAGGGAATAAACACAGATACAAAATGTGCGGTTACAGTGGCTCAGGAAGTAGGAGATCATCCCGTAACTGGTGGGCTGCTGGTTTTGAACCTCCACTCCGTCTGTCTCAGTTGTTGTTTCCTTGAGCAAGACCCTTCATCTGCGTTGCCACCTGGTGGTGAATAGATTCAACTTTTTTGTCATTACACAGGTACAGAGTAATGAAATGCAGTTTAGTATCCAACAAAAATGCATAGTATGATATGTTCAAGGTGTGGTAGAGGACAAAGGCAGAAGATAAAGTAGGTGCGGATGCAGCGATATCACAGTTCATGAACCATGGGTTTATTTTTGAGGGATTTGGAATAAGGCAAATTTAGCTTTTAACTGATATTAGTTTGCACTAAAATATGTTGTGAACTACTGACAGATAATTGGTGTGTGTTCAAACAACCATTTCACAACGCAAAGCAGAAGTGAAGATAAAATACTATTTTAACAAAGTAATGTTTCATAAAATAATTAACAACTGATTCTTAATGTATTAACTATCCATCACAGTGGCAGATTGAAGGGAGTTATGACCTACTAAGATGGAGTCTTAAAATGTTTTCGGACGGTTCTGACCAATGATGAGTGCCAGAGTGATGATGATGTCAAACTCAGCATTAGCGGCTCAGCTTTGTCAACAAAGAAAACGAGTGTTTTAGCACTATTTTAGGAATCCCTTTAAGTTCCAAAATGTACTTTTAAGCACTGTTAACACCAGTATTGATTGTTTATGGGTGCTGGCTGTCTGCTGTGGCTAATCGTGGCATGAATGGGAAAAGCTATGTTGAAAACACTGCAGTAGGTTGGATACCTTTCACACAAGCAGAGCTTTTAGCTCTGCCATTAGCAGCTGTTATAACGGACAGAATTTGGCATGTCTTTAGGGACTATGTGGACCTCTTTTATGCATGTTAGTGAGAAGAGAGGAAAGGGAAACTCTGGTAAATGGAGTAAGTTCCCATTGCAGGAGTAAAATAACTCTTTACCAGTCATTAACCTTATAAAAAAATGTTTATAGGCAGGCTCAGTGGCCTGTTTGCACCCAAACAGTTTTATCAGCACACACAATCAAAACATTTTTAATTGTTTTATCCTAAGCAAATACTCTCTGCCCAGACACTTGAACCGTTCTTTTGAAGAGTAAGCTCTCCCATGAATGAAGGAACAAGTTCATTACTGGTTCAATAAACAAGGGAAAAGCAATGAGGTCGAGGGAAAGCGTCTGCTCAGCAGGGCAGCGTGTGTGGGGCTGCGGTCTGTCTTCTCTCAGTACAGAGGAGTGAAAACTGCTCAGTCAACATGTTCAGACACAGTGTCTCACTTAGGTAATCTATATTTTTATAGATTCTTTCTGCAAAAACTCAGATAAGCCAAACTCAGGTTTAATTTTGGCTGAAAGTTTAGCAAACAGCAGATTGATCAATTTTGGATCCAGGGCTTCTTCAGAGATGCTGTCCTTTTCTCAACCAGTGAGGAAAAGGATTCACGCACATCCCCCTAATGCAGCGATCGTCAGGAAAAGAGGAACAACTTCCCTATGTCTAAGAGTTTTGTTAAACCATGTTGTCACGTGATCAGGTAGCGAAGCTCCTCCTTCTTAGAGATTATATAAAAATGGGTTAATGCATTCTAGAATTCAGTTTTACAAGCCTTTGTATATAATTCAGTCCTTCATGGGTGGGGCCCAACAGCTTCATCCATCTTCCCATCAAATTTCATCAGCTTTTTCTGTCCTTGCAGAAGAAAAGTATTCCCAAAACTTCATACTGTCACCATCACATTTAACAGTGTGGATGGTGTGTTCTGCTTCATTTGCAGTTTTCTTTGCATTTTGTTTTTCATGCAGTTCAAAAAATATTTTGGCCCACTTGGTAGCAAAGAATCTTATTTGAGGGTATCAGATGGAAAAAAAGATTGAATACAAATAATTTTTATTTGTAAAACATTTTGAAAACAATTTCTTACACTTCACAACACTATTGTGTGAATAGCATAAAATCCTATAAAACATGGTTTCTGTGACAAAATATAAAAATAATTCCATAAAAAACTTTCCATATAACACATCGAAAGATTTCTGTATGCTAAGTTTTTCCTTTGAAGAAAAAACCCAGATCATCACACATCACACTTTGCTGTCAAAGTAGCTTAGAGGTGAGGCAAGTTCTAATCCCGAAAGCTATTTGTCCATTTATACATGTGGTTTAGGGGAAGGGCAGTATTAAAACAAATAAAAAGAAAGACAACTTTTAAAGGGAAGTGATGAGTCTTTACTCAAATGAGTCACATGTTAACTGGACATAAGGAACTTTTTCTTTCTTTCTCTTTATAACTGATCTTGACATCTATATATTTGCAACTTGGCTTCATCTGTATTTGTGTCTGTATCCTGAAAAAGTTATATAACCTTCATTGTGAGCTGACCATAGACTTTCTGAGTAAATCGAAAGTTAGGGAATCAGAGCAGAGGCAGTCATGGAGATGCAGGAGATCCCCACAGAGAGCCCAAAAACCAATGAAGAAGAGGGCGCAAGTGAGCCAGTGCTGAAGGTGATAACTCAAGGTGAGGAAGATTTTTAATGAATTAACACAACGGAGAGCGTTCAGGTGTTTAAATTAGTTGTATGGCAAGAATTTGGAAGTGAGCTCCAAACTTGTCTGTATTTTTGTCTTTAGAGGAAGTAGAACCAGGCCATTACGAAAAACTGCAAAGTCCATCGGAGAATATCTACACAGAAGCCTTTCATCCTAAAGTCAAATCAAGAGAAGGTATGCCTTTCAATAAAAAAAATGCAGCGCTTTCTTTTTGATACACAGATAAAACTGACTAACAGGACAAGTGAGCTCATCCTTTAAACTAAATGTCTCTGCTGAACCAACAAAATGCCCCAAAAGCATCACGTTTCAGCATGTTCCTTTGTCTGGATTGCCCTTTGTGATGCTTCAAAAGGTACATCTTCTTTTACACTTTTTACCTCTTTGTTATACTTAGTATTCAGTTTTTTATGTATTCTTCATATTTTGAGAGAAATGAGAAATCATTAAGCCTCAGCTAGAACTACTGTTTGGTCGCATTTGTTCATTTGTCATGGGTATGGTCTCACACTGCTGTAAAAACTGCGTAGCTTTCTTTATCCACATGTTGTATTTGTCTAACGAAACTGAACTGTTATATTTGCATCTTAGCATTAAAACAGTGTTAATGTCTTCTAAGCACAGAAAAAAATGAACCTTCACAATATAATCAAACTACCTTATTTAACACTTTATTTTTAAAAAGCTAAATTTAAATTTAATGGGCAGTCACTTAGGAGCCTGGGATAAAATTTTCTCAAAGACTTGAAATGGTTTCTAGTGTTTTTTTTTTTTTTTTTTCAAATGCACCAGTATTGGTGGCAACTCGGATTCTTTACACTTTAAATATAAAGTATTTGATTCAGTCTGAAGAGCAATACATTTTTATATATGCTGTAAAATGAGGAAGAAAGGAAACTCCACAGACTTCACATTTTATGACTTCAGACTTCACTTAAAACATTTAAAAGTTGTGTGCTATTTTTTGTTAGAGGGTTTCTTAACTCTTACCATTTATCTTTGTGTATCAAATACATGAATAAAAAAATAAAATAAATAAATAAGCAGCATAAACTGTTGTCTGGTTTAATACAACAGATATTTTAAACTACACAAATATTAATGATAATAATAATAATAAAATAAATAAATAATAATAATGTAAATTTATTGCCAAAAAATAAATAATTATGGTATTTATTGTGAACTACATAAAACTGTTGTCAAACTGTAAACTCATCCCTCTTATCAGATGTTTGCAGACTTTAAAATCAGTAGTTATTAAAACCACGACTGAAAAAGAACAAACTGGACAAGTTGCTCTTGCAGAATTACGGGTCCATCTCCAGCCTTCCATTCATCAGCAAGGTTATTGGAAAACTGTTTCAACAGTTAAACAGCTTCTTAACAATGACCAACTGCTTTGATGTCTTTCAGTCTGGTTTCCGTGCTCATCACAGTACTGAGACAGCCTTTGTCAAAGTGTTCAATGATATCCATGTAAGGACTGTGAAAGAACCACAGTGCTGGTTCTGTTGGACCTCAGTGCAGCATTCGACACTGTTGACCATGACACATATTGAAGTGACTGGAGAGCTGGGTTGGACTCTCTGGTACAGTACTTGACTAGTCTTACCTAAAGAACAGCGACTTCTTTTTATCAATAGGTAGCTTTTCCTCGAAAAAGACGAAAATCATATTTAAGCAGATGCACATAACAAATCATTGCATGGATGCGCCATAACTTTCTCAGCTGAATAGAAACAAAATCCAAGTAATTATGTTTGGACCTGAAGAGGAACGATCCTCAGTCAGCACATAGCTTCAGCTATTACAGCTGCAAACTACTGATCAGGCATATCTATATACTTTATTTTACATTCTTGAAATATTCCAAATATTCGACAAGCAAAAACAGTACCCGATGCTGGAAGTGATTGAAGCACCTGTATTCAGTGATTTGCAGGGGTGACCCAATGCTTTTGGCTATATACTGCAACATCAAGTAATGCAGAACTAAAACAAAAGCTTCCTGAGCTGTTTTGCTATTGCTGTATGAACAGTTTTGAACACAACCTTGTTCTAATCAGTTTTCCTGCACAGAATTCATCTGCAAATACTCGTTATAATAAGTGTGACCCAAATACGAATCTAATCTGACCTGGAATAAAATCCTATCTCTTTGTTTTTGGCGAACAAAGTCTTTGTTGTGACGAGTTTGGTTTTTCACTCTCTCTCTCCCTCTGTCTCTCTTTCTTATCCCCGCCCTCCACCACACACACACACAGCTATTCTCTCATTCTTAAAGAGGAAGACACATAAAGATTAAAGCTTGGGGGCATTCAAGGACAAGCTCTGTGCAATGTGAATAATTAAGGAATTACTGGGGGTTGTCATGGTGTTGCGGTGGGAGGGAGTGGGCACTCTTTAAAGTCCACCACTGGCAATCTGCGTCAGCAGAGCATGAAGCCAGAGCAGAAAAGAATAAACAAGCTGCCTGACATACACTAAGACAGTTTTCTCCATGTACATCAAATTTTGGAGCAGCTATGCTGAGGATAAAAAAGAGAAACCAGATGAAGCCAAGTTGGCGGTTGAGCTGGAGGGAGAGAAAGGTAGGGGTGAAGTGGTGTTTTTCTGCCCTGATGGTGGTCTTTGTAGCGCTCACTGACATTTGGTTTTCCTCTTCAGGCAAACAGGATGAGGGAAACTCAGGACTGTACCGTCTGCTGTGTTTAATCCTCACAATAATCTGTCTCATCCTTCTCATAGTGGTTTTTGTCCTCGGTGTGAAACGTGAGTACGCACCTCCATGCATTAGTGGAACAAAAGCTCTCATCTGAGTACGATTTAGATCTTAGGCAGGTTATTTGATTTTTACAGACAGTGAATACCCAAAATGCTTTAGGAAGCTATAGTTTATTCCTCTGATCCATCTTTTCATTATAATAACAACAAATCTCTCATACAGACTGTTGCCAGCTGCAGCCTGAAGGTACTATTTTTACCCTTAGATCTCCTCCCACTGTGCTCTGTTTTGTAGTCCGAACTGGATCCACTGTTTGCCCAGGAAATGACAGATCTGAAGATCAACAAAGTCCTTCTCCAACATGCAGATTAGAGGACTGCCAGAGCCGTTTCCCAAAGATCCAGTTCAACCGTAAGTGTGAAGGTGTTAAAATACAGAGCAAATAAACCTTCACCAACCTAAGAAAAACATCTGATACTTTTTCTATTCTATTTCTTGAGATCATTTTGCTTTAACAGAACTTTGTTTAGCTGTAACATTTTTAGATCATTTTGTTTTACTTAAATGTTTCTTATTAGACAAAATTAGAAAGATATGTGGTTGCTTTAAGGGGTCTCATGCCTTGTTTCTTTATATTTTGTTTGACTACCTTGTAATCTTTTAAAGTGTTCATGATCAGAAGGTCTCCAGACATTCTGCAGGTGTTTCACTTTTTCATCTCATTTTCTCTTCCTGACCATGACAACAAATTGTGAGCATGTGCTTGATAGATAAGAAAATGGGACAAGTGAAGGACATAGCCTCAAACCTTGAATATTATCCACAGCAGATAAACAATATCTATAAATCATTTAAAATTGTTGTTGTTATTCAGCTCATACTTTGGGAACAAAGTTATTAAAAAACTTTTTTGTTTGGGTGCTGGTCGTTTCACCCATTCAGCATTTTGTACTTCTGTAATCTGCAGGGTTGTGGGAGCCATCTGTGGTGGGACATTTTGTAATTTTTGGCCATTTTGAACCCACTTTGACTAATTAAAGTAATTTTCTATAATCTACTCAGTTTTTTGTAGAAAAATATTATGTGGCTCCAGTTAATCCTATCTACCAGGAAGAGCTTTCTCAGTTATTTTTATTTTGATCAAGAATCATAATCTGTCACATTTCAATAGTGAACTGGCCCAAACTGGGATCAGAATGTTGATGTTAAGAAATGACAAACAAGTCAAGATATTTGGACAGTAACTACACATACTACAAATTAAAAGCATATTAATAATGTCAATAAATATACTAAGTACTGTATTTGCCAGACATCATTACATCATTTAAAACATAAAGGCATTAAATATGACTGTATTAAAAATAATAAAAGCTTTATTTTTCTTTTTTTTACTTATCTCCCTACACATCTTAGTGAACATTTGCAAATAGTTTTCTTTATCATATTCTTTGCGTTCGGCTTTAACTCACCTGATCTGTCTCATTTTTTAGAGCTTGCCTGCCAGCAGTGTGCCAGAGGCTGGCTCACCTTTGGCACATCCTGTTTCTTCCTGTCCACCACCAGACTGACATGGTTCGAGAGTCAGGAGAACTGCAGCTCCAGTGGAGGATCTCTGGCTGTTGTTACCAGCAAGAATGTTCAGGTTTGCACTGTGATGATGGTCTTTACCCCTGTTTGCAGTTACGTTCTACTCATTTGCACAGTGCATATTGTGCAAATCTGAGCCATGGTTTCTCCTTTTACTTCAGAATTTTCTGACAAGGAAAGGGAACCTGAAATATTGGATTGGACTGAGACAAGAAGACTCCACATGGAACTGGGTCAACAACAAAGAGCTGAAGCAGAGGTGATTCTAGAGAAAAATCTTACACAGATGAGTTATTAACTAACTGACAGCTAAATATTGATCTCTTTAGTAATTTTAATTAATTTTTTTTCAGCTCAGTTCTTTTTGAGTTCTGTTTTGAAATAAGAGAACTGTGAATCAGATACTGATTAATTCAGGTAATAAATATCTGACCAGCTGGGATTCTCATAGACCAGATACAGAGAAATTCACTTTCAGCACCAATTAGTCGGTTAAGTTTGGAAAAATAATTTTTAAAAAGACAGAAATGCTGATGAAGTAACTTGATTGTAAATTTTACACCCTTTTACACACACACACACACACACACACACACACACACACACACACACACACACACACACACACACACACACACACACACACACTATACATTTAAGAAACACATTTAAAATAAGGGGCAGGACTTGATTTTTCACAAATTGCAGTTAATTTCTTTATTTTAATGTGCAGTTTTAGATACACTGACAAACGTTGCAAGATAAAGAAACAGTAAACGTCATCTTTATCATCTTTTGCACCTTAAAATAAAGCCCACCTCAACTTCCATTGTTTTTTTTAACCTCCTCCTTAAAAAGAGCCATAACACAAAAGATTAATTCACTTTTCAATAATTATCTTCAAGTTCTTTTATATTTAGATCAAACATTTATTTTCTCTATGTTTGCAGTTATTGGACAGAAGCTGTACAGAACGGAGACTGTGGCTATCTCAACAGTGAAGGCCCAGTTGAGAAGAACTGGGACAGAGCTTCATGTCAGGCCTCCACATACTTCATCTGTCAGCTGCAGTTCTAATGGAAAATGTCTCGTCAACAATCACATCCCCAGCAGCAAACAGCTTGTTTCCATGTCACACTCCAATCATATCAAAGCTTCTTAGATTAAGTAAATAATACATTTGTGGAATGTTTGCCATCAAGTTATATTTACTACTGCATTGTGTAGCATTGGTTTGTACTTCAGTAGTTTAGCTTTTACAAAATGGTATTTGCTGGGTTCACATCTGCAAAGAAAACAATTACAAAGCACTGGTTTACACCTGATACATGTTTGAAGTCCTTCTGGATATGAAACCATTTGTTGTTAATCTTTAACATGCTACTGCGAGACTGAATAAAGCTTGATCGGCTACTGTAGAAGCCTGGGAAAACTTGTCTTCCAACATAATTTAATGGATGAGATGGTAGCAGATTATGGCACTGTATGCTCATGTACTACTCGCTTTTATGTTACTTTTTGTGTGTAATTTTTTTAGGTACTTCAATGTGAGATGCCTAATATGTCTTATCCCTGTTGAAGGTCAATAAAATTCTGATCACAAAAAAGCAGTTTGGCTTTACCAGCTCTGTTTAGGATATTTTGATACTTTATGCTGTGTGATAAAAATTCCTGCTAACTCACAAAAGAAGGCAAGTTTGTTTTAACAAGGTTTTATTCTTTTTCAAATAAAAGTGTTCATTAATTCCTTTTACAAGTGGAATCTATCTATCTATCTATCTATCTATCTATCTATCTATCTATATATATATATATATATATATATATATATATATATATATATATATATATATATATATATATATATATATATATATATATATATATATATATATATATATATCTTCATCTAGATAAATCTTTCAGCCAGTGATTTGCATTTGCTTCATAAGTTTAGACTATGATCAGGCAGAGTCTCATCTGATGTCCTAGATGCTCTCTTTCATCCTATAGATTTAAAAACTGGCTTAGAGCTTACCTGCTAAGCTGTTTTTCTCTCCTCAGTGAAGTGAGGAAAGAAGTGAATGCTGCAAGTCAATGACTTGATGCAATCTGCAGAGTTTCCTTAGATAACTATTTCACTATTTTGACCAATAAACTGAACTTGACAGCATTGTTTGATAACTAGTATCAAGTGGAATGATTGTACTTGACTTGGAATATGTCTGTATGATTGGTTTGACCCGCTTCCTGTGGCAGCTAGCTTTTATGTCAACACGAACATCTATAAAACTGCTTCTGCAAGCAAAATGTTTGTTGGACTCTCAAAGTTCTTTGCTAGTGCTGCTATATAGCTTAGACACCACAAGGGGGAGCAGCAGCAACATGTTTTTGTGCACAAAAAATAGTCTTAATACACATTGTCTACTGACATACATTCACTAAACTGCATCTATATCAATTACATTTATACCATATACATTATGATCATTACAATAAATATGCCATTGGCTATTAAATTATTGTTATAGAAATGTATATTACCATATATAACCACTGAAGATATATTACAGCAATGAGTAGGCCAACATTCACACACATAAATATAAATATTAATAATGGATCTTGGGTCACATACACCATCTAAAGGAGGGTCACAGAAACCAAGAATATAATCTTTTAATAACCTGTCAAAATGCAAAGAATAAATACTTACAGGTGGAAAAACCAATGAGCACAATGAAACTCAGCCACATAAACTTTGTCTGGTCTGCAAATATAATCTAGGAGGAAATGAAAGAAAAAAGTCAAAACAAGATTTGTGACTAGATCACATTAACACATTGTGTGGCACTGTTAATAACTATTAAATGTTGTGTACTGCAAATATCTATCAATCAATCAATCAATCAGTCTATCTATCTATCTATCTATCTATCTATCTATCTATCTGTCTCAAAGTTTCCTTCTAGTATTGTCCTCTGTTTTGCTCAATCCACCTTCAACTTCTCCATATCTTTACCCTTTTCCTGAAGAATAGCACACCCACAGCATGATGCTGCCACTACCATGTTTCACTCTTGGGATGGTGTGTTCAAGATGTTTGTTTTCTGCCACATATAGGGTTTTATCAAGGCCAGATAACTTAAACTTGACTTCTTGTAAATTTTTTCAGTTAGTTTGAAACCACAAACAGATGAGGTTAAAAAAAAAAACCCAAACCAATGAATTTTCACATTTCTTATCAACTTCTGTTTTATGATGACTGTTATGATTCATGTTTGGTCCTGCCCATGCTGTAATTAGTTTTCATTCTACTCATCTGTGTCACCTGATTGCTGATCTGTGCCACCTGGGCCCTGCTCTACTTAACTCCTCTCAGCCCCTGCCTCCCTGCCAGATTATCGACAGCCACGAGCCAGTAGAAATCCAGCGTTTCATGCCTTGTCTTCTTGTGTTTTTTCGACCCATTTCCGTCCACGGATCTTCCCCTCCTGCCAAGCCCGTTACGGATTCCTTTGGTTCTGGATTTCTGGACCCTGACTCAAGCTCCGCTTCACGACCACCGAGTATTGCCTGACCCTCAAGTTAAGTTTGCTCTCTCTGCCTCTCCGTGTATAACCTCTGCCTGATTATCGTCTAGCCCCTGGTGCTGCGTTGGATTCCCTTGTGGAGACCTTCATTGATTCTTCCTGAGCTGCTACCAGTTCCTGATACTAAATAAACTTGTTTTTCCTTTACGTACTTCTGTGTGTGGTTGAATTTCCGGGTCCTCCCAGTGAGTCCTTACAGATGACACAAGTATTTCAAGTCTGCGAGTGTAGAAAGTTACACCAGCCAAGAACTAGACAGTGTCATCACCTCAGCCTCCTCCTGTACCTTGTAAGCTCTGAACACACACAGCAGCACCACCAAGCACGCGTAGCTTATTCTAGGTGAAACATCAAAACAACAGCAGAAACATTAGACAACATGTCTGTGAATTTTGCTTTTGTGTCACTGCTGTAAAAGTGTTTCTTATTACAGTATGACATGGAAGGGTCCTCCCAGCGCCATCTGACTGAAGTAATGCTTTGCTCCGACTATCAGTATATCAGGAATCTGTTGGTAAAATGACATGGAGGAGGATATTTTAGCACACACAACTGTTGCATAAAGGCATAAAAATTGAACATGAGTCATGTGCTGGCCTCCAGCACCAGGATGAGTACAGCTCCCAGAACGCTGATGACCTCTCCAGCCAGCCATAGACTGTCCCCTTAAGTCACATAACTCTCCTGAAGCAGGTACAGGAAAATACAATGAACATCAGCACTCAGCTTGATGTTTACATGCATGTGGTGGAAAAAAACTGAGAACGTGGTAGACTGTGAATAGTTTAAAGTTCAGTAAGTGAAAAAAGGGGAACATTATCGAAAATGATGCCTTCATACCAGTTCATCAACATCTTGATCTGAGTCAATTTCATAGGGCATTAATTTGTCTATAAATGCTTAGAGGTGGAGCAAAACTAATTAATGTGCATTGCAATAAATTGGAATATCATTGTCAAGTCAAGTTTATTTGTATAGCACATTTCAGGACCAAGGCAGTTCAAAGTGCCTTACATCATGAAAACATAAAAACATCATAAACACATCAAACAGTCACTGGTTGTGAAACCAGTAACAAACACTACATTTTATCAAGTGCCATGATTAAAAACATCAATACACATCAAATATGTTGGTCAATGTTCAGTTAGTGTTGGTCAAAGGCAATAGGTGGGTTTTTAGCCTTGATTTAAAGGAATTCAGTGTTTGAGCTGTTTTGCAGTTTTCTGGAAGTTTGTTCCAGATTTGTGGAGCATAGAAGCTGAAAGCTGCTTCTCTATGTTTGGTTCTGGTTCTGGGGATGCAAAGCAGATCAGAACCAGAAGACCTGAGTGGTCTAGAAGGTTGATACAGCAACAGCAGGTCTTTAATGTAAGTTGGTGCTAAGCTGTTCAGTGATTAATAAATTAACAGAAGTATTTTAAAGTCTATTCTTTGAGCTACAGGGAGCCAGTGTAAGAATCTTAGAAATGGGGTGATGTGATCTATCTTCCTGGTTTTAGTGAGAACACGAACAGCAGCATTCTGGATCAGCTGCAGCTGTCTGATTGACTTTTTAGGCAGACTTGTTAAGAAACTGTTGCAGTAATCAACAGACTAAAGATAAACGCATGTACAAGTTTCTCTAGATCTTTTTGAGACATTAGTCCTTTAATCCTGGAAATGTTCTTCAGGTGATAGAAGGCCGACTTTGTAACTGTCTTTATGTGTCTCTGAAGGTTCAGGTCAGAGTCCATCACTACACTCATGGGCCTGATCACTAGTTAGTAGTTATAATTACTGAAGCTGCACACTGACTCTTGATCGTTCCTCTTTAGATCCAAAGATAATAACTTCAGTTTTGTTTCTATTCAGCTGGAGATAGGTATGGCACTTTTTTTTTAGGGAGGATGCCAAGACAGCAGGAAGAGGATTTTAATTGATTTATAATTTCCTCTAAGCTTTTATAGTTGAGTAGTTGAAATGTGGACATTTTCTCAGCATTTGTTATGTTTGGGCATGGCATCATTATTGGATTTGGTGTTGATGTGCAGATTAACCCTCTAATTTTTTATTTTCTCTGCAAAGAAGTTGGCAAATTCATTGAAGGCCCTGGTAGAGTGGAATTCAGGTGGTAAAATCACAGGAGGATTTGTGAGAGTTTCAACTGTGGTAAATAAAGCATGAGCATTGTTGATGTTTTAGTTTATGATTTCCACAAAGAACGTTTCCCTTGCATTTTTAGTGATGAGTGATAGCTTCAGTCTCTCTTTGTAGATTTCATAATAAACGTTAAGTTGAATTTTACGCCATTTACGTTCAGCCCTACAACAAAGGTTTCTTTCACATCTCACTACTGGGGCATTTCTCCAAGGAGATTTCTTCCTACCAGACATGACCTTCAATTTAACAGGAGCAATGGAATCGATTATGTCTGAAATCTTAGAATGGAAATTATCCACTGACTCATCTACTGGGTTACACAATAGAATTGAGGTTGAGGAGTAGATTTGATTAGAAGCTTCAGCTATGTTGTCTGTAAAAGAACGTTTTGTTATAATATCTGTTTTACTAAGTGAGTCAACGGAGACTGTACTTTCAAAGAAATCAGAGAAATGATCCAAAAGAGCGACATCAATAATAAAGACCTTGGAAATATTTACACCCTAACTGATGATCAAATCCAGAGTGTCCTCAATTGTGTGTTGCTTTTTTGATATGTTGAGTCAAGCCAAAGTTATCAAGTATATCACACAGCTTTTTTGTGCCTCTGTCTTCAAGCTTGTCAACATGGATGTTAAAATCTCCTACAATTATTAAACAGTCATAACCAATGCATATAACAGATAAAAGCTCATTAAAGTCAATGAAAACATTTTCCACATATTTTGGGGTTTTGTATTGAGTTAATGTCAAAATTTGTTTATAACTTTTTATCTCAAGTCCCAAATATTCAAAAAAGTCGAATTTGCCAAAGAAAACCTTTCTACAGTTCAGTGAATCATAAAATATTGTAGCAACCCCCCTACCCCTCTTATGTTTTCGATTCTCACTTTAAAAAAATGTAGTTACGGGGTGCTGATTCATTTAGTACAGGTGTTTCATTGCTGTCATCCAACCATGTTTCTGTTAGAAACATAACATCAATATTATGCTCAGTGACCTTATATTTAGCAGAGCCAGTTTAAATGACTTGGTGGTAGTTCTTCAATTTTAGGTTGCTTCAGATAGGGGATTAATCTGAGATTTGAATTTAGACCAGAGGGAAAAACTGACTGGAAACAAAACTAATTATTTTTATTGTGTTTTTTTCACAGAATAAATGTACTCTAATTAAAGATTGTAGAACTAATGTGAAGCAATTTTTTCCTAAAAGATGAGATGCATGTAGAATAAACAGATATTCAACACTGACTTGTCTTTTTGAGACTGGTACAAGTAGTAATAATATTATGACAAAAACAGGGGTGTTTGTTTTGACGTGCATCTGGAGCCACTGATGTGTGTAGCCCTATATGGATTAGTATCCCTTTTTAGACTGAAAGATGTTGAAAACTTTTTTCCTAACTTTGCTTAGATTGGGTAATGGTGTACTGCTTTTTAGGATCTTTTAGCCTACTTCATGTTGTCAGACAGGTTCTTGAGCTGCAGTTTTCCTGACATAGTGTTTTGCATGTAGTTAAAAAACCATTTCTCCCCAGTTGGTTACAAAAAACTTTTTTTGAAGGTATAATGAAAAGAGCTGTATACAAATGCACAACATGCAGATTTTTAACTGCAATACATTTCGAAAACAATTTCTTCCATTTCACAGTTATTCATTACTTTCTGTTTGTGTATAGCATAAAATCTCATAGAACATGAGGTTTTTATGTGACAATATGAAAACAAAGCCCAAGGAGGTGAATAATTTTGCAAAGGCGTTGTTTTTGAACATTTCATATAGCATTTTGAAAGATTTCTGTACTCTAAGTTTTTCCTCTGAAGACAAACCCAGATCATCACACATTACAGCTTAGAGGTGAGGCAATTTCTAACCCCGAAAGCTGTTTGTGCGTTTTTTACATGTGGTTTAGGGGAAGGGCGGAATTAAATAAAATAAAAAGAACGAAGTGTTTAAGGGGAAGTGATGAGTCTTTACACAAATGAGTGACAGATTTACTGGACATAAGGAACTATCCTTTTTCTTTATAACCATTCTTGACATATAGATATTTGCAACTTGCCATCTGTATTTGTATTTGCACCCTGAAAACATTACCTTCATTATTAGAGACCTTAGCCATTCTAGGTAAATCAAAAGTTAGGGAATCAGACCATAGGTGGTCATGGAGATGCAGGAGATCCCCACAGAGAGCCCAAAAACCAATGAAGAGGAGGGAGCAGGTGAGCCAATGCTGGAGGTGATAACTCAAGGTGAGGAAAATATTTAATGAATTAACACAACGGATGGCATTCAGGTGTTTAAATTATTTGTATGGTGTGAATTTGGAAGTGAGCTCCAGATGTGTCTATATTTTTGTCTTTAGAGGAAGCAGCACCAGATCTTTATGATAAACTGCAAAGTCCATCGGAGGATGTCTACATGCAAACCTTTCGTCCTACAGTCAAATCAAGAGAAGGTATGTCTGCATATCAAAAATGTAACTCAAGAACAGGGCATATGAGCTTGTCCTTTAAACAAAATGTATCTTTCGAACTGAATAAATGCCCAAAATCCAACATGTTTTAGCATGTTACTTAAACTGAATGTATCTTTGTGATTAATCTTCTTTTATACTTTTTAGCAATGTTTTTGTAATTAGCATTTAATATTCTCTAGTATTGTTCACATTTTAAATAAAAAAAGAAGAAGTTAGGCTTGAGAAAATTAGGGAACCAGACCAGAGACTGTCATGCAGATGCAGGAGAGCCCCGCAGAGAGACCAAAAAACAATGAATAGGAGGGAGCAGGTGAGCTGATGCTGAAGGTGATAACTCAAGGTGTGCAAGATGATAACAATATTGATTAAATCTTAAATAAAAAATAAATTAAAATCTTAGAAATCATTAAGCCACAGCCGGTATTGTTGTTTGGTCACGTGTTCATTTGTGTCATAAGTCTAGTTTCATACTGTTGTTGTGATAGTAATTTTATTTATAGACATGTTTCTGCATTTGTCAAATGAAACTGAATTGATAGATTTGCATCTTAGCATTAAAACAGTGTTGATGTTTTCTAAGCACAGCAAAAATTAACATTCACAAAATAAATCATTTTTTTAGTACTTTATTTTAACAAAAGCTCAATTTAAAAGAGATCAGTTTAGTACACAATAAATTATGTATAGTCCTTAATATAGATAATTAATATGTTGCCATTCACTTAGTAGTGTGGGCGCTTTAATTTTCTAAAAGATTTGAAATGGCTCCTAGTTTTTGCTTTTGCAGTATGCAGTTGTATAAGTGACACCTGTGGTCCTTCATACTTGAAGTGTTAAGTTTTTTGTCTAGCAAACAACGCATTTGCATATATGCTGTTAAAATGAGGAAGAAAGGAAACTTTCTTCCTTATTTTATAACACTGACCATTTCCCTGTGTAAATTTATCAAATAAATAATAACTACCATAAATTGGTGTCTAGTTCAATACAACAGATGTTACACACATTTTAAAACATGATTCTTAATTTTGAATAATGTTTTATCAACCTGTAATCCAGATGTTGAATGTTTATCCATGGTCTCACAGAGCTACATTTAAGAGACGTGTCAGTTTAAGTTTCTTCTGGTTTTTCAAAAGTGAAGAATCTCTTATTTTTTACCATCTTCCATTTGGACATAACATAATGCATTACCTATGCAAATGGTCAGATATTGGAATTTGCTACTCAGCCATGTCACTATTCAGAATAGACTTTAAATATGGACCATCTGAAGTAAAACATTAGTCTTCCTGTTCTCAGGGGGGCTTTAACCATAGATTTTTGTTGGGGCCCAGATGTGGAATAATCACAGAGAATTTTCTGTCTCTGTGATCTTTCTTGAAAGAGCTACAATAATTTCATTTTTCTTGGCAAGAAGTCAATCTTTGAGGTCTTGTCATGCTTAGACATGGTAAATGGTAAATGGCCTGTACTTATAAAACGCTTTATTAAGTCCAGAGGACCCCCAAAGCACTTTGCACTACATTCACTCATTCATCCGTTCACGCACACATTCACACACTGATGGTGGCAAGCTACTGGATTGTAGCCACAGCTGCCCTAGGGCAGTCTGACAGAGGTGAGGCTGCCATGCACTGCCGCCACTGGCTCCACTGACCATGAGACATGCATAAAAAGTTAGGATTTTGAAACATTTAGATCCCCATGCCTTTTGAGTAGACTCGCCAAATTTTAAGATGATTGGTCAAATCCTCTACAAAGAGTTTGAAATGCAAAGGCTATAAACCTTTGAAAAAAATGGATGGTTTCCTGTTTGTTGCAGAGCATGGGAAAAGGAAAGTTTTGGGTAGGTGTCAGGACATTCTACAAGTGTATTAAATTTCATACCTCTCCAATAAAGTAAGGTAAATGAGGAAGGTGTTTTAAAAATGTATTTTGGGACTTTTGCGAGACCAGTAAAACACTTAAATTTCACACACGATTGGTGTATGCACAAAATTTAGAACTTTTTCATATAAATGTAGGCCTCCAAGAAGGCAACATTTAGAGGCATCCCTTCTCCAACACCAGTTCACTGAGCTCCTGAGAGCAACCCATTCTTTCACAGCTCTTTGTAGAAGCAATCTGCTTGCCAAGGTGATGGATTTTGTACACCTGTGGCCTTGGAAGTAATGGTTTGGGGAGGTGATGCAATGCCTTTGGCTATATACTGCAACATCAAGTAATGCAGAACTAGAGCAAAAGCTTCCTGAGCTGTTTTCCTATTGCTGTATGAACAGTTTTGAACACAACCTTGTTCTAATCACTTTTCCTGCACAGAATTCATCTGCAAATACTCGTTATGATAAGTGTGACCCAAATACGAATCTAATCTGACCTGGAATAAAATCCTATCTCTTTGTTTTGGCGAACAAAGTCTTTGTTGTGACTCTGTTTCTGCCTCTGTCTCTCTGTCTCTCTCTCTGTCTCACACACACACACACACACACACACACACACACACACACACACACACACACACACACACACACCTATTCTCTCATTCTTAAAGAGGAAGACACATAAAGATTAAAGCTTGGGGGCATTCAAGGACAAGCTCTGTGCAATGTGAATAATTAAGGAATTACTGGGGGTTGTCATGGTGTTGCGGTGGGAGGGAGTGGGCACTCTTTAAAGTCCACCACTGGCAATCTGCGTCAGCAGAGCATGAAGCCAGAGCAGAAAAGAATAAACAAGCTGCCTGACATACACTAAGACAGTTTTCTCCATGTACATCAAATTTTGGAGCAGCTATGCTGAGGATAAAAAAGAGAAACCAGATGAAGCCAAGTTGGCGGTTGAGCTGGAGGGAGAGAAAGGTAGGGGTGAAGTGGTGTTTTTCTGCCCTGATGGTGGTCTTTGTAGCGCTCACTGACATTTGGTTTTCCTCTTCAGGCAAACAGGATGAGGGAAACTCAGGACTGTACCGTCTGCTGTGTTTAATCCTCACAATAATCTGTCTCATCCTTCTCATAGTGGTTTTTGTCCTCGGTGTGAAACGTGAGTACGCACCTCCATGCATTAGTGGAACAAAAGCTCTCATCTGAGTACGATTTAGATCTTAGGCAGGTTATTTGATTTTTACAGACAGTGAATACCCAAAATGCTTTAGGAAGCTATATTTTATTCCTCTGATCCATCTTTTCATTATAATAACAACAAATCTCTCATACAGACTGTTGCCAGCTGCAGCCTGAAGGTACTATTTTTACCCTTAGATCTCCTCCCACTGTGCTCTGTTTTGTAGTCCGAACTGGATCCACTGTTTGCCCAGGAAATGACAGATCTGAAGATCAACAAAGTCCTTCTCCAACATGCAGATTAGAGGACTGCCAGAGCCGTTTCCCAAAGATCCAGTTCAAGAGTAAGTGTGAAGGTGCTAAAATACAGAGCAAATAAACCTTCAGCAATCTAAGAAAAACATCTGATACTTTTTCTATTCTATTTCTTGAGATCATTTTTGCTTTAACAGAACCTTGTGTAAAATAACCTTGATCAGAAGTTCTTTTGTAGGTGTTTCATTGTTTCTCTCATTTTCTCTTCCTTACCATGACAACAAAAATGTGCTTGACAAATAAGCAAATGGGACAAGTGAAGAACATAACCTCAAATCTTGAATATTATCCATAGCAGAAAAAAAATTATCTAGGAGTCATTTAAAGTTGTTACTGTTATTCACCTCGTAATTTGGGAACAAATCTGTTAAAGATCTTTATTATTTGGGTGCTGGTTGTTTCACCTATAAACCATGTTGTACTTTTTCAGATTGCAGGATTGTGGGAGCCGTCTGCCATGGGAGATTCTGTAATTTTTTGGTCATTTTGAACCCACTTTGACAACTTAAGACTTAAAATAATTTTCTATAATCTACTCACAGCCTTTTGTAGAAAAATAATGTTATGTGGCTCCAGTTATATGGAGGACTGAAACTGACATAATAAAAAATAAAAGCAGAAATATATATATTTTGTTTTCCTTTTCCTTATACATGCATTTTTATCAAGAAACGTATATATTTTGTGTTGCCCTTTCCTTATACAAGCATTTGTTCTTTTTACATTTCCTCGTCTCCTCTTTTTACTTTACCGTATGCATTTATGCCTCATTATGCAAATGAGGAGGTGCTGCCTTCTTGGTCCAGCTCCTCTACTATTGGGAAGCTGCAAATAGCTCCAGTCTTTTTGCAGCTTCCCTTGACAACTCTGACACAGACTGTCTTTCCGCTCCCTCCATAACTACACTTCGGTTGCTAAACTGAAGCCAAAGGCACAGGCATGTACAATCGATCTGCACATGGATCCTGCTCCTTCCTGTTTGTTGACCAATAGTACTGTAAAGTAAAAAGATGAGACAAAGAACTTTCAAAAGAACAAACGCTTGTATAAGCAAAAGGCAAAACAAAATATATACATTTATTGACAAAAACGCATGTATAAGGAAAACGAAAAAGAAAATATGTACTTTTCTTGATGAAAACATGTGTAAGGAAAAGGAAAAAAAAATATATATATATATTTCTGCTTTTATTTTTAATTGTGTCAGTTTCAGTCCTCCATACAATTAATCCTACCAGGAAGTTTGTTCAGATTTATTTTTTTAAATTATAATTAGTCACATTTTAAAAGAGTAAACTGGCTCAAACTGGGATCAGAATCTGAGTAAGTGGAAATCTGTTGTAACATAAAGTCCTTGGAAAATACTAAACAAATATATCACCTCTCGAAAGGCTACACACCCCTTTTAAAATTCCATGTTTTTGAGACTTAACAAATTGAGACCACGATATATAATTTCCAGATTGGTTGTATAGGTTTGCACTCCCTTAAACCAACACTTTATTGAAACACATTTTGATTCAATTTCAGCATTCCAGCATGCCTTAAACCGACTTGGTAACAGTAGCCCTCTACAATGCCAAGGTTCTCCAAATTTATCAGATCTTAAGGACATCTCTTGTCCACAGCCCTCTTGAGTTAATCCTACAGATTTTCTGTGGAACTGGACAAACTCTTGTCTCTGTTTATACCATGCCAAAACTTTATTTCTCTTCCTGGGATGTCAGTCTTTGTTTGGACTCACTGGGATGATAAAACATTAAATCTGGTCAAAACTAACTGGTATTTGGAACTGCTCATAGTTTCACTCACCCTGACAAAAATCACAAACCAGAGTAAAAATGACCCCTCAGTATGGTGTTGCCACCACCATGTTTCATAATGGGCATGTGATTCTTTTTGGAAATGTCATGATGCTGTTTTTGAGTACATCACATGTTTTGACAGTGATATTTAAGTATTTCTATGATAACTTCTCTGTGTAATTTTTAAAAAAATATTTAATTACCAGTGGTTTCTTGGGTACAAAATGGTGTGTATACAAATATAAAATGAAGGTAGTTTTCAACACAACACCAAAATGTGAGTATTTAATGGGAGTAAGAATTGACCTGAAGCCACATTGCTTTTGTGGTAAGTTTTTCTTTATGTGTCAATTCCTTGTGTTTAGAAAAGCCTTTTTCATCTCAATTCATTTGGTTGTGGATTCACAAACAAAACTGAGTCTAATGAAAATGGTCAGATAGACTTAGAAAGCTGCCAAAGAGTGAAGGAAAATCTTTGAAAGAGCTTAAAAAGGCCAGGAAAACTTGCAAAGATCAACTGTTTTGCTATCATAAGAAAATCTGGTTCCTTGGTAGAAAGATAGTATGAAACAATAAAAAGCACAAAATTTTTTTACTTATCTACCCAAACATCTGTCTTAGTGAACCTTTGCAAATAGTTTTCTTTATCATATTCTTTGCGTTCGGCTTTAACTCACCTGATCTGTCTCATTTTTTAGAGCTTGCCTGCCAGCAGTGTGCCAGAGGCTGGCTCACCTTTGGCACATCCTGTTTCTTCCTGTCCACCACCAGACTGACATGGTTCGAGAGTCAGGAGAACTGCAGCTCCAGTGGAGGATCTCTGGCTGTTGTTACCAGCAAGAATGTTCAGGTTTGCACTGTGATGCTGGTTATTAACACTGTTAGCAGTTACTCTATAATCATCTGCACAGTGCATATTGTGCAAATCTGAGCCATGGTTTCTCCTTTTACTTCAGAATTTTCTGACAAGGAAAGGGAACCTGAAATATTGGATTGGACTGAGACAAGAAGACTCCACATGGAACTGGGTCAACAACAAAGAGCTGAAGCAGAGGTGATTCTAGAAAAAGAACTTACACCGATCATTTATTAAAAGAGGGTATTATGTATTTCACAGACACATAGTGCCATTTTATAGCACAATCAAGTAACTGTTACTTTAAGTTGTTATGAAAATGCTGTATATATAAAAAATAACTTAAAAGAAATTTGACTTTAGAATTTGACACCTTGAAATAGGACTCTGTCTCTTTAAGAAGCGCCTGCTTTTTCCGACACTCCAACCTCAACACATCATCACAACAATGCTCCTCTATGATGCCAATACAACCGTTCTTAGGAGCCTTGAACTGACAAGTAGGTTGTGTCATAAATCAGAAGATGTGCTTGCTAATTGCTGTTGTCGCTAATCTGGTGGTGTTGAGTGGGGAAAGTGCGGGGGAGGGGTATGGGGAAGGGGTGCCCTGTGGGGCGTAAGCTCAGCTTGGAGACTGCAACTCCAAGTAGGAACTTTGGGAAACAGGAGGTACATTGTGTGAGCAGGCATTTTAGGCACTCCGAATGGTTGCCACGAGAGATTCAAGGATTTCTTAAACATGCATAAATGATTCAAAATTACATTTTTTGATGAGGGGATAACAGTATAACATGATATAAAGCTGACTTTTACATAATACCCTCCCTTTAAACAACTAACAGCTAAATATTGATCAGTTCTGTAATTTTATTACATCATTTCTGCTCAGTTCTTTATGATTTCTGTTTTGTTTTGCCTGGAAAAGAGAATTGTGAATCAGATTAATTCAGGTAATAAATATTTGACCAGTTGCGGTACTCCTAGGCTGTGTATAGAGAAATTAACTTTCAGCACCAACTGGTCAGTTATTCATTAGGTTTGGAAAAATGGTTAAACAAGACCGTGACATCATACCAAATCATCTCTGTCCTGAGGAAGTATCGAAATGCAAATTTTACATCCTTCATCCCAATTACAAAATGCTGCTGGTCTTCTGTTAAGAAGACTTAGAAAACAGGAACATATAACTCCAGTTCTACTTTCACTCAACTGGCTTCCTGTTAGTTACAGAATTGATTTTTTTAAATTTTGCTACTGGTTTTAATGGGTCTTAATGGCCATCCTCCATCACATTTAAAGAATCTTCTACAGCCATACCTCCACAAGAATACAAAAGTTAAACAACTGGTTGCTCTTCAATGTTCTGAGGTCCAATTAGAAATATAAAGATGATTACACCTTCACTGTTGCAGCCCAAAAATTGCAAAATAACCAACCGATCCATATAAGAGCTTCTCATAATCTTGAGACCTCACCTCACCTCACCTCAGTCTGTTTTTTACGTCCTCTTTAAAAAGAGCCACAGCACAAGAGAATATTTCACTTTCCTAAGAATAATCCTAACACTCTGTATATTTAGTTCAGTCGTTAACATTTATTTTCTCTATGTTTGCAGTTATTGGACGGATGCTGTACAGAATGGAGACTGCGCCTATCTCAACAGTGAAGGCCCAGTTGAGAAGAACTGGGACAGAGCTTCCTGTCAGGCCTCCACCTACTTCATCTGTCAGCTGCAGTTCTAATGGAAACTGTTTCATCAATAATCACCTCTTCAGCAACACAACAAACAGCCTGTTTCCACGCCACACTCCAATTACATCAAAGCTTCTTAGATAAAGTAGATATATAATTTGAACTTTGAAGATTTACTACTGCATTGTGTAGTATGGTTTGTACCTCTGTAGTTTGGCTTTTATCAGCTTTAGTCAAGATTCTTCGGTATTTTAAGCCGTATGATACATTTCCTGCTGACTCACAAATAAAGACCAGTAAGTTTGTTTTAACACGGTTTTATTGTCATATAAAATTGTTCATCCCCCTTTTTGACAAGTGGAATGCTTCATTATTATTCTCACTCTGTATATATTTCTGCTACATAAATGCACACACACACACACACACACACACACACATATATATATATATATATATATATATATATATATATATATATATATATATATATATATATATATATATATATATATAATCATTTATTTATTATATTATATATATATTTCTATAAAAATAACATGCTTCTCTATAGCATAATACTGGAGGAATAATTGCACAGTTCACTAGAAAGAAAAACATAAAACAGATACATCTTCAAGTCAGTGATATGTAGTTGCTTCAAAAAGTTTAGATTATGATCAGGTCGAGTCTCATTTTAAACGTATCTGATGTCCTGGATCTCCCCTGGTTCCTCCTGCTCCATCTCCAAACCTAAAGCGCTGTGACGAATCATCTCCCACCCCACCTGTGCCTTCGTTTTGTTATCTTTGTTTTTGGTTCGGAGCACTGGTGTTTCCTTTATTGATTCTGACTTTTCAAGTCCCTCCTTTTCGTCCAGGCTAGAGAATACCTTGACGTAGCGTCGCATCTTTTGCATCAAGGGGTCGTTTCTGTCTTCAACCCTGCAGAGGAGAAACTTTAGTAAATCATAGTCCACAAACTTTTCTGCAACATGAATGACATTCAAATTCAAAATACACTCTGCATTGGAAGTCACATTTCAGTGTAGCCAAGTAAAATCATAAAGTAAATGTAGTGCTGATCATTTTCATCCCCTTTGCTAGTTTGTATCTTTATGACTTTGTGAAAATCTGCTTGGTTTCCCTAGATAGAAATCATTTTAATCATTACAGTTTGAAGAAATTAACTTGACTACGTTGTTTGATAACCAACATCAGTTTGGAAAGATTGTACTTGACTTGGAAACTGTCTTTATGACTGGATTGACTAACTGCCTGTAGCAGCTCGCTTTTATGCCAACAGGAACAACTATAAAACAGTTTCTGCTAACAAATTGTTTGTTAGACTCTCTGCTTGTCAAAGTTCTCTACTTGTACTTTACTGTTAAGTTGCTGTATAGTTTAGCCCCCATAGAGGGGAGCAGCAGCCTTGAAAGCTTCTCCCACTTGTTACTGATTACCCAGAGATCCTTTTAGTTTTAGTTCTACTAGTTTGAATTTTCTAAAATGAAAAGAAAATGAAAATAAAAACAGAATAGAGTAATTAAACAGAATATTAAAATAAGCAACTTTTGAAATGAACCTTTACATTAAGTTACAATATGAGACTTTGGCAGTTAAAATACTTTAGGACAACGACACAGACTGGTAAATTATAAAAGTTGAACATTTTTACAGTAATGCTTTAGTTGATCCTTAGTTTTATCTTTTCAGTACATGTTTTTTCAGAAAGTCAAACATGTAAGTAACAAATAAAGCATTTAAGATTCTTTTCATCCCACCGGAAGGTTGTCTTATCTCCCAGAGAATGTGGTTTGGGAGAGGCTTGTTAAAAGAAAACAAGGCCTTATCTACAAAATTTGCTTCTATAAAAAGTTCAGCATAAATACAGTGACTTATCCATTCCCTGTTGCTTTTAGAGATCCAAAGCAATGAACCAAAAAAGTGATGTTAAACATCTGGAATACATCTTTAAAAATCAAATGCAGTGAAACATACAATATATTTAATGACTTCAAGCAAGTGTAATCATTTCCACTGGTTTGATTTTAATGCAGCACTGACCGAGGACACAGAGCTCACACATGATTAAGGCTTTTCACTCTTAATGGATATAAAAACATTCAAAATTTTCAGAACTTTATTCACATTATTCATTATCAGTTAATTCCCTCTTTTTGCTCTTTTCTTTTTTTAATTACAATTTATTGTGGTGCAAAAGTATTCATGCCCTTCCAGCTTTTCCACACGTTATCTGTCGTAAGCCAACATTAGTATTTTACATCGGGTTTAAAGGGACAAAACCAAGTGAAACTCCACAATTGTGAGATGGATAGAAAATGCTACATGGTTTTGAAAATTTTTACAAATATAGATCTAAAAATTGTGGACTAAATTTAAATTCAGCTCCCCTGAGTCGATCCTTATCAAACCTTTTATCTCTGCAGTAACAGGTACAATTCTTTCAAGGCAATTCTCTGCCAGCTTTGAACGTTTAGAGGCTGATGTTTTTGCTATTTGTCCTTTAAAAGCATCTCAAACTCAGTCAGAGTGAATGGAAAGCACATGTGAACTGCAATTTTCCAGGTTTAGCAGCTGATTCTTGGGTTGTTGGATGCTTTAATCTACACCATTCATTGGACCTCTGGATGTATGTTTAGGGTTGTTAACCTGCTGGAGGGTAAACATCCACTGATTTTTAAATCTTTTGCAGCTTCTAACAACTTTTCATCTGGAAATGCCCCGTATTGAGCTTCATCCATTTTCATAAGAACTCTGACCAGTTTTGCTGTCCTGTCAGAAGAAAAGCATCTATGCAACATGATGCAGCCACCACCATATTTCACTGTGGGGACAGTGTATTCAGGAGGATGTTCTGTGTTTGTTTTCCACCACATGGTGTTTTTAGGCCCAAAAGTTACATTTTTGTGTCATCTGATCAAATATTGCAAATTTTCCAAGTCTCCTAAATGGCTTGTAGCAACATTGATCTTCTTTATGCAACTTTACCACACCTCTTACAGCACAGCCTAAAAGTGAAAAACTTTTTATTTTGAGCAGAATAGCCCTGGTTTGTAGATTTTCTTTTTTCAGTGGATTGTCTTTACTGGCTTTTGTTAACACTATTTGCCTGCACAATCTCTCTTTGAGATCTGAACTGCTCCTGGCCTGGCAACATTCTCTTACCTGAGATACCAGCGCTCCTTAAGACCATAGCTGAGCCCACACACGCCGAGCCGAGGCCACAAACATCGAGGAAGCCTCCTCTCCAGCATCAGAGTTGTGGCGACAACCTGAACAACAAATATCACAGTTGTACTCATGACACAGCAGTGTTGAATCCATGCTGATAGGATGATGACGTGCATGCATGCAACAGCTACCTGAGTCCTCCAGAGCTCGTCTCTCTCTTGGGCCACCCTCCAGTGTGTGTCACTCATCATGGCAATCAGCAGGTTGAGCAGCAGGATGTAGGAGACCACAGAGAAACTGACGTGCAGCACATGGACGATGGGGGGTGTTATGAAGGTGTGATCCACAGGCAGGTCAATCAGACCCACGCTGAGCTCAAACAGGGAGAAAAGGGTGATGGGAAAGGAGGTGTATGCAGGAAGGGAACCTGGCTCTTGGGTCATGTACACCATCCAAAGGGCTAAGAGGAAGGTTATAGAAACCAGTGAGTGAAAAAACAATTAAATTTAAAAAATGTCAAATTACCAAGAATAAATACTTACAGGTGGAAAAACCGATGAGCACAATGAAACTCAGCCACATAAACTTTGTCAGGTCTCCAAATATAATCTAAGGGGAAATGAAAGAAAAAAGCGAAAAAAGGGTTTCTTTTGGCTAAATCACATTGCCACATCGTATTGTACCATTAATAACTGTTATATGTTGTGTAATGCAAAATAAGCACAGAACTTTGACGTTTCTTCTCACCTTCTGTATCATGATGACGTACGGGCCGAGCATTTCAAACCCGCGAGCGAAGAACATGACGTTGCACCAGCCAAGAACCAGACACAGTGCCATCACCTCGGCCTCCCCCTGCACCTCGCAAGCTCTGAACACACACAGCAGCACCACCAAGGACGCGTAGCTTATTCTGGGTGAAACATCAAAAACAACAGCAGAAACATTAGACAACATGTCTGTGAATTTTGCTTTTGTGTCACTGTTGTAAAAGTGTTTCTTATTACAGTATGACATGGAAGGGTCCTCCCAGCGCTGTCTGACCAAAGTAACGCTTTGCTCCGACTCTCAGTATATCAGGAATCTGTTGGTAAAATGACATGGAGGAGGATATTTTAGCACACACAACTGTTGCATAAAGGTATAAAGATAGAGCGTGAGTCATGTGCTGACCTCCAGCACCAGGATGAGTACAGCTCCCAGAACGCTGATGACCTCTCCAGCCAGCCGCAGACTGTCCCCATAAGTCACATAACTCTCCTGAAGCAGGTACAGGAAAATACAATGAACATCAGCACTCAGCTTGATGTTTACATGCATGTGGTGGAAAAAACTGAGAACTTGGTCGACTGTGAATAGTTTAAAGTTCAGTAAGTGAAAAAAGGGGAACATTATCGGAAATGATGCCTTCATACCAGTTCATCTACATCTTGATCTGAGTCAATTTCATAGGCCATTAGTTTGTCTATAGATCTTTAAAGGAACAGCAAAGCAAATACATGTGTATCACCATAAATGGGAGTATCACTGAACAGTTAATTAACACCAGTAAATAAATTCAAAAATTAAAACTATATTGCATAAATTCATTAAAAACATAGTTAAGCATTTATTAAGGGGTTTTTTTTTTGTTGTTTTTTTTTTGTTAATTTGGATGACTGAAGATGGGAGTTTAACATCAGATCAATACAAATTATAAATTGAAAAATAAAAGTCCTCCTTTTCATTTTGTTGTATGTGAATTTTAAAGGGTTGTGGGGCTATTGTTCTTTTTAACAAAATTATTTTTATTGTCGGATTTTGGTTGCCCAGAGAATAAATGTAATCTAATTAAATGATGGGTTTCAGATTAGGAAATTATTCTTTCATATAAGAGACTTAATCATAATAATTTAACTAAAACATAGAAAGTAAAGCCATATAATATTTCACATTATTTATTTCAGATTTTAATTGTCAATCTGAGTCCGAAAGCAAAATCTGTGTTTCTATGAATCTCTGATAAATACAAAAGAGATACCTTTTTATAACAGATTATATGATAATAAAGTTAAAACTACTCAAGTAAGTTTCAAACATTTTTAACTGCACTGTTGAGGTTTGATTATGGTCAAAAACACATTTAGTTGTATATGGTAAAACTAAACCACAAATTTATGCTATAAATTCATGATGCAACCTACATTGAGCGTCTTTTGCACCCTGATGGTTTTGTCCAGGTCTTCCTCTGTGTAGTTCCTCTCAGCATCCTTTAGAGGGCGGAAGACACAGCACAGGGTGAAGGTGACTATGTACAGGAGGTACAGGAACAGAAGCAATCTAATGTAGGAGAGATGGAGAAAAAAAACACTGCTTATAACAAGGTGTATCTATTTACATTTTATGTTGTACTCCACACAAATATGAAACTACCTGAGATAATGTTTCCCATACAGGTTCCATTTCAGACTGACCAGCTGCCTAACAGGAGTCACCTCCAGAATCCCCCTCGCCTTTAACAAACAAAACAAAAATGTTATTTTTTTCCCACATAATCTTCATACTAAATCCTAAAATGTATTTGATCTCTACCTCTCTTTTCTGGCTGCTCACTATAACTTCCAGCACTGACATGTTGTCAGCCCATGAGTCGATTTCAGTCAGGTCATACAGGTGGGAGCTCAAGGGGCCCAGGCTCCACTGGACAACACGCCTTTTATTAACCAGGTGCTGAAACACCTGAGAGAAACACGGAGAGTCACAGTATGCAGGACCTGATTAGTGAAATGATCTGCCCCACCTTTCTTCTCCTCCTGCCAGCCTGCTCTACACTCACCACGATGTTTCCCTCCTTGGCAGCCAGCTTGAAAGGTGTGAGGCCTCTGTTGTTGGGCACCATGTCAAGGGGCACCGACTGGTCGAGCTCGACATCACGGGCCAATATCAGGTCAATGGCCTGGCAAGCCGTGGTCTTATTAGGCTGCAGAACTAAAATGTGAAGCAGTGTGTTTCCTAGAAGATGAGATCCATGTAGATAAAAGGCAAATAAAATAAAATAAACACATATTAAACACTGACTCTTGTTAGGATTGGTGCTACTTCTGTAAGATAAACAGCCAGACCAGACTAAAGATTTCACAATTTTTTTTATGAATAAGGTGCTTTTATTGTAAGACTTTCCCACATATTATTCTGCTCATATCTTTTTATTAACCCGATCTTCTTTAATTTAATTTTTTTTTTTAATTTTATATATAAGTGAGCTCAAGTAATATGCAACATTATAGCCCCGGTTGGAGGTTTGAACTTTTCATATTACCCTGAACCTTCAGGGTGAAGCTTTGTAGAGAGTGAAGGTTAAGCATTTCTATCTGAAGGAATATTAAAATTATAATTTCATTCATCCTGCTTTAAACAAGGTGCTCTACTTCAGCAGCTGTGTTAGTATATGTGTACATGCTTTTTTCAGTAACATGGCATTGGGTTAACTTCTTAAACACTGGTAATTGAAAATATTTCCTCTGAGTTTGGAGGGATTTTAATTTGTTTCAGATTGTAAATGCTGTGAAACAAATCAGAAGTTATTGCGGTAGAAAGCCAGGTTGTAATGTCAACTGGAGCTCCCATTCGTCTCTCCTCCCCAAGAAACGTGAATAAATGTGGAAGCAAAGGGAGACTGAGGGTTCAGGATAATTATAATCTGGAGGATGAAGGTTCAGGGTGGTGTAGAAAAATACCTTATAAGTTAAGAGAGTTTATTTATCAAATTACTTAAAAAAAAGATTTTCCAATTCTTGAATCGGGATTTCAAACCTAGATAGTCTTGGATCCTGGTGCTGGCCCCAGCATCGATAAGCATGGTGATGATGTCCTCATTACCGGCACAAGCAGCAAAAGACAGGATGTGCTCACCTATAGAGCAAATACAGATGCTTGAAAAATACACCAGATGCTTTTTTTTTTTTTTTTTTTTTTTTTTTTTTTTTTTTTTTTTTTTTTTTATCACATTGCAAAACAACACAGCAGTTTATTTGCAATACCAAAAACAAATCTGTATCCCTGGTATGTTGTTATTGTGAGATTGTGTTGACTTACCACAGTACAAAAGTCCTCCTATCCTCTTCCTGAAATACAGACCAGTGACTCGAGGGTTGATGACATCTCCTCCACGGCTGATCAGATGATGAACCAGGTTGAGGTTCTGATTCACTACAGCAATGTGGAGCGGGGTGATTCCTGAGGCAGAAATAAACAAATATGGAAATCTTAACAGAAGGACTGGCAGCATGTTAGATTCTAAAGGTTTATTTATCTAGTGTGCCTTTATTTTTAAAGTGAGAAATTAAATAAATCACTTTTTTTCCCAGAATGAATGATTACTGACTCAAAAGACAATTTTTTTTTTTTTTTTACTATCAATAAACAATCAACTGAATTCAACAGTACAGTGTTATAAACTGGATTAAATTGGGCTCCATGTAATTGGATCTGAATCTGACTAAATTATTAAATTGGACCTGAATGAAATGGATTGAACTGAAAAGAATTTGAACCAAACTTTATTTTCTATAGTTTATTGGATACAAACTGCATCTGTCTGCTTGTAACGTGCCATGAGATGACATATGTTGTGAACTGCTAGAAACCTTGCCTCAATTTTTCTTTTCTGCTTTTTGAGATAATCTCACGTTTTGACTTAGGTTATGTGAACCAATATAAAGAACAAGGAATGTTACACACATGTCAATTATAGTTTTTGAACAAAGAAAGCAAAGTTTGCTCCACAAGGTTGTGCGTCCACTGTAATTTTACTGTTGAAGTGAGGAGACTATTCATGGCGGATTTCCCCGTCTCAAGTTACATACCAAAGTTACAGTGTCAAAACCCCTAAAATATTCGATCCTACCATTTCCACTGTTTGGAGTCATCCTATTGAGATGCCAGAGAAAGTGCTGGAGTAATAAAAGTTTTCCCAGGTTGCCCAGCACTACCCCACCCCCCACTCTTATAAGTTAAGTCTGTTTTAAGACTAAAGATGACCAGCATTAAACACCATCTCTGTTAAGCACCTGACTGCAGGTTCGCTACTCAAGCAAATAATAAGTAATCAGTTAATATAAGCTGGTCATACTTGTGCTGTGCTATAAAGAGCAGAAAAACACAAAGGTATAATTTTCTGGTCAATAAGCAGCTGACAAGATGCTACTACATTCAAATTAGTAATATAATTAAATGTTATAGATATTAATATGATGGATAGACAATAGTTTTTTTTCTTCTAAATTTTTGTGTAAATACTGAGAAGCAGTGATGCTTTTACCTAAGGCAATCACACTGTGACCAATGCCTGAAGGAGACTTTAGGCATTTTTAACTTGCAACTGGAAACTGATTATTTACTCTGTTCTTTAAAAAAAATTGAAGCTCTTATTTGATATTACCAGCTAAATCGCAATACTGTGAGCAAATCAACCCATTTCTGAGAAGCCAGAAAGTTTTGGTGGGTTTAAAGCATGTTAGAAATTCCTCCTTTCCAGTAGAAACACCAGTGGAACTCATTTTTACCGCTGGTGAAAGTAAAGCTTTGAACTAAAATGTCTAAAATGACTCGCTGCCAATCTGAGAATCAATGGTCTTGTTATCATGGACAGCTGAAACCACCCAGTGAGCCCAGCTGATGAAACATTAGGTTTTATTGTTTACCGTTCTCGTCTAGTAGAGGAAAAGGCTGTAAAGACTAAGTTTTGAATGATTTATTGTTCATTTAGACTCAAACTTTTTTTTGTCTAAAGATTTGATGAAGTCTAGTTTAACATGTTTGTTACTTAGAAGTAGAATCAAATTTTTTTTAATCTTAGATTCTGTCTGCTGTTCACTTACTTTTTCCTCTTTATGTTCCATTTTTTAGTTGCATTTATCTCATTTAGCAGTAAGATTTTGACATTTTAATATTTGTGCAAATACATCTCTCTTTAAGTTTAAATGTGTTAATGCTGTTGAACCTTGAAAAATCTCAGAGGTCATGGGCTCATTGATGAGGTCAGGAGCTCCGTCCATCAGAGCCACGGCAGCGTCCAGATTATCGTTCATCACAGCGACATGAAGAGCCGTCTCTCCGAGGGATCCTGAGTGATAATAATTATTTAAATGTTAACTCTGACAGTTGACTCACAGCAGCGATAAAACTGTACAAAAAGGTTTCTTTTTCACAAGTATTATTCCTACCTCTTTCAAATATGTTGGTGGAAGCGCAGCTCAGTAGCTTCTTTATGCAGCCAACACTGTTGTTTTTGGCCGCGTAGAAGAGAGGAATATCATTTATGCTGCAAAACAACAAGAAAGGGACAAAACATAAACTTTTAATGTATTGTGCAAAACTTTCAGTCTAACTTCTGATGAAAAACAGTTGTAGTGGCTTCAGGTATGATAATACTTTTTTGTGTAGTAGAGAAATGTTTCATCCAGCATTTCATTCCATCCTTTTTTGTTCTGAAGGCGAAACCTCAGGTGGGTCCACCAGTGATTGAGCTCGCTGGGAGCAGATCGAGCTAGAGACGGAGACATTCACTCCTGATGTTCAACTGGAAGAGTGATATTGAAGGGTTTTAATTATTTATAAGTAAAAATAACTGATGTAGGTCTATATTTGCAATAAATTTTATCAATCTGTGAATAATTTTGAAGGCAAAACCAAGTTTTTCAGAATTTGAAAGTGAAAGTCCATCTTACCCTCAAAGAACAAAGCCCTGTTTCTCTTCTTTTATAACTCCTCAGTCATAACCCTTAAAATTTGGGCTTAGCAGCTTGGAAATGTCCCTGAGTAGAAGTGAATCCCTGTGGCTTTGCAATTATATATGACCCCAGCAAGGAAGGGGAGGAGACATGTGGTGGGACTGGGAATGAATGGGCGGAGAGCAGACAGGTGAAGCAGGGACAGTAAGGTGGTAATGAGCAGGTAGACTTTACCTGCTGGTTAATACCACAGAGAAAGTTGTGTTTGAAGCTTTGGCCCACTTATTGACCTGGAATGTCTTCATCATGCTGATTTGCAATTACCAGTCAAGTTCAATCACTTTGAGAGGATGCTACTCCCAATCCCTGACATCCCAGTGGCTCTAAAGTGTGCATTCCCCTGTCAAGATGGGATTTTTTTTGTTGTTGTTTGGTTTTGTGTTGTTTTTGTAATGCAAACATTTAAGAAAAAGAATTATTTAAAAAATTTTCCACATATTTGATATATATTTGCTTCAATAAGCTGAAAACAAATTTATTTGTTTGAGGGGATGCCATAAAAACATAAAAAACACATCCAATAACTTTGTAGCAGAAGTTTGCACCCACTTAAACCAATGCTTTTTTGAAGTATCCTCAAAAAATTTTCAGCAGTCAGTCTTTTACACCTCCCATTACATATACTGAAGTGGATTAACCTTGAATATTTATAATGGAGTTGTTTTAACTGGATTTTCTTGACTTTTCCTCATTTGCTTTCTTCATCTTAAGTCACCGTTTACAGGGAGGTTACAAAAGATCATAAGGAGGTCATCGTTCAAAGATATCAGTCAGACTAAAGATGCAAAGGTTCCACAACCTAATTTTCATGAGACAATGATTTTTATGTAACCAGTACTTGAGTAAAATGTGAGACAATAGTGAAATCAATAAAATTGGATGTTTTCTCCAAAATTATTGAAAAGACAAGACTGAAACTCCTCAGGGAAGCTGCCAAGAGATGCTACAGGAGGAAAACACCCCTGGCTAAAACCTCAAAACAGCTTATGGGTGAATGTGTCGTATTCTGATAAAACTAAGCTTAAGGTTTTGAGCAATGATCTGAAGAGTACATTTGGCAAAGAACCAACATTAAGCATCACCAAAAGAGCACCATGCCTTCTGTGAAATATGGTGGAGTCAGTATCATATTCTGAGGTTGCTTTTCTTGAGATGCAGCAGTTTTGTTGTTGTTTGGTTGATCAGGGTATATTAATTTATGAACAGTTCCAAATATCAGTCTGCTTTGATCCAAAACTTTGAGGGTTTTGTTAGAAACTTAAAGGTGAAAAGGTAATGTACATTTCAGCATTACAGTGAGTCCAAGCTTATATCTAAAACTGCATAGAAATGATTTGATGAAAGGAAAATAAAGTTTGGGAACGGCTGACCCAGAGTCCAGAACTGAAGCCGAAAAAGATCTGTGGGATCACCTGATGAGGGCTCTGGACTAGAAAGGTCTTCATGGTCTGATAGATTTTGACAACCTTTGCAAGGAGGAATGGGCTAATATTGCCACGGTATGCTGACAGACTCTAATAAAAGAAGACTGAATAAAGTATGAGTCTAAAGGTGTGCACACCGATGCAACCTTGCAGAGTCTTTCAAACAGATTTGTTTAACTTTTGAGTTGAAGGTTGTACAGGATATATGTCAGATTACATTTGGAGATGATTTATTTTGATCTTATTTTTTTACATCACAAAAACCTAACAGGAGCTTGTAGACTATTTAGAGCCCATCACTAAGCTGGTCTGCATTCCTCTTAACTATCAACAAAACCTGCATGGCCACTATGAAAATTCTGCAGCTTCATGACAATCCTCATATAATGGTCATTGCTTCAGGTGAACTGTAAGGAAAACCTGTTTGGAAACTGCTTGAATGCAGGATTGTAATTTGAACCTCACATCAAGACATGCTTGTCCAAGCTGCAGGATTTTTAAAAAATTGCTCTAAAGTTTGGAGAAATTGCTGGGGAAAGAAAGAAGACGATGAGTGATTTTTCTGCGTGTTGCTGCCTGTTCCAGCAAACACTTAGCAACTGGCTCCATTCACAGTGATTTAACACGTTAGGCACCATTCATGTGTCAACAGGAATGATCACAAAAACTGTAATTGCTACAGTTCAAAGACCATAATGATCATTTAGAGGAAAGCAGCGTCATCTCAAATAAGGCTGTGTCACTTTCCTCACAGAGCATAAAAACAAAACAAAGAGTTTCATTTGTAAAAAGAAATCGACCTTTTATTCAACAGATTTTATTCTAGCACAGCTACATTGTACATAAACTACTGATTCAGTAGACTTATACAACAATCTGGTTACCCAGGTTGTAGTGTAAGAGTATTTTCCTGTATCGTTTATAGCTCATGATTCAGGAGAAGGGGTTAGCCACAGGATAAACAGGGTTTAGGCAGACACTATAGGAGGCCCGGTGATGACTGCACATGTGGCCATCATTTCATATTGTGAAGATAATAGCTGTTTACCAGACAGGGAGCACCGATTTTTAAGCACTGTCATAAAGACCGGTGGCGTCCACGCTGTTAATGTCTTTATAGGGAAACAATAACACCATAAAAAACATGACTTTGTGGTTTTCATCCAAGTGTTTCAGGACCCATGTAATAGCACTGTGTTAATTTAAGTCGGCCGCCGCCGAAAACATTCATTACATGTGTAGCTATGACATTTGGGACAGTTGGCACTCATTCTTCTCAAATCCTATAGTGTTAAATGATTATTATATAAGGGGCACAGCAAGGAAATATAATTAATAAAAAAACAAACCAATTTAAGTTTTAAACATTAATTGTTTCTTATGTTTATTTTTAGATTTAAACATCGTTAAATCATAATGAAAATATGAGTCTTTCTCCTGATGACACTGTTTGGTCAGGTGGAAAATTCCACATCCTCTGAGTGTCCCTCTGAACGTCTTCTAACATACTAGGACATGTACATATTTAATATAAATTTTAAGATGATTGTGAAATTCAAGTAATATATATAAACATCAGAAAATACTATTTGAAAATATAAAATATGATAAAAGATTCTATTTCTGGTGAGGAATAAAGTAAGACATCCCCACATGTATTCCTATCTAAAATGGCTAAAATTATGTACTTTATATCAGGGGAACATGGTTAGAACATGTTAATCTGCATTCCTAAGGAAATGACTGTTGAAGTAAGAGTGAACAGCATGGCAAGATCTTAAGAGCTTTGTGAAGCCCTATGAAAAAAGACTTTTACAGTTTATGAGTGCGGTAAGGGATTTGAAGAATGAAAAGATTCTCCAAGTTCAGCCATCCATTCATCCATTGTCTTCTGTTTAATCTAGGGTTGAGTCAAGGAGGCAGCAGCCAAAGCAGAGTGGCCCAGACTTCCCACATTCTCGGCCAGCTCCTCCAGCTGGTCCCTTGTGCATGTCCTGGGTATTCCTCCTGGTCTTCTCCAGGTGGTACAAGCCTGGGACACCTCACCAGGGAGGCATCCAGACCAGATGCCCGAGCCACCTCAGCTGGCTCCTCTCAATGCGGAGAAGCTGTGGCTCTACTCTGAGCCCCTCCTGGATGACCAAACTTCTCACCATATCTCTAAGGCAGAGTCCAGGCATCCAAAAACTCCTAAAATGTCATTATGGGACCTATAGCAGGCTCAACTAAACCCTCGAGAAACAGAAATGGAAGGTACTATGTCAAGCCAGAGCCTGGATCTTGAATGCTATACATTCAACAACCCTCTCATCTGACAGAGAAGAATGAGGCAAACTCTCCTCAGACAGAAGTCAGAGACTGGTGGATGGTTACAGGAAGCATCACACAGAAGTTATTTCTGCCAAAATCTGTTGATATGATGAAGCTGGAAATCAAACCACTGAAGTGCAGATGAAGTGGAAAACATTCCTCCATCACCTTTTTAATAAAAGCTGATTTCTAGACTTATTAATGTAAAGAAACTGAGAACAATTTTGTATTTCTACCAAAGGTGCCTTAAAACTGCTTTGCAGGAAGACATGTTCTCACTTTTAAATGCTCTTCAGTAAAAGTCAGACCCATACCAAGATTTGTTTTTTAAAATGTTTACACAAATGTACAGTAAATTTTCACTGAATATTCTATTTTGTGTTATCAGTGCATCACAAATGTGTTTCAGGTAAAGTTTAATGGATAAACAGTGAGCTGTTTAAAGATTTTATTCTCAAACATAAACATTTTATTTTCTATCAGTGTAAAATCACAGTCTGAAACATTTGTTGAAAAATTATGATGAAATCAAAAAGTATCTACAAACGTATCAGATTATATCATAACCAGGTGCTAAAGTAAGTTTCATGGCTTGGGTTGTACACACACGAGTCACCAATTGCCCTACAGTCGGATGTGTCATGAAAACAGGACATGAGGGAGAAGTAATATGATGTGTATATGAGCTTGGTATCATTTTAGATCTGCTCTGCTATCAGCAGCAGGGGGATATGAGGGATACCAATGTCAGTATTTGGACTGGTGCTGATCCCAACAGATCCTGAGCTGTGATTCTGCTAAAAACTGCTGATCTGTAGAACAAAAGGAACAACAAGTTCCCTCTGTAACACTGTGAAGGTGATATCACAAGGTGAATGTGCTGTTAAAAAAGATTAATTTCTTTCAAAGCTAGTTATATTCAGGACATGTTAAAATGAAAAGCATAAAACAATTTGCCTATTATTTAAACCTAGGATTTTGTGGGAAACTGTTCAAAGACACCATATTAAATGTTTCAAAAGGTTTTCATGAACTTAATCTGAGACAGGCTCAATTAAAAATTGTTTGAATAACACAGAACTGTCTCCAGAATGTGAAATGGGGAAGTTTAAAAAGAAAAGTAAACCCTAAAACCCTGACTATGTACAAAAAACATAACATTTGAATGAGTTGTAGTTTCCTTTTGCAATGAATGCACATTCTTTGACATTGACATTCTGACTATTGACAATAATTTATTCTGCTAACTAAAGAGGTTGTTGTTGCTAGAACTACTGCCTTGCAGCAAGGAGGTCTTGAGTTTGAATCCCGGCCTGGGGTCAGTCTTCAAAAAGTTTACATATTCACGTCAGGTACTCCGGCTTCCTCCCACAGTCTAAAAACATGACTGCTGGGTTGATTCATTTTTTAAAAATTCCCATTAGAAGTGAGTATGTGCATGTATAGTTGTTTGTCTTTGTGTTACCTTGCGAAGGACAGGCAATTTGTCCAGGTTGTACCCTGTCTTTTCCGCTGTGACAGAAAAATTTTAAAACATTACCAAGTAATTTCCATTAATAGAGATGACCTGAAAGGAAAGAAAAAGCGATGCCGTTTTTAAATAAAATCATATTTATTTTACAAATTTGCACAATTACAGAATAGTGGTGAACCCTTATACAAATAAACAGCTAGAAGCGTGTGTAGCCTGACACACTCACCTCTAACGCACCTGCATACACACACCCACTCACACACACAAAATCATGTTACAGCAAGAATCCTGGTGGACACAACAGCTCGGTCTCCCGTATAACACACACACACAGACACACATGCTTCTGTCAAACTGCCACAAAGCATCTTGCTCCCTCCAGGTGTAAATCAGATCAGATTTTCTCCGTCTTTCCCATTTCTCACATTCACCATGCTCCAGTGACTTGATGTCTTTACTCAGGCAATCGAATGAAACAGAGGTGAAGTGTGAAATGTATACATACGGTGCTGCTGGCTTCTGTTTCTGTCACAGTTCCAGTGAAATTTTAGTGTGGGAGCTCTGCTGTCACCAAGGAGCTCTGTGGTGAGAGTGGACCGTAAGAAAGGAGCTGCTTTTAGACCCTGGATATGCCTTTTTAAGGGACACAACATGGCTTAGAGTGTTCATATAAAAACATTTTGATTGAAGTTTCTGAGTGATTGACTTTGGACTGGTGGTTTATCGCACTTTTGCTTGAACACTAAGCAAACTTTATTTTTTTTCTAAAAGCAAACAGTGGGATTTCATTCAGCCACTGTAACCTGCTAGGTAGTTTGGTTGTTTTAGTAGAAAGGAAGTGATACAGCTTTACAAATAAAAAAAAATAACAAAAGCTTTGATTGTCTTCACGCAATTCTTTGTGAGAAAAGATCTCATTGAGTTTTTTTTTTTTTTTTTTTTTTTTAAGAAAAATGTTTTTCTTGTTGTACTTCATTTGGACGGGATGAAATGGGATAGACTCATTGGAGATGAGGTGGAGTGAGAAAGGGCAAAGAATGATGAAGAAAAGACTAGTGAAAATCATTAAAAAAAAACTTTAAAGTCCTCCTCTTCAGAAATTTTCCAAACCTCAGTTTGACCTGGGCTTCATCTCCCATGATGCACCTTTCTTCTGTTACTCAGTGGGAGGGCGTTCTGTTACTGTGGTGTATCAGGTTTTTAAGAATATACAGTTCAGAGTGTTGCTTTTAGCGAATTATCTTTTCCCATTTCTGTTTAAAAAGTGTCCCCATGAAATAAAGTGTTGCAGAATCAGATGCAATGAGCAAAGGGAGGTGAAAACTGGAACAGATTGTGCTCTGGCTGTAGTCTCAGACCTCCACCTGGCCCTGCGTCAGGTGGGCCCTGAGCTGCTGGGCTGCGCTGACGATTTTCCTCTGATGTCCCAACAGGTTCACACCAAGATTCTGGACATCTCTGAAAGAGATATATATATATACATAGAAAGGGGGGGAGTGCAGTGAGCAACATGCAGCAAGCATTTCAGTTGGGTCATTGTCCTGGCTTTAGGAAGGCAATTCCAGACACTTACTATTAGCCTGCTTTATAAATCTAGTTTGGATGTGTGTTTTGGATCATTGTTCTGTTGGAACGTATAATGGTGTCCCAATGTGAACCATCTGGGTTTTGATTTTGTTCTAAGTTGAAACTTTTGGTGGAAGTCCACCTTCGTTTTATTCCATCCTCTTTGGTGTCTATTAGTAATTTTGAGTCTAACTGTATACATACATGAGCCTATATGTATAGTTTTCTTCCCCTTTGAATTAGAGAAAATCCACAACAAATTCAGTCTTTTGCACCAATATTCTTGTCTTTGATTATTTTACCATTTAAAATTAATAGTTCAAATGCATCATTGAAAGACCCACATGAATATCATATTACATAATGAGAGCAAGCAAACTTCTCCAGAACTACTGTATATTTTTCAACTTAAAATTCTAGAAATGACTCTTGAACTTACTCCATAGTGAGTATGCTGACTCTGTCTAGCGTGTCTATGTTTGCTTGATCAAACTCCTCCTGATATCTCTCCATCCTCAGTGCTTTCAGCCAATCGCCGACAGTCACGACTGACGTTAAGTCTGTAGGTGTGGGGCTGAGCAGCGGTTGCGAACAGGTCCTGTAAATGTCAAAAACAAGAAAATGAGCTATATTATCATTGATGCAGATTGCCTGCCATGTGTTTTGAAGCCACTGTCTCACCGAGTTGGCTCAGCCTTGAGGGAGGCAGGGTGCCTGATTAGCCGATCCAAAGAGGAGAGGAGCTGGTCAAAGCCTGGACGGTCTCCCCGTTCGGCTTGCCAGCACTGAAGCATCAGGGAGTGGAGAGCAGGGGGGCAGTTGTGAGGGGGAGGGAGCCGATACTGATCTGCTACCGCTTTCATCACCTGCAGACACAGGCATTGAATGTAGAATATATGCAGGGAAGATGTGAGAAGCGGCTCCTAGAAAAGGTCAATGTGTGCTTGTAAGAGCATTTGGGGGAACATTATGGAGATTTTAGCTCCTTGGCATTTTGTGAACTACTAAAATATGCAAAAAGAAAAGGGAACAGAGAGCACATTTATTCTGCTTCAACATGTGTATTTTTGGCAATCCTAGGACATTTTCTCACAATAAACATCAAAACACAGAAAACAAAAAAATAGAAATGTGTTCAGAAATTATTCTTACAAACATTCAATGGGTATTTTTCTTTGGTAGTAGTTAATACAAATCTTGGACAGCTCCAATATGCATCTGTCTAGCAGGTTTTAGAGTTTAGTTTTCAGTGTTTTTATTTTTGTGTCTTTTTGCTTCAGGCCCCCTTCACTGCCAAACGATGGTAGGTTGAAAATTCAGCTAGAAAGGGGTTCTGCAGGGTCTTGGAGAGATCTTTTGAACTGCATCGGGAATGCAGTATGCTCACCAGTGAGGGTTGTGGAGATTCAGAGTTCCTCCAACTCCAGGGCCTTTGCACACAGACACAGCTATTGGGCTACTGGTGACATAAGTATCCAAGCAATTGTATAACACAATCATCTCCAAGTTGTGCATAGACTGGTTGACTAAAGGAAGGTAGTTTTTCAGGCTGGATGCGGCAGCCTGTTCACAGGACAGTTGTGGTGGAGGAGGAAAAACATGAACTGCAGGTCTAGGGTTTGCATCAAGAATGCAATGGCTTGGCTATTAAGGGAAATTCCATCGATAATGCACACAGAAGACTGCATCATGTCAAAATTATTTTGCAGATTGGAACATTGGATGTTGTGCAGTGCCCTGTACAGAAAACCTCTTACCAGCTAGCTTTGATGCAACTGATAAAAGTCAAGGGCTAAAACTGATGGTGAAGATGGTACCATCTCCTAAGACAAATTCAATTATTTTTAAAGAAAAATCTTTGTGCAAATATGATGTGACTTGCCAGGAAAGCAGCAGTGAAAAATCCATACTATATGCTAACAGTTCAAAAGTACCAAGACTGCTTTCACACAAGAATTTGGTTTTCTGGATTTGCCAGACTATCCATTTCTGTCATTAATGTCTTGGAGACTGTAGCATGCTCTCTGCTGTGAAAGAGGCCTTATGATTGATCTGTGTTTTGTTACACCATTCTGTTTCTATTATGCTTCCTGCATTGTTCTTGAAATTTGTGTTACTTTTAATTTAAAGCAATCACACTTTATCATATATATTTCTAATAATCACTTCACCACATTTAGTAAAACTGTTTAATAATCAGAAGGTTAGTGGTTCCTTCCCCATCTTTTTTTAAGCATCAAAATATGCTTGCCAAACTCACTGAACCCTAAACTAATTCAAATATACCCACTGGTGTGGAGCTTCAAAGGAAGAAAATACTACAAATGCTTCTAAATCACTCAAACCTACAATAAAAGGTTCTTTACTAATGTGTATGTTAATTGATGAAAGGGAAACAAAGAAATCTCTTTTGTGGATCCAACATCAGATTAAACTTTTAAGAGTAGCATATTTAACTGATCACTAAGTTCCTGCTTAGGTCACAGTCCCATCCTCACCTCTTGATTGCTCATGTCCCAGTACGGACGCTCTCCATAGGACATCACTTCCCACATCAGTATGCCGAAGCTCCAGACGTCACTGGCTGTGCTGAACTTTCGATGCTGAAAAGCTTCTGGTGCGGTCCACCTCACTGGAATCTTACTGCCCTGATAGAGGACTCACACAGTCAGACTGACAATCACTAATCTAAGAAACCAAATGAAATGAGAACAAAGGTCCCAGAACGCACCAGAGAGGCAGTGTATGTGGGTACGTTGTGGTCCAGACCCCTCATGAGTCTGGAGAGGCCGAAGTCAGAAACTTTGCACACGAGGTTGGAGTTGACCAACACGTTTCTGGCGGCCAGGTCTCTGTGAACGAAGTTTCTCTCAGAGAGATATCGCATACCAGCACCAACTCCCCGAAGCATCCCAACAAGCTGGAGGATACTAAACTGACCTTCGTTCTCCTGCAGGAAGCAGAGCCGAATGTTTGAATTGTAAAATGGAGTCTGAAATTGCAAACACTAACAGAAAACTCAAGAGAGTGAGATGTTTTCTCACCCTGAGGAAACCATCCAGGGGCCCATTCTCCATGAATTCAGTGATGATCCTCTCCGGAGGAGTGCGCGTGACAACACCCTCCAACTTCAGCACATTGGGATGATCAAATTGTCCCAGGACCCCTGCTTCACTGAGAAACATGCCCTTCTCTCTGTCAGATGCCCCCCAGCGAAGAGTCTTCACAGCCACCAGCACTTCCCTGCGGCCCACAGGACGGTAACGTCCACGAGACACTTCACCAAACTGGGCTGAGTGAAGACAAAGACAAACCAGTTACCCTTGAACTGAGAACTTGACAGGAGAGATTTAGAAGGATATCAAACCTACCTGCACCAATCACCTCCTCAATCTTGATGTGAGAAGGATCTATTTCACGGGCAAATTCTTTAACAGCCTCACTGGGGTCTTCATATGTAGAAGGGTCCACATAATACTTAACACCGCCTGCAAAATACAAATCAAATCTTAAAAAAGAAATCAAGGATTTTAGCTATATATTGAAACAAATTTAAACCCAGATGTTCTTATCATCACAATGTTGTGATGATCTTTGAACAAATACAAGTAAATCTGTGATTTACTCTTGACATAATTAAATATTAATTTAATTTATTCAATCATAGTTGAATAATGAAAGTATTTGTTTTAAACCATACTGGTGTTATTTCTGGTCCTTCTGTTTTTGTCTGTTTTTGTATTGCCTTTTACTTTTGTCCCCTATTTGGCTGGTTTGCTCCTACGTGGTTGGGTGCTGGTCATTTTGCCCCTTCTCCATTTTGTATGTTTGCAGTTTTGGAATGTTTTATACCAACAATACATCAAATTATCTCCCCCTTGAGGCATTTTGTACTCACTTAGAAAAGCAATGACATGTTTTACAATCTACTCTGAGTCTCTTTTAAGGAAATTGTTACAAAATGGTTTGTTTATTCATATGAATTTGAAGTAGTTTGAAATTAAATGACAACAGATGGGCAGGAACTGGGGGTACAAATGAGTGAAGATGTGAAATGACTCAGTATTATGTGTAGCCCCCATGCAACTCTTCTGATTCAGACAGTTTGTTTAGTATTCTATTTGATCTTTTAACCTACGTAATATGTGTTGGATTTGTTCATTTAATGATTCCTTTAGTTGTATTTCAGCTCTTTGGGTTTCATAAAAGTCATGTAAGTCATGGCTTGTCTCATTTAAAACTGTCAGTTCTTTCTCATGTAAAAGAAACAGGCATCCACAAAACAGTGCCAGTGTCTTGAAGATGTTAAAATTAAAATTAAAAATGTAACCTTTTAACTAATTTTTGAAAATATGTAATCATATTGTTCACAGTTATTGCACTTTATCTTTTTTTTTTGATGTCCATAACTGTATTGTGTTTTCAAAATGACTGTTTAAAACAATTTGCACTTTACATGTAAGATTACTGTTTTATTTTAACTGATTTGTGTTTCTGAAGTGTGTGCTGTTGACCTCTTGGCCTGGTCACCCTTGTAAAATAGACAAATAAAGTTTTGTTTAATTAAGTTTAATTAAATATACTCACCACGGTTACTGATATACCTCTGAAGCCTGTCGCTGTAAGGACTCTCTCTCCTCTTGCTGCAATGTGAATAGAAAGCACGTTGATTTATAAAGAAATTACGGTAATTGAGAACACAAACACGTGCATGTATGTTCTTAAAGACTTACCTGCGAAATACAACCACGACAATAATTGCTGCCACTACGAGGAGAAATGCTGCCCCACCCATCACTGAGCCAACGAGCAGAGGAAGTCGATTCTGGATCTGCTGTGAGTGCTCCTCTGTGGGAGATACAACAGCACAGTTGAGGCTCAGATCCAAACCTCCGCTGTCCCAAGAGTTTCATTATATTGGTACAGGTGAATACATTTTTTATGGTAAAACAAGTTGGTGTACCGAGCGGCAGCGTTGTGAAGTAGATGGTGTTGCTGTATGGACCGTAGCCTCGTTCATTTCGAGCTCGGATCTGGAAGGCGTAGATGGAACCGGGAATCAGGGAGTTGACGGTCACTGTGTTGGTCTCGCTGTACACCATCATTGCACTGTCCACGTCCGAACCCTGAGGTATGCAGGTGAAGAATGTCCTGTTCATTTTCTTCAGCAAAGTAAAAATAGTGACACATATGAAATGTGGTTTTTTTGCACCCATACCTTGTCGTAATATCGGAGTTGGTACTCCAAGATGTCTCCATTGGGTCGATCCGGCTGAGGCCACGAAAGCGTGATGGAGTCTGGAGCTCGGCTAAGCTGGTGCAACATGGGAACTGTACTGGGAACTGTGGTAGATAAAACAAGATCAATCATTAAATGTTTACATCTGTTAATTGTGATGAATATGGCTTATAGCTGATGACAACCCAAGATCCAGTGACTCAGAACATTATAATATTACAAAAGACCAATAAAAAAAGTTATGAAAAAAGTTTTACTTGACAGTTGTCCAGGAAACAGTGACTGAGACCCTCCACATAGAGAGAGTGTCAGTAACTGACAAAAAGGTAGCTGTTTAGAGAGTGCTGTATCCCAACATAAGGGAAAGCTGAGTGGAAGGAAAACGTGTGGTAGAAAAAGACATACAAGCAACAGGTATTAGCCTTGAAAAGACTGCAAAGCCAATTCAATTATTTAATTCAAGAATTTGGAGGAGACTCAAAAAACCGTGGACTGCTGATGGAGTCAGTGCTTTTAGAGCCACCATAAACAGACGTTGAACCAGAGATAATGTCAGTGGTGTCTTACCTGGGTTAGGGGGGGGGGTATATGATTGCTACTTAGTAGTTAAAAACTGAAACTAAATATATATTTGAAATATAAAGCTCCAGAATCCAGAGGAAGAATGGAGAGGTGAAGAATCCAACTTGGAGGTTCAGTCTGCTGGTGTTGGTCCACTGTGTTTTATTAAGTCCAAAATCAGCAAAGCCAAAGTTTTAGAGCACTTCATGGTCTGCTGAGGAACTTTATGGAGATGCTGATGCCTGCTTTTAATACCATGGTATTATAGTTTGAATGGCCAGGCAACTAGCCTGACCTTAACCGAGTAGAAAAGCTATATGGCATTATGAGCAGGAAGATAAGAGACAACAAAGCAAAATGACAAGCTGAAGACTGCTATTTACACAACACTAACACCTCAGCAGAGCCACAGACTGATCACCCACATGCTACACTGCACTGATGCAGTAATTCATGCAAAAGGAGTCCTGAACAAATACTGAGTGCATATATTGTCCAGTACTCTGACATACTTTTCAGAGGGATGACATTTCAGTATTTAAAATCCTATTTTTGCTGTTTTGATGTAATATTCTAATTGTCTGAGATGTTGAATTTTGGGTTTTCATTATGGGTGCAAACCATAATCATCAAAATAAACAGAAGTTTGCTTGAAATATATCACTGTGTGTAGTGAATCCATATCGTATATAAGTTCCATTTTTCTTTAGTAAATTATTAAACTAAAAGTACATATTTGGAGATATTCTAACTTGGTGAGAAACACCTGTATTTGTAAGGATCAGTTCAATAAAATGGTTCATGTTGGTGTGAACTGATCTGAACTGAACTGCAGTTACTTAAATCTTTATCTTCTAACCAAAGTACTTGGACTCAAAAGAAAAAGTAACCACATGGGGGCAGTATTACTTAACTTGTGGGGGACGTTCATGAGCGTCTAAAAGTGGAGTTTTATGGAGCACCAAGTAGGATCTTGTTACAGTCACAAGGGTGGCAAGGCTACTCAAGCTACAGAAAACTTTACTTTTATTTAATCAATACACTCCTGAAGCCCACATACAAGGTTATTAGATAATTTAGATAAATTACAGTTCTACTTTATTGTAATTGGCTTCTTGGAAAGCTATGCACTTGATCTGTACAATGCTTAGCTTTCCTTTTCTCTCCCAACTCATTTGCTTTCATCTCTCTTCCTCTGTCTCTTTGTCTTCCCATCTCTCATTCGTCTCTTTCTTCCTCGGAGATCATAATGAGATCTGACAGGACGCTGAAACATTGAGCGACCCGTTGTCCAGAGAGCGGCAATAGAAAAGATGGGGTTGAAGCACCAAAAGAGATAAAAGGAGGAGGGGCAGAGACCCCCACACAGACACACACAGACAGGATCCACACATGCAGAGCTTCTCATTTTCTTTCATCTCATCTTTTTCATCCTCTCTGTCCCGTTCTCACCTGACTGGCTGGTGGTGAAATTGATGCTTGTGTATCGAGCCGGAAAAGGACTCAAAGATGAAACCTCATTCATTGCTTGCACCTGTCAATATGAAGAAAACACACACACACTGATGTGACATTCAGAGTCCACACTGACATTTACGACATGCGTGAGAAACAAAGACAGCCACGGAGCATTCACCATGTCAAGTCAACACATCCTGGTGAATGGGAAATATCTCCCCATAATGAATAAGAAATGGGCCATGATTCCAACTGAGCTGTGTGGAACTAAATAATAAATGTGTGTATTTGATGATGTGGGGCTTTTAAATTAATTCAGCTCGTACCCTCTGATTCTTCCCTATGTGAACACTCAAAAGGCCTTAGCACTCAGATGAAGGTCTTAAAGCCCAATTTACAACCTGTTTCATTGATCAGTCGGAAGAGAGAGAACCAGAAAGAGAAAAACTCAGTAATTAGAGCTTGTGTAGCACGAAGGGAAGGAGAGGCTTATGCTGAATGAGCAAGGATTTTGGAGTAGACATGAAAAAAGTTGAGCAGACATCTAGATTATTTTGTTCAAACTGGATATTGACCAATATGTTTTTATTTCTTTAGCAAATACGAACATTTAACCCTTTACTACCTGAATTGATCTACAGCTTGATATAAAAAGAAACATTTTTTTGTATTTTTGCTATCAAGCAAATGCTGAATTTAATAGAGATTGCACATTTGAATGTAGTTCATAATATCTCTCTAAAATTTAGGTGTGATGCTATTAGTCTGTAGCGACATTAGATTTTGTAAGCAATGCTAGGGATATTTTCCAGTGACATTTAGGTGGATTATTTTATTGATGCTACTGTTGCTCTAATATGGATTTGAAAGATAATAACAATATCTGTTTATGTACATTTATTGCTGTTCAGTCATCACAGGATTTCAAATAAAATTTAAAATTGCTATCAGAGGTAGATCACACTCTGACCACCAGGTAGCTGAAAGGTTCTTACGTTACTAGTCTTGGTGTGTGTTGAAGGGCACCTCAGCTGCTTTAACACCATACGTGTTTTGGGGCAAATTTGTTACAGGAGTTGACAAGAGGTTAAAAACTAGATCAACCTGGGACTCTTATTCCATGACTATTTCTTTGTTAATTGTGTTTGTCAGTGGGTTAAAGCTGCAGCATGTAGCTCTTATGAAAAAATATATAATTTTTACATATTTGTTAAAATTATCACTATGTTGTGACAGCATAAGACAGATAATCTGTGAAAAAAAAATCAAGCTCCTCTGTCCTCTGCAGAAATAATCCACACAGTCAGAAACAACCAATCAGAGCCAGGAGGACGGTCTTAGCGCTATTAATTACCCTCATTTACTCCACTCACACACTCCCCCTTTCTCTCTGCAAAGCTACAGCTGGTTCACCACAACATAGCCTGCCACTAATGCTAAGGCTAGTTAGCATGGCCACCTAGGACGGTGGATAAACAGTTTTCGTGGAATGGTAAGTTGTTTCTTCACTAACATGGATTGTGTTTACAAGTTAGCCTAGAAAGGATAGTTTCCTCAGTACAGCTGACAATATTAGAACTCCTTTGTGTTAGATCTGATGCCAGTCAAAAATGATTATTCTCAAAGATAACATTAAAGGCCTCTAGTCTTGTGTGTTTCACACTCTTATGGTTCACACAACCACAGGAATGTTGTGTAACCTAGCCGCAATAGTTTATTTGGCTAAATATTTTCCACCTGGCAAAAATGAAAAAAAACTTATAAACAAGCCCGTATTTTTTGAAGTAATGAGTTAGAAGCTGTTTCTTTTCTAACTTCCTTTGGCAGCTTGCTGTGCTACTGTGCTAATATTAGCTTTGGAGCAAGGAAATGAAGATTCAGTTTTCAGCCATTCCATTCCCATCCTTCTTGTTTTTATTTTTGACAGATGAAGTTAAGAACAATTTTTGTTATCTCTGCTCACGATGCTGCTATGTAAGATTACTGTTGAGCAACATTTTTAAAGCCATAATGGAGAGGAGTTGTATTATACACATTCAGTCACACAAATCAACAAATTTATTGTTTTTTTTTATTTCTGTTGACATTTGTTCCAACAACAGTATGCATAAGGAAAAAAACCCACTGATATTCATTCTGATCTAAAATCTTTGACTGTATTATCTTTAATTTTGTCTTCATTTTAACATACTTCAAGTTAAACAAATCAGTTTGTCTTTTCATTGTCTACTCTGGGCTGAAATATAGGATATTCATTAATAATGAAAGTTTTTATTTAGATTATGAGATATTTGTGATCCCTGAAGAGACCAGTACCTGTATGAGATAAGTGACCCTGGTCAGCAGATTGTTGAGGGTGACTTTAGTCTGCTTCAAGTTGGTCTGTGATGGACTGAAGGTGACTCCCTCTCCACACCAGGAGCATGCAGCTGGGTTGCTGAAGGTGGGCGAAGGGCAAATACGACAAACCACCCCATACCACACTTCAGTGCGGCCTCCCATGTCCACCGGAGAACGCCACCTTAAGGATACCCCACCATCGCCGCTTTCATACTCCCATGTCAGAGACACTGGACCAGAAGGAGGAGCTGAGGAAAAACAGAGAGCAGGAGGGTTCAACATGTATAATATAAGCAGAGGATACTTAGACTGAAGTGTCTGGTGAAAAGTTTATGACATAAGAAAGGCTTCATGCTGGCAAAGCCATTTATTCCTGTATTAAAGTAATGGAAAGAGGGTCATAAAATAGCTTGACGGTGATACATTTTTTAAGCAAGAACAGAACTTTAATACGTCTTAGGTTTGTCTTCTGTAGATGCAATCCATAAAACAAGATGGATTTGGTAATTAACTGTGTATCTTGATTATTTCCACAGTTTGACTCCAGGGGGCCCCTTGCACATCTCCAAGAGAGTTGGGCATAAACAAACAAACACACAAGCCTCACTTGTGCAGGCGGAAGAGTTGGCATCGTTGTCTGCCCGATAAAAGCCGCTGCGACATTCGCACACACTCGATCCCTCCTGGCTGGTTCGGCTGTTGGGCGGACACACAGAGCAGGGACTGGAGCCAGAAACAGACTTGAAATAGCCCACGGGACAAGCTGCAGAGAGGCAGAAAAGGGCCCAAAGATGGTTGAGTACTTTCACACTGAAGAACGATACAATAAATGTGACCACTGATCCTTATGAGCCACAAGTCTAGAGAAGTTATAGAGCTTTGAAGAAGCAAAAACAAACAATAAGGTTTCCACCATAAGCTACGGATATGTGTATCAGCCAACTATACAATCACAAAAAAATTGAGACAGATTTGTGTAAAATTAGAACAGGATCTGATATAATTTCTCTTAGTTTTTATTTATTTATTATTTATCCTTCTTACTCATTGCTAAGTCATGAGCACATAAAAGGGAAGGATGCCAAAGCTGCAGACCTCCTCCCTCTTCTTGTGATTTAAATTTTATAATAAAATTTCCCACAAGCAGCAGCTAAGGACATCATGTATATTGGAGATGGTAACATAAATGATGTTAGCTGCAGCACTGTTATGGAGAAGGACAGAAAGAAAAAATTAAAACACAAATAACACCAGATATATTATTGTTGTTCTTGTTCACACACAGTCTTGTGTTAACACTATAGCAAGTAGTTAGGAAAACAGTATATTAAAATACCCAAAAGGCAGTGCTTTAAAACTAAAGTATTGGAGAGAACATGCAAACTTCGTGCAGAAAGCCCTGGCCAGGATTTGAACCCAGGACCCTCTTGGTGCAAGGCATCATTGCCACTGTGCCTTGATGCACCCCTTTATTGATTATACAGTGGATACCTCCCTCTAAAAACACTTTGAACTGCCTATTTAATAGTTCAAAAAAATAAACCTTAATACACATTTATATGCACAGTGGAAATCGTTTTGGCATTACAGCATAAGCTAACATGGTAAATGGTAAATAGCCTGTACTTCTATAGCGCTTTATCAAGTCCAGAGGACACCAAAGTGCTTCACACTACATTCAGTCATTCACCCATTCACACACACATTCACACACTTATGATGGTAAACTACTGGATTGTAACCACAGCTGCCCTGGGACGGTCTGACAGAAGCGAGGCTGACATGCAGCGGTGCACCGGCCAGTCAGCGCCAAGGGAAATAAATGGTGCTCAATGTCAAATCTCCCCTGGTCACCGAAACAATTAATTTAGAAATGTTGGCAGTTAACTGGAAATCAAAAATTTAAGTTAAGGACCTATATTTCTTAGGAAATAAACATGAAGAAAACAGTTTTAGTTGTCATAGCCATGCTAACCTTGCTAATCGCTAATATAAATGCTAACTATATGTCAACTCCGCAGTCATTTTGTCCTTGTTTTAAAATAGTAAAATCCAATTTTTTACAAACACTGAATGATGCTTCCTCCACTCTTCACGTAAAAAAATGACCACACACAACATGAAGGTCAGAACTCCCCTGATAAATCCTGTTTTTCTATCTTTTTTTAATTTTAGTTCTTAAAACGAAACTGGTTTGGCTAAAATTCATATGTGCAGATCAAAGCTTTACAAAAAGAAGAGCTAGGCAATCAGACTCAAAAGTCTGATCAATGCATCAACAGTTTTAACTATCTGTTGACAAGTTAATCTCTCAAGTAAATCTGTTCCTAGGACTTTACTGGGTTGTGCTGCGTTGGCACTGAACTATTTGAAGTAATCTGAGAAAAGTCTGGAGAAAGTAAATAAACTGATCACCAGATACAGATGTTTAGTGAATGCCGAGTGTGTATTTCAAGTTTTACACACAATCTCATTAATTTTCTATATCCTATTTATAAAAGTGAAGACACTAAGGCCCCAGGAAAGGTTTTATGGGACATCTTTATTCGATGAGGAGAATGAGCTCACCACAACAATTTGTCTCTGCAAAAAAAAAAAAAAATGTAAGTAAAAAAATCAAAGTATAAATTTGGAGAAAAATGTAGAGCTATATACAGCTCACCCACATTAAATTGTATTTAGAGGGTTTTTACCAAAATGGTCTGAATTGTGTTCAGAAGTCATGTCTGTGTTTTAGATTGTGTTTTTTTTATTGCTTTGGTCAGTTCTGTCAACATGAATTTTGAAAGCATTTTAGCATCACTTGTGGTTTCCTTCAGTTCAGAAGTTCACAGTGGTGCACTGCTGTTTGTCACTTTGCCCAGCACTGTCATTTACTTGTGTCAGAGGATGTGGTCCAGGTTTAGGAGAGCACACCCAATGCACCAGTCAAACACTTTCCCACAGTATAAAAGTTTGTCCAGTACAAAAAGTTTTGTTCAGCGAGTCTCCACACTTATTGGCACCACAGGTAAAGATTTGTAAAAGAAACCTAGAAAAAAAAAAAATCAATCTTTCACTATACTGTCATAATCTCAAACTGAAAAGTTTTTCAAAGAAAATCCAGCCTTTAATTTGAGGACGTTTAATTAATAGGAAAAAAGCACATTCGATATGTCTGCTTTTAACAAAATCACAGGCATGGCTTTCTGAATAAATCTTTAAAAAAAAACTTCACTGAAGCATTTTTTAACAAAAGTTTTCTGGTAGTAATCTGTGACTTCCTGTTTCCATTGGGAATAAATAGGATGTGACAAAAAGGCCCATTTCCCATAGCCAGTCTTCAAAATAAGAAACACAAGAGAACATTTTACTATCTGAGGCTACACACCTACATTTGTCCATAACTGCACTCAGAGCAACCACAAAAAGCATAAACATCCAAGTTTATCTTCCCTTTGCACACAGTGAGGAGGATGTTAGAAAGGTAAAACTAATCTCCCGAGCTCATATTGCAGGATTTTTATCTTCAGAGTGAGATACTACAACAAAGATGAATTTATCTGAAAGACTTTTGCACAGCTTTACCAGGGCTTCAAATAAATGTAGAAATCCAGGAAAAACTGTTACTTGTCTAAGTTATGGCAAATTCAGACAAGGGTGTAGAATGAAAGCTCATTTATAAGTATGCTTCTGTGAGATACTTACATGAATCCAGGTATTTCTTTTTAAATTATCTGTGTTAGTTTGATTTTCTGCTTTTAATCATTTTTTTCTTTAATGTTTTACTGATCATACTCTGTGAAGTACTTTGTGGTTTATATCTGTAAAATTCATACATAAATAAAATGTACTTACCTGCCCACAAAATGTTCAAAATTAGCTGTATGCAAGTTCCACTAAAGTTGATATTTATCTCTTAGAGTGTGACACACATCAAATAAGAAAAGTCTTTTATTGTCAAAAGGAAATAAAATGTCACACATAAAACAAGATGCCTCAGTCAATTTTTCAATTTGTCTTTCTATTTCCTTGTAAAGATATATTTAATTGGATAAAAGCTTCTCTTTGGGCTCAGACTGTGACAAACATTCTTTACGTATTGCTGTTGTACAACTACAAATAGATTTATTAATCAATAAATAATTAGAACGAAGAAACAAGCATTATAAAGAAAAATACCAAAAATAAGCAAGAGAAAAATGTAAAATAAAACCATTATCGGAGTGTATTAACTAAATTAAAAAAAACCCCACACTGTTAGTTTTGTCACAATTCTTTTTCCAAACAAGAAGAAAGGTTATTAAAAAATAATTTTACTTAAGAAAACAGAATTGCTTCATAACTGTCACCATTAAGCACAAACAGACAAATAATAGCATTTTAGGGCTTTAGTAGCAGGCATAAAACACTTAATTGTTAACTATTTAAAAAATCCTATTATTTTTACACATACAATCACAGAATGAATTATAACTGATGTATTTCATTGTATATCATGATATCTGTATAGGTAAAAAGAAATTGATAGGAATAACAGTTTTCTGTGGAAAGGCTGCATATACTATTTCTGTCACAGTTAGACATCAACACAGCTGCCTACGCCGATGTTTTTCAGTTTTGAAAGCGATCTGTAAAAAAGGGTCAACTGTTAGCGTCAACTGTGAGACAGTTGAGGTTGACCTGAGTGAGACATCACCTTCTGCTGCAACCTGCCAGAACCTCGACGGCTCTGAGATCACTAGAAAACAGAATCTGCAGCCTGCAGGGTGGTCTGCTGCTGTTTTAAAAGTCTGCGTGGAGGTATGTGTGAGCGCCTGAAGCGGTGTCCATTACAAGCTGCATCATTTAAAACAGGTTCACTTTGTCTGTAACTTTAAAGTGGAGTCTCTCCACCTGGCGAAGCTCTCTTGCATCTCTCTGGGTGCAAATGGAGAGAATGATACCACCGGAACCTGCGGGTCTAAACAACGGACCCACTCATATGTTTTTAACCAGCCTTAAAGTACTTTTTGAGTTGGAGGATGAAGGATGATGTGTGTTTCTGGTGTCTCTGGTCTGCAGGGAGGGAATGTCTGACCTTATTTATTTAACCTTGTCAGAGACATGCAGCGCGTCTCAAGCTTTAAATGCTGAATGAACGTGTATGGTTCCGTGTGTGTGTGTGTGTGTGTGTGTGTGTGTGTGTGTGTGCGTGTGTGTGTGTGAGGTGGTGGTTTGGCAGCGTGGGAGGAGAAAATAAGAAGGCAGGATGAGAAAGAGGGGAGGAATAAACAGATAAAAGGCTTTCTGTGTTCTCACTTGTCTCTGAAAGCTTGCTCAGCGATCAAACAGGTGTGAAGTGGGGAAAACGGAGGCAGCAAGAAGAGAACGAGTGTTGAGAGACCGCAAAAGAGAAGAGGTGGACTCAAAGATGGATAGCCAAAGAAGGACATAGGAAGAATGATGCATCTGAACAAATTTGGATATCAGCAGAAAGTTAATTAATTTTCCAATTCAGTTGAAAAAGCAAATCTCATATAGCATAGATTTATTACACAAAGAGTGATAAATTTCAAGCATCAAGAGGAAGATGGGACATAAACATAATTAATAAATGCACTGAATGACTGTTGCTCTTAGAATATTGTGTGTGTCTTAGTGTGTGCAGTGAATTGAACAGAAAAACATCCTTTTACAAGCAAACCTTGAATCCTGAATACATTCTCAATGGAGAGAAATAGTTTTGTCATCTGTTCTCATATAAAGTTTTTTTTAAACTCAACAGCAACAACATAAAATTTCTATAAGAAATTATTGGTTATTTGTAATGTTCACATTTTCTGTGGGAGTGCTCTCTTAATTTTTTTCAGATCTGCCCAAACATTTTCTATGGGACTGAGATCAAGACTTTTTGATTGTAGCTCAAAACCATTAAATCTGTTGTCATTAAGCCACCTTGGAGCTAATTTGGCTGTTTGCTGAGGGTTATTGTCCATTTGGAAGACCAATTTGCACTCAATCTTTACCTTCCTGACTAATGTTCTGATATGTTGCTTCAATAAGTTCCACGTGATGTTCTTTCCTTATTATTCATCTATATTGTAAAGTGCACCAGTTTCTGCAGGAAAACTGCATAACTTGATGCTTCCACATCCATACTTCTTTTTTTAGGATACTGTTCTCAGGCCTTGAAGCATAAAAAATTTCAATTTTAATTTCTTTAGACTATAAGACATGTCCCCAAAGATTAGGGTGTTTGTTCTTGAGTGCATTTGGAGTACTGACTTCTTCTTTCTTGAGAAGCCTTTCAGACTATGTCAGAACTAAACTCATTTTACTGTTTACTAATGAAACTTTCTTATCACCTATACAGCCAGCATCTTCATAAAGTGCTTTGCCTTTATTCTGGGGTACTGCATTTGCCAGCTTTCCTGAGCATGATATTTGAACATTCCCGTGGTGCCTATACTTGCACATAATTACTGGAGCAGATGATCATGGCATTTCTGGGCATCTTGAAACTACACCTGAAGGTGAATCAGACTTGTGAAGATAAACAATTCTCCTTATGTATTAGCTGATTTCATCTTATCTTTCCAAGATCACAAGGACAAATCCATCCACTGGTGTGTCTCCATTCACAATGTTATGAACTGAATCAGAAGCCGCAAATCCATAATATCATCAACTGCTGTTTCATAAATTACTTTTATTTTTTAACTCACTTTGAACTAAGTATTAAAAAATCTGTAAAAACTTCTCCCTCTCATTATTCTGACAAATCAATAATTTTGGTAATCCCAACTGATCAAAAACAAGGAAAGTGCAGATTTCATTCAGATAGCAAAAAACGGTTATGCACATTTCTATACATATATCTGATTTCAACTGTATATGCGATGGATGGTAGAGGAAGCTGCAGGAAAATGAACAAAGAAAACAATGACAGAGGCAGAGACTGGAGCTGAGCTTCCTCCATCATTTATATCCTCGCTGTACATTAACAGATGTGTTTCCGTATGGCTCTGACACGAAACATGACTTTACTACAAAGGCTCTCAACATCACTGCCAACAAGCGCTCCAGAAGCAGCAGCTCAACCCTCTTCCTCCACCTACTCCTACATCAGCCAATCAGAACGCATGCCCTCTGCCCTGCTGCTTGATCTGCAACCCCCACCTTGCACCCAGCTCTATCCATCCATCCATCCATCCATCCATCCCTCCATCCCTCCATCCATCCATCCATCCATCCATCCACTCTTTCTGCCCATTTCACAAACTGTAAGACAGACATTTTATGATCATCAAGCAAAACAATAACTGAGGGATACAAATTCCTGGCAAAGAGAAAATATTGTGCTTCAAGAAATTAGATAGAGTAAAATGTATAAACAGCTGAGATAATGGAGTGTTTGTTAATTAGTGTCTACTCAACTATAAGCACTTTAATGTTTGTTCCACTCATTTGGATGCCAATTTAATGTCGTCTAGTATACCTATATATATATAAAATCATAATTAAAGGATAACAAAATGTATCAAAGCATAACCGAGGAACAGGAGAGCTGGCAGATGTCAGAAATAGATGGCGAGACAACTGAATAAAATTAGTTTGATGAATACCACATTGAAAAAGCCAAAACAAAAAGATTGAAATTATTTTCCCCAGAAAAAAAACATAAACTGAAAAAAAAAAAGATGGCGGTGAGGTGAGTACGTTGATGTCAACATAATACACTGCAATGTAGATCAGTGACCCAATTTCTCTCTTTCTCTCTTCTAGTCCGTTTTTCATGCACTCATTCCCTTCTTCTGGCTCCCAGCATAATCTGTCTCTCTCCCCCTTTCTCTTTTCCATCTTTTTTTTTTTTTTTTTTTTTTTTTTTTTTTTTTTTTTTGCTCTCTGATGCAAAAACAAAAACAAAAACGCACGCAACCATATAACCTCCACCACAGAAGCAACTGCACAGCAGGAGACTCCAGTACACACCTATGAGGACCTTTAAGTTTGCCTCACCGGTCTTCGTCTTTGTGACTTTCTGTCTTTTCAGCTGAAGCATATTTGGTCTCTGTCCAGCATCACACTCCCAAATGTAAAAAGTAAAAACAACTGTTGCCTCCTTTTGGATTTTTTCAAACAAATAAGCTGTGTTGTTTGCTTGAGCTTGAATATTTCTTTCAGGTGCTGATAAAAGAAATAATTTAGGCTCTCTTGTTCAAGCAGTATTTAGTCCAACAAGGTAAATTAATGTGTTGGAAAAGTCCTCAAAGAAGAAGGACTTCCCACAAAATGAATAACGGCCCTCACAGTCTTTGTTAAGCAAACATCCATGTAAAAGAAAAGATAAGCAAATGCAAATTATCATAATTGTAGCAGTTCTTTTCACTCTGATATTTACCTCAGACCTGGACTCATTAAACTTTTGAGAATCTGCAGTTTCCAAAGAGCAAATTATGCCTCTTTTTTCCCTTTGTGTGTTGCTTCTGTCCTGGATAGATGAGAACATTTTGAACTATATTTTCTGAAATAAACCCTCTGTACATCGATACTGAGTATATTCAGACCATTCTGTTATTTCCTCTGAGAAGCAGAGGATCATAATAATGGGAACTCACACATTGGGGCAAAAAACACAGGAATCGCATGTGTTCAGTAGAAACAAGCATGACTCAGAATCAAGCATTTACAGATTTTTTTGAGTTACTTGGGGGGATTTGTTCTGGAGAATCTGTCTGAAAATACATATTTACAAAGCAAAATTATTTGTTATTTCAAGTCCTTTTGCTGTCATTACTCAAACTTTTTAGCTTTTTCTTCTCTGGTTTCCACCATTTCCATTTTGTTTCCGTGCCAGTCCTAGAATCGGTATGTTGGCTGCTTCTGCACAGTCTGACAACCCATCAGCTGTCATCTGCTGCTTGAGCTGCTGATTAAAAACCAGTCAATGCTTTAGAGCTTGAGGTGTAGCCAGTGGATATGTAGATAAACAGCAATAACTAAATATGCCAAAACACCATGATCTGTCCCAGAAAAGCAGAAAACGATGCTAAAATGGTTAATAATGAGATGAATAACTGCCAGAATACAGCAAATGATTTCAAAATGTCTTGTTGTTCCTTATTATCTTCTCTGGCTCGAATTTGTTTTAAATAGTTTAGGAGAAGATGGGCTGCCAAGACTGGCACCCTCTTTTGGTGGCATGAACAAAGCAGCCTAAATGAGAAGCCTTGCAATACAGAATACAGTAAAGCAAAACAAGGAGCTCTATACTTTTTTAAATTAGTAGATTCTAAGACAAAATTACAAGTTGTGACATAGTTATACAGGAGAGAAATTTGAAAATTCTAAAACCAAATATATATTCATTGTGGCTCTCTAAATAAAAGCTAGATTTACCACTGCAGCACCGCTAGAAACTAATGGAAGTTAGAAAAACAGTATTTAAAATGCATTTGTGGTGCAACCATCATATAAATAAAAACAAACATTTCAAAGCCCATTTACACTCAATATTAAGTATGCAGAAACATACCGAAGTAGCATTCTGTGTAACAAAGAGAGCATTATCACTGGTAATCAGGGAGGCAATGTGGCTCAGTAGAGCTTACATATGATCTGCAAGAAGAACAATGAAGAAAAACAATGGCAGAAATGGCAAAACTTGTCCAATCACATGCCAAGATCTATTCAACGGCCACTCAGACCACCTCCATCTCCTGTAGTCTTTATGTCCCCATCTGAGAGTGTACAGTATCATAATTTCCTCCACCATCGTCATGTTTGGTATTTGAAACTTTCCTTTGGATTCAGAAGCTAACTCAGAACTGCTCTGTAGTGGCTACATTGCCTGAGAACGACAGCAACTTAATAATCGCATTGAAAGCATGAGGGCAGTGACGCTGGACAATCTTAGAAAAGGGCACAAAAAAAAAGAAAAGGGCAAACCTATTTATGTGCATACTGTGAGCATAAATAGACCTGAATACTGTTCAAAAGATTCAGATTTGTGTAAGCTTAAATTATATCTGCATCAGGAATTTCTTCAACTACCGCCAATTCTGACTGGTCAGCATCACTCAGATATTAAACAGACGACTGAAATGTTTGTCATTGACCTTCAGATTTTGTATCATCATATTCAAATAGAGGTTTTCCAGAAATTAGAAGCAAAAATGGAAAATTAGGAAAGCAATGAGTTAAGCCAAACATACAATTAACAGGCTGCCAATCACCATAAAGGCCACAGGACTGAAAAACCATGCAGTTCTCTTTGCTGCATGATAAAACAAAACTTTATGAGAGGATAAAGTCTTCTGAAGCGTCTTCACTCATGCACTGCAGTCCTGAAATATAACCTAGACTTCCATTAAGGAGAGGCATATGGGAACACCGGACTGATTTCGGACTTCTTGGAAAAAAAATTCCCAGCCAGCCCAGTGTTACTGTTTCCAGGACATTGCAGAGTAGGACAAACTGTTAATGGAGCTGTTAATCAACTGGACCATTTACTGTTATGCTGCTTTTTGCTCACTCACACCAGTTAAATACAAACTGAGTTAAAATCAACACATTCATCACCCCATTGACAAAACACATTGAAAATCAAAACCTATTTATCACAGTGTCTTGGCTTCTTTGCACCACAGACAGACCTTCTCCACCACTACATTCCTTATATATTTAGCTTTGACAGCTTCAGCGGAAAATATCTACTATGAAAAAAGTCAAGAGCGAACTGACCACAGATCTAAAAGATATGTGCTCATGGTGTCCTTTTTGCAATCTGTGCTGCTCTGCTCTTAGGCTGCCAAGAGTAAAACATGTGGTAACATTCAGAGTGCTTTTTCTACATAAATTTATCTAAGGTTTTAGGAGGGATGCTGGATTAAGTTACATGACTTTATCCTGGAGATAGGATTAGTTTGTTTAAACTGTATTTCCCTAGAGACAGCATGTGTCAACTGTCCTGTATGTGGCCAGTTTTGCAACTTCACCAACATAATCTAACAACAGTAGGACTTGGCTGATTTTGCCAAACAAACAACATATTTCTATGTTAAGACTGGATAATTCTTTGATGATTTTGGGTGACACTTCGTTTACATCTTTATTTACAGAATTAGTTGCTGCTGTAGTTAGTAAACCGTTATCTAAAATAAAACTTCTTCTGCTCTCAATGAATCCAGCCCAAGAAACTATTAGAAGACCATACATATACACAGATATTGGTAACAGCCACAACTAATACTTAAGTAGAACTTTTGTTATGGATCACAAATATCAGACATCTAAGGTTTGGGTCTTTTTGAAGTGGGGTTCTATGGAGTACTCATAACCAGTCAGTAAAACAGCATAGCAAGTTATTTACATTCCCACTATTTAGAATATATGCCAATTAAGCAAAATTTGGAGTACTTTGAAGGTGAACAACGCCAGCCAATGTCTGCTCAATAGTTCAGTTGCAATGATAATCAACCTCTGCACTGGCTAATGGGTAGTAGTGCTCTCCACTACTTCCATTACTTCCTCTGGTTTTAACTCAGACCTCAGCATCACAATGTAGACATTACAGCAGAATCATTGGTTTGTTGTCTGACTAAAAGGATGCAAGCTGTCAGCACATCTACTATGCCCAGCCATTATCAAAGAAAAAAGAGTTTCCCCTGGGAATTGGAGCCATTGGCTTAGTAGGTTTTTGCTATCTTTAAACAACTCCTGTTTAATGACCCTATGCATGGAGGTAACTTGCGCTTACATCGAGATTTGGGGTCGTTTACGCCGATGACTGAGTTGGCCTGAAATCATCACTGATGTTCCAGGTGGCGCAAACGTTGGGGAACAAAACTTGTGAAGAAAGTCATCAAATTAACTATCTGAAAGAAAAGTAATGAGGTATAAAAGCAATATATTGTAAATTAAAACTACTAGAATATATAGGAGCTCTACAGTGCATTATATTTTGATTCTGTACCCAAGGTTGTTCTGCAAGTTTGCACTCACTGTGTTCAGTTTTGCAACACAAAAAAATCCAATTTGGCACTGGTCCTGCTTGACTAACTTTTACCTTGAATTTTGTGGGGGGGAAAAAAAACTTAATGTGGAAGAAATTGATTTCTCCAAACCGAGGTAATTCAGGGATTCAGGGCTTCATCGACTGCATTTTTATGAATTCTTATGCCGATTAGAATCAAAACAAATCTTAATGGTTCTGAAGCTGGGTTTGTCTGGGTTTTAGGATGGTTGCATTTTTATTGAGAAGGATTAGATAAATTCAACCCAACAGCTAACAAAACTGTCAATGACCTCAAAACTGTACTGAAAGCAAAAAAAAAAAAAAAAAAAACAACAAAAAAACCAAAATAAACCAAAACCACAGGGTTGACAAAGTGGCTTAACAAATATGCATTTTACTACCTTAAGCAACTCACACAGGAGAATAGAGGCATAAAAAAAATCACCCTGCTGCCTGGATATAATCCATCAATTTGGATTCTTTAGCAGTATTTGTGTAAATAAATAAATAATCTTCTGTGTGTTCCCAATCCCTAAAGATCGGGTATCATAACAAAGTGAAGAACAGGTAATACTCTAACCTAAAAGATGCACTTTCCAAATGTAAAAACTTGTAAATAGACATTCTGATTGCCAACATTTCTCCATGGTTTTCTGGATAACTCTATGACGCATAAATTAAACTATTTTACTTTAGAGTAAACATCACAGACCCTTTTCTGACACTCCTGTATGCTCAATAAAATCCCCAACATGCAATTGATTAGGTTTGGCTGTACGTGTTCAACCACAATCATCATGTTTGGCTGGAAACATCCTGCAGCGAGGTCAAACCAGAGGTCAACATTGATCACTCATGTCATTGATTACTCTCTTTGTGTTTTCCCCCAAAGCAGAAACGTATTTATATATTAGACCTGAAAAGGCTTCACATTGCTAATCAGCACGGTGAGTACTGATAATCATGAGCAAAAACAAGAATACCTAAAGAACCAAATGGAAAAGTTTTCCACCATCTCTTTATGAATGGCTTCAACGAAAAGGAAATGAAGGTTTCAGGCCTGTCCACACAGGAACGTTTTTTTTTCTAAAACAGGAACGTTTTTAGCCATTTGTGCCCCTTGTCCACATGGAGACGCTGTTTTAGGGGACTCAAAATGGGTTTGGTTTTTTTTGGAAACGGATTCCAGAGTGAAAATTTCACTCTTGAGTATTCATGTGGACAGCAAAAACGCCTCTTTGTGAAAACGCTGATGTATTAGCCCAACCTCTAATCTGACCTATAACCTATAACGCGTTATGCATAACAGCAATGGTGGATGTGGTTGTGTTCTACAAAAGATTCCATTCATGCTTTGTCGTTCGCCATTCTTGTTTTCTAAATATTTCATCTTTTGCGCCACTTTCTGTACAGTTCTGAGGGGATAAAAATAGCATCTTGGGCTGTCGTGTGTTTCCGTGTGGATGAAAATATTTCTGTAAATGGTTTTAAGTGTTTTTGAAACAGACAACCCATTTTAGAAAAAAAAACATGTGGAATGGGCCTTAGAGTGGCCTAGTCAAAGCCCAGACTTAACTCCATTTGAGTTGCAATGGCATGACCTTAAACAGGCCAGCGATACTTGAAAATGCTCCAGTGTGGCTGAACTGAAACAATTAAGCAAAGAACAGTGGACTAAAAATCCTCCACAGGGATGTAAGAGAATCATTGCCGGCTTTTAGGTTTAGTGGGTAATCACTTTTTCACATAGGGCCAAGTTGATTAAGACAGGTTTTTTCCTAAATAAATGAGTGATCATTTGAAAACTGCATTTTGTCTTTATCTTTGTCTGATCTTAAAATTTTGTGTCATGAACTGAAACCCTTATGTGTGACAAAGAAAGCCAGAAAAGAAATCTGTAAGGATGCAAAAACATTCTCACAACACTGCATAACTCCTCTGAATATGCCTCGGGGCATACACCATGGAGATTTGTGCTGACTAACATTTCTTCGTTGACAAATCAGGACAATCTGACGTGGAATATTTCAGTCAGGTCACTCTCACAAACAGCGGCATGTGGCACCAAATGAAGTCAAGGCTCATTTTGGCATTTGGCACTAATCTCTGTCCCAAATCCTTATCTGTAGCTTAGAGGGAATCAGATAAATGCTGTCAGTCTGAGGATGATGGAATGCCTGGAGGAAGCAACTTGGGGGGGCTAAAAAAACTAAAGGACATGTTCATGTTTTACCAAACAGGTGCAATCATGTCATGTTTCTGTGTGCACTCCCTGCTTCTTGGTTTCACATTTGGGATGAAAATGTCAAAAAGCCAACTCATCCTTATGCTGTTTGGCAGGAAAATGATTAAAAACCAGCAGGCAGCTGTTGGCGCAATCATCTTCTGTAATTTTTCCAAAAACTACTAGCAAATTTCTGACATCTGAATGTCACACTGATCAGTCACAATTTGGGTGTTCTTTTAAATATGATTAACAGTTCTGTGAATAATTTAAAAATGTTTTTTAATCATCTGTTTGCAAAATGCTGTCTTTGTTTTTCGTAAGTGTCCAAAGTCTCAGTCAGAGTCTCAATTTATCATCAGTCCAACTGTTGTTTTTGTGACTGTGACGCCAGAAGAATCAAGAAGCATGTGATAGCTTAACAGAGGCTTACACAATTCTCAAAGGAGTTGAGATCTGGACATGTGAAAATGATGTCTCATGCTTTCTGGACTATTCTTTTCACAACATGAGCCCTAAATTCTGCCATCTTGGAATACATCCATGCCATAGGAGATGAAAGAAATTAATTCCTGGGAAAATCTAGTAACACTACGCAGACAGTTTGCGCCTCTCATTCACATGGAAACTATGTCTTTTGGTAGGATTAAACTTCGACTGAATACTCAACGTTTTAGCTAATATGTGTAAACATGAAGAACTGAGACGCTGGGAAAAATAACAATTTAACTGCCTGCTTTGTGCATCACCAATATTTTGTGTCCAAGAAACCACAAAAGAATTGGACTTATTTTAACATTTTTTATTTGTCTCTTTCTTTTTCCTGAACCCGCGGACATTAAAGTTGTATCGTGCTAAAATAATTAATGAGTGAGAGTAATGAAAGAAACAATGAGCTATAGTTGTGTTTTGGGAATCTCCATAGTTATATTTAGACTGTTGTTCTTCTGTATTTTGAGGTTTAGGCTAGATTGTCAATTAATGTTCATGCTATTGCCACCTACTGGCTCAGAGCCATAATTTCTGTGTTTTTTCTTAGGATTGGATCCAGTTGGGGACATTTTTCCAACAGAAAGGGAAAGCAGTAAAATAAATTGTTGCTTCTTCGGTACATTTAGGCAGCCAGCTGGCCTGCTTGTTTTTGGGCACATAAAATTATTAAACTGAAAAGCCTTGATGGAATCTGTAGAACAGCACTTTCAAGAGTTAAAGGTTAAAAATGTGTAAAAAGCATTAACATAGGTTCATCTTTTATTGTGGCAGTGTAAACAAACATTGAAAAAGTTAGAAAATCTAATTTATATTGAATTTACTTTCTTCACTGGGATTGAGACAAACATTGAGCTTTTCAGCAACAAACTCAGTATGCAAGTCTGGAATGGAATAAAAATATACAAGTGGAAAGTAATTCATACCCACTCTTAAGTATGATGGAGGATCTATGATGCTGTGGGCCTGTTCCTCTCCCAGTTTCCTTGATTTTCATTAGAAACAATATTGTTTCATGCAGTTTGGTTTTATATACTGAATAAATGTACTCCAAATAAAAATATTTTTTTCTCTCATATTTTCTGTGTGATATTATGCAGGTGCAGTAACATGTTGATTTATTTTAAGGCTTTTCGTCAGGGGTACCAATGATTCTGGAGGGTTCTGTAGCAATGTTTTCAGATAAGAAACATTTAGCAGCGTGGGTGTATTACCTTGTTTGTATGATGTTACATAATGATGTTACACTATGGTGTTTATTACGATTTATGTAAGTTATCTAGATTACGTATCAATGACTTTTCTTCAATAACATTAACAATATTGAATCAGGAGTTATTTTCAAAACAGTTTTCAGTCTCTCATAAATGAATAATACAGAATCCCAACAAGAACTTTTGATGTACCACAAGGTTCGATGTCGGTACCCTTGTACTTATTATTTATTTAACCTGTGTGGTACCTTAATCCATTATTTTACTTGCAGGGTGTCACGAGTCTTTAATTTAATTTAATTTTTTTCATAAAACCACAGAGCAGAAAATGGCTTCCAGTTTCTCTTCTTTTGACTGACACCTTTTTCGACCAATTCCGTCAACCTATCGTCTCTTCAGACCCAGTTATATCCAATGTATGTTGTATCATGTGATATGAGTCCCACCTACTGTTCTGTTTACACCTCTGATGTTTTAGCTCCGACACTGATTCTGACACTACAACCATGTAGCTTATTAAATTCCCGTCATGGCAATATACAGCATGTAGGGGGTGCACGTGAGGGGAGGCTTTAAATCATGTAAGGACTGCAACTACTTTGCTAAAACCCAAATGCATATTTATTTATTCAAGATTAGATATAAAACAACTAAAACAGAAGAAAAAAAGTTTTATCACAAAGAAAATGTTTATTAATTAACAAAAATAAATCAATGGTGTTGATTCTATGGACATTTTTGATGTAACACAAGTTAAAAAGGTTATGAAATATATTTTTAGGTGTAATTATAGATCATGTTGGAAACAACTTCATGGATTTAATTTAAAAGAAATGATCAAAATCTGCTGATGTTTTTTGCACCAGTAAAGTTTGCATTGTTTAAATACATTGTACCATGCTGTTGTTTTACTGTTTCTTGTATTGCACATTGGAAAACTGTAAACAAACGAATCTTCTGTACATCTAATAATTAAAAGCTTAAGAACAGCTTTAAGAATAATGCATAATGCCACTGGCAATAGGCTACATCTTTAAAATGTAAAGATGGCAAAAGTGTTGGACACCACTATCATATTCCAGTTAAAAAAACTTTATTTATGTTGTTATGCCATAATTTACCTAAAAAAATTATAACTTTATTGTAAAAAAAAAAAATGTAAAGGTTCCCAAGCTACCAAAAACATGTGTAGTTGTCCAAAATAAAGTTTAGAATTTTGTCTGTATGTCAATCACTTTCCTGATAAAGTTTTTTCTTCCATAAAATGAATACCTTTTTTATTTACAACCTCTGGACAAAAAGTTTGTCTTATTATTAAATCTGGATCTGAACAAGATGTCTAAGAAAAGAAACTCTGGTGCTCCTCTCTGCTGGGAACCAAGGTTTGGTCCTGTTCATAATCCTCACATTTCCAGTTAACCATCTGCCTGCTTCCTCATCATTCCCATGGAACCAGAGAGGACAACAATGCACTGATGCCAGCCTACATCATTAGTCAGTGAAGTGATCAACAAAACACAATCAAAGGCGAGCTGAAACAAAAAGCCAGTGCAGCGTGGGCAGCGATGTGTTGGGACGCTCGTAGACGGTCGCTGGAGGTCTTCGCTCCAGCAGCCGAGCGGTTTCGAGGGTTGGTTTGTCAGCAGACATCAGTCAGATGCAACAAACACAAAGCACCAGGCCAAACGCAGATGCAAAGGCAAAGAGCACAAAACACATTTCACAGCTGACTTGGCAGGATTGAAGATTAACTGTTAGTTAAGACTAGAGCAATTACGCCTGGTGAAATTCCTGTGAGAATGCAGTTTTTGACTGTAAGCCTTGCATTTCAAATCCCCCACGGAGTAAATATCAGCATTGCAGTGAGATAAACTTGAACTTACTCACATATACACAAAACTCTCCAAACTCTCCCCTCTTTTCCCACCTCATCTTAACATTTTTTGCCTGCTCAGTTCTTTAAGTCATTAACTTGCATCCTCCTATCTTTCAGTCTCTCCCCAGTTTTCCTCCACTCTCTCCCCCTGTGGTTTCTGTCACTTGTTCACAGACGAGTGGCCATTACATCGCCATGACCTAAATGTGTCACTTCCCTCCCACTACGGTTCATTCCTTTTCTTCCTCTCTCCTTCCCCCCCGCTCTCTTCATATATCCCTTCCTGTCCATCTGGACATCTCTCAGTTTTTTTCCTCATCTTTCCAGCTTTACTTACACACATAATTATACACACTTATGCACTTAAGAAGTGTAAAGTGCTCTTTAACCATTTTTACCATCGCTGACCTTTTTTAATCTCTCTGTCTCTTGGTTGTATATGCGTCCCTTCTTCCTTTGAGCCATTAATCCCACTTTGACAGTAAATTATCTGTATTTCTGGATGATAAACTTCCAGTGATTACTGACCGCATGGATAGAACAGAGTCTCCACGTCTCATCCCGCCTGTCCTCAATTCCCTCTGGTCTCCTCATCAATCACAAAAGTGTATCAGAGCGACAGCAGTATTGATCGAGGGGCTCCACAGCTCAGGAAAAAACAGAGAGGAAAACTAACAGGGGGAGAAAAATCGGTCCAAACAGCTGACTGACTGCAAGCACGGCTCTTTGGACACCTAAATTCAAATGAGCTCACCGCTCACAAAGACAGTTAGATGGCAATGTCACAACACGTCAAGGCTGAATTACCCGTAAGGAGGAGAAGCACCTTGTGGGAGCAGGAGGTCTTTGTGACATGTCTGCGTCTTCTCGAGGTAACATTTATCACAACAACAAGACTTTCAAGGCCATTTATTCGATTAGGAAATTACCTGTAAAAGTGCTCCCATTCAGTTCACAGCTATGAGAGCGAATAGAAAATACTTCATCACTGTCTTGCAAAAGGCTTCATACACCTTGAACTTCCTCACAGTTTATTGTGTTACAACCACAGATGGTAGCAATTTTTACTGCAATATTATGTGATAGACAAACATAAAATAGCACATGATTAAGTGGAAAAATGGTGTGCTCTGGGGCAGTGTTGCCTCTGCTCTTAATATAAAAAATTAAAATCTTGGCAGAAAAGCTCATAAAAACTTATTTTGAGTTCTGGTTTCTTCTTGCATTTCAGTTCGGAAAGAGAAAGTGGAATAAGCCAGAGACAGAAATGAGAAATCATCCCCAAAATCCAGATCTGTGCACCAGATCTGATCCAGCATCTGGATCCAGATCTGTTCAGCGATGTCTAAGAGACTAAAGTGATTCCAGAATGTGGTTTAGAGGGAGCAAGGCTTTACTGGTGCAGGAATGTAGAGCTTTCATGGTTCCACACATTTATAAGGCCCAGGATTTTATAACAGCAAATGGGGTATGTCGATAAAAAGGCCCAGCAAGTAACTTAAGTTGGAAAGAATGCAGCAAGATCTTATGAAACTATTAAATTATCTGAATATTGTGTCTGTTTTTTCATTTGCTGTTGAGATCAAACTGGTTATTGCTAGTCTGAAGATACAAAAAACACAAGTCAACTTATTTATGAAAAGAAAGTAAGGGTGAAAAAAACGAAAGCCAAGAGAAGATTTAAAACCTCTAAAGCTTAGTTAAAACATCATATGCATAGTCACCTCCGAAATTATTGACACCTCTGGCCTTCATTTCGCTTTTAAAGCTATGTAATGAACTACCGGTGTCTCAAGCAATTCCTATAAAATCTTTTTTTGTTGTTTTTATTTATGATTAACTTTTTTTTTAAGTTGACCAAAAACTTGTTTAGGAATCCATCGCTTCCTGTTTTTCTGGGACATGTTATAATATAACTTGATGCATTAGCAGATTTCTCAAAATGACTCTTTAAAATGGAAAAGACAAGATTTACAGATGTGTTTTGATATTCACAAGTCAAGCAATGGTAACAAGAAAATAGCATCTTTCTAAACTTTTCCCATTTCTACAGTGCTATAATTGAAAAGTTTAAAACAACTGAAACTTTAACCAACAATAGTAGATGAGGAGGTTTTTTTCCTGTCACCACAAAGAGGGAGCAAGGTGGCAAGGGAGGTAAATTTTCAATGTAGTTTATTCTTCTGCAATAAAAGCTGACTTTAGTTTCTACACATCTTTTGTCAGAGGATCTTTTAATTGTAGAAAGTTGTGGACTTATCTGATAATATTTTATGACAACATGCGGTTTTTTGCCAGGAGCACTAACCTTCACCCAGCAGTGACTCCAGGAAGGAGATTTCATTAAATACAAACCTATTTTACTCCAAAGACAAAGGGATCTCCAGGCTTTTCTCAGGTTATTTGGAGAACTGCTTGTTTTGAATCTGTAAGTTTGCTGGTTAGTAATTAACCTCATCACAGGTCACTGAACTCACCTAAGCAGGCAGAGCCGTTGATGTTTGGCTCATATCCTTTGTCACAGACACATCCTCCAACGGGCACCATCCACTCGCCTTCAGCATTGCAGTGCATGCGAGGGGGCGTCCCACCCTGTGCTTTACTGTGTGGGACACAGGTCCCCGTCACAGGAACTAAAGCCGTCGGCTCTGCACCTGAGGGGGTTGCTGGGTAGGACGCTAAATGGAGACCAGTAGCTGGACAACGCCTGTAGAAGATGGACACCCCCATGAGGGAAACACAAGCTCCGCTGTCGACAATTGCCAAGACAAACCTGAAACAAAAGTTCACATGTAGAGATGGGGAACGTTCAGACCCTTTTTAAATGCCATGTAGACAAAAAACAAGAAATACATGAAACAGAGCAGAAATGATTACCCGTTCCGTGTGAGAGGAGCAAAGCTTCGTGTTTTAACGTTGATGCGACTGTAGCGGTTGGGCTGATACTGGTGAGGTGAACTGGGCTCCACTTTGGAGAAACTCTTATCAGCAGCAATGGTGTCAATCTTGACCCAACCCTCCCTTGTCTCTTTCTCACTGCTTGATGGCTATAGAGGCAAAGTGAACAAAGCACAATCGATCACTATTAGTTAAAAGAAACATAAGCCACTGACTCTGAGGAAGCTACTTGTCATATTCCTGCCAAATATGAAATGAGCTTTATGGAAGAGTAAAAAATAGGAAGTAATTTTTGAAAGATAGCCATAAGAGATCCTGTTATTATCACTATTAAGATGCATTTATTGAGTCATAGTTAATGGAAAAACTGGATGGAGCTAAATACTGGTCAATCCTGGAAGAAAACCTGTTAGAGGCTGCAAAAGACACGAGACCAGACCAGAGATTCACCATCCAGTTGGGTGGTTTGATCAAAGCACATGACCATTTGTTAGAATGGCCCAGTCAAAGTCCAAATTTAAATTGAATAAAGAATATTTGGCAAGATCTAAAAAACTGATGTTCACAAACACTTTCCATCCAATTTGACAGAGTTTAAGGCAAAAATCTAAGTCTCTCGATGTCCAAAGCCAGCAGAGATATACCCTGAAAGACCTGCAAGTGGTTACTCTAAGTATTTAATCAAGGGGGCTAAATACCAAGACATGCCTCACTTTTAAAGTATTTATTTGTAGAAAAGAACTTGGAATCTGTGTTTCCCTTATGTTGCACTTTGCAGGAATGCACAAGTTTGTGTCACATAAAATAGAATAAGAAAGAAACTGAGAATCACAACACAGAACAAGTTTATTTTAGTTATTGCTGGATAAACAAGCACATTTTATTTTGGCATAGTCATGTTTTTAACTACTATTTTAGGAATTGTGACTGCAGATGTGAGTCTGTGCAGATCCCAGTAGGGGTTCATGTTTTAGTCCTTGCTTGGACTTTCAGGGATGTGCCTTTCGTAGCTACTTTATGACTCTCCACTCCCTCCGCATCGATTTTTATTTATACAAAGCATTTCTTTTCCCTGTGGAGTAAAATGTTCATGTTTGCTAAACCTTCATGGCTATCCAGCAAGAGATGCACCAATCAATCAGCCAGAGAGATAGTTTTCACTCTGATCAGTGATGGTAGGTTAAATACTGAATAATCAGTAACTGTTACCATTTTCTATTTATAAAGGCATCATCCTACTGACTGACGCTCTATTTGAGTTTAACCAAAGTCAAATAAACAGGGACACACGCTTTAATGCCTTAGTGTGGATGATCATTTTCTATTGGATTTAAAACTACATCTTATAAACAACCTGCAGCAAATGTTTCTCCTTCATGGTTTATAGTCCTTAGTCAAAAAAAAAAAAAAAAAAAAAAAAAAAAAAACTGAATCTGTGAAAATCTGATGACCTCAAAAAAAATTATAAACAGTCCATCTCTGATTTCAGTCATTTTGGCTTGTACCAGATTCACAGGTTTAATTTTATGTCTCAAAGATTATTATTATCATCATCATGTTGTAAGAATGATGTGACGTTTAAGGTGAAAGCTGAAAGATTTTTTTATATCTTAAAAATTGTAGCCTGTGTGTCTGGTCTAAAGAAACAACTAATCTCAGCACCTTTTTCTACAGTAATCAGAGTGATTATGCAATCAGTCATTGTCGGACGACAATGAAAGGGCTGCCGCTTTAATGTTAACAGCGATGAATCACTAATGATGACTTTAATAATTCTGTCTGAAGGTTCTTTGCCTCAAGCAGTGACTAAAATAATACCTGTTTAAATCTGCTGTGGCCAGACTCTACTTAATCAGGAAGTAATTTCGGCCTTACAGTCGGCACCCAGGGATTAAGAGCTTTGCATACAATACATAACATGCACGAGAGCTTTGTAAATTTAGTATTAAATTGAATTTTGTTAATACAACTACATGCACTTAACACTCAGACAGATTTGGTAATCAGCAACCTAACATCCCAACCTCAACACACTTATAATAATTAACTGTTTCAGATAACTAACTTTGAAAAAATGAGAGAAAAAGAAGCGTTAAGCTCCCAAATGCTTTGTTGTAGATTAAACTGTGCATGTTCCAGACAGAACATCTCAGGGACAAGCTGGAGTTGTCAGGAGTGGACCACCACATGTCCCAGTGGATATTGGGCTACTGGTACAGATACCAGCAGTACAGATCTGCTGGTATTTGTACGACTCTACTGTTTCTTCTTTTGTCACTAACTGATTTTTAATGCTCAGAGACATGCACATCTTGTACATTTTTAATTAACGAACTCAGCTGCACATTCCTGTGGTCTGGAGTACTTTTTACAACTACACAGTATTCATGTTGAAATTTTGCCTTCCTGTAAAGTATTTTTTTTCCATTCTTTATTCTGTTGTTTATATATATTTTATATTCTTTGTGTGAGTCTGTTTTTCTGTTATTGCCTGACACTTCCACTTTGCTGCTGTTGCAAATTTCCCCATCGTGGAACAATAAAGGATATTTCTATTCTATTCTATTCTATTCTATTCTATTCTATTCTATTCTATTCCATGTTGTTCTTTGCTTAATTGTTTCAGTTCAGCCACACTGGAGCATTTTCAAGTATCGCTGGCCTGTTTAAGGTCATGCCATTGCAACTCAAATGGAGTTAAGTCTGGGCTTTGACTAGGCCACTCTAAGGCCCATTCCACATGTTTTTTTTTCCTAAAATGGGTTGTCTGTTTCAAAAACACTTAAAACCATTTACAGAAATATTTTCATCCACACGGAAACACACGACAGCCCAAGATGCTATTTTTATCCCCTCAGAACTGTACAGAAAGTAGCGCAAAAGATGAAATATTTAGAAAACAAGAATGGCGAACGACAAAGCATGAATGGAGTCTTTTGTAGAACACAACCACATCCACCATTGCTGTTATGCATAACGCGTTATAGGTTATAGGTCAGATTAGAGGTTGGGCTAATACATCAGCGTTTTCACAAAGAGGCGTTTTTACTGTCCACATGAATACTCAAGAGCGAAATTTTCACTCTGGAATCCGTTTCCAAAAAAAACCAAACCCATTTTGAGTCCCCTAAAACAGCGTCTCCATGTGGACGAGGGGCACAAATGGCTAAAAACGTTCCTGTTTTAGAAAAAAAAAAAAAAACGTTCCTGTGTGGACAGGCCTGAAACCTTCATTTCCTTTTCGTTGAAGCCATTCATAAAGGATTCGTTGGTCTAAAGCAGAAATCTCAAATACACTATATCTGTGACTATACTGGCATTGTTAGGTTATAAAGTCAAATGGATCACAGATTTAGTAGTAGCGGCACACAGATGGTCCCATGCCAGCCCCCCTTGGGGCAGGATACAAAGCAACTCACTCACGATGCCACTACTTCTTCCCTCTGGGTCTCATCCTAGACAAGCCAACTCCTTGCAAACTGAATAATTTACCAATTGCTTGCAGACATGTGTACAAAATTATGTCCAAATTAGGCCAATTCTTCTGGGTGCTAACTTTAATTAATCAGTAAATGCATTTAGCAAACTTGAACTGTTTTAAAATTATACATTTGGAAATATAGTCCCTTTTCAATTCTAACACCCCACCACACAATTGCGTTTAAGCATTTTATTTTAATGGATTTGGAAGACAGTGATAACTATGCACCACCATGCTGCTCTGCTCTGACATGCCTGCTGAAATATAGCTGTGGTTATTGCCCCCCAGGCTGAGATTCAGGAGGTTTATCGGTGAAGACATCATCGCTGTGTGAGCACTGAGCAACGCCTGCCCTTCTACACATGCTCCATACGAAGGTCAAACCAGTGTGTGGTGGTGGCCAGCTGATAAATGCATTGCCTGGTCATATCATCACAGTAGTCAGGATGAGGGACAAGACAGATCCATTTAAAAAAAAAAAACTTTATCTTTTCCTTTGTTCCCTCCCTGATTTAAACATTTCTGTGTAAAATTGGAAAAAAGTAATGTGTTCATTGCTTCCACTATATGCTGAGTAAAATTTTTAATTTGGAAGTGGCCTAAATGAGTCAGATTGAGACATATATCCGGCCATCACAAGAACTAAATTAATTGTTTATAGAAAAAAGCTTTAGAGTTTTGTTTATTGTCTGCTTTAAGAATTATCTGATGTAAAACATACATAGTACTTTTTTTAAATGATAGGTAATAATTCTGAACAGCTCTCATATACATAACTCTCACACAGTCACACAAAAACAAATACAGAAGACTGCAAAAGTATTTCCACTCATTGAACTTTCTCACTTTTTCTCCAAAAACCACAAACTTCATTGTATTCTGTTGGGATTTTATGTGATAGACCAACACAGAGAACAGCATATTTGTGGAGGGACCACAGATACATGGGTTTCAACTTTTTATTTTATTTTATTATTATTTTTTTTTTTTACAAAGGCTGTCCTCCTCAGTCAGTACTTTGTTAAATTACCATTTGCTGTAACAACTGCAAGTTTCACAGTGCTTGTCTCTGCCAGCTTTGCACATCTAGAGACTGAAGTTTTTACCAATTCTGCTTTGCAAAATAACTCAAACCCAGTCAGACTGGATGGAGAGCATTGACAAGGCCTCAGCATCGACTTTTTCAAGTCTTGCTTCAGATTATCAATTTGATTTAGGTCTGAACTTTGACTAGGCCATTTCACTTGAATATGGTTTCATGTAAATCATTACACTGTAGCTTCTCACTTTGGATTTAGAGTTGTTGCCTCGGTCTCAAATCTCTGTCAGTGTCTAATACGTCTTCTACTGCTCTGTATTTAGCTTCATCCATCTTCCCATCAAATCTGACCAGCTTCCTAGTCACTGCTAAGGAGAAACATCCCCACAGGGTGATGCTGCCACCACCATGTTTTGCAGTGGGTATAGTGTATTTGAGATTTCTGCTTTAGACCAACGAGTCCTATTGATCTCTTTGGACCAGATCACCTTCTTCCACATCTTCGCTGTGTCCCATACATGGCTTAGCAGCTTTCCTCCCACCACTCTTACATTAAGGACAGCTTTGTGGACTGTATGACTTCTGTCAGCAGATTCTGCCAGCTGAGGTGTGGATCTCTGCAGCTCCTCCTGAATCTCTTGGCTTCTTTTCCGTTTAATTCTCTTCTTGTCTGACCTGTTAGTTTAGAAACCCATGCATCACATGGTTTGCAGCCGTGCCATGACCTTTCCATTTCTCAGATTATTGATTGAACAGTGCTCTTTCAGATGTTCAAACCTTGGGATATCATTTTACACCCTAACTCTGCTTTACACTTCTCCACATCTTTTTCCCTAACCTCTGTGATGTGCTCCTTGGTCTGCGTGATGCTATTGTTCTCTAATGTTCCCTGACAAACCTCTGAGGCCTTCACAGAACAGCTGGGTTTATACTGAGATTAGATTACACACAATCATGTAACTCCTTTAACCAACTGATGGCTTCTGGCATTTGGCGATAAGAATTTCATTTTAGAGCATCACCATAGAGGGGCCTGAATGCAAAGAGGAGATGACCCATAATCCTGAAACTGATCTGTCTTCTTTTGGAGTGTGTGAACAGATCTTCTTCTGATGAGATATAAATGATGTGTGAAACTACATCCCTGGTTGGATTTAGTTGATGCAGCATTGTTTCTTTCAAAAAATCTCTTACTGTCTCTTTCTGTCCGTTCTTGTCTTTCTTTTCTTGTCTCATGACATTCTCCAACAAAAAAAAGCAGGAAACAGTGCAGAAGAAACCCCAATTAAAATCATCTTTTTAACTGCAGCCTCTTTAAAGTTACTGACCAGCAAACAGTCATTTAAAATGGCCTTTGCATGTGTTGAATAGCACCAGACATTTTGACTAATGCCTATGTCAATGGAAAAAGAAAATGCTAGAAAAAAAATAAGTGATAAAATGTAAGCACAAAAGCTGTTAGTCATTTTCTGTAATGTTTAGGGCTTTATTATTGTACTTTGCCACCTATCACACCAAATTTCAAGGACGTACCTTCTCCTCGAGCATCATCAACAAACAATAGCAGGTAGATGTGGTTGAGAAGCAGTGTAAATTACCACTGCAGAGCAAAAAAAGGCAAGGAAGTTTCTAAAGGAAACAAAACCAAGAAAATCTGCAAACTATTCTGAAAAGGCAGGTGTTAAATGCTCCCTCCTAATTGCTGACCTCTAATTAGAGATGGATGTTTTTTGGGGCATTTTTGAAACATGGTGGACTTTCTTACAGCTTTGAAATGCAGAATGTGAAAGTTTCCAAACAAACTAGAATGAAAAACAAACAGTTCAGTGTTTGACCTCACCTCTGCGACCCAGGTCCTCATCAGCTCCCTCTGCGAGTCGGCTTGCTTGTAGTACAGGGTGAGGGTTTCTCGACAGGTGGGTGACGGCGTGCGCAGACTGGCGCAATCACGCACAGAGAAGCGCAATGTCACAAACATCCGTGGAGCCGACTGACGGTAGAGGAAAGGTGTTGCCAACCAGTTGTCCTGCTGACGGGGATTCTGATTGACATTGCAGACCTCAAAGGTCCGTATGAGCTTCCCCCGGTCATCCAAGACACTGACCTCGTCCCACTGAGAGAGACAGAGACAACGCAGGGAGTTGGTAAAGAAGGAATAAAGATAAATCAGAATATTCTCTCGCATCTTAAATCATGGTTTAGACTTCTATCTGCAAGAACTATTGCTTGAATAGCCTTACGGTACAAAACAAATCTGTTCTAAATCTACATATAAAAAGCATATTTATCACAGTCATTCCAAAAGTAGGCCACGTCTGTGTCCTCACACAGTAGCCTTCCCTCTGTCTAATTAATCATGATTATAAAAACCAGTAATTAAACCACTTGGGCCTTTCATTTAGTGCCTGGAACATGCTTTAAGTGTTAGAGATAAAAACTAATGACCAAGAGATAACCTAATTAATTCCTGCATGTTTCCCCTTGAGGTAAATCCATGAGATAATTTCAGCTATAAATGTTCTGGTTCTGCAGTTTTCTCTGTTCCAACACAGGTGGATTAAATATTGCTTGTTTTGCAAAAAGCACCTGAGATAGATAACATTTAACCAGCAGCTCTAAAAAGTTCAGCAGAGCTTTGAGATTTCAGCTCAGATATTTTCTGATGCAAACATCCAGTGATAATTTAACACTTCTAACACTTGCAAACCAAAGTCAGACACAAGAGGCAGCTGATAAACCTCTACTGTAGTAACATTTCAGGTCAAGGAATCGAGAAACAAAAAAAATGCAACAACAAATGCATCTGCTCCAGGTGTTGTACTGAGTTATGTTTTCAGTGCAGAGCAGAGGAAATAGATCTAAATAGGGAAACAGACATCAACACAACACCAGCGTTTAGGGACTGCATATTGTTGAGTAATGTTGAATAATACAGGCTGCAGTTTCTCTTGGATTGAATCTGACCTCAGCATCTTCTGATGATGTCATTCAAGACAGTTAAATTAGGCATAATGTTTTTAGAAAGTTGCAACTTTACAATTTATATTGTTTTATATCTACAGTACAAACACAACAACCAAAATGGAAAAGACAGTAAACATGCCTACTAAATACAAAGTCTGATTGATTTCATTGTATTTTTTTATAGCAGTTTTGAATTTGTTTGTTTTCCAATCCTTTGTTCACGTTTCTGACCACGTTTAATAAACAATGTCTCCCTGGCATTTAACTGAGTTCTGATTTTTTTATTATGATTAATTTGTGCTTTTATTCCTGTTCTGTCTTCTTCGATTGTTTTATAGTTCTGCTTTTTAAATAAAAAAAAATTATATTTTAACCAAAATCTAGTTTTAAAAGTGCTAATAGATCAGCATGACATCCCTTTGAAGTTTTAAAATTGTAGTATTTTATTTTATTTGAAAATTAAATCTGTGCTGCAAAAGCATTAAATATTATCAGGGTTTTATGCAGCTGCTTTGTCCAATCAACCCTAAAACATGTCTTTTTTGGGATTGTCAGCTTTTAAATTGCCATTAGGCCAGTATGAGTGTAAAGTTGTCCTCTGTGTTTCCCTGTGAGGGACTGGCAACCTTCGTAGGGCGTACCTCACCCCCTCCGCACAATCTGAAACAGTTTGGGTGTTAAGAGTGTACACACTTCTGCGACTAGATTGTTGCAGCTTTTTTGATGTTTTATATTATTCTGTCAAACAGATTTGCCTGTTAAATAGCATATAAGTTTGAAAATGTTCTAAATTGTTTCATCATGAGTTTGTTCTTTTACATAAAATAATTTGAGATTTAAACCAGGGTGTTTAGATTTTTCAGAAACACTTCATTTCCGTCACTGCCGCCTGTAATATTTCAACAGAGAACAGACATGCAGCCTTCTTTATACCTCTGTGTCCTTCTTCCTGTGGCTTGGTCAATGAGATGATAAAAGCTTTGTCACAATGACATCATCTGGTGGTTTGTGGACATCTACTGTGCAGTCTCAATGTTTAGGTTTCAGCTGTCCATAAATTTTTTATGGTTTTCTGACATTATGGAGATTGTTCCCTAAGGAAACAGTAATTAGACCCACAGCATGACTCATCCAGTGTGTTTCAGGTCTTTTAGCTGAGAAGACGTTTTAATGCACTGGGCTGAAACAGCTTGAAACTCACCAAACATTTAATTATCAAAAAAGGCACTTTAAGTAACATTTGTAGTTTTGTGGATTTTATTTGACTGTTCGAGTCATCATCATAATTGTGTTATTGTATGAATTATGTCAAACACAGTTACATCCACCACATGTGATGCAAAGCTACAAAAAAGGGAACTCATACAAAAAAAAAATTATATCTACAGCTAAATTGAATCTTGATGTTCTTGCATCCCATCAAATCTCCTCAACTGGTTTTCAACTTTTTGTGGCCAAGGCAGAGATAATAAAAGATATGACAAAAGGTCAAGTCACATCTGCATTCAAATCGATGTAAAGTAGCTAATAAATTAAAGCATGCAAAAACAAACTTTAAAGAAAGCTATAATCTACTGAGTAAACCCGTTTTATTAAATAACACTCAAAACAAGCTGTCTGGGATTTTTTTTCATTTTTCACTGAGATAATAATTTAACTCAAGTTAGAAGGTGGGTCATTAACTCATAAGGCCTTTTTATACTGTTGTTGCACAACATCATGTGATATAGTGGCCAAGGCTGAATTGAATTTGGCGATGAGTCCAGTCACTCACGTGAACAATGGAGCCAGCTTGTGCTTGAAAGAATCTACTTTTATTCACTTCTGTTTGGATTTTAGTATATTCTGTGCATATTTGGGACACACAATACCATTTCAGCAAGTCTTAGTAATGACTTAAAGCTCCCAATTATTGTACTGATTACCTGCAACCAAAACAATCAATCAAATCAGGCAAAATTATTATTGTAACTGTTGTTGTTTAGAGAAAACCATACAATAGTTACCCACATGCCTCCCTTTCATTCATGTTCATTAGGTCTTTCCATACTTCAGTTCAATTCTCTGTGTGCATTACTAGCTGTGTTTCCATTAACCTTGAAATTGTGCAATTTGAAATAACAAAAATAAATTCGCTTAATGAAAACACGCCATTTTTGAAAAAACTGTCCTTTTTCGAGAAAAAGTTTTGGCACTAGGATGAGGTGGTTTTTCGGTCGTATCGAAATAGGTTTATTTCACAAAACTGCAATGGAAACACTTTTTTGCATCACACAAATCACATCATCAACAATCGGATGTTGGCACTGACGCTAACCACGAAGATGACAACAGGAAGTAGTTGGAGGACCATGGCGTGGCATGTTTTTAATGACTTATCCCGTGAACAAGCTTATTCACGTGTGATTTTAATTTCATTTCTTATTTAATGGAAATACCACAATTGCAAAATTGTGTTTTTTGACATTAGCAGAAACTTGTGCACCTTTGTAATGGAAATGCAGCTACTGCTAGAATGGTGTTACCATAAAAAGTAATTCATTTGTGTTAGTTTCTTAGTCCATTCTTGGGTTTTCTTATTTTCTCTTAGAGCCGTGTTGTTCTTTTCCCTTTGATTTTTAGTTTATTTGAGTCTTAGTTCAGCTCCCCGGTGTTAATTAGTCTCTCTCCCTCAGTTTCCCTGCTTGGGTTCTGCTACAGCTGTTGCTCATTGTCCCTGATTAGTTAAGAGAGAGTTTCCTCTTGTTATCACCAAGCCTACAAAATAACTAGTAATCAGTGTGCCATCCGGTTGTTTCAGAATGACAGCAGAAGAAAAAAACATTTTCTGTCCCACTATCACAAATCTAAATATCTGGAATTTATTCACACTAAAGGGTCTTGAAACAGAACTAGACTCTTTGGTTATCTGAGGATAAAATGTCCCTTTTCAGCATCAAACACTCCTGGGGGCGTCTGGCTTAAAACAATGGATGAAAATGTGAAAAATCACCTGTCAAGCTCACTGCTGTGGGCCTGTCTTTTTTTTTTTTTTCAAAGCACATGGAAATCTTGTTAAAATGCAACGCATTACGAACCCTTTGAAATACTAGGATATTTTAAATAAAAATAGCTCTGCCAGAAATCCTGAAACTGGTCATCATTTTGTCTCTCAGCAGGATGACGTTTCAAAATGTGGATTAACACAGAAATAGTCAATCAGTAACAAATCAATATTTTCTATGGCCAGCTCAGTCTTCAGACATAAATGCTGTAGAGAATGTGTGGGGTGAACTGAAGAGAAAAGAGAAAAAGAGACGACCCGTGAGTCTGAATGATCTAGAGAGATTGTTCAAAGAGGAATGATCAAAGATCTCTCTCTCTCTGTGCTCCACCCTTGTGAAATCTTGAAAGGGTTTGCTAACTCAGAGGGGTGCTTACAGCTGTAGATGTAGTTATAAGTACATGCACACATACAAATAGAAAAAAATTTAGCCCAGTTATAAAAACTAGCAGTGGCAATAATTGGGAAAGCTGACTCATTTTGAGGAACTGAGGAACATTCTGCAAGTCCCAGACAAGAGCAATAAAATTACAAACACGATGCCACCTGTTGGTCACCTTTGCTGCTGAAAGTGCAGCTGTGGTGCCTTGTTAGTGTTTTCAAATATCAAGCTGACATTTTGACAGCTGGACAGCTGAGACGCATGACTCCCATTTACACGCAATCATCCATTGGACTCTGACGTCATTGCTCACTCACATGCTCATCAGCTTGGCCCGCATACCTTAAGAAACTAGAAAAAAAACACTGCAAAAGCACAAAATCTTACCAAGTAATTTTGGTCTAGTTTCTAGTGTTAATATCTTGAATACACTTGAAATAAGACCAAACTAATTTTTCAGCATGATATAGGAGCTTGTTTTAAGTGAATAATTCCTTAATTCCTTACTAGTTATAAGTTAAACAAACTGCCAGTGGAACAAGACATTTTAACTTATAATAATGGGGAAAAATGTCTTGTCCCACTGGCAGATTATTTTACTTAGAACTAGAACTTTTTCTTCAATATTAAGGAATTATAGACTTAAAACAAGCTCCTATATCGTGCTGAAAAGTTACTTGTAAGTTGGTTTTGTCTTATTTCAAGTGTATTCAGGATATTTGCACTAGAAATTAGACCAAAATTACTTGGTAAGATTTTGTGTTCTTGCAGTGCGATATAAGTAGAATCATGTCCTGTAAACCTTTGTACGATCTGGCTTTTGTTTTTACTGTGCAGTCATATGAGGTAAATCCTGCTCACCACAGCAAATAATTAATCAACAGGTTTGTTTTTTTTGTTTGTTTTGTTTGTTTTTTGTTTTTAAAGACACAAATGTTGTCTTTATGTTCTATGCAAAACTTTTATAAACAATGGGCCTTTAGGGTATTATTTTCATACCTTTAAATATCCTCCATCACTCCATTTAGAAGATATTAAAAGTTTTTTGTGGAGAAATGATGATCCACAAGCGTTCATTTCCCTACAGCCTTCCATGTCATCCATTTTCAATTTGCCTAGTATTTTACGGAATCAAAGGGATGATACTGAACAAATAATGGAATAAAATTGCCTTGTCCCAAAAGCGTTTATTTTTATTTTGTTGAATAACAACAGTGAAGATAATGCAAGTGATTTTCAAAGTGAATACTCCCTCAGTACAAAGGACAAAGCAACAAGGACGCCTCTGAAAAGACATGTTGATGTTCAATTTCTTTGAAAGAATGGATCAAAATTCTGTTCATGCCCACCATTAGTGGGAGGGAGATGGAATCAGAGACAAAATTCAATGTTAATAGAATTAGCTATTGAAAATCAGGCATATTTTTGCAGTTTTACAACACATTTTGTACAATATGCCATAATTATATGATACTGATACATATGAATACAATTTTGTTTTACAGTGTTAAAAAAGACAAATATTTGGGTTTGGAGCTCCTTTTTTGCGATCATTTTGCATTTGCATGCCTGCAGTTGTGTACTTGAAACAGGTGCATAAATAATCAGGTTTTATTTTCAATAGGAGTACATGCAGGATGCAAAATTAGATTTTACTGATCTGAATAAGATATGGCTTAATTCTTGGTGGGACTCAGTTAGATTCTGCTAAATGCAAATATAGGTGGAGGTTTTAGGCTCACCAGTTACAGAGCACACTCCTTTCAGGGATGAAAAGGCTCTGATTTTAGGCTTGTGTGGCCCCAAGTGACAAGCAGGACCTTTTCTGGTTTAATTCAAAAGAATTATGTATTAGCCCCTGATCATCATTATTCCCCTTACAATAGTGGAAAGAAGACAAAAGGTCCAACCAGCCAATGGGGGTGCATTACCCATGTGTGATTCATGGTTTTGTACGTGTTACTCTATCTTGGCACACTTAGGTTGGTTTCACTGTGGTTCTGACAGTCGGTGGGGAAGAAAATCTTCATAGCATCACACATCACAGAGTGATTTGGTATTTGGACCAGCTGGAATAATGATACGATCAGTGAGCACATGAAAAGCGTCTGAGGCGCTGTCGGTCTAATGGAGTGAAAGGACAGAAATGTCTCTCCAAGGCTCTGACTCACTCCTTTAGACAAGGCAATGAGGGGAAATTGGGAGACGGAAACAACAGAGAAGACATGGTTGGGTGGATGGATGCAGATGAAGAGGGTGGAGAGAAATTAGTAAACTGGAAAGTGAGCACTGGTGTAAGATTTCCGGGTTTGCATTTAAAGATAGTAGGGTGGTTCGGCAGTAATGCAATATGGCTTTAAATAACACCTTTGAAATCTTTGTTATAAAGGGCTGTGAGAAAGTGTTTTCCTCTTGAGAGATTTCTTGTGTTTTTGTTTTATTGCCACACTTAAAAGTTTCAGATCATGAAACAAATTTTAAAATTAGATCATCTGAGTAGATACCAAAAGTAGTTTCCGAATGATGAATTCATATATAAGGGGAATAAAGACATCTGAACCAACCTGATTCTATGGGAAACCTGACCCTAAACCTAATAAATGCTTGAGCCATTCTTTGAGCCAGTGTTTGGCCCATTCTTCTTTGCAGACTTGGCCATATTGGAAATGATGAAGATAAAGGTCATCACCCTTTATCTTGATTGGATTCAAGTCTAGACTTTGAATAGATCACTCTAAAATCTTTGTTTTTTTTTTTTTTTTTTTGTAGTTTCTTTATAATCCATTCAGAGATGGGCCTGCTGGTGCACTTTGGATCATTGTCCTGCTGCTCAACCCAACTGTGCTTAAGCTTAATGTCACAAGTCAGTGGGCAAACATTCTCCTTCAGGATTTTCTACGGGAGAGCAGAATTCATAGTTCCATCAATTATGGCAAATCATTCAGATCCTGAGGCAGCATGCCATCGTTCACCATGTTTGTCTCCAGGTATGATGGTATATTTCAGAAATGCTGCATTAGTTTTACACCGTAAAGTTCCACTTTTATTCTTGTGGATTATGAAGATGTTAGATCTTGGCCTTAAAGCTCTTCTAAAGATGACAATTGTGTTCAACCTCTTTCTTACTGGTAAATCACACAACTGATCTCAACTGAGATGTGAAGCTGGCAGTGCTTCAGATGTTTCTCAGGATTCTTCTGTGATCTCCTGATTGAATTGTCGACACTCTTGTGATAATTTCAGTAGGCCGACCACTCCTAGGTATTGTTCAGCACTGTTCCATGTTTTCTCCATTTGTTGATCATGGCTTTCACTGTGGTTTTCTGGTACCCAAAGCCCCAGAAATGGCTGTGTAACTCTTTCCAGAATGATAGACATGAGTGATCTTTTCATCTATTCTTGGATTTCTTTAGATTGCAGGATGATGCACTGCTGTTTGAGATCTTTTTACCTACTTCCTGTTATCAGGCTGGTTCAATTTAGGTGATTTCTTGATTCTACAGATCTGGTAGTAAGCATGTGTGGTGGTGAAGTTTGACCCTAAAGATCGGAAATTGTGGTTTATCAAAATGAATCTATGATTTTACAAATAAGTCTGTTTTATGACATAAGATCATATAGGAACAGACTGGTTTGCCCACAGCATGGCAGATCCCCAACCATATTTTTTCTTTCATTTAATAAAGTAAATCACGATTTAAAAATCCGATTTTGTTATTCTATCAGTAAACAATATCAAAAAACAAATTAACTGAATAATCTTAACAGGTAGAGAACAGAGTCTCCATTATTACTGTGTGGGATTGCATGCAAAAACACAGCTTTCCTTTGTTTTGTGACCTTAAACCTCTCCTCATCCATTACCCCTCACCCTTCCAACCCTTTTTTCCTATTTTACCATGTCTCATTTTCCCTCCTTTATGAAAAAAGGGGAAAAAATGTGCCAAATTGGGGAGGAGGAGTGGATGAGTTGTTGGAAAAGAAGTTACAGAAAAAAAGAGGAACACTCATCATTGTGATTTAATTTGAAGTGAAATGCCAGAGAGCCGTGCAACCTCTCCAGTGACAGAGGACAGGGAGGGGCACAACATAAACATGGGATTGTAGACACACATGAAGACACACACTTACTCAAAGATTTATGCAAAAAGAAAATGCGCTATGAGCAGAAAGTCAAAATAACTGGAGCAAAAAAAGGCAACTAAAGGAGAAAAGCTTCCTCTGATTTGGAGTGGAAAGGAAAAAAAGGATCAAGATGATTGTGGGAGGACAGATGTAATGAGTGCGTGAAGAGCAATGGCAGGAGGGAGTTTCACACATGAGACTACAGTCAGTCGTAAGAGTGCAAAAAGAAGGAGCAGGAAAGAATACAGTAACTGATATCCACGGATCCTGAAGCAAAAGAAAAGCTGGTATGTGAAAAGAAAAGAGAGGACAGGGTTAAAAAGAACACACACACCCAAACACGCACACACACACACTCTCCATCTCTCATCCTCTGCTCCTCTCATGGTCTGGCTTTCTATTTTTCTCAGCTTGATGCCCCCAGGTCAAATAACCATATCTCCATCTCAGCAGCACTTGTCATCCTGGGACCGCAAAAGAAAAGAAAAAAGGAAAACTCAAGCTTATCCACAGACTTCCTTCCTCTCTATTCCACACACACACGCACGCACACAGGGATGGCCTCCTATTAGCAGCTGCCATCATGGTTCACAACTTTCTAATGCATACGAGGCCCTGTTTAATCAAACATCATGTTCAATTATGTCCCAACGCTGGAAGACAGGCTGGGGCATTGTAGCCAGAAGGTAAAATTAGTGCAGAAAGAGATAAATGGCTGATGTTAGTGAGTCTGTCTGCCAGATGTTGGTTAGTTTCTCCACTGCTTTACAGTCAAACCTTTCTGATCACTTTCAGCAACTTAGTGTGGTTTGATGGTCTTAATGTAATATCTGAACATCTCTACACAAACTGATGGAGTCATTCTCCACTGGGGATCTGCTTCCACGTCCCTTTAAAATGAAATTTCACTCACAAGCGTCAAAGCATCAGAACAATGTATAAGTGTAATTATGAGCCATATTAGAACTGAGCCATAATCACTCACAGATGAATGAATTTAACTGACCCAGGAGTTGACCCTCACACAGTCACGCAAGCACACACATAATGAGTAGAAACCACCCTCCAAAGCCTTGCACACACATTCAAGGTAGCCTAATGACATGATAGGGCCTTGCAAAAGTATTTACCCCCCTGGACGGCTTTTTTACGTATTGTTTTGTTACAAACACAGACTCCAGTGTATTTTATTGGGCTTTTATGTGATAGACCAACACAAAGTGGTGCATAATTGTTAATAGAAAAACAATACGCAGCAGTACAGCTGAAGGATATTTTTAAAGTCTTTCTACTTTGAGCTCACAGCAAACATAGATCTCAGATAATAAGTAGTTTATCCAGCTACTTTGAAAAAAAAAAACTAATTGTATTTCATATTTTGATCTCGAGACAAGATTTTATTGAAAAAGTTGCTTCTGGCTAGCATCTGCTGTTTAGTTTATAAAAGACCTGATGACCGTATCCACTTCCAATACTTCTAATGGTGCATTAAGCAACAAGTGTCACTAAATAAATTACAGGCAGAGATAGCTTGAATGCATGGTTCTTGAATAATTAGCTTATGTGCAGTAATTTTGCGATACTGATTTATTTGCAACATATTGTGCAGAACTAAGTGGTTGTACTTTTTTTTCCTTTTACATTAAAATCTAAAATATGCATTTATATTCAGCCTCCTTTACTCTAATACCCCTAAATAATACCAAGTGCAACCAATTGCCTCCAGAAGTCAAACATTTACTGAACAGAATCCACCTGTTTAGAAACCAATCTACAGGCAAATACTTCATAAGTTTGTTGGAGAACAAAAAAACATGAAGAACAAGGAACAAGGAAAGTTGTACAAGCACTTAAAGCTGCCTTGCGTTATAAAACGATATTTATTCACAAGCTTTAAACAATTTTGTATATTCTATCATCTAAAGCTGTAACACTGTCACTAACATTATGATTTGTCAAAGCAACTAAAGCCAAGTGAACTTGTCAAACTGCTGTGAGGGCGACTGTTTAGAAGGTAAGTAAACATACCTGTTGTTGGTAATATTGCACCATTTTGCTGTTTGCCGAGAAGATGAGGGGGAAAAGTAAACAAACATTACCAGTAATCAGCCAACTGCTGTTATACACCACCCTTTCATTGGCTGCTGTTAACCTTGTTTACAGTTTGGTAGGTAATCAGTTCCCCCCTACCTGAATGTGTCTAGATTTGGTTCTAAACGTTAAAACATGTTCAGCATTTACCTCCTCAGATGTTTGCAGAATCACATCTCAACCCTTCACACATTTATAGATTTTTGTGGCAACCATCTAGTTCAGACTGACGAAGACTTGGTCTAACTGGGAAACGTGGTGTGTCCTTCGCTTAACTATTACAGCACACAAATCTGGCCTCTGTGAGAGAATGACAAGACTTTTCAGGTGTTTAAAGACAGCCATGAGAAGTTCTCAAAGCTGCAGTATATAACTTTTATAAAATTATGTTTTTTATATATTTGTTAAAACTGTCACTATGTCCTGAGAGTAAGAGACAGATAATCTGCGAAAAAATCAAGCTCCTCTGACTTCTCCCTGTGATCCTACTGCCATCTGCAGAAATGCACCACTCCCGCTTAGAAACAACCAGTCAGAGCCAGGAGGAGGGTCTTAGCTTTATCTATCTCCCTCGTGTTTGCACTGCTCATTTCAAATCTTCTTACAAAGATTTGCAAGAAGAAAGCATGGTGTTGAAGAACACAATGATAAATTACATTTTGAGTTTGCCACACACTGAGGACGTGGAAGAAAGATCAAATGGATCATAATGTAACAGTGAAACAAGGTGGTGGTGGCAGAATCATGCTATGGGGAAGCATTTTCCTGCAGGGACAGGGAATCTGGTCAGAGTTGATTGAAAGATGGATAAAGCTGAACAGGGGCCAACCCTGAAGAAAAACCTGTGAGAAGCTGGGAAACACTTGAGAGCGGGGTGGAGGTTCAGCAACACTGAATCAGTCAGAGGTGCTTTGCAATGGCTTAGATTAAAGCACATTCATGTGTTAGAATGGCTGAGTCAAAAGACATAAATCTGATCCACAATTCTTGACATGAATTGAACTTTGACATTCACAAAAGCTCTCCACCCAATGTGACTAAGCTTGAACCAACTCACAATGAAGAATGGGCAGAAATGTAAAGTGTTCAAAAGTGCAAATTTGGTAAAACATACCATAAAAGACTTGCACCTGTAACTCCACTAAAAAGGTGCTTCAAGAAAATGTTGACTCAGTGGTGCTGAATATAACCACACTCAGCACACCGAGTTCAGACAATAAGGGAAGTTCTAGCTGGGAGATTCATGGCTCACTGTGTGAGTAATCCTGGGAGATACAACTGAGAAAAATACAAGAAAGAGGCATTTAAGTCTCCTGGTTTAGTTGTTTCCTGTAAAGTCAGCTTTCAGTTATTATAGAAGATAATACTCCTGTCTCCAACCCATAACTATATATTAGACATGACTTTACAAGCCGCCTGCAAATCTGAAGTTATTCATTTAAAAAAACTAGACAGATGGTTATTTAAAAGCTGGATTTAAATATTCTGGGAATGATCCTAAGGTTATTTTGCCAGTGCCCTAATAAATGTAGTGTCACACCAAAAGTAACACTGCACAACAGCCTGAAAATCGTTTTATATTGAACAACTGTTTTGCAACACAGTTATTTGTTAGTGGCCTTTTCGACATGTCCTGCTGTGCACCAGCACCAACAGCACTGCAGAGATGGGGAAAAAAGTGGGAGACAAAAAAAAAAAAAAAAAAAAAAAAAAAAGCAAGATGTTTGTGGAAGTCAGCTGTGCATTTCAGTTACTGTAGTCATGGAAAATGTGTGGAGCAAACAGTGTTAATTCAGCTGTGGGCTTAGGTTTATGTCCATGTGTGAAAGTGTGAAACTCTTTTTAGTGATGCTGTTTGCTTTAAACAGAAATTAACACCCTGTCTATGTGAGAAAGTGACCATGAGTGTTTCTGATGCCACAGAAATTAATATGGTCAGGGTGTTAGGTCCCGTATCTCCTGTAGCCTTTTCAACAGAATCGATCTTTTCACCTTTTAGAGTTTGGATTTAAGACCTGCTGATCAACAGAACAATAACTTTTATTCCCTAAAAATAGATTTATTTTGTTTTTCTCTCTCTGATGCTAATTCCTTGATTTCTTAGGGTGGTTTTGAAAAAAGCCTCTTGTGTCTGCAATGGTAAAGCAATGCCAGCAGTCAAACAGGTCGGTAAGCCTAATACTATCTCTCTTCTTTCTTCCCAGAAATGTGCACTGACAAAAAAAGTAAATCTGGTGCCTGGATGAAAGGAAGCCCTCAATCCTTTGAGTAACAGCAAAATATTATTCACAGAGAGACTCAAATTGCGGATTTCTTTGGCTTATTATGATTTTTGTAAAGCTCCAACCTAATAATTCAAATCTCAATTTTTCTTTTTGTTATAAAAATCAGCTCCAGGTTCATGGACAGAGGTAAGAATGAATCCATCTGAAAAAGAATATTTTCCCTTGTCTGCAAGTGCATTTCTCTGCAACTTTGTCATCTTTTTAAAATGTGCTTTGTACACTCCTCAAAAGCTAAAAAAAAGTTAACCAAAACCACAGGACAACAAGACTTTGATTCAAAATAAAATTTTTGAACAAAAAAAGTATATGTTTAGGAGGGCTGCATGATATTAGAAAATATCATGCAATGATGATATCATTATTATCATCATCTTGTGATGATGATAATAATGATAAATATTACCTGTTTTCTTTTTTCCTCTCTTTCTCGTCTTTGCTTTTTTTCTCTTTTTGACCTGTAGTATTTTGGGTAATTTCATTTGTGTCTGGTGTGAGCATTTGTGGTTAAATTTGACATTAGCATGTAAAATACAAGCTTATAACACTTCGAATATATAAGCCAACAATTATTGCTGTCCAATCAGTTTTTCGCTATATAAATATTGCCAACACTGATATCACAATGATGATATATTTGTGAAATATTGCACAGCCCTAATTTCTAGATTAATTAGTTTGCTAAATCATTTTTTTTGTTTAGTCACAATACAAACAGAAAAGCAAAATTATTAGATAGATAACTGTAAAAATTCAATCCCACGGCTTAATTTACATTTTGCCATGCTTGCAAAATAAATATAACACTAATAAAACTAAAACAGATTTTTTAAAGTTGTAACTGGGAGTTCAGACCTGTAGACAAATCAGCCTCTGCAAGTTTTAAGCTCCCTCTGGGCCAAATTTAGAAAGATACTGTATTCACAAAATGTGCAAACCAGAGCTTGTTCTGTTCAAACCTCAAACTGCATGCAACTAAAGACCTGCTCCTGCTTTAAGGTGTGACTCATTCTTGCCATGCCCTGAAATGCTCTGTGAGGGAATATTTTTATCAATCACTTTGATCACCTGTCTGATGCGTTTATGGCTGAGGCGAAGACAACTACAGCCTTATGCAAACATACATATATTTATTTTATTTTGGATCAAGGTTATATTCATTTCAGCCAAGGTCTAATTTAAGTAATTTACTGCATCCAAACAAACTTTTGTAGTCACTTAATATTTTTTTGACATGATTGTTTTAGCAGAAAAAAAAGATTAGATGGTTTTAAGCACATAATAAGTAAGACAGGAAGCTGTAGCAGCCAATGCAGTGTCTCTTTTACTGTGAACGTCATTGTAAATGTTTAAAACTGTTGGAGAAAATTCTTATTTTTCAAATCAACACAGCAATGCATTTAGTCTAGAGAAACATAGAAACCGGTCCTCGGGTTTTAAAACAAGCCAATCAAAACACAACCACACAGCTTCCTGCCTACTACTAGTGACGGAGCTGACATAAAATCCCAGACATCAACAACACGTACTGATGTATTGGGAGTTGAGTAAAGTCAGGGACTCTGATTCTGATCATTTAAAAAGGCCTCAACTGGGACCAGTATCCGATACCTGGGATTAGATTTAGACAGCTTTAATTATTACCCAATACTGAGATCACATCTGTGTGTGAAGCCCTCTTGACTGGCCTCCAAGCACAGCAACTTTAATAGCCCGACACCTGGAAACTTCATTTGCAGATCAGGACCCCCCTGCTTACCCCGGTGTCCGGATAGGTGGTCCAGCCCAGCTCTGAGGTAGTTTCTGTTGTGTCCAGCAGCATCACTGAAAGGTGGAAAAAGCAGAGACAGAGACAAGTTGTGAGAAAATACACAGACAACATCTACAGCATTCAGTTTAAAATAATTGCTAGAAGCTTGATAGTTTCACGGAGGAACAGCTTGGGCACTGAAATAAGATAAGAAACTGTGAACCAGAATCAATACTTCAAGATTCGAGAACAACACCCTGCAGATTTCTGGGACCCCATCAAGATCTGAAACTCAGATTCAGTACATTAAGTATTCAATTTCCAGAATCCTTTAGATTAAGACTTTTTGTTTGAAATCCCACAAAGTTGGAAGTCACTGCACAGTTTGTGTAATTGCACCAGATTTTGTCCACATTTCTTTTTGATTTTTTTTTTCCCTTTTCCATGGAGTGAAATCAGGGCAACTGCGTGCATCTGTCAAACCCGATAACTGATTCTGAGTGATGATGCATTTTGGCACCGAGTTCTGGGATTTAGGAAATTAAACTGATTGACCTACTGGGGCAACGTGATCACAGATCAAATTTCCAAGATTAAAAATGCAGTGGCAGCTACTGTTACATGTTTATATAAACGTGGAGTTTTTACCTTTAATTTTAACTCTGTTGCTCAAAATGCTCTTTGCTCATCTTTTACTGCATTTCTTATTAGGAATGTTCTCATTTCCTCTGATCTGGAGAGAGAGCAATGAAAATAAGCCTATACTTTTGCGCTTGAGTGTGTTTTCCCATAAATTTGCTTTTGGGGGTTTAAGTGCTTTAAAACGCAAACTGGCAAAGAAATTACGCACACTCCCTCACACATTCACTCACTGGCTCACTCTCACAGAGTGACTTTAATGCTGAGTGCTGCATGCTGACACATGGCAGCTTCCCACACAGATTCGAAGCACTTGAATTTTCCATTAGTATTCAGAAACTGTGGTGGTTGCTCTTCATTCAGTTTGGCACAGTCCGCACCGGGGGACTGAATGCATGCCAAAGTTTGTCGTTGACACAGAGGTGGCGAACGCATCAGACTTCAGGCCTGCAAGCCTGCACATATGGAGCTAATGGAAGAAAAAACACAGAGAGCACTAATCACTTAAAGGGCTCCAGACACATATTCACAGACGAGGCACTGTGGGAGAGAGGAACCATCAACCGCTCTTTACAGATGAATAATTCCTCTCATTGTTGTTATATTTTTTGCTTTCATTTCCATTTAATGTCACTCAGTTGCTTACTAGAGAATTAATGGCTCTCTTTTGCTCTCTCTGACAGCCGAACAAAGATAGAGTAATGCTATCTTTTGAATCCGTTTGCATGCTGGGAATTTAAAAAGTATGCCAACTCACCAAAACAACAGTGGCCCACAGAGAACGACAGATAGCTCTTTAGTCCCAGAAATGCAGAGAGACGTGCACTAAAATCTGCTGCCTGTCTTAATAAATCAAACAACAAAAAGAACATGATATCTCTTGTAGCCCCTGACACATATCATTGTTCTCCGGCTGTTCTGTAAACTGATTTTTTTCCTCCTGTTTTTCAGGATTAAACTCACAGATGGAGAACCCACAAATCTGTCCTGCAAGCCTTCATTCCTCAGTGGGTCTGTCTGATTTCACCCACTGGCTTGTCTTTATGTCAATCTCATTAAAGTAACAGATTTTCCATGGATGTCCTCCAGGATTTGAGGTGATACAAGCTGCATCAGCTGCAGGAATACAAATGGACTGTGACATCTTTTAGGTTTGTGCAGCACAAATAACTAACTTGGCAAGGGGAGGTGAAGACACAAAACCCACAGAAAGCAAGGATTTTACAAATGACTGTAAACAATCTTGTTTTTATTATTTTGAGGACACAAGCTGCGTGTGGTTATGTGCAAGTCCTACTTTCCCACATTTTGTCTCATGACAACCCCAAATTTTTGTATTTTGTTGGATTTTGTGTCATAGAACAACACAAAGTGTGGAATAGAAGGAAAAATGATTTACAAACACAAATCTGAAAAGTGTGGCATGCATTTATATTCAGCCCCCTTTATTCTGATACTCCTACATAAAATTCAGTGCAAACAACTGTCTTCTCTGGAGGAAATCCAGAAATCCACAGTTAGTCTTTCAAAAGAGCAACAATTGCACTCCATAATCTTTTATGGAAGAGGAGGAAGAAGAAAGCCATTTTAGTTCATAAAAAGTTTGCAGATTGATACAACGGGACAAAGCAAACTTATGGAAGAAGGGATCTGGTTAGACGAGACCAACGTTTTGGCCTCCATGGAAAGCGTTTAAATGTGGCAGAATGTTTACGTGACCCTGAAGACACCATCCCCACAGAAACATGATGACGGTATCATCATTCTATGGGGATGCTTTTCTTCAGCAGGGACAGAGAAGCTGGACAGAATTGATGGGAAGATCGATGGAGCTAAATACAGGACAAACCTGGAAAAAAACTGATAGAGCCTGCAAAAGACTTGAGATTTCTGCTGAGATTAACATTTCAGCAGGACAACAACCCTAAACATAAAGCCAGAGCTACAATGGAATGGTTTAGATCAAACTATATTCATGTATGGAAATGGCCTAGTCAAAGTTCAGATTCAAATCCATTTGAGAATCTGTGAAAAGGCTTGAAAAATTATAACCACAGATAGTCTCCATCCAATCTGACTGACCTGGAGCTTTTTTGCTAAAAACCATGGACTGTTAAGTGCAGAGGAGGTAGAAACATGTACCCCAATATACTTGCAACTGGAACTGAAGAAACACTGACTCCATAACATATGAACACAGATGGACTGAATACAAATATATTCCACACTTTTCAGATTTTTACTCAAACATTTGCAAAACCATGCATCCTTTTGTCTTTTATTTTTCCATCAGATTTTATTCAGAGGTAACAGAGTGAAATGGGACAAAACAAAAATTTGAAACACATTTCAGATTTTTTTATTTGTAAAAGGTTTTTTAAAAACATACATCCTTTTCTCTTTAGTTTGTGGTAATCATGCAAATAACTGTGCACAAGATCCTGGGGGGTGAATACTTTTACAAGCCTCTGTGAATCACAAAACACATTTGAACCACATAAGCTCACAGATCATGTGCTGTGACCTTATTAAGTATCATCCATTTTATATCAAATAAATCACACACAGACACACACACACACACACACACATACAAAAGTAGTGCAAATATGTCATTGCCAATTCATTTCGCCATCCTCCTCTGGCACAGTCATGCATAAAAAACATGCAGCAAACAATTTTGACATTAATATTTATGCAGCTGCTATTTAGTTTCTCATCATGGGGACCCGGGCCCTCACGTCACTTCAGCTCTTTTTCTGTTACAAATCTGTACACGAGGATTACATGGAGGAGAGTTCAAACACCGTCATGCATGTCTCATTGTGTGACTTAAGCGTGTTGAATTATTCATTACGACATGCTGAGATAAGCGCAGAGAGCTGCACAAATTTAAAGATTACTTGGGGAAATCATTGCTTGTATGTGGTTGCCAGAAGAGAAAGGAGACATTTAGATGTTCATGCAGCCATGAGAGCCCCTTTATTTACTTCTCGGTCTGTGCCACAATATCTCCTTAAAACATCCATCTGAGGGAAAAAACACTCAAACTTTGTCCCCAACAGTTTGAGGAACTGCTGAGTCTGCAGCCTCCACCTTAATGCATGGAAGCCTCTCGCTGTTTCTCACTCCACTCTCTCTTGTGGAAAAAGTTTTCTCCCTCCAACCCCCTCCCCCCACCATCACCACCACCCTTCTTGTCTGCCCTCCGCTTTTTGTGTATTATTCATCTAAAAAGTGACAGCAGGGTATGGCATCTCTGAACATAAAGGAGGGAGATAACACTCTGCTCCATTATTGATGCTGGATTTGTTGGGAAAGTGCTTTGATATACAAGGCAAAAGAAAATGGGATACAATAGAGTAGAAAAAGGCTTGGTTATGAAAGGAAAGGGTGATATGATTGTGCTTGTGCATATGAATTCGTTTCTCTTCTCTTACTGTGCATGCCGTGGGTGTAAAATGCTCTTTTCTCTTGTTGCAGAGGTGACCTGCATTACTTTCTGGCTGTCCCCTCTGCCTCTGGAGTGTGCACTTCAGTTGAATGACCCCCCTCTTTGCTCTCTCCACTCATGTCTCCGTGCCCAACACATTTCCCTCTCAGTGTGGCCATGCATGCACTGACACCCTCTTCGGCACTAAGTGTTGTTTTGTCGCCCATGTTACACCTCTTGACAGCAGATGTATGCTACTTTACAGCACACTTTTCAGAGCTCTACTCAGTGCTCAGTAAAGGATTTTGCTGTTAGTATTTCGCAAACACTTGAGAGATGTGAGTTTGAATCAGAGTTTGGTATCAAAGTAAAAAGAAGAGCGAAACAAAAACACATGGTGCCTTTTGAAAGTCTTTACAACTCTTGGACTTAAGTCAGTTTATAGCTGCAAACTTTAATGTCTTTCATTGAAACTTCTGCTCTTAAGTGGAACAAAAAGATTTTTTTATGTATATTACAAATTAAAATGTGAAAAGTGGAGATGTGTATTTCTATTTTGCCCCCTTTAAGTCAATGCTTTGTTCGTTTTGCTATAATTACATCTAGCAGTAATCTGTAATTGTTCTCTATAAAATAGATCAGCTGTCTCTTCTGATCAGCTGTCCTGTCCCTGCTTAAGAAAGACATCTCAACAGCATGATGCTGCCACCACAATTTTCATAGCAGGGATGCTGTGTTCAGGGTGATGTGCAGTGCTAGTTTTCTGCCTCGTATAGTGGTTCACCAGCAGGATAAACAATCAATTTTAATACCATCCAGCCGCAGCATCTTCTTCCAGATGCTTGCTGTGTCCCCTACAAAGCGTATGGCAAACTGCAAATAGAGTAGGATTTCTAATGGCTACTATTTGTCTATGATGACCAGATTTGTGCAGGTAGTTGTTCCGTCGATTCTTCCACCTGAGATGTGGATCCCAGTAGGTCCTCCAGTGTTACCATGGCTCTCTTTGCAGCTACTCCTATTAATGCCTTTCTTGGTTCCATGCGATTTCTTTTAGGAACAAAGAGAGTTGAATACAGCCCTCCTTCTCTTGGATTCCCTATTAAGGGACTTTATTTGGCTTATCTTAGTTTTTTGATTCTCAAATCGTGGTCGTTTTAAAATCTATTGTTTTTTTTTATTTTATTAAAAATCAAATTATCTTCTCTCTTCTAAGCTGTATGGAAACCAAGGTTTTGTATGGATTTAGGGATGCGCAGTTGGTAGCCCTGTTGTCTTGCAATTTCTGCATTAAATTTGCATATTTTCCCTGTGCATGCATAGGTTCTCTCCAGGTACTCTGACTTCCTAACACAGTCCAAAAACATTGACCAATTAACCTCACATTGATTGTGAGGTTAACTGGTCTCTCTAAACTGTCCTTAGGTGTGAGTATGTGTGTGCATGGTTGTGTATAGGGCTGGGCAATAAATCAATAACAATATATATTGGGATAGACATGTGATCAATATCAATTGAAAATACGTCTGATAGACTGATCAATAATTTCACTGAACACTAATCCAGAACAGCACAGCATTCTGGGGGATGTAGGCAGAGGAAAGGCTTTAGCCACTCAACCTCTCACTGCCAGCTAAGCCAGGTTGGTGGCATCAGCTAACTCACTCACTCTTTGGTTACCTAGCAACAACCTGTGGAGTAACTTGCACAGCAGCAGTTTCAGGTTTCACCACCGTGCCTCATAAACTGCTTAAAAATAACAAAAACACGGCGTGGTGTGAAAGGAGAAAATGAGTACAACTCGAGAGGAAACTATGGATAAAACAGCAAAGGTCACGTCACCAGTTTGGCGGTATTTATATATATTAAAACAAAAAATGAATCAATAACTATCGATATCGTCCAGCCCTTGTTGTTTGTCCTGTGTGTCTCTATGTGTGTCTCTGGCGACCTGTCCAGGGTGTACCCCGCTTCTTGGCCAGTGACTGCTAAAGATAAAAACCAGCCCCCCCCTCGCCCCCTCTACAAGGATTTAGATAATAGATAGATTTATATAGCTTGACCTTTTCACTTTGGGACCACATTTGTCCCACTGACTCGCAATTAAGTCACATATTTCCAATATACTCATGATTTGCATTGCTTTTTCCATGAACACGTTATTAATCTAAGGCTCTACTTTCAAAATTAAGGAATAAAGGATTTCAGTTGATGTCTCCTCCAACCACAAGGGGCAGCAGACATTAGATAATGTTACAAAGGAGTCATTTTCTTGCCTTGCAAAGTTTATGGCAGTAAAAAAGAAAAAGGCTTAAACACCACAATGCAATATGAAAGGGTGGTGTGAAAGTGGTATTTCATGTGAAATTCATCAATCATTAAAGACAAGGCAGACAAAAAAAGGACAAAAAAAAATTACAATTTTAGTTAAAAATGTGAAAAAAAACCATTGCATGTATGGTTTGGTCAGAAGTTGCAGAAACTATTTGGTGCATTGGGGATGAAAAAGATATTTAAGATTAACATTTTGTCATGAGAGGAACCATCTTGGGCCTAAGAGGTTAAGGTACCTCTAAACATCTCCACAACTTTCTTCCTGACCTCTCTGCTGTGTTTCTTGGTCTTCATGATGCTGTTTGTTCACTAATGTTCTCTAACAAACTGAGATTAAATGAAACAGGTGAACTATTTACTCTCTAGCTGATCACTTCTTAAGGTTGTTGAATATATAAGATTTCATTTAAGGGTATCAGAGCAAAGAGGTGTGACTGCAAATGCACAATAAATTTGTAGATTTTTATTTGAAAAAAGTTTTCTTCCACCTCAACATAATGTGTTACTTTGCATAAAATCCTAATAAATAAATCAAAGTTTGTGGTTACAATGTGCCAAAAAGTGAAAAAGTTCAAGTGAATGAATAGTTTTACAAAACACTGTATACTGACACACTTCTGGAAAATGGTTCCCACAGTGTCAGCAAATATTTTTAAAGAATGCTCTGTTTGTGTTTTGTCTTTTGTCCACTCATCCACTCATTCCCACCCATTCTTTATAAGCTCCAGATGCTCCCACCCACAGACCGTCGGCGAAGGACAAGGCCTGCGCTAAACCTTCATTACAAACAACCACAGTGAGAGTGATACGCCAAGACAGAAAGGGAGCAGGAGGAGGTGAAGGAGGGCGGGGGATTAACATGAATCCAGAAATAAGCATGCACATGTCAAAGGGAGTTATCAAAAAACTCAGCAGCGGTTAAAGCTGAATGAAAGTGCAGCTGCAAAAATACTGTATTTAAGCCAAGAAAGATGACAGAGTGAAATCTCCAAAGAAACTCTGAGCAGGTAGCAACAGGCAGAGGAGGGGAGACTTTTCACAAAAACTGACTGCTTGATTACAAGATGTTCATTACATGTCTGGAAAGAGAGTTTTTTTAAAACTCATTTCAGATTATAGCTTTTTGGAAGTCTCCTTCTTGTTTAAATATTATTTTATGTCTGTCAAACTGTTTTATTGTTGGATTTCTCTCAAAGGGAGTTAGAACTAAAGTGTGACAGACTGATGTTTTAAATTAGTACTTTGCTAAATTAAATCATAAAACTAGTTCATCTCTTGAGCTAATACATTATGACAGATTTAGTCATAGGTCAGAGTTAAGTCATTTAAAAACCAAAAATACAATAATTCATCTGAAAATGGCAGACATTGAGCGTTTCAGATCATGAATCCAATTATATTGTCAGACAAAGATAACATAATCAAACACAAAGAGCAGTAAGTAAATGGCGATTTCATTTATTCAGGGAAAAAGGCTATCCAAACCAATCTATGTTGATGTATTTGCCCTGTGGATTTAATCCCAGATTGTGGATATATGATAGCTGCCAATATTTCTTTTAAATTTTTTGTATTCGACTTTTATTTGCAATTTTTTTTCATTCAGGCCCGTTGGAGAGTTTTCAACACTGAATGGCCTGCTTAAGGTCCTGCCATGGCAATATTAATCAATATTAATTCCAGATTTTGACTAGACCACCTCAACCTTTGTTGTTTTGAGATGTGGACTTGCTGATTGGCTGTGGATCATGTCCTTCCACATTACACAAATGCACTTGAGCATAACGTCACAAGTTTTCCAGGTCTTGAAGCAGCAAAGCAGTAGGTAGGTGATAGGTACTATCACCCCCATGTTTGATTGAAGGAATGATGTTTTTTCTGCAAGGCTCTTTTAGTTTTATGCCAGATGTAGTAAGACACATACATTTCAAAAAGTCTAACTTTTGTTTCGTCAGTCTGCAGAATGTTATCTCAGAAGTCATGATGTTTTTTGCCAAAAGTAAAAGAGATCAGTGTTTTTTTTTTGTTTTTTTTTTTTTTTTTTGGTCAGCTGGGTTTTTGCCTTTGAACTCTGCTATGGAGGCCATTTCTTCCCAGTCTCTTTCCTATTGCTGAAAACCAAGGTAAATGAGGTCTGCAGTGCTTTAGATGTTGTTCAGCTTTTTCTTTTTCCAAGCCAATCCTGGGAAGGGTCCATGTTCTCTCCATTTGCAGATAAAAGCCCTTACTGTGAATTGCGGGAGTCCCAAAGCCTCAGCAATTGCTTTGTAACCCTTCCCAGAGTAAAAGATGTTGATTATTTTGTTTTTTTCTGTTCTTGAATTTATTTAGCCTACTTCATGTTGTCAGTGATTTTCTGTCCCCAGGTCTGGTAGAACACAGGCATAGGTGCAGTTATTAAAACTGAAGAAAGAAATGTAGTTAATCAAAGTTAATACATGACTTAACAAGGAGGATAATTATATTTTCACACATAGTCTGGTTGGTTTCGGCAGCTTTTTATCCTTGAACAAAGAAAATCATAATTTAAAAACTGCTTCATATTTGACCAGGGTTTTTTTGTTCAATATCACAATTAGTTTAATGCCTGAAAAATTTAAGGGTGACAGAAATTCAAAAACGGAAGGTGCTGTTGTTGTCCCACATGAGCATTTGGTTGAGTATGTGATATGAAAGTGCTTTGTGCTTTAAAAAACACAAATATGGTTGTCCAAAACTGAAAATTGGAGTTTTTAGTACAAATTATTGTACTACAAATTATATATCTGAAAGAGATTACTCAAAGTACAGATGGTTTATCAAGAAGCTAGGGCATTGCACTTTGCTTTTTTTACTTTGTAAAAGTAAATCTTAACTTCATTCTCTTGTGAAAGGAGTTTGGACAGTAAAACACACAAAACTGGAGCTTAAGTTGTCTGACTTGATTTTAAACCCCAAGTAAGAATGCCGTCAGTGCACTTTCCATTTGTTGGTTTTAGTTACAGTAAAGTTTGGAAATCAATGGGGCATGATCCATTGAACCCTTATTGTGTATTTTGTGTTAAAATACTTTTCCCCTGTTTTTATAGTTGATTATTCTGTTTTGTTACGACTGGTTATTTTCACTCTGATCAGGTATTGCTCCAGATTTCCCTCCCTTTGCTTTTCCTTCTATATTATTCGGTGCCATTTTTACTCAGCTCCTCAAGTCTTGCTCCCCACACAGATGTTATTTACGTAGTTTAAGACTCACCTGTTCTTTGTCTTAGTAATCACTCCTCAGTATTTAGTCTCCTGGTTCTCTTCAGTTGTCTGAAGGCCTGTACATGTGCACATGCTCTGCAGCACACATCCCACTACAGCACACTTTATGTCCTTTTCTGCATTAACCACTTCCAATACAGATTTCTGACCAAACAAATACTACTTTTAGGACATTGCATGAAGCAAATGTTCTTCCCAGATAATATCTTAACAAGCTGTGACAACTCTCAAACCAGGCTTCCTGCAGTTCTGGGAGCTGTAGTCATTTTTGATAAAGGCCACATGGGCAGATGCCCAGGGCATCATGAATACCAGATTAAAAAAATACAACTTATCAGTAGTGCCCTGAACAAGATTTCTATTGTTTTTATCCACATGGAGTCAATGAAAACTTGGCACTCTCATGTGTTGAATTCCCTTCTTGATGCTGAGAAAAGGGAAGCTGACTTGCTTGGGCAACACTGCACAGCATTTGCTCTCACCCCAGACTCTCAGATAATTTCTGCATGAGGAGGAGAATGCCCAGAGTGGCATTCCCATCAGAACCACCACTACATGGAAAAGAGAGCAATTCTAATTGATTCTTGCAAAGTATATGCAAGGCTTTATTCAGTTATCCAGATCTGTTACCAACAGGTCAAATAGCAGCACAAATAAAAATCCAAAAAATCCACCTTAGACAACAAAAATTAAGTTCTTCAAAGCAAGGCAAACATAGTTTTAATAATTATGGGTCAGCTATGAGGATCAAGGTATACCAAAAAGTTACCATTTTAAAACTGTTAAAATGTCGTCCTTTTAGGGAGATGTCAGAAAAAGTGCAAGAGTGGCTGTAACTTAACTGGCTTTATGAACTATAGAGTGACAACTGCTGCCCCTCCTTCACATGTTGCTGCACACTTTCTGTCAATTGGCTGAAAGATGCTACCTACACTTTTGCATATAGAGAAACACAAATTTAGCAGTCAGGAAATGTTTCTAGTCTCACAAAACAGAGTCTCACAAACTGAAGGAACTCCAGCCATGATACTTGGTAAGGAAACCGTTTTAAAACTACAAAGGTAAACTACATACGTGCAGCCGGTTGCAGGCCTGTCATGTTTTGAGGCTTTTGAGGAGGACCCAAGTTGCAGCAGGAGAACAGCAGACACATGATGAAAATGAAGATTAATTTAATAATCAAACGAACTAACACAGATCCTTCAGAAATAATCCAAAAAGCACACAGGCATAAACTAAGAAATTTGGCACAAAATGAGATGCTGGAGAACGCTGAAATAATCTAAACACCAAAGAGAAACATAACTCAAACACCCAAGGATCGTGACAAGGCTAGCTACTCAAGCAGATAATCTGATTCAGTCATACTCAATAAATTAGAATATGCACTCTGATGAGCTACATTTGTCAGATTTAAAGTACCTTTTGAAAATAACCTTTAAGCAGGTATTAAACATACTTTTCATTGAGTTCACATTTGTGCTTTTTGTATTGGTCTGATGTAATATTCTAATCTGAAATGTCATATTTTCATTAACTGTAAGTGAAAAATCATCATAATGAACAAAAATAAAGAGTTGAAAACAGAAGTCTGTGTGTAAATAATCTATATAATATGTTTAACTTAGTGAATTGTACTGAAATAAATGAACTTTTCAGTAGTATTTTAATTTATTGAATATGACTGTATGTAAAATAACAATAACTAATAAAGATATGTATGTTATGTTACATTTTGATACTGGGAGTAATCATTATATCAATTTACAAGCACTGGAATTAAGTATTGCTTTTCTGCTGTAAATAAAAAATAATTAGATCATATCACACATTTTTATAGTAAAACACTGCTAGAAAAATGGACATTTTGACGAAATAAAATACTTGTTTTCTTTACTTTTTTTTTGTAGTTCATGAAACTCGGCTTTTGGTAACACCAGACCTCTCTAGCACAAGATTCTTCCATTTCCTTCAGGTTCTTGATTACCTTCAGAAAAGTGAACATTCACAATAATTAGCTTTTTGCAAATGTCTCATGGTATCTATTTCAAACAGATAATAACTTGCAGACTTAAAAAATGAGGCTCAGTTGTGTGCATAAAGTGCAGACAGATCTATTTGCAATTATCTGCATGTCATGAGAAGAGGAAAACAATAACTGTCTGTAATGTTCTTTCTTTTTGACAAACAAATGACACATTAACTTTTGAGATCTGCATGTGTCGACATGCAGATTTATCACCCAATCAGGCTTGTTTCATCTGTAATTGAGCTAAGGTTAGAGCAAACAATGGACACCAGTAGGCTGTAATTTTGTATAGTAGGGTAAATAAGTAAGTCAAGTATATTTGCTTTTCCCAGTTGAAAAAAATGCAATTAGACAAATACGTAAAGCCATAATATATACCGTACTCATCACTGTTGTGGGCTTTAATAGGGACCAGATTAAAAACATTTTTGCAGGATTTAGCCCTGTCTAAGTCATGCTTAACAAAGAGGTTAAAATCATAACTTTAAAGGAAAACCTAAAGGCTGCCTCTAATGACTCAGAGTTTCCCGTTAAAAGTCATGTTGAATTACTTTCAAAGACAGAAACATGCTTTAAGCTTATTTTCATGAGTGTTTCCTCCTTCTGCACTGTGGGTGCTGAAGGAATGTAAATACGAGTGAGGATCATTTTCCTCCAGCTTCGCTGAGTCTTTTCTCAATCATGATGTTCTGTCGGTGCCAGTGCACAAACCGCCAAGCAGCAGCTCTTAATGTGAAATCCAAAACCTAAAACAACATTCCTACGTTGTGGCAGTCGACAGCTAATGCTCATCTTTCATTTATTTTCATGCTGCAACTATATCCCCACAAATGAATTGTCTAACTGACTCCTAACAGAGCGTCCTTCCTCACAGCTGCCTGGAGGGTTCAGCATCCCCACCTTCAAATGGCAGCTAGGTGATTCATCTCAAGGAAATGTGACCCAATGTCATTGCTGTGCTCTCAACAGAAAATTATTAACATTGTAAGAGAAAATAAAGCCACAGGTAGGTTTTGTAGCACCACAGATGAAGATATTGCATCCTCTTTTTCCCATCAGAATAGGGCCTGTGCAGCTCACAGAGCCCAAGCAGGGAGGAGACAAGAGAAGGGAAGCTTTTCAAGAGGTGTTGGTAGCATCAGAAACATCTGTGACAAGCGTGCCGTTTGTTTTCCTATCACACTTCACTAATTTTCAGCTTATGACACCAGGATGGGAAGGCCAATCTGTCCAATTAATACCGAGTGAGAACTAAGCAGCTGACAGCTGGAACGATGGCCCAGGTGACCCTAAAGTGGGAATTGTCAACATGCAGACAAGTTTATTGTTAGGAAGCACCAGCTCATCCCCAGGCTAATTCACAACACCTTCAAATTACTGGACTTACAAAGTCTGTCTTATTTCATCCATAGTGTGTTTAATGTTATGTTGATAGCAATGAGGCTGGATTTCAGATTAAAATATATACATACTGTAAGAAGAAAATGAAACTAATATCAATTTACCAGTAAATATTAATAGTAATTTTAAAGAAAATTTTAAGAAATGAAAAATTACTCAGAAAAATAACAAATGATAGGAAATTAAGATATCTATTTTTAATAGATAAATAAACATATAAATAAATAAATGTATTTGATTTAATTTCCATTGATTTAAACTGAATCATTTCTTGAACTAATAAAGGACTGTATTCATAAATAAACATATTCAAAGAAATAATTTGACTATCCTAAGTACAAGTTGTGCTTAAATTTATTGGCTTTTATCATAAATTAAGTTTGTAGATTTTCTGAGTCAAACAATTCTCGCTGTTAAGGTAAAAACACTTCATATCCAAAAATGATCCTCCTGATTGATTATACAAAGATTAACTGTCTAAATGTAAAGGATCGATGTATTTATGCATGTTTTGTATGCTTACATTGTTCGAAGTGGCCTGAGCTGAACTTATCGTATTCCTTTCCTCAGTTCAGTTTAAAATAAATTTCGTGATGCTTGATGGTTTCCTCAAATGAACTGTCAGCCCGTCCCCAACATTGGATCAGAGCCAAGCTTTTGACTTTGCTCTTTCCAAACTCTGACCTTATCCCACTTTAAGCAGGCTTTGGTAAAATGACTCTTGAGCTTTGGGCTGTTGTCTTGCCGCTTGACCCACTTACTGTCGTGATTCAGTTCATGAGCAGATGTCCTGACACTTTCCCTTTGAGTTCGCTTGTGTAGTTCAGGACTCATCGTTGCATGAACGCCAGCAGACTACACTAGCCCAGATGCAGGAAAAATGGACACAAAGCATAAAATCACGAACAGCACATTGTACTGATCATCAGTAAGGTCTCACTTTTGATCCAAAAAAGTTGACACTGTCTCATCTGGTCATAAAAAAAAATAAAAAAAATCATGTGATATCCATCTGATCTATATCAAACTCAGGAGAAGCAATAAAACCCCTGTCACAGAGTACAGATTTATTCTTCGAGTCATTGTTGTTCTGTTCTCTTCTGAAGCTTGCCCTTACGGTGATCTTTGTACGTCAACCACTGCTGGAAAAGATTAAAAATGGTCTTGAATGCTCTCCACATGTTAAGAATCTGTGATCGTTGCAGTTCTGATGACCTTTTCTAGCCTGTTCAACACTGACAGCTTATTTTCTAAAGTCTCTGGATATGAAATAAATCAGATTTATGTCTGTCCTCCAAAGGTAAGATTGCATCCTCCTACATTTTATATCCATCCTGCTTTATAAACATTTCTAATTCTGGCTCCTCTTTCATTCATTCATGCGCTTCCCTTCATTTTCTATAAGCAAATTCTGAGTTGTTATTCATGCATTTTGTTTTGATTGTTTTTTAAAATTTACTGTTACATTTGATAAACACACAACAATATTTTATACCCCTTTAATACACAAAAGTAAAACAAAAGCATCACTGTGTTTATTACAAACAAGTCAGTTGTTCCCAACTACACTTTTTGCTTTTTTGGCAGTTGTGAAAATACAATGAAGGCCCTTTGAGAATGAAATCCTCATCCGAGTTGCATAAAACAAATACATGAAAGTATAAATTGAGAAAAAAAGGATTTTTATTACTGGGGGCAGCACAAAGGTGAAATAAGTATCTTTAAATTGCCACTTGTGGCTTTTGCATATGAATTTTATGACATTTTGTGAGAGTTTAGTTATATTTGTTTCGGGTTTTTGTTGCCTGCACTCAATTGAACGAAATCAAACATCATTAACTTTCAAATATACAATGTAAGTCTTAGTAATTACACAAGCACACGTCACTGAGCATCACTGTTTCTCTGCTCACTCGTGATGGGAAACACTGGAGGGCATCAGGTGTGCTTCCTATGTAGGCTCCTTCCTTTTAATGTGTCGTGTTAATCCAGTGTGAGCACACCATCTCCCCCACACATCCAGCACTTCAGATTACAGCCATGTGGCTTCCCATCAACAGTGTATCAACACTCACACATGCAGCGTGTGAGGGTGACAAATCCAAAGTCACACCTTTTTTAGTTTTACTGCATGCAAAGGAAAAGACACAAGGGTCTTATAACTGCAGGTGCAAGAAACCGAGGCAAACATCACACCTATGCCTTGCAGAAGTATTTAAACCTCCTGAATATTTTCACATTTTGTCAGCACAAACTTCACTGTATTTTAGCAGGATTGCATGTGATAGACTAACACAAAATAGTACATAGTTGTAAAGGGGAAGGAAAATAATACATGGTTTAAATTTTTTTTACTAATAAAAATTTGATAAGCATGATATGCATTTGCACTCCAACCTCTATAGTCAATATTTTGGGACCACTTTTCACTGCAGTTCCAGTTGCAGAGCTCTGAGGGTATGTCTCTACTGGTTTTGCACATCTAAAGGCTGAAGGTTTTGCCCATTCTTTGCAAAATACCTCAAGTTCAATTAGATTAGATTGAGAGTCTTCAAGAATCAACTTTCAGTTCTCGCCACAGATTTCCTGTTGAACTTAAGTCTAGACTTTGACTAGACCATTCTAATGATGATGATTCAATCTAAATCACTTCACTGAAGCTCTGATTGTATGTTTAGGGTTGTTGTCCTGCTGGAATGTGAACCTCCAACTCAGTCACAGGTCATTTTAATCTTTTAACATGTTTTCTTCCATGCTTGCCCAATCATCTTCCAGCTGACCAGATTCCTTGTTCCCACTGGAGGATAGCATCTTCGCTGAATGATGCTGCCACCACCATATTTTGTCATGAGGATGTGTGTTTGGGGTGAGCTGCAGTATTAGTTTGTGGTCTCATCTGACAACAGTACCTTCTTTAACCTGTTTCTCCTGCATGGCTTGAGGCATACAGCAAATGGGGCATGTTACGGTTTTCTTTTTCTACAAAGGCTTTATTATTACCTGGCTTTCACAAAAAACAGGTATGAAAAGTACATAACTATAAGCTGTCCTGTCAACAATTTCTACCATCTGAACTTTAGATTTCTGCAGCTCCTCCATAGTCACCATTGGAACTCTCTGGGTAATGCTCTCCATGATTATTTTATCATTTTATCAGAGTAAACGGGGCTGAATAGAATGAACGTTACACCATTCACATTTTAATCCGTAATAGAACTTTAAACTACTTCACAGTTATGCACTATTTTGCATTGGGGTCCATTAAAAGACAGTGAAGTTTGTTCCAAATGTGGAAAAGGTCAAGGGATGTAATTATTTTGCAAAGGAATTTTTAATGCACACAGTAGAAAGAACAGCAACAATATGAAACGACACACATCCACAGACTCTGATCAAAGAGTGCAATAGTGGCTCATCCTCATGATATCACTTGATGGTTCAGCCTCTGTGGATTTATAAAGACATCCATGCTATTGGGTTAATACTGTATTATGTAGAACCCCCATTTCTATTCAACATAAAAGAGTCTGTGGCCAGTAATTCTGTGCAGCCTCTCCCCTCACTGTTATTCTGTCTCAACTAAGTCCAAGCCATCTGTTACAAACACGGCTCAAATCCGGTGCCGTGAGTCTGACATATACGTTCCCCCTGCAGACACACACACTGACTCAGACTGCTCTATACAGCCACAGCCAGATGAATGTGAACAGGTGCAGCTCTCTCCAACGTACAGCCATAACCTTTGGAAAATAAATTGCCTGCTGACTGCCGACACGCTCTCCCGTGTTGTGGACAAGATGTAGAGATAGTTGATAATCACTATGTGCACACACACTCAGACATGCACCACTTCTGTGCAACATTAAGATAGTTTGAGTCACCAAACGATCACAGCTTTCTTGAATCAGCCCACTCTGCTCTGATAGACCACTTTAAGGATGAAGTCTCTCTTAGCTGTCCATCATTTTCAGGCACACATGAACACACTCCTTCACTTTTAAAGACTCCTAACGCTCCCATTTAGCGAGCACAGCAGTATGACTCGTGGAGAAACATCCGTTGGTGAAAGAACAGTCCTGGAGGGGGGCAGGGGTCTCTGGTTGTCACATCTGAGAGATCATGAGTGACAGGAGGGGGGGCGACAGGCGTGGGCTTGGTGGACGGGGGTGGCTTGATGTGCCCAAAGGCAAAGAAAAATGGATTATGCAATGTATTATTCACTTGTCCTCCTGCCTTATTTCCATATCCTTTTGTTGTCGGAGTTTGATGGGACCCGGCGCTGCACCGGGGGCACCTGGCACCTCCATGCCAACAAAGTCCTGTCTGATCTGCTGCCACTTTAAAGTATCTGTACATGCATATTCAGAGTGGAGCAAACACACAAGGGGGTAAAAAGGTGGTAATTATTCAGATCTGCAGGTGGAGCACCGAGCTCCCATGTGGCATAGTTTCACACACTGTCAAAGTCTCATTAATTCCTAGATATCATCATAACTGTAGAAGCCTAATGCAGTTACAAGCTCATGACGGGAGGGTCATGGGCTTCAACAACAAGAATCTGTAGAAAAAGTTAATCTCTTACCTTCCTCAGCTGAATTAGGCTGGAAAAACAGGCAGAGAGACAGAAAGACACTCCACATCTCCACTCCAGAATGACACTGACAGACAGCGAGGAAGGGAGAGGAGCAGGAAAAAGAGAGACAGAGGGAGATGGAGTGTGTGACAAAGTGGGAGGAGGAGGAGGAGGGGGAGGAGTCTATTTGCTCCTTTTTTTTCTGAGACAGAGGGAGGGAGAAAAGATAGAGGGAGGGTGGTGGTGGTGGATGAATGGATAAAGGAGGGAGTAAAGAAAATATTTACAGAGCAGCAAAACATCGCTGTTGCAGAGTTGGAGGGGAGGAGGAGGAGATGAAGACATCAGAAACAGGGAGAGGAGCACAGTGAAAGTTATTTTCCCTGTCTGCCAGACAAAAAAGATGAATACAAGTTTGTCCGGTCTTTAAAAACCGCTGTCATGACATGTTTAACGTCCATTTCAGGGCTCCTCCAATGCCACCCGCAAAGCTGCAGCATGCCTCCCATGTCTGGACTCTGTGCTAACTTGCATTTTTAAAGCTGTGGCATGTGTGAGTTCAACTCTTCTGTTATTTACTTTTCTTTTTTGTGTTGATATCAGTTTTGTGAAAAAATAAACATAATTCAGAAACCTTGGATGCTCTCCATGTACTTTTGGTGGTTTCTCTCTTCCTAACAACCCCCTCTGTTTATTCCTCTCAGACACACTCCTCGCCTCTCAAGACAGATCACCCAGACAGTGTGCACTAACACACACACACACACACACACACACACACACACACACACACACACACACACACACACACACACACACACACACACACACGAACACGGAGCACAATACACCTGCTGGTCTCTGCACGCCCCTCACTGGACAATATGTAGAACTGCAGCCTGTTGATGGGTTTTCATGCTCCAGTTCACTGTGCTCAGTCAGACGGCCTCTTACATTGAAGATGCAGCTCGTTGGTTTGACACAGTTAGATGGCCCGATTCCCAGCAAGTCAGGGGGTCTGAACCCAAAGCTATTATTATTATTATTATTATTATTATTATTATTATTATTATTATTATTATTATTATTATTATTAATTAATTAATTAATTAATTAATTAATTACAAATGTTAAATGAATACAAATGCCATATCCATGCCTTTGTGTTCTTTTAGATCTTACGTTTTTTATATTACTTTAGCTGTTTTCCTGGAAACTATGTCCAAATTACGCTTTTCTTATGTTTTAACTTTTATTTTACTATATTATGAATACTCTCAGTGTAATTAAATCTATGAAATAATGATACAAATTCATATAAACAAGGACAAACAAAGTAAACTCTAAAAAATGAAGAAGAAAAGTGAAACAAGAAGTATATATTCTTCTGGTTATTTTTGCTATTTTAGAGCTTTTTTTTTTCCATAAAACTACTGTTGAGACATTTTGGGCAGTAACTGTAGGTCAAAGGGTAAATAGGTGGAGTTTAAGTCAAAAATTTTGTGCTTTTAGCTCTCATTTTGATACCTTATACAATTCATTGTCATGTCTAATGTTACTGTATACTTCTCCATTCTCCTTTCTATTCAAATTTATTTTGATGATTTTTTTTCATATCATTTCATTTTCATTTCTTGCATTTAGTACAACTTGGTTTATTGTTGCTGTTCCAGTGAGACATTTACACTCATCATGTGCATGTATATTTTTCAGTTTTTAAAATCATGGAACCACACTCATATAAATGAGGTTTTACGACAGCAGGAAAGGGAAATGGAGACAGCCACAGTGTGGAGTCGTGAATACTAGACAGACCTAATAAAGTTTTACAGAGCAGCCGTTACATTAAACATTCATGACAGCTAAATACTGCAGCAGCTGGGACCAGACACAGAAAACACATACATGAGCATGCTCATTAGTTAAAGTCACACCGTTAAACATGGCGAACTTAAATTATAACTTACAACAAAGGTTAGCACTCATCTGAATGTGACTCTCTCAGTACGTATTTTTACTGGTTTTATTAACACAAAAATTCTATTAAAACAGCAAAATATACAAATTATACATGTGAATATTGTGAATGGCAAAACAACATTATTGCAATGTCTTTAACAACTGTACACATTGCAAAAACATGAGACTAAAAGCAATTCAGAGTGACTGTAACAAATGTGGCGAACCTAGAAGAGACAAAAAACCCCAAAAATTTCAGAATAAATATTACTTTTGAGAAAGATGTCTGACTGCTGAAATGCAAACTGCAAAGCTGAAACAAGAAAAGTGCATTCTCATCAAATTTATGCAAACTCAGAAGGAAAACGCAACAGTACAAGCATCAACCTGGTTTTCAGCACAGAATAAACCAGCTGATCTTGATGCATATGCACACATGATCTTATGTTATCAGAAACAAATATATATTTAATGATCCATTTTGTGTGTTAAACACTAAAATAAATAGTCTATTTAGTGTCTCTAGTCAACATCACAATCTCACGACACAGATGTCTTACAGAATGTGCTGTACATTAAGTTACACGTAGGCAGGACTATTAAAAACATATTATTTTACACTGGAAACACTGTTTTATTGATTATAAAATTAACTGTGATCCAGTAGTTTCTGGTGACATAATTTCAAGTACAATAAAGCCTTAAATATCTACATAAAATTTACAACCTGAGTTTCTTTAATTTAACTGTGAACACACTGACATAGCTTTTTATTTATTTTTTTAATTAAGGGAGCATTTTCTTTCTCACAAAAAGTATTATATTTACAGTAAGCCCCCAACAAACATGTCCTTGTTCTGCTTCTTTATCAGCACAAACACAGTCGAATGCAAAACACAGAAAAATGCTGTCATGAGGTATCAGCGACAGCGAGGAGAAATTTGTCTTTTATGTGCTTAAAAACATGCTCTCAGTGTATAAAAATTACATTTTTTATGCACAGAGGAGTTCTTCTTGCAGTGCCTCTTCTGTGTTCACTCAAGCTCGTCCTCCCAAGGCAGCAAAGTGTTTTTCAAAGTCATTTTTTAAAATTCTTTAATTCATTTGGGGACCAAGCCGACTTCATCCAATACCAGCTTTTCAGGCTTGACCTCAATACAAAAACCTCCTAAAGCCTGCAACCTTTGAACACTGTGGGCAGCTGAAAATTCAAACATACATTGATCCTCTTATGTGGCACAATGAAATGAGCCAGGGCTGAAGATGTCCTTAAACACTAAGCACTGGTGCTGCAGTCAAGTTTGACCAGGATTGACCTAGGTTTTATTATTTATTATAATACTATTTTTTTTATGGGGGAAATACTGTATAAAATAATTTAAAAGGGTTACAGTAACATTTTGACTTAGAAACTAGGGTTTTTGACTCTTACAGTAAAAAGCTGCAGTCCATTTTCCCTCCATTTCAACCAATTTTATCATTGATTCACAGAAGGTAAATCCACCATGGGAACTTTTTCTGTGGGGGACAGGGGTGCCGGGTCCTGGTTCTCTGGCTGGCTGGTGACCACAGCATCAGGCACCGGCGAATGAGCGGGTTTGGCGGCGAATCCCCGTTCGATTTCGTCGAAAGTCCGTCCCTTTGTCTCGGGGACTCGCAGGTAAGTAAAGATGAAGAAAAGGATTAGGAGGACCATAAAGATGAGGAAGACGTATGGGCCACAAATTTCCTGAAAGAAGGATATTTGTTGAGAAGCAAACTCAAAGTTGTATGCTACATTACTGTGTCTTTATAGCGCTTGAACTTTTACACATTTTTTTCATGTTGCAACCACAAACTTTACTGCAGTTTACTTGAATTTTATGTTTGGGTCTTTGTTCTGCTGGAAGATGAACCTCTGCCCTAGTCTCGTGTTTTGCAGCCTCTAATAAGTTTTTATCCAATATTCCCCTGTATTTAGCTCCATCCATCTTCCCATTAGTCTGATCAGCTTCCCTGTGTTTGCTGAAGGGAAGCATCTCCACAACAAGATGCTGCCACAACCGTGTGTCACAATGGGGATGGTGTGTTCAGGTTCATGAGCAGAGTTAGTTTTGCAAGTCGCCAAAGGGTTCGGTCTTGGCCTTATCTGATTGAAGCACCTTCCTTCATATGATTCCTGGGACTTCTTATGGTTTTATTTCATGGCTTTCTTCATGCCATTCTTCCGTAAAGGCTGGATTTCTGAAGTGCAGCACTAACAATTGTTCAGTCGACAGATTCTCTCACCTGAGCACTGGAGCACTGTCTCTAATTACTAGTTAGGTGACTTCTGAAGGCAGTTGGGTGCACAGTGTTTTATTTAGGTGTATTAGAGTAAAGTGGGCTGAATACAACACACTTTTTAGGTTCTCATGTATGAACATTTTGAAAACCATGTTCCTTCCACTTAACTATACATGTTACTTTGTCTTGGTCTGTCTCAAGAAATCCCTATAAAATACATGGAGGTTTGTGGTTGCAATCTGATAAAATGTGGACCAAGATCAAGGGAATAAATGCCATCATAAGCCACTGTATGGGTAATAATTTACAGCTGGTGTGAGGAAAAATACCTCCAGTTTAGGGAACCCCAGGCCCACCAAGAAGTTGGCGGTCCAGTTGGAGCAACCAGAAACGGCCATGGCAGCAGGTCGAGGCCCCTGAGAGAAGAGCTCTGCGACGATGAACCAAGGGATGGGACCCGGACCCATCTCAAAGCTGGCGACGAAACCGAACACAGCTACAATAGCCAGGTAACTCAGAGACTGGTTGCTTGTCTGCATGGGAAGAGGATTAAAACAGCTGAGAATAAAAATGTGATATGAAAACGGATGATGAACTCAATGCATGTGTCCAGCTCACCACAAAAGACAGGGAGATGGTCATGAGGAGGGCACAGACAGCCATTCCTGCCAGTCCAATCAGGTGCAGCGTCCTTCTTCCTGCGCGCTCAACGAGGAACAGCTGGAGCACAGAGAGCAAGACTGGTCAATTAGCAGTCAGCAAACAGGAAACAAGAACCAAATCAGGACAGTACCAATATGGACACTTACAGAGACGACAGTGAAGACAGTGTTGACGACACCGGCTCCGATGGTGGCATAGATGGGCTTGGTGACACCAGCAGTTTTAAATATGCCTGTAGAGTAGTAAAAAACCTGAAAAAGATAATGGTTTGTTATTGTTGAGTGGTTATTTAAATTAATAAAACATGGTCATTTAAAGGAAACTCTTCCTCTGTTGTTGATGAGGATGTACAGTACCAGCTACATTTATAAGCATCAATGGTAAAGATGTTCAAAAAGTCTTAAATATAAATTTATCTTTACTGTGGTACAATCCTTAAAATGAAATTAGAAATGTTAAGACATGATAATCATTAAGGAAATCACCAAAGGTTTAAACCATTTCTGTGTTTCCAGACAGTTTTGGCTCACCATCTTGTTCAAAGACTGACAGTCAATATGGACAAATTTATGAAGATCAACACACATGTGCCTCATTTATATAGTATGTTCTCATGTCTTCCCCAGTTTGAAAAGCGGCTAAGAGAAATGGGCTTCTGTATCCTGTCATATTTCTACTCCAGAGAAACAGAAGGTTATGAATTACTGATGAGAGGGTCCTAGAAACTATGATCAACTTATATAGAGTATAGATAATTAATTAATTATTCTAATTAAAAGGATTTTAAATCAAGCTATAGAGTTTTTACAACTAATTAACAAGTTTAAATAATATATTTCTTTATTTTGTGTTACTATTTAGCCTCACTTAGAGGGTGTGGAGCAGTCGGACCAATTCTGAGTTCTTAATGATGCAGAAGTACAGTTTAAGTGTTTACTAAGCTTCAAGCATCACAGTAAGTCTTCGTGTTTTTTGGGGCTTTCGTGCTCCTGAGGGAATGACTGTTTTTTCAGAGGCTAAACAGTCCATTATGTCCAGCAGGGAGTCCCACCAGGGATTTAAGTTTTCCATTGCTTGCAGCTAAAAACAAGCTTTGTTAGAAGTAAATGTGAAGATTAGAAATGTTTTGTAATGTTACAAGGGACTTAGAGGTGTTAACACTCTTGCTTAAAATCCAAATATTTTTGTCTGATTCATTGTTTTCAGGAAAACATGGATGTGTGCACCTTTAGGAGTGCTTCCGTAAGGATATTTATTTGCACTGCACTATGGTTAAGAGTATAAGCTGCTTATTGACACAATGTCAATAAAGTTAATGTGCTTGTTGGAGTTCGATCAATGTTGTAATCGCTGGCTACACAGGGATTGTTACAACAGACATAACAGCTAATGATGAATGTAGACAACCTTGTTGCATGGCCCTGTTGTCAAAATCTTTATTAAATCACTTTAGTCGACTGAACTCAAACAGTCCCTGGAGACGGTTCTCGTTATGTGCTTGTCAGAAAATGTTCAAGTCAAGCGGAGTGAGTGTTCCTGCTTGAGTTTAAAAATCTACGTTGAGCCACATGCGATGCATACTCACAGCGTTGATGCCAGACAGCTGCTGGGAGAGCTGCAGGATGATGGCGATGATAATCGGTTGGCGGTAGTTTGGTGAGCGGAAGAGTTCAAGTATAGTCACTTTCTTCTCCATTGCCATCTTCATCCCCTCTTCCTTCATCTCCTGAATGTCGTCATCAACATCTTCACTGCCGCGCAGACGCTCAAGGGCTGAAGCATGAAGAAGATAAAGTCAGTAGATATACATACAAAGTGAAAGGTGGTTGCAAGTATCATTGCAAAAAATCAAAGAGAGCACTACATGAGTAGAGGAAAAACAGACCTTTCCTGGCCTCCTCCTCCTTGTTGAGGACAATGAGGAGGTAACGAGGACTTTCTGGGCAGAAAGGGAGCATGATGGTCTGCAGTATAGCTGGCAGGATGGTCAGAGCGAGCAGCACAGGCCACAAATTGTCTGATCCCAACAGAGACTCCAGACCGAAGATCTGAAACACAAAGAGGAAGAAATGAAGAACATAAATTTGGCTAAAATGAATTAACCAACTCAGGTAAAAATTATTCAGCAAAATTTAAAGACATAGCAGAGCGAAGAGAAATGCAGCTGTTCTCCCCCAGCTCAGTCCTTTAATGATAGCATTGAGCATTTATTTCTCATGTTCCTCTGTCCATTCAGCTAAATAGAGAGAGCTTCCTCGCACATTTTACCTAATTAAAAAAAAAAAAAAACTGCATCTAACCTACAAGTATCCATACATTTGGGGTGCATAATTATGAAGCTGAAAAGAATAATACATGACTTTGTACAATTTTGTCAAAAAATAAACCTAAAGTGTGGCGTGCATTTGTAGTCAGCTCACTTTACTCTGATACCCCTAAATAAAATCCAATAAAACCAATTGCTTTCGGGTGAGGAAAACTAACACTAAACATCACTCCGAATACACCATCTCCACTGTGAAACATGGTAGTTGCAGCATCATGCTGTGGGCATGTTGTTCTTCTGCAGGGATGGGTTAGAAATTAGACAGTTTTAAAAGTTAAAACATTTATCATTTGCCCTCTGCTTTCTATGAACCATGAACCACTTTTAGTTGGTTGTCACATGAAATCCCATTAAAATACATAGTTTTTGGTTGTAACATGACAAAATATGAAATAGTTCAAAGGGTTTTAATATTTTTTCAAGTCACTGTCTTCATAATCAGTTGCAAAAGTTTGCAACAGAAAGCGAAAAAACCAAAGTAAGCAAACAAGCGTACCTGCGCCACCAGGATGCCAATCACGACACCCAGCTGATGTAACGTGCCGAAGGCTCCTCGGACAGCAGTGGGAGAGATTTCACCCAAGTACATTGGGGTCAGACCAGTGCAGAGGCCGCAGAAAACACCTATGATCAACCGACCGATGATGACCATCTCAAAGGAGCGACTCAAAGATGACAGTCCCATCAGACCACCGCCCAACAGAGCCAGGACGTTAGCAATCAGCATCGATTTTCGCCTGGTTGTTGGACACAGAAACAGAGACACAAACATGTCTAGATGGGAATTTACAAAAGCAGCTTGATATTTTGTGAACTGCAGGTACATTGCAGTAAATTAGAATGTCATCAAAAAGTTTATTTATTTCAGTTATTCAAATTGAAAATAGTGAAAAGCATTTACACATATAATCTTTATTTATTGCACATATGGGGAAACATTTTCAAGAGTTTAATTCTGTTCATTTAGATTATTTACAGCAAATTAAAACACAAATTCAGCATCACAGAAAGTTAAAATACCACTAAAGACCAACACAAAATAAATGCACTGTCCATATACTTTACAGTATATGGAGTCTGTACTTAGATTTTGTGCCTCTCTGTTGTTCCTACAGACTCCAGGATCTTAATTTCAAAATTAAATGCAAATTTTATTTTCTTCTGAAAAGAAGACTTTGGCCCACTGAGCAACAGACCAGTCATTTTTCTCCAGCTGCAGTCCTAGCCATGTAAATTTCTGTTTCCTGTGCAACTTTTTCAACCAAACTTTTTTCTTTCACTCAACTTTCCAGTAATATACTTGGGTACAACACTCTCAGCCAGCTTCTTGAGAAATGTTTTATGGATTACTCTCTATGTGAAGGGTGTCTGCTGAACAACTGTCAAGTCAGCAGTTTTCCCCATGATTGCGTAAGCTATTATGGGGCTAAACCGCAGCATTTTTGTATTAAAAATCAGTTTTTTATTGGTTTTATGTATGCGACATTCCTATTTTCTGTTCAAATCAAACTGGGTTTTCATTATCTGTGTCATTATCATCTAAATTAAAAATAAGCACTTAAAATCTATCACCCTGTGTGTAATAAAGCTATAAAATGAATGAACTTTTTAATAATATTCTAATTTAGCCAGATGCACCTTTAAACACATTTTACTCTAAAAAAAAAAAAAAAAAAAAAAAAAAAAAGATGCAAATTTTCTCATCTGCTCACCTGCCGAACTTGTTGACAATGCTTCCAACAGAGAACGACCCGATCATGCCACCCACACTGAAGATGGCCACAGCAAAGCTCCACACCATGGTGGTGGCTCCTGGAGAAAAAGGTTCTCCATAGCGCTCACTGGATACATTCTGGAAAAAATGTCTTAATTTCTGAAGAGAAAAAAAGAGGAAAGAGGAAAATGTCAGTTTTAAAGCAAACTGAAATGTTAATACTGTCCACATGGGGGCAGAGTAGACCTCAGCATTGCTAAAAATGACACTTTTGCTAAATAAATGAGGCCAGTGTTTGATTCCACAATTCTTATTTAGGTTACAGAGACACAGCTAGCACAGATAATACCAGACAGAGAATAAAAATATGTATGAATAACTACACACAAGCTCAGGTGCATTGATGACTCCTGTGTTGTATCCAAACTGCAGCGAGCCAATCACTGCTGTTGAGACACAGTAGAGCAGGTACGGTGTCACCTTCTTCTTGGGCTGTTGGGACAGAAAAAGACAGAGCGTTGTGACAGGCTGCAGATATAAGCAGATGGAGCTAGTGTACAAATGGCTCCCTGTGTTTGAATGCTGGATGTGTCCAGTTCCAGGCTAAAAACAAAGCTTTGGTTGTTTACACGAACACTGGTAATTACACACAATGAGGCTTTTCTGCAAATGCACTGCCTCTTGTTTTCAGGTCAGCGCATTAGCAGCTGCAGGCTGCACTGTGAACGCAGGTTTTGCCGCATTGCATGAGTCCCCGGATTTGTGGGTTGGAGGTATTTCTCAGAAAAAGAGCTAAGCAGGCGCTGAAAACATAAATCCTTTGCTGAATGTTTTCTCCTACTAGTTTAAGAATTAAAGTGGGCTCAGCTTTTAATACCTGGATAATTCACCTAACAAAAACTGATTACTGTGTTGTGACAAAGTATTTGCCCTCTTGCAGATTTTTTCTGTCTTTTTTGGTCACACTCAGATTGTGTTAGATCTTCAAACAAACTTTAATATCGGAGAGAGATAACCTGAGTAAATACAAAACACCAACAGGTGCCATAAAGCTGACAATGAGGCTTTTACATTATTCTCTTCTTTACAAATCTGTTTTATTTCAGCCATACTAGAGTTCTTTTGACCATGAATGGCCTGTTTAAGTGAATACCACAGGAATATCAACTATATTAAAGCCTTTAATTTGGAGCTTCAGAGGCAGACTTCAAAACCTTCAACTTTGTTTTTTTAGCCCCTCGGAAGTTGCAGGTGTGCTTTGTTGTGCTTAATAGCCGTAAGGTATAACCACCATACTCTAGAGCTCTGCAGTATGTAACTTTTATGAAAAATGTTTTTTAAATAGTTGGTAAAATAATCATTATATCGTGACAGCATAATATAAGACAGATAATCTGGGAAAAAATCAAGCTCCTGTGCTTTCTCCCAGTGCTCCCAGTACTAACTGCAGAAATACAGCACTCAGTCAGAAACAACCAATCAGAGCCAGGAGGAGGGTCTTAGCGCAGTCAATCACTCTCATATAGGAGTCGCTCACACACACCCCTTGCTCTCTTCTATGCTCGAGCTGGATCATAACAACATAGCCTGTCACTAATGCTAAGGCTGGTTAGCATGGCTACCGATGACTGAGTTTAAACAGTTTTCCTGTTACAGTAAGTTGTTTCTTCATCATTAGCACTTTTAACTAAGGCTTTCCTCCTGGCTCTGATTGGTTGTTTTTGGTCGGGAGCGGTGCATTCCTTTAGATGGTAATAGTAGCTCAGGGAGAAGGTGGAGGAGCTCGATCTTTTCACAGATTATCTGTCTCATACTGTCACGACATTGTGGCAGTTTTAACAAATATGCAAAAAACATATTTTTGTAAAACGACATACATCAAGATTTTCTGCTAGAGAGCAGAACTCATCATCCCATCATTTACAGCAAGCAGTCCAGATCCTGAAAAAGCAAAGCAGCTCCAGACTATCACAGCACCAACACCATGTTGAACTGTCTCATCAGTCCAAAGAACATATAAGATGTTCCTTTTCTTTTGTAACCTCATGGATGAGTTACTAGGCTAGCCAGTCCTGGGAAGCTTCATCACTGTTCAGTCTTTTCTCCATTTGTGGATAATGGCTCTCACTGTGGTTCACTGAAGTCTCAAAACCTTTGAAATGGCTTTGTAACTCTTTCCAGACTGATAGATGTGAGTGACTTTGGTTTGTATCTGTTGTTGAACTTTTTAGAAGCAGGATGTATTGCTTTTTGAGATATTTAAGCCTACTTCATGCTGTATGACAGGTCCCCTTTAGGTTATTTATTGATTGTACAGATCTGTCAGTAATCTGACCTGGGTGTAGCCAGGTTGGATCATCCCATATGATCACATTTTCACATATGGCCAGGTTGGTTTGGATAGCTTTTTTTCTATTAATAAATAAAACGATCACTTCAAAACTGCATTTTATATTTCCTTGTTAGTCTGGTCTAATAAATTTGTGTGATGATCTGAAAATTTAAGTGTAAAACAGAACAAATTTGTAATGTGGCTAATTCTTTCTCACAGCAATAATAATTGTAAATTGTAGTGAAGTAGAACTGAATCCAGGTATTTATGAAGATGTGACTTTGAGCATGCTTTGTGGAGGCAGTACTCCAAAATGTTTCACTTTGACTTTACAACTGACTGCATAACCACATGCCTTTCAAATCACTAAATCATTGAGTACCTCATGGGCAATGGGTCGAGTCTAATAGAAAAGGTTTGCCATCCAAACAGCCTCATTATCAGACAAAAATAAATTTTTTTCCACTCTATTCCCACTGCTGCTCACACAACTCAAAAAAAGTCTGATTCATTGTGTACATTGTTTTGTTTAATTTGTTCCCATGCTCACATCAAAAACCTTTTCAGAAACAAGCCAACCAAAATGAGCACAGAATGGTCTGTCCAGCCTTTGATCATATCTCTTTCTGCACAGATTACATAAATCAGCCCTCAAACATGATCAAGGTTCACTCCTGGTGTTATTCAGAACAAGCTATCTCAAAGTGAAGCTCAGAAAGCCTCTAGATGTAAAACAGCCTGTTCTTACATGTAGTCAGCCATTTATCTTTTTTTTTCTTTCACACAACACTTCTATACAGCTCTTGTAAAAGTGCTGTACAGTAATAGACTTTTAGGACAGTATGTCTGCAGCTGCTTGCATCAGATACCTGTTAACGTAAAGCTCCATATGATTCAGAGTGAGGCAACAAAAAACAAGAAGTCCTGAATTTCTTTATATAAAGTGACGGATCACCGATAACAGAAAAACGTCAGTAGGAGACTGTTCATTTTAGCAGAAAATCACACATCCTAATTTTCATATACTGGTGTTAAAGAGATGTGAAATCTTGTGACAGTGGCTTATATATTTCAGTTCTGCCTTGCTCACAGATAGGACTGCAAATGTCATCATAAGGAAACAGCATTTTGGTCTGAAAATCCAAAGCAGAGATCCAGGAAAGAATAAATGTATACAAGTGAATTACCCAAAAACAACAAACACTACTTGCTTTTCATTCTAATGTGACGCAGAACAGAGCAAATGCATGTGGATGCACAAATGTTAATGTTATTATGTGCATCAGCAGGAAGATATTTCTGATAATCTAGAGAATATTACACATGAAATGACTCTTAGTGAACATGCAACTTAAAACAGGGAGCGGCCATCTGTGCAAGAAGCAGCACGGTCATATGATCATTCCATGGCTGTATGAGGGGTTGTATCGACATGTTTCTGGCTTGTAGTTGCATAGGCATGCAATCTTCAAAGTACATTGGTCTGTTTTTAAGCATGTCGTGATGGTTAGCAACTGAGCATGTGATGTTGCACAACATCTGCATCAGATTTACAGTACAAATGATCAGGATATGAATAAAACTATCCAGTAATACATTACAAAAAGTTGAGATCATATTTGATTTCTGTTATTTCCTGTTTGGAGTCATAAAAAAATGGAGATACATTAAAAATGATCATCCTCTATAAAGCCCCACTGTCCAATTTATGTTTGTTTTTTTGTTTTTTTTTTTACTTTTCTTACACTGACAGGAGAATAATTTATTTATTCAAAGCCACAGACAATTACACTGGACCTGTTTTTCATTGCAATGCTTAACTTCCCCATTCATGTCATCTTGCAATTAGTTTCCCTGTTACAGATGAAGCAAAAATATTAAGTAACATTCACAAATGGAGCAACTGCTTACCAAAGGCCAACCGCAACTAATTTTTGCAAAGGTGCAGCTTCTCATAAAAAATGCAAACTGTTAATATGTTATGTTAAAAAGTATGTTTAGACACATTCTGTCTCATTCTCCTAGACATTGTTAGAAATAGCTCACATGTATGTCTTAGAAAAATTTCAGCTCTTAACTCCAAAAATGTTCTACTCCTAAGTTTTAAAGTTCTTTAAATAAGATACATAACTACAACAGCGCTGGCCCTCCCTCTCTCGTTGATGCACAATGCCAGTCAGCTGGCAGCCGGTCACCTTTACTCCAGCTTTCTGCTGTGGCACTACTCCCTCGTCCCACTTCTGTACTCAACTGAATGCAGAAAACTTAAGGACGCACAAGTCCCAACTTGCCCTGAAACAATTCTGTCTTACTTTTTTTGTCCTGTCTTAGTCACGTCCTGAAGTGCTCAACTCTTATCCGGAGCTCCTGAGCGGAAAAATACCAGAGTATAGGAACCTGGAGTTCTGCTTCCAAGTTCAATAAGCTCCATTACAATGTTACTAATGTGGTCTATTAAATTTGAGTGTGATTGTTAAATGGATACCATTAAGTTCTGGTGTAATATATGTAAAAAGGTTTTTGTTTTACCCTGTCGTCCGCCAGCTGCTGCATCTTGATCTTTGCTCCTTAATAGAAAATGTAAGGATGAACACTTCTGGGACTCTTCAGAGTTGGATGTCTCTAATTCCCTAACAATTTTTTCTTGGAAAACTGTCACCAGGGAAACCTGAAAAAAAGGCAAAACAAATTTTAAAAACTATATTTAGAGAATTCATTACATTAGCTTATAGACAAATAGCCAAAGCATCTTCTCAATATTAAATCGATTCAGAGGAAAACTGGTCTGAAAGCTTTTACCACAGAACACCATACATCTAAGAGAGAAGGATGCTTACTTGAGCTATGAATGAATACTGCAATCAAGCACCCAAACTTACTGTAAACTCCTCCCTTCTCTTCCGGACTCACTCTCCTCCTCTGCTCCTCCAGACCGTAAAAAACTATTTACTTAACATTTCCACTCTGAACTGTTTCTTATCCTTGCATAGAATACAATAACTTTACTATGTAAACTTCATCCTATGATCTGGCTTATAATTTACTTTAAGTTTTATATTTTTCTTAAATACAAGGGCTATAAGCATAATTTTAATACAATAAATAAACACAAAAAGTGAATAAAATAAAATGATTAATTACCTTTAAAATGAAGTGGGTTCTCTTTTTTCAATCTTTTGTGTTTCCAATAAAGGAATCTTCTCCAGATGTGTTTGTTCTGACAAATGTTAACTCTACCTTCTTGTCTGCGAGCGTTTTTATACGGAAAAGCGTTACCTCGCCAGAACGTCGCTCTTTTACTCATATGCAAATAAGAGCATCCGCGTAGTAACGTCTGTGGAGGCGTCACAGATGCGCTTCCGCTCGGAGACGTGCTCCGGCGAACGTAGCGTACAGCGCCTTAAAATGGGGCGGGGAGGCAGCGGAATGAACCGCTGCCGGGTGAATAGAGGCTCTGTCCGGCTGCTCGTGGCCCCGCTGGCCGCCCACCGTGGCTGCAACAACAAAGGCTGCGCGCCCACAGGTTAGACCTAAAGCCTGGTCATGCAGAAATCATGAGACTGGCTCAGTGGGTGGTAAACGAACGAGCTCCCCTCTAATTCTTCACCTAATATAATCTTCCCAGCCGCCTAAAGCTTATTTCTGGACCTTACTGAATTTTCCAGGAGGAAAAACAAAAACAGTAAAGTTTGAGAGGTTTTTTTTCCTCCACGTCCTAATAAATAAATAAATTCATCATGCATCTAAATTAATAAACCTTAGTTTATAAATCCAGTTAATTTATATAAATCCAGTTAATTTATATAATTAATTGGATATATAAATCTAAAGAAAACTGGAACAAGTATTTTTTTGTGGACGCTCACTATCTGTAATGTAGGGGAAAACAAAAGCAGACAGACCTGATACAGGCTAGAAAGAATGAGAAAACAAACTAATTTAATAAAATAAAGTTTAAGTACCAATAGGGTCAACTGTCCAAAGGAGCAGGTAGTGCATAAGAAAGGTGAAGAAGAGAGTGTAGGCAGGGTATAGTGGATGATGGGATTTGTAACAGAGGGATAGGTGCAAGATACACAGATGGTCTAGATGATGCAATGATATACTTGCTACAAAGGGCTTACTCCACCCTGGACAAGCCTAACAACATATTAAGGATCCTGTTTTTTGACTGCTTGAGTGCCTTTAATAATATTCAACTTGAGCTGAACTCTCTGGTCTGTTGGACCAAAGATTAATCTGATGTGTAGATTGCAGTTTTTCAAACAGTCTGGTAAACCACAACATTGCTGCCCTCAGGGAACTGTTCTTTCACCATCTATACAGCAGATTTTAAATACAGTGCATTGAAGAAGTATTTATTCCCTTTAATGTTTTTATATTTTTTCACGTGAAAGTCACACATTTTCTTACTAGAGTTTTGAGATAAACCAAATCTGAAAAGTTTGTTGTGCATTTGTATTCATACCCCCTGAGTTTGCTTTTGGTTGCAACTCTTTTGGGTGTGTCTCTGCTGGCTTTGACTGGCGTTCTTAACCAGTCTTCTCTGCCAAAGAGCTCAAGCTTAGTCATATTGGAAGGAGAGCTTGTGAATATCAATTTTCAAGTTTTTTTTCACAGATTCCCAGTTAAATTTAGGTCTCAGCTATGACTGAACCATTGTAGCACATTAATATGCCTTGATCTAAACCATTCTATTATAGGTCTGGTTTTATGTCTGGGGTTGTTGGAAAGTGAACCTCCACCTCTGTCTCAAGTTTTTTGCAGGTTCTAGCAGGTTTTGGACCAGAACTAAACTGCATTTTTCTCTATTTAGCTTTCTGTCAACTCTGGACAATCAGCCCTGTTCCTATTGAAGAAAAGCATCCCCACAGGATGATGTTGTTCCTGCTATGTTTTACAATGGAGGTGCTGTGTTCAAGGTGATATGCAGCCTTACCACCTTCCACTTGTAAGAATCTAACCAGAGGACCTTCTTCCGCATGTTTGGCCCCTACTTTGTTTGAGACAGCTGCAGACAGGACTTTTTATGGCTTTCTTTTATCAAGACCTTTCTTCCTGCCACTCCTCCTTAAAGCCCAGATTTGTGGAGTGCACCAGTCCTGTTCCACTTGAGCTGTGGATCCCTGCAGCTCCTCCTGAGCTTTTTGGCTCATTCTCCAAGTAATTCTCTTCTTGCCCAGCCTGTCAGTTTAGGTAGGGAGGTAGCTTTGCAGTTGTCCCATCCTCTTTCTATCTTTACACAATAACTTAAACAGTTTTCCATGAGGTGTTTAAAGGCTTGGCTATTATTTTATACCCTAACTACGTTTTAAAAATATGAATGGGTCCTTGAACCACAAAGATTAGAGCAGTTTTATAGGAATGGGTAGATGTTCACTGAACAAAGATTCTGTTCCTGACCCAATTGGAAGGTTCAAAGACAGCTGCTGATTAGGAAAGTGAAGTGAAAACAGCCAATGAACATGCAGCAGGTGACTGGAAAGCTTCTGACAACAAGAATAGCAACACTTGCACCATTTTCTCACAAGAAAGAGGAAAGCACAACTCTAAAATATGATGCATTTAGTAGGCAGTTGGGAGCACTGTTGCCTTGCAGCAAGAATGTCCTGGGTTTGAATCTTGGCCTGGGTTGTTTCTGCATGGAGTTTGCTGGCACTGGTTCTATCTGGATACCCTGGCTTCCTCCCACAGTCAAATTGGTCTCTCTAAATTGCCCTTAGGTATGAGTGTTACCTGCCCAAGGTGTACCAACCCCACTCCTGCAATCCAAGGACAAGCAAGTAGAGATGATGCAGTCATGAATCTAATGCAAGCCCCCTCAGAAAGAGGAGAAGAGATCCCTAAAGGGATGGCTAAACCCAAACAGCTGGACAATAACTGGGTATCTATCTGTTAAGCTGACGGATACACTGCAGTAGTGCCAGACTCAGGAGCATCAACAGGTCATCTGTTTGATGATTGCAAGACATTAAAAAAGTTTAGACAACTCTAAAAATGGGGAAATAGACAGTCAACAAGCTGAAGATGTCCTGAGATCAAGAGAAACTGTCAGGGACTGAGGCAGAGAGGAGGGTGATGACACAGGAATGAGAACAGTTTCACTGACTCTCACTAACTGATGTACCACCAGCATCAAGCCAACAGAGACGGGAAGAAAAAGGCCCACAGACACAGGGTGCTAAGGTTTGATGATGCAAGGGTCTCACTGTTGGGGAAATTCATCACTGGATCATTCAAACAATTTGATTGTAGAGGCCAGAGCTTCTGTGATCATGTCAATAAATTACAGATACAGCTTTCTGCATTTTTTTTTTAAATTCTCACATTTTAAATCACACCTTCATGCTTTTTAAGGTTTTAATTTCTTTTGCTTTTTGATAACTTAATGTATATTGCTCTGTCTTTTCTCATATCCCTCAGAAACCATAAACAACAACAGGTTTTTAGTGCAAAGGAGAGGGAAACAAAGATCATTAAATAGCGGTAAATAAGAGTGGAAAGCTGAAAGGCAAGCATTAGATGAGGAGAGGCATCCTGCAGGAGATGGACCTCCCTGCTGACCCTTTGATGAACAGACAAGGATCACAGCAGGGGTGGAGGTCGAGATCCACTCTCAAATGTCTGTTGAGGTATTGTGTGAATTGGGAAATAATGTTCCTGCTGCAGTTGTCAGCTTTGATGAAAAACAGTAGTGAGCAAAGAAAGTGGAGGCTGATTGCACTTGGGAGTTTTCTCAAGCCAGCTCAGACTAGCAAAATATGGTGGGTGAATCTCATTGACCTTTTGATGTGTAAGTTTTGTTAAAGGTCAATAAAACTGCAGGGATGTGGGAGTGTGCCATCTTCATGGGGGAGATGCACATTTTTACCTTTGCTTTTTTGACACTTTTAAATTTACCTGGAAAGGAGTTCATGTTTTTATTATGTTTTAGTATTTTTTTTTATCAGTCTGCTGACATACAGTCTCATAGCTACACTAAATTTATCCCTTTGTAGCTCTTGCGTGGTCCGACATTTGGTATTGTCCACACCTCAGTCCATACCCAAAAGGGGAAGTTTTGTATCCACTTTGGTAACCAAAGAGTTCAAGTCATATTATACAGTCTACTAAGTGCTCTGTAGAAGTGTTGTGAACAATAACTACATGGTGGAAGTCAGTCAGGATTGTTATGGTTTGAGCAAAGGTCATAATCTGTTGGCCCAAATGGGGATCAGAACAACAATCAATGAAGTAGTGCATAATTCAAAGTCTTCAGAAGATAATCTACAAATGTATCAAATAATCTGTGGGATTTAAGCACTTTTATGATTATTAATCCCCATAATATTTCAAAATACTTGACTACCAAGGGAATTAAACATGATAGGCTAAGTATTGGTACAAATGGTTTGTTCACACATACAAAATGGGAAAAAAGACGGGATGAATTTCCAGTGCATGACCGTGAAATGGGAAGATGAATTGTTGAAGGGATGAATTGACCAGGAGCTGTTGGGCTGCAAAATTTCAAGGATGGATCTGAGAAACAAACATAAAAGCAACAGTTCAAGACAACAGATCAGCGCAAGGTTCTTTAAAAAGAAAGGCTGGAGGTTTGAGTATAGTAACATGTAAACTATTAATTGCAAGCTGGTGTTCAGCAAGCTGAAAACATGACAAATAAAGATTTGGAATCAATAACAAAAAGAAGCCAAAAGCACTGGAGCCATATCATGAATTTGTGTTTAAAATCATGGATGACGTAAAATCTTTACACATCCTGTTTAACTAAAAGTATTGGTCTACTCCTCTAAATGACCTCCTGGTCACAGGTGTATAAAACGATGCACCTTGGTATGCAGACTGCTTCTACTATTTTTTTTTTTCAACTGCTTTTGTCATGTTTTCTTTTTCTTCTAGTTTTTATGAAAGAATGGGTTGCTCTAGGAGCTCAGTGAAGTCTGGCATAGTACCTTGATAGGTTACTACCTGGGCAATAAGTCCAGTCATAACATTTTCTTGTGACTAAATGTGAGTGCTATTATAACAAAGAGAAAGACACCATGAACTACAGCAACTCAGCCACAAGGTGGTCAGCAATGTGAAATTGCAGATTGAGATCAACAGATGCATACTGAGCAGAGGTTACCAATTTTCACCAGAGTCATTACCTACAGACCTCCAAACTTCATGCAGCCTTCAATTTAGGTCAAGAGCTGTGTATAGAGTTGTTGTTTTTTTTAGGGATTTTTTCAGCTCTAGTAGCCTTTGTTTGATAGAGAAATGGCAGGAAGGTGGGTTGTGAGAGAGGAGGAAGACATGCAGCAAAGGTCAACAGGCCGGGACTCGAACCCATGATGGCTGCGTTGAGGAGTGAGGACTCCAAACATGGGTCTCGCTATTGGACTTTAGAGCAGTGGAGATAAGCTCTCTAGAGTCATAAATAATGCTTCTCTGTCTAGCAATCCAGCTGACAAGTCTGGGTTTAGCAGTTGCCAGGAGAGCAGCACTCTTAATGTTTCTGCATACCAAGATATATTAGACAGGTTCATGCTCCCAGCTTTGCAAGAACTGTCTGGGGATGCCTCTTTCCTGTTACATCAGTGCTGCACACGAGTACACAAAATAAGGTCTATAAAGACATAGTTGATTGAGGAGTTGATTAAGGAGTTTCCCTGATTGGATAGCTTTGGAATAATTGGAGCGGAGATTGTGATCCAGGGTTTCTCGTCCAACATCAGGGTCTGACCTCACAAATGCTTCTGTAGAATGGTCATAAATGCCCATAAAAACAATCCTAAATCTTATGAGAAGTGTTTTCAGAAAAACTGAAGCTGTTTTAGTTGCAAAGTGTACAAAGTGTATTTGAACTTGTATCAAAAAGCTAAAACAATACAAAAATATTTAAAATATAAAAGCTGGAAACCCAAACCTGACTTCAGATATCTTTATTATCCACATTTAAAGTGGGTTATAGTAGAATTATCAAGTTAGTATATCATTAAAACCGAATTCTGTCAGCAAGATCTTAAAATGTATTCATTTATTTGTAGCAGAAGTAGTTAAAATCTAGACTTGATAAAACTCTTGTGAGGGTTTTTTTTAAACAAAGATAGAGGCAGCCATGTCCTTATTTCCTGCCTCAAGTATTATTGCTGAAAATCCAACCATTCTGAATCCCTCACGTTTTCATTGAATGTTTTTTTTCCTGCAAACATCATATATGTTTTCTGTCTCATGCATGTTCTGTCAGTGCCAGATACTCATGTTCATGTTTTTAAGATCAAGCATTTTTTGTGGAAGCTCATTATCTGTAATGTAGGGGAAAACAAAAGCAGACAGACCTGATACAGGCTAGAAAGAATGAAAAAACAAACTAATTTAATAAAATAAAGTTTAAGTACCAATAGGGTCAACTGTCCAAAAGAGCAGGTAGTGCATAAGAAAGGTGAAGAAGAGAGTGCAGGCAGGGTATAGATTTTAATGTAAAAACAACTTGTATGTAGTGCTGTAATCAGTCTCCAAGGGAAAAAATTATCGTGACTCAAAATTTATGTAACAAATCTTTTTTTTGTAATGCTAAAAAGGAAGATCTTTCTAAAATTCTGTAGAACTCAGTTTTGTCATCTTAAAAGGAAATATTTTTATACCCATATTGACGTGCCAGGCTTCATGTCTTGTGGTTATGAAATATCTGAAGTGAGCATCCCCAGAAACACAGGAAGTCAGAGACAGGAAAGAGATAAACCTTACTCACAATGTGTGTCACATCTGTTTAAAGGATATTTCATGACATATAATCACTTCCTGCAGTTGTGACATAATAACTATGAACCAGGTTCGAGAGTCATTTTGAACTTTGCTACCAAACCTGACGTTTCTGACATCGATTTTTATATTTTTGTCCGTAGAAGTCTTTTGGTTCCTTTTTTAATCATAATTTCCAAATATTTTGTTTTTTAAATTTCACCTCATGCTTATTATTATTTCCAGTAAGCCAGCTTATAGTAAACTTACTGCCCACTTTTATTAAATACACAAATAACGAGTCAGCCAATCACATGGCAGCCATTCAGTTGAGTCAGGAATCTAGATATGGACTTGTTGAAGTTCAGCAAGTGTCACAGTTGTTGGATCAGACAGGCTAAAAAAGCATTTCAGAAACTACTGATCGACTGGGATTTTCACAGAACCATCTGTCAGGTTTACACAGAGCAGTCTAAAACGGAGAAAATATCCAGTGAGCAACAGCTGTGTGGATTACAAATGCTTTGGTAATGTCAGAGAAGAATGGGTGGACTGGTTTCAGATGGTAGAAAGGCAACAGTAGTTCAGATAACTACTGGTATATCCAGGGTATGCAAAATACCATCTCTGAACGTACATCATGTCTAACCTTGAAGCAGATGGGCTACAGCAGCAGGTGACCACACCGAATTTGAATCCAGTGTGAAAAAGTTGCAGGAGTACTAATATTTTTGTAAGTCACAGTAGCTATACTTATTCATGTATAGGTATTTTTACTCATTTTATTTGACCTTTTATCTTTCATTGATTTTTTTTATTTTACTGCAGATACAGCATTTGATCTTCATCTATCTCCATTGCATCTGAGAAGTATTAACAGTACTTCACTTTTTCCACATGTTGCTATATTACAGCCTTATTTTAAAGAGTATTAATCTCTTTTTCTCAAAACCCTACACAAATTTATAAAAATGAGAAAACTGAAAAATTGCATTTACATAGGTATTCAGAGCCTTTGCTTAATACGTTGTTGAGCCACCTTTAGCAGTAATGACAGCCTCAAGTTTTTTTTTTTTTAATATAATGCCACAAGCTTAGCTCACCTCTCTTTAGGCTATTTCACTCATTCTTCTTTGCTTTACTTCTCAAGCTCCATCAGGTCGGATGAGAGACATCTGTGCACAGCTATTTTCACCTCTCTCCAGAGATGTTAAATCATATTTTAGTCTGGACTCAGGGTTGGCCACTCCAGGACATTCACAGGGTGGTTCCTTAAGCCACTCCTTTGAGATCTTTGCCATGTGCTTTGTGTCATTGTCTTGCTGAAAAATGAACCGTCGTCCCAGTCTGAGGTCAAAAGCAGCTCTGGAGCAGGTGTTCATCCAGGATGTCTCTGTACATTGCTGCACTGATCTTTCCCTCTATTCTGACTAGTTTGTCAGGTCCTGCTGCTGCAAAATATCCCCATAGCCTGATGCTGCCACCACCATGCTTACAATGTAGGGATGGTATTGGCCTGGTGATGAGCTGTGCCTGGTTTCCTCCAAACATAACACCTGGCATTCACCCCAAAGAGTTCAATCTTTGTCTGATCAGACCAGAGAATTTTTGTTTCTCATGAGCTGAGAGTCCTTCAGGTGCCTCTTGGTAAACTCCAGACAGGCTGCCATGTCCCCTTTATTAGAGAGTCGCTTTCATATACCATACAGGCTTGATTGGTGGATTGCTGCAGAGATGGTTCTTCTGGAAGGTTCTGCTCTCCACAGAGGAACGCTGGAGCTCTGACAGAGGTGACCAGTCCCTGATTAAGGCCCTTCCCCCCCAATCGTTCAACTTAGACGGCCAGTCCTAGTGTTTCCAAACTTCTTCCATTTACGAGTGATGGAGGCCACTGAGCTCATTAGGACCTTCAAAGCAGCAGAAATTTTTCTACACCCTCCCCCAGATTTCTGCCTTAAAACAATCCTGTCTCAGAGGTCGACAGAAAATTCCTTTGATTTCAACTTTAATGGTGATGGACTCTATATAAGTTAGAAACATCTCAAGGATGATCGGTGGAAACAGCTGAACTTTGAGCTTCATGGCAAAGGCTGTGAATGCGCATGTAAATGTGATTTCATGGTTTTCTGTTTTTAATAAATTTGCAAAACACTCAAAAACTTTTTTCCCAAATTGTCCTAATGAGGTATTTGTGCGTATAATTTTCAGGAAAGAGATTACTTTAATACAATTTGGAACAAGGTGGTAACATAAAATGTAGAAAAAGTGAAGCACTGTGAATATTTTCTGGATGCAGTGTTTCTACAGCAGATACAATTTGATCTTGACCTTTTACCAACTAAATACTCCAGTGGAGATTAGAAACAACTGTTTCATAAGAAAAGTTTGTCATCTACTTCTGACTCACTATGGATGAAAGGCGTAACACATAAATTTGCGCATTTGATTTCTGCATAACAATACTTCCTCCGCTCTATTGTCAGCAATTAGACCCATGAAAGAAGACAATTTTATCAGCATAAACACACTCCCTAACCATGAATGAACATTTACAGTTACAATAATGTAAGTGTTATATATTTATGTTTTAGCTGATGTTTTCCCTGTTTAATTGAAACAGGAGTAATTGTGAGCATTTCCTCACAATCCCCTCTGATACAGTTTGTAATGGCTGTAGTTTCCAGACTTGAATAAATCTCGGTGTTGGATTAAATCTACATGAGGCAACTGGCAACGGTTTGTTCATCCATGTGCAGCTATGATTCAAGGCATCAAACGATAAAGGGATTTTTCAAGCTGTAATCCCTTAAACAAGAAAGCTTCTTCTATTTTTCAAACAGTATTATAAACATACATCAGCAATCAAAGCCACAAAACAGGTTAACATAATATTACTGATATCTAGAGGAATTTTTCAGAAGCTGAACAAGAAAGAAATGTTATGCAGCTATGTAGATATTTTGAATAAATTTATTTTAAAAAGCAACTAAAAGCTTCTCATTGCTTTACCTTTCTGATGGAAGCGAACAAGGCTTTGATAGTTGGGAAAGTTAAGGTGGTTGTTTATAATGCTTTATCTCATCTACTTTTCTTTACTCCCATTTTTGTCTGCCTTTCATTTGCTCCTTTCTTTCTTCCTGATCCCAGGGCGCCACAGTGTGGCCAACAGGTGGAAGTACAACCAAATTTGGGGCTGTTGACGTCGCTAGAGGTCTCTGCTCGATGATGGGGAGAAAAAGAGTAATCTTTTCTATTTTCTGTGACCTCCTTCAAAAATCTCATGAGGGTAGAGAAACATTTTTTGAATTTTAAGTGTGATGAAAATTTTAAGCAATCTGATTCAAAACTTTTTAACAAAAAGTTGTCTGTCATTACACTATATCTCAGATGCCATGTTTATCATATTAAGAATGTAAGATGTGAAATATCTTACATTCACATCTTACACAGCAGAACAAACCTCCAACCGAAAACATGTCCTAAATTTCTAAGTCTTGATTCCATATAAAATGCTATGAATTCTAGTAAGATTGTATTAGTGTGTCATTAAGAGATAAGGCTCAAAAAAATTTTGACACACAAAAATCAAGTTTTTTTTTTTAAATAGAACACAATAGTTTAGTGTTCTGCTAAAAGAAATTTTCATGGCTGGCAGATTATTTCACTCAGTGTCCTTCCAGAGAAAAGGAAAAACAGCTGGACATCTAACCAACCTTCCATTAAGGTTCCTGAAAAGTCTCTTCCAGACCCTGACATCAAGCCTAAGTTCAGTGACAATGCATAAAAGCCAGGACCGTGATCACAAACCAGGTTAAGTGAACTATATCAATTCTACCAAGAATGATCAAATATCCAGCTAAATTTTGTAATTTGTGGCTACAACAGGTGTGTGTGGTGCAACTTGCTAATGGGCAATAATCAAAATTAAAGAGGTGTATGCTTATACATAGGACTCTGTAACTTTGACCCCGAGTAGGTTCAAATAAATCCAAAATAAATTTAACTTTTGTCCCTAATTCTTTCTTTTAAAATTCCTTAAATGATTAAAAAACACTAAAGTCCAAATTTACTTTGACATTCATGCTGATGATGAATGTATGTAAACTTCTGACAAGCACCGTAACTATGATGACAAAGCCAAATGGTTCATTTAGAATAACCTGGGAGGTACCATGACTGGAAAAAGATCACTCATCAAGAACAGGAGTTAAAACTTTTATATTTCATCTTTATAAATGTTTTAAAACTGATAAAATCTGAATCTGACCATATTACACGTGAACACAGTGTCAGAGGTAGTCCTATTAGTAATGAACTGGTCATGGTGTGATGAAATACTCCATTACCAGGGTAAAAATAACAACTACGGAGGGGAAAAAAAAAAAAAAAAAAAAAACCAAACCTGTAACATTTCCTCCAGAACAGACATCCCCTCCCTCAGGTGCTTGAAACTCAAGATGGATGTGTTACATACTGTGCCTGACAAAAAGTTACAACTAAACAACATGTTTATTAAACTTTATAACAAAGAATGTGTTTATTACTCTACACTGAATTTATTGAATCAATAATGCAACATGAAAGATTAAAACAGCAGGAGGAAACAAACTAAACCTTGAAGTGGAAAAAGCTGTGCGTGTTTACAGTTTAAGTTAGCCGCACTGATGACAAAGTGATGTGTTGGGGATGTCTTCAGGCACACTACAGAGGTATAGGTTTGAGAAAAAACATCATGACTGGGAATAGTTGGTGACTTCAGATCTTTCCAGGGAAATTTCCATTTTCTATCTGCTCGTCCCACTTAGCCACCTGCACAAGATATTAAAGAGGTTTAAGAAAGAAACAAAAACAGAGATTCTGCATAGCAGCTGTAACAACTCTTCTGCAACACCCTAAGCAAATAGCAAACTTATAACAATCTATTTTTTTGAATTTTTATTTTACATGTCAATTATTAAAAATCAATGGTATAAAATATAAACAAAACAGAACATACACATAAATGGACAACAAAGTGAAAGCTTCATAAGCATGCAGAAGCAGAGGCCTTTCATTAGAAATACTAACCCAGCCCATTGGACAGAGGCTCCTGTAAACCCTCTGGTACCACTGACAGGGAGACACATCCTGGCCTTTGGCTGACAGGGCCTTGTTGCACCGGTGAAAATCTGCAACACAAAGTAATCCGAAGGTTCAGTTTTAATGATTTCACATGAAGCTTACAGTTAGCCTAAAAAAGGAAAATCTTTGGTCATGTGACTCACAGCTCAATTGCTGTTACAATTTGCAATATGCTGAAGTTTGTGATAACAGGTGAAGAATCTTTCATTGTTTCTACTTTACTAAAGGGGAAAGGTACAAAAATTATTCCGTTCCGTTGTTATATTTGCTCTAATACTTAATGTTAGAAATCTATGATCTTGCACTGTCGATTATTTTAGATCACTAAAAATAACAGAGCCCGGTGTTTCCATTTCAAAATCAATAAAGAAAAACTGAACTATAAATGCTCAAATAACCAGAATAGTGATCCCAGTTGTCAGTTATTATTGTGTTACTGCCTAAAAGCGTTACAAATATCTGTAAAGATGTTGGAAGTGCAGTGACTGTGTGGCGTTATGTGGCTCAGTGGTATAGCAAGCGCTACAGTTGTCCTGGGTTTGAGTCCCGGCCCTGAGCCATTTGCTGCATGTTCTCTCTCTGCACTACTTCCTGTCTAGCTACTGAGGAATAAAGACCGCTAGTGCCAAAAAAAAACAAACAAACAAAAAAAAAAAAACCCTTTAAAAAAAATTAATAAAAAAGGTGTAATAATTTTATCAGCACTATGATGAAATAGCAGCAGTTTAGTTTTAATACAACTTACTACTACATTAGTACTTAAAACTGCTGATTAAAATACCAAAATAAAGGCTATAACACTCCTTAAATGATTGAGTATTTCTGTAAGTTTCAGCAAGTTAACTTCAATGCTTTTAAAAACTTTTATTTCCCTTATAACTAAAAAATAGCATACTGTAAGCTTGACAAGTGACTGACAACAGGTTTTAATTTCCTATTCAAACTAATCGTCGTTAAATAGGAATCTGCCAGGACGTGTTAGTGGATAAGGTAACATGAACCTTTATATTTTAGTTCTGTACAGAAAACCACAATATCTCAGTTTCATTAGCAAATTCTTTCATGGATTCATGAGAAGAATAGAGCTAAATCCCACGGGGGGTTGGGGCCTTGAATGATTTAGTGTGAGAAGTGTTTGTACTGCACAACAACATTTCCATTTCGTACAATGAAGAATTAGGGCCAGACAACAAATTTTGTTATTTAAAATTACAAGAATAAAGTCATAATATTATAAGAATAAGGTTGTACGAAAATAAAGTCGTAGCTTTTGTTTTTCATTCTCGTAATTTACAACTTTCCTCTGGTAATATTGTGTCTTTTTCTGTTAGTATGACTTTATGTGGGTGATTTTAAAGAAAAAAATCTTCTTAATTCCCCCCATAATACTGCATTGTAGTTTAGCAACAAACTACTCAGTACAGAATGAATAAATGTCACCAGCTCATTCATTTATAATAAACAGAACTATAAAAAGGTATAAATAAAAGTATGGTGGTCTGGAGGTATTTCAGATTTCCTTACGCCTAAAATTAAGAAATGTAAGCCTTACTAAAACATTGAGAATAAGTTTAAAGTAAAATCCCTGTGTTTTGTTACTCAAAGCAAACAAAGTCAAATCTGTTTTATTGGCAAATCCATCCCATAAAACTGAGATGTTGGATGCTTATCTCTAAATAAATACATGCCTTGAATGACCAGTGCAACACAGTTTTCTAGTATTTCCAGTTTTATAGAAACACAATAAACAACAGAGTTAATATCATGCAGTTTGTTAATGACCTTCATTTTTGCCTCTTTTTACAACTTCAAAGTATGTTTGACAGGAGTTATGAGTAATACGTTACACTTTCGTGTGTCTAATCAAAATATGGAGATGTCCTCACCCAGGTAGTTCTGGAAACAGTTGCGGGTCTGGTTTGTGTTGGGAAATCTGGCGTCAAAAGGAGCCGTCCTGTAGTTTTTTATCTTCTCATCCACAGACTCGGCCATGTTTGTGTGCTTTAGTAAGAGGTCAAAGGGATGCTGAAAACAAGGGAATGTTTTAATAAACAACACTTAAAGAGCATGTACGAATACAGGAGAAGTTAAAGTCAACATCAATACGGCCAAATTTAACTTATGGTTAAATTATGAAGTATATTTTTTCAAGTTGGCTAAGCTAATTTTTAGCTTAGCTACGCTAATTTTATCTTAACCACTCACGCTTTATTAGCTTACCTATTGAGAGTTGTTAAAAACCTTTATTAAAAAGACAAGTAACGATAACTTACCAAAGTTATACAAAACTGGTTAGTAGATTGCTACTTACGTTAAATTCAAATAAATCTGACAGTTTGTCCTAACAAAGTCGTTATAGTTACGCTCAGTTGGCTAAAAGCTAACGGATAATAACTTGAACTAGCTTTCACTGCTAGCGTACATTCAGAGAACGGCTGGTTATCATCTACGTTTTTCGATCATGAACCAATATGTGCTCGTCGAGCAGAGGGTTTAAGAAAACGCTTAATTTTCGTAGTTGATTACAGCTAACCTTGAGACGCTGCTTGTTTTGTCCTCACAAGAAAGAGATCCCGTCACGCAAAGGATCCTGGGAATACAGAGAGGTAAGACTGGAGCTTATCAGCATGGTGTCGCTGTGCTCAACTAAAGTTGATCGTAGTTGTTAACAGATATGAGTAGAATATCAAAAAAGATGTACACAAGATTAGCACTACCTCAAGGTGTTTTTACTCAAATTAAAGTAAGTAAGTTTCCACCTATGAAATTACTTAGGTAAGAGTACAAAAAGGACACTGAGTGGAGGTTTTAAGCGAAATTCTGTTCCCCTGCACAAGACCGGTGTTCTGTCGAGAAACGCATGACTGCCGAGAGTTGCATGCCCTGTCGCGGGAACGCGCATAGCTCAAACTCCTGCATATCGATGACAAAACGGTTTTAAATATTTCCGGCGAGGCAACTTTTTTAAAAAATAAGACCTCTGAGGTCTTCACGGAACCACTGTTCACACTGAGGGTAATTTCCACATTTTTTAACTCTGTACTGATTAAGTGAGGTCTGAAGACAATTAATTGAATTGGATTTTATTTAGGGTTATCAGAGGAAAAGGTGCTGAATACAAATGCATGCCACACTTTTAAGATTTATATTTACAAAACAAAATGAAAAATTATGTATCATTTTCCTTCCACTTTACAAGTATGCACTCTTTTGTGTTGTACTATTGTGTAAAATCCCAGTAAAATACACTAAGGTTTGTGGTGGAAAAGTTCAAGGGGTATGAATACTTATACAATGTACTTTAAATAAGACATTCCACAATTTTCTGTGTTACCAAATATGGTTTAGCAATGTGAACTTGAAAGCCCATGAGTTGAAACACAAGGACAGTGGCCTTTCCCTTTCCATCAGCATCTTCCTGTAGAAGACTAGGCCAAAGATCACAGGTGTCTACATCACGCTTCCTGTCACTGCATGTGTTTCCTTCATCCTCTTTCCAACAAAACATCACTCAAACTCCATGTCTGTGTGATTTGGCCTGGAATTTGATTATTTTTCTCATTATAATTTACATAACTGTGCTGGATTTACATTGGACATATATTTGGAATCAATTAAAATACTTAGATTTTTATTAAACATTCAAAAAAGTAGCTGCTTCTATAAGAAACTGATTTTTTTGCGGGGTGTTATACCTATACATTCAAATATAAAAAGTTTTAAACTCTAATATGCACATGTAAATCCGCCCTTCCCACTCTTTCTACCAATCTGTCCCTTTCTTTCTCTCTCAGCCAGGATATAGGTGTTGTCCAAAGCAAAGGAAGGAAATTCTGTCACTTGGAACAATAGGCCCGTTACTCTATCTATAGACCCAGAACGGCTGAGAACCAGAGAGGGAGGCAGCAGAAATTTTCCACTTAGAAAGAAAAACTCGCTAATAGTACTTTTAGGTTATTTTAAATAGAAACATATTCGTACTGTAGTAAGTGTGACGGGCTGAGGCCTTTCAAAAATGGATCTTCGTGGAGAGGAGAAGGAAACGTGCTCTGTTATTGGACTTCTTTGAGTTGGTTATTTATCTTTGGGTGGCTAAGGATAATCATATCTTATTTTATCAAAGTAAAAGTGGGTAAGTTTATTCATAACTAAACAATTTAATGCTTTTTAATTTTCTCAGCCTCCTTTAGTGCACAACCAGCCATGGTTTCTGCCTGCTGACTAAAAAGAACAGATTTGAGGTGTGGATTTCTGTCAGGATGTGAGGAGTCAGAGATTATTATAGCTTTTAACAAAGGATTAATAATTATCTTTAACCCCAAATTTTGATTGTAGAGAACAAGAAAGCAGGTGTTTTCTGTTTTTTTTTGTTTGTTTGTTTGTTTGTTTGTTTGTTTGTTTGTTTGTTTGTTTTATTACCTATAATTAGGATTTAATCGCTGAGGTTTCCCAAGAAACGTAAGGGCAGTGACCTTTGGAGTGGGATTTTCCCGGTCTCTGCGACAGCTGGACCTGAGTCCTACAAAACATGCTTCCTGTCTGAGAATGGGAGACACACACTATGATTTTCAGGGGCTTTTGTGAAGGAGCAGGGGAAGTGGGGATGATTTCTTTTTGTTTGTTTGCATCATGTTGACAACCTGCTGTAGGATCCTGTTTGTATTGTTTTGATGATGACTTCATTCTATTGTTATATTGTTTTCTGTCCTGGCATCAATGACACACATGCAACGTAAATAGACTGTACAGAGAAAAAGGGAATAATAGAAATCTATCTGAATGACATATGCATCCTGTTTTTTTATTATTATTATTCTTGGGGACAGATGGAGGGGCCTGGCAGTCCTCGCTTCAGAAAGCTTCATTTCCCAGTCGGATTGTGGATCAACTCTCCCAGGAAACATTTTGCCAAACTAGGACGTCGTTGGCCTAGCGCCATCTCTGTCAAGTCAGTTTAAAATTTTTTTTTTTTTTTTTTTTTTTTGCTATCTTCAGTTTCCTCATGGTGTACATTTTACAGGACATCACTGCCAGTTATCATCAGGGTAGGATCCAGAGCCTGATAAGAATTGTTGAAGGCCCAGTCTGTGTGTTGATGCCATCTTATCTTACTTCCACTGTCATTATATCCTGTCAGCCCTGTTTGCTTCCCTTGTTTTATTTTAGTCCTGGTTGTTTTTCAGTTATAACTCACAGCTGACTCGTCTCTTCCTCCCCCCCCCACCCCAATCGCTCTTTTGTCTCCAGGTCGACTACCAGCTCTGACGCAGCCTCGCTCCACGAGGCCCCCTCTGCTCCGTCCTCTTCCCTTTCCAACTCCACCCCCTCGCTGGCTTCCCCTTCTCCATCCCCGTCTCCTTCCCCAGCCTTCCTCAGGCCCCGGCCTGCTGTCCCCCAGTCTCGGACAAAGCGTATTTCTCAGCTCTTCCTGCGGGGGCGCTCAAACAGCGACCGGGACCGGGCCCTGGGGGATAGGGAGAGAGAGGTTTGGGCTAACTCTGCTGCCCCATCATCCCACCACTACTTGCCCGTCGCCTCCCCCTCGGCCCCGGGCTTGATCAAGATCTATGGGGATGCTTTCGCCAGTGGAGCCAACTATCGCTCCTTGCTGGCCAATATTCACTCCACATCCAGGCAGCTTATCGCTCAGGTCATCACTCGATACACTGAAAGAGAAAGGGAGGAGACAGAAGATGCAGGTATGGCATCTCTCATTTGGACCTCTGCTGAGATCCCTCTATGTCTTATCAAACTGCAACCAGTCCGCATTCATTTGATACACATTTGATACTTTGAACATTTTTTTTTTTTTTTTTTTTACATTTTGTCACTTTCTTACCAGAAACATCAACATATTGTACTGAGGTTCTGTCTGAAAGCTGCAAAGTAGCCCATAATTAAGAAGTGTAAGGGAAAACAATGCATGTTTTTTGAAACTTTTTATAAATAAATATCTGCACAGTTAGGTAAACATTTGCATTCAGCCCCCTTTAAGTCTGACACTCCTAAATAAAACCCAGTGCAACCAAAACCCTTAAGTCACATAACTGCTGTGCGGTTTTTAATCAAAGTGTAAATACATCTGTTCTGTGAAGAACTCAGAAGTTTGTTCGAGAAGTTTCAACAACAACAAACAAAAACACTGTGGCTTTGTGTTTCAAATCATTTGCAGCTTCAAACAGGTTTTCTTCCAGGATTGCCCTGTATTCACCTCAACCCATCTTCTCATCAGCAAAACCAGGTTCTGTTCTGGGGATTTGCTTTAGAGAAGCATCGCCACACCATGGTGGAGCCATCTACCTGTGTCACCATGGGTATGGGTTGTTCAGGGTGATATGCAGTGTTTTGGATGTAGGGCAAACATGTAATTTTGGTTTCATCTAAACAAAGCACCTTTTTCCACATGTTTGCGATGTCCTCTACAAGACTTGTGGCAAACTTTAAATAGAACTTCTTATGGTTTTCTTTCATCTGTGGCATTCCTCTTGCCATTCTTCCATGAAGGCCACATTTGAAAAGTACACAACTAATAGTTATCCTGTCAACAGATTCTCTCACCCGAGCTGTGAATTTATGCAGCTCCTCCGGAGTTTCAATGGGACTCTTGATTCCTTCTCTGATTAATGTTCTCCTTGCCCAGTATTACAATTTAGGTGGACGACCATGTCATGGTAGGTTTCCAGTTGTGCCTTACTGGATGAAACAATGCTCTGTGAGATGCTCATAGCTTGGAATATTATGATATTACCTAACCTTGATTAAAACTTCATATCTTCATCCTTGACCTCTCTGCTGTGTTCTTTGGTCTTCATGATGCTGTTTGTTCTCTGATGTTCTCCAGCAAACCTCTGAGGCCGTCACAGAACAGCTGGATTCATGCTGAAATTAAACTGCACACACAGGACTCTTTTTACAAATGAGATGGCCTGGATTTTATTTAGGGGTGTCAGGGTAAAGGGTAAAAGCCACTCATTTTAGACTTTTATATGAAAATTTTTTTTAAAATAATGTCTCAGTTTCCTTCCACTTCAAAATTACGTGCTGCTTTGTGTTGGTCTATTATATAAATCCCGTCTGAGCTTTTGTGTTTTTAATGTGACAAAATATGAAAAGGTTCAAGGGATATGAATACTTTTTCCAAATCAATATAAACAAAACCAGCAGTTTTACACAAAAAATGATTGCCCTTTATTTTGTCCTCTGCCCCTCTTGTATGATTCCCTAGTTATCCAGAAGCATATCCCTGAAGACTTCCTGTTGTGTGATGTCATTGGAAAGCCTGTCCAGCAGCCAGATGGAGCTATCAAATGGGAGACAGAGTGCCGGAGATGTGTTGCCCCATGGGAATGTCCCTTGATGTTAGTGGACATGTGGCGGCCTAAGGATGGATTCGAGCGACGCTTTGAAATTTATAGGAAGGAAGACTATGAAAGAGAGGAAAGAGAAAGGGAGAAAGACCGGGAGAGGGAGGGGGAGAGCCACCAAGGTTTGTGTTATCATGCAAAGTAAGATCTGACTCCTAATGCAGGACACTGTGTTAAAACTGTCAAATGATGTGATTCTTTGGAGTAACAGGCGTGCGCTGGCGGCGGAGCAGGATGTCATCTGGCGGTGGGCTGGAGGAGGCTGAGCGCGGTCACCGTGGGAGGAACACTGAGCTCCGCAGGAGCATCAGCGACATGAACCTGAGTTTGCGCCGGCGACAGGGCAACCACGTCAGCAACGAGTCCCGTGGTACAGGAAACCGGCCCAACAACAGTGGAGGAGTGCAGGACAGGAAGAACATTGTGAGCATGATCAACCCGCAGCCTACAGAGGTAATGAAGACAATACAGCCGGGACTGAATGACCTCATTTGGTGCTCTAAGTGCAGTGATTCTGAGATTTACAAAACAACTTTAGACAAAACAACAACAACCAAAACATAGATACACTGAGAAAAACAGGATGAGATTTTGGATAACAAAATGATACAGCATTTAACAATAAACAAACCATTAAACAAACCTTCAGAAAACTGGTTTAATGCTGCATAAATGTGTTATTTTTATTGCATTGTTTTTCAGGCTGTCTGGTGGCTTCTCTCCTTATGATGCTATTGTGCTGTGTTCATTGCAACTTCATTTTCAAGATTTTCTGTTTATATAAAATGTGGTTTTCATCTCAAGTCCAGTGTATCTAACCATCATGTCTTCACCTGTTTCCTCAGGTTAGAGCATCGAGAGCTGAGGCAAAGGTTGGATGGACAAACCAGCTAGCAGATGATGAGAAGGATTACTCCAACTGTGACCTGGAAGTGATGTCACAAAGCCTCATCCTTCCACCCACGGACCGGCCCTACTTCCTTTTGCTGCAGGGTTATGATCAGAGCAAGGCAAGACATGCTGACAGATGATATCATACACTGACAAACTCAGCAAGAATTCACAGTTGCATGCACATATACACCTACAGTGCCTTGCAAAGTTGTTCAACTTTTTCACATTTTGTCACATTATTTTATGTGATACACCAAAACAAATACTACATAGTTATGATGTGGGAGGAAAGGGATACGTGATTTTCAAAAGTCAAAAGTGTGGAATACATTTGTATTTAGCCTCCATGGTTCAACTCTTTGCAAAAATACCTTTAGCAGCAATTACAGGTACAAGTAATGGGGGTCTGTTTCTTCCAGCTCTGTACCTCAAGAGAAATTATTACCCATTTTCCTTTGTAAAATAGCACCAGCTCAGTCAGATTGGATAGAAGCATCTGTGAACAGCAATTTTCAAGTCTTGCTTCATCATCTAGATTGGACTTAAACCTGGTTTTATGCTTTATTTACAATTCAAATCTGATAAGCTTCCTGCTGAAGAAAGACATTCATAAAGCATGATGTTGCCACCATGTTTCACCTTGAGGATTGTGTGCTAAGGGAAATGTGGAGGGTTGGCTTTTTCCTCCATACATAGGGATTCTGCATTTATGCTGAAAAAGGTTAAAACTTGGGGTCTCATCAGACTAGAGTACCTCTTTCAACATGCTCAAGCCACACAAGACTTTTAGCAAACCTAACCCTGAATTAAACTTCTCCACAAATTTCTCTCTGACATGTGGTGCTCCTGGGTCTTCACAATGCTGTTTGTTCAATAATGTTCTCTAAAAAAAACTTCAGAGGTCTTCGGGTGTATAATTCTGAGAGTAAACTGGTTGAATCTGTTTACTAATTAGGTTGAAGGAAGTTGATTGCACAGCATTTTAATGAGGGATATTAGATGAAAGGGGGGTCAATATAAAGAAAAGCCACACTTTTCAGATGTTTATTTGTTTAAGCTTTTGAAAGCTTTCTATTATTTCTCTTCCCCTTCACACTTTTGTTGGTCTGTTCCATAAACTCCTAATAAGGTACAGGGTGTGAGAATATTTTTGCAATGCACTGTACAGCAATGTGGTCTGATGTGCACATATGTAAATAAGGGGTAGCAGAGCTGTGCAGAAGAACACGCATTCACACACCCAGTAGATGACATCATACCTACATGTCTGTAATCGCCACGTCCCATCGGGGTTTCCATCCCTTTACAATGTTCTCCTGTTTAGAATCCAGCACAAAACAACACAAAGCCTGCACAATAATATACCCACCCTACATACAAAAACCCCCTCTGTGCACTCCACCTCACATAATGATCTCACACAGGTGTCCACTGTAACAACTTGTGACACACTTCACTCTTTATCGACTGATCAACTCCCTTCTGTGTAACTTAACATCTGATGTAAACTATTGCTCTCAGAAGATAACAGACCTCCCTGATCCTCCGCTGTGTGTGTTTTGTGTAGGATTTTGTTTTGTACATCATGGCAGGATTTACACATGTGTTTGGGAGAAAACCTACAGTCAAGGAGAGAGAGAAGGACAAAGAGAGAGAGAGGAAAGGGAAGAGACCCCTGAAGGTGGACACGTTCCTTTCAGCTCCTGATATTTTGGTCAGACACTTACTGGTCAGGAGAGATGCTGCTGTTCCAGAGACGCCTAAAGGACATGGTACCTAAAATGTTCAAACACATCAGTATTAAAGCCTTTAAAATACAACCATTATCACAAAGTTTGATCAAATCCAATTCAAATTTTTATTTTCGTCCAACCCAGCTCTAATGAGACCCTTCAGAGGAGGTGCAGTTACTCACAATGGAGTGACTGTGTACAGGGAGACAGTCCTAAAGCCTGGAGATGTGATTGGTTTGGGGGACCACTTCCTTTTTCTCTACAGAGACCCTCGTGTGACTCCTTCACCACCGCTCGCATTGACACTGCCATGGCAGGCAGACACCTCCACTCCCTGCTGTCCTTCAGGGCTGGTGGACAGACAGGAGGCCTTGAGACAGTATTTGGGGTCCCCTGAGGCAGTTCTGAAATTCCACTCCCGTCATGCAGATGTCTTGTTACAGGTGAGAAATGCAGACAACACCCTCCATTCTTATTGGCACCCCTGGTAAATATGTGTAAAAAGATTTACAATGTATAATTTACACATGGGGACAAAATTGTTGGTACCCCTCTGATAATGACCAAAAAGCCCTCAATGTTCTCTGAAATAACTTGAAACTGACAAAAGTAGTAATGAATAAAAATTTACTGAAAATTACCCAAGGAAATTCATATATTGCTTTTCAATTGTTGTTCAAAAGAATCAATCAGGCCTAGACAAAATGATAATACTTGCACAACTTTTTAAGGTAATCACTGCAATCGAACAATTTCCGTAGCTGTCAATGAGACCTCTGCACCTGTCCACAAGTATTTTGGCCCACTGGTTGTGGGCAAACTGCTCCAGTTGTCTCAGGTTTGAAGGGTTCCTTCTCCAGATAGCATGTTTCAGCTCCTTCCTCAGATGTTCAATTGGATTTAGATCAAGGCTCATAGAAGTCCAGTTCAGAATACTCCAATGTTTTGCTCTTAGCCATTCTTGGGTGTTTTTAGCTGCTGGAAAACCGATAACCTGCAACTAAGACCAAGATTTCTGACACTAATCAGCCCATTTCACTTCAGAATGCCTTGATAGTCTTGAGATTTCTTTGTACCCTGCACAGATTCAAGACACCCTGCACCAGATGCAGCAAAGCAATTCAGAACATAACTGAGCCTTCTCCATGTTTCACAGTAGGGACAGTGTTCTTTTCTAGATTTGAATCATTTTTGCTTCTGTGAACATAGAACTGATATGCCTTGCCAAAAGGACATTCTCCCAGAAGCTTCGTGACTTCTCAAAAATGCATTGTGGGAAATTCCAGTCTCGCTTTTTTATGATTTGCTTTCAACAGTGGGGCCCTCCTTGGTCGTTTCCCATGAAGTCTGATTCGGCTCATGACTGATGGTATGATCTGACACTGATGTACCTTTACCTCGGAGTGCATCTTTAATTTCTTTGGAGGTTGTTCTGAGCTCTCTGGATACCCTTCATATTATCCTTCTCTTCAACATGTCATCAATTTTCCTCCTGTTGCCATGGCCAGGGAGGTTAACTACAGTGCTGTGGACCTTGAACTTCTGAATAATATGTGCAACTGTAGTAACAGGAGCATCTAGCTGCTTGGAGATGGTCTTATAGTCTTTAACAAGCTTGTCTACAGTTTTCTTTCTAATCTCCTGGAACAACTTGTTCTACACCACAGTGACAACTTGTCACCCTTTAAATAGGCAGACTGACTGATTACAAGGATGAATACACCTGTAATGCTAATTAGAGGACATACCTTAGTTTAACATGTCTGTGTGCTCAAATTATTTTCAATCTTTTCTAGAAGTACCATCATTTTTGTCCAGGCCTGTTTCATTAATTCATTTTTTTTAATGATTCTGTTAAACCACACTGCATAATCATGTCGGATTTTAATTGGATAATTTTGTGTACATTTTTATTGGGGCCTGTCCATAGCAAATGCATAGGAGGAAGCCTTCCATGCAATTGCATGGGCAGACACCTATTACTCTACACTCAATAAGGCGTCTCTTTATTTATTATTCTTCCGTCTGCGTTAATGCGGCCCGAACCGTGGCGTGCACCCCCACAATATATACATCAAAACGTGCGGCTCGATCTCGAGATGTGTGCTATTACTCAACTTTCCGATTCAAGTTACCATGGTGACGTAATTCGCAAAAAACTGACCCCCAAAATCCCATTGAAGTCAATGGAGCGACATCCCGAAGACATCCTAAAAAAACCCACTATTTTTGAGGATTTACTGTCATCATGGTATGGCCTAGAAACACCATTTAAATCTCAGTTTGTAGATACGCCCGTGCTGTCTTCAGAAGTGAAGGCGGGATGTTGATACCTCTTACTGTTTTCCCTCTATGTGCCTCTAAGCGACCTAAAGTTTTAGGAAAAATTATGATTTTAGAGTGTAACAGCAATTAACTGCTGCTCCGTTAGTGTGGGAGAAAGAGGATTTCAGACCCCAGATTTATTTTCAACTCGCCGTCACGCCTACAAATATTGCTCAAACGGCATGATTTTCGGTCATGACATACAAACCGCTCGTTGGCTCTCATAAAATGCTTTCGAATTTCCTCTAGGCCTGACGGTTTTCTGTCACAGTGCTTCAGAGCAAACACTCGCGTAAGGGTAAAGGGGAGTCTCGGCCATTCATTTTCATGACTTTTTCATGAGCTGGGCACCTTTCCCACACCATCTTTCACTCGTCCCTGCTCTGGCTCTGAATGAGATACAGATGTGAAACGCGGAACTAAGGAAGACGAAAGACGGCCCTCGCTCACGCTTCAAGAATTTTTCACATACCTCTTACGGTTCCCGAACGGGAAGGAGCTGTTCGGAGAGGTTTTTTCAGTCAAACTGGCTGAAAAAACCTCTCATCTTCCTCCCAGCTTCATCTCACCACCTTTCCCACACATTCTTTCACTCGTCCCTGCTTTCACTATGAACGAGGTACAGATGTGAACCGCGGGACTAAGGAAGACGAAAGACGGCCCTCGCTCACGCTTCCAGAATTTTTCAGATACCTCTTACGGTTCCCGAATGGGAAGGAGTTGTTCGGAAAACTTTTTTCACTCAGTCTGCCTGCCTCTGACATATAGAGCTTTTCTCTGCACCAAAGTGAGTGACACTGACAGTGTCAGTTGGCAGAGGGACATTAACTACCATAGCAACAAATCACTTAGTGGGGCAGCCACAGCTTTGATCTATGATGGCTGCAGCTGGGGAGCAGAACAGGCCTACAAGCAACATGGCTGCTCTCCTAAGGAGCTTGGCTGACTTCAGTGATGAGACCTGACCAGCCTAAACTGACAACCACACTGGACTTTCAAAATAAGAGCTACATGTACCCTACAAAATAAAAGCCTTCACATTTTATACAGCACATAACTGCAGCTTTGGGCAAAATATGACAGATTTGACCCAAGCTCTGTTACACATGGGATTGGTCTGGCCTTGGAAAATGACACTCACTGAAAATTTCAAAAATAAAAGCCTCATAGTCCCTTCCATACACTATGTTTTAAGATGACAAAACAGTATATTGGGATGTTGGATTAGGACCAAGGATCCATGCGCGTGACAGCCCTCATTCTTATGGTAGTGTCAAGATGCTAGTGGGACAACATGCTAGTCATAGCACACAGACCAATGGTAGCATTTAAGCTAATATTAGCATGTAAGCTTAGTTGAATATAAAAGCATTATATTGACTTACTAAATGAAGTAAGTCCATTATTATCAACATTACTGTGATAACACACTTTCTACTGGTAGTGTCAACACGCAAGCCGCTCTACATGCTACCGATAGCCGTCATTCAAAACTGCACCAACTCCCAGTCTCTCCTTTCTGCCTACCCATAGAAAGCTATTTAAATGCAAGAAAAACCAGTTTGGCACCCACTTACACAATCTTACACACACAAACATCCATCCATCCCGAAGCACATTCCTCCATGTACAGGTCAACAAGTGCAGGTCAACAAAAACACATTTCAGGTGGTTTTGTGTTGTAGCAAAGGGGGTTTCGTTAATATTCCGTCTGCGTTAATGCGGCCCGAACAACACGCAAGCCGCTCTACATGCTACTGATAGCCGTCATTCTAACTTTAGCCTTATGCCTAAAATGAGCATTTTAGCCTTATTTTGAAATAATAATTAGGTTTAGCATACAAAATGGAGTGAGTCGATGTTTGTGAACAGGGTGGTGACACCCCACGTGCTACTGATAGCATTTCAGCTAGCATTAGCATTTTGGCTAATTTTAGCTTATACACTACTTTTTGCACCCTGAGTGGACTACTGAATGAAGTAAGTCAGTGTAAGTCCACATGCTACTGATACCCCACATGCTACAGATAGCATTTAAGCTAGCGTTAGCATTTTGGCTAATTTTAGCTTATGCACTACTTTTTGCACCCTGAATGAAGTAAGTCAATGTAAGTCCTCCTGCTACTGATAGCATTTAAGCTAGCATTAGCATTTTAGCTAATTTTAGCTTATGCACTACTTTTTGCACCCTGAGTGGACCAAGTCACAGTTAGTCACAGTTAGTCAACATGTCAGTGATGTTCCACATCCTCCCAACTTCCTTGTACGTTACGTTAGCATCGATACGCACACTTTGGCAGGCCCCTTCTAAATTTCTTCAGAAATTTTCTAGTTTATTTTTACTTTTGTCCATTTCAAGTTATTTCAGCGATTACTGATCGATTTATGGGCATATCAGTTATTAACAGAAGGGTACCAACAATTTTGTGCACGTGTATTGCAGAAGATTTCACATTGGAAATTTTTGAAAAATCTAATCTTTATTTTGAGAACATTTATTAAGTAGAGAGGAAATGGGGAAACTTTTTTTTTTTTTTTTTTTTTTTTTTTTACAAAACCACTGGTTTCACAGTTATTGGCAGAACTAAAAAAATATTTTAAGATAATTGATACTGATGGGGGTTTTTTAGTTGTTATTTTTGCAGAATTTTTTAAATTAATTTGTAAATGTGACCTGAAAGAGGGGCACAATTCTCACATTTGAAGTCATGTTGATGTTAACACAGATAGTTTATAAAACTGAGATTTTGTGCTGTGTTTGTAAATCACATTTATGTGCAAGCTGAATTTTTGGTTAAAAAAAATTGTGATTTTTTTTTTTAAAGTTAGATGCATACATCCAAGTTGAATATCCATAGATTTTTAAAAGCAATGATAGAGAGGCCAACCTCACACATATGCCTTTTATGTACTAGAAACCAAAATAACAGTGGAGCCATTTTTTTGTATTTTTCACATCTGTCTCAATGTATCCTCACTCTATACTACAGCTGTAATCTGAAGACAATATATGGCTGAGAGAAGAGGGTGAACTGTGTCAAAGAAACAGCTACAATTTTGCTTTGGAGCTCGTGCCAATCTCCTGCGGGCATTGGGCAAGAGGAGGGGTGGAAGAAAAATCAGCAAAAATATTATCTAAAGTAGTCAGTAGTTGCAACCTCAACACAGTCTTCAAGTAAGAAATATGTTGGAAATTAGGTACTTGTCCTGACTTGCCCATTTTTACAGTCAGAGCAATGGTTAAAAAATTTAAAACAAACAGAACTGTAATAAACAAGATGTATGTTTATCTTACCACCACACAGTATGAGGTGGATGCCAAGGAACGTAAAACATCCCTAAAGGCCATTGTTGGGGCATGTTGGGGTCTCTAAGTCTCTATAGCAGCCATTTATCTTTGGCTGTTGTCTATATTGTTACCAGGGGTGCTAATAATTGCGGAGGGAGCTGTCAACCCTGGAAGCATAAAATTGATGTTTTCTCCCTCTTTTTTTTCAGGAGATAATTTCCAAAAACTCCTCTCCAGACTCTGGTGGTGGGCCTTTAGCTCCTGCCTATCTGCTATCGATCATGATAGATCATGCCTCCAAACACCTGGACCCTGCTCTGACACCGCAGATATTACTCAAATCAGCCAATCTAATTAAAGAAATTGTGTGGGTAAGCAAAAAGAACAAAAACAACAAACTTCTGTGTAAATCAAGCATTGGAGCTGAATTTACAAGAAATCTAGCTATGTAATTTTATCAAGCTACTATTTCACTCTGTTGGTTCTCCTGAAACCTCATCTCATTACATCATGTAACATCTACAAATTTAAGTGTGTTTTATTGGTATTTTATGTGGTAGGCCAAACACAAAGTAGTGCATAACTGAAGTGGAAGGAAGGATCCGCTGACAGGAGAGCTTATAGTGGTTTACTCCAAAAATCTAGGCTTTGTGGAAGCATGGCAAGAAGAGTCATTTTTAAAAGAAAACCAAAAAAGTCACGTTTGTAGTTTGCCATATGCCATGAGGGAACACAGCAAGCACACGGAAGGTGGTGGCCTGGCCAGACTTAAATTGAGCATTCTATATGTGGAGAAAAACTAACAATTGTCAACCGCCTGTTGACACCATTCCTACGGTGACTCATGGTGGTGGCAAGGAGATGTTCAGGAGAAGCTGGAAGAAAATATGTTAGAGATTGCAAAAGAGTTGAGAGTGGGGTAGCCTTTCATCTTCCAGCACAACAATGACCCTGAACATAAACCCAGAACTGCAACTAAATGGTTCACATCAAAGTAAATGAATTTGAACATGAATGGGCAAAAAATTCAGTCTCTAGATGTGTAAGATTTTCATTTCTAAACATTTCAATAACAGTCTCTCATTTTTTGTCTCACTCTGCAATATTGTCCTATATTGTGACGCTGAAAAAGACAGATGATGCAGCACTCCAAATCTTTCTGCTTTTGCAATTGTGCTACAGTTTGTTGATCAATCACATAAAATCTCCTTGAGAAAGATTGACGTTTGTAATTTGCCGAAATCTGAAAAAGTCCAAGGTGTGTGAATACTTGTAGGCTAAAAGACACTGTCCATGTGTGATGTTTTTATGTTTAATTGTGCAATCATTATTTGGGGTGTCATAAAATGTAGCTTCGTTTTGGAAAACTATTAGATAACTTTTGATTTATATTTCTGGTGGTGTAACATCTTTGCACCAAACTTTATAGAAATTAAATCAGTTCATTGCCTACCACAGAGCAATGTACCTGCTTTAATTGAAAAAAAAAAAAAAAAAAAAAAAAAAAAGATAAAGTAAGTTCATAATACCTCCTGAATGTTTGGGAATGTCTCCATTTGGAACAAATTAACTTTCTGAGGATAGTGTTTCATGACACCATGACCCAGACAGCACTCAAACAAAGTTGGCAGGAAAAACATCAGGTAAGGTGAGTGAGACAACCACATTCAGTCAGACAGAGAAACCAGCAGACAGACAAATGCCCTCCGTTGTGGCCTGCTAGGTCGCAAGGATGAGCTGATGTCACTTCCCCTGCTGCTGGAAAATGTGCCGTAATTGTCCTGGCTGCAGGGCTAGACACTGCAACCCCCCACCACCACCACCACCACACACTAAGATGTCTCTCCAACTCTCTCTGCAGGATAACATTAAGGAATTTGGGGATAAGCATCCCACGCAAAAGTAAGAACATTTTTGTCCTACGTAATGTTTCCTCTGTTTAGAGATCTCTTGCTTTGTTTTCATAATACATGATTGTGTTGGTGCTGTTATGTCTTTGGGAAATTTTTCTACTATGATGAAGGCATTTTAAAAGACTTCAGTTAGACAGTGTGTCAAATATAGCTGGGTAAAAATAACTCAGTCTATTTTTAATCAGCCCAGAGAATGTACACAATAACATAACTTTGGAGTTACCTAAATGTTTTGTGCAGTTCACCAGACCAAGAAGGGGAGATAAACACTCCAAATGTCCAGCAGCTGTCATCTGATTTGCGACCCCTCATGTTCTGGATGTCAAATGCCACAGAGCTCCTTAACTTCTTCCAGGTCAAAGTAGAAACAATGGAGAAAGAGTGGGAATTTGAAGGTAACAGGGATTTGAAAAGCGTGGAAATTACTAACTGAGGGAGGGTTGACAGTTTCAAATTAGCAAAAGGGCCTTAGCCAGCACAGAAATGAAAGCTGCCGCTGCTGCTGAGTCTCTAATTGTTCTTGCTGATTGTTTCTTGGAAAGCCCCCGGGGATCCAGTTTTGACAGCCGACATGGACACCTGTTCAGAGGCTCTGGCACAGCTGGATGATGTCATTATGCACACCTTCCAGCAGTGTGTGTATCACCTCACCAAGGTAAATCAAAATACAATAAAGTTTACATAATCCTCAGTGACCCAACTTTATCAGGGCAAAATCTCCTTGCCCACTCTTTTATATCTAAACTCCAGAAGTAAACAGCTAAGTGTCTCTATAAAGACATAGTGGATGTCTCTTTTATGGCAACTTCAGCTCAGCCAGTTTTTGTCCTTATTTAGCCTAGAAAATATGATAAAAATGTTCAGGGGTTCTCTCCAAAGAATATGTAGAAAGTCAAGCCTGCGAGCCTATTTGATCAACACTAAGAACTTTTAACTACATTTAGACATCAGTAGAAATCTTCATGTGTTGAATTTTTTACTTTTCACATGCATGTTTTCTTTAGGTGGAAGACAAGATTATCTTTTTTCTTTCTTTTCTGCAAGATTTTGCTGCAGAGCGTTAGTGGGTTGTGAAGGAGCCCTGAATGGTTGAGCAATACCCTATTAGGATTTCCCTGCCATCATCCCAGGTTTCCATAGGCATAGTGTGCTGACAGGTTACAATGAATCAGAGTGCATAAGTCCAGAGAAGGTGACAAAAAATTCCTTAACATTATACACTATCGTACAGCAAAGGCAGTCACCAGTAACGAGAAAATAGGAGACAATAGGGACATTACAAAAAAGTTGACATTTCTTGAAAATTACTAAAATGACAGCAACACTGAAATGCCCACTTTCTAGGACAACATAAACTCAAAAACCATGCTAGCAATGAAAACAAATGCTATATTTGAGGGTTTTTTTTACATTTAACTTGTATGATATTGTTGCTACAATGGCTCATTTATCTAAATTAAACAAGATCTTTGGGCTCTAAGTCAAATCACCTCTTGTCAATTTATGTCTCTGTTTGTAGCAATACAATGCCAATTCATCCCTAGAATCTTCAATTCCATTAACCACATAATTAAATCAATTAATATACAGTGGACCTCTGGTATTTACAGGGGTTAGAGACCACAGCTGCTCATGAATAGCTAGAAACCGCAAATACTTGAGACCCCATATAAAAACGCTTAGTTCAAACACCAAATATACCTTAATATGCATAAATACGCACAGTGGAAACCCTGTCTCAGCAATTAGACAGAAACTAATATCTACAGTCTTCCTTATCTTTGCTCTTGGGTGTACAGTCAATCAAGGCCAGGGAAAATGAATGGCACTCATGGATTGGCTACGTTGCAAACACCAGCCAATACTGTGTCAAGTAGTATTGTGCGTAGGTGTTTCAGTGTTCCAAGTTTTCATGAATAGACAAATTCTCCATGAATAATTTGGAGTCAAGTTCCACAGAAAAATCCACAAATAGGTGAATCTGTGAATACTGAACCACGAATAGACGGGGGTCCAATATAAATTTATTTTCCTTTGTAGGGCGACGGTGGCAAAGTTTGAACTGTAACGGATGGGTTGCTGGTTTGAACCCCCACTCCATCTGTCTCAGTTGTTGTGTCCTTGAGCAAGACACTTCACCCACCTTGACTGCTAGTGGTGGTCAGAGGGCCTGGTGGCCCATCTATTCATGCCCTTGGGCAGCTGTGGCTACACTGTAGCTTACCACCTTCAGCGTGTGAATGACTGAATGTAGTGCAAAGCACTTTGGGGTCCTCTGAACTTGATAAAGCGCTATACAAGTACATGCCATTTATCATTTGTAGCTAAGTATTTATTTATAATTTCATTTAATTTTTTATTATTGTTGATGGACTTTTTACACCCAATTTTTACACCCAGTTTCTATACATTGTGGTTCTGACCCTATTTTGGCCAGTTGACCAACTAAAATAACTGTTAGTGACCTCCTGCTGGTAAACATAATTTACTGGAGTCACAGACCCAGATTTGCTTACAGTAGACTATGAATAGATTATGGAATATTACCGTACCGTAAATCATTGGCTGGCACAGTGGGTGAAATTTGACAACTGTGCAAAACAAAAATTTGTGTAACAAATATTGTAGCACTCATGGGAAGCCAAAGTACATCAATCCCAAAAAACCCTATCTTTTTCCATCTATGTGCAAAATAATTCGAGTTTCTGTCTTGTCTGTCCGCAAAGACCCTGTACTCCCTTCTGCCAGCCCTCCTGGACACCAACCCATTTTCCAGTGATGAGAAGGAGAAGGAAAAGGACGGAGCTCGGGGCGGAGAGGGAGATGAGAATAAAGGAGAAGAAGGAACTGTGGACGACGTGTCCGTCTTGCCTCCCAAGGTTGCCGGACTGGTGGAAGTGTATCGTTGCTCCTTGATGCTGTCTCGAGAAGCATGTCTGTCTCCACCGCTCACCTCCCAAACTTTTGGTTACCTCTTCTTCTTCACCAACACTTCTTTGCTAAATACTTTGCTGGAGAGAGGTAAGACAGCACTGGGTGGATTATTTGTGGCTTTTGTTGTGGGAAATAAAAGTTACAAAATGTTTTTTGTGTTTTTTTGTCTTCTGCATCGATGTCCTCTTTTTTTTTCCCAGATGGGTTGTTTTCATGGTCCAGAGCGGTCCAGATTCGGACAAACCTGGACCTGGTTCTAGATTGGCTGCAGGGTGCTGGGTTAGGAGACATAGCCTCAGAGTTTATGAAGAAACTCTCAGTTACGGTCAACTTTCTATGTGTTCCCAAAACACGACTCATCCAGGTAAAATTATCTTCTTATCTCTATTTAGGTTGAGGTTCGTAAAACTGGACTCTATCAGTTAATCCTGTGACTGCTTTTAAATGACTAAACGATTTCACCTTCATACTAATACTAAACAGGATAAGGCCTTCAGGTCAGTGACTTCATGGCATTACGGCATTCAGAACAACAGCTGCACAAAACTACGTCTGAAACTGTTGTTCCTGGTAGATTACAATGCGCAAGAAAACTGTCATTACAGCCAAGTGAAACTCATTCACTCATTATTCCACTCATTACCTTCCCTACCTTTGTAGTAAATGTGAAGGTAGCCAGCTGATAGGAAGTGTTTCTGTTTAAAATCAGTTTTGTTTGCCCTTTTGTTATCAAATTAACCATTTCCTGCTTATTGTTTGAAAAAAATGCTTTTTAAATTTTTTCAATTTGTTTATTCTGTTTTGTGTGCAACAGTTTGCAAATTGACAGATCAAAAACTCACAACACAGACCCATTTTTACTCTCACTAAGTGCACAACAACCTAAACTCCTTTGTAGTCCAGGTGGTTCCTCCTTTTGCTCACAGTGAGACATGTTTGTATCGGCCCCAGCAAGTGTCTGGCGTGGCACAAGTATTGCACCACTTTTAGCTCTGAAGCATGTACGCGTCTTCTCATAGACCTCAAAATAAAAATATTACCCTTTAATTAAGCGTAACACTGACTGTTTACCATCTCATCCTCCAGTCCTCTTGGACCAGTCTGAAAGAAGAGCATGAACTGCTAAGTCATGCCCAGCTGCACCACCTGCTCACCCATTACAAGCTGGGACCGACCAGAGCTCCACCAGCATCCTGGGCTCCTCCGCCTGGCACAGACCTTAACGGAGGTACATATAAATAAATGAAAACCAATAAAAGTTTATATTGACAATTCATCGCAAAAGTATTCACATCCTTTAACCTTTACACATTTTGTCACATTACAATCACTCTTTTTTTTTTATTATTATTTGATCAGTGTTCAAGTCTTGTTACAGATTCTCCATTAGATTAAGGTCTGGACTGTGACCGGTCCATTCTAACAAGTGAATATGCTTTGAGCTAAACCCTTCCAACTTAGCACTGGATTTTATGTTTTGGGTCATGGATCGCTACACCAGTCTTTAGTTTTTTTCATCCTCTAAGTGGTTTTCTTTCAGGATTATCCTGTATTTACCTCCATCCATCCATACATAAACTGTCATGAGCTTCCAAAAAGCAGTCTCCGCAGCATTAAGCTGCCATCACCATGTTTTATAGTGGGAAAAGAATCTTCAGGATGATGTGCGTTGTTAGATTTCCAAATGACATAGCATTTTAATGTAGGCCAAAAAGTGACATCTTCTCCTCATTTGATCAGAGCAGTTTCTTTTACTGGATTCTCTACATTGCCTTTGGTCAACTGTAAACAAGACTTTCTAAATTTTTATTCGTATACTTTACAATTGCTGTCTTCTTTCCACTATTCCATAAACCCAGATTTATGATGTGCATTACTAATAGATGTCATGTCAACAGATTCAGTTGCTGTGCAGCTCCTCCAGAGTTACCATGAGCCTCTTGGCTGATAAATGCTCTCCTTGTTCAGCCTGTTAGTTTAGACAGACATGCTTTGGTAGGTTTGCAGGTGGGCTATACTCTTTCCATCTCAGGCTCTATTTATTGCATAGGGGATTTTTGAAGGTAATTGGTTGTATTACACTGTATTTAGGTATATAAGAGTAAAAGGGGTTAATGAAAAAGATGTGGAAAAATTTTGAAAAGTACATGTCTTATTCCTTTTACATCACAATTAAGTGCTACTTTGAAAAATAGAGACACTAAGTTTTGTGGTTGTGGTGTTATAAAATGGGATGACAATTATTGCGGAGTGTCTGTGAACACGGTGCGGCAAGTCAATTGTTTCTAAAGCCTTATATCCTGTTTTAGATATCTTTGAGAGCTTTCTAGACCATCCTCCTCTTATCCTGCCGAATGAGACGCCACGCCTCGACCTCTCCCAGCCAATCCCAAGCCCTGAGCTCCAAAAGGAAGTCACGCGTCTCCGCACCTTCCTGTGGGGACTCGATCAGGATGAGCTCCCCGCAAATCAGAGGACACGGCTTTGAAGGAGCACATATCAGAATAAAAGGAACCGGAAATATTTTCTGCATTTAATTGCATAGCGGTTGTTTTTCATCTGTTCTTAATGTCATTCCAGTTACTTCTTTTTAATGTTTTTGAACAAATCAGTTATCCTGTCTTTGTTTTGTCTTTGTGGGATTTGTTTTAAAACAGGGAGAGAACATCCAAAAAGTGTTGGGCTTCACTTCAGTCTTTTTCTTGGCTTCTCTATGTATTTTCAAATGACTTGTTTTTAATAAAATGCTGAATTCTGGTCTAAGAGACTTACAGTTTCCGTTTGGTCTTTGTTTCCCACAGCAGGGCCCCTGGGGCTTGGCACGCTCCTCAGCTCCCTCACCAGAAAAAAGAAAACCCCAAACATTCCACAAGGTGGCGATACAGGACTCACTCCCCTTTGACGTGAAATGATGAGTCTGTGGAACTGCCTAAGAAGCTGACACAAGTACATTATCATCCAATCCAGAGTAACCATCTCATTTTCTGTAATAAAGGTAGCAATTTACGCTGGGTCGTGACTCAGGCAAGTAAATGAGACTAAGATGACCACACACAAAAGTTACCTTTACTAAGGCTAGCTGCCAGAAAGGTCAAATCCTTGTGACTTAAAGCCGGGAAAGGTTTAATTTCTCCTCCAGTTGATAAGACACACTGATAAGAAGGGCTTCCAGTTTCTGATATCTGATACGATCCTAAAAACTCCACAAAAAGACCATTTAATTTATCACAAAGAGCAGCCAGCTCTCATGAGCACTAGTCAGGTGAAATCACCATTCAGAGTGAGTAGGTTGAGCTTGTTTGTCACAATTTTGCAACATCCAGTCAGCTTCAACGTCTAGTCAGCCAGATGTCCAATAAAAACAATTCCTCACTTTTCTTTTTTCTATTGAGAAAGAAGCTCTATGACGTCTAAGAAAACTCCAGTTGTCGTGCTGCTCTCTTGGTGTGCAGCCAGACTGTTTCCTTTCTTCCGGTCAGCTTCTAAGAGTTCCCTTACGGTAAAAAAAGCTAAAAAACAAAACATAATGAGAGAGACCACCAGCTTACATCATCTCCCCAATGGATCTAGTTCTCTCCCGAGTTGATGTGAAAAAAACACGACCAGTTACAGATTGTGAATCATGTAAAGAGCCATCTCTGTGGTCAACATTTATCAATTAAGTGATTGTAATCACTCTCATTTGAGATTCAGTGTGGTGTATGAGTGAGAGTGTGTTTGTGCGCTAATTTCAGCTTTCCAGTAATGTCATGCAGATGCAGTCTGTGGCTATAATTAAACACAGATGGGGTTCAGCCTGGTATAGATCCATGCCATGAGTGTCTGACATTACTGTAACAATTTAATAACTGCTGTATGCCGTTTTGTTGTGATACAGTATACTCTGAGTGTGTGACCATGATGGTTCAGTAAGCATGTGACACACACATTCAGTTGTCTGTGACAAAAACAAATTTGGTGGGCACCCCATGGTAAAAAAAAAATGTGTAAAAGACCCTTAAAATGCTATATTAAGATTTTTTTTAAAAAAAAATAAGATTACCTCTGCCCTTTTTTATGTATATGTTCCATTTTAAGTTAATCAAAGCATTTAGAAACTTCCCTATTTATCTTCGCCATTCTTAAACATAAGAAAGACAAGAGAACATACTATTCAGGTAAGACAGATATCTTTATAAGTCAGTCTGTTTCCTGTAGATGTAAATATGACATACCACACAGGGCCATTTCTTTTAAGGTCCTTCCACAAGACTAGAGGAGAATCCAAATTTATTTTGCCACATAGCTCAGTAAGGAGGATGGTGAGGGTAGGATTGGGCATCAAGTCTTGAGAACTGATTGGAACCAGGATTAACTTTTAAATTCTTGGCTTCACTTGAATAAAAGAACTGACCCGTTGGCTTAGTACAACATTTGCAACAAGAATATATTGTGCAAAGGAGGGTGCACGACCAACATGCTTCAACACCTCCAGCTTTATGGTGTAGAATTAATAGAGTGCTCATCTTTGACACGGTGTGCCAAACTTCCTCCTCTGCTTCTTCCTCCGGCTATGAACCCAGCCTAGCGGACTGCAGTCACAATCAGGTAAGCAGAACAACAAAATAGATAAAACACTGAGGCAGCTAAAAAGGTATATTCAACTTAATATGGAGGGTCAACTCAAATGCAAATATTTAGCTAACGTAAGCGCATGCATTTTTTCATAAACTAATGAAATGAAATTGCTACAATTAGCTAGGCTATGCTGCAAAGTGCTGCTTCGTTCACTGTTTAAGATTTCATACTGTCCCTTCTGCTAACCTGGACTGGGCTTTACAGGTTATTCTTTTATGTTTGATTGATTTTCTCCACCAGGTTAGCCCATCCGTGGAAACTCAATAACATGTTTTGAATACCTGCAGTATAAAATGCAAGTGCAAATGTGTTTTCACCAGGTTTTCAAAAACAAAGCTCTCTTGTGAAAGTGTAGCCCTGTGAAAAGAAGATTTATAACATTTATATTCAAGTACATATGTTTGATATTTATACTAGTTGGAAGTAGCCATGTAAAAAAAAAAAAAAAAATCCATAGTAAAGTTCCTAAAAGGTAAAAAAAGCTAAAAGAATTAAAATTCATTGAGAAGTTTTGAAAATTTTTATCCAGAAACAACTCTGGTTAGCTTACTCATTTAAACCATGTAGACTTTTTTGACCAGGTCTCTAAACAGAATCTGAATCAAGAATCATTAGGAACTAGAACCAGAATCGAAATGTGGAGTTGGAATCTGAACTGGAATCATTCAAATTTAAACGATGCCCAACCCAAGGTAAGGTTGCTAAAAAAAATCTCCAAGGCTCACTGTTTGAGAAAAGAATGGCATCTTGGGGTCACCAAGTCTCCAAGCCAAATATTAGATGCGACCTGAATGCCATTATGCCCTTTTTTCTGTCCAACCATTACAAATGTAAACATGTGGCGTATGGCAAACTTTACTGGGACTTTAACTAGAACTGTTAGCTTTGATCAGACAAGACTAAGATTGGGTTTTTAGCAACAAACACTCTAGGTAGGTTATTGGGAAACAAATTTTGAAAAACACCTTGTGTTGGTACAGTGGGGGATATGTGATGCTGTGGGATGTTTCTCCTGCAAAGTGTATATCACTAACTCATCAAAATGGATCCTGGGTCTATCAGTAGCATAATGAACAGGAACATATGATTAAATCAACACAGAAATAGTTCACCAGACACAAAATAAAAGTTCTTTTATGGTCATTTCAGTCCCAAGGCTTAAATCCTGAGGAAAAGATGTGAGATTATCTGAAAAGAGGAGCACAAGACAGGACTCGGGAATCTGGGTGATCCAAGGAGATTGCGCAAAGATGAACGGTCCAAGATTCCTCTCTCTCTAACCTTGGGAAATGTTACAGGGGACTACATCATCATTTCTTAACACTGGATTTTCCACTTTGAATGTACCAAAATTAAAGGTGGGATTTTTCTAAATGCTTTCAGTATGAAATTATGCTTCCATGATAAAACATGAATTTATTTAAAGACTAAATTGGTCTGGAAATGTTTAACAAAGCCAAAAAGTCATACACACTTTCACCCTGATCTGAACAGTCACACACAGACTTTTTTTTTTTTACCCAGGTGCAGGGTCCCACACCTGTTGCAGCAGTTCTCTGTAATTAGCCCAGCCCAGAATTACCTCTGGTCCATAAAGGGAAGGACTGAAGACAATGGTGCACTTATTCAGCCCCCTATCATCTCGTTCCCTCTCCTTGCTGCGAAGTAATGAAAGATTCAGCCCCTTCTTCAAAGAGACGGAGTTTCCTACAAAAACAGCTGAGTCAGAGGAGAAACGAGGGAAGGATGAAAAGAAAAGGAGAACAGTAGGGAAGCGAGCGTGGTAATGCAACAATGCTGGTGTGAGGCCCGGTGGACCACAGTGATTGTGTTCATTCTAGCGCACGCGGGAGTCATTTTCAGGAACCAGAAATAAGGCCCATGGCTCTTGCACTGAAACAGCTAAAACCTGGAAGGGCTTTAGGTTTCTGATCTGGCAACATTTTACCTGAGTCCTGCGTCATCTTAAAGCCTGGAGGGTTCTTTTCAAGTCACACGTCAGAGAAGGATAAAGGTCAAAATGTGATGTAGCTTAGAACAATTGTTCTCATACACTTGAAACTTCCTCAGTAGGTACCTAGTTTTCCAAAAAACACTATGCTGACTGACTTTAAGACAGCACCGCGACAGCTCTTAGCTTTTTTAGTTTTTTAAAGAAAAAAAAAAAAAAAAATCCTCATTGGCACTATTTGTTTCATTGTGAGTTCCAGTTATACTCAGAAATGTTTTTTTAAAACAAGGCTCAATGTGCTTTATGTTTTGTTCTTTTTGGCCACTGGTGCTCATTAGCTCACAGTTGATTAACTTGTAAAACCTTCAAATAATTCAAATAATTAGTACAGCGGGTTGGCTGCAGACCTGGAGGTCCCTAGTTCTAACCCCATCACCTCCCTCCTGGGCATAATCAGGGGAGTGGGGGTTGTGCCCAGGAAGGGCATCCAGTGTTAAATGTCTGCCAAGTCTGTGTGCTCACAGCTGTCGAGTGGGTGAAACTGCTGTGCTGTGGCAACCAAGGTGGGAGGTGCCGAAAGGACAATAACAACTTGCAAATAATTATCAAAGTATTTTTTAAAAAATCAGAATTTCTCCTGAGTACCACTAAAGACCGCCCAAATTTACCAACAGTGGTATTTGTAGCAATGTTTGAGAACCATGGGATTAAAAGAAATAAACCCCTTTGCTTTCTCCGCCAAAGCAGTTCTGGTGCTCTTACCAAGGCTGGTGCTAGAGCCAGTTTTTAACTGGTTCCATGAAAGAAGTTTGGTTTTCCACAACCTATTTGCCAACTCTGAGCCACTTCATTACGTCAATATAAACATCCCATCCAGTTGCTGATTTTCACTCCAGAAAACATCTCTCCCTTCCTGCCAATGGATCCCTTATATCAGGGGTCTCATTTCCCCTCAGTTCCAACATACCTGAATGTGGTGACTCAGTTATCTCCTCAAGATGTCATAAAGTCATACAGAAACCTGGGAATGATTTAAGTGTGTTGTAACAGGAATTCAACTGAAATAGGCTGGACACCAGCTCATGAGGCATGGAGCTGTCATCCTACTTAGCTGATGTTTGTATCGGTACCAGCAAGGTTTAGCCATGTAGTGTGAACTCACCCTTGGAATTTGACTTTTCATTTCCATAGACACACTTCTTACGTTTGTCAAGCTCTCTGACATCAGAAAGGAAGAACTCTTGCTAACTGGCTAATTGTACCATTGACTGTAAGATGTCGAGTAACTCTCATATTACCAAAAAAGCTGCTACTGATTGCCTGGTTACGTCTGTTTTTCAGAATGTTTGTTTTGAGTTTGAGAATTTAATTTTCATAAAAGCAAGAGCCTGAAACCAACTGGTTCACCAGGACCTGAGTAGTCTTTGGAGCTATGGTTTGTTTTGCACCGTATGCACTGTACACTGCACTTAGTTCATCTAAATTTTGTTTAAAGTTTTGCCCCATGATAACTCCAGCCAAAAGAACTACGGCACAAGAATACACATACTTGACAAAGTTAAACAGAATTGTCTGACCCAAAGTAGGGACAAACTTTTCATGTTTCATCCCTGAAGTTCAGGCCCAGTTCGTCAGATGTTCATGTGGTTTGCGAAATGATTTAATTAATAGTAAAAAGTAGACATCGATTCATGTTGTATGTTTTTTCTATGCTTTTTATTTATTTGACCATAACATCTTAAAATTCTTCTTTTTTTAGTGTAGTTTAAAACTCCTTTGTAATTAAATAGTTTAAGATACATGACTAATTTGATTTTGATTGTCAATTACATTGGTTAAGTTATAAACATCAAAGCAATTTAAACCAGACCAGTGGTTCTCAATAATTTTCTGTCATGCCCCCCCCCCCCAGGGAACAAACTTTTTTTTTCACGCACCCCTTGAATTGAAATACAATTGAGAACCTGATAATATTTAATTATTTATCTGTACAAACCACTGCATGAGTTATTGCAGCTCATCTTATTGTTTTAAAGGGTGGGGGGGTTGTAAAATCGACTTTTTTGAGCTTTATATCATGTTATTATGTTATTTCCTCATCAGAAACATACCTGGAGTGTTGCTTTGATTCTTTCATGCATGTTTGACAAATCCTTGAATCTCCCATGGCAGCCATTCAGGGCGCATAAACGTCTGCTCTCACAGAGCGCCGCATATCTACACAAAACTCCTGGGAGCTGCAGACTCTAGCTGAGCTTCCACCTCACAGAGAACCTCTCCCCACTCAACTCCACCAGACTAGTGGCAGCAGCAGTTAGCAAACACCTGGTGGAACTGTGAGTCTGCTGAGCTTATCATACGAACTACTTCTCAGTCCAATGCTCCTAAGAACAGTTGTAAATAGAATAATGAAGAAACGTTGTTGTGATGACGTGCTGAAGATTGGAAAGAGTAGGAGCTTAAAGAGACAGAGGCCAATTTCAAAGCGTCAAATTGCGAAGTCAGTTTATGTTTAATATATACAGCATTTTTATAACAACTGAAGCTAACATAGTTACTTGAATGTGGTATAAAACAGTCAAGTACTATGTGCCTTGAAAATACACAAGTGCCACTATTTGGGAAGTACTGGTTTAGAGCAAGATTAAATAACACTAGTTGGCAGTATCCTAAGTCCAATAATAATTAAGAACAGGAATGCTGTTTGTCTGTTTGGTGGAAAATATTGACTTGATAAATATGGCAAGATGATGGGCAGTAACATCTTCATATTCTGACACTAATCTAATCCTTTTGTTTATGTTGAACCTCTGGCTTCTTTCAGGTTTTTTGCATTAAATTAGGAAAATCAAAAATGAGATTAACTCAGGAGTTTTAAACATTGCACCAACAACAGTTTGATTGGCTGTTGTTCTCTCTAAGCAAGTGCTAGTACCTGTTAAGCACTGGATCAGCTTGGTGGAAAAAATTCTTTGAAGAAATAAGATGAGAAAGCCTGAGCATATAAATCTAATCTAGTGTTACTCTGGAATGTGGTTTTTCCATTTGGGGTTTTAGAACCTGGCTTTTTGAGACTCATTCACCAGAGAGTAAGCTTTAAAGAAAGTGAGAATGGAATATGTGCTGGCTGACTCCTGCATTAAGGGCAGGAAGGAAACAAGGGAGCAGGGGGAATCTCTGACAGAAAGACCGGCTGAGGATGTAAACTTCTCTGCAGTTTGAGATGACTGCAGAAAAGGTCAGAGGTGCCTGTGGGGAAATCAGTCTATGTATGACAGACTGTAGCTGTGGCTGACATGGACAGCAGAGCCTCAGTGAGGTGACTGAAAGGCCAAGAGAAAGGCCGTGGTGATTTCTCAAGAGACAGATTTGTTTTCTCGTGGTTACATCACCCAAGCGAGAAACGTAAACATAAACATGCCGACTTTTTTTTTTTGCGCACACACTGACACATAAACTTACTGAGACATACGCAAGGAAATAAAAGAACCCCTGTGAGGTCAGGTCAACTGCATTGGGGCATCCTAAGCTTCACAGTCTCACTGGCTGTTACCACAACCACCGCTAACCACTGTACCTTACCGTGCCCTGCCCTGGCCTTGTCTCCACTGGCGGCTGTCTGTCCTGACCTGCGGCTGCTGCTGGTTCCCTGTGGCAACGGGGCATGTATGTGTGTGCTGTTCAGTTTGGGAGAGAGCCAGTGGCATCACTTTGGAACCAGCACTCTTTTTCCTCATCTACCTTCTCCCTCATCTTCCATCCTGTTCTTGCTCAGTGTGCTTCTCCCCGACCTGGGGGCTTTGCGGGCCTGTGGGTAGGGGCCTTATTCCATCAGCCCGGGGCTTCTGTCAGAGGCTTGTTCCATTTTGCGTCATGGTGTTGACTGAGCGGACCCCACACTTAACTCCCATAGAGCTGCTGGGGTTGGGCAGCAGGGCAGCCGGCGCTGGGCTAACGCAGCCCCGTGTTCAGCGCGGTAATCTGATGGTCGTGTTTATTTTATGTAGCTCTCCTTTGATGGAGCAGAGAAAGTCTTTGGGCTTTTTGTTTCAGCACTTTCATTGCCAGGTCAGAGGTGCTCGCCGTGGTTACGCTCAGGAAGAATAATATTTGCCCTTATATTCACTCCAAACAGGCTTTTTTCCATATTAGTGTCAGAGATACTCTCTGGGTTTCTGCCTTCCACTGATTCGGCACATTGAAGATGAAGGGTGAGGGTGGGTAGGGGGGGGACTGCGCCTTAAAAGCATTGCTCTCTGGAGGAAGCAGGAGTGCTTCATCAGGCTGTCCCTAAGACCTGTTCCTGCACCCACAAGTGAACCCCGTCACACTAAGGTGAGGCCCTGAGAGACAGCCCATGGCCATAAAAGTCCCAGTAGTGAAGGAAAACACACACATAAACACATGAAAACACTCTCCCTCCTGCTTGGCTGCCTCAGGCTCCACCTCAGCTGTCGGCCATCCAAACTTCCCAGGGGTTCGCTTTACAAAAAAAAAGGAACCTCCGTCCTGTCTGCCCAGGCCTTTCACTACCCCAACTCAAAGCTGACACACCCACCTATGTGCCTTGTGTCAGCTGTTTCAGATGGGTCGAAAAGCCAAGAAACCGCACTGGGTCGTTATGTGAGGCTTTGACCAAAATATACAAAACATAGGGAGTCACCAGATTCACTGGATCTAGTTCTGAGCCTGGTTCTTTTCTGCACAAACACACCGTAAAGAGCGACTGGGTTCACACACTCTAGCCCTCACCTCATTGTTCCGCACTTACCGTTTATCCATTAAGCTTTAAAATGCTGACCTGACCCTTTTCCTTTGAAGATTAATTAATAAATACTTTTGGGAAAAAGAAGCCCAGACTGTGGCTGGAAGTACTGTTTATCTGTCTCAATTTTGTTGTTATAATTGGCCAACTTTTACCCTGCAATAGTAATACTACAGGAATGAATCAATGTCATTCAAGATAAGACACCCCAGGGAGTTTTATACAGATAATGTTTCATTTCCCTCTCAGTTGTTCATTATTTATGATCTGAACACAGAAGAGACTGGGCTCAAGCCAGATGTGAACAATGGGCAAACATTCACACACGGGTTGCATAAACAGAAACCAGATCACCATCAACCGTCTTCTCTTATCTTGAGTATGATGTTAAATAGAAAGCCATGCACAGGAAGGATTGTTACGCTTCTTGCCCTCATCCATAATATCACATTATCCCCTTTCTGTCTTAAAACACTAGACTATTTTCTGGCCTCTGCTGTGACTGTGAGGTATGTGCTTGCTAACGTGAAGGAACCACTGATGTAATCTAGGAGAAACAAGAAGGTTAGAAGGGGAACTACCCTGGTGGCATGTAATCCAATCTGTCCTGTTGCAGTTTAGTAACTCAAAGCAATTATCAGCTGGCAGCTCAGGAAATACAAGCCAGGAGCCAGATGAAAATGTACAGTTACGGTGAGAAAATTTAAATTCACTTATTATGGACATTACACTAACTACTGTAATCCACAAAAGGTCCTAATTATACATACAGTCTCAAAGGTATACATACACCCTCACTCATATTACAATTAGTAAAATTTCTTTTAATGCACTGCACCTCAGCTATATATTTTCTGTAGCCCTTAACAAGCTTCTGGGGTAATCTGGTTGAATATGAGACCATCCTTCTTAGCACAGTTGGTAGAGTTCATTCAAATTGGTTTCTTTCTTGGGGGCAATATGATGTTGAACTTGGTAGCACAGATAATTTGAAACAAGGAGCTTGCATGTTCTCCCATTACAAGTGTGGGTCCTCTCCAGGAACTCTGGTTTCCTCCCACAGTTTAAAACACAGTCTGTGAGGTTAATTTGTTACTCTTAATAGCCCTTGGGTGTGAGTGAGCGAGTGAGTGCATTGTAGTGTGTTTCTGTGTTATGCTGTGTAGGCCTGGCAAACTGTCCTGGGTGTACCCTGCTTCTCGCCCAGTGACTGATGCAAACAGGCACCAGCCCCCGTGACCCTTCAAGGATAAGCTGGTATAGCCAATGGATGAATAGTTTCCTGGGAAGAACCTAGCTTTAAGCATGGTCTACAAATTGACAATAGCCTTAAGGTGGGACTGTTTCAAAAGCTTAATGTTTGCCTGTTTTATCTTTTCCAAAAACAGTTTTGATGCATGTTTTGGATCTGTGTCCTGCTGAAACACTCAACTGTGTCAAAGTTTCAACTCTCTAAAGAATTTTGACGTAGTTCTACTTCTTCATTATCTATCTGGTACATCTTAATATGAAAAAGCCCCATGAGATAATACTACCACCACCATGCCAAATAGTTGGTACAGTGGTTCTTCGGGTTAAAAGCTGCTCTTTGACCCGTCCAAACATACTTCTTGTTACTGTGACTGAAAAGCACAATCTTTATCTGACCGTAAAAGTATTCTCCAGTTTCACTTGTGCAACTGGGCAGCTATATAATTCAGTGGACTTTAAAGTTGTATCTGTAGGAGCTGGGAGTTCTTTTCTTGTTACCACACTTTAAAGCAGTATTTATTTATTTAAATTTCTTTGGTTTTCTGGGGGAAAAAACCTGCCTTCTGATCCCAAACTGTCACCCTCAAATAAACAGAAAAGTGGTCAGGATGTCTAAGAAAAACAAAGAACCACCAAGGCTTAAACCACAAGAAACTACTGGAAGACCAATGTCACTGTACTTGGTGTAGTAAGTTTAATGTGCCTGGAGTGAGAGGACGGTAGAAAAAAAGAAGCCCCTGCTCCACAACTGTTATCTAAAAGCTTTAATGCATATGGCACACAGACATGCCAAATGCCTTCTGCAGAAAAGGTTTATGATTAGATGAGACAAAGATTGCTTTGTCAAAAATAATCACACAAAATTGCACAAAGCACAGTGATGACAGTATCATGTTGTAAAAGACTAGTTGTTAGTGGTTCTGATACATCACATGCATGTGGCAAAACAAATAGCTAAATGGTTAAAACAATTGCAAAGCTGTGTGTTACAACAGGGCAACAATCCCAAACACACACTGAAGGTGGGTTTTGATGAGATGATTAAATCTACCAACTTTGACAAGTAAAGTGATCAGAATATCCAGCCAGATTTATACCAGAAGCTTGTTAATCTATCTTTTTAGTTGGAGGTAAGACTTATTGAGGAAAATCTAGTCAAATATTATTGGGGGTATATTGTATATTTTAATCTGTGAGTATATTTTTGACCATGTGTGGATTTGGAACCCTATAAACTTGTGCAAACAATTTAATTTTTTAATTGTTCAAGTTAATCCTTCTAAATTGAAAAAATAATTGTTTAAATAAGTATGTAAGCAGCCCAATTTAAAATGGCATTTCTGTATTTGATGATGTAAATTTTTCACCGGAACTGTGTGGGCTTGTCAGGAAATTCTGCTCTCAAATCAGATTTGGTAGGTTACAGCAGATTGGAAGATAATCTGGATCAGGATTTGGCAATGTTTTGTCCACTGTGTAAACAAACTTAAAACCTTCTGCTGATGGCACAGGAAAGAAGACAGCAAAAAGTGAGTCAGTGAGTCACAAAGAGGTGCTGTCAGTTAAATCCAGGGATTCACCAGTCAAATATCTGCCTGCGTGCTGTGTGTCCTCTTCCCACTCAATGTTGACCTAATGGAAGCTGATTAAAAGGGTTTGCTTTCCTTGTGACATGCCCCAGTATCTGTCTTGTCCCCCATGAAATCTGAGCCTGTTTCATACCTTTTTATTGGTCATCTTTATTCCACTTTTTTTGATCCTACTTTAGTGTAACTTATTTCCCAGTGAAATCCAAACAGCTACCTCTTTACCACCTATGTACAGTCAGTGATGGCAGCACGTTTTTATGTATCATGACTCCATCCACATCACCAGCTTCCCTCACAGAGTTTATTGTTTTAATGTCAAACCTCTGTCTGTCCAGGCTTCCTGCTCCATCCTACTCTTTGTCGTCATCCCCCTAATCCCCCTGCCCCCTCCTATTGAATGTTCTGTTATTTCTAAGCTTTTCTTCCAGTCTATTACAGGGAATTTCCTTCTTATCACTCACAGGGCCATTCCTTGCATTCTTGGCATGTGCGGTTCCACTGCTGGGGGTCTAGCCAAATGCAAGGGTGTCTGTAATACAGGGTAGGCACTGAGGCGAACAGGCATCATTCGTATGTCTTCTAATAAGGAGCAACAGTGTGATTGATGATTTGAGCGTACAAGGTGCCAAGCTGCAAAAACAAAAGGGAAGACATAAAGAGAAAGTTGTTGGCAGCAATGTTTTGGCCACGCAAACTTTGAGACAAAAATAGAAAAATTTGGTCAGTTCTCATGTCTAAGTCCTTGAGAAGAAATGTTATTGATATAGGCAGACATGCAAGGTATTTAAATGCCTCTGGACGGAAGCATTTACAGCTAATTAAGAACACCCAAGGGTCAAAGTGTTCCCAAACACTGGTAACAAGAATAGAAAGATTAGAATAACTTTCATGTCATTCCTTTTAGTCACAGACTTCCGATGGAAAAGGAGTTTCTAGAACTGCATACCTCAAGTGAACATTTATGTTTCCCCACAATTAACAGAGGTCAGGAAAATAAAACCCAGAGACATTGTGGTGTTGTGGCAGGGCACGCAGACTAAAAGATGGTCCTTAGACCTCTGAGCTGGAGAGGATGATGGTGGCTAGGAGGAATGCACAAAAACACATTACTTCCATATCTTTCTCTACTTCAGAGATAAGATTGTGTGTGCAAGAAGTATGAGAGACAGATAGTTCTCAGTTTTTATAAACAGTTACAGTAACTGTTTTCATTCCACAAGATGATACAGAAAAGAAAACAAACAATAGTATAATATAATGCAAAAAAAAACTTATCTACCACAAGAAGGAAGACTGACATTCTAAAAACTGGACAGGTAAAAAAAAATCAATCGAATTTGGGGAGTTTTGCTAACCCAGTCTTGGGTCAAATCTGGACCAATCCATGTATGGGTTGATTTAATGCAACATGGTTGGATTATGGATTTGACCCAGTATACTGAGATAAAAATGAGTGACAAAAGTCAAAGAACAAGACCACAGAAAGAATAACTCATATACTGGATTACTAGACAAGCAATATTTGGATTAAAATGAACTAACTCTTTTTTTCTATACCCGCTTAATCTTTACAGGATCAGTTGAGTGCTAGTGGCTACCTCGAATAGTCACTGGCAAGAGGCTGGGTATATCTGAGATTGGTCTCCAGTCCATCACAGAAGCACTTAACTATGTGTCCATAATGAAGAATAAATTTGAGTTCCAAAATGATTTAGAAGCCAAAGTACCTGGAGACAATCTATTCACATAGGAGAATAGGCACATTCCATCTAAGAACAGCAATTTGAGCCGACACTTTGAAAGGTTCAACAAAACTGGGCAATAACAGATTGAAAAAACATTGTCCAGTCTAATGAGTCTCAATTTCAGCTGTGGAATTTGGTGATAGGGTCAGAATTACCTAACAACATAGAAACCTGCCTTGCATCAGTTGTTCAGGATGCTGGTGAGGGGGTATTTTCTTGGCACAATTTGGACTCCTTAGTACCAACAGGTATTATTTTGTACTTTTAGTCTACCTGGGTATTGTTGCTGATTATGTCCAATACTAAACAATGAGGTTAGTGTACTCCAGTGCCCTCCACAGTCACCAGATTTCAATCAAAAAATAATACCTTTGGGATGTGGAGGAAGGGGAGATTGGCATCACAGATGTGAAAGCAACAAATCAGCAGCAACTGCATGATACCATCATGTCCATACCAACCAAAATCTCCAAGGAGCGTTTCCCACACCTTGCTGGATATAAGGAAGTCCAAGGTAATTTAAGTTGAACTTAATGAAGTACCTGGTGGGTGTATAACACTGTGTAAAATAGTGCTTGTTGTTGCTGTCAGACCAATTGTTTGGTCAAAATGTAAATACTAAACTAAGGTAACACTAGCTTATCCTAACTACCTAACAGGATAATGTTATCTAAAGTCAGAAGTGTAAAGTGTAAAGAGTATGGCCTGTGGAGTGATTCATTACAGCCCCTAACAACAGTTCAAGAATGACAGAAAGACTAATTTAAATCTTCTTGAAAAGTAACATTTTTGGTACAACCCATAGTATTTTTTATCATTCATCCTTTTTTCTTTCACTTTGATTTAATTGGAAATGGGCTCTCAAGCATTCAGCAACTTTTACTCAAAGACAGACTTGGCTAAATACAGCAAGCATTTTTGAAGAAAGAATGACCAATATTCAGTTTTTGTTGCTCAGACAACTTTTTTCCTGGACAAAAGTAGAAAACAACCAATCCCAAAAATTTAGAAATATTATTCACATTTTTTGATCAATATGGCTTAAAGATCCAATTTCTTCAACAATTGGCCAACTTTATTTCATTAAAACATTAAATGTTTATATACTGAGAGAAGAAATATTTTGAACCCAGGACATAAACCACAATCCAGTCACCATTTTTTAATGATACAAATGTAAATGTGCAAGATGCAATGAAACAACTTCTCTGGAGCAGCTCTCTGGTCAGACTCTGTAAAGCAGACATAATGGTGAATAGCTGACAGCACAAACAGGAAGGACTGTGAAAACAGCAAGTAGTGGTTTACCTAGTAGAGGTTTCCCTGGAATTCCTCTATGGAGACTCAGACCTTGATATTCTTGAATCCTCTGAGGTGTAACAGAGGAGGGCAAAATGTCAGTTTGCCAGGGTTTGTTTCACCCGCAGGACCGCATAGAGAAGGACACTCTTCTCTATGCGAAACCATGTAGGGTGGCATCATGTACTGTGGAAATTCCAGTAGCAGGGTAAGCTAGTTCACATGCACCACTACCATGATCAGGCTTGATCATTGGGGAGGCGAATGATCACTTTGTCTGGAGTTCAGTGGTCAGGTAGGCAGCCCAGGTTGGTAATGAAGAGGGGCAATGGGGCAAAACAAATCCAAAATCAGTGAGGCTGTGATCAATAGCAAGATACATGAAACAAGGGTTAGAAGCTTGGGCAATAAAACTTAGTCAAGAACAGGCAAAGGCGATGGAACAGGCAAAAGACAGAAAACAAGTTAGGTACACGATTAAGATATCAGACATAGCATGCTCGAAGGCTGTGACAAAGGTTTTTTAAATTTTTATTTGTATTTGACCTTTATTTCTACAGGTTAAATCTCACTGAGAAAAAAAAAAATTGCATTTTCAAGAGAGCCCTGTTCCAATAGAGGAATTCAGATGATTTCTTTTTTTTTTTTTTAAGGTTGATAACAGACAATCTTACAATGAATGAATGCAGAGCTCCAGTTAATATAGGCAGTGGCACAGGTGAAAGCAATCAGTAGTCAGTAGAGGTGGGAGGGGGAGAGCAGTGGAGCAACATGAGGCTTGACACGAACAGGGAAGATCATGACAGTGTAGTTTGTTTAGGTTGAAACAAACACAATAAATTTACTTCAGCATTTACAGAAATAAATAAATAAACAGATTTCTGTGGCCTTCCAGTACTCAACTTAACAGTTTTGGCCCACATGGCAAAAAGTTTGAACACCTCTGTCTTAAGTAAACAAAATCATTCTGTAGAGTGATCTAAAGCCAATACCACAACCCACTGACATCAACATTATTGTATGTTGGCGTGGATTCCGGTTCACAAAGTGAGACAATAAACTATACTATGTTCACAAGAACAAGACGAGACAACATTTTAACAATATTTTGGAAAAACCTATGAATCCTTCCCTTTAGAAATAAAGGTTTCAGAAATAACAGTGTTTTAAAGATTAAAATCAATGCATATTGGTCAAGGTTTGACTTAATGAGATCTCTTTACATTTCATTAATGTGACAGAAATTTATAGTCTTATTATTTCTTATTTAATCCTGTCTGATCAGAACAGGAGTTGCAAGGTGACAAAGTTGGTAGAACTGTTGCATTACAGCAAGAAGGTCCTGAGTCCAAATCCCAAACCGGGTCTTTCTGCATGGAATTTGCATGTTCTCCTTATGCAAACTCAAAATTGTTCGTAGGTTTGACCACTAGAGACAGGCACCAGCTCCCCTTCAACTCTGCAAGGATAGATAGATAGATAGATAGATAGATAGATAGATAGATAGATAGATAGATAGATAGATAGATAGATAGATAGATAGATAGTTTAGAATGGCAGTTGGTAAACAAACCTCTCCCCAAACCCAACAGACTGGGTACCTCAGGTACCTGAATATAGGTATAGGTACCCTAACCCAGTCCCAGCAGAACAAACACATAAGATATCCATTTATAGTGTAAGTTCTATTTGCACCAGATAAAGCCACTTCAGCATTCAGATGACATCTGAGTGAACCTGAAAAGCCTTATCTATTTCTGTTCTCAAAGCTGAGCCAGATGAATGAGGAGAGAGAACTCCTTGAATCCCAAACTACAAAGCTCATCTCCCGGTACTTGCAAGTGCCACACCAAAACATAAAAAAGTGACGACGTACGGATATGAAATTTCCTCTTCAGTGTTTGCTCTCAGTTATGATGAAATGTACACACTATATGGCTGACGTACAGGAAGCAGCCGGTGGAATGACTGAGACCATGTGCTCTGTGATAGGTCATGTTATCTGCTATCACTGTTGTGGGAAGGTTGATTTATGATTGTCACTGTGTAATGAGCGTTAATTTAATGAATGGCCCGTGATGAGGGGGGCCAAAGTGCGTCAGCATTCAGAAAAACAGCCAAATCATGTCACGTTAAAAGGGGAGGCGGGTTATAAATGGCTTTAAATGCTTAGGTGAACTATCTGACAGACGTAAGCATATGTGTACAAGTTTGTTTGTGTGCCTCTGTGTGAGTGTGTGGCTGTCAATCTGCCAGCAAAAGGGCATCCTCTCAACCCCACCGCAGTGACTGAGATCATGTCATGTTGACAAAGTCACTCCATAGGGCAAGCTGTGACATCAAACAAGTTGTGTTCCTTTATGTCTTCCCGCTCTCGTCACTTTTTCCCCTTTCGCCTCCTCAGGACCCTCTGCCCCACTTTCTCACTCCCCCCAACCTCACTGATTTCCCATGTGTTTGTCAGCAGCTCTCTGCTTCCGCAAAACAACACGACAACGGGTTCAGTGTCTGACTGACGTAGACGCACGGCGCGCCGGCCAGTGGCGGTCAGCCCTGATAGAGAGCACATCACTCGCAGACACACGCAGATGGAGTAACTCACCGCACATGGTGCAAGACAGACAAAGAGTCAGAGGCTTGAGTCTCTCGGGGAACTACTGAGTCTGCTGAGGAATGCACCAAATATAGGAGATGGACTTTCACTCTTCATTTTAAGAAAGTTTAAAAAGTGAAAGGTTAATTGGTCTACTTTTAAACTGTTTGAAGTTATTCATGCCCTTTGAACAGATAATTTGTCAAGTGACAATGTGACTTTAAGAAAGTTTAAAAAGTGAAAGGTTATTTGGTCTACTTTTAAACTGTTTGAAATTATTCATGCCCCTTGAACAGATAATTTGTCAAGTGACAATGTCAAACTTTATTTTTTTTTATTTATTTATTTATTTTTTTTTTTTATTTGGATTGTATGTAGCAGACCAAAAAAGGTGGGGAAAAATGTAAAGAACGGGCTACATTTTTAAAACATTTTTACAATTAAAAATCTGAAAATGTAAGACATTTGTTTGTATTCACCCCCTTCTACTCCAATAACCCTAAATAAAACCCATCGTATCAACTGGCTCCAGAATGGACCTAATTAGAAAATACAGTGTAATTCAGTGTAACTGAATTGTAAAGGGAGCATTAATAAGAGAAGCAGCCAATCTGTCAATAGGACAACTATTCGTCATGTCTCATATTAAATTGGCAAAAATAAAGTTAATGTTAAGAGAAAGCTATATGAAGAAGGTGATCTGGTACTGTTTGTGAAACACTATGAGTGGCGGAAATCCCACACTACATTTTACTCTGAAAACACTGCCCCCATGGTGACACATGGTGGTGGCAATATCATGGTGTGGGGATGTATTTCTCCAGTAAAAAGAAGGAAGCTTGTCGGAGCTGATCTGGAGATGCAGAGTAATTCTGCCGAAACATGATGGGGTTTACAAAATACTTGAGATTAGGTAAATAGAAACGGGAACAAATTTTAGTCTTGAGATGTCTAGAGCTGGTAGAGGGATACCCCAAAAGACCTGTACCTATAATTGCAGCAAAAGGTGCTTTTCAAAGTATTGAGAATTCATAGGGTTACTTTTGTTAGGTATTGTAGCAGTGAAAGGGAAAATCAAAGGATAAATATGTGACATGAGGAAGAGATGAGCAGAAAGAGGGATGCAGACATGACACTCAATGACAGAGGAGGAAAGAATGTTTAGGGCGACTGAGAAGGGTGATGAAAGGTGCAGGAGGAGAGAACCTGAGCTCTGAGACAGGCCAGCCGATTAACACCAGTCTGAGATGGAGAGAGCATACAGGCTGGATGGAAATTGTGTTTGCACAGTAAAAAGTTCCTCTTGCGTGGCTAGCTTTCTTCCCCGCCCTCTCTCTCGCTCCTCTTCTCTCCTCCTTCTCACACTCTGTCTGTGACTTATGGCTTCAGACTTGTTCATTTAGAGGTTTCCCCCCTACTGGGAGAGCTGCTTGGAAGCAGAAAGAGTTAGAGGGGGGAACGTGAGCAGGTGAGAAACACAGAGTCAGGGAGGGGTAGAGGGTTTCGGCTGCTTCTCGCCATCACACGTCCGTGCATACACTCATACACTGTGTTTTGTCACATACCATAGAGTTTGGCTTCCAAACAAAATGAACCTTGTAAATGTAAGCCTAATAGAGAGGCGATTTAAACATTTTTTTTTTTTTGCCTCATGCACTCCCTTTCATCCCTGCATCCTGCCCTTTGCACAGCTTCGTGAGCTCAGCCAGCAGAGGAAACCTGCAGTAATGATGCTGGTTAAGGTCCTCATTTAAAAGTGTAATAAAAAGGCACAGTAACAGATGCACAACAGCCATATCTGTCTCAAGAGGCTTGAAAGAAGAAAGGGGTAATTGATTTGTAAACCCCATCCATTGTGAGTTTTCCGAGCTAAACACTCTCCAAAGGAGCAGAATAGAGTTGTAGCTCAATTGGACGCTCTTCATTTAGGGGACATTATTTCTAATGTCTGTGAGAAAGAGACAGTCAGAGACGTCACTTTATTGCCCAGTGACTGCATCACCCTTCTGTGTCAGTATTTCTCCTTAACACCCCCAAATTAATAACACACTCACTTGCTCTCTGACGCAGGTTTAGTGGGAGGGGGGATAAGGGGTCGCGAGGCTTCGATCATGGTGGGCAGTGAGTTAATCTAACGTTACCATGGCAGCCTTCCCAGATCGGACATGCTACTGCCTCCCGGGAGCAAGCCGTAAAAAAAAAAAAAGTAAGCCAAGGAGGACAGAGCGAGAGGAAGAAGAGTGGAGGTTGTGGAGGTCATGGGGAAACTTTTAAGCGTACTGTTATAGCAGGGTAAATATTAACAGTAATAGCTCGGACCTTTGGTTTTCTCTTTGAACGTAATCTCCGGATTTGTTTGCTCAGGCCCTGCTGGAATTCCCTTGAGGAAATGAGGGTACAACATAAAAATAATGAATTTCTTGCAACTGCTCCTCTCATAATCCCTTTCACCACTGCAGCGACGCTGCGTCAAGGCCAACGCTTTCACTGTTTGCTCATGACATACTGAGGTAAGCAGAACATGAGACTAAAACCCTAAAATCCACAGGAACATTTTATCATCCACCTGGACATGGAAATTAAGCCACAGCAATAAACATTTATTGGAAGAGCAGCATTACTTGAATGGGCTGATTTGGTATTTGTTCATGTAATCAGATTGCGGCAGTAATCACACAAGAACAAATGACACAAAAAATTCCCGACATGACAGAATACAATTTCAGTGACTCTCTTCCTTGTCAGATAACTTTAATCACTTCTGAGCCACATTAATTATAAGGCTAATTTGTTCCATAATATTAGGGATATTGAACTAAAGAGTGACTCCTCTGCAATAGTAGGCAGTTTATAGTCTTTTGGTAAGTGTGCTTCATCTGTCATGTAACCAGGATGTTAACTTCTCAGAAAGGTTGGTGGAGTATTGTGCATAAGTCTTGAGTCAACCATAATGTCCTTATTATTCTTCCTGAGGTCCAGACTTCCTGTGAACTTTTGAAGTGGTCATGACTAATTTTAGGTTGCAGGAGTTTTTCTTTGAACTTTAACCATTTTTTCTCTCCTTTCTAGTTCAATAGCTGACCATTTTAAGAGGAATGTCCTTTTAGGTTGTTAAGACTCTTAACTCTGATCTTTGAATCATTCATCCATGACAAGGTTGGTTTTAAACAAGATCTTTAGGCATTTTATCATTGGCAATGTGTCACAAAGATGTAAACTGCTCCAATTTCTTTGGTACAGTACGAGTTGTGAAAAATATCAGATGTATCACTGTTAGAGAGACAAAAATAGTATTTTTGACCTATGAGAGCCTTTAGTTAAAAAGCATGGCACACAGTAGATTACCATGTCCTCTGTTGGAGGAAGCAGAGTCTGAGGACTTGGAGAAGGGCACAAGGAGGGGACAAGGAATGGACTGAATATTGTCCTGAGATTCTGAAGTTTCTTGACATTGATGGTCTGTGGTGGTTGGCACATCTCTTCAATGTTGCATGAAGGACTGCTGCAACAGTTTTGGAATGATAAACCAGGATGGTGGTAACAATCTTTAAGAAACTGTAGGATCATACATCTTAGCCTCCATGGGAAAGTTTGCTCTAAGGCAGGGGTCTTCAACTCCAGACCTCAAGGGCCAGTGTCCTGGCACTTTTAGATCTGTCTCTAGTCCAACCACACTTGAATCAAATGGCTTAATTAACTCCTCAGTATGCAGCCAAGTTCTCCAAAGTCCTGTTAATGACCTAGCTATTTGACTCAGGAGTGTTGAAGCAGAGACACATCTAAAAGTCGCAGGACACTGACCCTCAAGGACTGGAGTTGAAGACCCCTGCTAAGGTGTTAGGAAGGATCTTTTACGCCAGAATGTTGGATTCAGGGGAAGGAGTGTGGCACAGTTGACTGGATCTTTACCATTGGATAATTACTGATGGGGTCATCAGTTCAGTTGTCCAGTCTACATTGGTTTTGTGGATCTGGAGAAAGCTTATAACCTTGTACCTCAAGGTAGTTTGTGGGGAATACTGCAGTAGCATGGTGTAGCTGGGTTGCTTTTAAAGGCTATCCAGTTGCTGTATATCAAAAGCAGGATCTTTGTCCACATTCAGAAAACAAATTTGATCTTGTTTCTAATGTAGTTTGGAGTCTGCCAGGGTTGCCCTTTGTCCTGAATCCTGTTTGTGGTATTCATAGACATAATCTCAAGCCATAGTTCTGAAGAGAATGGTGTGTGACTTGGGGACCTCAGGGATTCATCTTTACCTTTTTGCAAATGATGTGGTTCTGTTGGCATCTTGAAGCTATAACCTGATAAACTGACTATTATCTCAGCTGTGAAGAGTCTGGAGTGAAGTGAGAACCAGCTCCTCCAAGTCTGAGGCCATGGTTGTCAACTGGAAAAAGGTGGACTGTTCCCTTGAAGTAGCAGTGCAGTCTCTACCTCTGGCAAAGGAGTTGCCAGGGGTAACTTGTTGGTCTGTCTACATTCTGACCCTCATGCATGGTCCTGAAATGTGGCTCATGAACAAAAGGGCAGACGAAAAGAGCCTTCTACATAAGGTGGAGACTTAAAAATAGGCTATGAGGCTTTGTCTTCCAGGGAGATTTTTGAGTAGAGCCACTGCTCCACTTCATCGAAAGAAGTCAATAAGGCAACACAAAACTTTAAAAGGATCTTCAGAAAGTTTTGAAAAATATTAAGTCAATTTTTAAAGAGTCCAGGAAAGGCTGGTACAGTGGAAGTAAAAAATAAAGAAATCAAGGGTGGTCTATAACAAACCGAGTTTGATGTATTTCTTTTTTATGGAAGGTTCTGAAAACTAATTTTTACTTTTTTGAAGACACACTGCACAACATGATATAAACATGACAGAAAATAAGTGTATTGACTGCCAAAATCTGGAGAGCAACTTTCTGAAACCCCTTCTGAAAGCATGGAGAAATATTGATGAAGACATTTTAAAAGACTGAAAGAAAGTCTGGTTTCTTGGAAGCAAAACATAAAGAAATCAAAGGTGGTTTAAGACTTTTATGAAGCCCTATAACTAAAGCCAAGTGGTTGCTGTGTCAGAGCTGAGCACAAGCATAATTTATTTTTATAATGAGCCTCACTGCCACAGTGGTAAAACTTGGCTTTGCTTTCAGTTGCTTTTTGCAATATAAATTATGGATCTTTAAAGAAACATGTATTTAACCCAGACACAATCTAATCTTCCATGTGACGTTGCTAATTTATTTTTCACTCAAATTCAAGTGAATCAGAATTTTTCATAACACTCGCTAAAAAGCTGATATTTGGTGTGTGTGTGTGTGTGTGTGTGTGTGTGTGTGTGTGTGTGGGTGTGGGTGTGTGTAAAAACAAAAGGATCATCAACATATAGTGAAACTTTGATTAAAAAAAATATGTTTTCGTGCACTTGTTGCACTAAAATTGAATCCACATTTGTAACAACAAAGAAACCAGATACCTCTAACTGGTTGCTGTTCTTACCAATAATCACACAACATGAATCAGAGTTTGCTTAAATCTGAGGTTTGTTGAAGCAGGTTTTGCCATGAACCCAGTCATAGGTTAGTAAAGAGCGGGAGGCACTTGAGAGATTTAATGTCTGTGTAATGATGTGTGAATACATGCCATGGCGCACAGGAAAGCCAGTGTAAGGCGAGTTGAGGGGAGCTTGTGTGAGTAAAGTTTGTCTGGCAGGAAGGCAGGCAGTGCAGGCCCTGTCACAGGTTCCCCCTTCCTCTCTGATGTCTTTGAGGTCGTCGTCTGAGCGTCTCACTCTGTTTTCTCCTCCTATGGTGGTTTACACAGATTGGTGATGTAATGGTTAGCATATGAAGGCCACACACAAACACACTCTCACACACAGGCACACACAAACACTGATGCTCACGCACATAATGCAGACGCCGCACCACATACCCATAATTACACACATACACTGAACGCACACCCTTTTACACAAACCCTGGATTCCCCCTTTTCCGACAGCCATGCAATGCGATGTGCCCTCTCTCACGCGCTCACATAAACAAAGATGCATGATCCTTTTTTATTTTGCATGCTGAGAACCAGGCCCACACGTTCCTCTGTTAAAAGGGCAGCCACCCTGGATCTGTAAAAGTGTGTGAACAACCAGAGCTGGTGGATGGGCCCAACATCAGACCCTAGGCTTCAGAACCACCCAGGAGACCCCCATCATGTGGCAATGAGGGAGAGTGACTAACTTCACTCTTTCTTTTCTTCTCTCCCCAGCTGTGTCTTCAAACACCCCTTTGATGTGGGAAATTAAAAAGAGCGAGTGTGTCAATATCTCCCTACGTCCAACCACACTCATCTACTTCCTCTCCTTCTCCTCCCTCGCTCCCCAGTTTTTTCTCACCGAACCATTGCCTTGAGAAAGCAGAGCATGACCCTTTTGCACCACAACAACTCCACCGCCCACTTGTTGCCATCGTCCTTTTCTGAGGGTGTTTGTTTGTCTGTGTAGGCTCGCCACTGGATTGGCAACTCCGTGTGTACGCATGAGTGTGCGCACACAAAGCCCACCACTTATTATTTTCTAACCACACCATGAGTGTATGTCTGTGAATGAGGGGTCTCCTGATCTTACATCCAGACTCAAAAATGCTTTTCTTGTTTCTTCTTCCTCTGTTCACTCTTTTTGTGTATATGTGCATGACTCGTTTGTGATATATTGTACAGTTTGTATACAGTATGATGTGCTAAGTGTCCCTCTGTGATGACTGGAGACTCATTTTTGCCTCTATGCCACGCTTTACTGCACCTGACTGAGTGTTTCCAGGCTGCTTCTTAGACTTGTGAAACAAACATACTGTTTTTGCATGTATTAAGAAGATGGCTTCTCTAAGGAGGCAGGCTTTATGGAATCATTTAAGTGCATGTTTTGAATATGTGTGGTTCTGTATATTGACCCCTCTGCCCCTGTGTGTGTGTGTGTGTGTGTGTGTGTGTGTGTGTGTGTGTGTGTGTGTGTGTGTGTGTGTGTGTGTGTGTGTGTGTCCGGTTTATGTTTCTGAGCAACACTGCTCAGAGGCCCCTCCAGGCCTGGACAACACCTCGCTCCATGCTCTCCTATCCGTTCCTCACTCCTCACTCTTTCCTTCATCCTGAGGAGGGAGAGAAGTGTGGATGTAGGAGAGTGGAAATAACAGGCTGCTGTCTCAGGAGAGGTTGTGATTTGATTTGATTTTTCTCAAAAGCAAGAGCAAATTTTCTGTCTTAAAAGAAACACATCATATGTACATCCTACAGTGCTATGAAAAGTATTTACATCCTCAAGATTTCTAATAATTTTGCCTTTTTGTCTCACTTAAATGTTTGAGATCATCAAACAAATGTTAATATTTGACAAAAACAACCAGAGTAAATAGAAAAAGCAGTTTTTGAAATGATGATTTCATTTTACTAAGGCAAAAAGTTGACTGGTGATGCCAAATCATGAATTGATTGTGATTAACCACATAAAGCTAAGTTCAGTTTCATTAGCCACACCCAGGCCTTACTGCCTGACCTATTGAATCAAGAAATCACCTAAACATAACATGTCTGACAGCACGAAGTAGACTGAAAGTTCACAGAGACAAGTCATGTACTGATCTAAAGAAATTTAAGAACATATAAAGAACAAAGTTATTGACTTATATCAATTTGGAAAGGGTTAGAAAAGTTTTTGGGATTCCAGTAAACCAGAGTGAGAGACATTATAGACAAATAGAGAAAACATAGAGCACTGGAAAATATTCCCAAGAGTTCCCTCCTCATCCATGAGGTTACAAAAGAACCCAGAACAACTTCTAAGGCACTGCAGACTTCATTTGCCTGAGTTTATTTGAAAACTAATATGGCATTTCAGAAAAAAACATCATATAACATCATCATACACTCAAACAACATGGTGGTAGTGTCATGGTTTAAGGTTACTTTTGAATCCATGGAGTCATTAACTTTGTTCTATAGCAGAAAATCCTGAAGTAAAATGTCCGATCATCGCCTTAGGACCAAGTGCATGAAAGCTCAAGTGCACCTGATTTATGCAACAGGACAATGATTCATTTATTTAGCCTTTATTTAAAAAAACTATTGGGATTAAATAACTATTTTTCAAGAGTGGCCTAGACATTGGCAATTCCACTTCTGAATGGGTAATAGAACACATTTTTAATGGCCTAGTCAAAGTCTGGATTCAAATCAGATTGAGATGTTGACCTTAAACAATTCATTCATGCTTGACAACCCTCCAATGTCGCTGAATTAAGACAATTTTGTAAAGACAGACCAAAATTCCTCCGTAATGATGTAAAAAATGCATTGCCAATTATCTCCAAGACATGTGGCACATCCAGTTATTAGAATTAGGGTGGGGCAATTACTTTTCACACAGTTCCAGATTCGTCTGGACATCTTTCCCTTAAATAATGAAATCATCATTTCAAAACTACACTCAGGTTATCTTAGTCTGATGTTATTTTTTGATGAGCTGAAACATGTAAGTATGACAACAAAAAAAATAGAAGAAATGTGTAAGGGGCAAATACTTTTTCACAGCACAGTGAAGCACAAGCATAAGAAACAGAAAGGGAAGGTAAAACTGGAAAGGATACATGAGATATACTGATACACATAAAGACAATGGGCTTTTTTTCTGCAGTGATAGAGAGGAGCGATTTGGAGATGGGAAGATAAAAAGAGAGGTAGATGTGGCTGATGATTGGCGCAGGTAGCGGGATGCGACGGAGGAAGTGCTGGAGATAGTGACCGGGGCAGGACGGGAGAAAGTGATAGAGGAGAGAGAGAGAGAGAGAGAGAGAGAGAGAGAGAGAGAGAGAGAGAGAGAGAGAGAGAAAACAACGGAACATTTTTTTTTTCAAGTTTCGCAAAAGGGAGACAGGCAACAGGGAGGGGATAAGGAAAGAGAGCCAGAGAGAGGAGGGAGAGGGAGGGTGTGTGTGTGTGTGTGTGTGTGTGTATCTGTATGTGTGTGTGAGCGTGCGTGTCTGTGTATGTGAGTGTGTTTTTATGAATGAAGTGAGTCACTGCCGATGTGTCATAGGCCCGACGTCTTTATAAAGGAAGTTTTAAACAAGCCTAAACACTTCACTGCGCGCAAAAATTGGACTTACAACCATCGCATCCCTCTCTCTGTACTCCTGGTTGTCTCTTCTTTTTAAAATTCTCCCCTCCTAACTGTTCATCTGCCTTCCTGCACAGATTTACAGGGGCTCCTCTCAAACCTTTCTACAAAGTTTGACTTTATTTGTTGACTTTTTATTTTCTCTCTCCGTCTGTGTCGGTGTGCGCGTCTGTATGCGCATCGCTCATCCACTTACGCACCCGTCCTCTGCGTCCTGACAACTTTTCAGAGAACCCGGAGCACGTGACAGTCCCCGGACCGCAATTTATTTATTTAATAATTTATATTTATTTATTTATTTGTTTTTATCCGCTTCTGGACCAGAACCAATATGAAATGTAAGTACTTATTGAAAAAGTATTTAAAGAAAGAGCATATTTTTCTTATTTCATCAAGTTGTGTTTTACATATAAGCTTTGTAAAATAAATATTATATTACCTAAATTAAAATCTAAAGTTCTTACCTCTCTTTGGTGCTCGATTTTATTCCAAGGTGCAACAGTGAGCACTTTGTTGGGGTTTTATTATTATTATTATTATTATTATTTTATTCTGGCTCGGATTCTTGTGGTTCACCTGTAATTATCGCGCAACATTCATCACTTGGTTGCTTTTTAATGCTTTAGTCCTACCTTGTATTGAACTTGAAAGAAGCGGCTGTGGGGGGGAATGAATGAGCCTACTGTTAGACTTTGGCTCCGTCTTTCTAATTTACACCATCGAGCTCACCTACCTATCGAGTTGCAGGTGTGACAATCAGCGGCATTCATAAGAAGTGATGGAGATATTCTGTGTCAAAGCTTTCTTCTGTTTTTTAATCATTTAATGATGCGCGTTCAAGCCTGTGAAAACATGACTCTTGAGGATAACTCTTGCCAAGTCTGGAGCCATTGTTTATGTTAAGGTGCATTATCCCCCTCCCCCTCCTCCTCAGAGCTGACAGCCGTAGCCTGAGGTCGTTATCATTATGGTGAGATGACAGCGCCTCTCCTCTAATTGCTTCCGGTTTTTTTTCTCCACACAGTGCTGCTCGACTCCTCCTCTTCGCTGCTCTTCTCGCTGCTATTGGCTCAGCTGCCCGTTTTCACTTCTGCCTCACCTGTACCTCACCGGCGCACCAGCGACCTGGATAAATTGTCCAACCAGACCCGAAACCTCATGAAACTCACCCAAGAGCTGCTGGTAAGTGGAGATGTTGGCATGATCATTAGACTTAACTGAAATATTTATTTCCAGTGTGGAAGAGGAAGCCACAAATTGATCTGTAACTAATAGCCCAGATTTTATCAGGACCTAAACATCATCTGATTTGGGGGGGATCCAGCTGAAAACCATCACCAATCCTCAGTTGAAATCTGCTCTAAATCTTCCCCTTTTGAACATTTAGGCTACAGATTAGGGTTGCCAACAGTAGCTTTAAGATGGGCCCTGTGGGCAGTTGTCCAGGGCGGCATTAGGAAGTGGTACGGACATGCGCCAGTTTAAAACAAGTATGATTTATTTGTTAGTAGTAGCCCAAAGATGTGTTCTGATGTGTTCTATTGCTTTTAAGCATGACAACAGGAAGTTTGCACACTCATGTGTTGATTAGGTAACTCCTGTTTGCTGGGGAGATGCAATTTCTGTGGAACTTCACTGTCAAACTACAGCGAGTTACATCAATCTTGAGCAAGTTATGAAGCAACGCAGCCATTAAAGTTTACCAGCCTCCAAACATTACCTGTCAACATTATAACTTCCACCAGCAAAGATACACAACAGATCTCTGAAAAAAAACTATGAAGTTTGCTAGTGTGATGAGAAGTCCAGCTGTAGGCTATACCTGTGGCTTGCAGTGTGTTAATCAGGTGATAGAGACTGTTCCGTTTCTGTATATCAAAGCAATGGGTATGGCTGCCTGTCCCAGAGCAAAGGTACAGATTGAGGCTGCATATTTTTTCTCTCTCTGACCTGATCCTGATCCCCAGTTGTCCCCCCACCCCTGCTATGGGCCAGGGACAACTGACTCAGTTGGCTATGATCAGCGACTATGATCTAAAATCAGTAGTTTGTGATGGCACTTATCATCTTATCAGCTTAGTCCTGACAATGGTGCAACTCATCCTATATCATCTAGGGAGCAAGATGATACGCCATGATTTGGACAATAAATAGTTAATCAGATATCATTAATTTAAGCTATAAAAAGAGCTTAAAATATTCCCATGTCAACTTTTAGTTGTTTGTGGTGTTTTTCTTTTCAAGGGATCTAGTTTTTCCTGAAAATAAAGAGGTATTACATCAATATTTTTTTAACCCCAAACGCACCCCCACCCCAACTCAAACATTGGCAGCCCTCTTTTATGTGTGTGACTCATGCTGGTCACTTTGCAACATTTTTATAGCGATTATTAGAGCATTTTCAGCAAGCTTAAATTTTTTAAAAAGAAATTCTGAGCTTTTTCGAGTTGAGAGCTTAATACTAGCTGAGTAGAAGATGGAAGTTAGCAAACAGAATACTCCATTAGTAAGAGTAATGTTCATATTTTTACATCTTATTTTTTTGATAGTTTTAGTGCTTTTTGGGCTGCCCCTGATGTCCAGCTTAGAGCATTTGTGCCTTGGGACAACTCTGTTACTAAATGGATCTTAGTGCTAATGTTAGGAAGCCCTTGCATCATGCTGCGCCCTGGAAACAGTGTTCAGCTGCAAAAGCCTGTGTGGGCCTTAAGCTGCTTTCTTTAATCACAGACTGGTTGCATGCTTAAATAATTTGACCAAGTGATCTCTCTTTTAATCCACAAGCTAGAGGAGGTGTGACTCAACAACCTCCTGCTGCAATCAGATTGAAGGAGGACTATCAATGTTGCATTAAGGTGTTAATGAAGATACAGTAAGATTGAGAAATCACTAAATACCTGGCTGAGCTAAATCATGTTTTCATAGTTCCTCTATGTTCGACATGTTGACAGGGCAGAAGCAGTTTTCCCGTCAATAAAATGTGCGTATCATGTTTTTTCAATCTATGAGTGCGGCCTAAATCATATTTGTTGACAGTCAAGTGGGTAGGGAAATCAGATCTGAGGCCTGTGCCAGCAGCTGATGATTGTGCTGATGATTGTGCCTCATCAGCGCAGTGTTTTAACAGGTGAAAAGAAAGCGGGATCATATCTCTGGATCTCTGGTTACACACCACTGATCTCGAAGCTATTTTTGCAGTATGCAAATCTTCAAACTCCTTTTGTTCAGGGGATAACATCAAAAATAGCAACATACTCTCTCTAGTTTTGGGCATTAGATAGTGTTCAGATAGTGACTGCGTGTTGCTTAGGTGCTTTAAAACAATCTCATTAGAATCGTACAACCTGTAATTCAGAAATGAAAAAGCTACTGTTATCAAAGGATATTTGGGGGAAAGTTATATATAATATTCATAGAAAAAGAATATTTATTTTAAAATATCCACACTTTTTAGTGGAATTCCACTAAAGTGGGGGCAAAGTAAGGAAAATAAATGAAAAGGGAAACCATGGAAAGTTTCTGCAAATAAGCAATGAAACGGATTTCTAGGAGAGAGAAAAGTGTGAGTTCGGACACAGCTCTAGATTTCCACTGTAACTAACTATGTGTTTATATCTGACCACATTTAGTGAATGGGTGCAAACTAACATGTCTGTATGCAGTTCAGTGCATGCACATTTGTGGCTATGCGTGCTATTAGTAGCCGCTGTACTTGCGGTGCAGTGTTTGGTGTTTTGCTTTTAGTGGCTTGATAAAAATCAAAAGAAAGGTTTATCACATTCCTATATTTGCATTCAGGAAGAAAAAGGCTGGATGTTCGGTTTTGTTGGTGAGTGAGGTCATGGTCGGCGGTGGAGAGAGTGAGAAAAAGCAGGACAAGAGGGAGAATTTAAAAGCTAAGCAAGCTGGAGGGAAAAAAAATATACAAAAAGATGAAGAGATCAGAGGGCTGACTGGATGACAAAATGTTGCTGTGTACACCTGGTTTGACACAGAGGGAGACAAAACAGTGCAAGGCAAACACAAGAGAGCTCTTACGAAAGCGTTGATGGAGAGACATGAGGGACAATGAGCCACATTCATCCGCTGCAAACATCAACACAAACAACTGCAGGCAAACAAGGAAAACACATCATAACAGGTTAAGGAAGCATTAAGCACACTCAGCCTTGTTTATTCAAAACATTTCTCAGCACTCATCATCCTAATGTTGTTATGTTCCCCTGCTGATTAGAAAATGACTCATGCCACATCACCCATCTCCCTGAATTTGAATCAGGGCTGCATCTTAAATGCTAAAACACTCTCCTGATGAGGATCCAAAATACCTGCAGGCATGTGGTTTATCTCCCTCTGCTGGTCACTGTTAGCACAACATCTGTTGCCTGAGCAAAAGTTTACAACACAACTGTAACTGGACATTAAGCAGCACTGCGTCATTCCATCTTTTTATAGCCGTGACCCGGGAGTTTCCCTATAGGCCTGTGTTGTCTATCTGACTTGGAGCATTTTTAGTCACCACACTGCGTAGTGATCCTCGCTCCAACTGAAAAACATCCTATAGGTTCAGATCATTTGCTGCTATTGTTGACATTTTTGGAGGCTGAAAGTGTGTGAACTCACACTGACCTGTTTGCCCATTAGTGAGAGCTACCACTAATGGGAAAACAGAGATCCAGCAGGGGACCCAGAATAATTCTTTCCTTACGTTGCCTTGCCTTGTGTCATTATGGATTAAATTGCGCTGATTACTCATGGGCTGTTCTGTGTCTTATTTTGTCTTTCAGAAGGAGCATGCATTTGACTCAGATGTGGAGTCACACAGGTTCAGATCTCTACCCGAAATGAGCAACAGATCAGCCAGTGACCTCAGTAATCTTGAGGTAATTCTCTGATAATGTATTTGTACCAACATTGATGCATGCATGTGTAGAGAGAGAGGGCGTGGCCTATCTCTGCCAGTTACATTGTGCCATGTCTGTGCTATGACTCTAAAGTGGGTCTGTTTTGTTTTTTCCAGCTGAAGCCCACACTCTCTCAGCTCCATGCTGACCTGAAGCTCTATGAGCACCACTTTGAATGGCTCAACAGGGTTTCAAAGAGGCATCAACACCCTGCGGTGCCCAAGCTGGGGGAGATGATCAAAGAAATGAAATCTCTCATCAGTCTGCTGCATCGTCAGGTAAACACCTTGAGGTTATGAAAACTAATCATCTGTTACTTTTGCTATTAAATTTTACAGTGGAGAGAATAGGCTTTCAACACACCAATGTGGCAAATAGATTTCTAATCAGGCTATTGGAATGAAATTCACTCAAGATGTTGGAAATAACACATATAAGATCCGTACATACAAAGAAGTCAACACAAATACATCTAGAAATTAACTTATTTACACTAAAGAGGATTAGGACTGGAAATAAGAATTGAACGTTCTTATTGAAATGTATTACAGGCTTAATAGATAAGCCTTTTTCTGGTCATGACAGAACATACACCTTCAACACAATGAGCTTCCATATACTCTGATATTCAATTATTTCTATGGATTTTCAATTTGATTCAATTTGATGGCTAACTGGGCCATTCTTGCAGCTTTGCTTACTTTCTCTGAAACCAGATTAAAGTTTCTTTGTGTTTGGAATCACTGTCCTTCTGAAAAAGCCCACTTAGTTTCATTTTCAGAATCTTATAAAGAATATTTCTTAATTCATCCTTCCTTTAATTTCATGAAGTCTGCCAGAACAATATACTAAAAGTCGGCCCCAAACCATGATGCTACCACCTTCAAACTTCACTGCAGTTATAGTGATTTTGGTGGGATGTGCAGTGCCATTTCTCCTTCTAACATGGTGCCTGAATTCACATTTACAGATCAGAACTTTCGTCCGGTATTTTAATGACTTATTCAAACATTCTGCAGCAAACTTTAAACAAGTCTTTTTCTTCAGAAGTAGAGTTTTACACTGTGAGTGTGCATTTAGGTGATTGGAGTTTAGTGAATAACTAATTAATTTCATGAAAAAATGTTTCTGCTAATCACAGGCCGAGCTGAAGCTCACTGTGAATGGTCCTTGTCTCTGAAGAATTCTCTCCTGATAATTATTTTAATGTGTCTATCAGAAATCTTGTCAGGAACACCTGGTCATGCCTGGTTTATGGAGGAAATGATCTTTTGAATGATGTCCTAAAGGGTACTCAATAAGACAATTTAGTAATATGTCTATAACTAATGCATCAGAATGTTTTGCAACAATAAGTCTGCAAAGGTCTTAGGAGACATCATTGGTTTTACCCATCATCTCATGGTTTCTGGATAATACCAAGAAATAAACCAGTCAATCTGCAATTTTAATAGTTCAGTGATTTTCTTGAATTTCCTTTTTTGCAGTTTCCTTTCTTCATGTTCAATACTTATTCACCTTATTTGATATAACTTAATTTATGAATGTATTTGTTTTGATTTCTTGATGTGTGGATTACCAGAGTTCTTACGTATATTTGGTGTAAATTTCATGTACCATGTTACAAATGTATTTACTAAGAATAACAGGACGACAATAGAAATTTTTCTTATTTTTTCTTCTGACTTTCCCTTATGCAGATGCAAAGAATTGAAGCGCCAAAGCTGACAAACCCAACACCCTCTCTCCCTCCCCACCTCCCCTATCACTTTGATGTCCTGCAGTCCAGCCATGAGCTCCTCCAACACTTCAAGCTCTTCTGCGACTGGGCATACAGAGCATTCCTCAGCCTCAAGCCCAAGGCTTCGGCAGTGCAATGATGATCCACTGGCTGCAGAGTCAGCATCCGGATTTCATCCTCAGTCAAACTGCAAACAGGACCATGTCAGTGTGCAAAAGAGGCCCAGATGACAACATCAGTGCTGTGTGTGTTTTGAAGATCGAGAGCCGATAAGGATGTGGCCACACTGCAGCATGACCATCAAGAATCCCGTTAAAACTCACACCACAGTAATCACTTCAAGATTCTCCAATCTCCCTCCTTATGGCCTTTCTTTGTGACCATTGTTATTTATGTATTTATTTATTTATTGACTGTTAATAATTTATTTATTTTTATATTTATTTGAAGTTCTAATGTGTCTCTCTAGCCTGTATTTCCATACTAACGTGAATTTATTTGTAATCTTTCTCTTTTGTTAAACTTGTTTCTTAGTTTCTCAAACAAAAAAAATTTAAAAAAGAAAAAAGCAAACAAAAAAAACCAATAGCACTTTTCCAACCTGCAGCTCCTACATTCTATTTTGTTTTAAACTTTTTTTTTTTTAAATTTTCATTTTATTTGTATATTTGTTCAGCCAACCATGTTTCCAGTAGATGTAGCATCTGGGAAACCTCTCCCTTCCAGTGGCATTAAAGTAAACATTTGTTTAGATGATATTGTTATGTCGACATAATAGTAAATATACTGCGTAATAACTCACCAACTGATGCCTTATCAAGTTCTTTGCATCTATTTATAAAATGTCCAGTCAGTAACCAAAGAGAGGCAAACTCTTGCTTTGAACCACAGACAGAGCTTCTATTTTGTAATGTGGCTCGTCATGTACTACACAAGGAGGCGCACATATGTAACATTGTGGTAAAGTCATTTTAATGTGCCTTCTTGCTGAGCACTGATGATCCTGATTAGAGTCTTTGCACAAACTTGTTGGGATTGGCCTCTTTGATGAATGAGATGGCTGATTTTGAACTTGTGCTTTGGGCTAGAAAAGTTTTTTATTTTATGGTTAAACACCCAAAGCTTTAAAATACTATGTATTGTGACACTATGTTCTGTACAGGTGTACATAAATGTACAAGAATGTAAATTGTTGTATACAAGTGCTAATATGCATCATGTTGTTTTCGATAAGATAATGTAGATTACCGGTTTTATCACTATAATTTTTATTCATTCATATTCTAGTATTTGTTACAGTATTGACTATTTATTTAAATGACTTGGTGGAACTATTTATTTTGTGCTGCAGTGGAGCAAGTCTCCTGTCCTTTTTGTACTTTTATACAGTTTTTAATCTTATTTGCTTTTATTGTACCATCTCGTTTAAGTTATTTCTGTCTTATCAAGATGCCTCCTCCACACACTGATTGGCCTCAATGTGAAACATGTGCCTTGGTGAAATAAATGCTAAAGAATGTGCACAGTTGCTTTGACTATATCTTTGGTTTGCATGGTCTGCTTTGGCTCAACAAAACACGTCACAACATACAGCAAAAAAATTGGGAAATGCAACCATATCATCAAAAAATTATTTTTCTACTCAGTGGAGAATAGGAACAACAAAATAACTATTTCAGAAAAGAAAAAAAATGACAGAAAACGGTGAAGAAAACAGGAGACTAGAAAACAGCTAATCAGAAAACAATATTTCAATGTTGAGAATTTTCATTCGGTCACTAATTTTGTTTTCCAGATTTAGATTTTATTGCAGTAGCATAATCTCACACTGAACCTTTTTGAAAAATCCAACCTTTAGTTTGAATAGGTATTTTCACACAAGGTCGGGGGCATGAAGTCTTAAGAAATAACTGAGTTTTCACAAAATTTCTGGTGCCATACTAATTGGTATTCATTTCGTCTCACAGATGTTCAAAGGTTTTAGGCCACCGGATTGAGACAGCCCTGGAACAAGATTGGTTTTGTGTGTGTGGTGAACCGTTTCTGTACTGATTTAGTCATAAGTTTTGAGTGATCATGTGGCTGAAAGTGTCAGTGGCAACGCATTTTTGATTTTCTGGCTGAATCCACCAGCTTTTTATTCAAAATCTGGTAATTGAAATAGTTTGTGATGCCAGGCATAAGCATTTGGAAGAGAACCCATCCCACAGCATTATACATCCTCCACCATACTAAACAGATGACATGAGGTGTTTTTCCACATAAAAGTATTCGTCCTTTGTTTCATACGCAGTCAAGCCAAATCTGGATTGTTTGTTACAGAAAGTTGCAATAGAAAATCATAAACACTAAAAGTTTACATTTGTTAAGGTAGAATAGAAAAGCATTATTTTTAGATTTTTTTCTATCTAAAAATACATGCCTATCTGTTGGCATGTAGACAGCATCTAGGGGCACTCATGTAGACTTGGTGACCCCATGATGGGACTCTTTGCTCCAGGTCTCTGACAGTAAGCTTTCATTATTTTTTACCTTCCCTACATCCTTCTCATTGTGTTGACAAAAATATGGGTCCTTGTCTAGCCTACTGTCCAGTGACAAAAAAAAAAAAAAAAAAAAAAAAAAAAAAATTGACCCCAGGTAAACCGAAAGTCATGGATCACGAGTTAAAATTTTACAGTTTCATAAGCTTAAAAATAATTAAAGTAAAGATTTTAACATTTTCAGTCATTTTTAGTCATGATTTGCTGCAGGTGTTTTTAAAAGAACAATTTGCCATGATTGTGGATTTTTTTTTTTTAGCTAACTGATCAAATATCAAATTACAGGTAAAAAGCAGTTGTAAAAAGTAATAACAGCAGTGGTACCATTAGTTGTGTCACCTGCGATTTTGAGAAAGTCATTTATTTATTAACATGAAATATATTCCACAATCAATTAATGTACATGAATTAAAGGTTGGATTTTTCTAAAAATTTCAGAGTGCAGTTATACTCATGCGCTAAACATTTAATCCATTTTCAGGCCTATTGAACATTTTTACCAGAGGCACCCATCAACGTGGAGGGAGCTGCACTGAACAAATATTCTTGCAAATCATGCAGCTCACACTGAGGAGGAGACGGTTCACTAAACACTATAGTGCATTATATAGTAAATGATTTAAACACAGTTTATGATTCTTTTGCTTTTACATTTTCTTATTCAAATCACACTTTATCCACTGACCAGCATCTATGCATAAACACGTTTTTTAAGACGCTTTTTCCACATTTTGTTGTGTTACAGTCTTGTTCCAAATTGTATTAATCTCTTTCCTCAAAATTCTACAGACCAATACCCTATTATGACAATGTGGAAAAAAAGTTTTGGAAATTTTTGCAAATTTATTAAAAAACAGAAAACCAAGAAATCACATTTACATAAGTATTCAGAGCCTTTTCTTAATACCTTGTTGATCCACCTTCGGAAGCAATTACAGACTCAAGACTTTTTGAATATAATGCCACAAGCTTAGCTCACCTCTCTTTAGGCTATTTCACTCATTCTTCTTTGCTTTACTTCTCAAGCTCCATCAGGTTGGATAGGAGACATCTGTGCACAGCTATTTTCACCTCTCTCCAGAGATGTTAAATCATATTTTAGTCTGGACTCAGGGTTGGCCACTCCAGGACATTCACAGGGTGGTTCCTTAAGCCACTCCTTTGAGATCTTTGCCATGTGCTTTGTGTCATTGTCTTGCTGAAAAATGAACCGTCGTCCCAGTCTGAGGTCAAAAGCAGCTCTGGAGCAGGTGTTCATCCAGGATGTCTCTGTACATTGCTGCACTGATCTTTCCCTCTATTCTGACTAGTTTGTCAGGTCCTGCTGCTGCAAAATATCCCCATAGCCTGATGCTGCCACCACCATGCTTACAATGTAGGGATGGTATTGGCCTGGTGATGAGCTGTGCCTGGTTTCCTCCAAACATAACACCTGGCATTCACCCCAAAGAGTTCAATCTTTGTCTGATCAGACCAGAGAATTTTTGTTTCTCATGAGCTGAGAGTCCTTCAGGTGCCTCTTGGTAAACTCCAGACAGGCTGCCATGTCCCCTTTTACTGAGGGGTGGCTTTCGTCTGGTCACTCTACCATACAGGCTTGATTAGTGTATTGCTGCAGAGATGGTTGTCCTTCTGGAATGTTCTCCTTTCACCACAGAAGAACGCTGGAGCTCTGACAGAGAGACCATCAGGTTCCTGGTCACCTCCCCGACTAAGATCCTCCTCCCCCGATTGCTCACCTTAGATCAAGTCCAAGCAACTGAATTTACCAAATATATATATATATATATATATATATATATATATATATATATATATATATATATATATATATATATATATATATATATATATATATATTGGATTTGAATGAACGGTACTGACGTCAAATGACCTAACTATATTTGAAATCAAACAGGCTTCAACATGCATGGACTACATTACCCAAGAGTCCCCGCGGTGAAGGTAAGTAAACATACATATAATACATTCTGTACCAACAAAACTTTCTGAGTTTATTTAGAACATCATATGCAGAATAGATAAATACTTCAAATGTGTTTTCTGTGAAATTTTGGGTGGTCTTAATATTTTTGGTGACGTTGATTATCTTTTCTAGTTGAACTCCTGGCCAATGGTAATCGCTCATCTTTTCAGCCTGGGAGCCAATCACTGTGGGCCTTGTTGGAAGGTGGAGTCGGGTGGAGGATTGCTGTTAGTTTGCGCTGTGTTTATTGTTAAGGTTGTGTGGATTAGCACTGCAGTTCCCAGTTTATAGTTATAACATCTACAATTTAGCTGCAGGATGAGCTAAAGCGGCGCGGTAAGTGCCGGTTTAGTCCGTGTTGTTGTCCTTGGTAAGCAGTTTAACGTCGTTATTTTTTTTTTCTTTACGTAGAGCCTGATTAGCTTAAAAAGCAGGCCACTCACTGCTGTTGTGAAACTGGTAAAATGATTTGTGTATGTATGTGTTGACCTGCAGCTCTGAGAGGTTATGCTTGTACCCTTTTATAACCAAATGGCGTCGTTTTGTTTATCTTCAGTTGGCGTGTGAAGACCCAACAGCAGGGACGGACGCGGAGCTGACCGCCGGAGGAGGGAGGAACATCTCCGGCCACAGAAGGGAGGAGAGTCTGGGAGCTGAAGAATTTGAATTGGGAGTTACTGAGTGACATCACAGAGCACCTGGCCCAGGGAACACGGTTTCCATGACAACTACAGCTTCCTGTTGTTAAAACATGACTTAAGAAAGAAAATTACAGTGAAACCATGATCCTGCACCCAAGTTGATTCTCACCAGCTTCCAAGTTTCACCATCTGTCTGTCACCAGTTTGATCTGCCAATGGCTAACTCTGTTGCCTTAGTGGTCCAAGCAGAACTCCTACCATCCCAGTCCGCTCCCTCCCTCTCCTCCTTCCCATCCCTGCTGGGATCAGGAGAGAATGGGGTGAACGACAGGGAGGGAGGGCAGCTGGTGGATGGAGACAAGGGAGTAGTAGAAGGAGGAGAGGAGGTGGTCCTGGACGTTGTCACGTCGTCTGTGTCGGAGCCAGCTTCGGCTCAGCAGCCCGAGCAGTCGGAGCATCCTTTTCAGTGTCTGGACTGTGGGAAGAGCTTCAGGTGGTCATCCAGGTTGACCCACCACCAGCGCAGCCACAACAATGAGAGACCCTACCGCTGCAACCTCTGCCCCAAGGCCTTCAAGGGCTCCTCTGCTCTGCTCTACCACCAGCGGTACCTGTGCTAAAATTTATCTTTAAAGCCACTAAAAGACTGTTACAGTCGGGCCCGCAGTATTTTATAACTGGGAACTGGATTCCTGCAAATCCAGTTGACTTACAACAGTTTGTTGCCTTATAAAGTTTGTTTGAAAAAGTATTTATATGCCTTTAGCTGTTTCACATCTTATTAGAACTGCAAACCTCGTTGGGATTTTATTACACTGAAAGGAATGTGAAAAGTGTGAAGTACATTTGTGTTCAGCTCCTGCATCAGTACTTTGTAGAACCACCTATTAGTGCAATTACAGGAGCAAGTCTTTCAGGATATGTCTCCGCCTGCTTTGTACATCTAGAGGCTAAAATTTCTTTGTGATTTAGGTCAAGCTTGGTCAGGTTAGACAGAGAGCTTCTGTCTAACCTGAACTACAGTGTTTTCAGTCATACCACAGAGTTTCAATTAGCTTTAGGTTTGGACTTTAATCATGCCATTCTAACAAAAACATGCCTTCATATAAGCCATTCCATTGCAGCTCTGATTCTTTGTTTAGGTTTAGGATTATTGTCATACTGTAGGTTAAACCTCCGCCCCAGCGTCAAGTCTCTTGCAGTGTCTAACTGCTTTTCTTCCTGAATTTTCCTGTATTTAGTCTTTCCTAACCAGCTTCCCTGTCCCTGCTGAAGAGAAATTTCCCCACATCATAATACTACCACCACCATGTTTTACCCCCTCGATATGTTCAAGGTGATGTGCAAGGCCAGTTTGCTGCCACATGTAGCCTTTTGCATATAGGCCAAACAGTTACATTTTGGTCTCATCTGACTGGAGCACATGTTGCTAGGTGACTTTTGAAAGCAGTTGATTGCACTGGATTTAATTTAGTGTTGTCAGAGTTAAAGGAGCTCAAGATGCAGACTTTTAAGATTTCTAAATTGTTTTTTTACTGATCTACTATTCTTCCTGTTAGTTAAATCAGAAGAAGAGAAAGTCGTGTGTGGGTTTTTTTGTTTTTGTTTGTTTGTTTTTTGTCATTCATGTTTTTAATTCACGTTTATGATTATCTATACTGTTTTCCTGAACAGACGCTCTTATTTTCCAGGTCTCACTCAGGAGAGAAGCCTTATAAATGTGATGACTGTGGCAAAGCTTTCAAACGCTCATCTCTTCTCCAGGTGACAAATTGTTTTAAATCAAGGATTTTAAGAAGAGTTAATGAGTGCAAAGTTTCATGGTGTCTTTCTGTCTGCTCGCAGGTACATCGGAGTATTCACACTGGAGTCCGGGCCTTCTTGTGCCCGTACTGCCCCCTAACTTTCAAATGGAGTTCTCACTACCAGTATCATCTGCGGCAGCACACTGGGGAGTGTCCGTACCCGTGTGACTCATGTTCCAAAGCGTTTAAAAACTCGAGCAGCCTGCGGCGGCACAAGAACGTCCATCTTGGCCTTAAACCTTACACGTGCTCGGTGTGTAACAAGTCCTTTACTCAGTCCACGAACCTGCGGCAGCACATGAGGATACACACAGGCGAGAGGCCGTACGTCTGCAGTGAGTGCGGTCGAAGCTTCACACATTCGTCAAACCTGGCTTTGCACAAGAACTCTCACTCCAACTTCAACGCAGGAGTCAAGGAGGTGAAGAGGGGAGAGGATGGGCAGAAGGGGAATGAGGTAGTGGAGGTGGTGGTTGGGGCAGAGGAAGTGACATCAACCATGTTGACAGACATGGTGGGGTTTGTGAGCCAGGAAGGAACTGATGCAGTTGGCGTGGGGATGGAAGAAGTGTTCCTGTCAACCACTTCTTCTGGTCAGAACACAAACCTTCTCCCCCAGCTCACCCTCGCTTCTTCCAGTGAGGATGTGTGCACGTCCAGGGCCATTGGGACAGAGGTCCACCTGAGCACCGACACCGGGGCCAGCGTGCTGCTGTACAGCTGCGGCAGCTGCAACCACACGTTTGGCACACGAACAGAGCTGGAGCAGCACCAGGCCATCCACATGGCTACTAGTGAAAATGACGCCAGTGGCGAGGCAGGGCACGGAGCAGGAATGGAGGTTGGAGATGGACTTGTGGGAGCTGGACACCTGCTGGCTGACTTTGAAGAGGTGGTGGAGACCACCACTGTGGCTGAAAGTGGACATACAACCGAGGTGCTCCTTGGTTTAGCAGAGGGCGTAGATGGCAGCAGTGCTGTAAGTGAGAAAGAATTTCTTCCACTCCACTAGGTGAATTAAGATACCCAAGTAGACAACATCTTCATATACAAACTTCTCCGCAGTTTGTCCCATTACAACCACAGAATTCAGTGTAGATCATTGGGATTTTATAGACTGACACAGAGTAGTGGACACAAAATGGTACACGGCTCTCAGTTTTATTTTACAAAGAAATTCATAAAAATGTGCTCTGCAGTTTTAGTTAGCTGTGAAATGTTTGTTTAACTCCTTACAGATCACTTTGCATGTTGGCCAAAAAGTAGTTATGGCTTTTTTTTAACAGTGTCTTTCCTCTTGCCAGTCTTCTATAAAAAACGGATTTGTGAAGTGCACAGCTAATAGCTGTCCTGTCAACAGATTATTCGACCAGAGCCCTGGATCTCTGCAGCCCCTCCAGAGTTAGCATAGATAAGTCATCTTCCCGATCTCTCAGTCAGAGGTTGCCCTAGACTTTCTTGATTGACTGGGTCAAAAAAAAAAAAATCCTGTCATAATCTATTTTTACCCGTGCGTTTTTAAATGATAATAATGACATATTAAATTGCATTTAATTTTCATTTGGTTTAATTAATATTCAACAAGCTGAATGGAAAATCCACATCGTGCCATCACACATCAAGCAGATAAATACATGTCAATTTTTCTCCGCAGAGCAGAAAAAGCACTGAATGTGGCCCCAGTAATTACATTTCACTTAAATTATGAACATGGACATGAATTGCACACCTGCGTTTTGGTAATCAAATGTCTCAGGGTTTTGATCTGTAGGCCGAATCCGAAGCGCCATGTCCATAACTCTTCAATGTGCTTTCAGCTCCCAGATAGCGAGATGCATTTAGTTCAGTGTCCAGGTCAGAGATGATACCAAGGTGGGAAGTTTATTGATTGATTGATTTAGTTACCTCTACGATGTACAGTGTGCGTAAAGTTGAAAATGTCTGCACATCTGCACCAAGTGGTCAGGGCTGTGAATTTTAATCCGTCAAAGTGACGGCTGGCCTTCAGATTTTCCCGTCAACGTTTTTAAAAAAAAAAAAAAAAAAAAAAAAAAAAAACGGTCAAAGACGGAAAACATTCCATTAACATGAACCCTGCTCAGATGAAAAAAAATTTTTATTGATTTGAGTTAAAAGGTAACGCTGTGGAAATTTTTTTCTGGTCTCAGGGGAGATGGCCCCGGCAGCTTCAGCAGGAGTTAGTTTGACATGACGATCCGCGCCCAGTTTTGAGGTGGCACTCTGCTGAATGCCGGAGTACAATAGGTTTGGGCCAACGGCAGCTGGGCCGAGCCAGGCCGGGTCCTGCAGTGCAAAAAGACCTTTAGAGTAAAGGGTGGGAAGACAGACTTTTCAGATATTTATTTGTAAACAACTTTAAAAACCATATACTAATATACAGTTATGTACGGCGGTGTTAGACATTTCGCTCTCAACACAAACATCATTATTGGGGAACTGGCTGATCTTTGATCCATATTAAGTATATAACATGTTTTCATTTGATCTATAAAACTTAAGCTGTTGAGTTCAGGTTGATTATGTATGTTTTGATATTTGTTGCTTTGTGTAATTTCCTTTGGTCTATCCTCAGAATGTGGGCACCACCCAGGCCCAGTTTGACCTGCTGCAGAGCTTCACCGAGGTGACTCAGAGCTCCGAGGCCGTGCAGCCAGAGGCCAGAACCACATGGGCAGGGCTGTCATGTGGCTACTGCAGTAAGACCTTCAAGACCAGTGCGGGCCTCAATAGACATGTGTCACTGGTGAGAATGACGGTTGTAGCTGTTGCTGTGAAACAGTTGGTCGGAACCCAAGAGTAATATTTATCTGTCTTGAAATAAACTTTATCTACTGGGTTTCACTTTTGTTCCCCCAGATGCACTCTCTTTCATCGCAGTCACGCTCCCAGTTCAGCTGCTCCGCCTGTGACCGCTCTTTCCCTCTGCTCTCGTCACTCCTCACCCACCAACACTCCCACACCCCGGAGCAGCGCCTCCTTGCCGAGGCGGAGGCCGAGATAGTGTGTCCTCCATCCCTTTCCCTGTCTCTGCCCCTTCCCTCCTCCCCCAGCCAGGCTGACAAGCAGCAGGAGGGCCAGAGGGAGATCCATGTTGATATCATCGCTGTCAGTGAGGAGCAAGAGGAGCACCCGCCCAAACCAGCTAAAGCCCCAAAAAAGGCTGGATCTGGCAAGAACGCTCCTGCTGGAGGTAAATACGTTTCCAAAAATGTCGAACAGACTCATAGCTGCACTATGGCTGCGTTTGGATCCAACAGTTAAAAGAGCTCAGAGGGTAAGATTTTGACCTCGCAGTGTTGTATTTGCAACACACTAGGAAGAGCACTTTCTGCGACTTAATAGAAAAATATAGCAGTTTTAAAAACACAGCTGTTTCAAACATTGGTGTACCTTGAAACCAGTATCTGTTCCATCTCTATTCTCTGTCTGTTTGTTATTCAAACTTGGAGAGTAAGAGCAAACTGTACTAAAATAAAGATTATATGTGATCTGTCCACAATCTCTTTGCAAGTTGGTATTTGATAAATAGTTTCTCAGAATTCTCATTTTCTGTCTTCTGGATTGGGCCTTGAGATTAATTGTGAATTGGTGGCTATAGATACATTAGCTTTAGTTGTATAAAAGTTGAGGGTTTCTGTAAAACCTACTGACTGCGTCAGTATTGAGAGGAACCAACCCTGCAGTAATAACTGTCTTAGCTCCCTCAATATGAACCTCATTGTGTCAGACCGGTTCATTATAATCCATTCTTTGAACTCGGGACCCTGATCCACTTCCCTGCTTTTACTTTTGTACAGAGAGGCCGTACCGCTGTTTGGAGTGTGGAAAAGCCTTTAAAGGATCCTCAGGGCTGAAGTACCACATGCGGGATCACACTGGCGAAAGGCCCTATCGCTGCACTGAGTGTGGAAAGAGTTTCAAGAGGTCGTCTCTGCTCTCTATCCATCAACGAGTAAGGCTCTCTGTTCAGTTCCCCCTAAACCAGGGGTCTGCAACCTGCAGCTCCAATGCTACATGTGGCTTTTTAGGCCCTCCACAGTGGCGCTTCACAACTTTGGCCAAAAATGATAAAGTATATATAACAATATATATTTTAAATTATTGAGAAAAAAAGACTAGTTTTGGTATTTTCTGTGTTTTTTCATGTTACATTTGGCTCAAATTTCTACAACAGCATGATACAAGTAATTCTATTTTATTTAGTTTCTTCTGTTTGTCATTAGGCTGCAAATTACATGTCCTTTCTTCATTTTCCATAGATTTTGGAGCATTTCAAGAAAATTGTTTTATTCTCCTATTAAAAGTTCTGACATTTTTATTTGTTGTTGATCCAGAAGGAAGTATTTTTAATGCGAGTCTTAAATCCTAACAGTCCTTTCATTACGATTATCCCAGTGCATAGTGTTGCTCTTCTGTTGCATTTAGTTTGTCATGAAAGAAGATAAAACATGCACAAAATCTGTCTCAAGGAGTTTTACCGCTATACAGTATCATAACTCAGAAACACACAGAGAAATACCAAGCTTTTTATACTAATTGTGGGTCTTTCTTTCCTTTTAACTAGTGCCTATGTTGAGAATTGTATTTTTTTTTTTTTAAAGGATAAATTTAAATTTGCTTGAAAAGAAAAATGTTTGCACCAAACATTTGTGCAACACCAGGCACACAAGGACCATTTCCTTATTTTATGAATCCATATGTGTTCCAGCAAAGAGCAAAATTATCTTTAATGTCCAACTGGTATTATTTAACCCCTTTTCATTGTATTGATTCAAAGATCTCATTCTTAAAAAGCATTCATGCGGCCTAGTGTGGGCTTGGGTAGTTCTGACAGAAAAAAAAAATCACATAACTAAACTTAAACCTAACTAAAGAGATAAAATATGGAAATATCTAAAAATTAAAAAGACTAAAACAATCAAGTTTTAAAGAAATAGCCCCAAACAGGAATAAATCTGTCCAGCCACTCGCCAGTTGTCACATCTGTTTACCTACAGCAGTCTGTCCAAGTCCTCCAGTCCTAAACTCATTTGACTGACTGAAGAGTATCATCCAGACCAAAATGTCAGGAAAGGCTTGTTTCTGACTGGATACACATGTAAACTATACCTTAACTGACAGTGAATCTAATTTTTAGTTGCACGAAATTTCAAATACTTATTCTTTATTTTTCCATTTGAACCTTTCCCAGGTACACACAGGAGTACGGGCATTCCAGTGTCCCCACTGCCCTCTCACCTTCAAATGGAGCTCCCACTACCAGTACCACCTGCGGCAGCACACGGGTGAGAGACCGTACGTATGTAAAGAGTGCGGCAAGTCCTTCAAGAACACCAGCTGCCTGCGAAGGCACAGCCAGATGCACTCTGGGCTTCGACCTCATACGTGCTCCATCTGCTCCAAGTCTTTCTCCCAGACGTCTAATCTCAAACAGGTCAGTTCAGCAAGAGTGATGCAAAAGTATTCATACACGTTGAAGCTCTTCACATTTTGCCATGTTACAACCCCAAACGCCAATGTGTTTGGTTGGAATTTTTATGTAATAGACCAACACAAAGTAGTACATTATTAAATAAGTGAGCATTTTGATCATATCATAGTTTTGTGCATCTTTTCCAACTCCACGCTGTATAAACTTGGATGCTGATTGGATTTCAGTGTATTATGTGAAGCGTATTTGTGTCCTGAGGGAGGCTCTGGCTTAAATCAAGTTGTCCATTATTATTATTATTATTATTATTATTATTATTATTATTAGGTAGATTCTATTCCTCAGGCAACATAGACCAAAAACGATTTAACAGGCACTGAAAACACAAAAATTAAAAAAAATCTTCCTGAGGGGTGCGGCACACTTGAATTTGATGATATTTCAGGGCTTGATCACAGAAATCATCAAACATTTTGTTGCAAATTGTTAGCAGGGTCACAAGTAAAATGTAGAAGGAAAAAAAAGACACAAATTACATGGCAAAGATTTGAGAATAATCAGATGTGAAGCTGCCAGGAACCCATTCTCTCCCTGGAAGTACCAGGTGTTCAGTACTCAGAGATATGGCCAAGGTAAGGCAGGCTGTAACCCAAACACCACTGAGCAAGACACATTAGTTGAAAGACCTGAAAACAGATTTTCCACAGTTTTCATGGACGGATCAGATGGGTCCTCAAGGACCAGGTGGGTGGGGCCTGTGGTTGGATCAGTCATAAGCACAGAGCTCCACTTTGACTCAGACACCAGCAAGGTGGAGGTTGGGTCCTGATGTGAGCTGGTATTATTGAACACAAGCTTGTTAGCCTCAAAATCAACTCCCACTTTTTGACTGACAGTGAAGTGAAAGGGCCCACATATTGGCCACTTTTTAAATGTCAGAAATGTTCATTTGTCAATTTTGAGTTGTTTTATTATTGTTTATTAACAGATAAAAAATGAACAAGGAAGATGGGAAATTTACTCATTTTTCATTTAGTTGCATAATAATTGTCAACAATTATCGACAAAACTTTTTTCTTTCTTAAATATTCAGGTCTTAGGTTCTATTCACATTTAGGATTGTCTGAGAGCACCACGGTGGTTCAATACTAAAATGAATTGCTTAAAAATGATATTTGTCCACGCTGTGTAGTTGTAAAGTGGAAGAACACTTACAAATTTACAAATGTTCCTCTGTCTCTACCAGCTTTGTGTGTTTAGAAACTGACATTTTTGCCCATTCTTCTCCGCAAAAACAGCTCGAACTCAGTTAGATTGGACGGACAGGATCTGTAAACATCAACTTTCAAGTCTAGTCACCTGTTATCAATTGAATTGAAGTCTGTGCTTTGACTGGGCCAGTTTACCACATGAATCTGGTGTCATCTAATCCATTACATTGTAGCTCTTGATGTATCTTTAGGTTTGTTGTCCTGTTGAAAGCTGAACTTCTGCCCTGGTTAACAGTCACGTCTCTGACGGTCTCCAAGACGTTTTCTTCCAGGGTTGCCTTCTGTTTAGCTCCATTCGTTTTCTTATCAACTCTAACTCCTTGTCTTCGTCAAAGAGAAGCATCCCCACAGCATGATTCTCCCACCACCATGTGTTACTGCGGGGATGGTGTGTTTAGGGTGATAGGCAGTGTTAGGTTTTTGCCACACATAGCAAATTGCATGTTGGCCAAAAAGCTACATTTAGGTCTCATCTAAAAAAGATGAAACCAGTATTGCAGTTACAAGGAACTGGTTGGATAAGGAATTTGTTACGCTGCTATATTTCAAGAGCTGTGCCTTCAGGCTTTCAAAAATGGATCTGACCAGTTATTTATTCATTGAGTGACTTCTGAAGATAATTGGTTGCACTGGATTTTATTTAGGGGTATCAAAAAAAAAAGGCCAGAATACAAATGCTGTGCACACTTTTCAGATTTCTGTTTGTAGAAAATCGACAACTCCATATCCTTTTCCTTCTGCTTCACCGTTATTCACTGGTTTGTGTTGGTTTGTTAAATAAAATCTCAATAAATTACATTGAAGTCTGTGGTTGTAACATGAGATAGTGTGCAAAGTTCTGAGAAATGCTACAGATTCTCAGTTATTGAAACCAAATGTATTCACTGATCCTCATTTCTTTGATTTTCCTCTTATTCCTGTGGGAGCAGCACGAAAGAACGCATTCTGGCGAGAGACCGTTTCAGTGCACACACTGCAGTAAAAGCTTTACACACTCCTCCAACCTTCAGCTCCATCTTCGTACGCACTCTACAAGCAAGGACTACAAATGCCCGTTCTGCACCAAGGGGTTTGTCATGCACTCCTATTTGCAGAGACACATCCGGACCCACGGGAATGGTGTTTCCCTCCCTGGCCCTGGGGGCGGAGGTAAGGATGGCGTGGCTGTGAAGGCCAGCGTAGGTGGAGTCACAACCACCACAACTCTGCTCAATCCCATCACCCTGGAAACCACGGGAAACAACGGCAGCCTGATCGTGTCCCAGCCAGCGCTTAATATTCCCCCCAACACCTCCCAGAACTACTTCATGATTCAGACAGCAAACGGCCTGCAGCTCATCCCTCTGTCACCACCTGCCCCTGCTCCTCCACCTCCTCCTCCACCACCTCCTCCATCCCAGTCACAAAACTTTCTCCTCCTTCAGTGTCCCGCCACTAATGGCAGCCAGTCCAGGCTGATTCTCCTCCCCACAGCAAACAACCCTCCACCAGCTCCAGATCCACAGTCCCTTCCCATTCTTCAGACCATACAAGCATTCCAGCCCGTCCTCAACCAAACGCAGACTCAGATAGCCCAGTTTCCGACCATATCCCAGCAGCAGCAGCACGCCAAGATCATCATTACCAACACCGCCCACACTCCGGTCGCCACGGCAAACCGCAGCATCTCGGCCCTGCTAACCAAGCCCATATTGGGGAAGAGCACACGGACAGCACGAGGCCGGCGTGGCCGCAAACCTAAAGCTGCTCTTGAGAAAACTGCTGCGGCTCCTGTCGCTCCGACTGCAGGTGGCGCTGTTCCAGTGACGAACTGTAACACAGCAAGCGACAGTCGGATTGTTACTGTTAATAACACTAACACAGACTCAAAACTGTCCTGCCAAAAGCTTACATCCTCCACCACTCTAGCCCCCACAGAGGCCTCCTCAGGACCCCCAGTAGACACCACAGAAGCCACAGGATCACTTTCTGCTACCCCAGAGGACATCTCTCATTCCTCTCTGGAGCAAATGAGGAAAGAGGGAACCATGAAAGAGAAACAGTTTGTGTTGTGCTTCGAAAATGCAGAGCAACAGAAGCAGGGAGTGAACATGGAAGAGGGTGGGGACCCATACGTGTTACAGTTTGAAGGGAATCCATCAGGGGAGGCAGCTGATGAAGGGATGGATGGAGAAAGAAAGTCCATTGTGTTGCAGTTTAAGACAGGCGGACAAGATGAAGGGGAAAAGGGAGGGAATAAGGAGGGGGTGATGTCACTTCTGCATGAATGGGGTGAGGGAAAGCAGGGTGGGAGTCAGGCAGTTGGGGAGGGAAGCCAGGGGGAATCGTATGTCCTTCATTTCCACACCGAAGCTCAGGATAGCACTCAATCAAGTGCTGCCTTCAGCCAAGGACAAGACAACAGCGTTGAGCTTTCCTGTGCACCCACCCAAGCTTTCGTCCCCATCAGCGGACAGGAGGTGGTGTTCGACCAGATGGAGCCAGAGGCCGAGCAGGGCGTGCAGATGATAGCGCTGATTGAAGGCGAAGGGGAAATGATGGGAGGAGACGGGGCAGGCTGCAATACAGAAGGTGACGCCATGGCTGAGGACGAGGGAGGCATGAAAAGCATATTCCAGCTGGAAAACGGAGACGAAATCGTTATAATCGAGGTCAGCACCAGCCAGCTGAGAGGTGAGGAGGAGGAGGAGATCTCACCAAGCAGCCATGTGAAACGTGAAGGTGTAACGGCAGATGTGAAGGAAAAGTCAGCAAAAGAACACAGCTCGACAGAAACAGCAACTGAAGACTCAAGAAAAAACTGCACTATATCGAACTCTGAGGAGCTAAAGTTCTCCGAATGATGACCGGGTTAGAAGGAAGGTGAATGACTCACTTTGTGGGCTTTTGGTAGCACTTTAGTCATTTGAGTTCTCCTGGAAGTGAGAGCGAACATGCAGTTAGAGGAGTGTTGTGTTGTAATGCCATGGTGCCACTTTCTAGAAATGTTATACATTCAAATAGGCTAAAACATGGACTTTATATTATTCCTAAACACATTAGTTAAATTATACTGTCACAGGCAGTTTGATGAAGTAAGTATGATTTTTGTTAAGTGTTGTAAATGGGACACTTTCCTTAAAGTGTTGATTGCAAATAGTAACTAATTAAAAATAAATCTGTTAATATATTTTATTGTTTGACTTATTGAGCAACAAAAGAAGGACATTATGTTGACATGAAATGTGGAAAGAGACTATTAATAGTTTTTGGATTTTATATTACTATAATACAATATAATAATTCTAAATTCCCAGTAACTTTTGAATGCAACATTGTTTTCCATTTGAAATAAGACCTGAAAAATACCTTTTTACATGATTTTTTTTCCCCCGCTTTCTTCTGACTGCAATTTCAGTACTATTAAATCAGGATCACAAGCTATTCCCTCAATAAAAAAAATCTCTTTAGTCATCCCTCATTTCTTTTTCTTTTTCTTTCCAACAAGCCTTTTTTAAAATAAATATTTTTACTGCCATTTTCAACGTAATTTACATAAAAAAATTAAGTAATAGTGCAACCAAAGAAGGTGTTATGTCAGACCTATAGTTTAAAACAACTCAAGAAACCAAATGTCCTGGTAAATGTATGAACATGTTGGGATGCTGCTGTCCTGGATGACCATGGTAACATGATTTTATATAGCTTGCTAAAGCAAAAGGTTAAAAGAATGCAGTTTTGAAAAACTTCTATAACTCTTTGTTGTATATCTTGTTCTCTGCTTGTACAAATGTACCCAAACATGTTTTTTATGAATGCATACCTCTTGATGTGGACATGTTCTGTTAAAGAAAGATAAAAAGATTAAGTTGAAGAGATTCCCATGATTACATTTTAAAAAATGTTCAATAAAAGGTTGCTAGATTTGAAAAATATAGATTTAGTATATAGCTTTATTTATGTTTATTTCTGTTCATTTTGCTGATTATTATGGCTCACAGCTTATGAAAATCCAAAATGAAGTTATTAGAAAATTAGAATGTAAATAAAAACAGGATTGATGTCCAATTGCTGGAAGGTTTGACCATGTGCAGTACAGTGTACGTACCCAACACTTGGTCTGGGCTCCCTTTTGTTTGAACTACTGCATCAATGCAGCGTGGCATGGAGGCGATCAGCCTGTGGTTCTGCTGAGATGTAATGGAAGCCCAGGTTGCTTTGATAGCTGCCTTCGGGTCATTTGCATTGTTGGGTCTGGTGTCTCTTATCTTCCTCTTGATAATAACTCCATAGATTCGCTATGGGGTTCAGGTCAGCCCAGTTTGCTGGCCAATTAAGCTCAATGGTCACTGAACCAGGTACTGGTACTTTAGGTAGTGTGATCAGGTGCTGACTTTGGACTTGGTAAAACAATGTAGACCAACACCAGCAGATGACATGGTTCTGCCAGTCATCTTTGCCTGTGGAAATTCTACACTGGACCTCAAGCAACCTTGATTTGATTTTACTCCAAGTTTGACTCTTCCTCCAGTCTCTGGGACCATGGTTTTCAGATGTAATGTAAAATTGACTTTTATCTGAGATTTTTGAACAGCAGCTGAGTCCTTCGCCTTAGCTGCTTAGGTAAGAAGCTTCTGAAGCTGTCTGATTCAGGGGTGGGGTGTATGGAATGACACAAGCATGATGACAGCTGTGGCCCAGGACCTGGATACGTCTGTCAACAGTGACACTTGAAGCTGTGACTCCAGCTGCAGTCAGCACCTTATAATTCTCCCCAAAGCTACTGAATGGGCATCACGTGCCAATGGTCCCAAGGTTGCTGTTATCCCTGTTGTTTCTGCACTTTTTGCTGTCACACATTTTCCCTCCACCCAACTTTCTGTTAAAATGTTTGGATACAGCACTCTGAACAGCTTGCCTCTTGAGCTGTGACTTACTCTCCTTGTGAAAAGGTGTCATTCAAATGAATTTCTCTGAAATCCCATTAACCCCTAACCAGTAGCCAGCTCTAAATCTGCACTATAAGCGTTTTGTATATTAATATTTCACTACTTTACCAAAAACTTTAGTTTTTGAGTAAAATTTTAGTTCCATCTGGTCAAAAAAATTAAGTTACATTTTTCAAAAAGATATATTCTGCTTATAATATGCATATTTAATATGCTTTTTAAATAAATATACTTAAGTGTAACTGGTAACGTTGTCTACGCAGGTGGGCATTCCGGTAGCGTCTGCGCACTGCGGACTCTACGTACGCAAATGGCGTAAATAGACCCACATACGACTTGAAAATGGACCGTAAAACATAAATAGGTTGGATTCAGAAATGCGCTTTTTTTTTTTTTTTTTTTGTACGCAGAGACATTGTGGTCATTCAACAAGATCCACACGGACTGTTGACAAACAGAAGCTCATACATTGTTTATTCACGGCATCTGAGCTGGATTTGAGGCGCACCGTGCAGAAGGTAAGCGGAGCTGTGTGTACAGAGCTACGGCAGCGTTACGGAATGACCATATATGGGTTTGAACCAGTTCATTTAGCTCTGATGGTAGCTGTGGAAAGCTAAAGCAAAGAGGAGCAAGGTTTCTTTGAAAAAAATACACAATTGTGGTACGACATAGATGCGACTAATCCACCATAATCCTCTGCTGCCTCCTTTGTTTGAGGCTTTCATGGTTGTAATGCTGTAACTGTCCATATTGTGCAATAACGCAGAAAAAATATACATGAAATTATTTTAAAAGCACTACTTTGTGTTTGTGTTAACCAGCCTATCTGTAGTAAACTGGGAATTAGATGCATACCCTAATATAAGTTGAGTCTTTCCATGTGTGTGCTTTTCTGTCATGCATCCCTCACTAAAATGTGTTATAGGCTGTCTGTTACACGTTGTGGATGGTGGGGGTCACAACACACCCCAGGTAGAAACACTGGTGCCAAGGGCCTGCTGTCAAAGCACAATCACTAAACATGGTGAGGCTGGAGCTGGACCAGGTGGTAATGAGGAGGATGGAGGAGGACGACATTGAAATAGTCAAAGCCCTCGTTAAGGTTAGCTGAGGCTCCTTTATTTGAAAGATATATATATATATATATATATATATATATATATATATATATATATATATATATATATATATTTGCATGCTTTTTCAGCTTGAATCTGTTTCTTTCCAGGAAGGCTGTGAGGGGACAGAGAACCGTCTCATCTTACACATCCTCACACGTCCACTCTGCCTTTTCATTCTGGCTGTTTTCTCCTCAATCCTGCGCTGCCTTGTCCACTCCTTCATCCTGGCCCTCGCTATCCCTGTGTTCCTGCTGATTGTTTTTCTCAAGATCACTATGCCACGGTCAACGGGGGTCCTGGGCAGCAGCCGCCCTTACTGGGACTATGTTGGCAGTAGCTACAGAGGCCAACAGGATGAGATGCTACAGAATCCCTACAGCAGGATCAGTGGGAAAACACCAGGAACAAAAAAGGTGATTGTTACTGAAAATAAGTTGATTTTATGAAAAGTATATATTTCTTTACAGATTTTCATTTGTGTTCAGACTTGTAGCTCATGTTATTAATTACCATGACCAAAACTGAGAGATAAGAAAAAACATGGTGCACATGTCAGCTGAGAATGGTGCTGAAACTTGTCAAAGAGTGATGAAATTCAAGCAACAGTGCATAACAAATTGGCTACCCAAGAAAAAGGTGATAATGGCAATGTCTCAAAGCTCCAATTTCAATAAAGTGAAGATTGATGTTATGATGTATCCTGTAAGGATGATGGAGTAAGGTCAACCCTTTAAAGGAAGCAGTCGCTTGGAAAATCCACAAACCGGCCCCCGAACAAGGCATTAAAAGCGCCCTGTTGAGAACCTAGTCTTTTAGTAAAAAAAATCAAAAACAAAAAAATGCTGTGATAAATAGCTGCTTGCACAAAAGTTGTAATTTAAAACACTAAATTGTCCTTTATTACCCACAGACATCAGCACTAGAATAGCCTGCTTTTATTAGACCAGCCAAACAATGGTCGTACAAGTCTTACTTTTATACACAGTTTGTTTTACTGGTGGACATTGCATTACAGTAATGTAGGTGTCAAACCTTTATTCTGAAGACACCATCTGTCACAGGGCTAAAACTCTATAAGTCCATCTAAAGTTAGTTTCCCTACAACAACATGTAAGTTGTCCTTGATTGTCCTTCAAGGTTATGATGCACATTGACAATTGAAAGGAAGATAAAATATTCTCTCCTTTATTTGGCTCATACACTATGAAAAAAATCAGCAAATGTTTTGCATTAGCAGAGTACATATAAAAACACCACATAGCTGTGAAAGAACACATTTACTTACCTGAAAAACTTTATGCTCACAAACAACAGCTGTGGTTGCCTTGGTGGTCTGGCTGTTAACTCCTTGCTTGAGCTACTTGTTGTAGCCTTGACATGGCGTGAAAAAGTGCTTGCTACATCCTTTTTCTGTGTTACCAATAAGCGGTCACACATCCGTTCAAAATGCCTGTGTCAAAAAGCTCTTGTTTTGTCAAGAAAACAGTCTGTTCTCCGTTTAAAGGCTTCAAGGTGGTAGGGTAACGGATTCTGTGTCATCATCAGTATATGGAGGTGCATTCACTTTGATAACGCAAAGACTTGATTTAGGTTTCATTTTTAGGTTTTTTAAGGACTTCTGTCTCTAAAACGCGGTAATATCTGGTCTTTAGTATTTCTATCCAAACATCGCACACATTTAAAATCTTATTGTTTGTTCAGCAAAGGCGCAGAATTGGATCTAAAGACAAAGACAAGGAAACATCATCAGAGAAAATCACTGCAGAGAGAGAGCAAGCAGCAGGTCAGGTGTGGGTGGCAGACTGCGAAGGGGATATCGTGGGCTGCATCTTCCGTGAGAGTGAGTTGCGTCCGGGCATGAGGAGGATCTGCAGGCTTGTGACGGGCTGCTGGTACCGCAGAGAGGGCCTCGGTCGACTGCTGGTCCAGAGTCTGGAGCTGAAGGAGAGGGAGACCGGCGCACGGAGGGTGTACGCACACGTCCCCTACCCATCCAAAGTTGGGGAAGCCTTCTTCAGGAAAGTGAGCTATCGGCAGCTGGGTGAGGCAACCGATGAAGAAGACGACGATGAGCTAAGGAAAGAGACTCCAGAGAGAGGTTTTATGGGTTACCCTCTCACTAAGGTGTTCTACAAAGACTTGTGATTGATGATCGAGTCAAGGCAATTAAGAAGTGCAAATGTTAGAGCCAAGCTGAGTGTGATGATGGCATGTTTACTTGTTAACGATTGAATTATGCGTTATTAATGAAAGTATTTATCGTGTGCGTTGGCGCTATTTAATTTAAAATGACATCTCCATTTTGATAAAACAATTGGTTTCTCTTTATTTATTCATGCAAAAAATACATTATTACAAAGCCTGTGATGTGCTGTACTCTACACGTTTGGTCAAGTAAATTATTTCTGTAAAATTGGTTTCCTAAACTTGCGTCCATGTGCCTCTTTCCTCAAGCATTTTAACGCAGCAACATAATGCATTTGTGCGACTGAAAGCATTCACTTGGGTATGAAACCGTATATATGTGTAGGTGTTTATACAGTTACTGTAGAGGAAGTGTGTGTGGTTTATGTGAATGTGCAGAATTTATCTGCTTTTATCTTGGCGGTCCTCGTCTGTTGCTGCTCACCTTCACACACACAGATTGTGACTCTGCACAAACAGTAGATGCTCCCTTCTGATTCCTTGCAGTTCTATCAGGTTTCAGAGATTGTTCAACAGGCTTTATATTATTCTTTAATATTGTTAATGGTATTCAAAGTTTACTTCATGTGACAGTTTTGATGTTAAAACAGTAGCATTCTCAATTTTTTCTTATCACTGAATCAATTTTGTTGCATCATTTATAACCACTTGATGCAATGATTGTATAGTGCCTTGCAAAAATAATTCATTCCCCTTGAATCTTTCCACATTTTGTCAAATCAAAACCATAAAATTCAACAGATTGCATCAGGATTTTGTGATAAACAAACACAAAATGGCACACAATTGAGAAGGGGGAAGAATGAGACATATTTTAAGACTTTTTGCAATTAAAAACCTAAAAAGAAGTGTGGCATGTATTTATACTCATTGAGGCACTCCACAAATGTGGTCTTCATGGAAAAGTAGCCAGAAGAAAGCAAAAAGAAGGTTTTTGGGCCAGATAATCCCAAAACTGAACTTTCTGACCTACATTCAACACGCTATGAGTTCTGAAAAACTACCACTGCACATGAAATGGAAACCTGCATATCTGCAATGAAATGTAGTGGCAGCATTCTGCTGTGGAAACGCTTTCCTATAGCTGGGTGAGGGAAGCTAATTCCAGTTAATAGGAAGATTAGTGGAGGTAAAAACAGGTACAATCCTGCAAGAAATCCTGCTGGACGATGCAAAAGACATGACTGAGGCACAAGTTCACCTTCCAGCAGTACATCGACTTAAATATACACTCAAAACTACGATGCGATGGTTTATATCAAAGTATATTTATTTGAATATTCTTGTGTAAAGTGGCCTAGTAAAGTCTAAATCCAAATAGGACTCTTTAATAAGGCTTTAAAATTGCTGTTTACAGACATCCTCCATCCAATCTAACTGAGGTTGAGCTGTTTTGCCAAGAAGAAGAGACACAAATTTCAGTCCTGCCACTTCACAATCATGCACTAGTTTATGTTGGCCTATGGCACAAAATACTAGTGAAATACATTAAAGTTCATGAATGTAACATGTAAAAAATGTAAGAAAGTTCAAGAGGTATGAACACTTTTGCAAGGCAAATAGTATATGAAACCCATCTAGCCTGACTTTAAAGCAAATAGGTATTTGTTGCAGCCCTCAATTGCCACAACAATCTTGCCAATTATAACCTGGTTTCCTTTTTGACTCTCTTTCTAATTTACAGACAGATTAAAGTACAATGTATTAAACATATATACATAAGATCTCTGAGTTAAGCATGAGTGTGGTTTGCAGGTGACTGTCAGTTTATGAGAGTGAAAATGCACACCACCCTCCCCCCTGCCTGAGGCTAACCTTAATATGGTTAGCAGCCCTCATGTTTTCCTCAATGCGACTCTACCCTCCTACTAACCACAGACATTGTCAATGCAGCATCAGTGCGGCACCGATAAACACCACAGGATGTCTATACAATGCATACGTGTGTGAGAAGGAGGTATTTGACACCTGGTGTGGAGACAAAAATAGGTTCCAAGTTAAATGCAAACTCATGTATGCTTCAAACTGCTTTAATAAGTGCTAATAGGAAACATTAGAAAATAATTAACAGTCTTGGCTGCATAATGTTGTGATCATCAGGGGAAGTTTGCAGTAAGACAAAGAAGATCAATTTAAATGGCTAAACTCAATTATTGTTAAAAGTGGTTGCACCTAATGTAACACAAAATTACACATTTTATTACTGTTGCAATCTCAAAATGAATCAATCCTTTAATGATTGATGATTAATGAGAAGCATCTTTTGTGCTTAGTACACCACCTTTTAGCTGTTATGACCTGTTGCAAACCTGATTCATGCATGACACCAGTTTCTGGGAGCATTCCTTATGGGATTTTAGTTCACTACATGGCCAAAGACTTCTAGTTCGTTAATATTCTTGGGTTTGTGTGCTGAAACCAAATGTTTCAAATCCCTCCAGAGATTCTTAATGAAGTACTAGTCAAGTGACTATCATGACTGCGCTACTATCTTCTAGAACTTTTTCTAAAATAAAACCTTGATGGAGAAATACTTGGCATCATTGTGCTGTTTGAAGGCTCAATGACCAATGATTCTTCCTCCTCCAGATATACCATAGATCTGAGAAGTTAAAGTTTAGTTTCATCGCTCCACTGAACAGAATCCTAAAACCTCATTGACTTGTTTTAATAGTCATGAGCAAATTGGATCTCAATATTCTGGTTGTTCTTGGCCAGTAATGATGCAGATCTTGAAGTTCAGGCATGGAGCCCTTCATTATGTGTCTTACTATGGAAACTGAAACTGACTGCTGCCACCAAGTTTTGGTACATGTCTTTTATAGTCAGTTGAGGCTTTTCGACCACCTGAGACCTCAGGAAACTGGCTGCAGCCCTTGATAGCTTCTTACCTTAAAGGTTTAGGTGGTGTAACGACGGTTCCTTTAACTTTAAACTTTAGCACCATTCTTCCAACTATCCTTTTGAATCTTTTTCTTTCTTTGAGCAAGGCAGCAATAATTTTTCTGAACTTCCTGGACAATTTTCTTTCCATATTTCTGAGATGCAATAAAACATTACGAACAACAGTCCAGATATTTCAAAGCATAACATCTCAAGCACACCAAATGTTACTAAAGATGCCGTTGATTAATTGCATCAGGTGGGATTTTCAAATTCCTCGTCTTATTCGGGAGGGATGGATAGTTTTCAGACAGCAGCAATCATTAAAAGTGGTATTTAGTGTTGAATTTGGATAAAATATTATAATCATTATGTTAGTTTAATCCAACTATTTAAATATATAATTATGTGTAATTTATTTTTTGCAAACATCTGAACAATTTTGAGTTTTGACAACCAAATTTGTAGTTGATGTTGAATCATTTTAGTTGCAATTATAACCAATTCATCTGTTATATATCTTTTTCTATCAATAAAAGTACATTTTTGACTCTTTTTGTTCATCATCAGGTTATTTCCTCATTACTATCAAACTGCAGACACCTGTAAGCTGGGCCTTTACCCGCCACATATGTAGCTATTATTGTTGTCAGGAAACAGATGTGAGTTCACACACTGGAAAGAAAGTCTGTTTGTAACTGTGGTCATATGTGTCTGCACGGTACGGCTGTGTGTGTGTGTGTGTGTGTGTGTGTGCGTGCAGGGTGTGGGCGGGTGGGTTTCGGAAAATATGACTTGGCATTTCTTAAACTCGCTTTCTCCCCTTCTGACTTCAGGTTAAATGCACGTCTAGCTGTCCCAGAGCACTCCTGAAAACAAAAAAAAAGGCACAAAAGGGGTTGGAAGTAGTGCACGCGAGCGTTCACGTGTGACTGAGAGATGACCTTGGTCAACTGCGGTGGAGCCCAGAGAACTGGGTGGGAAGTGGTTACATACAGTCTGGCATTAAATGAGCTCCTTGAAGTTGAAAAGGGACCAATGCACACAAGTTTAATGTGCGGAGACATTAGGAAACGTGCACTGTCAGAGTAATGCAATAAGATGTGAGGTTGCTCAGAGCATGCAGACGCACATGCATGAATCACTCTAAATTTGGGGGGCACCACACAATCGTTGGATAAATTGGATAAATTTGTTCCAGATGATGTATAACATATAGACAGTGTTAATGACATGCCCACACAGATGAGCTCCAAAAACAGCCACCCTGGGAAACGGTGAATTCCCCCAACCACAGAGTGCACAACAGGGTAAGGGGAGTCATGGGAAAGCGGTATGGCTTCATGCAGTGCCACCGAGCAAACGGATCGGGCTTAGGAGTTAAAACAGATGGAGCAAAGGAAACATGAGAGAAAAATAATACAAAGTCTGGCACCTGGCTGGTGAAAGCATCTGAAGGTTCAAAGGCAAACTGTGGCTGGTCAGTTGGACGGATGGCCGGTCCAGCTGACACGTAGGGTGAGGAAGGTTGATTAAAGCCCTGCTACTCAGCCTGACACAGTTTGGGAAAACCCAGATTTGTCTGGGAATGACTGAGGAAGTGGGGGTGGGGGGGTGCAAGCTAGGTGGAAAATTTTAATGGCATGAGGGCTAAGTTACAGATCAAGGTGAGGAGGCTTTTTTATTCCTTACTGTGATCTGGGAAAACCTTAGGGTGGAAGTCAGTGGTCAAGGTTTGGAAAGTTTTCAGGGAGTTGGCTCATTTTCTGACGTTTGTGAGAAACCAGAGTCTACAAAAAACGTCAGACACTCCTCCTATGTGTGGTCTTAGGGACTATTCAATAAAATCTGCAATGTGCCCAAATGAAATTCCTTTTTTGCAGTTTAAGCTACAGGTGCATCATGGAAAAGTTAATTTATCTCAGTGAGCCAATTGAAAACTGAAGAAACTCAAAAACAAGTTAGAGTCATTACACACAGACTGATATTTTAAAAGTGTTTATTTATGCTAGTGTTTCCGCTAGTGTTTAAGATTATGGCTCATAGTTAATAGAAATCCAAATTTCAGATTCTTAAAAGATTAGAATATTACAGAGGACCACTTTAAATTTTAATGTATTAAAATACTCCTTGTATTTTAATACATAAAGGTTGGCCGACTAAAAACTATATCCACGCACTATACAGTACAGTACAGTACTTGGTTGGGGTCCTATTACATTAATAACAGCATCAATGCAGAGTGGCATGAAGGCAATCAGCCTGTGGCTATGCTCTGGTGTTAATGAACCCCAGGCTGCTTTAATTGTGGCCTTCAGCTCCTCTGCATTGATGGTTCTGGTGTCTCTCATCTTCTTCATCACAATACCCCATAGCTTCTCTGTGGAGAACATAGATAACATGGTCATTCAAACAGATATTGGTACCTTTGGCAGTGTGAGCAGACAACAAGTCCTGTTGGAAAATGAAGTCAGCATCTCTTGTATGGGCTATGCTTCAAAATTCTCTCAAGGCTGTATGTATTACTTTTACTTGTGCACCTTTTTCTACTAAACTTTTTCCTTCCTCTAAATTTTCCAACAACATACTTGGATACAATAATCACGGAACAACCAGCTTCTTCAGCAGTGACCTCTTAAGGCTCACTCTACTTCTGGAAAGTGGCAGAGCTGCTGGAAGACTATCAAGTCTGCATTCTTCTTCATGATTGTGTAGGCTAGAACATACAAGCATAACATTTCTGCCTTAAAAAAATATATTTTTATTCGTCTTATGGGAAACTGAAATTCATCAAAATGAACAAAAATAAATGCTTCTAAAATCTAAGACATCACGTAATGAATCGATGCATGTAAGTTTCATCTTTTAAATTTAATTACTGAAATAAATTAACTTTTCAATGATATTCTTATTGAGAAGCCACTGCAAAAGTAAAAGAATAGTCCATCAAATCATTAGATAAACTCATCTCACATAAACCAAAATGCATTAAAAAAAATTAAAGCCACAATTAAATTACAGCTTTAATATTGTGCAGCAAGGAACTGTTATCCAACCATCTCTTCTCTATCACGCCCCCCACAAACTTACTTTGAAAAATGTCTCTGACCAACCAGCAGCTGCCTTTGCTTTATGCAGGATGTTTATGTTTGGAGGTATAGGTTCTCAGTTCCCTCCTTTTAACCCGTTCAGTACACACACAAACATACACACCACACACACAAACACACACACACACACACACACACACACACACACACACACACACACACCACACACACACACTTTCACTCTTTCTCATTTTCATTTACCTCCATTTAATACCCACGCCTGACGAGTGACAAGGGAAAGCGCGGCTTTTGAAATGATTACAAAGCTAGACAGGTGAGCAAAATGGATGAATTCTGTTTATGCTTTACATCTTCAGCTTTGTTTTTTCATTTAATGTATGCAAATTCTTAAAGGGAAAAATACATTGGGAGGTTTTAATTCTTTTTAAAATACATTTATGACACAACCACACTTTGGTGCTAATTTATGATTCTTAAATAGAGCAAAATCAAGGTTTCAGTATTAATAACTGGTGAACAACTGTCTTGCTTTCACTAAAAGTTGTGAAACTGAGAGTGAGAAAAAGTTTTGTTAGTGAATGTTAGCTGTTGTCTCACTGCCCATCACAGCTAATTTAGTTAACCACAGATTTTACATGACTTTCTTACTCTAACCTCCCAGATTAAAATTTAAACCAGCAACTTCTCTTAATGATTCATCGAGCTTCAGAGCTGATTTAGCAGTGGATTTTACTGTAATAGCACATCTGTAAATGACTCTAATGAGCTGTAAAACATAACATGAGTAATTTAGTTAATGCTTTGAAAAGTATATATAACCTGTTTAGTATTAAACGTGCCATGCATTGCATCAGCTTAAAAACGCACATTTTTTCCCCACTTTTCACAGGGCACTGTTACCCAGAAAAAAGTTCATCTATCATTACAAGAATTTGCGCTGGGCAAGAGGTCGCTGTGAGACATACCTCTGCTTTGTGGTGAAGAAGCGAGTGGGACCAGACTCCTTGTCTTTTGACTTTGGGCATCTTCGCAACCGCAACGGCTGCCATGTGGAGGTAAGTTTGAGAAGATGTTTTTCAGGTGCAAGACAGAATAAAAGAACTGGGTACATGGGGTTGGACACATTTATCAGCACACCTGGTGAAGATGTGGAGGAAAAAAAGCCTTAAAATAAATCAATCTTTTACTGCAGAAGCATAATCTCACAATGAAAAATTTAGAAAATACCAGATTTGAGAACACTGATTTAGTGTGGAATAATTTTCATGTTGGACTGCACAGTGGCACAGTGGCAGCAAGACGGTTTGGGTTCAAATCCTGGCCTGGGGTCTCTCCGCAATGGCCTTTAAATGTTCTCCCTGCGCATGCATGGGTTCTCTCCGGGTATTCTGGCTTACTCCCACAGTCCAGAAACATGACTGTTAAGTTAATTGATCTCTCTAAATTGTCCTTAGGTGTGAGTGTGTGTGTTTGCATGATTGTCTGTCCTGTGTGTCGCTGTGTTGCCCTGTGGTGAACCTGCGACCTGTCCAAGGTGTACCCTGCCTCTCATCCAATAACCCCTGGAGATAGAGAAAAGCCCCCCGTGACCCTGCAAGGATAAGTATAGAAAATGGATGGATAGATAATTTTAATGTTAAGAAATGATTTTAACAAAATCCCCAAAGACAGAACTAATAGCCCCTCTGCTGCTACTACATTTTACAACGACCCTTTACCAGGACATTGCTTAGTCTTCTCCTGTAACATTTCACATGGTTGGAGCATGAAAAGAGAGGGATATTTGACCTCTTGGCTGTTCTTCCAGATCATCCAGAGTCCTGGATCCTCTCAAATTCTTTCTTTTCTTTGGCTCACTCCAGGTTATCCATAGTCCTCAGGTCTGAGGTCTGAAATGGCCTGATTTGTATCTGATTTTTTTGTTTGTTTATTTAGGCATATGTTTCAGACTGTTATCCTGCTGCGCTTCCTGATAATGATCCATTTTTATTTTTTCTCCACTATCCACCAGATTTTTATTTGAAATATCCTGGTATTCAAAAGAGTTTAAGATGCCTTGCTCTAGCAAGGTTTTGCAGGGCCCTTCAGAAGCAAAACAGGCCCACAGCACCATAGGTCCTCTACTATGCCTCACAGTGGAGAAGAGGTGTTTTTCCTCATTTATCCCTTATTTCACACTAGGAGTGTTTGTTGTTGAAAAGCTCAATTTTTGGCTACTTTACATAAATTTCTTGCTCTTGTGTGATCTATATTTTGCATTTTTATGACAGTCTGGACAGCACAAATTGTTTTTTTGTGTGTGTTTTTTTTATTCAAAACCATGCATATTCTGTATGTGGTCCTGAATTAGACACATATTTTATGTTTTTCTAAGCAACCTCCATCTGGACAATGTCACATGACACCTGACTTTTATGTCACTGAAGTGTGACAGTCACCATTTCTAGCTGGAGGAAGTGGAAAGTGGTAACAATTGATGAAGCAATCATAGGAGGCATATTTGTCCAGGTCAGGCTTGTATTTAGCTCTAAACCTTCATGACCTTCTCAAATTTGCTTTGTAAAATGTACAAATATCTTCAAATTATTTTTAAACATCATTTTATGTGTGCTTTAATAGTTTTTTCCCCACATTTAACCAATGGTGGAGGCAACCTTTTGTACCGAATTACAATGGGAATTTGATCACAGTCACCTCTAGGCAATATATGTTTGATATGAAACTATTAGTTCTTCTTTTATATCATTGCTGGCACAAAAATGCCTCATTCTGTGCTTTTATTTTTCAGATTTTTTTTTTTCCAGCCTGAAATGTAGAAACGGATCTCCATCAGAATACCACATCACGTTTACATGACCAAACAGAAAATATTTTGGGTGGATCGCTGCCTGAGACAGAGTTAAAGTGATTGTGAAATTTCCAGGCTATTTTATTACTGCTCCCATATATGTATTATATATATTATATATGTACATACATATCATACATACATACATATATCTTATCCTTTATGTTTTCTATAGCTGTTGTTCCTGCGCTACCCTGGGAGGCTTTGTGCCCTGGCCTGTGGGGTTACGGCGTCACTGGTGAGAGAAAAGTCAGCTACTCCATCACCTGGTTTTGCTCCTGGTCTCCCTGTGCAAAACTGCTCCTTCCGACTGGCTCAGTTCCCTCAACCAGACGCCCAACCTCCGCCTCAGGATCGTCGTGTCTTCACGCCTTATTTCCTTTTCTGCGACTTGGAGGACAGCCGTGAGAGAGGGGGTTGAGAATGCTGAAAAAGCCGCGTGCACATCACGTCATGAGTTACAAAGGTGAGGGCTTACATTAAAGTGTATGAGGCAAAGTTAAAGAAACTGGGAATAAGATTTTACTCTAACATTATGTCATTTAATTTTATTATATTTATTCTTAGGCTTATTTTTGTTTGTGAATTCCTTTAGATTACTTCTATTGCTGGCAGACCTTCGTGGCAAGGAATCAAAGCAAGTTCAAGCCCTGGGATGGGACTGCACCAAAACTATATCCGCCTTTCAAGGAAACTAACCGCATTCTTCAGGTTTGACTTTTAACACAACATGTCTATGATTAACAATCCAAAAATAAAGTTTAAACTAATCATGAATGTTTTGTTCTTCTCTCCTAGCCCTGCGAAACAGAAGATTAAGAGATGCCTTCAGGCTTCTTGGACTATGAAACATTTTCCTGACTCCCTCTGGTGCTCCCATTACGGCCTAAAGAGAGAATTAGATGTCGGTGTTGGTCTATCACTACAGGAAACTGCAAAACTGAGAACTTGAAAAAAAAAAAAAACTGAGAAAAAAATGGTGTCAAAGATGTAGCAAGGCGAATGTTAGGTAGTTTTCTGCTTCTGTTACTGTGGCAAAATGAAAATGTGAAAATAAACAAAAACATACAGTTCTGTGTTTCTGCTGTACATTTATCTTGATCATAGCTTATTCTTGTTAATTGCTGCTAATTACAAATTATTCTGTCATGGATAATTCAACAAACTGATCATAGTATTTACATTGAAGAAATGTTAAAGATATGACACAATTAAGCTGTGATATTCTATATTAAAGTTAATATATGTGTTTGCAGATTTCATGTAAACAGAGGGTAAAATACCAACTGCCAGGTTTTGTATTCCTCACATTGTCATCATCAGCGGGAATAAGAAGTTTGTTTTTACTAGATCTAAAACTCCGCAAGTTTTTTTTAAGCTGCAATCTAATCAAATCTTCAAATCTGACTGATGATGTGGATGCTGATTTCAAACAAATCCCTCCACCGTGATGTAAAGGACTTATTGCTAGTTAAGCCAAACCAGGGGTGCCCAAGACCAGTCCTTCGGAGCTACCTTCCTACGACTTTTAGATGCATCTTTTCCTGAACACACCAGAAACAATTGGGTTGAATCCCCTCATCAGCATTTATCATTCAGCTCTGCAGAGGCCTGTAACGAGCAGTTTATTTTGATTCAGGTATGCATCTAAAAGCTGCAGTGTAGTAGCTCTTGAGGACTGGACATAGGCACTGTTGCAAACACTTGGTGGCAGTTGTTTCTGTGTGACACTGCCAGTTATTAGGTTTAGGGGGCAATGACCTTTTTTGCAGAAAACTGTTGTTCTGAATAGCTTTTTTGTCCTTAATAAATTAATTAAATCATCATTTGAAAACAGCATTTTGTGTTTATTGTGGTTATCTTTGTTGTAGCTGATATAAAAAAGTTATTTGAAACCTGTAAGAGTGAAAAACAAACAGGAAAAATAAACACAACAAAAAACTCCCCAAGAAATTAATAGGAGGGTTTCCTGAAAACCTCAGATTGGCTCCTTTAAAGCAGGACTTAAACATTACTGTTTATATAAATTCTTTTGATGCATTTCTTGCATTAATGTAACTTTCTTTACATATATTTTATTTTAACTGTAAAGCACATTGTGTATGAATGAAGTTACAAATAAATACACTTATTTTCAGAGATAGCTAGTAACCAGGTACATTTACTCAGTTATATTTACTTGAGAAGCTTTCTTTTTAATAAATGTACTTGTAAGAATCCTTTTACTGCACCTTTTACTTCTTCTTGAGTAATATTATTTTGATAATGCTACCCTATTTGAGTACAATTTGTGGCTACTCAACCCACATCGAGTTTGTTTAGTAAATAAAGAACCAAGCACCAGAAAAAATACACCAGACACTAACAGTTTATGTTAAAGAGAGACATCTTGTTTGTACACAAGCATTGTTGTTCTGATGTTATTTTCCATCTGCTGAGGCTGCTGTGCCATTTGGAGGTCAAGTGAGTCCAGTAAACAGAGTATATTGTCACAGGAAGCAGTCTGCACAACTTACCATTACAGGAAAACAGTTTGTCCGGTCGTCAATCGGTTGGCCATGCTAGCAAGCCTGAGCATTCACAGAGTCTCCGCTGGGCTGCAGCGCAGCAGAGAGCAGGGGGGGGCAGCGCCACGCAGGCGGTAATTGACAGCGTTAAGACCCTCCTCCTGGCTCCAATTAATTGTTTCTAGATAGGGCTGGGAAAAGGCAGAGGAGCTCGATTTTTTTCACAGATTATCTGTCTCATTCATTCTGTGGACGACATAGTGACAGTTTCAACAAGTATGTAGAACAATATTTTTTTTTTTTGTAGAAGTTACAATCCTGCAGCTTTAAAGTCAGAATTCTGCCTTTTTAAGTGCCCCTAATCCTCTTCGAAGGGTTCAGGTTTATGTTGTGGAAAACAATAGATTTGGAAATGTGTGTTTCTTCTGCCTGAATTTGTTATTATGCAATTGTGATTTTTTTTTTTTTTTTTTTTTTTTTTTAATTTTTTACTTTATTCTTTAAAAAAAACATAAATTTGCATATTTGCACATAACTTTAAATTCGGGTGTCTCTGATTACATCATTTTAGTCAACGTTACTCAGTGATTGAGTAACTTTTTTTGGCTACTTCTTGTACTTGGGTAAAAATATTGTGAAGTACAGATGCTGGTACTTTTTTTTTTTTTTTTTTTTTTTGGCCCACCTCAGTTTGTTTTGCTTTTAACAACGTACCTCTGCTACGGTAGAAGCAGGGTCGCTTTAAATGTTTGTGCGCAGCTACACCTTGTATTACGGTTACGCCGCCGTTAACGCTGCACGGACAACCACCGTCACCACCACAACAACAACCACCACCGGCGAACTGTGTAACAGTCAAGATGGCGTCCGAGGGTCAGCTCGACTATGAGTCGATTCTGTGTGTCAAACCCGAAGTGAACGTTTACCGCATCCCTCCGAGAGCATCTAACCGGGCGGTCAGGTGAGGCGGTGGGGTAGAGCTTTAGACCCAGCATCCGTCAGCTGGATCCGTGAGGAGCTGTCGTAGTTTGAACAGCCTGACGGGATTATTATGGAGGTCATAGTTGGTGTGCTGGTTGTTTTTGTTGTTATGTGTTCACAAGGTCATAACCGAACCATAACCATTCATACTGAAGATGGGAAGCGTCTTATTTTATCAACTTTGGCTGGTATGTGTTCTTAAGTTATATAAGGTGGCTGATATTGGTGAAAAATTTTAACATTTAATTTTGTGATTGAGCTCTAATTTAGCCTTTCTGGCCTTTTAAATAGAGCATCTTGGAGAGTAGTCTGGCTCAAGGACACTTAAGCAGGTTATCCTAATGCTATGGGGTTAAGTTTGGATGCTCCAACTGAAACAATGTGGCCATAATCTATTATGTTAAAGGGCTGACTGAGTTATTTACTTCTTATTTAATTTGCTGGGATGTAAGCCAAAGCCCAAACAGCTGCTTCAGAGTCTCATCACTCCTTTCAAACATTAGTATATGTCTGAGTCCAATGAGAAAGTCATGGGTGACCACAGTGACTAAGGCTGTGCATGTAATATTTTAGCCTGTGTCATTAAAAAAAAAAAAAAAAAAAAAAATCTGTCTGATGCATGGCTTACTCAGAAAGTATGTGGACGCTGTCGCTGGGATGAATCATAATAATCTCCTGTGCCTACCTGCGTTTTTTTCTGACTCCCTGTGTGTGTGTGTGTGTCTCAGGGCTGCTGATTGGAAGCTGGATGCTCCTGACTGGACGGGACGCATGCGTGTGACAGCTCGAGGCAAAGTAGCCTATGTGAAATTGGAGGACAAAGTGTCCGGTGAGAAAAGAAAAGCAGACAGGACAGTGCTGTGGTTTACTGCCACAGCTGTAAATCACTTCACTGTGTATAGTCTTCTGCTTCACCACTTGCTCTCGGTTACTCATCTAATCCAAGGTTACCCAGCCTTGTTCCCAAGCAAGTGGTTTGTGCTGAATTAAAAAAGCTTCATCTTCTTATATCTGATATTTACAGTGCCAGTGTTTTTTGTAACGTTACAACCACAACCTTCAATGTAATTTCTTGGGATTTGATAGGTCAACACACAGTAGTGCATAATTGTAAAGTGGAAGAAAAAGAATATCTGTTTTTTTATCATTTTCTAGTAATGGTAATTTGCAAAACTGTGGCCTGCATTTGGCAGCATTTCAGCCTCCCTGAGTCCATAGTTTGTAGAACCATTTTTTGCATCAGTTACAGCAGTGTGTTGGGGTATGCCTCTATGAGGATTACACATCTGGAGACTGACATTGTTGCCCATCTTTCTTTAGAAAATAGCTCAGACTCAGTCTGATCACATACAGAGCTTCTGTTCACAATATTTTTCAAGTCTAGCTACAAAATGCAAGGTCGGGCCTTTGACTAGGCCATTCTATCACATGAATATGCTTTGATCTAAACCAAACCATTGTACCAGACTGTATGTTTGGGTTGTTCTCTTGCTGGAAGTTTAACCTTTGGCCCAATCTCATGTCATTTGTAGCCTAAAACAAGTCTTCTTGCAAGATTGCCCTGTGTTACACATCTGTGCATCCATCTTCCCATCAGCTTTGGTCTGTTTCCTCGTGCATGCAGAAAGCATCCCCACAGTGTGATATTGTCAGCATTTTTCAATGTGGGGACGATGTATTTAAGTAGATGTTTTGCATCTTGACCAAACCGTTCATTTTTGGTCTCTTCTCACCAGAGCATATTTTTCTCTCCGACACAGCTGAGCCAAACTTAGCCAAAATTGGACTTCAAAGGGCTTTTTTTCCTACCACTTCTACCTCACAATCATGCGCTACTTTGTGTTGGTAAAATCCCAATAAAACACTATGAAGTTGTGGTTTTAATAGGATATGATATGAAACAGTTTAATGGTGTATGAATACTCTTACAAGGCACTAAATCTGTCTCTTTTTGTTTGTATCTCATTTCCCCATGAAGGTCTTTCAGCTGAGCCTCACATCCTCACATGTTTTCATTATGACCCTACAGGGGAGCTGTTTGCCCAAGCACCAGTGGAGGAGTACCCTGGCATTGCAGTAGAAACAGTCAGTGACTCAAGCCGTTACTTTGTGCTTCGGATCCAGGATGACAACGGTGAGTAAACTGTTTATTGCAAGTCTATAAATATTTGAACCATCTTATAATAATATAATTCTCCAGTTTGCATGCAGTGCTCTGCAAACAAGAAGTACAGCAAAACAAGGGAAAAATACTGGCATTAACACAGCTGTTCCACCTTTCTCAGCAAAATGCTGAACTTGTGTGTGAAAATGCTGCTTGTGTGCCAGAGCTTAGAAAGCGCCCTTTTCCTTTTGCACCCTTACTGTGCTTATACCATAAACCTAAACAGCTGAATAGGTCAAGTAGCAGTAAAAATACATGAAGTGGATCTTAAAGTGAAATGTTCAGAGCCCTGTTAAAGAGACAGATTTTTGTGACATAAGAAACAATACTGATAAATTATTCAAAAAATTCTCTACTTTTAATGAAACTGAAAAACAAATGAATTTGTTTGGGGGAAATGTAAAAAAAAAAAAAAAAAAAAAGGGTTGCAATTAACTTTGTTACATAAGTGTACACATTTTCAAACTAATAATTTGTTGAAGGACTTTTTGATTTATATTTAGTATTCAATCTCTTTTTTAGGAGTCCATTGGTATTCCAATCCTTGGCTTGGTAATATGTGTCCACTCTGCATTGCAAGAGTTCTCCAGCTCTATCAGACTGGGAGGACATCTCTTGTCCACAGGCCCCCTCAGGTTACCCCACAGTTTTTTTTTTTTTTTTTTTTTGGTCATATTTAGTTCTGGACTCTGGCTAAGCTATTCCAGAACTTGGCTTTCTTCTGCTGACGCCATCATTTTGTTGATTTGGATGCATACTTGGATTGGATGATGGCGAAAAATAAAATCCCTCTTCAGCTTTCTAGCATGTACCGAAAGGTTTTAGGGCAACACTGACAAATAACCCCGTTCCATCTAAAGAAAAGTAACCCCACAGCATGACGCTACCACCACTCTTTCACTGTCGTTATGGTATTGTTTTGTTGATGCTTGGTGCTTTTTTTTTGTGGCAAACATACCTTTTTAGAATTATGGCACAAAGGTTCAAGTGTGTTATTTTGAAGACCGAAACATTTAACACATTCTCTCGCAAGGTTTTGGCAGATTTTAGCTGGCCCAGGATGTTTTCTCAAGAAGAAAATGATTTTGTCTTGCAAACCTACTCCTTCATCCAGACATATGGACAACTCAAGAGATTGTTGTTACAACCCAACCAGTACTTACTTTCCTGAAGCTCACTTTCATTTCAGTGTTGCCGTTGGTCTTGAGGCAGCCTCTCTGACCACTTGTAGTCTTGTCTGTTTGTTAATTTTACAGAAATATCCAGTTTTTTAACGTCATTCTTATCGCATATTTACTTCAATTGCTAATGACTCTTCACTGTGCAATGCAAGTACTATGTTATGCTGTGGAAGAAGTTTGGACCCTTTTCCTAACTGGTACCCTTAGTTACTTACATCCTTTTGATCCTTTAAAACCTTACCTCCAAGTGTAGCTTTAAAGCATGCAAAAGTAGCAAAGTTGCCTATTAGGGCAGCTGGACTTTACTTCAGGTAATCAGATTCTCTATAATTAACTACATGTTTAAGCTCAAGAAGACTGAATACCAAAACTGAATCAAAAGATGCTACAGGAAAGTATTTGTTTCATACCATAAACAAGAAACTGATGAACCAAGTGAGGATAATAATTTAGTGATTTAATTTGTACAAGATATAAAGTGTAAACTAAATCAGAGTAGAAGTGGCACCTGTTAGTTAACTTCCTTTTTCATGCTTGCTGAAGCGTTAATATTTCAACAAAGGCCTCCATACTCATGTCTGTGTTTCATAATATACTTGAGCTACAGTTACCATGGCTACAATCTCTTCTAACTAAATGATGCATTGCAAATCAGAAGTTACAAATAACACATTAACAGTTTAATTCAAAAGTTTATAGTAAACGTCTATAACTTTGAGGTCAGAGGTCAGATGCTGTTCAAAAAAAGTCTCCTGAGAACTTAAATATGTGTGTCGTTAATGTATGAGTTCGCATTTTATACGCGCTGAATTTAACCTGTTGCCCTCTATATTTTTGTAAGCGATGTTCTACTTTTAACATTTTTATCCGCCTTTATCTTCTGGAAGGCCGCAGTGCGTTCATAGGCATCGGGTTTGGAGACCGAGGAGATGCATTCGATTTCAATGTGGCTCTTCAGGACCATTTCAAGTAGGCAGCAGCTTAACAATGTGAACTGTAACCACTTGAGTTGTTTTTACTTATGTTTTAATCATCTTTCTGTCTTCTTTTTCTGGTCTCCCGTAGGTGGGTAAAACAAGAAAACGAGTTCAAAAAACAGGCTCAGGCTCCAGACTCTACTCCTAAACTCGATCTGGGCTTCAAAGAGGGACAAACCATTACTCTAAACATTGGGGTACCTTTATTTTTTTTATGCATTATATTTAAGTTTGAAATGTCAAAACTGTGTTTACGGTAATATTTAGTTTTTTGTTTTCTTCAAAAAAATTGATGCTTTAGTAATGTTTCCCTCTGAAACTCAAATGGGTTGAATTTGTTTTATTATTTCCAACACTGAATGTTTTTTTATCTGTTAAGGCTTTTGAAAGTTGTGCTACTTCGAATCTAACATCTATCTAACTGTCCATGAATCCTGTCATTATCCAGCAATCGAAGAAAAAGGACAGGTCTCGTCCACAGAGCTCAGGAGGCCTCGGTTTCCTTCCTCCTCCACCTGGAGGCAAGCTGGCCCCCCCACCTTCATCCAGAGCTACCAATCTTAACACACAGCCAACAGCAGGGGGAGCTGACACTGGTAGGTATTTATACTCCTAAAGCATCAAAAATTTAATTGACAGCAGTCTCAGTATGCTTACTTGTGGTTCTGTTTAAGTAGTTAAAAAAAAAAAAAAAAAAAAACAACATAATCTTTGTAAGTTGTTACAGTACGCCCTCCCCAAAAGCCTTAAAATACATTTGTGTTTTATACCAGCAGTGAAAACTCACACAGAAAAAAATCCAAAGCTGCACATTGAGTACGTTTATTCAATGGGGAGAAATAATTCGGTGTTGTTAAAAAAATCGTTTTACAAAAATCTCATGTATCACACCCATTGGCCTCCCCAACAATTAGCTACTGCAAAATCAATCTGCCTGAAGCATTTTTTTTTAATTTTGATTTTACTTTTATACATGATTGGGGTGTATTATGTAGTAATGAATGCAGTAAATTATGAATGTGGGCCTAAACTTGCCCATATTTACAGTCAGAGGAGCAGTTTAAAACGAGTCCAACTTGAAGCTCCAAAACTCGCTTTTAGAGAACAATGGCAAAGAGTGGCACCACGGGGTCTCATATCCAAAACAACCATTAGACATTGTCTGCATAGACACTGGCTGTGTGCAAGTTCAGGGCCTGCACCCTTCGCAGGTTGCGTTTGGTCGCATTTAAAGGCCGATTACATCACTGCGATGCAGTCCGTCCAATGTCAAAGTGCGACCTGCATTTCCCCGAATTTGAGGGACGGGTCTGGTGTATCCTTCACAGCCCACACTATCCCAAGATTCATTGTGTCTGAAGAGGATGTTATTGTAGTAACGACGGCAAACGAAGCGGGAGGTGGAGCAGGAGAGGAGTACTATAAGAATGTTAAAATCTGGCTGTACCAAAATTAAAACTTAAAGCAGGTTGTGTTGATGGGCTTTTGTCTTTTCACGGACATGTTTTTTTATCATAATTTTTGTTGAAAAAAATCTTCAAATCTGTTTAATTCTTTAATTTATTTAAAAAGGATTAAATAAATACAAAGACGCAGCTTAATTTTTATCAGCTTGTGTTTAGTGCTGTCACGACTTTTATGTGACAGGACACATGACGAGGTAAGGGCGGGAATAAATCAAGGCCAGAGCGTCCAATTTCACAGCAGCTCACATCCCGTCTTCACAGTCAACTAAGGACCCAGTCGGCATAGGCTGGGTCCTTCGAAGGATGCAGCCCCTGAATCTGTACACACCCACCGCTTTGTTTGGAGGCTTGCCAAGAAAAAGCCATTTCTTTCCTACCATCACAAATGTCAGTGTGGATTTTCTTTCACTCTATTTGGACTTTAAATATAACAATGTGCTTTGAACAGATGAGATTTAGAGTTAACTTGGCCACATAGAAACACTCAAATTTTGTCCGGTGTAAAATAAATTATTAAACTGAGGAAAAACATGTCACGCATGCTGTCAAGTATGATGGAGGAACTGTGATGCTGTGGGCCTGTTTCTTTTTCAGAGTTAATGTTGTCATGAAAAACTCTGTAAAATACTTGGACATTTTTAAACAGAGATCTTGTAACCGCTCCCAGAAAACCAAAAATCGATCATTATTGGGTCTTTCTGTTGGATAATGATCCAAAGCATATGACCTGGTCAAATGTTATAGGAAAAGACAATTTTTATTTTTTTTTTCCAGTCAGGAAAATATTGACACCAGGTTTGTCAATAAGTGGAGCGCTGGTGTCCTGACAGCTTAGGCTCGAGGTCTGCAACCTGCAGCTCCAGAGCCAAATGTGGCTCTTTGGCCCCTTTACAGTGCCTTTTGGTAACCATGACCCCAACTGATATGGAAACAAGTGACTTTTTTATTTTTATTTTAAAGAAATATGAATGGTTTTAATAATTGTTTGTTTTTATGAAATTTCTCTTCACAATTTCAAAAACAGGGGTGTAGGAGCCTTTTAGACTTATTCAATAGGCTGCAAGTTAAGCATTTTATTTGGGTGGGACCAGTTTTCATTAATTTTCCAAATTAGGAAAATGACTTAGAATGATTTTTTTTTTCAGCTCATTTTAAAAGTTTAAAACATTTCTCTTTTACTAAATCTCTAAAATAAAAATTGTGCTTTATAAAATTCATTTTAAAATAAACATTTTTGTATGAGAAATGTTGTGAAGCTTGACAAGTTATCTTTTTACACATGCCCAACAGGTTTTATGGCTCTTGACAAATTGTGTTGAGAAGGAAAAAAAAAAGGCTCAATGAACTTCAAATTGTATTCCTTTTGTTACATAATTGTACGTTTAATACAAGCTGTACCACATCTGTTTCAGGCAGCAGGGAAGAGAGAGGGTGCAACAGTTAGAAAGAAGCAAAGATGACAAGCAGGAGAGAAAAAGGAGCAGGGTGGGGAGACCAAGGAGGACAAAAAAAAAGACTATTTTCTCATGTGGTTTTATTTTCACCACTGAATAAATTTGCTCAAATTAAATTCAGGCTTTTTAAACATTTTTCCAGGTTTGCAAATAAGACAGGGGGGCTGTTGTGTAAAGGCCAAAAGATAGATAGAAATTTACATTTTAATCTGAGGTGTCCTGTCTTCAAATTTGCTGTACATTTGGCTGAGCTAATTTATAAGTGATTAAATATACCTCATAAATGCCAAAAAAAAAAAAAAAAAAAAAGTAAACATTACCCAGTTTTAGTTCAGTAATTTACAGCTTGCAGCTGTAATTCCACAGTTTGAAGTAGAGGTGGGTAGTATTGATTACATAAGTGGGTGTAGCTCTTCAGATTACAACAGAATACAGCATTGGCTCATCTCCAGTGGAGCACTTGTACCTACAGCCTTTACAGTTACCATAGTGATAAGATGATGTGATGACCCACCAGAGTATCTGCCAAAAAGACTAATAAATAAACTGTGAAATGTTAGAATCTGAAATTAATAAGTAGTGTTGGATGTCACATGTGTTCTGGTCTTTTGAAGCACAGCTGCATCGGTACCAAAACCACAGTTTCCAGGCAAAGCTTTATTCTCTGGTTTGATGTGCCAAGATTTAAAGATGCCTCTCCTTAGAGATTTCTGCAGCCATCTGAATATAATTAAAGAGAATGGAATTTTGGTTTTGGTGCTCAAAACATTTGAAAAATTCAACAGAGCCCCGAGGAACTTTTTCCCTATCAAAGATTTTGTGCCCAAGAAAACAGCTTATAATATGGTGTGTGTGGTTTTTCCAGAATAAAGTGGAAAACTTTGCAAGTGCAGGGAGTCATTGCTTCTGAGTTTCAAAGTTGGGTTTATCTTTGTTGTGTTTGGGTGGTGGCTAAACGTTTCAGGATCTTAAAAGCTCAGCACATTAAACTGAGGCCATTTACAGAGCAGAAACCACTGAGGTAAGCAGTTAAATACAGAAAAAAATACTCATACACGTTGAACTTTTTCATATTTTGTCCTGTTAAAGCCACTTTAATGTATTACACTGCAAAGTGTTTTGGGATATCTCTCTGCCAGCTTTGGACATATAAAGAAATATTTTTTTTTTTTTGTCAATTGCTTGTCATGAAATAGCTCAAGATCAGGACTTTGACTGGGCCATTCTGAATATGCTTTAAACTAAACCATTCTTTTCTAGATCTGATTGTATGTGTAGGATAGTTGTTCTTCTGGAAGCTGAACCTCCAAGCCAATCTTTGTCTTTTACAGCCTCTAACGGGTTTCCTTTCAGGATACAACTCTGACAATCTACTCTTTCTCTGCTGAAGAAAGGCATCCCCACAGCATGATTCTGCCACCGTTGTGTTTCACTATGGGACTGGTTTGTTGAGGCTGCTCCACCACACAGTTTTGGTCTAATCTGACACCAGCACCTTCTTCCACATGAGCAAACTGAACTTTGTATGGCTTCTTTCAATAATAGTTTTCTTCCTGCCACTCCTCTATACAGGCCGGATTTGTGAAGTGCATGACTAAAATTGTCCTGTCAACAGGTTCTCCCACCTGAGCTGTAGATCTCTGCAGCTCCCTCCAGAGGTACCGTGGGTCACTTAGCAGCTTCTCTGATGAATGCTCTTTTTGTCTTAGTTTCTTTGCAGTTGGGCCATGCTCTTTCCATTTTCAGATGATGGATTGAACAGGGGGGGGCTGCACAGTGGAGCAGTTGGTAGCACTCTTGCTTTGCAGCAAGAAGGTCCTGGGTTGAATCCCGGCCTGGGGTCTTTCTGCATGGTTTGCATGTTCTTCCTGGGTACTCCGGCTTCCTCCCACAAGCCGGGTTGGGTTGATTGGTCTCTCTAAACTCCCCTTAGGTTTGAGTGTGTGTGCATGGTAGTTTGTCCTGTGTGTCTCTGTTTTGCCCTGCGATGGACTGGCAACCTGTCCAGGATGTACCCCGCCTCTCACCCGATCACCCCTGGAGATAGACACCAGCCACCCCGCGACCCTGCAAGGATAAACCAGTGTAGACGATGGATGAACAGTGCTCCAAGATATGAACAAAGCTTGGAATGTTGTTATACTATCTAACTGTGTTCAGACTTCCCCACAACTTCCTCCCTGACCTGTCTGCTGTGTTCCTTGGTCTTCATGATGCTGTTTGTTCACTAATGTTCTCTAGCAACCCCTTTGTGCTGAGATTAAATTAAACACAGGTGAACTCATTTTGAAACATATTTTATGATGGTAATGTGATCAAATCCTTGAATTGTTTTGCAAAGTAATATAACTGTTATATAAGTCACCCTTCTTTTATATTTTCTTCCCAAGAAGCCAGGTGTTCCTGTAGTCTATCAAAAAGGTCAATATTTCTCCAATCTTTCTGAAGGAGTTTTAAAGTTTTCTTTAGACTTTTGCTGCTTTTTTTTTTTTTTTTACTCATTTCCTTTTCCAGTCCTTCACCGTTACAACATTTTCTGAAACTAGTTAGGTCAGGGACAGAAAATGATTTTATTTTTGAAGCTAATGTCTGTTTTTTGTTTTTTTTTTTTCTTTTAAACCATTAGGTTGCTTGCTAGATCTTGACTCCAGTAACTCCAACTCAGTGGCTCCATCCAACCCGACGTCCACAGCCAACAATGACCTGTGGGGAGACTTTGACTCTGTGGCCCAGAAGTGAGGAGATATTCGTTTTGCTTTTTGCCCTCTCTTTTATTTTTTTTTTACAGTGAAGTTATGCAGCACTTTTTGCAAATTGATTTTCCCCAGTCTGGGGTCCCGTATCTCTCCCTGCCGAGCAGGGTAACCCTCTCTTGTTTGGTTTGGTCCTGAATTCCTCGCTGCAGTCTTAAGCAGGCCGTTTTAGTGGATTGCTGGGGTCGACATATTCCTGTTTTCCCTCCTCTTACTTCCATTAGTTTCTTTAATATTTGATAGAGTAATTATAATAGGGGATATCAAGGAAGGCATATCAACATCTAATTAACTGAATTAACCTTCTGTACAGAGAAATTTTTGCTTTAAATGTCATGGTGTCAGTAGTTGTTATCGGTGGTTTTGCCTTTAACGTACTCTAGCTTCATTTTTTTTTCCAGGTCTCCAGCTGTGAGACTGAATATATGCACTGACAGACAGTTGACTCTGTCTGTATAGGTATTAATTCATGAAGTGTGCATCCAGCGCAGGGATCTTCTAATGTCTGATTGAGATTATTGTGAGGCTCACCGCAGAATGGGTTCATTTGAGAGAACTCTGTCAGTCTGCCGCTGATTTACGAAGTGATCGGGCTCTTCGGCACGTTCTGCTCCGCTCTTGCGGCCGCGCAGCTGTTTAACACTAACTCCAGTGAGGATGTGTTGTTTTAACTATAAATCAGGACACATGGAAGTGCTGGATGGGAGAGGGTGTTAGGAAAAGAGGTGACAAGTACTTTTAATCTTTGCCTCGAGGGAAAAGAGAGATTATTTTTTCATGTTATGTCATTTCCGCTCAGCGCAGCTGTTTAAGATGTGACTTGTGAGTCATTTGGGTCACGACCTCTCTGAAGCTCAATAAACAGGTCTGATTCGGCTCTGTTTATTCAGTCAGGGGAAGGATTATTAATTAATTCTGTATTGAAATATGAAGGTATGTTTGGCATGCTGCAGACAAACAGAACAAGGAACCAAGCTAATATGCGTCTGTTGGTGTGTCGTGAAATGATGTATCAAGAGCTGGACTATGTTTCACTGATATCACACGTGTTGTGTCTGATGTGCACTGACAAGTGGCGTGGTGTTGGGTGTTGACCGGAGCACACCATAAATGTTTGTTTATTGTCTTAAATTATATGTATTTATCCTAAATGTTACTTGTTGTTTAAGCTGTAAAGTGTATAAAAATGAATATGCAAAGGAGAGCAATGAAAATGGAAATAAAAACAGTTACAACCATGCCATTCTTTTCTTAAATGAACAAAATAAACCTATAAATGAAATGCTCAGAATTAAGTTTTGTTGTATTTTATTGCTTAAACTGGTGTGCATAAAACTGGATTGTCAATAAGGAACTTTACAGTCACAAGTTTTACTTTTTTGTTTTTATGTAATATAAAATGACTCAGTGCTGCTATATTCCCATTACTACAGTACTTTAAATGGATCATAAACCATGGAAGTCCCAAAACCCTCATGAGCTGAGCATAACTTCAGTATTCAGACAATAAAAATGTTGCTACATGAGTAAAGACATGAGTGAGCACACAGGAGAGAAAAGGAGATCCTCAGCTGCTGAGCACTGGATTTATGGTTTTGCGACTCCCCCGATGCACCGCTTTCATTGATGGATAAAATCACCTTTCTGGGCCACATCAGGCCTCGTTTGCCCAGGTTTTCGGGTTGTTACGACGACTGCGGCAGCGCTTCCCAGAAGAGGACCTCGCAATACGTCTGGGCCACCCAGACAACTCTCTGCACAGTTCAGCTGTCAAAAAAAAACCCAACAGGTTTATATATACTAGACAGTGCTGTATGAAATTCAACAAGGTTCCTACACAGTCTTGAAAAGTTGAATTTGTTTCCCGGGTCTGGATTGGTATGGAAGAGGAAAAAAGTATTTCCAGAAAATTTCAATGATTTAGTCTTTATCCTGTTGTCAAAAGTTGGCCTTGTTTTTGTCCCATTTTCTGTTCTTCCTCTTTCCCTCTTTGAATACTTGCTTGTGTCCTGTGTCCCTCCCTTATTTTTTCTTCTTTGTCCCCCTGTTAATTCTTTCCTTCCTTGTGTCCGTCCATGTGTCCTCCTTTTTCTGCCCTTGTTTTTAATTTTATTGTCTTTCCTTCCTTGTTTCCTTTCTTCTTTCCTCGTCTCCTTTCCTCCCTCATCTTCATCCATCTTTCATTACTTTTTTCTGTCCTTACTTTTTTCTTCCTTGTCTTTTCTACCCTCCTTTTTCCCTTCCATTCTTATATCCTCCCTCCCTCCCTTTTGCCCTCCTTTCCTTCTGCCCATCATTTCTTGTATCCTTTCTTTTTTCCTTCTTTGTGATCATCTTTATTTCCTTGTTTCTCTTTTTGGTGTCCTTTTCTTCCTGTTTCATGCTCTCCATTCCATCCTTTCTTAATTACTTCTGTTCGTTATACCCTCTTTCCTTCGTTCCATCTGTCCTCCTGTCCCTTCCTTCCATTCTCCCTTCTATTCTAATTTTTTTCCTTCTTTTATTTCATTTCTTGTTTCTGCTGCTCTTTCTACTCTTCATAACTTCTGCCCTCCTATCATTGTGTGCTACATCTCTTCGTTTTACCTTTTTTTTCTTTCTTCCCAAATAATAGCCTTCCTTTCATCTTTTTTTATTGTCCTCTCTCCATTTTGTTTCTTGTTTTCTTTCCTTTCTTCTTGGCTTCTTATTAACTTCCATGTATCATTCTTTTCCTGTTTACTTAATTTTTTAAATAAATATAAATGACAGAAGTCTGGAGAACTATGCAATTAAAAAAAAATGCTTTTGAAAGAAAGATTGTCTCACCTTTCAGATATTCGTCTTGCTGGCACACCGTCCGCATGCAGATCTCGTTGTTGATCACATATACACGTGGAAGGCTGTCTCAGCAACAGCATAAAACATGAACACACAGCACTATGTTAGAATGGTGTACAACAAAGCTTTGCCAGCTGCTTTCATAATTAGTTTAAAAGATTCCTAGTTGTAGAATAGGAAACCTTTGGAATAAATATAAACACAACCCCAGAACCTTACAGTTCAAACTATGAGACATCTTTTTGAAGTTGAAGCCGAGCATCAGAATGAGGATTTTAGTCACTTTGGATGTGGTTGTTTGTGCCAGACAGGCTGTATTTCAGAAACTGCTCATGTACTGGGATTTTCACACAATTATATCCCAGGATTACAGACAATAATTAGAAAATGGGAAAATGTCGAGTGAGCGGCAGTTATATGGACAAAAACACCTTGCTCACTTCAGAGGAGAAGGGAGAGACCAGTTCCAGGTGATAAAAAGACAACAGTTGCTCAAATAACCACGTTTTTAAACCAAGGTGTGCAGAATGCCATGTCATGTTGAACCTTGAAGCTGTTTGGCTACAGCAGCAGAAGACCTCACCAGGTGCCACTCCTTTTAGGTAACAACAGGAAACTGGTGACAATCCATCCTGCCCTATGTCCACATGGTTTATGGAAAACAGCAAGCAGGACAGGCTGCTGCTGGTTGTGTAATGGTATGGGAGATATTTTGTTGCTGCAAGTTAGGCCTCCTTAGTCTCAATTGAGCATTGTTTGAACACCACAGCCTACTGAGGTATTGTCTGACTATGTCCATCCTTTAGTGCCCATCTTCTAATAGCTACTTCCAGCTGGATAATGATCCATGTCACAAAGCTCGTAATCAGATCTAACTAGTTTCTTGAAGATGACGATGAGTTCAGCAGTTAGAGGAAACATCTAGTTGTAGCTGTATCTGCCAAACTGGGCCACCTCAAAGACTGGGACAGGACCAGACATACATTTTTTAAAATTTTCTTTCAAACACATGAATTAAGTTTAAAGCAAAAAGATTCTTTTGATCTACAATAGATTCCTTTGGATAACATGTACACCTCCACTAATTTCTTCCCTTCCACACTGTCAGGCTCTTTTGTTATATTTTAAGTGGTTATAATAAGAATTTCAAAGTCTTTCTTTCAACTTTGGCTGCTTTTCTACTCTTGTCCAATAAGAAATTAGACAAAACCAAAGATCTGACACAGAACCTGAGAGCGTGGCAAGTTTGTTAATGCAAAAATATTATTTTATGTGTCAAGCTGTTATCTTCAGTGCTTTTCTTAGATCCAACAGAAAACTGACCTGGTGAAAGACTGCCATCTGTCTAATACAGACACCGCACTGGTTCATCTCTTGAGATTAGAGCCCATTTTATATCTGACTATGTCAAATTCAATTCAATTCAAAAATACTTTATTAATCCCAGAGGGAATTTAAATGTTGTTCTAACTCAAATTACACAACTCTCTTCAAAGAGTTGTTGTAGATGCTGAGGGCTTTGGGCAGGAAGGATCTCCTGTCGCGGTGTGTATCACAGCAGCTCTGAAGAAGCCTCTGGCTGAAGAAACTCTGTCACAGGTCACAGAATAATTTTAAAAAACAGCAACTTTGAGAATGGGCCGATCCTGTGCAGAAAATGAATAAAGCAGCCACAGTCGGAAGAAACACTTGAAAGACCTTCAGAAACTTGAAGGGAATATTAATTAAGAGTGCTAAAAAAGATGAGATGGAATCTGGCACCGTGCAAACCTCATATAAAGAAATTTGTGATGATTAAAGCAACATTAAAAACCTCTTGAAATCAGGCTGCTGCCAAGAAGCTCAAATAAAACCTCTATAAAGGTTTCAGGTCACCTGTAAAGACAAAGCCTGCCAAGACACGTCTTGATGGGCCTGTGAACTGAGTACATCCTGGTGCAAGGATACATCTCCTCCCTGCAGTCTGAGCAGACAACAGTAAGAAAGTAAATCAGAAAACAATAGAAGAATTTAAGCATTAAATAACAGGAGAAAATTTGAAACATAAACAGAAAACAATAAAATAAATTTATATAATAATCTCTAGGCTTTACTAGAAAGCTGCTGCAAATCATCATGTTTTAGTCTTGTTTCAAAGTAGCAGGAACAGTTTCTGCACATCTCAGATCTTCACAGAGATGATTCCAGATCTGAGGGGCACAGAAATTAAATGGTAACTCCTTTTATTTATTTCGGACCTGTGAACACTGAGTGAAAAGGTCTCTGAGGGATGTACATGCTTCATAGCTGACCAGCAGCTCTGTGGGCCCAAGACAACTCAGTGGCTTATTGACCAATAATGAGACTAAACATTATAAATGAAAACATGGACACGTTTTTCTGTACAAGAAACCCTTACTTCTGTAAATGTTTTTAGGATAAGATTTGGTTGATTTAGTGAGCAACTCTATGCAGATGTTCAGGTTTGAGTCCATAATGACACCTGGGTTTCTGACATCCTCTCTGGTTGTTAGCCTCGCTGAATCTACTCGAGAGCAAATCTCTAATCTTGCATTTTTGCAAAGAATGACAGTAAATTATGTTCCATTAATTTTTTTAGGGGTCCGATTTTGTAGCACAGTGGGAAGAGTAGTCGTCCTGCAATCTGAAAGGTGTGGGTTTGATTCCAACTTCCTTCTGACAAAAGTCGATATGCCCCTGGGAAAGGCACTGAATCTCAAGTTACCTACCAATCTGCATCTTGGTGTATGAACATGTGAGCGCTTATAAGTGCGATTGGGTGGCTGTGGCACTTGAGTGAAGCACTTTGAGTGGTCAGCATGACGAGAAAACTGTTGTATAAATTCAGTCTATTTACCATATTATGGCCACAGTGTCTGTAGGAGCCTCTGGTCATAGGGTGACACAGAAATATAAAGTTGTCTGTCATCAGCATATGGGAAGAGATGGAAGACTTCATAATCGAACAGTGATCATGTAGATATTTAATAAAAGTATCCCAAGGATAAAGCCTTGAGGAGCTATGCATATGATTTACTACTAATGACAATTAGCACAATACAAAAAAGTCCCACCAACTCTCTAAATGTGTATTTAGTAGAATTGGTGGGTATATTTATCAGTGACAGGGAACAATGCTTTGGCACCAAGGTCTGAGTCCTGTAATCAGGTGACTGAAGGTCTTAGTTTGCGGGGATTTAAGTTTGGAAATAAAAGTCAGAATAAGCAAACTTAAGAAGATTTAAACCAATACTGCACAGCACCAGAAATCCCCAAACATTTCTTCAAGTCTGCCAATTGGTATGTCTTTATGTCTCAAACTCTATTACTGGCTACTGAGATCCAGTTACTCCAAGACAGCAGTTTTGGATGTTTCTTTTTAAAACCTTTATCACTGCAGTCTCTGCAGACTTTTAAGCGATCTTTGCAACAAATGCTAGGTTTAATATTTGGTCAGAATTACTTATTATCAAAGCATCCAGATAAGGCTTCTCTAAAAGAGAAACACTTACGAGATGGTAATGGGGTATTTCCAGGTGGCTCTGGAAATAAGGAAAGCAAACAGGATTAGACTGGGAAAGTGTCCTACTGCGGAGATGTCCTGATCAAGAGTGTGACTTATGAGGAAAAGGTCGTTACCGGTCTCCTGGGCTTGGACTACAGCTGTGAGCGCTGTGGAACAGAAACCAGAGGAGGGGAATGTTTCGCAGGATGCAAAAACAAATCAACTCAGTCGTAGTTAAACAGGATGATTTGTGTGTTCATTTTGGCACCAATTACCGTGGAAAACGCAGAGGAGCAGGACCGCTGGGAAGCTGCCCATTCCTTCAACTTGTGAGAGGTGAGCTTTACAAGCTGGAGGAAGAGGAAAAGAGTCAGGATGATTTCATATGGTGGAACTACTCAATATCCTCACTATGCTGTTTATGTTTCCTCCAATCCCAGGCTTGTGTGAATGCTCCCCACATTCTGAGCCACGGTAATGTTTTCCTTGAAAGTTTTCCTTTGGCGAAAAACACAGATGTGCTGCTGAGAGCCATGTTTTGGGAAGTTATCATGGCTGTAAAAGTGCCTGATGTCATTTTCCTACATTTATTTAATCTGGTATTTATTGGAGCCTTGTAAACAGCTTGATAAAGTAGCAGTGGAGCAGTGAAGGAAAACACCTCACCTCTGTAAATGTGTTTTTCCTTCTCCACCTAACTCTTTGATCTTCTGCCGCTCCCCCCCCACCCTCCTTTCCTCATCTCCCGCCTAGCATCATTCCATGTGCAATGTGTCAGAGCAACTTTGGAGTCCAAAATGTGAGTCCTCTCAAAAGAATGCGAGTTTTTTTTGGTCTTTTGTGTGCCCTGTTTGAGCGCCCCTCCACCCCTCCTCTATTACAGTCTCACATTCTTTCCCAGCTTTCTTTCTTTTCAGAAAACATGTCACTGCTTCTAAACTTAACAATCGTTACTGTCCAATCTGAACTACAAATGTTTGTTATATACTAATTTCTGTGCATAAATTTGCCCGTTCAAATGACCCATAAGGTTTTTTTTTCTCTTGACATTAACATTGCAATTAATCATAAATTGCATAACTTACATGTCTGTAACAAATATGACAAGACAAGCTCCTAAACAGATGGATAATTCCTCCAGTCAGTGTTTTTGGAAGTCGGCAGATGTTCCTGAGTGTGTACTTCCTACATAATGTGTAAAAATTTGGTTGAAAAAGTAATGAACTTGTACTCACAACTTTTGCTGTCCTCCACAACTGCTTTCTGTTTTTATGGATCTTTTGTCTTCTCTTCTTTCCCCTCCTTCCATCTCCTGCACCCTCCTCCTCTTCATTTTCTTCCTCCTCCTCTTTCGCATCACAGAATTTATGTTTTCATAATTTTTCTACCACAATCTTATTAAAAGTTAAAGCTTTTCATCTTTTCACCCTCATTTGGTTTTGACCAATTTTTAAAGGTAAATTTCAAAGATATGAGTAGTTTGTTTATTTTAATAACAAGGTGCAATTAGAAGATTAAGCTATATTTGTTGCTTAATTTGTAAAACCATCACATCCTGATAAAGTACAATTTTTACTAAATTCTCAAAAAACTCAAAAACTTTCAAAATATATTTATACTGTATGAAAAGAAGCATAACCTATTCTTCCCTACAAGTTTCCTGCTTTAGGCCAGTTAGAACAGCTAGAATCATTTTTTTTTTTTTTTTTGCTAAATACCAGAATACTGAGTTAAAGAATTTTTATGGGATTTTTTTTTTTTTTTTTTTTTCTTCAAATTCTGATATTTAAATACATTTCTTAGTTTTTGGGAAAATGGGTTTAAAGCTGTATGAATTGGGTCAAATGTTTTGGATGTACTTCATGCTTTTTGCAATAGTTTGCTTGAAGTTTGGCCCATTCCTCCAGTCAAACTGGTATAATTGAGTCAGGTTTGTAGGCCACCTTGCTTGCATATGCCTGTTTAGCCCTGGCCACAAAATTAACTTTGCGATCCTTAAGCCACTTTGTAGCTAATTTGGCAGTGTACTTAGGGGTAACTGTCCATTTGGAAGACCCATTTGTGCCCAAGATTTAACTTCCTGGCTGATGTCTTGAGATGTTACATCAATATTTCCATAATCTTTCCTCCATGATACCATACATTTCTTGAAGAGCTCCAGTCTCTCCTCCAGACAACATGATGCTGTCATCCCCATGATTCAAAGTTGGGTTGTTGTTCTCAGACTTGAGATGCCTTTGATTAATAACTGGAACATCATAAACTATAGTCTGTTTTTCAACCTGTCATTTTTCCTTTCTTTGCCACTGTAATGTTTTTTGCTTGTTTGTTGTTTTATTTTCCTTCTAATCATCTAAAGCTCTTTGAATTGCAGCTTTATTTGTACTACACAAATAACATTGCCTTGCCTTGCAAACTTCCTCCTTTTTTCATACAAATGTAACAAGCCTCATTATAGCCAAACACTTTGATTTTAGCTTCATCGAACCACAAAACATCTTTGTTAAACCAAAGGTCTTCGTCCGCAAGTGTGTTTGCAAACTGTAATCTGCCTTTTTATGTTGCAATGGAGAAATGGCTTCTTTCTGGCTGAATGGTCTGTTTCAGCCAGAAACAGACCACTGTGGTCATATTGGCCTGTGCTCATCATATAGCTGAACATCAGGTTGAAATTGTTTGTACAGACAGAGTTAAAAAAACATGTATATCATATAAAAACAATGACTTTGTATGAAAAATAATTGTAAAAACCATGATGTATTTCATATTCTGTGGGTAAAAACAACAACCCATATAGTTGTGAGTGGATTTTGTTTATTTTTGAGATACTTTGCACAAACAGCAGGTGGAGCAATGCGCATAGAAAATAAATTTTTACTTTTAGGGCTAGTAGTCCATCCATGTTCATTAGTCCTGCAACTTTCAGCTTTACCGTATCTTTGCAGGGAAAAAAAAAAAAAAAAAAAAAAGACTTTACATGTATGTTCACACTGTAATTATTACAGTATTCAGGCTGAGCTGTGTTCACATCAGATCTTTGCAAGTAGAGAATGCTCAATGGTGCTATATGTGTCCTGGTTTCTGCTGAAGATCAAATCATTCGTTTTTTGGTGCATGTTGCAAGTTTCAGAGGCAAAAATGTGTGTTTAAAAAAAATGTATCTCATAACCAAGGTTGTTCCATAAATTAGATTTGAGCAGAATACCAGTGTACTAGTTATTGACTAGTCAACACATTAGGCTAATCGATAATCTACTTTGTTTTGCTTTGTTGAATTTGGCTAACTGAAATATTCCACAGCCACTGTGACACCATCTCTGATCTTGCTACGAATGTTATGGCACCTATTCAATTCAATTCTAACAACTTCTTGCAATTTATTTACAGTGGGTCTGAATGTTAAACGAAGTGAAAAATTTAAAATAAAATAATTGGATTCATTTCAAAATCGAGTACTGTCATGTAAATGAACCAGTTGTGCTGCTTATGATGGACGCCTGCTGCGTATTTTACATGTGCATTAGGATGAAGGATTAAAAGTTCAGCATTCATTTGCATCAGGACGAGGTACGATACTTTTGCCATTATGTCACCATCTTCATTTTTTTCCTATATTTCCGGTGATCGCCTGAATATATGTGGATGAAATTCTTTATGCACAGTGTATGAGTGACTTCAGGTGGTTAAATAATTATTAGGGTTGGCCTGCTGCCAGTTGGAGCCTCGTCAAGCATTGGGTATGCTAAGGTGTATTGAATCTTCATCAGTGCAGATTGAGTGCCTGCATAGTGTAGGATGAGAATAAGACAATTATTAGGTCACTTCTGCAACATTAAAGTAGCACTTGAATATTTAGTTGGAATGTGTCAACATGTCAAATAAACTGTGGCAGCTTGTATGAGCTAAAGGTCAAAGGAGGTCACATTACTTACATTTGTCATGGTTTGTGGACCCAAATGCAGAGGCAGAGAGCAGAGTTTAAGCTTTAATGAAAATGAAAATGACAAACCGTACAAAAACACTGGAGGACAGAGGAAACCAGAGCAAAAACCAAAACATAAATCCACAGAGCAAAATGGTGGAGCACAACGGGGAAGAAACTGAGCAAGGAAACAGGTTGATAATGGGGAGAATCTCAGGAAGAAAAACAGGAAGCAAAATGGGGAGATAACGGGAGGAACCAGTGAGGAGAGGGAGAAAGAAAGGAGCTTAAATACTGGGGAAGTGAACGCTAGAACACTGGCTGGGGCTGATTGACTAAATGATTGCAGGTGTGGGGACTTAGCTAGAGGGGAGACTGAAGGGAGAGAATAACAGCAGGGGGTGAGGGAGAATAAACAAGGGAGCAAGGAAAATTAATGTAACAGAAACAGGGAATAACTAAAGACTGTACTAAAATTGAACCAAAACATGGCTGATCTACTAAACATAAGAAACATAGGATGACAAGACACAAGGAGATAACTGGAACTAGAAAAGACTCAACTAAAGTACAAACCAAAACAAGACTGATCTAATCAAAGCACAGGACAATAAACATCTAAAATAAACTGAAATACTCAACCAAAGAACTGGACAAACAAGAAAGAAACTAGGATGAGTGAAAATAAGAATTCAATACTAAAAAATAATAAAAGCAAGAGTCCAAAAGAAGCAGGACTTGACAACATCTTTGGACAATGTTGTGTGTGATGGGGGTATGAACATTTGACTAACTGCCAAACTTTTTTTCATTTTAAAGTTTACAGTTTACGTTTACACATTTAAATTTGGACTTAAACTTTTAACTGTATTTTGTGACAGTATAATAACTACGCTTTCAATCAGTTCAGTGAAATGATTTAAAAATCTTGAGGAGGACCAAAGCTGAAGCACAGATGCAATGTTACAGGAACACACTGTTCTCCTCTTGATCTCAGCAGGGTGTATTTTTGTGTTTATACAAGTAATGCCAAGAATTTCACACCACAGATCGTATTGTTTTCACTTCTTTCAATCACAGTTGTAAAATTTTTATCACCCTTTTTTATTTCTGTTGGTAGGTTTGGCATAGTGTTCTTTAAAATACTCTGGTGGAAATGACACCATGCTTATAGTGCATTTCTAGATGGTTTCTGATCCATTATAAGCTGTGATAAGTTTCTCTGTCACCAGCTTGAGCCTCTTGGAACATCCTCATCTTAAGTGTACAAGTAAACATGGTATGATTACGTGCAAAAGGAAACCTTAGCACACCGGTAGTGGTAGAGACATTTAGATTTTATCTTCAGAGCTTTCTGATAGTATTCATACCATTTGAAATATTTCACATTTTATCACATAACACCCACAAGCTTTTACATATTTTATGAGGGTTTTATGTGATAGACCAACACAAAGGAGTTCAGAACTGTGAAGAGAAAAAAGGAAAAGTGCGGTATTCATTTGTTATATGCTTGTCTGAATCAACAATTTGTAGAAACCACCCTTTGATGCAATTACATCTCCAAGTCTGTTAGAATCTTTACCGGCTTTGCAGATCCAAAGACTGATTTTTTTTTGTACATTCTTCTTTTCAAAATAGCTTAAGCTAAGTCAGATGGAATGAAGGTCAATTTTCAAATCTTAATTTAATCATTCGAACTCATAAATTGTTCGTTTGCATCCTCTTCCAGGTTTTTCTTCAGGTTTTCTTCAAGGGTTGGGATCTATTTCATTCTCCTCGTGTAAAATTTTCAACCACATGTAGTGTTTTGCATGTATGCCAATTGAAGTTCACTTTTTTTCTCTCTCCTGACCAGAACACCTTCCTCATGTTTGCTGTATCTTCTGCATTGCTTGTGGCAAACTCCAAATGACATTTACTTCCACAAAGGTCAGATCTGTGGACTTCACAACCAATAGTTGTTAGCAGATTCTGCCACCTGAGCTGTGGATCTCCACTGCTCCTCCAGAGTTACAATGAGCCTCTTGCCTGCTTCCCTGATTAATCCTTGCCTGGCCTGTCAGTTTAGGTTGGTCCCCATGTCTTTTTAGGTTTACAGATGTGTCATATAATTTCAGATCAGAGGGGTTTTGGTAGAGGACTCAGGCGCAGAGACTATAGGTAGACCAGAGTCTTTATCTTTAATAATGAATACCAAAAGAAAATTTACTATGATCACAAGGATAACAGGGCATGAAGTGAAGACTGGGAACAAGCCGAGCAACGGACATAACAGGTAAAACAACAGAAGGACCTAGTGGAGAACACTGATGAGCTTATATACTGATGATGAGATGGACCTCACAAAGCAACCAAAAGGCCTAATCAGAGGCAAATAGAGGGAGCAGAGGAGCAGAGGGAGAATATAGGCAGAGGGGATTCAGGAGATAGATGACGGGAGTGAAGGGGAGCAAACTGGGAGGCTAAGGGAAAGTGAATGATAGACAGAGCGAGCTGAACTGTGACTAAGTTAAAAATCAGGAAAAAAGAATAACACACTGAGAACAAAATCCAGAAGCACAAAGAACTAAACTAAAGAATAAATAAACTAACACAAAGGAATAAACCAGCATGGCAACATCTAAAAAAGTAAATAAACAGCAAAGAAATAATCAGCACCAAAACATGAATGAAACCCAACACTCAAACACCCAAGGATCATAACAAGGGAATTTCAAAAAGCATGTGGTTGTATAGTTTTAGGGGCATCAGAATAAAGAGTTAAATATACATGTATAAATGATTTTCCTTCCACCTAACAATTATAGGCTTTTTGTTGGTTTGTCTCATAAACCCCCCCCCCAAAATTCACTGATGTGTATGTTTGTAATGTGAGACAGTTCATTGCTGCAAGGCACTGTAATAAAATTGTTAGGTTATTCTTCTAACAACATGTTTAAACCACCATAAATGTCAAAATAAGCTGTTCTTCAAGCTTTTCAGGTGTCGATTCATGCAATGATGAAAGTGAGATTCAGGTCATAGTTTCTGACCTTTTGTCTCAGACACCCTTCGTGTTGAGAAGTTTCTTTTCACTGGGACGGGTACAGCTGCTGCGGGAGGGAAACCTGATCCGATTGGCTTCCGTGGACTCGACCAATATAAATATTGCCACACATACCCCTGAAGTTTGGGACGACATTGCTGTCACTGGCTCCTGTTCTCTGGCTGCTTGACTCAAGAGGAACACACTCATCATTCCCTTGACATATTGGGGTTACGCTGATTCTGGGGACAGTGCCTGTGGGGGGGCCTCTAACAAGGTCGACCGGGTGAAGCCGATGACAGCTTGACAGATGCAAAAGAAAGGCTGAGCAGTGCCAGGTGGGGTAGATGGTATCAACATACCAGTCCACTCAAGGCGCTTCCACGTGAGAAGCAAAAAGAGCTGAGATGTGTTAAAGAAAGAGTCGAGTAAATGAGGCAGGTGGTATAACTAATATGGATAAAACACACATGCCAGATTGTAAACAGCAGATAATTTCCCTACTTGTTTATTAGCTGGATGGCATTTCAGGGTGCATGACAGCTCTGCGTACATCTCAACCTTCCTAATTTTTACCCTGACACACTCTTTACTTCCTCCTCTTCTCTTCTATAGTCTTGACATTCAATTTAATTTAATGCAGTGTAGTACTTCTGGCATGCAAATCAGAAATTATTCATAACTGTTAATCTCTACACTTAGCTGATAATTGAGCAATTTCTAGTTGTATCTCTAGTTTTGCATCACAAGTAGGTGGGTAACAGAGAAAGTTTTGAACATATAGCTCCTGATGACTTGAGTGTTTGGCTGCTTTCAGGGGATACGTTTCATACATCTGCTGAAATCCTGCTTTGCTGCGCTCTGAGCCATCAATCTTACTATGATATTAGTATCTGTGTGTTTCTCATGAGAGGTGACATTATTAGATTTTTGTCAAAACATGTTTTGTTCTGCACAACTTTTTGGCTAGTTTTATTTGTATCATCCATACTACTGTTTTGAAATTTTAAAAACAAAAGGTACTGTCGTCTAAATCAAGCAAAGCATGGTAAATTATTTATATAAACGCATTAAAAGCTCAAGAGCCCTTAACGTAAGTATGGACAGTTAAAAAGTGCGTTCCCAACCCTAGTAGGTATGAAATCAGAGTCTTGCTGACATTACAAAAATAAATTAAATGAGAGTGTCTTGGGTGTCCTGTTGAAATAGCGTGTCCCTCATATTTACAGACTTGAGAGCACATCTAAAAGTAAACTAAGTCACCTCTGCTCAACATGGGATTTTTGTGTGAGCTCCAGCAGTCTACGTGTCTAGCTGTCCCTGTTTCTCCTGTTTTTGTCATCCCATCTATTCTCTGTCCTACTGGAGTTCCAGCAGATTTACACCGGGTTTAGCATCTTTGTGTTGGCTTTCTGTGTTCCCTGTGGCCAGCAGCATGTGTTTCCACTCGTCAGGCCTTGCTCCTCCTTTTACTCCACAACTGAGTGTCACATGAGCCTTGTTCCTGCTCTGTTTTCTCAGAGTATCTGTTACAGTGACCGTCAATTTGGGAGGTACATAGCCCCGCAAACATACTCCCAACCCTTAACTTTATCACATTTTGTCTTATTACAAACAGAAATTTCAGTGTAATTTGGGGGATTTTAGAAGATACAAAGTAGTGTATAGTTTTGAACTAGACTAAAATGATACATGATTTTTATCTAAAAAAAAAAAAAATCTGAAAAGTGTGGTATGCGTGTTTATTTAGCCCTCTTTAACCTAATATCTCCAAATAAAATCCAGTGCAATCACTTGCCTTAAGAAATAAATTGATAAACAGAATCAACCTGTGTATAATTCAATCTCAGTATAAATCCAGCTGTTCTGTAAAGGCCTCAGAGGTTTTTTTGAGAGAACATTAGTGAACAAACAGTACCATGACAGCCAAAGAAAAAAGCAGACAGGACAGAGAGAAAATGGTGGAGATGTTTAAAGCAGCATTAAGTTGTAAGAGTAAGGCACAACTTCAAACCAATCCACCTAAGTAACATGCTTGGCAATGAGGGCATCAAACAAAGAGGCAGTCAAGAGACCAGACGTAACTCTTGAGGAGCTACAGAGATCCAGTGCTCATGTGGGAGAATCTGTTGACAGGAAAAAACATTAGTTGTTTTCTGGCTTTTATAGTAAAGTGTCAAGAAAAATTTAATCCCTGAAAGAAACTTAAGGAAATGTCTTGCACAGTTTACAATAAGCCATTAAGGAGACATAGCAAACATATGGAAGAAGGTGATCAGATGAGACTGAATTACAACATGCTATGTGCCACACAAATGGCACATAGCATGTGGTGGTGGCAGCATCATACTTTGGTAAAATAGTTCTTCAGCTGGTCAGTGTTGATAGAAATATGGATGGAGTTAAATTAAGGGAAATCCAGGGAGAAAATCTGTAAGAGGCCGCAAAAGACTTGAGATTGGGGCACATATTCACCTTTAACCATAAAGTCAGAGCTACAGTGGAATAGAGTAGAGCAAAGCCTGTTGTATGTACACGTTGGAATGGCCCATTCAAAGTCCAGACCTGAATCCAGTTGAGAGTCTGCAGCAAAACTTGAAAACTGATGCTCACAGACAGTTCACATCCAATCTGACTGAAGTTATCTTGCAAAGAAGAATGGGCAAAATCTGCAAAGCTTGATTAACTGTACTCTAGTAGACATGCTACCGTAGTAAAATGTTGTTTGCAGAATTAACTCAGGGCTGGTACATACAAATCTATGCCACACTTTTCAAATAATATTTTTTGAATAGAATAAAATAGAACAGAAATACCCGGTATTGTCTGACAGTGGGGAAATGCAGGTGTAATAGCAGCAAAGTGACAGGCAATCGAGGCATGTAGGTTCACACAAAGATAAAAGTATGAAAATATCTAATACACAAAATTCAGAACAATATACTGTACAATACTGTGTAGTTATAAAAAATATCATACTCTGATCCAAGGAATGTGCAAGTGAGTAGGACAATTTAAAAAATGGACAAAAAAGTACATTTTTGGACATTTAAAAAAACAGACGATTTATAATTTGTGAAAATAAAACTGTGCAAACAACAGTGATGCGCAAATAGCATCAGAAATGGTTTGAGTTATTGAGTTTGTTGAGAGCTGTCATGGTTATAGAGTCTGACAGCTCCTGAGAGGAAGGATCGGCGACATTGCTCCTTTGTGCACTTAGGATGCAGCAGTCTGTAACTGAAGGAGCTCATTTAAAAACCGTATATCATTTTTCTTCCATTTTACAATTATGCACAGCTTTGTGTCCATCATAGAAAATAAAATACATTGAAGTCTGACAAAAACCATGACAAATATTCAAAGATCAGAAACACACTGTTTTAAATATTCATTCTGTACATTACATACAGAGCTGCAGAAGTTGATGGTGTGAGAGGAAGACAATATGCAGACAGTAGGTCTGAGGCAAAATGTGAGAAACATAAAAGGTCTATAGAAAAGAGAATGCAAAAATTTGCAGATAAACTGGGGATTAAAGCAGAAGACAGACTGATGGAAATGATTGGAGTATTCAACTATATTGTGCTGCTGCAAGCTTCTCGACACCAAGAAGCCCTTGCTTCTGCATTTGGAGATCTAGATTATGCAGATAGCTGGAGAGAAGTGATGATGTGCACACTGTGTCAATAGATGGACTCGAGATCTATTTATAAATCCATCTGGAGTGGCCCTTAGCAGAGTTAGCAGAGACCTCATTGGCATAAACACTGCACATTAACAGTTGCTACTAACAGGGATCCACTCCAAACTGAAATAGTGATATTGTTCACATTGCAAAGTGGAAGCTCAGGCTAAATTTAATTCAGCTCCTCCTAAAGCACAGTTAAGCTTTTATTGTATTTAGTGCTAAAATCATGTGCATGTGCAGTGGCAGCTAATATTGAAGCATGACTAATGTGGGGATAGCAAGAGTGCAGGTCATTCATTTTCTTTGTCAAAATGTTAGGATCTCAACCACCCTGTGTGTATTTATCATACTTTTTTTGTTTTAATGTCAAAATATCAGGAGTAAGAGCTTTAAAACAAGGGATTTTAAGTTTTGAAATTAACTGAAATAAGTATCTTGACTCTTTGTTCACAGGTAAAATGAATCACATTTGCAGTATGCAGATTTGGACGAAGAGCACGATGGTAATACTATCATGTCGTATTGTTCACTCCAATTTTAGATGTGCCTTTGCTGTTGAGCTGCACCTGTTGCTCCATCAAATCCAAGATTTCATCAACGTCCATTAATGTGCTCCTCTGCAGTTTGAAGAAACTAGGCTTTATGTCATATGTGCAAATACTGATTTGATTAATTCAGTGATTTGTGGGCTGCAGACTGCATGTTAATGCTCTTGTAGAAATGTATTGTAGTAAGAGGGTCCTAGGTTCGAATCCCAATCAAGGCTTTTCTGTGTGGAGCTTGCCTGTTCTCTCTCTGCAAAGTTCTCAGTTGCTATGCCGCATTCCTCCTAAAATATGCTCCTTAAATGTCTTCCAAGCTTACCTATAACATCAAACTTTTCATATTTTGTCAGGTTGCAACCATATAGTTCAATGTTTTTTATTGGGATTTTATTTGACACAAAGTGGTGCACATTCTGGAAATGGAGTCAGTTGTTTGTAAAACCACTTTTTGCTGCATTTAAATTAAGACATGTCTGTACCAGATTTGAGTGTCTGGAGACTGAAAATTTTGCTTGTTCTTTGCAAGAGGGGTCAAATTTATTCTGATAGGATGGAGAGCCAGCTTCTGTAGCTGAGGATCAGCTTAAGGGGTTGGACACTCTTCCACTCTGGAGTTGCCCCCAGTAAGAGGCACCGAGCGGGGGTGGGCATACTTGTTGCCCCTCCATCTTGGCGCCTGGGGTTCACCCCAGTGAATGAGAAGGTAGCCTCCCTCCGCCTAAGGGTGGGGGACAGGTTCTGACTGTTGTTTGTGCTTATGCACTAAACGGCAGTTCAGATTACCCACCCTTTTTGGAGTCCTTGGAGTGGGTGCTGGAGAACACCCCTCCAGGGGACTCCTTTGGTCTACTGGGGGACTTCAACGCTCACATGGGCAATGACAGTGAGACCTGGAGGGGTGTGGTTGGGAGGAATGAGCCTCCCAGTCTGAACCCAAGCGGTGTTTTGTTATTGGACTTCTGTGCTCGTCATGGATTGTCCATAACGAATACCATGTTCAAGCATAAGGGTGTCCATATGTGCTCTTGGCACCAGGACACTGTAGGCCGCAGTTTGATGATTGACTTTGTTGTTGTATCATCTGATCTCCGGCCACATGTCTTGGACACCCAGGTGAAGAGGGGAGCGGAGCTTTCCACTGACCACTACCTGGTGGTGAGTTGGCTCCAATGGTGGGGGAGGATGCCAGTCAGACCTGGCAGACCCAAATTTATTTTGAGGGTCTGCTGGGAACGACTTGCAGAGTCTCCTGTGAGACGGAGCTTCAACTCCCACCTCTGGGAGAGTTTCGAACATGTTCCGGGGGAGGTGGGGGACATTGAGTCCGAGTGGGCCATGTTCCTCTCTGCGGCAGTTTACTAAGGGTGTAGTCGCAAGGTTGTCAGTGCCTGTCATGGCGGCAATCCTCAAATCCATTGATGTGACACCAGCGGTGAGGGATGCTATCAGGCTGAAGAAGGAGTCCTTTTGGGTGTTTTTGGCCTGTTGGACTCCAGAAGCAGCTGATGGGTACCGCCAGTCCAAGTGGCATGCGGCTCGGGTGGTTGCTGAGGCAAAAACTCGGGCACAGGCGGAGTTTGGCGAGTCCATGAAAAACGACTTCCACACAGCTTCGAGGTAATTTTGGTCCACCATCCGGCATCTTGGTGGGGAGGGGAGAGCGGTGTACCACCAATACTGTCCATAGTGGGGATGGTGTGCTGTTGACCTCAACTCGGGATGTCGTGGGTTGGTGGGCGGAACACTTCGAAGACCTCCTCAATCCCACCAGCACATCTTCCACTGAGGAAGTGGAGCCTGGGGACCTTGGGTCCAGCTCTCCAATCTCTGGTGCTGAGGTCACTGAGGTGGTTAAAAAGCAGTGTGGTTTTCATTCTGCCCTGGAACACTGGACCAGCTCTGCATCCTCAGCAGGGTCCTGGAGGGTGCATGGGAGTTCGCCCAACCAGTCTACATGTGCTTTGTGGACTTGGAGAAGGCGTGTGACTGTGTCCCTCGGAGAATCCTGTTGGGGGTACTCTGGGAGTATGGGGTACCAGACTCTCTGATATGGGCTGTTAGGTCCCTGTATGACTGGCGTCAGAGCTTGGTCCGCATTGCCAGCAGTAAGTCAGGCTTGTTTCCGGTGAGAGATGGACTCCGCCAAGGTTCTCCTTTAGCAATGATTCCGTTCATAACTTTTATGGACAGAATTTCTAGGCGCAGCCAAGGTGTTGAGAGGCTCCGTTTTGGTGGCCTTAGGATTGTCTCTGCTCTTTGCTGATGATGTGGTCCTACTGGCTTCATCAACTCATGATCTACAACTCTCACTTGACCAGTTCGCAGCCAAGTGTGAAGCGGCCGGGATGAGGATGAGTGCCTCCAAATCCAAGTCTTGAACCGGAAAAGGGTAGAATGCCTTCTCCGGGTTGGGGGGGAGGTCCTGCCTCAAGTGGAGGAGTTTAAGTATCTTGGGTATTGTTCACGAATGGAGGAAAAATGAAGTGGGAGATCAATAGATGGATTGGTTCTGTGTCTGCAGTGATGCAGGCGCTGCACCGGTCTGTCGTGGTGAAGACAGAGCTGAGAAAAAAATGAAGCTCTCGATTTATCGGTCGATCTACATTCCTGCCCTCATCTATGGTTATGAGCTTTGGGTCATGACTGAAAGAACAAGATCACAGATAAAAGCAGCCTAAATGAGGTTTCTCCGCATGGTGTCTGGGCTCTCTCTAAGAGATAGGGTGATAAGCTCCGTCATCCTGGAAGGACTCCGAATGGAGTCGCTGCTTCTCCACGTTGAGAGGAGCCAGTTGAGGTCGCTCGGGCTTCTGATTAGGATGCCTCCCCAGTGAGGTGTTCCAGGCACGTCCCATTGGGAGGAGACCCAGATGAAGACCTAGGACAAACTGGAGGGACTGTGCTTCTCGGCTGGCCTGGGAACACCTTGGGATTCCCTCGGAGGAGCTGCCCCAAGTGGCTGGAGAGAGGGAAGTCTGGGTCTCCGTGCTTAGGCAGCTGCCCCCGCGACCTGACCTCTGATAAGCGGAAGAAATTGGATGGATGGATGGATGGATGGATGGATGGAGGATAGAGAGCATCTGTGAACATCAATTTCTAGGTCTTGTATATTTGTACATTTTTCTTTCTTTAAATGATCCTATTCAGTTAAAATTTTCTAAACCTGAGTATGCGACTTTAAATAACTGTACAGTGATACTTTTTCTTATGTTGCAAACTTACCCTTACTATACAGACTGGTTTTTTTTATTATTATTTTTACATTTTTTTGTATCCATAGTTTGAATATGTATGCTCCCACTTTCCTTAACTTGCTGCTGCAATGTCTGAATTTCTCCACTGTGGGACAATGACGGATATTTCTATTCTATTCTATTCTATTCTATTCTATTCTATTCTATTCTATTGTATTTCTAAATTTTAGCAGCTCTCACAGGTTCTAGCATTGCCCTACCAGTTGTACTCAATGTATTATCTCATCAACTCTGACCAGCTTCCCTGAAGAGAAGCACCTCCACAGCATGATGCAGCCACTATCATGTGTCATAGTGGAACGATGTGTTGTGTTGGGTGATTTGACTTTTATTCTGTCACACATTTTGTTTTGCACGGAGACAAAATGTAGGCAAAATTTTGATCTAATCTAAGCAGATGAGTATTCACTGCATGGCTTGTGTCAAGCTTTAAGGAGGATTTCTTAAGGCTTTCTTTCATCAGTCATAGATTTGTGTGGTGCTCCACAAATCGTTTTCTTGTTGACAGTCTGTCCTATCCAATCTGTGGATCTCTGCAGCTCCTCCAGAGCTATTCTGTGCCTCTTGGCTGCTTCTTTGAATACTGTGCAAGGTTTATCTGAGTATATAAAATATGGCTGTTTATAATGATTATTGAGAACATGAAAGATTAAAAAGAGTCATGAAGGATTTTTTTAATAAAATAATTTCACCAGAGGTATTAGGACGCAAGACAAAGGAGCTGATCAGACCAAATTCAAATTCTTCCAATGTAATTAATTCATCATGACACTCAAAAACCCACCTATATATATATATATATATATATATATATATATATATATATATATATATATATATATATATATATATATATATATATATATATATATATATATGAATAAAACAATGAAAGTCAAACCATGATGAAGGATATTTACAGACATGTAAAAAGTAGCAGCACCTTATACATTTGAATTGAAGCATTATCTACAAAACTCATCTCTCTCCTCTTCCTTCTCTGAGCAGCTCCTCCTCCTCCACTCCTCCTCTTTCTCTTACATTCCTAGCCTCCTTCTCAGCTTCTTCTTTCCTCCTCTGCTCCTCTCTCGCAGTCTCCATGAGCCACGGCCCACCCAGGTAGCTCAGGATCTCCTCCGGGCTTGCTCTATGTTTGGGATTGGGGTGAATAAGCTCCTTTAAAAGAGTCATCACTAGTGGGCTGAGCCCCTCAAACTGTGAGGGAGGAGGGTTGCTTTTTTGCTTTTGCTCCATGATTTGGTAACTGTCAGCGTCCTCCTCAACATATCCTGTTTTGTCCTCATTTTCAGCCTCACGGTCAAACCACGCCTTATATTTACGATAGCCAGGGTCATCATGCGTGCTCTCCTCCCAGGGGAAGCAGCCAGTCAGCAGGCAGTAGATGAGCACGCCGAGGGCCCAGCTGTCAATACAGGGTTGCACTATTATCCAGATGTCCTCCATCTCCACCTCCTCTTCCTCAACCCCCTCCTTAAACCTCCTCTCCATCTCTTTCTCAAGCTTCTTGGCATCTTCAACCTCAGGGGTGCAGAACGGAGACTCGTACCACACGGCTCGGACTGTGGTGCCGATGGCCCGGGTGAGGCCAAAATCCCCCAGTTTGACCCAGCGACAGGAGCTGTCACAAAGGAAGATGTTCTCAGGCTTGATGTCACGGTGAACGAAGCCCAGGGAGTGAAGGTGCGTAACAGCACCGCTCAGCTGGGACATCACCCTCTGGACGCAGTCCTCATCCACCCCGACCTAAAGCAGACAGTGTCCTGATCAGAGCATCCAGGAGCAGCCATTTATTTCAGCCAGAGGCTCATACTTCACACTTTTTAAAATAAATTATTTATAGATGATGAAAACATACCAAATATATCTAGTTATGTTCAATAAATTAGAACATGCAATTAAAACTTTTTATTTCAAAACTGAAGCTACTTAAGACTTACATGATATCTTTATTTTGAATTTAATTAAACAGGTTACTACAATCCAATTTATATTTTGAAACCAAATTTAATTGTTTATCTTGCTTCTTCTTTCTTTTCTCTTTTTCTTTAAGAGGATATTTCAGGATTTTTAAAGTGAGTTACTGTTACGTGGTTGTATCCTGCTGTAAATAAACATCTTAGTACCTTCTTTTAATAAGGATCCAGATAAGTTGGTCTCAGAGGCTTAATCAAAAGGCAAGTCTGACACAAGACCTTTCACAAATGATCCAGGTAAAGCAAAGACTTCTTAAATTGGGAATTTTAATGGAAAACACTGTTTGTTTTCATCTTAATTCCATAGTAAACAGAATCACAAACATGAGGTAATGTTTACTGAAAAGCAGATTTGGATGCACCCATTTCTTAAACTTGACTAAATACAGCAAGCTTATTTTCAAAAGAGTGACTACATCTGTTCTAAAACTAGTTTTTTAGAAAATAGAAAACATCATCTTTTAAAAAGGTAAACATGTAGGTCCCTTTCATGTTTAAAAATCTAGATTGTTTTGATTATTTCAGTTTAAAGATTTATTTAGTTTGTTGTACAGCAGGCAAGAAAAATGCCCCCTTAAACTGTGATCATGTTTGCATGAGGTAGTTTTTTACTTAGACATTGACGATTATTTGAACAAGTCGAGGTTGGAGGTGGTGTATCACCAACGATCTTTCTGTGTGAAGCTTCTACAGCGATTGGAACATGGAAAGCATTTCTGATCAGAGCAGCTGTCTGATATAAAAGTTTAAAGGGGTAAAAAGCAAAGAAAACTGTGGCTATTTAAGTTGATGCTATTTTATTGACACTGAACCACAATTAAATGATTGTTTTTTTTACCATGTTATATTGGGATCTGATGATTACTCCTATAGGTTTTGTACATTCTGCTTTTCCAATTCTGTCATTGGGAACAGATCAACATAATCTTCACCCTCTAGACCGAAGGGGACAAACAACTGTCCAGTGCAAATAGAACAGCAGCGTGAAGGGTAAAAGATGTCAGCTACATAAACCATGATGAGATTTCTGAGACTATAAGACGCCTGGTCTGGACAGCCCCTCTCATTAACTTTACTGTCTTGTTTGAACTTCTCACTATTTCTCTAAATGAGAACCTTAGCTTTTGCACTCGTGGGGTTTAACAAAATATTTTTTTGTCTTTCTTTTCAGTATTTCTGCAAAACATAGATCATCTTCCTCATGGATCAATGATAGTGATCTGATAAGACTTGGAGCTCTTCAGCACCGCTTTGCTGACAATCAAATCTACGTCACTACAACAGTCGATGACGCTCTTGGAAAGCTCTGCTGTGCTTCAGACTCACCTAATGCAAGCTGTCCTCTTATCAGTTCTCTGCTGTGTTACTGACAGAGGCACAAACACAGAAATAGGTGTACTGGGAGCTGTTATCAGGCTCATCTCAAGTTTTTACTGGCAGAATAAAGAGGTCAGTGCGGGTAGATCAGCAGAGAAACAGCTGATGGTCATCATAACCCTCACATGTGGCTGCAGCTTCAATACGTCTACCATGCAGATGTTGGTAAACAGTTTTATTGTCCTGGATTGAAAAATCTGGATTTTTTTTTTTAGGCAGCATTTCTACGTTATGTTTTTGCATGTCTATGTTTATGTTTTCTGGGCATCAAACTGACCTCTGACACAACAACACTGTAGAGATCACCATACAGACAGGCTTGCTGGGCAAAAACATAATAGGATGGGGTGGAGAAGAAGATGCCGAGGGCCTTCGTCAGAGAAGGATGGGTGCAGTAAGCGAGGGACAGGTTGTATTCCCGCAGGAAAGAAGTGAGTGAAGTCGACTTCCGAGGGAAGAACTTCAGAGCCATCGGAGTTCCTGATGACAATTTAAAGCAACATTGAAGGTTTTGAATTAAAGTGGACTATTTAAAACCTGTCATCATTCATGCACTGCATGTGCTGTTCATCTCTAACACTGTTAACAAATAGAATTTCCCCTCAGAACGACTTTGTCTCAGCTTTGCTCCAGCTGCTGCAACTCTATCCAGGAGAATGTTTCAGAACCCTTCATTACAGATACAGAAGCACTAAAGATTAAATGAACTCCAGCAAAAGCTGACCAAACACATTTAGTGTCTTAATTAGAGGAAAAAGAAACCCCTGAGGTGCGTCCTGTACTTTACACTCATCACTGACCTCTCTTCCTGTGCAATGCAAGCATGACCTTTCCATATGATCCCTCTCCCAGGAGCTTTAGCACCTGGAAGTGCTTCGACACCTTCAGACTGGGCAGGGACTGCGCTGACAGGAAACATAGCTCGTCGAGTTCCTTGGCTGCCTCAGCCTGGATGGTTGCATGCAAACAGACACACAAATCCAGATTCTGTGTCAGTGCTGTGAAAGCATCAGGATTTGATTCTGTAGCATCAAGAGAAATTAGATCCACAGTTTGACTAGCATTTGATGATAGATAACTTAAGAAAAATGAAGTGTGATTCCAAGGCTGTACATTCTGAAGCGTTAAATGAACCTACAACATGACAAGACCTTTAAAACATCAGTCTCATGTGTCTTATTGATTGCAAAATTAAATTCTCATTCATTTCTCTGGTTGCAGGCTGGAAAATGATCCCCAATTAGCATTTGGCAGAAAGATTAGTGGAACATATTGCATCATTTTATTACTTTCTGCTAATCTGGTTGGATCTTCCCTGATGTTTACAGTAGATGAGACTAATTCCTGGCATGTCTCATTGGGACAATCACACCATTTGGCTCTGTCATTCAGCCTCTGTGTCCATCATCAGTCTTTGTGTGTTGAAGCCACATCCCCAGTGTTTTCCTTTGAAGTAGAGCCCCCTCACAACATAACCAGGCAGACTATGAAGAGTGTCAACAGCTTAGAAATCCAGCTTAACACAAAAGATGAGGTAATCAAAGGTGAATGCCATATTTTTACTTGTGACCTTTTACATGTTGTGTAACCAAGCGACAAATCTGAAGTAAACTGTTGCTTCTATAGTTGTGGAAATGATTATCGCCCAGGTATCAGTCAGTAATTCCTGTTTTAGCCAATGAAGGTAGCTGGATTTAGAAGGTCAGATGATGCAAAAAGACACTAAAGGTGTATAATTTATTTAGTTATAATTTCTGAGGAACCGTTCAAAATATGACTTGTTGTGCACTGTAAAACTATTGATTCTTGATGTTTTCCCACATTAAAACCACAGACTTAAATGTATCTTAAAACTGGAATTTTACTTCAACAAAAAGTAGTGTGAAGTAGTAGGAAAAGAGCACACAGTTTTCAATTTCTTTTCCTTTATTTTTACAAATAGAAATGTGTTATCTGTGGAGTATATTTGCATTATCCCCCTTCACGCTGATGCCTCTAAATAACCTAAATAAACTTTTAGAAGTCAGTGGGTAAGTGAATAAAATCCACCTGGGTGTTGAGATTAAATGTCTGTGAGCATTTATTTTCAAGTCTTTCTGGGTACTCTCAATTGGATTGAGGTCTGGACTTTGACTCATTCTAACACATGAATCTGCTTCAGTTGTAGCTCTTGTTATATATTTAGGGCTATTGTCCTGATAAGCTTGAAACTCTGTCCCTGTCTCAATTCTTTTTCTTTCTGTAAATAGTTTCATCTATCTTTCCATCAACTTTAACCAGCTTCCATGCTGCCACTACCATGCTTGGTCACATAAAACCCCATTAAAATACACTGAGGTTTGTAGTTGTAATGCGTCAAAATGTAGAAAAGTTAAAGTAAAACTTTTGCAAGAAACTATATATCAGTTTTTTTTTACTCCAGAAATAAATGTATAGGTCAGATGTAAATCAGTTTTATCCAATTTGAGAGAGATGCTCAACACAAATATTGCCATGAAATGATAAATTGTGCCAAGAACAGCTCATATCCTGAAAGTTTATTTAGAACTTGGACACATCACAATGTCTTAAAAACAATACTTTTACAACTGGGTCATGATTAAAAAGGAAAATATTAAATTGCTATATGTAACTGAACTTGAAAAAAGCATGTCAGCTTATATTCATATATTTAAATGGGCCTATGACTAAACTGAGGTATGTTCTTCATTACTGATCATTTTCAGATATCTTTCATCCAACTGTTAACATGGGTTGTAGCTGTCTGTTCATCACATTCTTCCTCTGCTCTTCATTTTCCATATAGCAAAAAAAAAAAAAAAAAAAAGTTATTCTGTTACTTTTTGGTTGATTTAAAGTAGATCATACTTCAGTTTGCAGATTATTTTGCTTTTTTATCTGAGTTAGTGCAGAATCAGCATAAAGTTTTATCAGGAGAACTTTGGCTATGATCACTAGTTGTTAAATTGTCATTTATGTGTACTCTGTCACTAATTAACAAGTGGTGAAATTTTTTAATACCATTCCTGATGGAGCTAATACTTTTGACATACCTGAAGGAAGCATCAAACATCTAAAGCCTCAAATCAGCTGGATCATTAAAACACTTCTTGCAATAAGTAGTAATCAGTGCAGCACCTGCATCTTATCTATGTGCAGTTGCAAAAACACTCTGCACATGCATAGCAAAACACATATATATGCAAAATGTTTAATCTTTTGCATTAGTGTTATCTTTAAAAGTGCTTATTCAGTTTGATAGAAACAGAGAAGAGCAATTTTTAACACTTACCGTCATTTCTGGTTCTCTGTTCAGGATCTCTGTTCAGTTTGTCTCAACTATTTTCATCATCAAATTGAGGCTTTTGTAACTTCTGTGTTCAATGATGGAAATATGGAGTACATCTGCTGCTAAACTGACATTTAAACTGGAATTAAAGCTTGTATTTTAGGCTTAGCTCTGTTGATCCATGCAGCTGCCTTGCAGATATGCTCTTAGATGTTTATGGAAACCCAGACATTGGTTATGTGCATCTCCCCAGGGGACATACACACACCAAACTCTCCCTCTCTCTCTTTTCCCACTCCTGTGCCATGACTCCCCCCACACTTCCTCTCATCTGTTATTCTGGCAAACACGTGCAAACCAGTTACAAAGTATTTCAAACGTCTCCCTCACAGTCCCAACAAGCTCCCCTCCCACACCCACTACACATCAATGATTTTACTGGATCCATCATCTTGAGGACCGTCTCCTTTTTTCCGTCATTCCAGCTGTCACTCACTTTGTGCCCTTTTGCACCCTGCCCCTCCGCCTTTATTTCCACATCTCTTTACAACCTTGTCAGTAACTGTGTGTCAGTGAAATTCCCCGTGCTGTCTAGGATTCCTGTTATAATCAACAGGTATGCTGGAATGGTTGGAAGTGGCCATCAAGCTGTTTCTCTGATCCCCGAATAATTACTGGGATTACATTACAATATGTAAACCTCTTTACTGCCTGTATTATTAACCACTTTTATTCATTCTCATATTTTTATTTATTGAATACTAACATTATTAACATCACCAGTATCAGTTTAGTTTTTTATTTAGTATAATAATAATAGTAATAATAATAATAATAATAATAATAATAATAATAATAATAATAATAATAATAATAATAATAAAAGTTTTTTTTTTATTCTAAATATTTTTTCATGTGTGATTAAAATGTAATTATATTTATGTATGTACATAATAGTATGTGTCATGTTTGTGTATTTGTCATAATAGCTAAGATCAGCATGGACTTCGAGAAAAACAGCAAATGAAATCAACACAATGGCAATTTACAACCAGTACTAAATAAAAATAGTTGAAAATCAAAAACTAAGTAGTCTTTCAAATGTGTTTTGTATTATTAAATAGAGAAATATTTTTTAGCTATGTGGGAAAACCCGTTTGATCTGATTTCTGCATTCATCTCATGATGTTATCGTGATATTAGGATCAGTTGGTATCATTACCTTTTCGTACGTCTAGTTTATATCTTACCTTATATCATAATCAGTATGTAGAATTTAAAAAATTCATATCCTAAGCTTCACTAGTTGTCAGTGGTGTTCTGTAGAGTTCTATTGTGGGTTCTCTTCTGTTTATTATCTATCATTTACTTCAGATGTTTACAAAATAATATAATTTATAATTCAAAATAGTATAAGTTTAGAAAACATGTAATACATTTTCATCCCCCTCTAGCCCTACATCAAATTAAATCATGCAGGCCTGAAGTTTTTCTGCATGGAGTTTGCATGTGTAGGTATGGGTTCTCTCTTGGTTCTCCAGCTTCTTCCACAGTCTAAAAACATCACTGTTAGGTTAACTGTTCTCTCTAAATTGTCCCTACGTGTGAGTGTGTGCATGCATGTGTACCTCTGCCCACTGAGCACTGGAGAAAAGGCACTAGCACCTACCGCAACCCTGCAATGATATGTGGGTATGGACAAGAGATGGATGAATTATAATATGACAAATTAGTATAACTTTAACTGCAACACAAATTTAAAAAGAAAAACACATTTTAAAGAAGCACGATTATATTTTTTTATCATATCCAGTACCAAAGAAAACTCACCCATCGGTCATCAACGACTACAGACCCGTTGCCCTGACATCCCACATCATGAAGGTCCTGGAGAGACTTCTGTTGGCCCACCTGAGTAAGCAAACCAGCACATATCAGGACCTCCTGCAGTTTGCTTATCGCTGTGGAGTTGGAGTTGAAGACGCCATGATGACGCCTCTGCTGGGACAGAGCACACTGTACTTCTTGAGGAAACTAAGACCCTTCAAGGTTTGCACCAAGATGTTGCAGATTTTCTATAAGTCTGTTGTTGAGAGTGTCATCTCCTCTGCCATCATCTGTTGGGGCAGCAACATCAGAGCCTAAAAAGGCTCAATAACCTGATAAAGAAGGCTGGTTCTGTTCTGGGAACAACTGTAGAACCTCTGGAGTTGATGATGCAAAGAAGGATTTTGTATAAAATCAAGAAAATTATGGACAACCCTGACCATCCTCTTCATGAGACTGTCATTGGAAAACAGAGTCTCTTCAGTCAGAGGCTTTTTCAGTTTGGTTGTAAAACGGACCGCTACAGGAGATCTTTCCTACCCACAGCCATCACCATCTATAATAACTCCTTAATTAAATGAGTTACATCAACATTTAATTTCCCTTTGGGATAAATAAAGTATTTTTGAATTAAATTGAATTTGAATCAACATGTTTATTTATTTATATATTATTTTTGCAAACAAAGTCACTATATTTTTTTCAGTATTTCTTTAAGTCATTCATATCAACAGTTTTATACATTTGATTTTTTATTATCTTAACAGGAGGAATAAAAACACAGATTATATCAGTTTAGGGTGGTTTCACATAATACATGTGGTGTCAAGTTTTATCTATTCCTCAGTTTTCTCCTTTACCGTTACAATTTTTAGCATAAATCTTGCCTGCCTTTATTGAATTTTGTCTGCATTTTATTGCCTGTCAGCACAAACTGACATTGTCAACAGCTGAAATCGTAAAACCCAGCTTCATACTCTAATGCATCTGCATTCCCGTTCTGTTTCCTTGTTAGCACCAGCTGCAGGTCAGGCCTCTCCCAGTGTTCCCATGATTTTAACACCCTCCTCTTCTTTCCATCCACCCTTGTAGAGTTCACTTATACGTACAAGCTGCAGTACTATTATTGCCACTGGCCTGACTGCTGTGCATTATATAACCCGAACACTGGCTGCTATCTCAAGAGCCTGTCTCTGCTCGGGTTTCTAACAGCACGTCTGTGTGCGTTCATGTTCGTGCTTGCTCTATAGGGTCCTTTGGCCCCTGTTGTGACAACCAGTCTTTACTGCTCCAAAACTAAACCCCACCTTTTCCCATTAATACAAGCAAACACAGTTGCTTTCATTCATGAATTCTGACATTTGTACTGATTATATAAATATACAAACCGTACGCAGATGGGTAATGAGGCACAGAGGGATTTCCACATATACCACAAGGACAATCTGTGTTGTCAGTCATAGAAGGTTACATAATCATCTTGCATCATGCATCTTGATACACTTTTGTAAACCAAATTGTAACAAAGTGTTACAAAATGTATCACGTGTTACGTTTGTGAGGGCTTTCCATGATATAAACTAGTTCAAACCAGATGTTGTGTCCTTTTCTCTTACATTTGAAATACATACATAACTGTGCAAAAGTACCTTATTTCTACACATTTTGCTCTGAAGAAATAAAAAATCTTCTTGTTAACTTTTAAGTTGGTGTTAGTCAGTGGTTTCTCTTTGGACTTTGGCTGCTTTTACACCTCATAGCAGTGTTTATATACATATATATGTTCAGTTATTTGATTCTGAACTATGGATTCAAGCATAAAAAGCTCCTAGACTCAAGGGAATAATTAGCACTGAGTCAAAACCACAGATATCGGCTCTTTAGGAACTTCTTCACAAGCTGACTGTCCAAAAGACACATTTTGTCCCAATTTCCTTTGTTTTACCAATCAAAAATCTCAAAGACAACACATTTCAACTGAGAAAAACTTTTTTAGCCCAGTCAAGGTTTTAACTAAACAGAAATTAGCTCCAAATGTGGCACTCATTCACTTCTATAGTTTCTCTTTGACTAAGCTGAAGAAGACTTGTCAAAATGCTCCCTCTGCTCTGTCCCTTCTTGACTCCCTCAGTGACATCGGGGGATGGTTGGCACTCAGTTTGCTTAAATTGAATGAAAGGAAAACTGAAGTGATGGTTTTTATTCCTCGTGATCCCAGTTCTGCTACTCTTGATCTTTCCTTCAGCATCGGTGTAAAAACTGACCCCTGCCTCAAATAGCATTCGCAAGTCAATGCAGTCGATAAATTCTGTTTTTTTTCACCTGAGGCAGCTGGCCAAAATTAAGTCCATCCTTCCAATACACCACCAAGAGACAGAATATCAATGCTTTTATAACATTTCATTCAGATTTTTAAAATCTCTTTTAATTTGTGTCAGCCATTCAACTCTCTGTGAACTCCTTCATCCGTACATCCTTTCACCAGGCATGGAGACCAAGACTAAGACTGCACCCTCTGAGACCAAGACCGGATCTTCCGAGACTAAAAACTAAGACCAAGGCTGAATGTTCAGAATTTGACTTATATTTCAGGACATTGTTTTTTAAGAGACTGAAATCAGTTTCCTTCGCTGGGTGTCTGGACTCGCTCTAGAAATATGGTGAGACGCTCAGTCATCTGGGAAGGACTTAGAGTAAAGCTGCTGCTTCTTCACGTTGAGAGGAGCCAGTTGAGGAGGCTCAGGCATGCCTCCTGGATGCCTCCCTGGTGAGGTGTTCCGGGCATGTACCACTGGGAAGAGACCCAGAGGAAGACCCAGGACAGGCTGGAGGGACTATGTTTCTTGGCTGGCCTGGGAATGTCCTGGGACTCTCCTGGAGGAGCTGGCCCGAGTGGCTGGGGAAAGAGAAGACTGGATCTCCATGCTTAGGCAGTTGCCCCCACGACCTGACCTGGGATAAGTGGAAGATAGATGGATGGATGGATGGATGGATGGATGGATGGATGGATGGATGGATGGATGGATGGATGGATGGATGGATGGATGGACTTTTTTTGTAGGCTCCACCACAAAATGAAAAAATTAATGGAAAAACAATGAATTACTCAACCAAAACCACTTCTTGGTATCAAACTAATAATTGTCATAATAAACTAATATTTAAGTTATAAATGCAGCCACACATTGATGCACAATCTTTAAACTGAATTCATTAGCTTACATTGCACAATAGTTGTATGAGTAATAAAAAACACTAAGATAGTAATAAAGATTTGTCATATTGGACAGAGAGTCAAGGCTGGTTCTTTCGAGACCAAGACCAAGACAGAGACCACACACTCCAAAGCCAAGACCAGAGAACAACAGCCCAACACTGGCTTTGGGCCCTCCATCCCTGCCCACCACACACTCTTTGGTGGGCAGGGATGGACCAAATGTGTGTAACTGTCCCCAAAGCCTATTCCAAAACGTTCCAGAGCCTTTCTGGTTGTTGCTCCTAAGCTTTGATATGAGCTCCCTCTGAATGTTGGGAAGGCTCCATCTCTTCCTGTTCTTAAGTCTTGTTAAAAAAAAACAAACAAACAAACAAACAAACAAAAACCCACTTTTACTCTTTGGCAGATGACACTGAGTTGTTTTGTGATTTTATTCTTTGCTGTGCTTTATTCCACAGTATTTATTTATTTATTGTCTGTCTGTATTCTCATGTCAATTTCATGTTACTTTTAATGTATAGCACTTTGGTCAGCTGTAATTGCTGTTTTTTAAATGTGCTTTATAAATAAAATGGTATGGGATGGTATGGCATGGTATGGTATGGTAAAATGACTTGTAATCTTTTCCAGCATTATCTGTTTCTGAAGCAGATGGAAATCTGAAATATAGTTTTGTACTTTTCTTGGGTCATGCAGAAATTTTTCCATCACTAAACATTCAGTAAAACAAATACAAGGATTTGTTGCATAAAAAGAGAGTCTTCATCCCAGATGCAGACCAGGTATCCTTGTTGTTCTGATTTACAGGGCTTATACTGCTTTTCTGATTATTACTCTGATAGGAATCAGTTGTTCTGGTTTCATTTGCAGCTACAATTAGGTGAACACCGCCTCTCTGTGGAGGAATTGAGCTATTGCATTTCTGAAAGAAAAAAAAAAAAAAAAAAAAAAAAAAAGACAACCGTGACATAATTTATCGAGGTAATTTGGACTGGATTTAATTAAATACTTGTCAGTGTTGTGTACATATGCATTTAGTTTTTTGTTGCTGTATTGTGTTGCTTGGGAAACCACTGAGGAGGATCTGTTGATGAGCTTTCTTGTCCGTTGAGGCATCTGCGACAAGTTTGTTTGAACAGTGGTTTGAATTTGATTATACAAGACTGTAATGAACTGAAGGCAAGTTAAGTGAACCCTTATTTGTAAAACTGCTTGAAACAATTATGTTTATGTTTGTTGGAAAAATATTATTTTTCACATAAAATGTTACTTTGAAAATTAAGTGAAACAAAATGTATTCAAAGTTACCATCAAAAAGTATTTGGCTTTTCAAGCAAAATGTAAAAACCTGCATTTTACTTTAAGCCATTTTCCAAATATCTAACAATTCTTTCAGAGATTACATAATGCTAAAACCACAAATCGCCACAAACAATAAAAGTATTTGTAACAATCAGTTACAGCTCGACACATTCTTACAAAGATAAAAACAAACGGATTCTCACAGTGATCACAAATACAACTGGTTTGGTAAGAGACATAAAATCTAGATCTCAATTTTTATTTGTAATTTCAGGGGTTTCTTAACTTTTGCATTGTTATTGCAATGATGAAAAGCCTTCCAAAACCCAGGTTTTATTGGTTCTTGTTTACATACTCATGCAATGATCTCAAAGGTTACATCATCACCTCTAATTAGATTGGACTTTACTGTATAAGGCACTCTAACAAGGTTCTGATGTAAGAAAAGACAAATAAACGTTCTTCTTCTTCTCTGACATTAAATCCAGCTAAACTGTTCCTGTTTAAGATCAGTTAGGAAATACCAAAAGTATTTCTGTTTGTTGAACAACAGAGTGAGAATTTTTTTAAATATTTCTTTGACTGTTTTCTTTAAACTCAAAACTTGTTGTGTGTCCCAGAGAGGAACATATTTTGTTGTGAATTGTATGTATCACCCCAAGAGAAAAAGAAAAAGACCTTGTTAAGATGGCGACTGAAGCTGGTAATAGAGTGTCTTTATACGCAATGAAACACGAAAATTCTGTACCAACACTGGGCGAAAAGCCATTTACTGAGGAAACGCAATCATTCTAACAGCAAAGTAAACTGCCTGATTAGAGTTTCCAAACACAAAATATTTTTAGTTTTGTATACCAATATAGTTTTCTAATGAAAAAAAAGGCATCTGGCATGATACAACAAAGTGTTGGAGTTAAATATGATAAAAGGACTCCATTCCGACAGCAAAGGAACAAGCAACACAAGAATAGTAGAGGCTGGGAGCTGCCATCTTAGGCACGGCCTAAGATTTAGGTTGTGCAAAGATACCCCAGACACAGTCCAGGGTGGATACTGACAGGTAACGTGTACATAGAATGGTAGAACCAAGTGCCTGAACTGCTGCTGAGGAACATCGGTCACAGAGGTGGACAAAGAAGAAAAAAAGGGAGTGACAGCAATATCAAGAGGAAGCCTGAAAAAATGCTCAAAAGAGAAATAGAGAAGTTGTGAAACACCAAGACCTCAGTGGTGCCAGTGGTCATCTTTTTCTCTTTTTTCTTTTTCTTTTTTTTTTTGTTAAACATAAATTCATCACGTCAATAAACAATTTTTAATATCAGACGATGATAAAATGAGTTTGCCCTGGGGCTGACTTGATAAATTTTAAATATTGCAATTTAATATCAACATTTTTATCACAACACAGTAACATACTTTTTTAAAATCAGAAAACCCCTTTGTTTATTCAAAATGAAAATACCAACTTTAATAATTTTCACCATCAAGAGGGGTTGATTGATATTTTTTAATTATTATTAATTGAAAACAGCACATAAACATCAAACTTTAATATTACAGTGAACTTAGTGAACTTAGATTTACTATAAAAATACAGTCTTGCATATTTAGGAACAAACAAGGAAAACAGAAAGAAGAGAGAGAAAAAACCCTAAAATAACAAAAACAATAATAAATTGATGCAAGGCAGAAATGTTATGTCAGCATATTAGTTATGGGAGACATTGTTCAAAAGGAAAAATAATTTTTCTTTAGGAGCTATGGGGAAAGCTAAATACATGGATTTTAATCTAGCGATTGAATGTTCATCGAATTTATTTAGGATATTATTTTTACTTTGTCGCCCAGGAAATAAATGGTCAGTAAAACACTTCTTAATAAAAAAATATTACATATTTATCAAAAAAAAAAAAAAAAACTGACCCCCCCCCACCCCCAACCCAATTAATTAATTAACTAATTATTTAAGATAGAGGGTAATTAATTAATGAATTAATTAAGATAGAGGGTAAACGCAGTTACGTACACATTTATAGCAAAAAGTGTACTTTTTCTGTATTTTTCAGCTTCATTATAGTACTCTGGGCTGTTATTAAACTTTTTTTTTTTTTTTTTTTTTTTTTTTTTTTTTTTTTTTTTATAAAACAACGATACAAAACAAAACAATAAGTAAAAACGCTGAAAAGAGGATGTTTTTTCTTCCTTCTACAAAGATGAATAACATTTAGGTTATATTTAAAATACGGTCCAGTATTCATTTTGAAGACTATAACAAGCAGCCACGTGTGTAAGTATTTGGATAGTTTTGTTTTTGTACTTTAATTTTAGCTTGTTTTAAATGACACTGAATTATTCATGAGTTCTACTACCATCGCAGGAAAACACAGCGACAGGGGGTGCGGTCTTTCCTGTAGGAGAGAACGGAAGCGGAAATTCGGCCATCTCCTCGTACATTCAAGCTTCAACAGGGTCAGTACACACTTCATTTATATATTTATTATCGTGTGTTGTCAACATTCCGTGTGATTTTGTGCTTTGGGTGAGGGTAGTCAACACTGTCCTGAAGCAGGACGTGTCTTTGCTATCTAAATTCCGTCCAGAGGGAGCAATTAGTCTGCCAGTTACGAACTAGCATTAGAGGCTAGCTAGATAGCTAGCAGCAAGTGATTTCTTTATCAGTCAAACTGACAGGTAACCTTAACCCTTGTATCTGGAGGAGGGTAATTCACTCTCATGAATGGGATAGCTATTTCTACTCTAGGTTCCGTTGCCTACTTATTAGGGCATTTTCTGTCCCGGCTTGTACATTTCAATTCACTTAAAAAGCCAGACTATGGGTGGAAACTGCTAGTCAACAGTTTCGATTAGCTTTCGGGGAAGAGTTGCTGGCTTCGGGGACCGTTAATAGGGTGGTTTCTTTCACTCCCTTTTACAACATGGAGACTCAGATATGCAGTAATGCTCGTTTAATGCGAGTTTTTGACCCTGAACTTGATTCTTCTTGCATTACCCATTGCTATCCTTTCGTTAGCCTCTGAACTTGGTTGCTGTGACAGGGAGCAAGTGTAGTTGTGTGACTGGGTAACCAACGGTTGCTTGGCTTATCTCCGGGTAAGTTTACTGGGTGGGAGTACTTTATTACCTGATATAATACAGTAGAAGCAATAAAATATTGCAAGTTTAGTCTTAATATGTCACTTTTGAAATATACAAATTAAACTTTTTAAAGTCTATATTTGTAGGGATGGTTTCGTAGTCTATACCACACTTGAACTTGTCCACTCATTTTCAAATAATGCATTTCTGTAATGTGGTATGGTGTGGTCACAAGTTAATAATTAGGGCAGCACAACATGTAGCAGTTATTACAACTGCAGTATCAGCTTGGGTGATATTGATATCACAAAGAACAGGTTGGACTGCGTTATATATTCCGTAGGGATTGACACCAATCAACAATTTTTACATGATCGGTTGGTAGCACTGATGCCTTGCAGCAAGAAGGTCCTGGGTTCAAAGCCTGGCCTGAGGTCTTTCTTCTCTCCAGGTACTCTGGCTTTCTCCCACAGTCCAAAAATATGACTGTTAGGTTAACTGGTCTCTCTAAATTGTCATTAGGTATGAGTGTGTGCATGGTTGTATGTCCTGTGTGTCTCTGTGTTACCCTGTGAGATGGGTATCAGCCCCCCACCCTTGCAACTCTGCAAGGATAAGCAGGTATAGACAATGGATGGATAAATGGATTGTTCTGATGAGACCAGCACAATTTATCAAATGTCAGTATCTCAATCACAGAGGACTTATTGGTTGCAGTATTTGGTAGGCTACAATATTTTAGGTGCCGTGCGTTAAAACTGTGCTTGCCAGCAGCCTATTCAACTACTTGGATGGGCTTGAATTGTATTTTATGTTCACACCTGATCTAGATCTTTTTTGATCTCAATGTTAAAGCTCATAGAGAGCTGTGGGGATGTTGTGGTGATAGAAAAGCCACAGTCGAAATTGACATAGCAGTATTTACCAGTAATAATATATGTTTCTCACTTTTGCAGCCCTAGTTCTGACCAATGGTGGGAAAGTCAGACTTCGGAGAAAACCATCAATTGTTATCAATCAGTAAAAGGCATACCGGTGCCTCTCTGATATTACATAACTACCTTGCATTTATGCTCTGCATGGAAAGAATATATTTGATATTTCAGAAAAGCATTGAGACATTTTGTTTGTCATTAGGATAGGATATTTCCTTGCAGCTAATTTGTTTTATTCAATTCAAATGTCAAATTATGTGAAGATGGAAATCATGTGTTTCATTTGGTACCAATTATCTGCATTGGCTACTCACCATCTGATATCTATGTTGGCATTGAACCCGAAGCAGACAGACATTAACACTTTATATTTAAGTATCATGAATTTTTTTCATGGCACCATTAAGTAAACGCAAACTTTGCTGATATCATGTAGCCATTAGGGATGGGCAATATAGACTTAAATCTTATCACAATATTTCCTGTGATAACGAAACGTGATGATAAAACAGTATTTACAACTTCTTTGCAGTCTTTTTTTAGATGGCTATATGGTTGTGACTGTTTGTCACAGAAACACAAATAGTGCTTTTAAAAAAACATAACCATTTTGAAACTGGATTCTTCAGGACACCAGTTACATAAAGAAGTGTATTGTTTAGCCCTTAACTGCATTCTCGCTGCAATTAATCATATTTTTGAATTTATTGATACTTATCGATGCTCTCATGGAACCAGCAGTGATAAAAATGGTAAATGTAACAATCCTGACAATACTATCAGTTTTTTGAGTTTTCAGACATGAATAACTGGTAGAGGTGCATCGATCAATCGGCCCCGATTTCCTTCATTTTGGGTGATCGACCAGTCTCATCCACCGATCTAATCTACCTCCACAAAGTCTGAAGATCAACCACTGTCCCATTTTGCTTTGCCGTGAAAGAGGGCTGACTGACAGACCCGCCCACCAGGTCACGTGTTCACAACAACAGTAATCACCCTGCTGTTGTCAACTTGGTGAATGTTATAAGACCTGACAGTGTTGGTTAAAAAAAAAATTAAAAATATGTCTCAGCCAAAACCGAATCAAATCAAGCCTTTTAAAGATCGGTGATTGGCCAGAAAACTGCAATTGATGCACCCCTAATAATTGGATTTGATCATTTTCACGATAAATCAAGTTGTTTTTTTTTTTTGTTGTTGTTGTTTTAATCACGGTTAGAATTTTTTTCACAATAACGATAAATAATGCAATAAATGTCCATCCCTGGCAGCCATATCAACATTGTCACAAAGATTGACCAGGGTTCCTACAGAGCAAAGATCTGTTGATTTGGATGTTGGATGGCCGGTACAGCTATTTAAAAGAAATAGCCAGTGGGTGAGTTTTCCACACCATTTGTTTTTACTTTAATCTGTGTTATTTAAGTTTCACCTACAGACTAGTTCATGGCTGACTGACTGTTCTCTACCTATAGCTGTTTAGTAGGCTGTAGTCTGGCTTGTTTTATCCTTTTACAGTCAAGACAGCAACACATAGCTGCTCACAGACAGACCTAATGGGCTTTTGGCTAGTTATACTTGAGGAATATAAAACAAAACAGGGGGTTGGGTAAAAGCAGTTACGTTTCCAGATGCTTTTCGTCCTGTATGTTGTTTTAAAACGGTTTGGAAAAAAAAAAAAAAAAAAAAAAAAAAAAATCAGACTTTTCAAAAATCAGTAGCTGCAACAAGCAGTGCTTTTCACTCTGATTGGATATTATGAAACAGACAACAACATGATGTCAGCTTGTGGTTTATCTAACACACATCAACATTTTTCGTATCGCTGTCCAGAGATTTGATCTATAAACACAGACTGTTGCAACAGAGGTTTTAAACCATAACTGAGCACACATTCATTTTGTTAATATTTTTTTCCTATTTATAAACGAGTATAAAATAAAGGCAAAGGAGTGTATTTGTTATGCTAAGTGCTGCGCTGGTGGGGAATTTCCTCTTTGTTGCTTCTCTAGTTCACAGTTTTGTCTTTCTTTTTTAATTATGTGCATTGCTTTAGTTAGTGCTGAGCTACTTTGTGTAAAACAATAACTCTATGGCAACAAATAGAAAAATAACAACTGTGGACTGAATAAAGGTAATAAAGTTATATAAGTTGGCTCAGTAATCCTAAATTGAGTCTAGAAACATCTGGAACTTTGAATTTGGAAATATACAGGGACCTTGTTTACATAATGATTTGACATGAAATCAACAGCAAGAGTTTTCTGTCAACATTCATGATGTTTAATATAGTAAAAAGTCAAGATCAAGTTACCAGGAAGCTACTTCTCTTTAACATCACCAGATACAAGAACTACAATCTACCTGGTGTGCATTCACTTTTCTCAGAGACCTGTCTGAGCTAAAGAAAGCTGAAATATTGTCACCAGTGAATAAAATGTGAACTTTGAAGATAAACAAAACAGAGGACAGAGTTTTGAATAATTTAAAATGCAGATGGGAGTTACACAAGCTAAACCCAATGCACAAGTCAGTTCTGAGTTACTAACTAAACTGGAGTTAATTTCATCTTGCTATGGATTGCTTCTGACTTTATAACATGACAGTGACAATTATTTAAAAAAAAAAAAAAAAAAAAAAAAAAAAAAAAAAATGGTATCAGCCAAAATCAGGCTTGTTAAATATCTTTGATCGGCCAGAAAACTGCAGTATAGTTTAAGCTGTGATTCACTCCTATTTCTATTGAAATGGCAAAAGTAATTTATGTTCCACTCATAGCAGGACTCTTTCTTGCCATGTAATATCAGAATAAAGAGTCAGTAGTTGTGAGATGAAGATGTATGTATTGTTCTGGTTGGGAGCAGCGGTATTTAAGTGTAGTCAATGTAACCTGATAGTTACTTAAGGTGTCAGGGACAGTGCTGACGTCAGACTGGCACACAAAGGACATGTTTGTCTCTTATCGTAGGTTAGACTGTGAGTATGAACTTTGTAATAGAGATTCAAGGGTCCCTGAACTGATTTTTGCAACAGTGGTTTTATGTCTAACTTTAATTTTTAAATTTCCTGTTCTGTATGTGTGAAGTTGATTTGTCATGCTGAAATCTTGTTTGAACCAACTAAGGGGGGTTGGTTTTTTGTGTCAGATTGGATATTTCCTGACCTCAAAAGCCAAAAGTATCATTAACTTATTAACTAACTGCAAAGATTATTAGGTCTTGTTTGAGAAAGCAGTTTAGTCTAAACATCCTCTTGCTATCTGTCTCAGTGAGTATTTTGTAGAGATTAGTCTGCTTGTGTATTTTGGTACATTAGTGTCTAAGTGCAGCAGAAAAACAAGGTTTTCCTGGAATATGAAGGAATAGAAAGAGCAGCCTTGTGCCTTGGTTACCTGGCAATGCTTAGTTGCATAATTATGGTATTATGTTCATTAAATTACTAGATTGAAGGAGTTGAGGGAGTAGAAGAGCACAGTATTGGTTATATTTTTACACAGCACTTCCAAAAACATTAGTAAAGATCTGAATATGCTGTCAGGGAATTGGACGGTTTACGGGAGTTATTAGAAAGCCTTTGGTTTATTGCATTCTTTTGCTACTTCTTTGCTGTAGGCTTTTTGTTCAGTGAGAAACTGCAGATTGTGCCAGTGAAAGGATGCATCTGGTCAGCAACGACTGTTTCGCCTGCTCTGTAAGCAATATCCTACAAACGATGTTCACAAGTCCGTGTGGGATCGACCAGTTATGCTGCAGATGTCGTTCATTTCGGGTCATTCGGCTGTCAGCAGGATAAGGCCATGATGTTTGTGTCCAGTTTAGAGCCTGTCACCAATTTAGCATACAGTCCAGAGCAGTGGTGTCCAAAGACAGTCTTCAGGGGTCAGCATCCTGCATCTTTCCCTGGTTCAACACACCTGAATCAAATAATGGTTCGTTAGAAGGCCTCTGCAGAACTTTACAACATGGGTTTTGGATTCTAATGTGAGAAGCTAAAATATAGTAGTGCATAATTGTGAAGTGGAAGGAAAAGAATACATGTTTTTAGGAATTTTCACAAATAAAAAATCTAGTGTGGTGTTGTGACCATATGTATTCAGACCCATTTATTCTTATACCCCTAAATGAAATCCGGAGTAACTAGTTGCCTTTAAAAGTTACCTAGTTGTAAATAGAGTCCAGCTGGGTGTATTTTAATCTCAGTATGAACACAGTTGTTCTGTGGAGGCTTCAGAAGTTTGTTTGAGAACATTAGAGATCGAACGGTATCATGAAGACAAAGGTCACTCCAGATAAGTCAGGGATTAAGTTGTGGAGACTATTTAAAGTGGATTAGGTTATAAAACAATACAACAACCTTTGAACATGGCAAAGAGCACAGTTTAGTCCATTTTCTAAAAGACTATGGCACAGCTGCAAACTTACCAAGACATGTCAATCAACAAAAAGTATAACAGGCTGGACAAGGGGAGAAATATTCAGAAAAATCAGATAAGCCCGTGGTAACTTGAACAGTTTGGTTTACATGCATAACACTGTGTGTGGCAAAAAAAAAAACTAACACTGGGTATGCTGGTGGGACTGTCATACTGTGGGAAGGACTCTCTTCTGCAGGGATAGGAAGCTGGACAGTTCGGTTCAGTGGAGTCTGAGAAGAACACCTGTTCGAAGCTGGAAAAGATCGAGACTAGGGCAGAGGTTCCCCTTCCTTCAAGACAATTACACTACACATTCAGCCAGAGCTACAGTGGAATGGATCAACTCAAAGCATGTTCAGGTGTTACAATAGCCCAGTCAAAATCCAGATCCAATTGATAATCTAAACTAGAGCTTGAAAAATTCCTGTTTACATATGATCCCTTTCTGGTCTGAATTAACTTGAGTTATTTTGCAAAGAGGAATGGACAGAATGGATGTATGCTGCACTTCAAAGATGTCCATTTCTAAAATCCGTTAAGGACCATGTATCATAATTGTTCACTTCACAATTATACTTTAGTTAATGAAATCCCAATAAAATACGTCAAAAGCTGTGATGTGTCAAAATGCAAAACAGTTCAAGGGGGTTTGAACAATTTTTGCAAGGCACTGTGTTAGGGAAATGAAATGGACCAGAAAATATTTTCACCAGTTGTTTTTTTTTTTTCCCTGCTCTGTAGTATGAGCTACTTTAAACCTTGACCACTGTTTTTAAATTCAGTTCCCTAGTTAAAAACAATATTCTATTACCAATGTATTCCCCTTGTTTAGGACAACTAACCCTTTTTTTGTAACTACAGTGTTTATATAATCCATTTATCTGGATAAATGTGCTCTCTTGCTGAAAGCTCATAGGTTTCTGGGCATTTGCAGAGAATGTAGTGATAAGGGATATTATTACCTGGAGTTAAATAAAAAGGCACATAGAGTTTGCTGCAGAGTTCAAAGTTCAGGTAATTGTCAGACTGACTGAAGCACACAGTGTTTTGTAGTTTTACTTTCATGTACAAGTCCACCTCATAATACTTATAATCCCTGACATCTTAAATTTATCTACAGTTACATAAAGAAAATACATTCTTTGTGTTTTATCTGTCAAATTGATTTTAAACCTGAGTTGAGATTTTTAGTTTGCAAATAGTGCAAACAGTAGATTTAAATTTAGGTATTTGATGCGTTATTGATTTAAGTGTGTTATCTGATTTAGCATTTCATTTTTAGTGGCTATAACGCATTGCTTATTATTGTATACCTGGTTGTCTGTGTATCTATATTAACTATCTATGACCCGGGTTAAACTAAATCTTCTATAAACAAAGGGGATCGGATTGGAACTCCGACCACCAAACGGTGGCGACCTATTTCAATCCTTGGTATGTGTAGAATACGTATCGATAGGTGTTGGGGATACAGATGTGTGGTGGTTGGAAACAAATTCCTGATAGTAATTTATAAAATGCATGTTTTGACTCTATTTATCTGTTAGAGATTTCAGTGTGGACTGAAATGTGTTGATTTCTTTTGTTTTGCTTTGACAGTCATGGTAAAATATAAATGTGTTATGAGACGAAACTAGAAATAACAATCGGTTCGTGTTAAGTATTTCCTGAAATAGTTAAACTTCTATTCATTCTGGAAGGCAGTTCTTCAGTAAATGTTAGGTTTTTTTCTTCATTTTAGTTTCCGCTTCTTGTTAACTGTTGACTTGTGAATTGTCTGTTTATATTGCCGACAATTAGGAAAATTTATCTCCTCCTCTGAAGTAGAATATTTTAACAAAGCAAAGAATGTAAGAAATCTTTCTTTCTCTGTTGACCATGTGTGGGTCAGGAACAAATCATGTGATATTCTCAAGATGAATATGTGCTTTGTATCCTATAATGGTTATTTAAGGTTAGTTCTGACATAGGTTCTTGCCTGTTTGTTCTGCATTTATATCTAGTGCCTTCAATTTTTATTTATTTTTTTCTCCTGCAGTTTCCGTCGTCCATCATCTGTGGTTTTCAGACCCAATGTTGCCACGGGAAGAAAAAGATAAACTGAGAAAAAACGCTCCATGAATGAGTGGGGGACAAGGTTGAGAAACAGAAGTTTACCAAGAGGGAGACCCTTTCTTCACTTCATACTTGTGTAACAGATGTATGTGGTCTTCTGTTCTCTATTGAAGACAAATTTTGATGCAAATGCCATCTTTACTTCGATTGTGCCCGTTTTAAGATCTGCCAATCTTTCTGTCTCTTTTACTTTTGCACATCTTTCCATGTTCATCATTTTCTCTCTTCTTCCTTATTTGCTATTTCATATCATTAATATGTAGCCTTATCGCCTTTTATCTTTTTAATCCTGCATATCTATATGTGCAGATTGATACTGAAGTCTGCGGCTAGACAGTTGCCATGTCGACCTCTTCGCTGCGGCGACAAGTAAAGAACATCGTCCACAACTATTCAGAGGCTGAAATTAAGGTTATATTTTTCTCGTTTTAGCTGGAGTTTCTTTTCCTTTTTGTGTTTTTAATTTCTCAGTAGTTGCACATTTATCTCTGCATTAAAGAATACATTATACAACATTATTATGCGTGCATAAGCAATTTATTTAGAATTTGCTCTTGTCACACAGACCTTGAATGACAATTGAAGTTTATCCCCTCTGTGTTGTTATCCAGGTTAGAGAGGCAACATCCAATGACCCATGGGGCCCCAGCAGCTCTCTTATGTCAGAGATAGCAGACCTGACCTACAATGTTGTGGCCTTCTCAGAAATCATGAGCATGGTGTGGAAACGACTGAATGACCACGGAAAGAACTGGAGACACGTATACAAGGTATATATCTTAGTGTTAAAGATGGTAATCATCTTAGATCTCATTTAGAGATTCACCAGTCAGAATTTGGCAAACATTTGACATGTTGGTCCTCATTTGACCTGGTTCTGATTTCTAAAGAGAATATATATGAACAGCATTCAAATGTACTCACTTGATTGGTCGATGGTTGTTTATTTTAGGAGTAGAGGCGATATCATGTGCAAGATGTTTTTTCTATACTACAAGACAAAATGATGACAGAGTTAACATTTTAGGCTCTGTTTTGCTGCTTAGATTATTGATTCTCTGTGTTTATTCACCAGAGGAAGTAGTTCCTTACCGTAACCCTTGAGATTTTCCAACATTTCCAAATCCAGCATGGTCTATAACAGAGGTTGGAAACTCAAAAGGATTAAATGAATCAAATTTGCTATAATCATCTCAGTCTTCCTCTTATTTGCTGAGAGTTTGACCCTCTCTCACTCTCTCTCAGCGTTAATGAATCACAGACATGTCTCACGTGTTGTAGAAAATAGTTTCCTGTAAAATAGTTTATTGCATTTCTTTAAACACTTCGCTGACACTGAAAACATCTAGGTTTGAGCCTGCTTTCCTGTGTGTAGCAGCACTCAAAGCAAAGTGTTGTCAGTGCGACATGGTAGCACTTAGTATAATGCATTCACTGATCAAAGATTGGATCTTTGAGTTTCCAAGTGGTCCGTCAGTGCCTAACGCCCATCAACTGAAAATGGTCAGATTCCACTCACCAGCTGATTTTTCAGGCCGTCTCTAATTTTCTTATGTTATTAAATCATGTCTCACTTAATATTACAGATTAATAATATTGGAGTGCAAAAAGAATAAAATCATCCTTTATTGCCCCTCAGTGGGTATATTCATGTGTTTCGGCAGCAAAATGACAAGCAAACAGAAAGCTCACAGATACGCATACAAAAATAGGCAATAATAATAAAACTAACATAGAGACTGTATAGTAATGTTAAATTTCAAAGGTAAGAAAGTATGCAGTTATGAAGAAAAGGCAAACGTGTTCTTTTGTATATTTGTGCAAAAACAGACTATTCACTATAAATATGGAAACCTGTGCAAAGAGGAGCAGGGAAGTAAACGATTTCTTGGGAGCAGTGATCGTTATATAATCTAGCAGCTTCTGGGAGCGATGACCCATGATATTGCTCCTTTGTGCATCTAGGATGCAGCAGAGTATGATGCTACTAAAGCTGTACTGTACATTGTCATACCTTTGGTGTTTTGTATTTATTTGAAATATATACTTTTCTATGTTTTCCTCAAATGTTCTTTCAGTTGAACCTGTGTTAGCCATAACCAGACCTCAAATTTTACTAATTATTATTGCTGTATTGGTGCATAAATTTTGACCTTCCACTCCCTTATGGCTTTATCACTGGTGTTAGTAGATATGAGATATTATCTGCGCATGAAGCAGCTGTTTTTAGTTTCTGCTACGTTTTTGTCTTACATTTCAGCAAGTGGTCTTTACACTTTTTTTTTTCCTCCCCTCCATCAGGCTATGACTCTTATGGAGTATCTGATCAAGACAGGTTCAGAGCGTGTTGCTCAACAGTGTCGAGAAAACATTTATGCAGTCCAGACCCTGAAGGATTTCCAGTACATAGACCGGGATGGCAAAGACCAGGTAACCAAACATGCCCATCCTCGCAAAGCTGAAAAGAAAGTTGCCATGTTTAATCAGTTCCATCTCCTTTTGTTGACTGTAGGCAAACTTTGACTTGCTACTTGGTTCATTGAAGGACAGTTTGTCTTAAATTGCTTCTGACCTTTTGCACAACCTCACAAAGCCAGTTGTTGGTTGGTAATGAGTAATTTTGCTAAGATAATGAATTATTACACTAACAATAAGGTTTAGAGTGTAACTAGTGTACTAAGCAAAAAGTCTTAAGGAATTCTTACTCTAGGAATGTTCAGATACATGTACTGGTACATTTTTAAAAAATTTGAATAGAATGAAAAAGTTCAGTATATTTTTGTAACTCATTTCAGAAAGTGAAGCTCGTATATTAGATTCGTTACAGATAGAGTGAAGTATTTCAAGCCTTTATTTTTTGTAATTTTGTAATCTAATCACTTTATGTGATGGACCAATACAAAGGATCGCATAGTTGCAAACTAGAAGGAAGAAGATAAATGGGTTTTCAAAATGTTTTACATATAGTCATATTCAGTAAATGAGACTATTTCTGGAAAGTTAATTTATTTCAGTAATTCACTTTACTAGTATATAAATTAACAGACAGACTGATGTTTGCAAGCCTTCTGTTAATTATGCTGATTTTCTGCTTACAGCAAAGAAAATATGACATTTAAGATTAGAATATTGCATCAGACCAATAAAAGATTTATTTATGACACAGAAATGTGGGCTTAGTTAAATGTATGTTTAATACCTTCTTTAAGGTTATTTTCTATCTGTCTATCTCAATGAAATACAGTTGAAGTCTGTGGCTGTAACATGATGAAATGGAAAACATTCAAAGTCTGTCTATTTTTCCACATACAATCAAGATGTTAGTATGTTTTGTGCTTATCTAATAAATATCAAGGTCACAAAAAATCATTCATCTGTCCCTTTATTTTGTCCAGGGTCTGAATGTGAGAGAGAAAGCTAAACAGCTGGTGACGTTGTTAAAAGATGAAGAAAAACTAAGAGAAGAGAGAATCCATGCCCTTAAAACCAAAGAGAAAATGGCACAGACCACCAGTGGTGAGATAAATGAATTAGACACAAACAAGCCACTCTTGAAAGAGGGAATTGTTTCATTAATGCATATTTGTTCCTGCTGCAGCCTCCTCGGCGCCCTCAGCACCCAGCCTTGGGGGCAGCCTATCCATGGGCTCTCATTCTGGAGATCCTGACCAGGCATGGCCACAAAGCTCTGGAGAGGAAGACCTGCAGCTTCAGTTGGCGTTGGCCATGAGTAAAGAAGAAGCAGAGCAGGTAACTGAATGTGGTCTATCGCAGACAGAAGTTGACTTTACGTTGCGCTTTACCCAACCTGTTTCCAGTTGCAATACAGGAGCATCAGTATACACAGAGGAATATTAAGGATTGTGTTTCCTGCTGCAGTATACCTAGCTTTGCTCTCACAATTTAACTGCTGACCTCCCCCAGACTAGCGCGGACCCTCTGGAGGATGCAGAGCTTCGCTATGCAATCACACTGAGCAAAGAGGTTCACCAAAAGGTCAGGGGAAACGAGTGTGTTGAGCTGACTGGGGAGCCAGTCACCAACTGTCTTTCTGTCAGATGGAATTTCTCGACTCAATACTAAATATCGATTAATCAAGAAAATTAATTTATGCTAATTTGATTTTGTGGCATTTTGCTGCCTATATACATTTTCATTAGACCATTATAATTCGATTGAGATAATTAAGTTTGCTGTTCACTGCTGTTTTTACAGTGTTTGCACTCATAGAAAACATGTAGAGACCTGATTTCAATCCTTTTATTGAGATCCGGTGCTTTGAAAAAGTGTTTGCTCCCTTTTATAATTTCTGTTTTTTCTTTTTTGTCACACTTAACTGTTTCAAACTTATTTTATATTAGACAAACATAACCAGAGTAAATACAAAATGAAGTTTTGAAATGTTAGAAATGAAAAGGAAAAAGCTTTCCAAGCCAGCCTGGCGCTATGTGAAGAAGTAAGTGCCACTAAAACCAATAAAAGGTTGTATCTCAATTACTGCTGCAAGACTGCCATTAGATGACTGCAATAACTGACAATAAGTCTTTCACATCAATCTTGATGGAAATTTGGCTTACTTTTGTTTTAATTCAGCTACTGGGAGGGTTGTTAACATGATTGGCACTAAAACATCTAATGTGGATTATGTTTGTTGCAATCAGCAGTGGTTTTGGCCTTGGAACTTGGGTTAAAGTGGCATCTTATTGTCATAAACATTGATCTTAACTGAAGCAAATGAGGCCTGCAGTGCTTTAGATGTTCTGGGTTATTTTTTGTCCTCCTGGTGAATCGTTGATTAGCTCTTAGATTAATTTTTGGAGGCCGGCGACTCTTTGGAAGGTTGATTGTGGTTCACAAGCGTCTGAAAGCCTTAAGAACAGGGTGGTAACGCTTTCCAGAGTGAAAGATGTTAGTGAGTTACTTTCTTTTACTCTACCTTGTGTTGTCAGATTCTGTTTAAGTGATTTCTTGACCATTTTACAGGTAAGGTATTCATCAGGCCTGGGTGTGGCTAGTGACATTCAACCAAAAAATGTGGTTAACCAGTTAATTTGTGATTCCAAAAAGGGAAGCCTTTGAGTGTGACAAAGAAAAGGGTGACAAAAAAGCAAAACCAGAAGTAATCTATGAAGGGCATATGCCTTTTTACAGCACTGTATAATAAATATAAGCTTCCGAACAATTGATCATCTGTGATTAAAGTGTTAAATTTGCATGGCAGAGACAAACATTTTAGCATAATAATAACAACAACCTATGAGTGGGTTGTAAGTATTGATTACTCTTCCTTCCAGCATGCATCTAACTGTTGCATTGATTTCAAATAAGCTTCTCCTATCCCGCTGCACTTTTTTGAAGTTGACAACTTTGTTGAGTGTTTTGTGTGCAAAACAATTTGTCTGATCTATGGGAGTGGTTAAATTATTTATATAGCTTATTACTTAAGTGGTTCTATAAAAATTTAAGGAGCTTTTGGAGATAATTACATTGTTTTTGTTTAAAGTTGTTCGATACAGTCCATTTATTCTGGGATTAGTTGCTGTTCTGCTGTGTTACAGCCAGTCTTCCATGTAATACCATCTCTCATGCTATTGCATGAGAGATGGTATGTAGAAATGTCTTATGTTCATATGCAGAATGTTGTTGGATGTTAATATTTAGGTACATTTCCCCGTTTTCCTGTGGCTGGATTTTTGATAGAGTAAATTTTAAAGAGTCTCCACTTGATTCAGCCAATTCCTGGTAAGATTGCCAAGCATGAGTATTGTAAGCAAGTAAATCATAAGCATAACTATCCTGCAGGTAGAATATTCTTGAAAACACAGTTCTGGTTGAGATGATTGGATCGCATTAATTCTGAGCATCAGCAGTTTTTACGATTATTTTTCATAAATTCAGATTTCTTTTGTAGATTTGTAAACGAATCAAGTTGATCTGTATGTGTGGTGTCTGATTTCAGGTTGTGTTATTAGGTTACTAACATCAGGCTGTGTGTGTGTGTGTGTGTGTGTGTGTGTGTGTGTGTATGTGATTGGCAGGAGGAGCGGCTGCGGAGAGGCGATGACCTGAGACTGCAGATGGCCATTGAGGAGAGCAAGAGAGAGAAACCAAAACCAGAAGAGGTGTGTGTTAACATGTCAATATGCTGACCTGACCTTTCCAGACCTGTTGTAAACTTTATCGCTTATTTTTGTTACATCTCTCAATGAGAAACTTTTATTTTGCGTGGACATAACCATTGATATATACAATGTCCTCCAAACCCTTAAACATGTTAACATTTTTTTTTTTTACATTACAAACAAGAACTTTATTTGGGATTTTTGTGATGGACCTTCACATAGTAATACATAATTGTGAGGTTGAAGTTAAAGTATATGTGCTTTTCAGAATGTTTTTACTAATCAAAATCTAATGAGTGGTGCTCCTAATTAAAATCCAAGAGGCACTTAATTAGTAAATAGATACCAGCAGTGTTTAATTGAATCTCACTATTATTACAGCTGTTCTGTGAAGGCCTCAAAGAGAGAGAACATTAGTGAAAAAACGGCACCCTGAAGCCCAAGGAACACAGCAGACAAGTCGGGGATAAACATGCTGAACATGTCACAGAGCTCTGTTCAGTCTATTCTGTGAAATCAGAGACCACGGCATAATTGCAAACCTACAAAAACATGGCCGTCAACCTCAGCTGAAAGGCCGAGTGAGGACGGCTTTAATCAGAGAAGCAACCAAGAGGCCCATAACTTTGGAGCTACAGAAATCCACAGCTCAGTTGGGAGATTCTGTTGACAGGAAAGGCCATCCACTTTATAAATATTTTAGGTTTTATGGAAAACTGCCAGGAAGAAATCTCCTGTTTTAAAAGAAAGTCCATAAGAATGTCTGCTTGTAGTTTGCCACAAGCTATGTGGAGGCATGGCAAACATGTGGAAATGTGTTTGATAGCATCTGTTTTTTTAAAAATGATCATTCTAATCATTTAGTTCTTTTGTTGAAACAGAACCAGTGTGAGATAAGCTTTGACTTGACGCAAGCCCTTTTCAGATCATAGTTCAGCAATAATCACATAACCACGAACCCCCTATTACAGCTCACTTTGTTCTTTCACATCTTGCAAGTTGATCTCTCTTTGCTCACAGCCCTTGTTCTTGTACAGTATGCTATGAGATGTCAGTATGAAAGCGGTGTGGTTTATGTTTATATGGTTTATGACTTGCAGTATTCATCTTGGCAGTACATATTGGGGTGGGGGGGGTTCCCAAAGGGCTGAGTTTGTTGTTGCAATCCTCATTGCTCCTCTTCAAATACATTCAGTGCCCTAAAATACAAGCAAGTTGTTGAGCACCATCCTCAGTATGTTATCTGCTCTCAGTGCACCTCAGGCTCTTCAGCTCTCTTTGCTTTGCATCACATCTCCACATCACACTGGGTTGAGCAAACCCGTATCATCCCTTAAGGCTCCCACATACTTCATCCGAAGCCCAACAGTTGACGCGCGGTCACGTGGTTTCGGGATGTTCGTATTCACACACACACCTTTCATACACGGCGCAGACCGCCTGGGGGACACCCCTCCTGCTTCTTTATACGTCACGCCCCTACCTGCCGGGGTTCCCCCTCCCTCCCTGCATCTTCTGTTTTGTTTTTATGAAACGGTGATGGAGAAAGCGTCACACATTTCTGCAGACGGCCTCTTCCTTGGACAACAATGTTCTAATTTCCATCTAGGAGTTATTAGACGTTTGACAGTCTTATTATTATAGTAGTTATTTAGTGAAGAATCATACAGATGTTCATAATTCCTCACCTGCAGATTCAAAAACCGGATAGTGGAAGAGGACTAGTTGAAGAGCAGTATCAGCGTTGTCCTCTGAGCACATATCTGCATAAAACATGGCAACAAACTTCTGACCAATCAGACAACACTTCGCATAGAGCCCTGTCGAAATAGTTCGACCCAGGCCTGGTGTCGGGTTCGACAGGCGGATGGCTATCTGTGAACAAAATGACGCAACTTTCATCACACGTCTATGTCAGTGAGAGCCGATTTGCTGTCTGAGGCGGATGAGGGGGTTTGTGTTGCCGGAGCGACTTCAGCCGCCGTTCGGTGTCAGGAGTTGATCACGAGGCGTAAAGAACAGAACAAAAGGATGATCTGAAAGGGGTGGACGTTTCAGATCCTATAGCTGTAGTAACGTTATTCCATTTTCTGTTCCTTGTTCAGAGTGCTCTGATGGAGCTGAGTGCAGTGGACCCCTGGGGGGCTCCTGCTAATGCCACTGTGAGCTCTGCCGGCCCCTCACCTCCTCTCACACTATCTGGCCCCTCAGCCGCCGGCCCATGGGGTGCAGCTCCCACAGATCCATGGGGAGTAGCTTCACCCACATCCCCTACAAGCTCCGACCCCTGGGGTGGAGGACCTGCGCCCACTATAGCCCCTCCTCCAGACCCCTGGGGGGAGACATCTCACAAAGTTAACAACGTCGACCCCTGGGGAAACTCAGGTAAGCTGAGCTCTTGGTTGTTGTCAGATCAGCTCGGTGGTTGAGCAGGTGGATGAAGGCGTGCTGGTCAGAGCACTAAAATAGAAGTCTGTGTCTGACTGAAAGAGGATGTGAACACCATAACCTTTGCTCATTGTCATTTCAAACCTCCATATTCTCTTTTCAAAACAGTGTTTATTGACATACAGTCATGTCATTGTCCTTTCATATTTGATCTTCTCATCCACCTAAGGGGCGTTTCGACCGCAGGAACCATTTCCAGGAACCAGGGTCTTTATTGGGGTCTTTCCCTCAGCCCCTTCCTTTATGTAAGAGCCCCGGTAGGGATGTAGTACATGTAAGACTGGCCTGAAGCCTCAGGGCGGGGTTTGTGGTGGTGGGGCGCTACATATTTCTAATTGGTTCAGTATTCCCAGCATTTTGCTTCTGTCTTTCTGTCTCAGGCATCTGAACTGCAGTTTACAATGTCTCTTAATGTCAAATTGTACAAGAGAACTAATGAGTTTCTTTTGCAAATGAAACGTTTAGGCAGCTTCAGTCTGCTGAGGAGACAACTCCCAGTGGCAGATCCAGCCACAGTACAAGCTTTAGATAAACAGAAGAAAATCAAGAAATCGGAACAATAAAATGTTTCACAAAAGGTCGGATTATGAGGAACATATGGAATCACTTTAAACTCGGCTGAAGTGATTATCTGCAACAGATTTGAAATGAAACCTCTTTACCTTTCACAGGACAAACTGAAGTAAATGTTCCGCTCAGCAAAACAACGATGCGATGATTTACAGCAGAACATTTAGGTCCGATTATTTCCGTTTAAAAACGCAAACAAAACCACCACACTTCTTTGAGACTGCATATTTATAGACTTAAAGGATGAAAGCAGTGACACACGCAGCCTCTGTGAGTGTGTTCATCATATGCAGGTCTCTGCTGTCACCTGGGTGAGAATACAAACACACACATGGTTCACCCCTACAGTTTCAGTGCTCTGTCAGCACAAGTGTTTCATCTACAAATATGCCGCAAATACTCTCAGAAAGGCTAGACTACCACTGGTGGAGATGTTAGAGGATGGAGGGAACAAAGTGCTGCAGTCAGAAGCTGCTCCTGCTGACATGCTTCAGTTCAGACCTCCAGAGGAGCCTGGAGAGGGAAACTCAAAGATCCTCTCCAGTGGAAGACAACAGACTCCAACAGAAAATCAGAAACAATCAGACAGAGAAAAACGACCAAAATTAGCTTTGTTTTATTTATGTGTAGTTAAGCCCAAAATATTTTACAACCCTGGCAGATTTAGGTTTGAATCTTTCAATTTAACAAATATTTTTCTTCTGACTTAAACTTATCAATGTTTTACAAAATATCAGTGAAAACATGCAAAATACTTATCAGCAATTAGTTTGTTTTAATGGCAATTGATTTTTTTTTTCTCCATTCATTATTGAGAATCTAAAATTAAGGAGCTTTTTGTTGTAAATGAAAACCAATAAAACATGTTGTTTTTCAAAGCTAAAAGTCCCCTTTTATGTTGTTTGATTATCTTGATGTCCGTCTGATCAGATGGCAGAAACAAACTTCTTGGTGGATTGACAATTATTAGGATTATGTATAATTTAGGGCTTAACTGTTTCGCTACTTCATAACAAATGTCATCGCAACGCATCTGAGTAATATCCAGAAATAAATAATCAAATCAGTTCAGTGCCGTCATATAGACAGATTCAAATGCATTTGAGTAACTCTAATGCAGTTTCAGTCATGATGCAGTCAGGTTCAGCTGATAATGCAAGTCCTTCTACCTAAGGAAGCCCTCAGTATGAGCAGCCATCTGCGGCTTGTGGTCTGAGAAGACAGAGTCGACGCAATCCTTCCTCTCACAGCCAAACGGAGAATCATCGTCCTTTCTACAAGATCAAAAAGAGAGTACACACGGTTAGTGACAGTAGTAGCTCTTTTAGTGGCTTTGAGGCGAGGTCAAATATAAGTCCAGGTGTATCATCTGTAAAAGCTCAACTGATGGCCACTTCCAATAAATAAGTGTGGATAATGTATAAATGGGGAGTTGAATGATGGAAATGGGTCTTTATGTGCTTCAGCAGCATAACTACAGAGATACTCCGGATAACCGCAGGCCAGTCTAACTATGAGCTTTACATCTATAAGGAAGGTTTTAAACCTAGTCTTAAGAGTAGACAGGGTGTCTGCCTCACGGACTAAAACCGGAGACAATCAGATCTCTAATATAAGATGGAGCTTCATTATTAAGGGCTTTGCTCTGGATTTAACAGGAAGCCAATTAAAAGATGCTAAAACTGGATAAATCTCTCCTTTGAGTTCCCATCAGAGCTTTTGTTGCAGTAATTTGTTTAAACTGGAGGCTTAATATTTCTGAATATAAAGAATTGAATTGGGGGTCAAAGAAGGAACTCCTAGAAACCTGTTAAATATGATTTAAACAACATTGATTTCCTGGTGAAAGATGACGCTAACTTTCTTTACAATATTATCGAAGGGCAAATTAATGCCGTCCAGAGCAAGTGGCGAAGCAAGTTGTTCGAATTTAAAAGTAGAAAATCAAAGGTCGTCCAGGTTTTTTCTGTTTTCCAGCCATGCCTGTAGTCTACTTACTTGATTGGATTCATCAGGCTTTATGGTTAACAACAGCATAAAAGTGGACATGAAATAATAAAACTATAGCCAGGGTCATCAGGAACTGATCAAGGCAGCTTTGGTCGAAACTCCCCTCTATGTGCTTTCATTTTTTAATTTTTTTTATGAAGGAAAGCCGGCATGCTGAATCCATTCTCCCTCTGTGTCTAAAGCAGGGATTTTTATCCTCTTGTTTCCACTCAGGACTGGCTGTGTCTAAACCAGAGCGCTGTCTCTTCTGTTGCCCTTTTTTGGCTGTTTTTAAGTGTTTGAGGTTGCTTCCTGCTATCTCTCCTTCACCTCCACTGAGCTTCAATTGAGTCAAAGTGAAGGGACGTGCAGCAACAAGAACAGCAGGCCTCTTCTGTCCTCAAGCAGGCAGCTTGTGGAGGTTGGAGAGGTTAAGGAGAGAGAAGCGCTTCTGTTTGAACCCAGCTCAGCTTCCGCCTCCCTCCTTACTGTGGGTTGTACCTGTACGGTGTTGTGTTAACCCTCCCCTCCCCTGCATCTCCTCCCCTCCCATGTAGCCGTGACCCCACCCAGCGCTGACCCCTGGGGCTCCCCTGTGCCACCCAGCACGTCCTCCTCAGGGGGGCCGGTGGACCCCTGGGCAAGGGATGGGCCTGTCCCTGCCTCTGACCCCATCACCTCCGACATCTGGAGTGGCACCGCCAAACACACTAATGGCACAGGTACACGCACACCTGAACCTACACGGACTCTCAAACACACGGGTGCAGGTGCACGTTTTACAGATTGCCAGTAACGGCACCTAACAGTTGTCTTAACGTTTCATCCACTTGCTGCACACTCTCACATCCGACATTACGATCAGCTTGCTTTGTTATTGTGTGTCCCATTCACGCCCCCACCTTCGCTCCCAGGGGATCCAGAGCGAAGAGGCTCGTCGACAACAGGCTGCGACAGCACGGGCTCACCGGTTCCCTTTGACCTGTCGTCACTCGGTTCTTCGCTTCCCGTTCGTAAGACTCCGGAGTCCTTCCTCGGCCCCAACGCAGCGCTCGTCGATCTCGATTCCCTGGTGTCGTCGAAACCCAAACCCAAACAGCCGCCGCCTCCTTCCATCTCGGCGTCTTCATCGAACAACCCCTTCCTTCAGAACACAGGTGAGATACCAGCTGCGCTACAGGTGCATCGTCGTGAAATTGTTTTACGTTTTTTTTTTTTTTTTTTTGTGTGTGTCTCATTTCAGAAAGTAAAACTCGCATATAGATTAACTACACAGAGTACAGTTTTTTTCAGCTTTTACTTCTTGTAATTTCGGTGATTATTGCTTACAGATAATAAAAACCCAAAATTCATTGTCTCAGAAAAAAGGATGTTTTAAAGCTGTTCATTTTATGCATCCGTCTGCATGAATGGATGGTGACATGGGGACGATCAGCCTGCGGTTCTCCTGAGGTGTGATGGCAGCCCAGGTTGCTCTGGTAGCGACCTTCTGCATCGTTTGGTCTGGAGTCTCTCATCTTTCTCTTGGCAACACTCCATAGAGTCTTTGAGGTTCCAGTCAAGCGACGCAACAGCTTACACTATACACAGAGAACCAGCTTTTGGTACCTGAGGCAGTGTGGGCAGATGCCAAGTCCTGCAGGAAAATGAAATCAGCATCTCTATAAGGCTTGTCAGCAGAAGCTGCCTTGACTGTGGACTTCAGAAAACACAGTGGACCAGAACCTGCAGATGACACGGTTCCCCGAACCATCACTGACTGTGGAAACGTCACGCTGGACTTCAAGTAATGTGGATTCTGTGCTTTTCCACTCCACACTAACCCACTACTGAAATGCAAACTTTGCTGTCATATGACAAGAGGACTTTGGACCACTGAGCAACAGTTCAGTCATTTTTCTCATCATCTCAGGTGAGACACTTCCATGTGTAGGACTCATCTCTGCGTGACGACTCTTGACTCCAGCCTCAGTTCACGCCCCCAAATTTTCAGATGGGTTTTGCTTAACAGTCCTCTCAAGACTTCAGTTATCCCTGCCGCTGGCAAACCTTTTCCTTCCACTAAACTTCCCTCTGTGAACAACCAGCATCTTCAGCAATAACCTTTTGCGTCTTCCCCTCATGCAGAAATGCAAGTTGTTGGGTTTTTTTTTTCCTGCTAATGTGCGATAATATTTAGATGTGGGAATGCATTATTTATTAGACTTAAAAGATTTAATGATTGAATGTTGTAGGCTATAATTATATCCACGTTTTCTCTGTATTACAGGCTCGTCTCCTGCTCCTGGCATGGCGGTGACTCCAGGCAGCACTATTTCCAGCAGGGGAGTTTCACCAACACCCGTCTCCTCCAACCCCTTCGGTGTGGCCCCACCCATGACCTCCATCTCCCCCCAGCCTTCGTCCCTAGGCCTGAGTGGCCTCCGTACCAGTCCTGTGCCTCCCAATCCCATGCTGGGCATGGTTCAACCAGGAATGGCTATGGGACCAATGAGCGTAGGAATGGGGGCTCCTGGAATGGGCCTGGGCATGATGCAGGCCAGCCCTATGGGAATCCCATTCAGCGGGCTCTCCCCAATGGGAACCCCGGGCTCTGCTCTTTTGGGCTCTGGAGCGATGCCACCCCCTCAGCAGATTTTGGGTGGGCCCGCAGGAGCAGGAGGAATGATGGGAGCAGGAGGATCCATGGGAGGTGGAGGAACGACGGGAGCGAGCACCAACCCGTTTCTTCTTTGAGGACGTGACACCACTACTTTGCTCACCTTTCTGCCTCAGCTGTCGTACCTGCTTCCCCCTTCATTCATCCCCCCCCCACGCAAGATGAGTCCACAAAGAAAAACGTCTACATTAAAAAGAACAAAAACATAGTTTATTTTCCTTCAAAAGCATAATTTCATTTCAGATTAATGTTCCCCTTTTTGTCCCTTTCATTTCAAAATTTGTGTCAAATAGAAGTATTTATTTTCAGTCTGTTTCTGTTCTGTAGTTTCTGTTTCTGTCCTGTGTTGAGATGAAAGGTAAGTCAGTGAGAGCGTGGAGCTTTTTCAGTAGTGTCACTCTCTACTCCTAATACTACTGCACACGAGAGGGAGACGGAGGAAGAGGTCACACAGCCACTAACGAACTGAGCAGAGAAACTGTCATACCTGCCTCTTCCTCCTCCCTCTCTCCCTCCGTCTAGAGCGAAGACAAACACTGAATCACTGAAATGAAACGAGTGCATGAAGGATCTTTTTTTTTTTTTTTTTTTTTATTTAAACGGACCCCCAGACTGATATAAAAACCTGCATTAACATTTCGGTCACAATGTGGTCAAACTCTTTCAACCGATTCACTTTTAATTTAATTTAATGTTAAGTGTAATTTATTTTTTTCCAATACCTGGGAACAAATAAACAAGGAAGATCACGCAATGATGCCATTTAAATCAGATGCTTTTTTTTTTTTTTTTTTTTTTTTTTTTTTTTTTTTTTTTTTTTTTTTTTTTTTTTTTTTTTTTTTTTTTTTTTTTCCCCTATTGTAGAAAAAAAAAAAAAGCTCTGACATTTGTGGTCTGATGGCAGGAAAAATAAACTGTTGAATGTGTGTTTGCGGCTATGGGCGAATGAGAACACAAATGCTTATTTATCAGATGCCAGTTTGCGTTTGTTTCAGTACTTTGTCCTATTTTTCCTCATGTCCGATCTCATTTCAGCAACTCTGAATGGGGGGAAAAAAAAAAAAAAAAAAAAGCATTTCTGAAAATTAGCACCTGTGATGATATGTAAGGTTGGATTTTAAATGAGGTATTTTATGGGTCATGTGATATTTTTTATTTTTTATTTTTTTTTCTGCCAATCTTTATTATTTTTCTTGTTAATCGCCTATTTCATCTGGGATTCCTGGAGTTCAGGCGTCCCAAACCAACACTGTCCTCATGTTTCATCCCCCCTTTTACTTTGTAAAGGGAGTTAAGCAGATGCTTCTTTAAAGAGACAATTATTTCATTGAGTGAAAGGAGACAACACAGGGACATGAAAACATGCTCCATACTGCTCTTTTAATTTAGCTGGATGAATTTATTATTTTATATCAAGAGAAGTATCTTTTATCGGGTAAGTTTGACTTTTGTGTGGTGTCAACTGTGAACATTCACATTTGAAAAGAAAAATGGAGAAAAAAAATCTACAGAAATTTATGAAATAAAACAAAAACAGGGAATGTGTGTGACTTTTTTTTATGACTTCTGTATTTGGAAACAACAACAACAACAATTTGGAACATCTATCCAGTTACCCACAAAAGATGAGCTATAGAAAGAATATTACAGCCTATAAATTTAAAAGAAGACAAACATAAAATTCTTAAGATTCAGTCATTAGTGATGAACCTGATCCCCGACTTTCTGTCAGAGAAACGGGAAGTGAAGTTTTTGCTGAAATATCTGGTGATTTTTTTATTTATTTAATTTTTTTCCCCTCCACACAAGGAAGCGAGGCTCAAAGGATGAGAGAATCCCAGTCAAAGTCATCCTGGAACTCCTCGCTGTTGCTGTGCAGATTCTTCAGTGGGGGACGCTGTCGTGGCGTCACAGGCTGAGGATGGATCCCGGCTGAGACATAAAAGGGAAACATGAAGTGAAAGTTCGACCTCAAAGGAAGTGATATTTTTAAAAAATAATTTCCGATTAACTTCTCAATTTTTTTAAATGTCGCAGTACTGAAAACTTCCTTCAGTTTTTCCGAGGCAAAATAGTGAAAGAGGTGGATCAACACTTCCAAAAGCTGTCAAAAAGTTAATTTATTCAGACAAGTCAATGTCATTAAACACATTTTGATATATTCCATGTATTTTGTTTCAAATATGAATCACATCTAATGAAAACCTCAAATTCAGCTTCTCAGAAAATCTAAGTATAACATGAGAGAAAACAAGTATTATGGCCCACACAGTTATGGGCGAGACCACTAACTAGAAAGTTGGCCAATAGACTCAGGAATCCCCTCTAAAAAGGGCCATAGCCACAAAAAGTAACTTAAGAGCAATTCATCTAAGGATATTAGGAAAAAGTTGAGTGGAAGGAAAAAATATGGTAGAAAGTGGAGCCACACAAGAGATCTATTCATAATAATGTGTGCAACATCAGAATTTGAAATATCTGGCAAGAAATAATTCAAGGTTAATGTGTTCATCCTGTATCTATAACATATGTGGCCAGTCTCATATGCCCTAACCTACCTTAACAGCTACACTTTGTGTATTTCCTTGGGAGTTGAGGTGCTAAAGCTCATGGAGAGAGTAGTTGGGACATTATATAAATATAAAGGGATGATCATAATCTAAATTAAATATTTTTCCCAAATAGTGAAGCCCTCATAAAAATAAAAATAAAAATACGCCACACCTTCTAACCCTTTACTTTACTAGAGTAAAATTTGTAGGAATAACAAGGGTTTGTTTGGAAAACTCGAGTCTGCAATGACATGGCTTTCCTTAGCGACAGCATAGCAACATAAAACAAATTGTAATTTTATACAAAAGGTCAAATATATTAGGCATACTTGTTTGATAACTTGAACAACTTCTCTAGCTGAAAGTATACTGACATATTTTGGTTTCAAAGAGCACAACGATTAAGAAGGAATTCAAAGGTTCTTCATTTATGTATAAAATATGTAAAGTTTGAATGGTTGAAATATCACAAAGCAGTGGAAGTAGTTTGTGGCAAAAAAAAAAAAAAAAAAAAATTCCATGGAAGAGGAAAAAAGCAAGCTCAGTTTTGTGAATGATTTACAGCATTTACACAATATGTAAAAAAAATAAAATAAATAAAAGGCAATAAAGGGTGAAGATTTTCTATAAGTTACCCTAAAATCAGTTTAAAATCCCTGTTACTCACCAGCTGCATTTGCAGGGTTTGCCAGATGTGGCCTCTGCAGAGCAGGTCCCTGCATGGGTGGGTGTCTCCGGGGCTGCTGCGTTCCATTGGTGGGAGGAAGAGTGGTGGGGTAGGGAAGGGGAGAGGGGTGAGTGAGGCTGGTGAGGGTGGGAGGTGGGTTGGATGTCAGCGGCGATGGCTGGAGGAAGTGAGGTGCACCATGGGTAACCGGGAAGTTATTTCCAGGGCTGATCATGCCTTTCTGAGAAAAGAAGCGGTTCAGGGAGTCACAGAGGGAAGTGAAGAGCCCGGGGTCGAGGGCCCAGTCGCAGAGCTCTGCCTGTTTCATGCTCTCCAGCAGGTCTGGGAAAGAAAAAATAAAGACACTTTTGTTAAAAGCACGCAGGTCAGGAGACTTTTACGGATCTGAACTTCAACAAATACAACAAAGCCTTTTAACCAATTTCTGAATAAATCAACTGTTTCTAAAAGAAAGTCCCTAAAGTAATAATCTATAAAATCCTATATCCTCCTACATGCATTAACATATAAAATTTAATGTGAGAACTTAAAGCCATTTTTTTTTTTTGTTTTTAATTTTTCTAAAAATGGGAAATTTAGATGAATGCATCACTGTGATAAATATTGCTAAATGTGAAGTATAATTTTACAAAAACTACCTACAATATCAACAACTCTTACTAGTTTATTGACCAGTTTTTTGGTTAAATAATGTGCAAAAACAGCTGGTATGATTTGTAAAATGTTCCGATTGCTAACTATAACAAAACACAGATTGTGAAGCCAAACATGTAGAAACAACAAACCAACACCCCCCGGAAATTATGGTCAAAATCCCTGCTATATAAAGCAGTTATTTAGCAATTAAAGCAATAAAGCAATTATTTCACTCGTGTTAAATACAGATGCATCTGAATGAACTGGAATATATATATATATATATATATATATATATATATATATATATATATATATATATATATATATATATATATATATATATATATATATTAGTAACTTAATTTAAAATTCATTCTGACACTTCCTCCAGGAAGTATTTTTATGTCCTGTAACTTTCCATGTATTTCCACTCTGTACTTGGTCCAGGCTTTAGCATAAATACTTGTATCAATGCGCTGTGGCATGGGGGTGATCAGCTGAGATGTTAAGGCAGTCCAGGTTGCTTTAACATCAGCTATTGCAGGAGTCTGGTTTCTCTCACCTTTCATATTACTGAAAATTAACATTTTAACTGCATCTTAATTGGTTTGAGGGTGTTGTGACCATTGAGGAGAGAACATCTGGAGCCAGATATCACAGATTGTTAGATAAATCTAAGCCCCTTCCAAGATGAAGAGGGAAAAAAAATGTCATTTTGAAAAAGTTGTGAATTTGCCCTTTAAAGCAGGCAGTGGTGAGCAGCACAGACCTGGGTGACTAGAGAGGTCTATGTTTGCCCAGTCTAGATTGCTGGCGATCCGGAAGCTCTCCTTCAGTGAATCTGTGTTGCTGAACCAATCGGCTGGCACCGCTGCAGAGGGAGAAGGGAGGGAAATTTTTGAAAAATTAAAACACTTCATCTTTTAGTCATCTTGCAAGTTTTATAATCAGTAGATCATTTCTGGGTTGAGATATTAAAATAAGACTCACTGAGTTGTGAAATGCGCTCTGACTCTGCAGGGTGTGGAGCTTGCGCAGCTGCTGCAGCTGCTACAGTTGGTGGACCTGCCACTGGTGGTGGGCCTGCAACTGGTGGTACAGTCACTCCGGGTGTGGGGTGAGGGGAGAGCGGAGGCAGCGTTGGAGTGTGAAGAGGCGTAGTCTCATTACTGGGAATAAGCAGGGGAGCGACGTCCGCTTCAAGGAAAAGAAAACAAGTGATTCCTCCGAGTCTCTCATGTGTGTCATGTTTGTGCGTCTTAAACAGGCATGCACACTTACAGATGGAGCCTCCCCTCTCACGCATTGTCTTGAAAAGGGACTTGAAGGAAGCGTACAGATCTGGTATGTTCAGATCCTCAAAGGAGAAGCGCAGAGGAGGATCAGTGGTGTGGTGCCCTGAAGCAGCTGGAGGGGGAGCGACAGATGAGCACGAGGAGCTGGGACCAGACACGGTGCAAACGGGCGTCGAGTTGGAAGTGCAGGAAAAAGTGGAAACAGGTAGAGGATCTGAGCTGGCAGGAAAGGACAGGGCTGAGTTAGAATAAGAAGCAGCAGCTGCAGGCAGAGGAGCTGCAGAAACTGTAGGGACAGAAAAGGTGGAGCCAGGTGGGTGGGGAGGAGGAAAGGAATTGTTGGATGACATGGGGGCCGCTGGTGGGAGCTCAGCTGACTGAGAAACAGATAAATGAGAAGCAGGGAGAGCAGAGACATGGGCTGACATGTAGGGTGACGGTTGCTGTGAAGATGAAGATGAGACTTTTATGTAAAACCCGTCAAACATGGCTGTAATATGAGCTGGAAGGGAGTAAGTCTACCTTGTGTTGGGGAGGAGATGGGGGTTGTTGGATGGGTCTGACTGGGGAGGCATTAAACTGCAGGTCCTGGTGGGGAGAGGGCCCTCTCACTGCTGACGTCTTTGCAGGTGGAGGAATCTGTAAAAGCACAGAATCACACCCTTTAAACACGGATAAGGAGAGGAAATCCTGCAGGAATGCAGCATGACAACATGCACAGAACGAAACAAAACAACAAAAACGACAGAGAGTTGGGTCTGCGCGCGAGTCCTACACCCACGCTCTGAATGCAGAGCAGAAAGCAGTGACTAATCTCCAAAACCTGTTCATGAGCTGACAACCTCTTCCACAGAAATGTGCTCGGGAATAACATTTCAAGTCAGGAAAAGCGTATCTCTTAAAGTGTGCTTGAGAGGTAGTGAGGGATGAGCATCAGATTAGGATGTAGAGCTGTAGTTGTTTTACTCAACTCAACCAATAAAATCCTTCCTTGTATTTTACTTTTTATGGTCAACGGTTGAGCTATATACTGCGTACATTTTAAATATAGGAAACAATATAAATTACAAGTTATGAAGCAAATTTTCAGTAACAAGTGGAATTGTCCAGTTATCCAGGTAGGAAACCACATCTATGAGGGACTGAGAAGAAGACTGAGTCCTGCCATCTCAATCTCATTTCAGCCAGATCTTCTAGTCATGATCCATATCTCACGAACGGCGACAGACCGGTAAATTGAGAGGTTCGCTATCTGTCTCAGCTCTTTCTTCACCACAGCAGACTGGAGAAGCAGTCACATTACTGCAGACGAATCGCCAATCTGTTAATCTGACTCCCGCTACCACCTCTTGTGACCAAGACCCTCTGATACTTGAATGCCTTCAGAGACTGACCCCTGATCAAAAAGGAGCAGTCCACCGTCTTCTGGTTCAGAACAATGCAGAATTAGAGTAGACCGTCTCTCTTCAGAATCAAGACCCTAATTTGGTGAAGGGATGTGAGTACAGGATTCAGACCTTGGTGAAGGTCTCCCATGGCAAACTGCAGGAAGGAGGGATCGGATGAAGATTCTCGAAGCAAGTTTATGGTAATAGATGAGCCTCGTCTAGATAAGGGAGACTGCGGCACCCTCCTGGAGTCAGGGCAGGAGGGGGTGCTTGACAGTGAGCACCTGGTTGTTGAGAGCTTAAACAAATAAAACAAAATAGCTTTTTTTTCTTGTCCCGAGTAAATAGATGAAGTTGTCTTCCTTTAGATCATTTGATCACTTAAAATTAACAACTTTCAGCCCAGGAAGCACGGGGACTTGCCAAGGAAATCAGCGCGATCCTTGGTCAGCAATGTCTGTCTACGAGCTAAATTCAGTCTCCATGGAAACAGAAGATAGGCTTTAGTGTCGCTTTAAATATTTAGTAGGCTTATGGTTTAATCATGTGACATAATTTGTTGAATATGTGCAAAAGTCTCGATTACCACGGTTTTCTGACGTGGTAATCATCAAAGTTTTTTAGGCTTCTTCTTCTTCAGTGATTTTCATTCCTGTACCTAATCATCTTGAAGATAAATGTTTTTGTATTTTTCTTAAGGCACTTAACTCTTACTTGTCAAGCATTTAGGCATAAAAAGCTTCAGTGGATGTTCTGGGGTTGTGTCTTAACATAATTTAGCAAAATAAGCACAACCTGTGCTGTCTCCATCAGGAACCTCTGCATTTATTCCTTTATATATTACCACATCAAGCACCCCAGCAAGTCTCTGAAAGCCTTTACAGCTGCCACACATTAACACTACAGGACTCAGAATTTGTGAAAAAAGCAGAAATATTTCGAAAGACCTTCAGGAAGGTTTGTGAACCAGTTGAGAAAACCTTAAATGATAAAAAGAAAGTCTGGATGTATTTGAGCAAAAATATAATGGATTTTCTTCCATTTTTTTTTTTACACATTATAAAATTGGTCTGCATAACTTGAGCAATTAAAGATCTTTCATTTTAATGGTATTACAGGCACTGATAAAAAAAATCAAGACATTCTAGCTAACTGTTGTGGATTTCTAAAGGGTGTTAAGGGACTTAGCTGGTTTAATGGGCTTAGTAAAGAAAGGTTTACACATTATTACATCCTAATAATGAAAAGATCAACCAAAAACAAAACCATACATGTTGAAGCTCCTCTTCTTCCTCCTCCTCAGGATAGGGGCGCTTTGGTGCCCTTGCGGGACTCATGGACTCTGGAGGTCCATCCATTGTCCAATAGGAGCCCTGGAAATACAGAATTATAGTATTATTTTTTTTTTTACAAAATATTTTTTCATCCAATTTGATAAGTGTTAAGTGACAGCACCAAAGAATAGAAGTAGCCCACCTTTCCGGGGTCATTCTGTGGCCGAGGAACTTTCCTGAAGCACTTGTTCAGGGACAGATTGTGTCTGATGGAGTTCTGTTAAGATCAAGATGATTCAAGTTATATCCAATACAGTTGTGATAAAGTTATACTGTAGTATTATGTGGATGGTAGGGCTTGCCTTCCATCCTCGGCCTGCTCGGCTGTAGTAAGGGAAAGTGTTGCTTATCCAGGTATAGATGTCGTTTAAGCTCAGCTTCCTCTCTGGTGCAGCTGTTATCGCCATGGCTATGAGGGTGGCGTAGCTGTGGGGAGGTTTCCCTTTACAGCTTGATGGAGAGGGGTTCGGCACTGACGGTACAAAGTCCCCCCTTTCCCTCCCTCTCTCTCTCCTTTTCTCCCTCTCCCCTCCTCCTACCCCTCCTCTCTCTTTCCCCGAGCGCAGGCTGCTGATTCCCAGTTTGGGCAGCCAGTCAATGCTGGTAAGACTAGAGTCCAAGTCAGAAGACATTTCTTTTCTTATTTCCTCTGTCCAGGATCTGGAGGATCAAAACACAGAGTCGTGGATTAATATTTTCTTCAGATTTTTTTGCACAGTGATCAGCCTCTGAGCCGAACTGTAAGAGACTCCACTGCTCTGTTCCTGTACCTCCAGCCAGCGTCTCTTACAAAACACTTTAGCTCACACACAAGACACTGCGCTGCTCTGAGAACTTTCCATCAACAAGCAAAGACATGGCAAGGATATGCAAACATGCAAGTGTGCCACCTCCTCCTCTGCTTGTTACTTTTTAAAAGAAGAAGGCCGACTTTGCTTACCTTTCTTCGGTCACTCGAGGCCCAGGGCCTTGAAAAGTGTTAATATTTTATGCTGTCATCAGCTGTGCACGTCTGCTGTCAAACTGGCGTCTTCCCTCCACCGTCAGATCTCCCTCCTCAGCACAGCAGTGTCTCCCAGGCAACCGATCCCACCTTCCGTTTGTGAAAATTTGTGTAACTTTGAAGAAATATACACAAAATACTAGTCGGAGAGCTTCCTTTTTCTCTCCTTCTGCCCTTCCCCTCCCTTTCTGACTTTACCAGAAAGACGTCACTCACTCCTCCCCCAGTGTGAGCTCACTCTCTGCTCCCGCCTCTGGGAGAAGGTCCCACCTTCTGGGCCTGTCAGGTTTGCATTGCAAAGAAACGTGAACTTTCCACCACACTAAGTCAACACATCTCATATGTGGAGGGTGGGCTGATTGAGACGAGGACAAAACCACAAGAGTGAGGTGTTTAAGTAGAAGCAATGCTTTATTAAAGTCCCTGTTTTTAAAGCAGAGGGTTATACAGTGGAACACAATGACATGAGGCCGAGTCTCTACAGAGCGCTGAAGAAGGCAAGGAGGCCGGTGTCAGGAGACGGGTGGGTCAAGAGCTTCTGGATCTGCCAACAAAGATCAACATTTGATAGTTGAATATAGTCAGAAATCCAGCTTGTATGAAAACAGTCTAAAGAAATGGTAGAACTGTTATTCTCTTGAAACACGCACTTCGAAGCTCGTACACTCTTTCAGTTTTTGACTTTTACTTACCAGGCCATGATAAAAAGATCTCAACCTTTACCAGGCTGTAAAATGATCCAAATCTTACCTTAAAAAACCACCATTATGTTATTTATTAAACAAAGATGACGTAAAAACGGAAATGCTGTGTGTGAAAACCTAAGCAGAACCCTATGATTCGACTGCTTGTTGAACCACATATAGCAGCAATTACATTAAGCAGTTGTTTTCCATAGGATTTTCTTCGGATCAGACTCTCAAGGAGGAATCATTGGCCTCTTTCTGTTTATGAAACATTTGTTTTTTGCTTGCATGACCCAGTTTCAACCAAGTTTTAGCTGCAGGAGTGATGACAACAAATTTGAGTACATTGCTGATTCAATGATTGCCCAGGTTCTGTGTTACCAAAACAAGCCCAAATCAACACACCGCTCCCACTGTGCTTGTCAGGTGGTACAAAGCTTCTGAGTTTATGTTCTGTTTTTGGTTTTCTCCAAACATGCCTCTATGCAGAATGGCCAAAATATCTCTACTTTGGTCTCATCTGTCCCAAAGATATAGCTTCTGAACTCCTGTTGTTTAATGAGATGCAACTTTGCAAATCTCTTCTTTGAGATTAAAGATGTTTTTACTGGCAATCCAAACAAGCCACTCTTTTAAAATATACTGTGATAAACAGTTAACATACTAACAGAGGTGTATAAGACTGATGTGGAGCTCTTGAGTTTTTGCAGTCTCTCAGAGGGGCAGTATTATGCATTTTCCAGGCACACAATGCCATTTTATAGCACAATCAAATAACTATGTTACCTTCAGTTGTTACAAAAATGTTGTATATATCAAATATGACTTAAAAGAAATTTGACTTTGTAATTTAAGGCCTTGAAATTGGGCCTCTGTCTCTTTAAAAACTCCTGCTCTTTCTGAAACTCTGCCTTCAGGAAGTCATCACAATATCGCTCCTCTATAAACCATTTAACAACATTTTTACCAGTGTTGCAATGAGAAGTAGATTGTATAATAAGCTTAGCAGATGCGCAGTTCCACCAGGTGTTTGTTAAATGCTGTTGGCTTGGCTAGTCTGAAGGAACTGAGTGGGGAAGTTGCAGGGAAGGGCTGCTCTGTGTGGCGGAAGCTCAGAAGCTTAGAAACTGCAGCTCTGAGGAGCAGCTGGGTCTCAAAGGTGGTGCTTGGTCCATCCAGGCGTTTTGCACAGCTGAATAGCTGCTACAGGAGATTAAAGGATTTCTCAAACATGCATGAAAGAATCACAGCAACACTCCAGGTATGTTTTTGATGAAGGAATAACATCATAACATGATGTAAAGCTGGAAACAGTCAATTGTTCATAATACTGCCCCTTTAATACACACCTACAAGCTCCACATTACTGAATCTCCTGTTTTTATATAGGTGGTACATTTACTTATTTATTTGACTTTGGGTCCTACTTTCCCTCTTAAATCCTATGAAAGGGTGTACTTTTTTTCTACATATGGCTTTTCCATTTTAGCTTTGTTTTTGTTTGATAAATAATGGCAGCATGCAATCTGTTGTGTGTTTTTGGAAGTCTGATTTAAATAACTTTAGACATTTTTATTATGTCCTGATGAATAAAAGCCCAGAACTGAAACAGAGTGCACTTTCTTCAACTAGTGGCTATATAAACTGAATTTAATATGAAGAACTGGTGCTAAACAGTGAGAACACATCTCGCCATTCATTCACTGGCTTCCTGTTCATTCTAAGATCAGTTCAAGGAATTTATTGTTTAGAGTTTTACGTAGTCTAGGTTTGATTTTTTTAATTGCTATTAACATTTACACATCTTGAAAAGTCATTCATTCAGGTTATTTTTGTAGATATCCTTAAGTCCAAACTAAAACAAAATTTGCCCTTTCTTGTGACTTCCTGAAACATACAATTTTGCATACTTTCCTCTGCTGGGAAATCAAACGATCTGCTTATAGTTTTTGTTTTATCCTTTTTCCAATCTTTTGCATACTGAATTTGATTTCTTTAAATTAAATTATATCTTAATACCCAAATGTTTGGTTTAAATGCAAAGCATGTTGATGATCTCAGTTCTTATAAAAAGTGCTGAAGGAGTAAATCTCATGCTGACAGAGGAATAAAGTGCAGATGTAACAAGGACCTCCTTAAAGTTGGGGTGTTTGGCGTCCTGAACGAGCTGCAGCAGGACGGCCTCTGTGGTGGTGAGGTAAGCCCCGCTTTGCTTCAGTCGGGACAAAGCAAATAACCTATCCGTCTGGCTGAGGAGTGAAGCATAAAGATTTAACACAAAACTATGCATATAAAGAATGTAATGGGAATGAAGTAAAATCGACAGATACCTTCTGGAGGAAACAGCATCAGCCACAATATGGACCTCCACTCCCTTCTCAAGAAGATCATATGTTGTACACTGAGCAAAAGATAAGAAGGGAAGAATTGTTAATCCTTTAATCTAAAAATAGAACTAGTATAATCATTCTTTTCAGCTTACTTCATTACCAACATTAAAAATAAGCCTAAAGTGTGAAGACTAAATATGGTGTAAAACCCAAAAATATTAATTACCGCAATGCAGGCATGTGCTTCTATTCCACACAGAATGGCTTGTTTAGGGCTCCCCAGAGTCTGTAATTCCTTCTCCACTTCCTCTATGATCATAGTGAATGAGGTTTTAGGGTGAGCGGTCAGATCCCCCGCCCCCAGCTCTGGCACAGTGGGTCCCAAGCCTTTAGGGTACTGCTCTGTCAAAATGGTGGGGATGCCCAGAATACGGCTGGCCTGCAGGAGCAGATTAGGGTTAGAGGCGACAAATGCCTACAATTTAACGACAGAACAGGTGATGAGCATTAACAACCTGGAGGACCCTGGCTGCGTTGCTAACGATGTTGGTGAACTGGAAGATGTTGGGTCTGAACTTCTCCTGCATGTCACACAGGAAGAGGACAGCATCCTTGCTGGAGAGCCTGCCGATGTTTGCCACTGCAACAAGCACATCAAAGCCTGATAAATGCAGCGTCTGGCAACAGTATCAGCATACAACCAAACAAACTTCAGTGCATTTTTTGGGATTTTATATGATTAGGCAGCACAAAGTAGTTTATAGCTGTCAAGTGAAAGGAAAACCTTTCAAATTTTTCATGTTTTTATTTTTACACATAAAAATCTAATAAATGTGGCGTGAACTTGTACTTACTCCCCCCTCAGTCAATACTTTCTAGAACCACCGTTTGCTCCACTTGTAGCTGCAAGTCCTTTGGAGAACATCTCTACCTGCTTTGTACATTTCGAGACTGACATTGTTACCCAGTCTGTGTTCATAAGCAGAAATGTTCAAGCCTTGCCACAGATTCTCAGTTATCTATGTCTGGACTTTGACTGATCCATTCTAACTCATGAGTGTGCTTTGATCTAAAAATAACTGTAAGAGTGCCTATGTCTATTTGCAGTAATTCAACCTTCGTCTTCCTCTTTTGCAGAAACACACACAAAAAAAAATAATAATAATAAATAAATATATATATATATATATATATATATATATATATATATATATATATATATATATATATATATATATATATATATATTTATGTGTGTATGTGTGTGTGTGTGTGTGTATTTACAAAAACATATTTTTATATCCCTTTTCATATATGCATTTTTAAAATCTTCTTATTGAGAACAAAGTGGCATCCAGGTCAAACTCCTTGTTTGTGTGCAAAAACCTGGCAAATAAAATAAATTCTGAACCCCTGCAGCTGCTGTTGTGTGTTTAGGGCTGGCGGCCTGGTGGAGCATAAACCTCTGCTCAAGTATTAAGTATTTTGCAGCCTCTAACATGTTTTCTTCCAGTTTTGTCCAGTATTTAGGTCCATCTTTTCTTCTATCAAATTTGAGGAAAAAAACTCCTCCAGCATGATGGTGCCACCAGAATATGTTCAAAGATTGTGATCTTTTACAACCCAACCCTTCTTTAAACATATCCTCAACTTTATGTCAGAGCTGTCTGCTGTGTTGCTAGGTCTTCATGCTGGTGTTTCTTCACTAGTGTTTTCCGACAAACCTCTGAATTCTGGAATTGCACCAATCCAGATGGCAGCATGTTGGAGTAGCTCTGTTACCTTCATTCTGATTTATTCTTTTTTCTTCTTTTTCCTCGTGGAGGCATGCTTTTTGGAGGATTATTCCCTCAGGCGTTGGATGTAGTGCAACAAGAAGGATTTTTGCGCTTACTTTTTGACTTTCGGACAGTTGCTATGACGCTTAACTGTGTCAACAAGGTTTTATTTTCACAACTGGAAGCAGCTGATTAGCATCTCAAACGCTCTAATAATAACTGAACTACAACCCCAAATCCCAGAGGAGTTGAAAAGGAGACTTCATTGATTGAGAACAGGACCAAAGAGCCGAGAGACAAGGAGAAAGCTCAAACCATCTGTCTTGTCGAGCTCTCTGCCTGAGGAGTAGCAAGAGCAAATGAGAAGGATTAGCAGGGTTTGCCAACAGCTGATGGTGTTATCCAGGACATGGTACTGTGGAATATTCTCTCTGCTGCCTGGAAATTGAGTTGTTAATATGTCACAAGAGTCATGAGACTGTCATACAGCAACAGCCTTCTGTCAGAGGCCTCTGCTGATTCATTGCAACACTGACTGCTACCAGAGATCCTTCCTGCCCACAGCATCACCATCCACAAATACTCTTTGAAGATACTAGGATGATAGGAGTTACGACAACATTTCATTTAGGACAAATGAAGTATTTTTTTTAATTGAATTGATGGCTTCATAAGACAGTTTCCACTGATATTAAATTACAAAACAGGTGGATTCCATTTACTAATTAGGTGACTTGTACTGGATTTAATTTTGAGCTTTGAGTTTGTGATTTTGATATGGCAACGTGAAAAAGTACAAGGGGTGTGAATAGTTTTTCCAGGTACTGTAACTCATTCATGTCTGTTAACAAACAAACAAACAAAAAAACAAACAAACAAAAAAATGTTGCACCAACATGAACACAAGGTCAAACGTCTTCCTCTAAATGTTTCTGCAAAGTAGCCACATGTTACTGTTTGTAAACATCGTTTAAAAATAGCAAAATACTACATTTTTTACTAAAATACTGTACATATAACTTTGAGTTTTCTCTGCATCAGTGCATAACCAAATAAAATAAGCTATAAAAGAGCACCTGTAATTCTATATTGATTTATCAAAAGCTATGTGACTTACTGTTGTTGTCCAGATGTGAGCAGGAGGAATAGGTGGCAGGTTCAAGGGGACAGTAAAAAACATCAACTACCTGGTTAAAATATTATTTCCTATATGACACGTTCTGAAAGAAAACATTTACCCATTAGTTGCAAGGAAAAGCAGAAGATCGTGAACATTGAACAAAAGCTGTTGATAATACTAACCGAATAATGACAAGTGTTTGTTACATGCAAATAAAACTTAATATCTAAAACTAACCTCGGTGATCAGGAAAACACACAGAACATTCAGTCAGGCCCCTCCTTTCAACGAATAATGACAAATAGAATTTCGTATTGCTAAGATTGACGTCTCTTTCAGCCAATAGTAGGAAAGTTTGCTGTGGCTAGGTTTGCTGAGCTTAGTGGGTGGAAATCATAAGGTAGTGTAGTGCAGAGTTGTCAGTTAAAGATGTCCGACAATGCTGAGTCACCAACAGAAGCACAGAAAGAAGAGCTACAGTCACCGTCAGAAAACACCGCGACGAGTGAGGAGAAGAAAAAAAGTAAGATTTGACGCGAGTTTAAGGAAAGTTCTTCTTTGTTTTTGATATATCTTGCTAATGCTAACGGAAGTGTTTTTCGAGTGGATGACGTAGAAGATAATTGACAGCAATTTCAACCAATAGGAAGGGTGCTCCTTTACTGTTGAGCCAATGAACGTACGTTTTTTTTAAACACGTGGTAATTTCAGTGTAGGAGGAAAGCTAATGCTATTGCTAGTAAATAAGACAGCATTTTTTTTTTATTTGCTGTAAATTTAACTTTAATTCAATTTTTTTTAATTGCCGTATGTTTTATCATTTTACAGCTGTTTAAAATCCTAATATATCCTGTATGTACGTAATGTTATAACATGTAAAATACTTAGGAAACGTCCTGTTTGAGGTGGGGATTTTTTTTATATCGGACATTCAAATACTTTTCTTCCTTGTTATTTGTTTCTTAACTATGTAAGACTTAGATTTGGGCCTAGAATTTTTGACTGTGTTATTTATGGTATTTATGTAACAATATGTGGTGAATTCAGATCACTGGGATTTGTAATTAGATCTCTTAAATTAAATCAGTTTCGCAATCAAGTGAAAAAAAAAAAAACATAAGAACATAAATGTTAAATTCCTCAAGGTCTCAACGAGCTTTATTTGAAAAATGAGGTGTGAATGAAATTTTGCACCGTTTCATAATAGCTGACACAACATATTTGAAAAGACATGCATAATAACCTGGGATACAGTTTTATTGGTGTAATCCATCACGTTTTTTTATTTTTCAGCTTATTGGTTTCCTTATTATAGACATTTTAACTCTGTGTGGTAAATAAGGGGATGTTTACAGGATGCATTTCTATTTAGATACATAAAAAAATTACTTTTAAAAAAATAAGACCATTTACGTGTTTGAGAGGAGAATAAATCTGCATGCATCAATATCTCTTGTGCAAATTCATGCTACTATTACTATAATAATAATTGTAATTTTAGTTTACTTCTAAACAGCCTTTGGTGTAATATTTAATGTATATAACCAATAGGTCAAAAAATACTGGCTAAGATTATCTAACCACACAGATCTGACATTATCAAATTTGTCTCTTACTGCATCTACTGGAAATTAACCTGCAGCAGACATCACTATCGTTCTATGTTGACATGCTTGTTAATTTCCAACTTTAAATCAGACTATATGTACATACATCTCTGATATGTTTCATGTATACACCCTTTTAAATGCTTTTCCAAATCACCGCACCATGTTTGATCATTTGGGACACCAAGAAAAGTACTAATTTAGATAATCGTAAGAATTTAAATCTAAATATAATTTTCAAACAAAACCTGTTTGTGTTGATGCACTAGGAGATCATTCATGTTCTGTGTTATTATTTCTGAGCTGCATTATTTATACACTTTAATCATATCTGAAATCCACCTTAAGCATTTTTCTCACCTTTGGATTTCCAATAGCATGTTGGATGCTGTCACCTCATTATATCTTCATGATGTGTCTTTGAGTGTCCTAAAAAGCGCTATATAAGTTTGAATTATTATTATTATTATTATTATTATTATTATTATTATTATTATTATTATTATTATTATTATCTAAAGTCACCCTACTGAGGAGTTTTATTGTAAATATGCTGAAAGTCAATTAAAATAAATGACACTCTCTGGTTTGTTAGTTTCTTTTGCAGTTAGATGTGACCTCGGTATGCAGATTAGTCTGTCACATCTAGCCATTAATAACCACTGAGATTTTTTTTTGGCTGTAGAGATACAGAAGAGATATACAAGTAATGACATTTATTAAATTAGGTAAATGATAAAAGCTAGTACACATATAGGACAGAAAACAGTCATAGTAGAAATTAAAATGACCACAATAATTAAATTATCATAAAGATGTAAATGCCAAATGCCAAAAATGAAATAGTCTGCAAATAATGTTTGACTTTCTAACAACACTTTCAGGAAGTTGACATCCACCCCTAAACATTACTCGCCTTGCAGGGGTGTTTATTGAGCCTCTTTGCATCCACTACTTTCAGTTTCCTCCTAAACATACAGAATATCTCTGGCTGCCAAAGACCCGTAAAACACCCTTTGTATCATCTGGCAGAAGTTGAAAGACTGCAGCTAATTCAGAAATAGAAATGATTCTTGTAAATTTCAGTAGTGCTGTTAGCCTCGTCCGATTTATTGTTGGCAAGCTCTCCAATATACATAACCATCTCCATTTATTAGCCCTCCTGGTGAAGATAGAAAAAAAAAAAAAACAAACTTCAATTTAGATCATCTTTTGCTTCACTAACATATTCTAAGACTGAACAGTTCTGGAAAACTCTAACCTTTATTTTACATTTATTCAGTGGTGAGCACTGTACGTACGTGAACTTGTGTTCACTTCAAGTTCCATGATAAGACATTTTTGCAAAAATACATTTCCTGCTTTTCACAGGAACTGTCATAAATTTCTGGTAAGGCTATATTGCAACAGAAGCTGGTTTCACTTTAATTTTTTCTTCCTACTTTTACAGTCGACGTGCTTTTGAAGGCTGTGGGAGACACTCCTATAATGAAAACAAAGAAGTGGGCAGTGGACAGGGGGAGGACAGTACAGTCCCTCGCTCAGTTCATTTCTCGCTTCCTCAAACTTGATGCCAATGAACAACTGGTGAAGATGAATTTTTTGTTATATGTTTGGAATATAAATAAAAATAAACTGACCACCTCTGTTCTGTAAAGTCCTCACTGAAGCGGTTTGCTTTATTTTTTTTCAGTTCATCTATGTTCATCAGTCATTTGCACCATCACCAGATCAAGAAGTGGGGGTCCTCTTTGATGTGAGTTCATAAACATGTAAAATGCTACATTATTCTGGTGTTTTAAGTGTTAATTTGACTTTTTCTTTTGTTGTTATTAAAACAGCCAGTCTATACAGTTAATTTCTTGATTCTGTTTCTAAAGAACATTACAATATATAAAGACAAAAAGTACCTCAACAAAAGGGTTTTAATTTTTTTGTCCTGTTTATTTAAAGAGTTTAGCAACATTTTGATTTACAATTAAGATATTTTTGGGAGTAATGCAATCATGGCACAGTGAGATGGCAGGGAAAAGATAAGAAATAGTTTAAAAGAACGAAAGTACAGGATTTATAGTTGTAATACTTTCAGATTTTTGTTGTTGTAATGATTTGGTTGCAGGGATGAAACTATGTATTGTGGCCATTGTAGACCAAAGAAAAATAATGTAGCCATGAAGAAGTAAACTTCTTCCAAAAACTTCCATAATTTCTAGATTAACTTGACATATTTACAAGAGAAAAAAATTGAATATTTTCCAAACTCAAAAAGTCAGAAACTTGCAAGAAAAAAATATCAAAATCATAGGGATCATCAAGCAAATATAGTCCAAAAATATTGATCAATGATTGATAATTTTTACTTTTTAATCATGGAAAATTATTCTTATTTCTTTTTACAAATTTACAACTTTTTGACATCAAAGAATATAAAGTTTTTTCCTATAAATGTGTGAAATTAATCTGGAAATTTATGAGTTTCTTTGGCAGAAATGTACCGCTCCATGACCAAAATAGATTTTTTTTTTGGTTTTTTTTGACTTCAGTTACCCCAATAAGAAACTGAACAAAAGAGAGGCAAAAAGTGACGTTCGAGTTTCAAAAATAAATCAAATCTACAGTGTTTATGAAAAGTATTTACCCTCTTGAATGCTTTACCCTTTTTATTGCTTTTACAAATCTGTCGTGATCAATAAAATTTGGCTTTTTTGACAAAAAAAAAATTACAGAAATAATCTTTCATGTCAAAGCAAAGAATGATTTATACAAAATAATGACAATTGAATAAAATTATGAAACATAAAATAAGTGATAGCTTAAATATTCACCCACTTCAAGTCTGTAGATTCACCTTTGGCTGCAATCACAGCATGGAGTCTTGTTTGGATCTATCAGACTTGCACATCTGGACATTGCAATTTTTCTCCATTCTCCCTGTTCAAGCTCTGTCAGGTTGTGTGTGGATCAGTTGTGAACAGCTCTTTTCAAGTCCTACCACAAATTCTCTCTTGGATTGAGGTCTGGACTTTGACTAGGCCACTCCAGAACATCCACCTTGTTGTTTTCAAACCATTTCTGTGTAGCTTTAGCTGGATGCTTTGGGTTGTCGTCTTGTTGGAAAATAAATGAACTGCTGAGGATGTTCAGGGCCTTAGAGATTTTTTTTTTGTATCGATCCCCTTATTTATACTTTTCAGCAACCATTTCTCTGTTTTGCTTGGAGTGTTCTTTTGTGTTCATGCTGTAATGGTAGCCCAGAATACTGATTAACCAGTGAATGGATCTTCTAGACACAGGTGTGTTTATACTACAATCACCTGAGACACACTCACTGCACGCAGGTGATCTCCATTCCACACATTGTGGGCCTACTAGCACCAGTTGGCTGGACCTCTGTTGAATAAGGTCAGTCACTTTAAATGGGGTGAATATTTATGCAGTCACTTATTTAATGTTAAGTATTTTTATTTAATTGTCATTATTTTGTAGAAATCCCTTTCACTTTGACATTAAAGCGTAATGTGTAATGTGTGTAATTTTTATGAACAAGATTTTTTACATATTTGTTAAAGTTATCATTATGTCCTGCCAGTATAATACAAGACAGATTATCTATGGAAAAAAAATCAAGCTCCTCTACATTCTCCCAGTCCTCCTAGTACTAACTGCAGAAATACACCACTCAGTCAGAAACAACCATTGAGAGCTAGGAGGAGGGTCTTAGTGCTGTCAATCACCCTCATGTACCTACCGCTCATACACTTCCCCTTGCTCTCTGCTACGCTAGAGCTGGATTGTGACAACATAGCCTGCCAAAAATGCTAAGGCGAGCTAGCATGGCCACCGATGATGGCGGATAAACAGTTTTCCTGGAACAGTAAGTTGTTTTTTCATATTAGCACATTCAGCAGGGAGTACACGAGGGTGATTGACAGCGCTAAGACCTTCCTCCTGGCTCTGATTGGGTGTTTAAGTCGGGAGTGATGCAAAGTTACATACTGCAGCTTTAAATTGTTTTTTGGTTAAAAAAAAAAAAAAAAAATTGTCAAAAAAAAAATCACATTTTGTTGATCATGATTGAATTTTAATAGCTATAAAATGGAAAAACATCCAAAGGAATACTTTTTATAGGTACTGTATACCTCCCTATAAGACTCTTTTGGCCCTCCAATATTAGTGTTGACAGAATTCCACTTGCCTGAGTTGACCAGCAGAGGGCGCATGAAGAGGGAAACTTCATAGACCAAAGCTTTAAATCCTCTGTCAAAAAACACAGGGGGATGCTGACTGTCTCTTTCAGCCACCACGCACATTTTTTTCTCAGATATTCTTTACATTTTCATTAACATGTTGTTTTCTTAGACTTTCTATCACTGATTTTATTTTGCGTTTGTCTTTTTCTCTGTCTCTCCTAGTGTTTCGGCAGTGATGGGAAGCTAGTTCTGCATTATTGTAAATCTCAAGCCTGGGGTTAACTGCGTTCTTTGATGTTTAATCAACTCCTCGTGTGTTCCCTTATTTGGTATTTAGTGTCTTTAAGTTTGTATGTACATGTACTGTAAATAAATCATTGTAAAAAAATTTCGACAGCCTTGTTTCTGGTTTTTCCAACAGAAGTAAATGCTGATTTTGTTCATTGTTTGAGACTTACAGATCTGTGAAAAAGTATTTGTTTCAGATTATTAAGCTAATTTAAATATTAAACAAACTTGAGAAAATGCAAAAAGCAGTTTTCAGATGTTGAGTTCATTTGTTGGGGGGAAACTATCCAAAGCAACGCTGTTAGAACCTGTTTGACAACATGAAGTAGACTAAAGAATCTCAAAACACCGCATATCATGCCCTGATCTAAAGAAATTAAAATGGATACTAAAGTAATTTACATTTATCAGGCTGTAATGGGTTTTAAAGCCATTTCTAAGCATTTGGGACAACAGCAAATCACAGGAGGAGCCATTATGCACAAATAGAGAAAACATGGAACAGTGGATAACCTTCGAAGGAGTGGTCAGCCTACAAAAATTACCACATGCGTGTATCAGAAACTCATCCAGGAGGTCAGGAAAGTCCCGGAACAACATCTGAAGCACTGCAGGGTCCACTTGTCTTAGTAAAAGCCAACGTTTATGATTAAATGAGAAAGACTGAGCAAAAATGCCATGCATGGGAGAGGTCCAGGGCTCAAATCTCAGATGAAAAGAAGATGAAAGTTGCACATTTGTGAAAAATCATGTTGATTTCCCCAAAACTTTTGAGGAAATATTGTGTAGACTGACCAGGTAAATGTGGAACCATTTGGATTGTGGAGGTCCTGTTACATCTGGTGTAAAACTAAAACCAGCATTTCAGAAAACAGCCAAACATGGTTTAGGTAGTGTTATGGTCTGAGTTACTTTCCAGCTTTAGGACCTGGTTGGTCAGCCATAGTTGATGGAACCATCATTTTTGCTCTCCAGCAGAAAATCCTGAAGGAGTTTGAGAGCTTCCACTGAAGTACATTTGAGTGATGCAGCAGGGAAATAAAACACCGCAGTAAGTCCACCTCTGAATTGCTCACACAGAAAAAAAGATCTTAGAGTGGTCTGGTCAAGTCTGGACTTGCACCCTGAAACAGGCCGTTCATACTCAGAACCCTTCACTGTGGCTAAATTAAAGCCATTCTACCATCAAGAAGAGTGGGCCGAAATTCCTTTATTGATCTAAAAGACCCAGTACTGTTTACTACAAATGCTTGATGGCAAATATTCAAGCCAACGGTGCTTTAACCAGTTATTGGGTTTAGGGGGCAGTTACTCTTTCACATAGGGCTATGTTGATCTTGATAGCTATTTTCTCTATTAAACAAAGTCATTTGCAAACTGCTTTCTCTAGTCACTCAGGTCATCTTTGTCTGATCTTAAAATTTGTTTGATCTGAAACTTTTAAGTGTGACAAAAAAGCATAAAGAGAAGAAATCTGTAAGGTGGCAAACACTTTTTTACATTACTGTAAATTAGAAACTCAGACTGGTGATTAACTTTTGACGGATGTTTATAAAGGAAGGACCTCTGAAATTAGACTGACATGAAGAGAGGAGGTTCCACAGCAACAGATGGATGCGGAGGGATTATATGAGTCAGGATGCGTATGTGACATAAACTCCTGAGAAAGAGAGTAGATTGGTGATTGGCGTGGAGACAGATGCTCTGTCTCTCCACCAGTTCACATATCCGTCCATCCACTGGGCCGGAGGCTTAACAGGAGAGGAGAGTGGAGCTGGGGAGGTAAGGACCACCGAGGGAAAATAACTGAGGTGATAAATGAAGAGTGTTATAGAGGCAGTTCACCGTGGAGGATTTCAGTTCCGAAGGAGCTTTTTGATCAAGAACTCTTTTACAAGAAGACTCCAAGAAGTGACGGATTGAGGTTTTTCTTTTTTTATACCAGGATATTTTGTATCAAGTAGCAAAAAAGATTTTGGGTATGTACATTTAACAAATCTTTTAAAAATAGCTACATCATTAAGAAATGGCCAGTTTTCAGCTGGGCTCCTGTGGGGTTTTTCTGTTTGTTTTTTTGTTTGTTTTTTTGAGGGGGCGGGGATATCTGGATAGTGTATGCTACAAATTACACATTTTTTTTTTTACTATTTATTGGAAGATTTCTCATTATTCTCCAGACAAATTGTATTCAGTTATAAATGCCATGCTGATGAGGTTTTACCAAGATAAATAACTATATCTGTTGATTTTTCTTACTCATCTTTCCAAAGAAGAATACTGTTGTCTGCATTAAGTGATTCAGTTTAAATGATAGAAAATGGTGGTAATAAAACTGGGAATAAACCATCTGATTGCTTGACTTTTAATGAAAATGGGGGGTTTTTTAGAAACAAAAAAAGAGTAAACAATTTTTGTAAACTGAAATTGTAGAGACCTGGTAACAAGCCATTCATGTAATTCCGGTGTGCAGGGATGTGTCTAATAGTTTCAGGATAGCTCATGAGGACTGGATTTGGCCACCCCTGTCCTAGAATGTTGATATTTTATTTTTAAATTGTCTCTTAGCAGTTGTCCTATATTTCTTTGCAGGTGTACTAATACTTCTAGAACATGTTCACCTTTTGCTGCATTGCAGCCATAAACCTTTGTATATTTTGGGGGATTTTATGTGACAAACTCAGAGTAGTGCATAACTGTGAAGTGGAACATGTACGTAGGGTTCAAAGCTGCTTGCATATAAAAATCTGAAAATGTGTAGTATTATATTCAGTCCCCCATGAGTCAATGTATAAAACCACATTTTACTGCAAATATAGTTGCAAGTTTTTTGTGGTAGGTCTTTTGTACTAGTTTTGCGCTGCTAGAGAATAACATTTTTACATGCTGCTCTGCAAAATATCTCAAGACAGATTGGATCTAGAGTGTCTGAACAGCGGTTTAAAATCGCTTAGTTGTCCCAGATTCTCAGCTGGATTTAGGTCTGGACTTTGACTGGGTCTTTCTACAACAAGAGCATGCTTTGATCTAAACCCTCCATTCTAGCTCTGTTTAGAGTTGTCCTGCTGGTAGATGAACCTCTGCCCCAGTCTTGAGTCTTTTGCAGCTATTATCAGGTTAAATATGCACAGAGTTCATATTTTTAATCATAAATAATTTTGAATATCATATAGTGTTTTCCTTTCACAATTAGGTGCTATTTGGTATTAGTCTAGCACATAAAATCCCAATAAAATATATTAAAGGTATGTTATGTGACAAAATGTGAATATGTGAAGAATATCAATACTTTTGCAAGGCACTATAAATGTTGTTTAAAGGCTATGCATTACTTAAAAGGCTTGTATGGCATTTATTGAAGCAGTGTTTTATTTTAGCTGAAAATCACAGAACTGTGACTGCTGTAATAAAGCATTTATAGCTGCGAAGTGTCTCACTACACATAATGGATTGTGTTTTCAGCCAGCATAATGAGATCATCTTGATTAACGAGTGCTAAATGTAACTTTTTTTTTACTATTTTCTTCCCTTTCAGGGACTGTGGGTTGACAGAGAGGCCCTGCTTGAGAGACGACATGGTCAAACTGTGCTTCACACTAAAATACAACTAACCCATAGAGATCAAAGCAGATTTGCAGGGATTATCTGGGGAAAAAAGGCGTTTAAATCTGTGGCTCGTCCATAGAGTCACAAAAGCAAAATATTTTTTTATGTGCCCTGGCGTCTAGTCTCAGAAGTCCAGCTGGAACCACCTTAGTAGGCACAATGATATTAGTGACAGTCAAGTCACTTTGTAAAACCTTCCTATAAACAAGTAAAGGAGAGTTTTTTTAAGCTAAAATAGCATTCATCGAGGATAGATGTTGCGATATGCCGTTAAAGGTTTTGACAGATAAAGAAGCCTACTTAGCTTGCAGAATGTATTACATAATATTAAATTCCCCTTTGCCTTTCTGATGCTGCCCAGTCACTGATCTGATACCACCTAAGACAGAGGTTAAGTTCAGGGGATTTCTGGACATATCAGTTCCCAAGAAGACCAATAAAAGCTTCATTTTTTTGTTTTTTTTACATATGCATCAACCTCAGAGTATCTTATCCTGCTGCTGAATCTTTCTTTATCTTCCTATTTAAAATCACAGATGTTACTATCTAGCTCTGTTGGCTTTTTTTTATTCATCTGTTACATCATATTTATCATTGCTCTCTGTTTAAAGCTGGCATATCAACTCTTAAAAACCATACCAAGGCATCTGCCCGAACCTGTCTGATCTATCTGTTATTCCCTCTCTCCTGTTATTTCCTCTCTCCTTAAATCCCTCTGTGTTGTGTCCACCTTTCGCTGTCCCACCTCCCCTGCCTTCCTCCTCTGTCTCGTGGCCATGCTCGAGCGTCTGTCTCGCCGCTCTCGATCCATGCTCTCCCTGACATTAACCTCTTTGGCTCTGGCCCTCTCCATTCTGGCTCTCTGCACCTCCTACTGGTGTGAGGGCACTCACAAAGTGGTCAAGCCTCTCTGCCTGTCGCCTGTCAAAATGAAGAACTGTGGTCAGAACAACAGTGAGCCTTACACAACAGGTAAGGAGATGCTACACATATTGTTTTATTGTGTTGTTAAATTTAATGTGTGCTGCAGCTTTGGTTGAAATTTTAGCTGTGAAAGCAGTTTTTAACAAAGGTTTAAACAAAAAAAAACTTTGTTACGGTTACATAATTTTCCTACTTTAACACAAAGGCAATGAGAACAGATGCAACAACTGTTCCTCTAACATTACATGAATCCTTTCATTCAATTCCCAATCCATTACACACTTCACATTTATCTGTAAATGTTTAAAGCTTAGAGTCAACATGTTTGAAGAACAATGCAGGTACAGTTCCAGTCAGAAGTTTACAAAAACACACAATTGGCATGAAAGTCGTATTGATTAGAGGATGTTAATTGTTGATTAGGACTTCTTCGGAGTTGGAATAATTAAAAGAAAAAGTAGAGCTTGTTTGCATTTCCTGTTGACCATGAACCCAGTGTTGATGTTTGAGTCCATGTTTTAACTCTTTACCTCTTGAGGTGAGATGAAGTTCAAGAATTTGCAAGACATCTTTCATCTTCATTATTCCACCCACTTTGGGCAATGCACCAGCATCACAGGCTGCTAAACAGACCCTCATTATGATGCTACCACTATCATGGCTGACAGTCTGTTTCGTGTTCTTGGGTTTCAAAGCCTCATGTTGACTCCTCCAAACACTTTGTGTCAAATAGCTCAATCTTTATCTAATCTAACCGTCCATGTGGGTAAATTTCAGTCAAGCTTCCAGTGTTTGAGTCCTTAGGTTTCCTGGGTTATTCCTTAACGTTATAACCAATTTTCTTTTATCCTAATGTCACATTTTGGATCGGATTGTTGAAACCTAGTGAGAACTGGGTGCTCCAATGGGACAATGATCTCAAATATGGATCAACAATGGTTTTTTAAAAAGATGACTGGTCTTCCCAAAACCCTAACCTCAATTCTTGCTGCTTGCTATGGGACATTTAACTAAATGTTAGTGGTAATGTATGCAGCCTGTATATCTAAACCTGTATATATAATTTTGATCCTGTGTACAGTAGAGAAGTTTCACAATAAATCTGAAGTTGTTTACCTCATTGTTCCATAGTTGAAAAAGAATTATAATGACATTCACAATCATATATGTAAACATCTGGTTGGATCTGAAAAATAAATAAGTTCAGGTTTTAGCAATGTATGTAATGAAAAGTATTCTTTAAAAAAAAAGAAAAAAAAACTTAACGTAAACCAAGTCCTCCTTGTTTGCATTAAAAAGAAAAGAAAAACAAAATCATACAGAGAGGCAACTGCAATATGTAAAGTAAAAAAAAATTTCCCAGGTGACTACTCCCACTTTATGTTGAGACATGTTAACGGGCATGTCACAATTTGTCTTTAGCAGAATGTGATTCTTTATACTGAAGATCAGTAGTCATGATGATGTTTTTGGAACTGGGCCTTTGTTGCACATTATATTCATTTAAAAGGATAAAAGTCACTTTTAAAAACTAAAATATCCTATGGGCTATGTAAAATGGCCTATGTGAAATCCAAAAACTGCTGAGTTAAAAACAACCCAATCTGTTTCTTTTATTTGTTTGTTTTTTGACATACACACACACACACACACACACACACACACACACACACACACACACACACACACACACACACACACAGATACTCAAATACAGACCATTCCAGGTATAGACTGATTAAACACGGCTAGGTTGTATTATGGGTTTCACCAAGCATAATTAGGGTTTGAATTAAAACAAATGGTTAAATTGATTAATGTCTTATATGTTTGGGTTAAAAGAATACCACAAACCGGGGATAACCAAAGGAACAATATCTGGTTTAAAATGAATTAATTTTTTAGCTTATTTGTACATTCAAATTCATCAGATAGAAAATAAACACCCCAAACTCAAAATAACTAATAAGACGTTTACTGAAAACTGAATTTTGGTGGCAAAATTTATAGTAAGTATATATCTATAAACATTGACTTTATGACTAATTGTTTGGTCAAAATGTCATTCATCCATCCATACATCTAAAAACATGGAACTTGGAAATTCCAACTTTAGAGTAAAATGGATGCATATTTGGACACCCTCTATCCATTTCTGTTTATCCAAGATCAAGTCAAGGGGGAAACAGGTTCAGAAGGGAAACCCAGACATCCCTCTCCCCAGCACACTCTCCAGCTCGTTTTGGGGAATCTCAAGGCGTTCCCAGGCCAGCAAGGAATTATAGCCTCTACAGCAGGTTCTTGGTTTGGCCAAGGATCTCCTCCCAGTCATATCTGCCTAAGAAAAAATACCAAAAGGGAGGCGTCCTGGAGTGATCCTGATCAGAACCACCGCAATCCACCTCATCTATCTCCTTTCTGTAGAGGAGTAACAACTGTCCTCCGAGCTAAAGAGCTCCAAGATGACAGAGCTCCTCACCCTATCTTTGGTTAATGCTAGATCTTCTTTTTATTGTTTCCATTATTTAGCACTTTGAGATTTTAAAATGCAAAGTGCATTACAAAAAAGTACTATTATTATTATTATTATTATTATTATTATTATTATTATTATTATTATTATTAATGTTTTTCAGTCATGATTAAAATTAAAGTGAAAGCTACAGGAAAGTACAGTGCATGTTTGAGTATCTGTGTTAAATGAGCTCCTCTGAGAGCTTTTCATAAATGTCTGACCCAGAATTGACCAAAAACTCTCATCTTGAATTTCAGATCAGCTTATTGAGCGATGATGAATTTTTGATGAATGTTTCTATCTTTAAACCACCTGTGCGTAAACAAGCTCTACCTAGAAATAATCCGGATAGGTCATCAACTCTGCATAGAAAGTTATTTTTCTTGTTTTAATCTCTTTTGTCAGAAGGTGAGTTCCAGGTTGGGGTTAATTGTGGTTTAGTAAAAATCTTTTGGTTGTAATGATGCTTTCTAAACATTTACTTGTCCACTGAGGACACGATGGTGTTCCCTGCACTCAGTGGTTTGTATTAAGCTTGATTCCCAATGAGATTACTTTGATCACTGCTTGTTTTATTTGTATAGAGAGATCTGCTTTTATTGATGTACACTGTTATGAAAACTGCTTTAGAAAAGGCACATGGCACAATGACGAACGCATTGACTGGGCTGCATGTGCTTTATTCATGGTGATGCTTGTATAAGTTACAGCTGGTATGTTTTTAGGTGTTTCTGTGTTGTTTTGACAAATTTGAGGAATTCATGGGACTCTGGTTGTTTTGCAGATCTTGAGAAGGCTTACAGCCATGTCCCTTGAAGTAGTTTTGGGTACCAGCGATTGTTTAAAGGGCTAGCTAGATATACAATATAAGTGAGCTGTGTCCTCATCCTCATCAAAAAGTTGAGTTTTGTTCCTGATTCAAGGTGGATTCCACCAAGACTGCCCCTTGTGACCAATCTTCTTTGTGTTCTTCCTGGAGCAAAGGGTTTGGTTTCGAAACCTCTAAAATCTGGGGAGGACCAGAGTATAGCTTCTGCTCATTGCATCGGAAATAGGTAGCTGAAGTGGTTTAGGCATCTGATCAGGATGCCTCCTAGACAACTCCCTCTGGAGATCCCACTACAAAGACATCCAGGGTCAAACCCATCACCAGAGGTGGGCAGAATACTCAAAAATTGTAGTCAAGTAAGAGCAGGACTACTTCAACAAATTCCTACGCAAGTAAAAGTAAAAAGTAAACGTGCAAGAAATTACTTAAGAGTAACAAAGTATTTTGTAAAGAGGCCAATCAAGTACAAAGTAACTAATTAGATCATCTAATTTAATATTCTAAAATTATGTCATCAGACAGACAACTAAATAGTTGTTTGTAAATGCTGGTATTTTAATGACTAAAATGAAAAGAACAAAAACAAATAAATAACATAACATTACATGACATTAAAAAATAACAAACCCAAGCAGAAGAAACACTTTTCCAAATCAAATTTGTTCAATATAAAACTTATGAAACAAATACTTACAGTAGGATCTGTTAAAGATCTTTACAATATATGTCAGAACAGGGTGAAATACAACAAAGCTTGTGCATAAGCAAGAAGTCTTACTTTAACATAAACTGTAGGAGTTTTTTGTTTTGTGTGTTTGTTTTGTTCTTGTTCGTCATTCACTGAAGTTACTCACAGTGGGTAGAGTATCCAGAAATTTCACTCAACAGTAGCGATACTTTATAATAATATTAATCAAGTAAAAGTAAAATGTGCAGTAAAACTACTCTTTGAGAGTGTTGCTAAGGAGAGACACATCTGGGTTTCCCTCTCAGACAAAGGAAGACGATGGATGGATGAATGTGTTGACTTTTACAGCATGTCAGTTTTTCTCCATCAGTTAAGCTTTCATATACGTTTGCTGTTTATGTGTCCAATTTTAGAGTATGGTAAAGATAATATGGCCTTTATTTTACTGTGCACCTGTTTTCTGCACACACCTAAAAAGTCAGAAAGAGTTAGATATTCTATGAGCTGTAAAGATTTTATAACAAGGTGCAAAAATAAAACTAAAAAGTTTCATTTGTTTCTTGTCACACAGAGAGCCCCACACAAAACCCTTTTAACCGCACACTGTCTCCGGCCAGAAGAGAAGAGCTGGACAAGATCAGACAAAGGCAGCTGGCAAATGCTGTACACTACATCTGGGAGACAGGGGAGGACAAGTTTGCCTTCAGATACTTCCATACAGGCTTCTGGGAAAGCTGTGAAAAGCAGAATGATGGTGAGACCAACACGCGCACTTTGACCCCATCATATTAGCTCATCCTGTAGAGATGAGGGGTATGCTAGCTCTTGAAGATCTTTATATCTTACATCTAAATCTGTACATGCTGTTGACAGGAGAGGTATGTCGCAGTTTTATTGACTTAACTCCAGGGGAAACACAAGGTGAGTTGTGTAACAGAAATTTCTTTCATGTAATATCTACAGTCTTATTTAATGCTTCTTTACACTGATGGAATATGTTGCCACATGTTGCAGGTGTGCTTTGGCTTTCGGTTATTTCTGAGTTTACATATATTGGCCTGCTGGGGATGGGCTTCTTACTGATGTGCCTGGAAGTCATGTGCTCCCATAAAGAGATGCACGCACTGAAAATCAATGCCTTTGCAGCTATTTGTACTGTGCTATCAGGTGGGGATACAGCTTGGATTACAGCGCCAACCTCAAGTGTTGGTCCCTGGTAAAGATGTGTAAATAGTCTTGAAATAAATTCATCTTTTATTGCAGGAAGATGATCTTGCACTGAAATATCCAGAAAAATGCAACGTTCAATTACTGTCTATTCAGTGTAAAAAAAAAAAAAAAAAAAAAAAAAAAAAAAAACCCCAAAACAGATAACAAGTAAAGAACTAATCAAGCAGTCCTTAGAAAACATAACAGTTATTGGTATCCATACAAATCCATACAAAATACATGTAAGCATTTATTTATACTTTACTTTTCAAGTTGTTTCGAGGGTCTAAGAACTTTAAATTATTAATCCACAACTTAACGTATAACTAGGGTTTAACTGTTATGCTAAACAAGGATGCATTTCTCTCAGGAACTCTTCAAGATGGCAAAGACAGCAGAACAGGCTGTTCAAGTAAAGATGTTTGTTGATATTCATGAAGCATGAAATGGTTTCAAGAAAATAGCTACTCACCCATATTTAAACATATCTCTAGTCAGAGTAATAATGTAAAAATCTGAAACAACTGTAACAGTGGCAAACAATCCTGGATAATGACTTCTCTTCCCACTAAGGACAGTGAGGAGTATGGTGAGGGAAGTTAAGAATCTCCAAACCCCCACTTTAGAGAATTACTGCAGTCTTAGGGTCACAAAATCTTCTTAACCACTGAACACTATCTACATGCCAACTTGATTATTTAGGACAGATACCAGGGACAAGCCTCTATTATCATACAAGCACAATTGGAGTTTGCTAAAAGCTACTGAGACTTTGAGCTAGAGCTATGGGCTTTGGTCAAATGAGAGTAAAGTCGCTGTCACACTGTTTCCTGTCTTGCCCTGTATGGTCTACTAGAAACAATATTATGTGGGTCTAAACATAAGGAAATTAAATTAATATTGTTTAACATCAAGTTGTGTCACTTTTTTAAGTGGGTTTGTCATTTTTGTTGGATTAGAGTGTGTCTATTGGGATCAAGGGTATGGAATTCACAGTGTTCTGCCGTGTCTGGATGAGGTAATATATGCTTGCAATAATGTTACTGTTTTGTTGAACTTTTCTTTTATATTTAAGGATCAACTGACCATTTGGGGATGTAATTTTAATGCTAAACAATTCCCCTGAAGTGCTCATATAATTATTAGCTGAATTAATTACAAAGTAGGTCAAGCTTTAGCTTTGCTTTAGTTTTTATCATCTGCCATGCCAAGGTGAGTAAATTTCCATCATTGCAGACAGTTATTAATATGTCATTGAAGCAATATTTCAGTTACGGTTGTGTTGATCCTTTAGCAGTGGCATACATGTGCGGTATACAGAGCTTGTGACTCACATTCAAAGAAATGTCCAAAAAATCCCTGTGTGCCTAGGTTTTCTGGGGATCAAATTGTTAGTACAGCATTAATTGCATAGTAAGACATTGCCGATCATTCTTCAATGCCCTCAGGTCTTCCATCAAAATGAATGGGAGATACACAGCATTGTGTAAGGAGTATAATATTGACATTTTCTGCACACGTGGGTGTAGAGTGAAAAGAGGGATATGTAGAAAAGCACGTCATACCAACTGTGAGGTGTGGTACTAGATCTGTGATGCTGTGGGCCTGTTTTTCTACCAAAGTGCTGGGAACTTTGTTACATGAACATCATTGGATTTAGCCTACCTTTCAACAGGACAACGATCCATAGACTATCACAAAGTTAACAATGAAATGACTGCCAGATTTTTTCTTCACAGATTTAAAGAAAATTTAGTCAGAGGTTTTGGTTCCTGCAATTAAACATGAATTTATCTGGAGGCTTTTTGCACATCTTTTCCACGGGCGCTCCAGTGTTGGAGTGGTAGTCTTAGTTTTTGTTTTTTGCTTTGCTTCCTGTATAGGTCTTCTTGGGATGGTAGCACATATGATGTTCACCACAGTATTTCAGATGACAGTCATCGTGGGCCCTAAAGACTGGAGGCCTCAGTCCTGGGACTATGGCTGGTCATTTGCGTATGTTGCTGCCAATCAAAGACAGAATTCAAACTCAAAGTTATCTACACACTCCAAAGTTTTTCTTGTCAACTTACTGTTGAAATTTATTTTTCAGCCTTGCCTGGGTATCCTTTAGTTGCTGCATGGGGGCTGCTGTTGTCACACTCAACTCCTACACGAAGACCATCATTGAGATCCGTCGCAGGCAAAGACTCCACTTGGATGAAGCAAGAGCCACTGCTCAGGCCCCATCCTATGACGAGGTGGTTCCAGGAGGAGGGTTGTACTCTGTCAGCGGCCTGCTGCACTGTCCAGATGGGATGATTGACGTGGCCTGGGCCCCGAATGGCAGCGTAGTTGGAGTGAGAAATGGGGACGTACCGACGTTGGTTTTAGTAGGAGGCTGTGGCCCAGAAGGGTGTGAGGACTGTGAGCGTGAGAGGGACCAGATGGGGGTGGCCATGGATCGGATTGATTCACCTTGTTAGGAGGGCCAGTTGTTCACAAAAACTAAAAGGGCTAAAAAAAAAACAAAAAACAAAAAAAAAACAAACAAACACTGCATCAATGCAGTGATAAGGGGTGCTGGTTTGTTTTGACTTTTTGTTTCCTTGAATCACACTTATGAGTCAAAGGTTGATCAAACTGCTAAACAGAAGTGGAGGGCGGGTGTTAAATCAAGTCACCAACTGATTTAAAACAGAGAAGGCTTCTTGCATTATGACTTCCTGTCAGAGACACAGCCAACTTTCACTCTGTATTAACCTATCCTCTATGTGACTGCAACCAGCCTATCACCAAGGGATTGACTGTTACCTCAAAAGCGTATAGTTGTGGTAGACCTGTCTCGGTTCCTGAGTTTTCACACGACTCCCAGAGATGTTTGATAAGATAGTTAATAAACAAAGAAAAGATGTTGCTATAGAGACAGCAACTGAAAAAAAAGAAAGCACTGATAATGATACATATTCAATTCAACTGTATTAAGGTATTGTTTCTTCATAGTCAAAAAAAGTCCTTGCAGACTTTAGTGAGCCAGTTTGAGGCATCAAACTCACAGGCTTTAAATGAGTCCCACTCAGTTAACAAATCAAGATATAAAGACTTTGATGCATACATAGGTCAGACTTCCATGCAAATCTGCATGTTTTATATTTCTGTGCCTAATGATAGCAAAGCAAATGTATGTTTTTACATGTAAATGCATAAATGTTTACCTTGCTTTATTGGTTATAGTGGACCCCCATCTATTCTCTGGATTCAGGATTCACAGATTCATGTATTAGCAAATTTTCTGTAAAACATGACTCCAAATTATTCATGGAATTACTTTTTTGTTGCGTATGTCTAAAATATTCAGAAAAAAATGGAGCTTGAGAAGATGAAATACCTTGGCGGAATGCTACTGGGCTGGCATTTGCAAAGGAGCCAATCCTTGCCGCTGATTGGCAATACCCCCAAGAGTGGAAATAAGGAAGACTGTAGATATGAGCTTCTGCGGTCATGCCAAGATGGTTTCGATTGTGTGTATTAAGGCATACTAAGGTATATTTAAAATAGGCAGTTATAAGCATTTTAGAGAGGATCTCAAGTATTTGCAGATTTAAGCTATTCCTGGGCGGCTGTGGTCCCTAACCCCCACCGGGTGTCCACTATGTACCTTCAAGTCATCAATTTATGTCACACTTTTATCTCTATAATATAGAATATCTAATAATTAATCTAAGTTGGACATTAAACATGATTCTTTTTTCCAACCTCTGCTTTATTTGATGACAAACTTGTGATAAATGATGAACCTTCAAACCAAAAGAGCCACCAAATATAGTTTTTGTGTGAAGATGAGCAGACAGATCCACAGAGATAAAATGATTACAGAGATTTTGGAAAAGTCTGCTCTCATGTTGAACAGAAGATTATGTGTAAACCATTAATCCTGAGTTGGATGGAGCAGAGAAGAGACATGCTGAAAGGACAGAGAGGAGCAAGTTGTTGGGGGTCAGAATGAAAGTTGGAAAGAAATTCTGGCACACTCTTTAAAAAGAGACTGACTGCATGCACTTTAGCCCCAGCTTCACCATAACATCAAATAAATCCAAGTTTATAGATGTGCTTGCAATACTTACTGAGTTTAACAAAAGATTATATAGGCGTTAATTCGCAGAGCTAGATAAAATGGCCTAAATGTATTTTCAATATCTGTAGGTTACACTTTTGAGATAATCCAGGATTTATTGTTGGGGATTATACAATTGAAAACTTAAAAAAAATAAAAAAAACCCCAACCAAAGCGCCATTTTTGTCAGCCACAAGAATAATGGTTTAAGTAAGTTTCTGGGTCAAAAAGGAGATTAGTGGAACAGATAAATAAATTGATTTCCAAACAACAGATGTATGAGAAAACCTTTAATTTATTGTTCAGTGAATAAAGTACAACACTTAAGAGCTAAAATTTTGAGATATTTCAAGTTTGTAAAAAAAAAAAAAAAAAAAAAAAAAAAAAAAAACTACTAACAATTGGGTTTAGTATTCCTAACATGTTCTTCTGCAGACCCAGGTTTTAAAAATACTTTTAAAATCTATCAATAGTACAACATAACTGACGTATACTGCTATTTTAATTGCATTAGTTTATATGTAGTTATGATATTTGTTTGGGTTGTAAGAACTACTTCATAATTTGCTTCTACTGGGTTCTGTTATGTTGAAATTTATTCACAAACAGTTAAACAACAACAAAAAAAAAAAAAAATCAAAAACTTTCTTTAAAGTTACAATGGCGCAGAAATTAGTATTTACACAGATTGACGAGTGAAATGAACGACAAAATGTCTGATGTGAGGAGGAGAGTGTGTAAATGAGTTTCAGGAATGAAAGAAAGGGAGAGAAGGAAAAGCAGGAAGGGCTTCATTGTTTAAGGGGTTCGTACTGAATGAGACGCATTGCATTCTCGTTTTCAATCACTCCCTTGATGAACTCTCCTTCAGCCAGTCGTTCTGTGATGGAGTTAAAAAAAAACAAAGAAGAAAACAGTGAATGAGGGATAGAGGAATGAAAGAGAAGCAAGGAGAAGGTTGAATAAGGACCCTATAAATCCACTCTGATCTCTTGTATTCGACAGAGAGACAGATGAATGCAATGATAGCGTCACTTTTCGCATGACTAAGGGATTTTACACACAAAATGAAGGTTTTATGTTTAAAGTGTGGATATTATCCAAGTGGATTGACATATGATTTTTTTTTTTTCCATTTTTTAATAATAAATCAAAGTTTTCTTTGGTTTTATCTCAATTTAAGAAACATTTTTTCAATTTTAGAATATTTTTCTTTTATATGCAAAATAAATCTTCTAGAAGGGTAAACAAGATGTATATTTTAAATTACTTTCCATCATTACACATGTAAGATGTCTTTGGTAAATAAAACATTATGTTTCAAGATGTTTTATATAAATATGTATTTAAGAAATACAACTTAAGCAAAATCAGTTTTAAGAGTAGAGGTAAATCTGTGTCTGTTCCTAAAACCGATATGCCTTACTTACATGAATAATGATCCAAAAAAGGTTAAAATAAACATCAAGTTCACTTTAAAAATAAACAGGATATAAAATCTATTTTATATAAACCCAAACAAATCAATCTTCGGATAGGAAATAAATCTAGAAGATTTTATACAAAAAATATAAATATTTAATATAATATAAATATTTTTTGAAAAAAATATACATTTAAGTATTAGTTTTAATGTTCAAATATTACAAACAAATTACATTTCAAAATAAGCCACATATAAGATTTAATGAACAATGAGAAAAATCTATTGTTATTCATAAAATCTGTGTGACATATATATTTTCAAATTTATGAAAAATCATTAAAAAATAAAGTACAATAAAACATGTTTTATAAATGCCAAACATCTGACTAAGTTGTTTTGTTTGTTTGTTTTACTCCACTTTGGACCATAAAACCTTGTATCTAAATGTCGCTAAGGCCTATTTAACATAAAAAATGTTTCAAAGCAGTCCATCTAAAAATATATAGTAATTGTGTAAAGTAATTGTAGTGTAAAAGTTTTTCTATTGATATTTAACAGATTTTTAAGCAAAAAAAGAATCTATTTTAAGAATAACATAAAAAATGATATGCTGCCAGGGCCTCTGTAAAAAGTGTAAATATCCAAAATGATATTAAATAAATATCATGTTTCACCCCTCCTGAAGATTTATTTACAGTGAAAAGTATAAAAATTGAAATACCAGATTTCAATTTTGAAATATTACATATTCATTTAACTTTAAGACACATTTCACAACAAAATAATTAGAATAAATCTATGATAAACTTTTGAGATTTTTGTTCATTTATTGTTTGTTTTTTTATTTTTTTTATTTTAATGTATTTTGGACAATCATGAATGTAGATAAAGTTTAAAAGGCAAATACAGTTTTATATTTTAAAATAATTATAACAAAAAGAGTTGTGTGACAGCTAGCGAAACTAGGAGAGTTTTATAGTGCTAAATTCTTTTGTTTTTCTACAAAACCAGTCCTCACAAATAGACATTTTGCCAATTTAGTTTGCGTTTACTTTAAGGGAATTAGTCAAATTCAGTTTTTCTTAGTCTAACCTGGGTATCTGATTTTTTTTTTTTTTTTTTTTTTTTTTTTTGTTTTGTTTTGTTTTAGAAAAAAATGTTGACCAAATAGAATTTTCTTGGTTGCTAAACTCTTACAATAATATTTAAACAAATATTGAAGCTGATTTAAACAGAAAATTAGCACTAATTTAGACAGACAGTTTTTCATTTAAAACTGCAGAAAAAACCCTATATATAAGATTACAAAAGTTTCTGAATGTGGAGCAAAAACTGTGAAAGTTGAACAAAAATATCTGTGGGTGAGAAAATAAAACGTATAGCATGGCCTCGCTGTGCATTGCAGGGATAGAGTGCATGTAACTCCTCTCACCATTGTCTTTCTTATCAAAGTAAGCCCACAGCTTGTTGGCTCTCTTCTCGGCTGTGTTCTCATCCTCTGGTAGCTTCTTCTGCTCCTCCTCGGGGATCAGCTTAAATATGGCCTGAAGGAGGGGGGGCGGTTGGGTGGAGAAAAAGAAAACAGGATGAAATTACTGCCACATTCCCTCTCAGCTATACTGAACATGCAAAAAGCATAGAATAAATGAAATAAAGAACACTTTAGAAAACTAAACAAGATCAAAACTGTTCATGTGTGCTGTGAATTTGAGTCTTGTCTAGTTTCAAGTCCAAAATGGCTCTAAAATTACCCCAAGACAAGCTACAGCAGATATTCTGGAACTTTTTAAATACAAAATTCTATCCAAATGGTAAAGTTTGCCATTTATGTCAAAATAATGATAAAATAATGACAAGTCTTCAACTGAAGAGTGCAAGCTAGTCAATCTGCAATGAGCCACTTAGAGTAAAGGGGGCTGAAAATGACTAAAACTCTGTGTACTTCAGGTTCAGGCCTTTAAATGTGCGTCCCACTTAGAGAGGATGCATGCACTCTTCTTCAAGCATTTAAGACACATAGATTAACATGGATTAGTGCCAAGGCTCAAGATGCCAGTCAAAGGCCCACGAAATCAACTCTTTCTCTCACTGCACTTTACATCTGTCTCACTCCACTGATCATGTGGTCTGTAAAGTGCAAATACTGTAGTTAGACATGGTTATCTATTCATAATCTTGTTATCTCCATCTAGATAACAAGGTTGTGAGGATGCAGTCATTTATAAACATAGAAAGAAGTGGTGCCAAAGCTGCTTATCAAGCTCAATGAAATCTGCTGTTTATGTTAATTATTCTGCCCAGCTGAGGCATTGGTTTCATCTTTAATTTCAAATCTAAATTAAATCCAGATTTTCAAAAATGGTCTGTAAAATGGGGGATAGTTTTTGTTCCTAGTCCTATATAGATAGTTTTTAATTCAAGAGAGACTTGAAAATAATCTATCGATCCAAGGCTACTTGTTAATTTTGTTAATGGCTTCTTTAAGGTGCTTTGAGTCTTGCAAAAGCTTTAAAATACAGCTATTTCACATAGTAACTGCAAACATAACCCTTTTTTGGACTGAAGCCAGTTGGCCAGGACATAAATCCCATTACAATTCAAGCTGGATTCTCGGCTGATCTTCCTAAACCTCTTACAAATCTTTATCATTTGTCTTAAAACAGAATATGCAGACTGATGCTATGAAAGCAATGTGTGGTATTTAGTTTGGTACGGCAAAGTCCAACACCTGTCAAGTGAAAGATTATACCAAAGATGATCAAGAGTCTCCTTATCAGAGGTAGAGCTCGAAAGCACCCCCCTTGCTACTGTCTGACTCTACCTCTACTGTCTGACAGCTAAACCAATAATCAGAGAGATTATCAGGAGATCAAAATGACAGGCTAATTGGAATGACAATCAGGACTGAGACCTACATACAATGACAAGGGTTGATTATTCCCATTTATAGGCAACAAAAGTTATAATAGACCAAACAGAAGCCAAGAAAAATTAGAAAATCTAAACCATATGATCTGCTAATTCCACTTAGACTTTAAATTTAACAAGCGCATAATGCAAAATCTCATAAGCCTCACAATCACAAGACTAATGCAAGACTGTTGGTTTAGATTACATATTGCCAACTAATACGCATAAAAGTCATGATTTGACATGAAAAAGACAATAATCTGGTGGGACCTGTCTATAGGTAGCTGTTATGGTTAAAACAACACGTTTTCTCAATCACTCCTAGGTGAGACTTGTTGAATAACCAATTTGAGAGAAAAGTAAACAGGGAGCCATGTTTTCTCCAAGCAGAAAAAGATGACATCTGTAAGTGAATCCAGTCTTCCTAGTACATCGACCCTTTCACCTTTGTTCCTGCTGTTTTCCAAAGCTGACCTCACCTGGCAGATTTCCGTCACCTCTGACTTGTTTATGTACCCATTTTTGTCCACATCGAACAAAGAGAAGGCCCACTCAAGTTTCCTGGTGGTCTTCCCACTGGAGGTCATATGCAGGGCGATGATATACTCCTTGAAGTCTAACGTGCCATCATCGTTGGTGTCAAAGGAGCGGAACACGTGTCGTGCATAGCTCTTGGCATCAGCTTCGGGGAAGAACCGGGTGTAGATCTCCTCAAACTCCTCTGGCGAGATGCGTCCCGTGGGACACTGCTTCTGGAAGTTCTCGTACCACTGGCAGATTTCCATCTCAGTGAATTTGGTGGTGAGCTTCAGGTCCTCCAGGATCTCCTTTGATATCGCGCTGCTGGTGGTATTTCCCATGGCAGTTGTTTTCAGACTCTTGGTCAGCTGTCAGTTTTGCACTTGCTCTATCAGTCCTTTCGATGCTTTTTCTCGCCTGTCCCAAAAAACCGTCTCAAATTATATTTTTGCTCACTTGTTTGAGTTTTCTTGATGCCAAATGCCAAACTGAGCCCTGTAAGACATTGTTGATATGTCATATGTTACATTTCAAACACAGAAGTTATTTACAACTACTATCTACTTTGTAAATAAAATTATAGTGCTGATCAAAGCTGCACAGGAAATCTTACCTGGTTTGTGTGAGCCGCAGATAATGGCTGATCAACTGACTGTTTGTCTCGACTGTTGAACGGTAAGAGATAAGGATGGTGAAAGGAAACACCCCTACAGGAGGTGACTAGGTTAATTCTGTTAATGCGGGATTTAAAGTGGATGAGTGTTTGACCAAAATGAACCCACTATCCTAATGATCTCTGTTAGATCTGGAAATCTAGAAGGATCTACAACATCCACAGGAGTTCAAAGTGATGCGATGTGTTACTGCAGCTAAGAAGTTACTTAACAGCCCAAAGTATCAACTTGTAGCTACAAAGAAGTTGGAGATTTTGTCATGGCTGGTACATAGTACCATTAACAGGCTTAGAAAATAAGAAGGAACCTAATGACATAGGGGACAAGGCTGAAAACCAATGCTAAATGGCTATTGATCTGTGGACTTTACAGCAAGACCTAGGCCTTTTCTGGTTTTGTGCCCTAGAATAGCAACACCAGTGAATGAGAGTATAACAGGGCTCCCAACCCAGCCTGAGTGTCTAAATATCTTTATGGATATTTTTAGACTTCTTTCAGGTTTTTTAGTTTACTGATTTAATTTTGTAGCAATAGAATGAGCTCAGCAACATTCCTGAATATTATCGCTTGTGAACAGAGCTTTACAACATCAAATTATTTATATATTTATACATTTTTGGCAATGCAAATGGGGAAATATTTACACTACAAACAAGATACTTAAAAGCAGCTCGTCTCTAATTAGACCGGGGTGAAACGGAAAACAGTCCTGAAGGCTGACTAATAATCCATCTATCCAATTTCCAAAATACGCTTTGTTCTGTTCTTGACTGCTGTCGTCCGAAAGGTGGCATCCTCTCATCTCCATCGCATAAACACTCGCTCCACCAATCAGTTCACCAGGTATCCTAACAAGCACTTTTTTAACTCTGGGAGGAAGCCAGATTATCTGGTGAAACCCAAACAGACACAGTGAGAAAACAAACTTCACACAGAAAAGCTAAAGCCAACATTTGAACCCATGACCTTCCTGCTGTGAGGAATCTAATGCATTTTAAAGTCTTTTTTAAAATCATGATTTGTCTGAAATGAAGAGTAGAGAGACTATCTAGGGAAGGGGTGTCAAATTCATTTTCATTTTGGGCCACATCAAGATCATGAATGTCCCCAATGGGTCGGTTGTGGTAGAATGTATAGATAAAACTACCTATTAACAAACTGTTAAAATATTTTAGCTTTATCTGCATTCAATTTGTACTTCTTAAATTAGACTGAATAATATTTAACATAATAATATTTAACATCTTTTCACATAGATGTATTTTGGTCCTACACAAATAAAAAATTGATTTCATTTGAGTGATAAAACAATATTTAAGCACACAACTGCTATCTTGAAGTTCTAATTCTGTTGCCTTCTGAAGTCTAGAAAGCCACACAAATAGCTATGGCGGGCTATGCATTCATTTTGCTATTCAGATAAAATAAAGCCTAATGACAGTGATATTTTGTACATCTGTAAAATACATTTAATTATGAAAACTAACAAGGTACAGAGCCTTGATGTAATGGTATCCATCTAGACATCTTTTTCAAATAAGTTTTCTGTGCCAAGGTACAGCTTGCATGTGCAGTTCAAAAGTATTCACACCTTTAAACTTATGTTTCAGTCTTGAAAACAAACTCTGTTGTGTTTTTTATTAGGATTCTATGTGATTGACAAATAGAAAGTAGGTAGTGCATAACTTTGAAATGAAAAGAAAATTATTTACAGTTTTAAAATTTTGGACAAAAACATCAGGAAACTGTAGCATGCATATGTATTTAGTACCTCCTAAACTGACACCCCTAGATAAAACCCAGGAATAACCTAAATATTAACAGATTTCACCTCTAATTTAGTTTAGAGTAAATACAGCTGTTTTGTGAATGCCTCAGAGGCTTGTTGGTGAGCATTAGTAAACATTACCATCATGAAGACCAAAGAACACACCACATAGTTCAAGGAAGTTGTGAAGAAGTTTATAGCAGGTTTAGATTACAAAACAATACCCCAAGCACTAAGAATATCATAGAATACTGTTCAATCCATCACCCAAAAATGGGAAGACTATTGCACATACCTACCAAGACATGGTTGCACATCAAAACTTTCAGGCTGAGCTTTAATCAGAGGAACAGCCAAGCATCCAATGATTCAGACGAGAGGAGCTGTAAAGATCCACAGCTCAGATGGCAAAATGTGTTGACAAGATAACAAATCATCGTGCACCTTAAGGGTGAGGGGGAGGGGTGTATATTATGTAAAATCAACTTTTTTGAGCTTTATATCATGTTATAATATTATTCCCCCCTCAGAAACTGGAGTGTTACTTTGATTCTGCATGTCTGAGAAATCCTTGAATCTCTGGTGGCAGCCATTCGGGGGTGACTAAATGCTTGCTCTCACAAAGTGCTGCCTTTTCCACAAAGCTCCTCCTTGTAGCTGCAGTCACCAAGCCAAGCTTCTGCCTCATAGAGCACCCCTCCCCTGTGCCTTACCCACTCAGCTCCTCCAGACTAGGGGCAGCAGCAATTAGCAAACACTTGTTGGAACTACACATCTGAGCTTATCATACCAACTACCTCTCAGTCCAGCGCTCCTAAGAACAGTTGTAAACGGGATAATGGAGGAGCATTGTTGTGATGACGTGGTGAGGGTGGAGTGTCGGAAAGAGTAGGCGCTTCTAAAAGAGACAGAAACCAATAATAAGGCGTCAAATTGCGAAGTCAAATTTCTTTTAAGTTATGTTTTATGATGAAAAAATAATACATACTATATTTTTTTTCGTGAGGTACTAAACAGGCTTATTTGCAGTCCAGGCCAGTCATACACAACCTTTTTTTTTTTTGTGTGGCACAGTATACCATCAAATATATGACAAAGGAGATCCAAACAGCAGCATTATAGCTTTAGAACTAAATCAGAGAAAAACATTTTCTTTTTTTCCTAAACAAAAGAAAAATGTATGCAATATTTATCATTTTTTAATTTTTTATTCATTTAATAAATTTTAAAGCTGCTGGATTAGCTCTAAAAAGATTTTTTTTTAAAGATACAATTCCTGTGTTTTATCATTTGTGTTCTCTTCATGCTATTTTCAAAAAATAGCGTTTGAAATATGTGCAAATCTCTGCTTTGTGACTCTTAAATAAATGCCTACACTTTAGCACCATGTCTCTATATTACCATGGTTCTAAATTAAAGAAGAGCATCTTCATAATTCACAAGTACTTGAGTGCCACAAAATCACAAACTTGAGCTACAGCTCGTAAACTGGCAGACAGCCAACATGCATTTGGACGCACTGTGAATCACCCTGAGGCAACATTTCAAAGCCAGCTTTAAGTTTCTCAGCATCCTATATGCCATTTCAGTGAGCACTGCCATCTAAATCCAGACAACCATCTGTCCATCAGTTTGACTCTCTGGCTCACCTCTAACTCCAGTCCCACCTACACCCCTCAAATCACCGTCAGTGTGTGTGACGTCCTTCCTGTCTTACATGAGCAGCTATGGTGCCTGTTTTAGACAGAGCTGTCTGTCTCCCAGTTGGATTTACTGAAGTGAGCGGGATGTTGGAATGTGATCCCTGATTTTCCTACAGTCTAAAATTACATTTGTAGTGGCTGCATGGCAAATCATTTTACATTAACTGGTAAAAGACTTTACACAACAATGTAAGTGAGTTCAAATGCATTTTTTCAGCTTGTATTTTGAACCATATTTTGCAGGCAAAACACTTACATCAGTGCTCTTGATGACAATCAGGGGGTGGCTGTCTTTGACACATTTGCCACATCAGTGATATATGATCCTAATTATTAATTTAAGACCAACCTTGAATTAAGGCTAGGGAGTGTGATGCTACATTTTTGAAAAACTATGTAAAAATGAAAGCCCAGCAATATGCTAAGGTACAGCTACCCTGAATACAATGGTTTGGTCTTGAAGGGTGTGTTTTTCTCCAAGAATATGTTGAGACCAACTATTGGATTACTACTGCTCTGTCCTCTACCCATAGCCAATTACCATCATCCTGTAAGTGCTACAGCCAAAAGAATTACCCCCTCCTCTCACACAAAACAATCCCTAACATGTGACCTGAACTATAGCATGGACTAATTGCCACTGCTAAAATGAGCAAAGATTTGTGGCTACTTTAAAAATGTTTTTCCAACTGTGATGATCCCTGCAACATTTAGAATATACAATTATCCTTGAAATCAATGGTTTCCATTACTGATTGAAAATGAATATATCCTTATTTTGCAAGGTATGAGTGTGTGCGTGTGTGTGTGTGTGTGTGTGTGTGTGTGTGTGTGTGTGTGTGTGTGTGTGTGTGTGTGTGTGTGTGTGTGTGTGTGTGTGAGTAAATTGTGCATGTTACAGTTTTTAGGGAGTGGACGTCAATCTGAGAACACCTAAGCAGATCTATTTGGCTCATGGCAACAACCTTATTGGCTGGGCAGGATTATACCCTATTAATGGACTGTGTTGAGCTTTACTTGTTCTACAGTGTCAATGGTGAAATGTCAGCCTGAAATTTGTATGACTCTGTTTTGCTCAGATGTTTCAATTCTCTCACCAGGGCCTTAAATACCATATTATTTTGGGGCTTTTAATGATATATTTGAACTGTTCTTTTTCCAGGCTTGTGAAGCACAAACCACATAACTTCAATTACTTTTTTAAACAAGAATTAAATGAACAAGTTTGAATTTATTGTTTATTTCCTCGAATCAATACTTAAATCTTTTATGAAGCAGTGCTGAGGGTTCTAGAATGTATTTTATCCTGACAAAGTTAAAGCCTATTAACTTCTCAATACAGATCATGACTACCTGCACCTGGTAGTTCCTCTTTGCCAGCATAAAAAGGATTTGTTTGACAACATTCATTACTCCTAACAATGGGAAAGTCCAAGGAACTAAATGAAGACCTAAGTAGGATAGTTGTAGGTTTAGACAAGTTAGGAGAGTCTTTTGGAGATATTTCTAAATAACTGCAGAATCCAAGCTCATCATACCTAAATAAAAGAGTTATTTTGATCTGTAACTACTTTGCCAAGAACTGCAACGAACACACACACTTCTCTTGATTAAAGGAAATTGGTTAGGATTTTCAACAACAACCAACAGGAACCACCATGTCTCATCCCTCCTATAAACAAAAAACACCTGGAAAATCAGTGTCAGTCCTTAGTGAAGCATTTTTTTCCCATCCCCATCGATTAAGACCAACAATCATATTCAGTGAATAACAATACATGTCCAAATGAGTCTCATTTGTCAGATTAAAACTACTTTTTGAAAATAACAACCTTTAAGCAGGTATTAAACATACTTTTCATTAAGAGGGAGTATTATGTATTTTCCAACCACATAGTGTCATTTCATAGCACAATCAAGTAATTGTTACCTTCAGTTATACAAATGCTGTATATATCAAACATAGCTTAAAAGAAATTTGACTTCGCAATTTGACACCTTGAAATTAGCCTCTTTCTCTTCAAGAAGCTACTGCTGTTTCTGACACTTCACCTTCAGCATGTTATCACAACAATACTCCTCCATAATGCTGTTTACAATCGTTCTTTGCAACATTGGACTGAAAAGTAGTTTGTATGATAAGCTCAGCAGAAGTGTAGTTCTACCAGATGTTTGCTAATTGCTGCTGCCGCTAGTTTGGAGGAGCTGAGTGAGGAAGGCGCAACAGAGCGGTGCTTTGTGGGGTGGAAGGTCAGCTGAAGACTTTAGCTAAAAGGAGGAGCTTTGGGTGACTAGGTGGCACTTTGCATGAGCAAGTGTTTAGGCACCCCTGAATGGCTGCCATAGGAGGTTCAAGGATTTCTCAAACATACATAAAAGAGTCAAAGCAACACTCCAACGTAATATTCTAAATTTAAATATCATGTTTTAATTAACTATCAGTGTAAAATCATCATAATTAACAGAAATAAAGACTTTCAAACATCCATCTGTGTGTAATTAATCTATATGTGTTTCACTTACTGATAACGTTTACTGAAATAAACAGACTTTTCAGTGGTATCCTAATTTATTGAACAGGTCTGTATATATTTCAAGCTGAAGGCTTATGGGCCTCATCCGGCCCCCGAGATAATTTCATATATCCTAATGACCTTGTAGTCAGTTATACAGCGCTCATGCCAATTTCACTTCAAATCCCATAGTGCACCACAGCAGCGACACTCTGCTCTTGGCATGGGTCAGATGCAGCAAAGAAATTGCTGCACTTTTCGCACTGCTAAGAATTGACAAACTCTGCCTTCAAGCTGTTCAAATGCTTTCCATGTGTGGTTGCTACACACTTGTGCGAGCAACTGTTCTCCTTGATGAAAATGGAAAAAAATGACAGTATCAGTTAGTTTCTACAGCTCAAAACCTTAACAGACTTCTTACAACAAATGGTGCCAAGCAAAGCATAAAGAGCTGAGAAAATAAGAAATGCCCATGTAAAAAACTTGTTATTGTTGTTTTTCTTCATTTATTATATTGTATTCTGGTTCTACTGGATATATACCAATGAGGTTGAATGTACATGTTTTAGGCTATATGCATATTTCTGATCCTGTGTTGATTAGAGAAAGTTTACCATAAAATTCAAGCATGTCCACCCAACTCTGTATCTGCCAAAATCATAATCAATTCTCTGTAGTTGTGAATAATATTAAACATCTAAAACATATATATTCCATCCTACTTGAGTTTGTTTAGATTAGACTTAAACTACTAATAGTAACAACAAACAACAACAAATTGAAAGCTGAAAAGAAAATATTATCCAGGATCCCCGTTCTCCCTTAGCACTTCAGAGGAGTTTTAGATGTATTGTAAAAACACAGTCGGAAAATTCTGCACGTCACAACTATTGGTGTAAGACGCAGAGGGTGAATGCTGAGCTGGACAATGCTTTGGGAAAAGAAAACTTCTTTCTTAACCAATACAATGCCTTGGCTGGACCAAACTCAGATCTTAAGCTGAAAGAAAAAGAAAAAGAGGAAGGGAGTTGTTTCTAGATAAATATCTGTTAATGGGTTGTAATGACAGGTAATGACAGACGAGAGCTTCCTAGCAAAACAAGGAAGGAGAGGAACAAACAAACTATGTCGACAATCTTGATTACTTTGTCCACAGTTTCGTCTAAGAACCCAAGCAGTGAATATTTGCAAGGACTTTAGCATCTGTTCCCATTTCTACACCTCCCAGTTGAGAGAGAACATCAGCAGCAACTGCAGGCTTTTGTTTATTACGGGACTATACATTCAAAATATTTGTGGTGTTGAATCTATGGGAATTTTACCTTATAGCTTCCACTGACTTATCCCAGTTCAACACTTAGGTAAGTAGCGATGAAATTTACCTGGACAACACAACCTAAATGTTTGTCTAAGATCAACATTTTTATTTTGGGTCTGGAGTTTGGAATAATAAACTAAGCAATGTGAGTTTCTAAATTAACCAACTCATAGTTATCAAATTCAAATGTAAAGAGAAGCAGCTAAAACTATTACATTAAGAGAATGTAACGCCAAAATGAATTATTTGCACATTCATTTATATTAATGGAATAGTGTCAGACATCAAATGAAGTTTGAGATGTCTTCTGCTTATTTTCGCACTTTTTTAGCTCTGTCAAACACGTTCATTTTAGCTGAGATCCCAAATCTCTGAGGAATGCCAAATATGTATGTCCAGCTTTTCAGGAAATGTTACAAAATCAGCAGGAAGGAGTAACGATCTACTTTCTATTATTGTTTTACCTTTTGTAAACATTTTTTTCTTCTATTTAAATAGGCGCATTATACTCTCAAAAAAGAGCTATAACAGTCACCTTTGAAAGCCAACAACAGTATGTACTCGAGGTGTCCTGATACCAGTTTTTTCCAGAATATCTGTATTAACAAATCAAAAACACAGCATGGCATACGTTGTTGCATACATTTAGAATAAATTAAAAATAATAACAGTTAAATTTACATTTTTTTTACATGTTTTCCTGGACATGCAACTAGCAAACATTTCAATTAAAATGTAAACTTTAACACATTCAATAAATTTTAGCACCACATCTCTATCTTGGCAGAATTTTACGCTGTTGTTTTTCCCATTTCTGGATTATTTGCTGCAATGTTGGTTGTGCTGTGCTGCTGGTAGCCGTAGCAAATGCTTTGAATTCAGTGTCATGTTTTGTCTTCAAATTCTTTATCAAATTACTCGTGCTAAAAGATGCATTTTTCACCTCTCCTCTTGACAGCTTTGCTGAGCACAGCAGACGGTCTGCTGATTTAGTATCCTCCATGTTTACCTTGAAATATCCCCAGACTACAGACATTTTCACCCCTCCCACCATCTAACTTCTCTTTTCTTTTTTTTAATATTTTTTTTGAAGGGTCAGTAAATAACTTCTTGGTGTATTATAACCACCATCCGGTATGGAGTGTGGTCTAGCCTTTGAGTTGTGGGACAGCCTATCCCAGGAGGAAAATTAAGCACAAAAATGGCATTGATTCAGAGTGTTGGGTTGCTTTCACAAGTACAAGTACAAATACTTGGCACTGGTATTGGGCCCGATACCGGTATCAAGAAAACAGTAGTATGTACTTACAGTGTCTTCCAAAGTATTCACACCCCTTAAACCGTTCATATTTTCCTATAACCACAAAATTTCATTTAATTCATTGTGATTTGATGTGATGAACCAACACAAAGTAATTTATCTTTGTGAAGTGGAAGAAAAATTACATTTTTGACAAATATTTGAATTTAGACCTTTTTACTCTGGTACCCCTAAACGATCCAGTGCAACCAATTACCTCCTGAATTCCCCTAATTAGCAAATTGAGTCCACATGTGTATATTTTAATCTCAGTATGAATCAAGCTTCTGTGAAGGCCTAAGAGGAGAACATTAGAGAACAAATAGCATCATGGAGACCAAGGAACACAGCAGTTATGAAGTCATGGAGATATTTAAAAAGCTCTGAATGTCTCAAAGTCAATGGTTCAATCCATCATCTCAGTAGGAAGTGTGTGGTACAATTGTATTGAACTTTTTTGTTTATTTTATTTTGCACACTGTACACCGGTGAACCTCTTTGCCATGTCTCTCTCGAAAAAGAGATTTTATTTCAAGGAACTTTCTGGTAAAATTAAGGTTAAATAAAAACTGCAAACTAGCATAAGATTATTTACTCAGAGAAGCAGCCATGGTATCTCGGGAGGAGCTGCAGAGATCCACTGTTCAGGTAGCAGAATCTGTTGAGAGGACAGCTATTGGGCATTTCACAAATCTGGCCTACACAGAAGATTCAAAGAAACTGTGTTCCCATTTGCAGTCTGCCACAAGTCATGTGGAGGACAGTTTGAAGAAATGTAAGCAGAAGTTGAAAAAAAAATGAATATCAAGGGGTTTTTTTTATATTTGTTTTTGTTTTGTTTTGTTTTGTTTTTTTCACAGGACTGCTTTGTGTTATAGGTGCAGGAAATAGGTTCCAGTGAGATCCTTATAATCTACCTTGCAAGTGATTAAAAACAGCCATGGCAGCCAAGATGGAGACCCTTGATCCTTCAGGTTTACCAGATGTTACTCCAGATGTCTCCTACCAATGTCAGCCTGAAACAGTTACCTTCCAAAGTGGAGTTGTCTCTGTGGCGGGCATCACTGTGGTGACTGGAGGTGTTGAACTCTCCTGCAGATCCTGCATCCTGGCCTTCGGTTTTTGGGGAACTCTCATCGGATTAAGCTGTTTGGCTGTGGGGCTCTGGGACCAGCTAACTCAGTTTAAAGATGGGACCTCGACCTTGCTGGGGCTTGGGCTGGTGATACTTGTTCTCAGTTTTTTGGTGATGGCCAGCGTGCTGATGTTTCACCTCCTGACGAAGAAAAAGAGGGGAATCAGACGGGAAGGAAAACAAGTTCTGGTAGAGGGAGGTGAAGTTATTAAAAAGGTCACTGTATAAAAGAGCATTATGGGAGAAATAACTGTGACCTTTTCAAATTCCTCTATATATGACTTGGTATAAGATATATGCAAACCAGAATTCCCCTGCTCTAAGTCTAGAGCATTTTTAACACACATCAGTAGCACACCAGACGTCCTGTTTTGTCACATAACTAGTGGCGCCCTGCATGAGGTCAGCCTTCCACCCCCCACTTCTACACTTCTCTCACTTGAAGGTGGTCTGGATGTCAAAATAAATAGAAAAAAAAATACTCTTTTGTTGTTTTGACAAACTTTATGTAGGTTTTACAACTCTCAACAAGTGTTTCAAAGAATCTGTTTCTTGTCGATTAATCATGTTCACATTTGGCCAGTTAAAGTATTTTAGATTATAAGAAATGATTAAATGCAGTCCAGAGTCCTTAAATAAAATGTAAAACAAGAGTTTAGTTTGGCACCAAACCAGAAGTAGTGAATCAGATATCTACCTCAGCGTCATCAGCCAACAACAATGCAGAGCCATATTTACTTATGCTGTGCAGAACACATAGTGCTGGCTGCCCAATTCCCATTGAAGGAACATGCAGATCAGAAAAACAAAAGTTGTTCAGCCTGTAACTGACAAGTAACTTTTTTTTTTTTCAACTGCTGGTGCCACCCCACAATGTAACTGCACCCTGGCTGTGAGCCATATTGCTCAGATGAAAAACCCTCCAACTGAACTTTGCCCTGAATATTGTAAAAGAATACTTGTTCTTGTTCATACAGTTGTACAGCTAGTCCTGTCTGCAAATCATCTATATTTTTCCTAATATACTTACATTTTTGCATCTGCTTTCTTACTATTTAAACATATAGATTTATTTTACTCAACTTTTCTTTTATTTACTTTAAGGTAGTTTAAAACAGAAAATATAAAATCTTGTTAAAGCATAAAGGGGTTCATTATTTGCATTAAATAAAGAAGTTAGAATTTGTGTCTTGTCCTGTTTAACAATAAAGTGGTATCTTAATCCAGGATGCAATACTCTCATGTTGCTGTGTAAGATTTCAAGCACTAATGTGGTTCTACTGTACTATAAAGATAAAACATTATGAAAATGTCAGCTGTAAGTTTGTTTTTACATTTGCTTTAATATTTTTCAGTCTGTCTAAAAACAATGTTTTTTTTATTTTTTTTTTTTATAATACCTCATTGTCTTTAGTTTTATAAGGACTTAAGGAATGTTTTTTCTGAGTTGCACATTTTTAATCATTCATTAAATTTTATTTCACAAAAACAATACAGTCCTTGTCAGAGGGTTAAGATACAATGCAAAAGATATATCAGTATGGTAACAAAAAAACTGTGATAAAGATGTTATAATACAATAAATGCATAAACAAATGATGCAATACAGTGAAGTGTCAAAATGAAGATATATGTGTAGCATTCATTTGATAAATAACTGTGAAAGGTTAAACTGTATGTAACAATGGGTTAACAGAGTACGTCAGATTTTAAAAACTCTAAACAAACAAGAAAAAAACTAAAAAATTGTGCAGATATTAAAATGAAGTATCTGTCCAATTAATATAAAGGACGTTTATTACTGTTAATAAATTAGGAAGGCTCATGATTTTGGGCACTGGGACTAGCCTCTCCCCTTTTTTATTTTTTTGATTATTGTATTTTTTCAGTCATTATCTTTAAATCGCTATCTGTTGTACACAGACAAAAATTTGGAGAAGGAGTAGATGTTATTAATAAAAGAAGAATGCAGAATCAATCAATAAATAAAAGAAGTTTGAACATTTTCTCCCTGACGGTGAACTGGTCAACCACAGGACAGGATATAGAAAAACAATGATGCACGCACACACTCACACCTAAGAGAAAATCAGAGAGACCAATTAATATAACATGCACATCTTTGGACACATGGGGAGAACATGGAAACTCTGTGCAGAAAGGCCCTGGCTGGAATTCAAACCCAGAACCTTCTTGCTACAAGCCAACAGTGCTAACAATTGCATCATCATGCAATTGTTATGATGATGCAATTGTTCTAAATTGCATCAATTGGACTAAATTGAATTCTTGTTTGGAATTCGATTTAGTCCAAACAAGAAAAGAATGACGTTGATTTTCTGCAGTTTTTTTTTTTTTGATTCTGCCTGTAATTTGTCAGTGGCAGGAGAGTAAGCAAATGAAGCCATTCAGTCCATGTTGGCCAGGCGTCCAAATATTGACTTGACATTAACAGTCATCTCGTTTAGCTTCGCATTTCTCTCTTCATAGTGGGAGATGGTTGTTTACAATTTCCAGTAAGTTTCATAGAGTTGAACTGGGGCATTACATATGTCACGGCCAAACATTAACAATTGGGAAAAATTTTAAGTTTCATTTGAGTCCACCCCTCCAGCAAGCAATCGTTTCTCAGAAGCCGAGGGTCCAGAACTTCTGTACAAAGCAAAGCACAGAACAGCAAGCTGTTTTGTTTTGTTTGTTTGTTTTTTAACCAGGCTACAATTTAGTGGATGGACCACTGACTTATTTGACTGATTATCCTCTTTATGAGGCTGTTATACATCAAGAGTGTCTTCAGTCAGAGGCTTATTCAGAGTTGCTGTAATACAGACCGCTACAGTAGAACCTTCCTGCCCACAGCCATCGCCATCTACAACAACTCTGAAGAAATTTGAATAATATGAGTTACAACAATTAATTTCCCTTTGAGATTAATAAATCATTTTTGAATCAATATGGGTGTCAAAAGGGTAAAATATGCAAAACATGAAATTACAGTATATCATGGTAAGACAAAAATGTTTAAAATTAGACTGGGACAGCAGAAGTCAGAGCATACTGTTAGATGTAAAACGAAGGAGACAGTCAGACAATAAATGTGTTGGTATCGTCCCCTGGTGGAGGAAAAACAAACTTTCATCCTGTGACATCCCGTTCTAATTTGTAATGAATGTTTCTTCATCGTCTTCCAGAGTAACACATCTTTAGATTAATTGTTTTAACTTTAAGCGTATTGTTATTGCGTATTGTAGCTTTTGAACAAATATCGCTACAGAGCTTCTAACTGAGGCGCGCATTCAAAATTGCTCAGATTTATCCTCACACCTGAATAATTTCACTATCACTGTCCTCTCGCCCAACATTTTCAACTTCAACTCTAATCAGCTGACACTGGAAAACTCGTCTATGCTCATGCACGTAAGGTATTTCAGCAGGTATGAGGTTTGGAAAAGCTTTACCAGGATCACCTGACAACCCCCTGTAACCTCCCCAAGTCACGTGTCATCGTTCAAGTTTCAGGAAACCTTTTTTTTCTTTCCGAAAACAAAACTACACATATCCCGCCTCTTCTCCAATCCCATTGGATACTGTCCACAATATCAGGGCTCTGATTGGATAGTCAGAAGACATGTCTGTTTACGTCAAAAATTGGACAGCAACCCCTTCTTTTAACTGGTTTCAGTAAGTGATTCCGTCTCCGAAGAAAAAACGTGAAATATCCGAGTGATATTCGGTTGTAAAGTAAAAGTCAGTACAGAATCGGCGGTGAAGGTAAGTTTGTTGCTACGCGGCTGAGCATGTTAGCCAGACGGCTAGTTTTCTGGTGACAACTTTGTAAACTTGCTGCCAGCGGTCTTCAAGGTGTCCGCTGTCACTCACTTTATTTATTTATACAGAATGGCAAGTGGTGTGGGACATTCAGACTGGGCTTATTTATTATCTCGTTTTGATAACTAATAATGTTAATAACACAAGTCTTTGCTGCATACAACCTGTTGCTGACCTATTTGCGTTTAAATGTAATCTGATGTTCGTGGCTACTATTCACATATGAAATCATGATAATTGGTTTGGCTGTTTGTATTTACACAAATTCCAGTCGTTGGCCGATTAAATTTATATTTTAAAGAAATCTGCCCCCTTTTTTTTTAGTTATGCTAGCCAGCTTTAATTCAAAATTGTATGCTTTAATGAATGTATCTTTGTAGACCTCAAACTCAAAATGTAATCACCTATATTTATGAATTTCTTTTGAGAATATGCCTGCTTCATATAATTCACCCTTTGCATCAGTTAATTTTTGAATACATGTAAAACCAAGTCTAATCAGAGCTATTGGCTAACAACTTGGCATACAGTAGTAGATCCTCAGCTGAAAGACAAGAAGAAGGTTCATATGGCTTCTTCAAATTAAATACATCCAAAGAAGTTGCTTTATAGTATATTTGTCATACATGTTACACACCTGGTACTGACAATAGCAAAGTTTGAGCCTACTTCACTTAGTAATAGCATCTTCATAGAAATGTGCTTTTGGTAGCACTTGCCTATTGTGAGTTTGCTGAACAGAAAAGAAAAACTGGATTTTTCCAATAATTGCATTATGGTCACCAGCTGATTCCTTTGGGCATCTCTCGTTTTGAAGAATCATTTTCTACTCAAAGTCAGTAAATTTTACCAGCTTTCATTCCACAGCCTTTCTCTATTTATTATGCATACTTTGTAAGGGATGAATGCTGAACTTATAATCTCTAATAATATTGTTTGAATAATTGCTGTAATTTATTTTACCGAACAGGACTCAGATATTTGCAAAATAAAGTAAAACTGGAATTAAAATGGTGCTAAAATACATGCAGAAGTTTTTGTAAGTTTCTGTCTATTTGAGAGTCATAAAACTTAAGAGCTATGTTTTGTTTTTTTTTTACAAGTAGACCTTATTACAATATAGAGGAAGTACTCATCACTTTGTTTTTTTTTCTTTTCTTTTTTTTCAGGATGGGGTCTGAAACACCTTGAGACATCATATAAATTAAAGAGTCCAGTAACGGCAGCCCTCTGAGAGGATGCTGCACTTACTGGCCTACAAACGAACCTAACGCTGTGAAAAATGGGTGGTGCCGGCGTTGACAGAAATGTCAGAGAGCAAGCTCGACTAGTTATATTAGTTGGTGGGGAAGTAAACTCCAACACTTTTCTCACAGAATTGTAAAAATTTACTGTTTGTTTCAAGTTTGGAGGATTTTTTTCATAGTAAATTATACAGAATTTCAAAAACTGAGAAGATGATGGACAACAGCGAGAAAGTGCTCTGTGGGACGGGGGAGGTGGAGCTGGACCCAAACATTGTGAGTGAGGAGGCAGGAAAACTTTATGCAGAACTACAAGTAAGGATTTTATTTTATTTTTTTTCTTCTCAGTGTAAATGTGAGTAAAATGTCATTTTCATGTGGTCAAACAGATGAGCTCTCTTTCTGCTGCTTTGTCTTATCATAGACTGTTATTGAGACGCATGGTGAAGGTGTGGTGGAGTCCCTGGTGCCCACATTCGTGTGGGTCTTGGAGGGGCTGGCTAACTGCAAGGCCCAGCTGAGAGAAAGGGAGGAGGAAGCGGAGAGGGAGAAAGCTGAGCGTGAGGAGCTGCTGGAGAGATACCAAGCAGAGAAAGCTCTGAGGAAGGAAAGTCAGGAGGTGAGAAGTGATCCAACATCAGGTAACTGATGGACTTATTTAGGTGGGAAATGAAACTTCTGATGTTTAAAAGTGTCCCAGGCGAGGCATGCAGCATTTTAAACCACCAAATTACCACCAACTTGCATAAAATGTGTATGCAGTTGAAACCAGAAGTTTACATGCACTGAATAAAAAGACACAGTCACCTTTTTTTTTTTTTCCTCCCTGTGTGAAGATAAATCAGACCAAATTTTTGTTGTTGTTTTTAAGACAGTTAGGATAACTAAAATTATTTCTACTTGCTAAATGCCACAATAATGAGAGAATGTCAGGGAGTCATTGATTAATGTCTTCAGAATCAGAAGTTTACATCCAGAATGATTACTGTCTCTTTAAATGATAAGGAACAAGCCCATATGATGATGCCATGGCTTTGGAAACTTTTGATAGTTTCACTGACACATTTGAGTTAACTGAAGGCTCATTTGTGGATGTATTTTAAGGCCACACCTGGAACACAGTGCTTTATTGTTTAACACGATGGGGAAGTCAAGAGAAATCAGCCAATTCAGCTCCACAATTCTTGCAAAGAGAATTGTGGAGCTGCACAAGTCTGGTTCATCCTTGGGAACAATTTCCAGATGCTTGAAGTTTCTCCATTCATCTATTCAAACAATTATACACAAGTACAGATATGATGGAACTGTCCAACCATCATACCGCTCAGGAAGGAGACGGGTTCTGTGTCCCAGGGATGAATGGATATTGGTCCGAAATGTGCAAATCGACCTCAGAACAAAAGACAAAGACCTTGTGAAGATGCTGGCTGAAGCTGGTAAGACCATGTCATGATCCACAGTAATCCTCTACTGAATGGGCTGAAAGGTCACTCGGTGAGGAGGAAGCCATTACTCCAAAAGAAACATAAAAAAGCCAGATATCAGTTTGCAAATATACACAGGGATAAAAACCTTCATTTTGGGAGACATGTCCTGTGGTCTGATGGAACTGAAGTGGAACTGTTACATTTGGAGGAAAAACAGCAATGCTTGTAAGTTTGGGAACACCATCCCAATTGTAAACTATGGGGGTGGGAACATCATGCTGTGGGGCTAACCTTAAGCATGCAGCCAGTGTGGCTATGAAGTGACTTAAGGACAACAAAATCAATGTCTTAGTGTGTCCATCACAAAGCCCTGATCTCAATTCTACAGGGAATTTGAGGCCAAATCTGAAAAGGTGTTTGCGAGTGAGGCGGCCTACAAACTTGAGTTACACCAGTTCTGTCAGGAGGAATGGGCCTGAACTCTATCAAACTATGGTGAGAAGCTGGTGGAAGGAAACCCAAAATGTTTGACCCCAGTCATTCAGTTCAAAGACAATGCTACCACATGCTAAAGAAATGCATGTAAACTTCTGATTTTGAAGATAAATGAAAAAAATCTGACATCCTTTCTCTCATTATTTGGGAATTTAGCAAAGAGAAATAATTTAGATAATTCCAGCTGACCTAAAACAAGATAGGTTTGGTGTGATTTAACTTCAGACAGTGAAATAAAAAGTTTTTGTCTTTTTATTTATTTATTTTTTTTAATTCAGTGTATGTACATTTCTGGATTCCACTCTATTTTTTATTTTTTTGAGATCCATAAAAAATAACATTTCTCTATGTCCCTGAGCTGTTAAACATGTGTTTCTTTTAGAAATATCTAGAACTGGATGACCAATTCGAACAAGAGAGGCGAGCCATGAGGGGAAGGGAAAAGGAGAGGGAGCTGCGGGAGAGGGATCTGGAGAAGAAAGCAAGACGGCAAGCTGATCAATGTCAGTTTTGAGTTTAAAAGAATATACATTTAAGTAAATTCATCTTTTCAGAATTTATTTTATCAGTTTTATTATTTCCGCAGTGGCTGTATAATGTGTCAGACCCCTGTTAAAATGCCTGCTTTTGTGTAGTAAAAAAACAGACAAAGATAAATCATTGATCTATAACTTATGCAACTCAATCAGCAAAAGGAAAAACTGAAAGCATTTTTTTGTACATGTTTGTACATCCTTTTTTTTATTATTGTAATCAGTTATTTTTTTTTTTTTTTTTTTTTTTTTATAAGCAGAAGCTAGTTTACATCGCACCTCTTGACTTTGCAGTGTAAATGCTTTGGGTTGTGTTTGTTTGTGCTGGTGGGTTGACATTCTTCTTCATCTTTAGCTTTCTACCAGAAGCCTAAAGATTTTTTTTTTTTTTTTTTTTTTTTTTTTTTTTTTTTTTTTTTTTTTTTTTTGCTAACAGTGACTCATGTTTTAAACTATTCACAACGTTCTTGGTCTAACCCATTTCTTTCAGGCGAAAAACAGTTGCAAAGCATTATGCTGCCACCACCAAAAGAGCAACATGCCTTACCACAGTAAGGCATGTTGCCTTACCGTCTTTTCATTTCCAAAAGAGTCATGTTGCTCTTTTGGAAATGTGCAGTGTGTTTTTGTTTTATTTGTTTGGGAGTTTTTTGCGCTAAACATACTTTTTGGAATTATGGACAAAAGTTCAATGTCAGCTTAAACAGATAATGCGCAGTGCATTTTCTCAAATGCTTTTGGGAGACTTCAGATGTGTTGATGTGCTAAATTTTTGCCAGGTTTCTTTATAAGGAAGGGTTTCCATCTTTCTGCCCTATAACCCAGACATGAGGAACACATCCAGTGCTTGATAGAACATCCTGCAGTTCCCGTGATCCTCTAGACGCACTCCCTGACCTGTTTTCTTCTAATCTTTATATCAAGGATGTCCATTTGTTAGTAATGTCACTTTTGCACCATGTTATTTCCACTTCATGGTGGCTGTCTTCACTGTATTTTATGAGCCGCACCCCCAGCCATAAGAGAATGTGCACCCTTATCCAGCTGATTATTTAGTTTCTTTTTTTTTTTTATTTTTCTCCAAAGATTTCATTTTGGGATTTTTGATGTGTAGATGTTATAGGTCACATTAAAAGTGGAAATAGTTCTGAATTTTTTTTTTTTTTTTTTTTTTTTTTTTTTTTTTTTTTTTAGGGGTGTCCTGATCCAACTTTTCCATTTCCGATATGATACCGATATTGCAGTTTTGACTATTGACCCGATACAATATCAGCACGAATCATACATACTTTTATTACTTATTTTGTAATGTGAAATGTTAGAAAGGTCTTGATTAAGTGATATTACTCAAACAGAGAATAGTCAAGAATAGGTATGAGAGCAAATGACCCATTTATTATTAACCAATGGGTCTGTGTGTGGGATACAAGCGCTGCTGGATAGAAATTCTGAGGCGGACTAAATACTGGAGCGGAGCGCTTCTGTTAACGTGCTTATATCGGAGATTTTAGATGTAGACCATTTATAATCCGACGCTCGTTTTTTGGCTGATATAAGACCGATTTCCAATATCGGATCAGGACGCCCCTCAATTGTTTTATCTAGGTTTAATTTTTTTACATCACACAAAGGGGAACATTTTAACAGGGGGTGGGGGTGTATATGTGCTATATTTTGGTTTCCCTTTTCATCAGTAGGTAAGAAAAAGTGACTAAAGAACAGATGCTATTTTACTGATACAAAATGAGATGTCTTCTACACGACAGAGCAGTTATTAGCACAGTTGCATAGCAGCAAGAAGGTCCTGGATTAAAATACTAACCAGAGCTTTGGGATTTCCTTGTTCTCCTCATGCTTGTGTGTACTCTGTGAGTTCTCCAGTTTCCTCTAAAGTCATGCATGATGGTTTAATTGGCCTAAATTGCCCTTAGGTGTAAGTGTGTGTTTGCACGTTTGCCCTGTTTTCCACTGACAACAGAGCTCCAGTCCTCTTGAAGGTTCTGCAGGGATTAATTGCAAATTGGTTGAAAATTAGTGGTCAACCACACATTTGGACCGTATCTATATTTATTTTGGCTTGGAAGACATTCTAACAGTGTGTTTTCTCTTTTCTTGCAGTGGTGGCCTTGGAGGAGCAAAAGGCAAATCTCTCTAGAGAGTTGAGCACACTGAGAAATGCTCACAACAAGGTTAGATACTCCTCTGCACCCCAAACATTCTCAGTTCTTAACAGAAGTGTATAAACAATCATTTAAGACATAAATTTAGTGCCAATATGGAGCTTTTAGGGATTTGTGTAAATTGTTGTTGTGCAGAGTGCGACATTCATCTTTGAAAGAACAGGGCAAAATATATAGTGAGGAAACGGCTGCCGTTCAGATACATTCCCTCGACATGCTGTTTCATCAGGTCTCATTACCAGCTCTGCGCTCAGATATACATGTAGCTTTTGTCACAACAAACAGATCATTCTCACTTCCCCCTATGTTTCTGTCAGAACTTGCCTACATTCATCAATCTGCAGGATATTATGTTCAGCTATGAACTGGTTTCAGTTTTTAAACCTTTTAGTTCAATCAAATACATGACAGATGCAAAATTAGACTCATAAAGTAGGATAAATTATTCACAACATTTAAGCCTGGTGTCAGTGCAGATAAATGCACACCCACCTCAGCTTTAAAGCCCTTAAATATAAGTTTAGTCGAGTGTTTTTAAAGTTTGGTCCTTACAACTCACCGTCCTATATGCTTTAGGTGTTTCCCTGCCATCACACACCTAACTTAAATGGCTGGGTCATTAGCAGGCTCCTGCAGCACTTTATTGCATACTCAGGTGGTGATACAGTCATTTCAATCAGATTTGCTGTAGCTGAGACTCATCTGAAACATAAAGGACAGTGGGCCCTGAGGACCAGGACTGAGAACCACAGGTCAAAGCCACAAGCTGGTGGCTTGACCTGTTTTCTGCCCACAGTATGCACTCAGTAACTCTGTTTTCTGCACAGAGTTACTGTGTGCATAGATTCTGTGTGTTAGTTGGAAATTGGAATGTTTGCTCTCGTATCATGTCGAAATTACACAAAGTGGATGTATAACTGGAGAAAGTTGTCCGTATAGGAGTTTTTCGGTTTAACCTTGGACACATACAGTTTTTTTTTTTTTAATACCAGAGAAGTTAAAGTTTTTTTTAGGTTGTCAAAATTACATCTGCCCCAGATGAAAAGTGTGATTAAAACATTAATTTCCCCTTCTGTTTACTCTGAGACCTTCAGTTCAGTTTAGCATAGTACCATTTTTATCCCGTTAAGCAAATGTATGTCTTCTTGCTATCATGTCATTCATGTTCTCTCCTTTAGGTGACTAACTCATATCGTGAACTTCTGGAGAAAAGGAAGGACTCTGAAAGGGATTCTCCTTTAAGGTAGTTTGCTGCTCTTTTGTCTTAAAACTCAACTTATTCTGCTCAGTGCCTTATGCAGGAAAGCTATAGATCATCCATGATGGCAACTTTTTTGTGATCCACATTAAGGCTTCAAGAACATTGAGTTTGTCTAACTATCAAACCATGCTACTGTTTCTGCCTGGACTGTAACAGTATCTCTGTTTACCTTCTAAAATATTAACAATAGGAGTAAGATGTTTCTTATAACTGTTTAGGTTCAATTGAAGGTGCTGTAATATTTCTGTTACTTTAGGAGCTTTTGTAACATTTACTCCACATGTTGCATTTAGGAACCACGTGCGTCCCAAGAACGCAGAATTCCCATCTCAACAAGTGTTATCCACATCCAGTTTTAATGAAAAGGTGAGTATCCCAATGCCTTGAAGAGGTATTCAAACCCTTTGACCTTTTTAATATTTTGTCCATTTAGAACCTCAAATTTCGTAGGTTTTATTTGGATTTTTATGTGATGAGGAATGAAAACAATACATGCTTTTCTTTTACAGATAAAAAATTTGAAAAGTGTGGTTTGAGCATTAGTCTTCAGCTGCAAGTTTGAAGTTTTACTCTTTCTTTTTGGCAAAATAGCTCCAGCTCAGTCAGATTGTACAACGTTCTCCCTCACTTGTGTTGTGTGTTCCTTCCTGAAGCTGTTCGCTCACTAATGTTCTCTAACAAACCTCTAAGGCCTTCAAAGAACAACTGGATTTATATTAAGATTAAAGTAGACAAAGGGTGACTCAATTTACTTATTTGAGGACTTCTGAAGGCAACTGGTTGTACTTAACTTTATTTAGGGGTATCAAAGCAAAGAGGGTAAACATTTTGAAAACCAAGTATCTGTTTTATTACACTCCACAATTATGAGCTGATTAAAGATAATCAGTTGATTCTTGCTGTTGTTATTAGATTATTAAGCGACCACATTCAAACTCTGGTCCACCGGTTCTGGAAGCTCTCGAAGCCAAGGAGGAAAAAGTGATAAATATTGCTGTAAAACCTGCAACGGATCAGTTCGTCGCCGACATCATAAGCTCCACACCTGAGCTGACGCTGTTCCACAGCTGTGTAAAATCAAGGTAATCCTAAACCATAAATCGGCTAATAAACCTTTGGGATTTGGATGGAAAGCTTGTGAGTGATGTAATTATTAACTAAACGAAAGTTCACTTCAACGTACTGATTTGTTTTGAAAACATTTTACTCTCCGTGACTTGCTTCCTCTTCAGCACCCCAGAAAGATTTAAAACCGAGCCGCTAACAGGTGACCTGGGCAGCGGTCGGGGGGATGAGATGAAGAACTTGGATGAGCTTCAGGTGGAAGAGGTAAAAGGAGATGAGGTGGAGGAAAAGAACTGGAAGGAGGAGGATAAGGAGGAAGAGGTGGATGAAGATGACTGCATGGAGTGGGACCTCCGCAACACAGACTCAGTTTTCTCTGAACTGTCAGAACTGAGTCGAGATTATTTGGAGAGTGTAGACCAAGGGGCCAGCATTAGAGGTAAGTGAGCTTTCATTAATGCTTTTGACAAGCTACATTATATTTCGCCCTGTTTTTGTCAAACAATTCATGATAGCAGAAACAAATAAAGCTCACTTTTTTTTTTGTTGTTTTTTTTTTTTTGTTTTTTTCCTGTTACAAAGAGATGCAGGCATTGTTCATGACACAATCTGGGTTTCTAAAAATAGTTTGATCTCAGCAACATAAAGTGTGAAGCGTTTTTTGTCTTCCTTCATTTGTATTCAAATGTTTTGCACAGTTTGACTCTATGTACTGGCCATAAAAATGCAGCTTATAGTCATACCACAGCTTATCATCAATGAGTATTTTTATCCAGTTTTGCTTCTTTTGTCTGTTTAGGCAGTACAGACCAGTTTGAGGAGATTCTTGCCCAGTTTGAAGAACTGAAAGTCCTCCAGTGAGTCCTACATTTACACTGCTTAGTTTACAGTTGCTCTAGTGTGATTTCTTGAGTGTATTTTCAGGTTTCCTGACATGTGGTTTTGTTGCTTCTGTACGCTTGTTACACCGAACAGAAGGGAAACGCGTAGCTTTACATTTCAAGCAACACCCAGGGGTGCATGTATGGAGATGTTTGTAGAGCATAAAAAAAAAAAAAAAAAAAAAAAAAAACCCTGCGATTCCCTGGTTTCTTATGCAGTCTTGTAAAGATCACATTTGCTTTTATAATTTCAGTCTAAAGTATGAACAAAAGAATGGGGGAAAAATTCTTGAATTTCAAACAAACATACTTTATTCTACTATCTAGAACAGGTCAGCTACTGGTACAATCCAGAGAGCCATTGTTACTCTTGGTCCTGCTGAACAAAATTTGTCAAGAGCCACAACCCTCTGAAAAACAATAGCTTATTGACCAATTCTACATTTTTTTTTTTTTTTTTTTTTTTTTTTTAATAGTAAAATTAAAGAATCATAATTCCTTTCTAGGGTTGCACAGGGAGAACCTAACCCTTTACATTTGATTTATCTCTTTTTTTTTCCCCAAGATACATGCATGTTTTCTGGAAAATTGATTATAACCCTACAGACAACCCTGAGCTTCCTCTTCATGAGACTGTTATACAACAGTGTGCCTTTAGTCAGAGGCTTCTTCAGACCACTGTAATACTGACCACTACAGGACATGCTTTCTGCTCACAGACATCAGCATCTACAACAACTCTTTGAAGAAACTTGAATAATATGAGTTACAACATTTAATTTCCCTTTGGGATTAATGAAATATTTTTAAATTGAATTAAAAAAGACTATTTTGTGGCTTCCATGCCCTCTGTGATCAGGGTTTGAAGCCAGACCATTGGTTTTTAAACGCCATATGTTTTGGATGTGATGTAAAGCATTAAAACTCTTCTCTTTTTTTATTTTTGGAAACAGAATAAAGGTATCAAAGGGAACATTGTGTTGCATATGTTAGTCCAAATTGATACCCCTCAGTTGTTGATGGCTTAGCACCAAAATACATGAAAGATCTGTTGTTGTAGCGACCCTCCGGACCTCTCAGGTCTTCTGGTTCTAGTCTACTCTGCAGCCCCAGAACCAAACATGGAGAAGCAGCTTTCAGCTTCTATGCTTCACAAATCTGGAACAAACTTCCAGGAAAGTGCAAAGATGCTGAAACACTGAGCTCCTTTAAAACCCACCTGTTTAGTGTTGCTCTTGATTCCTAGTAAATGGAACATTGATCAATAAATTTGATGTATGTTTGCCTGATGACTTTGATGATGGCTTTTGACAAAATGCAATGTCTATTGCTTGTTTCATAACTGGTTACTGTATTATGTTTTTATGGTGTAAAGCACTTTGAACTGTCTTGTTGCTGAAATGTGCTATATAAATAAATTTGACCTTTGACTTTAGACATTGAAACAGAGCTGACCTCTGCTTGTCCAAAATCAGTGAAATGATTCTATATTAGACCGCCGAATCAGAAGCCAAATTGTGCATCGTGTTTTCTTTAAGTCTGGAAAAGCGTTGGAATCCTGTTTTTCAGTATTTTACATTTCTGCGGCCATTTTCAAATGATCTCAAAACCATTAAAATTGTAATTGTCTCTGCCTTCAGTGAATCAGTTGAAGCTGCTCGTAAGGCCCTGATATCCCGGGTGGTTGAACTGACCGACGATCGCTCTGCCCTCACCCTGAAAGTGGCGACTCTTCGAGAAAATGTGGTACATGTAGAGGGACGGCTGAAGGAGAAGGAGGAGGAAATCAGGAGGTGTGGAACACCTTTCTAGATATTTCATTGATTTCAAAACATATGTTTGACATTCAACTCTTTTCACCTGAATATACCCTATTTTCTTTGATCCCTGCTTTTTATAGACTACGGAGAGAACTGGAAACATGCCAGCCTGAGGATCCTGATGTAAGGAATTATCCTAATTTTAAGAATAATTCTATTTTGAATTTAGTAAATACTCACTGTAAATTGTGACCTTTTTTAAATTGAATATTAAATCCATACTTCAGGCTGGTCTGCCCACATCCATGCGTCACTTCTCTCGCTCTGAAATGGCTCGTGTGGTCATGGAGAAGAACCAGTATAAGCAGCGTCTGTTTGAGCTGCAGGAGGCTCTGAGACACAGTCAGACACTAAGGTAATTTTAGTTTTTCTTTGTCACTTAATTCCTTTTTTGATGATTATGATTTTGGAAGCTTTGATAAAGCTGTTGCATATCTATTATATTGTTTTTAGCCCCTGCCTCTGAGTACTTTGTGGGTGTTTAATTTTTAATTTTTTTTTTTAATAGAGCAACCAAGGTAGAAAGGTTTACAGAGGACAAAAAATCAAGTGTTTGGAAAAAGTAAGTAATATCATCTCCTATTGTTTATTTAAACTTTTTTTTTTTTTTTTTTTTTTTATGCCCATAATTGTGTCACATAAATTCTAGTTTAGTTTAAGAATTGAGCTCAGTAATTACTAAGAAGACTTTGTTCCCATGCCTGTGCGTGAGATCAGTAATAAATCAAGTGGTCATTTGCATTGGTAATAAAAAAATCCTACAATACCTGACACTCATAAATCAAGCTGATTTAAAAAAAAAAAAAAAATCGCCCTTCTACACGCTTTGATTTTTGGCAAAATATTAAAGAAATATATGGTTTGGAAAACAAGATGGTAAATGACCTGTACTTGTATGATGAAATGTTCTGTTTATTTATTACATGATGCGTGTACCTTTGGGTCATGCTTTTGGCAAAGCACACCTTAAACATAATTTATTTTAGTTAAAACAAAGCATAGATGTGTGGAACTTTTTCTTAGCCATAAACACGCTTATGTAAACTCATCCTTAGGATATGGTTTATAGTTTAAGCAGCACCACAACAGAGCTGTTTCATTGTTAGACTTGCCAACAAATGTTGAATAAAGCTTTATTCCCATAGTTGCTTTTATAATAAAACTGAAGTGAAACCATTGTGGTCAGAGATGTCTTTTTCAATTTCTAGTATTGTTACTTTTTATTTATTTATTTTTTTTTTTTACTAGCTTATATTTTCTGTGCATTTAGATTCAACCGCTTGTTTGGCCTGTCCAAGGAGCCACTGGTACCTCCTCCCACGTCTGCATTGGTCCTGCCAGCTTCCTCATCACTTAACCGCTCTCCCCAGGGGTCTACACAGCTACCAACAATTAGTAAAACCCAGGCTCAGTAAGCACTTCTTTCCTATTCTTAGCATTATTCCAGAGCCATATTTATTTTTTAAAGTGAATGTCAGTTCTTGAGGCAAACGGTAGAAATTATGCTTTCATCTGACATTTTAGAGAAATCTTAAACATGCTGTGTAATTTAAACATTTTAGTTTTAAAATAGTCCTAATGAACAGGGTGTGGACATTGTAAAAGGAATGAAGCGCTTATATAAATTGTGATTTACAAAATGTTTGCTGTATCTTCAAATGCATGACACCTGAAATGACACCTAAATGGTTTTATAAATGGACCAATCTGAGTTTTGTTGCTCATATCTAGTCTTTTGGTTAGCTTCGCTTTTTATTTAGCATTCCTCTTTTAAAAACTATAATTAACAACATTCAAATGTTTTTGTTTTTTTCTCCTAGCATTCATGTCTATCATTAATTATTTACAGTCTATTAGGAGCAGAGGCAATGTTACACTGAGTGTGAGAGCAGTCGCTGGTTAAAATAAAGATGAGATTACTTACTATTAAGTATCTTCCATCCATCTATCTATCAACTATACCTGCTTTTCCTTGTAGGGTTGTGGTGGGCGGGGTGGGGCTGGTGTATCTTCAGCTGTCATTGGGCAAGAGGCAGAGTATACCCTGGACAGGTCACCACAAAGATACAAAGGACAAACAACCATGCGCGCGCACACTCATACCAAAGGGCAATTTAGAGTAACTAGTTAACTGAACTCGTGTTTCTGGACTCTCTGAGGAAGTCTGAGTATCTTTAGTATCTTACATTTGCAATTTCACAGTGAAGCTTCCATGTTTATTTCCTTGGGATTGTAAATCCTTACTTTAATTCTGGGATTTCCAACAGGCTGAGACGATTTTCAAATTCTTCATGTTCTATTACTGACAACGGTTCAAAGCTCAAAAAGATAAAACAAAGCAACTTTGCTGTAATCTGTTCAGCCTTCCTGTTATCTGCTGAAAGTCTTGCTCTCTCCTGCAGCCTGAATGAACTGCAGAATGTTGAGAAAATAACAAAAAAAACACTTTCCTTTTTAGAAGCTTCCTACCTGCAGTTATTTAAATATCAAGTGATCAAAAACCAGCATCTTTTTCTCCAGATCTGCTGCTCCTGCTGGTGTTTCACCACGTGCCCGGAGGAGGGAACTCTACAGAGAAATCCGTTCCCATGTTTGGGGAACGCTAGGAAGGCGGCACATACATGGCTGGAGCTTGCCACTGGCAAACACTCAGGTACTCCTCAGACTGCCGTTTTAGTATTTATTAGCTTCCTGACTGCCTATCATTAATGCTGCTGGAACTGCAGGGAGTTACACAAGCCCTATTGCATAAGGATTAAATGTGATTATTCCAGGAGTCTGGTGAGCCTGTTCCAGAGCCTAAAGATGTGCCTGTTTTAGTTCAACTCAGACTCTTAGACCAAAGGGACTCCACCGCCAAGGTAAACCTACAAATGTTTATATCACACACCTTTTGGAGTAAAACTATCTTCTGAATTCATATATATATATATATATATATATATATATATATATATATATATATATATATATATATATATATATATATATATATATATATATATATATATAATTTTTTTTTTTTTTTTTTTTTTTTCCTCTGTGCAGCTCAACTGTGCTGTTGCAGTCACACCTGAGATCTCAGGAGAAGCCACAGTAAGTCTGTCACGATCCTGGTTTAATGCAACCCCAGTCATCTTCTAATGATACCTCATCACCCTAAGACACCACCTAACACCACCTAAGCACAAGTCGGCTCATGCCACTCATGTTTCCACGTTCTGTCCGCCCTGCTCTACCAGTGTTCTGTGTGGGTTGTTTCGGGTCCTGCTTCCTGCAGTGAAATCACAGTGATTGACCCAGCACGGTCCAACACAGTACTGGATCAGTTCAGCCTCCCTCCCACAGCCCCTGCCCTCTGCATCTGTGCTGTGCCCCCCATAGGTCAGTCCTGCATCAATTGGCTGCAGCTTTTTTTTTTTTTTTTGTTTGTTTTGTTTTTTTTGTTTTAAATGGACTTCTTCTGTTGATTAATGTTTTGCTGGAATCACTTGGAAATTACTCAGCGTTTCTTTTGACACAATCTGGTTCGTTTTGTTTTGTCAGAAAACTCGTCAGGAACTGTGTGGATTGGAACTCAGGAAGGAAGGTAGCATTGGCTGAAAAAGCAGATCTCTTCCATATGTAACACATTTTCTTGACCCTCCATACAATTTCTTTCCTTCATCTCATCTTTGTTTTGCAGTATTCTAGTACATCCAGCCTCTGCAGGCAGGAGGTGCTGTGTGCAATCAGTATGTCTCACAGAGGGTGTCCATTCACTAATGTGAGTACAGTCTGCTCTGTATTTATGTATTAGCACTTATTGGTTTTAAAAACATATCCACAAAAAAATAAAATATCTCCCTCATACTAAAAGTCATCTACTTTATGTTGACTTGACCTCACAGGTACTCCAACAATCAGGTTATTGCTGGTTTAGCTGATGGTACTCTGGCATTTTTCTCTCAAACTTTAGGTAATCCACATATTGGTTTTGCATGTTTTATGGTATCAATGTTTAGCGATAGAAATGACTGAAAAACGTTTGGACCAACAGATGGATGGAATCTGCAGTCGCACTCTGTGATGCCTCTTGGAGTAAACCCTTTGCAGCCCATTCGCTGCTGCCTCGCAAAAGGTGCTCGTCTGTGGGTTGGATACTGGAACAAAGTTCATATTGTCGACACCGACAACAAGAAAGTAGAGGTAAGAAACAAAAATACTTTCTATTATATGGTGCTGAGTATACCTTATAAAACCAGCGTCAACTTATTTAAAGTTCCATGAATCTAGACTTTGTTCTTAAATTTTAAACGTGGTCTAAATCAGTATTTCTGCAAAGCCTCTTATATCTAATCTTGGCAGCATTTTAACCCATAAATGAAGGAATGTGTACAAAGAAAGATAAAGAACTGTTAGGCCTAAAAACGATCTCCAACAGATGAACAATAGAGATCAATTTAAGAAATAGAAAACAGAAACGGAATTTCTTAGGGAGTCTCCTCATTAATTTTGTGTGTGTGTTGATATATTCGGAAATGCCTTGGAAGATGGTCCAAACGTGATGAAATCAAGTTCTTTTTGTGAAGCATTAAGTCTGATCACGTGACTGAACTGCATGGAACGTCCACGTGATGTCAATTAAATATTTACTGGAATAAAAAATGTACACTGCTACAGCCTTAGGATGGCATGGATTGCATTGCTGGAGTTTAATTTGAATCCCAAAATGAATAATTAAATTAAACAAATATAACCCAATTATGTAGATGGTTTCAAATTCAAATACATACTCAGATCCTGATTCTAATATGATGCAGTCAAATTCAGTTTATAATGGCAGTTTGTAAAAAGTTACCTACAGTTATGAACAAAATTATTCATACCCCTGCAGATTTTTGGAGTAAAATTATTGTCATTCAACCAAGAGATTTGTTTCTGATGGGAAATGAAATGGGTATCTATAAAATAAGTTAATAAAACAATGTTATTTTGAAATAATTTATCCGTTTTATTTTCATTTGATTTAAAAATGGCATTTCAAATTATTTAAACCCTTCACGGTAATCAGTGAAAAAATATGTACTACCTGTACAGCAATCAAACACCTCTGATAACTGCTGACCATCTTTTAGCATGTGTGCAGGTCTCTGAGGTTGGAAGGCCTTTGCGATGACAAAGGCCTTATTTTTCCTACCCTATATATATATATTTTTTTTTTAAGTTTAGCTCCCTGCATAGATTATCCTTCAGATTGAAGTTAGGACTCTGGCTGGGGCACTTCAAAATGTTAATACTACATGTGGGTAGAAGGAACATATTTGTCAAAATAAAAGATTACTTTTAAATCTATCAGGGGTGTGAATAATTTTAGGTTGAAACGTATTGGTTAAGGGATGGTGAAGGTACACTGTGCCACAGACTAAGAATGAAATGTTCAATTAATGTCCGGAAGTATAGAATCAGATCAATCTTATGCAATCCAATTATACCGATGGAAGAAATCCAATTATTTACATTACAGTTTGATTCCAGTTATAATATGATGTAGTCAAATTCAGTTTATAACAGCACTTGGAGAAACATCTGGGTTCCTTATTTATTTATTTACTAAGTTCTGAACCTTTACTAGATCAGATATGATTCTTTTCTGTATATAACCATCTTGGGCTGAAGGTTCAATACTCTTTATATGGTGTTTTAGTGCCCCCAAGTAGTCAAAAAATTATTAGCTGAATTATAGATAAATTAAGGCCTATTCCCTTGCGTGTCAAGCACTGCAGGTGTTCAACAAGCCAAAATGAGTGAATTATCATCAGTGCAGACAGAGTGACTGCATTGTATAGAATGTGCTAAGTAACTGACTTTGCTTTTGGATGACTTTCATAGCTGAGATCTATGTATATGAGGAGATGTGATGCTTTAATGTTTGTTTTCCTACAGCTGAATTTTTTCTAAGGCCGTACATGGCATTAGTAGAATACTAATTTATCTTTCGCACTTTGAAATTTTCATGAATTCAGTAAAGCATTCTTTGAGTTCAGGATAGTTTTTATGGCTGAATGATTTGAAGGTCAGAGCTTTACAAATACAAAATGATTCCTCAGAAACAAGTTCAGCACTGGACTGAAATTGACTTGAAAAAGCAGCCGACATGAAGAAAAGGAGCTTAGAAACAAGGGATGACTCAAGACTGTTGCACTTCTGTGTATGTGTATTTAAACATGTTGTCTTTGGATGTACCATCATTATTTGTTGTTTCTTCACAGCAAGTATTTTCCGTGTCAGAGCGCAGTGAACAGCAGGTCCGTTTCCTGTGTGCTGGGGGAAGTGGGGTTTGGACGTCCTGCAGACTTGACCCAATCATCAGGCTGTTTGACTGGTCTACTGGACGACCACTGCAAGAAGTCGACTTCACATCTTTGGTCACTAAAACATTAGGTGCTTAAACTGTTTGTTTTTCTCTTAACCCTTTATCAGCATTACTGAACTATAAGTGGTCACATTTATTTCACATCAGTTTGTTTAGTTTGTGACCAACTGCTTTTAGTTTTTTGCTTTTGTTCACGTTTCTGTTTGTGTTGCAGGTCAGCCCTTCTTGACGCTCTCACCTCTCCAGATCTCCTCCCTCTCCATCATCTCTGGCCGTCTGTGGGTGGGCACCGGGGGTGGTGCCATTTTCTCCATCCCCCTGTCCATAAGTATGTTAAATTGACTACATTTAATGTTGTTATAAATGTGCTGTGGTATTAAAGAAACTGAGTGTCCGCAGCATCAGAGGATATTTCCATCCCATACTGCTCCACTACATCAGTCCAGCTCTCATACCATGGACACAGACAAGCAGTCCGATTCATCATTGCTGCCCCTGGTAAGAAATTAAGAGCTCTTACTATAGTATAGTGAGGGTTGTGTTGTGTGTGTTTTTTTTTTTTTTTTTTTTTAAGGAATTTTGTTAATTTATTAGAATCTTAAAGGCTGGAGTTTTATAAAACCATGACGCCAGATTAAAAATCTAGTGATATGTTCAGAAATATGAGCAGAATAGTGCCTGATTAACTTTTCCGATCGTAACTACACGCTGAAGTGATCTAATTACATTACCAATGCAAAAACAATAAAGTCACCAACCTAATAACAGAAAAAGACTTGTAAAGTCTGTAGATGTTATAATTTTTTATGACCTCATGAGCGTTCTGTGTTGTCTCCTGATCTTGTTGTCCTTACAGGCTGTTTGATCACGTCTCCTGGCAGCACCCATGTAACTACTGCTCAGCTCATCCTCAGTGGAGGAGAGGGCTACATTAACTTTCGAATAGGTGAGTTAAATTTTAACACTAAATGATAAGAGTATAATCAACAGTCCAATAAATGCTGAACAAAATTAACCTTTCAGGAGACGATGCAAGCGATGAATCGACTGAGGTGTCTCAGACGACGCCCCAAAGGTCCGAACGCAGTCACATGATCATCTGGCAGATTCCCACCCCTTCTGTGCCTAGCCCTGCACTCTGACTTGTTCATCTTGTTGGATGAGGTGAAACAAGCATTTACAGCAGCAGAGGGGAAAAGGGTGGGCTGAAATGAGCAAAAATCTCACTGTGGCAACAAAATAACCTTTAGGATGTGTGTTTTTTTTTGTTTTTATTTCTTTTTATATTTTTAAGTCATTTACCTTGTTTGTTTGCTTTGACTGGATTATTATGTCTTTCTATGTGCCTTCATCTGATTTTTATACCCACACTGTATTTTTCATCAGTTATCAGCTCTTTTTTTCTTTTTATCTGTCTGATAAACTTTTGCATAAACGATGAATTCAGGTTCACAGACATGGAGATCTCCAGTAGATCTTTCTGTGTCTTCATCAGAGAACAATCCTCCATCCTTTGATCATGAAGCTTATCTGGCTGCTGTGTACATAACTTTACTGGCATACTGGAAGCGGGTTTATTTCTTTTTTAAGCATAAAGACAATCATGTCAGAATATTTTGATGCTGCATTCAAACTGAGGACTTGATGTGTGGTCTTGTATGTTCTGGGATAGGTATTAGCTCAAATCCCAGCTCTTATGTCCAAGTGGAGTAATTGCAACAACTTGCACATTATAAATGTGTCTGTGTAAAATGTTCTCTTGAAATTATTTATTTTCCCAGTTGATTGCCTAATGAATCAAAGTGTTTAATGTCTAAATGTTATTTGTGATTGTTTGTAAAATAAGGGAGAGATGTTCTTTAACGTGTTGTGTACAGTATTTGTGTGGCATTACAAGTTTGAGCAAACATCACATACGCCTCCTTTTTTTTTTTTTTTTTTTTTTTTTTTCTTGGAAAGACTAAAGTATAGGTTCTTAGTCAATCGTATGCTGACTATTGTTATTAAAATGCCCTATCTTTAAATGCAGCATTGCTCATTTCTGTAATGGTTTTGTGCAAAGGTGTATTCAGATTCATATCAATAAATTAGAACATAATTAAAAAGCTAATTCAGGTTAAGTAAAACTCATCGAAACACGATATATTTCAAACTTTTATTTCTGATTATGGCTTTCAGCTAATGCACGTCAAAAATTTTTTACTCTGAAAATTATGACTGCTTAAAAAATGTTTTTTTTATTATTTTTTTTTTTTTTTTATTTAAGAAATGTTTGGCCAACAACATCATGGAGAAGACTAACTTGGCACAGTTTGTCCAGTAGATGGTCAGTAACACTTTTTCCACAAAGAGGGTAAGCCACAAAAGGTCATAATTAAAAGAACCAGTCTGTTCTAACTGCTGTATTAAAATATAGTAAAGTTTAGTGGAAGGAAAAAGTGTATTAGAAAAAGGTTTACAACCAGTAGGGATAACCACAGGTTTGAGAGGACTGTCACCCAGAGCCTATTTCCAAGACTCCCTTGAAAGAGTTTCTTAAAGGAAGGGTATTATGTATTTTCCAGCCACATAGTGCCATTTTATGGGACAATCAAGTAACGATGTTATCTTCTGTTACAAAGATGTTGTGTGTATCAAACATAACTTAAAAGAAATTTGACTTTGCATGCCTTGAAGCTGCCCTTTGGCTCTAAGAAGCCCCCCACTCTTTCCAAGGCCGTGTCTTCTTCGTGTCATCACAATGTTTGTCCATAACACCATTTAGAACCATTCTTAGGAGCAGTGGACTGATAAGTAATTCATATGATAAGCTCAGCAGAAATTCCACCCGGTGTTTGCTAATTGCTGCTGCTGCTAGTCTGGAGGAGCTGTGTGGGGAAGTCGCAGGGGAGAGGTGTTCTGTGATGTGGAAGTTTGTCTGGAGACTTCGTGTAAGATTCATGCTTTGTCAGACCAAGCGTTTAGGCACCCCGAATGGTTGCCATGGGAGATTAAAGGATTCCTCAAACATGCATGAAAGAATCAAAGCAATACACCAGGTATGTTTTTGATGAGGGAAGGATATTCTAACACGATATACAGCTCAAAAGTCGATTTTACATAATACCTCCATTTAATCTCAATTGCGACTTCCTGGTTAAATAAAAAATAGCATTAAAAAACGTCTGACTTTGAGAGAAGAAGAAAAAAAACTGGACTCTTACTCAGTGGTCCATAGTCTTTTTATTTGGAAATGAAGGTCCAAATAGTCTGGAGAATGAGTGGAGAGGAGCAGAATCCAATCTGCTTGAGTTCCACTGTGAAGATTCCCAGATGATTTGGGTTGCCATATCATCTGCTGGTGTTTATCTATTGTGTTTTATCAAGTTCAAAATCTTTTACAGGAACTGCAAAAGCATGCTTCCCCCTACTGATGAGCTAAATAAAGATACTGTTTTCATTTCCCAGTAGGACCTGGGACCTGCCCAGACTGCCACAAAGTACCAATACTGGCTTTAATGACCATGGGTTTACTGTGCTTGAAGTATGCTTTGAAGTATTGAGATAGACCTGTATAATAATTTGGCAAAGACAACAATGAATTGATGATTGAAGCAGCTGAGAAGAGTCTGATTCACTGTAATAGTTTTAATCTCAAAGATTATATAAACTAGTCCATTTGCATATACTTGAGCACAACATACAGTTTCTGTTTATCAAAACAAAGATTTGCAAGTCTCTTTTTGTCAAAAACTGACAAAGTAAAGCCCTGAATCATACATTTTTCTTTCAACAAGAATCAAAACCAGGCTGTTTAACTCTGATGCCTTGACTGTTTAACTGGGACTGCTACGCGTCCTGGGGAGCCGTATCCTGCGGCTGAGAGAGCGAGCCAGTCGGTCCATAGCAGAACCTACACGCCCATTCAAGTCTTTTTGCAAATGCAGACCTTCGATGTTGCCACTGTACCAAAGCACCCATCCGGCCATGGAAAACAGCACCAACAGAGCTCCAGAGTATACCAGCAGATCCCCAAAGTCTTTGCCCTGGATCTCGAGGGAAGCAAAGACGCCTACCAGCAGGGACGTCAAACCCAGCACGTCCATCACCACTGCAAACACCAGAGCAAGCCTGCAATGGGACAACCCGTCATACTTCTGTCCCATTGCTGGTCTGAAAGAGAAAGAAGAGCTTATTTAGAGAACAATGTCATGCATCATATTAGTTGTTCACACTTATGGCCACTTGCTTATCATATAAAAATGCCTGGTCCTGGAAAGCTACACCACCCCAGCACTTATAGACATCCTTCGTAAAGATGTGCAAAAAGACTCCAAATGAATCCAACTTTTAATTAAATTACATTTATTCAGTAAGGAAATAATTCCACATTTACTTTTAACAAATTTACTTGTGCTACACTGATCCTAACCTCTATTGTTAATGCTTTGTATAACCCCTTGATCAGACCCAAAACAGATTTTTACTGTTCTTCTCTATCTCTCTAAAGCATCCTGTGCTGAGTCCTGTCCTCTATAGTCTACTGTTTGAAATGAAAAGCAAACTATGGCAAAAAAGACCACGATAGAAAAAAACATACAAACTAAAGCAAAAAGGAGCTTGTAAAAGCAACACCCTACTGCAAAGACTTATAACATAAAATAACTAATAGGGAACAAAATGGCACCAGAAAATGGGTCACATAAATCATTAAAACAAGATCAAAAATTAAAAGTAAGACAAAAGTGAGCTGGATTTTGATTCAGTTCAATTTAGTTTGAGCTTACAGAAGCAATTCGCAACAAAAGTCACCTCTGAACCTTTACTACAAAGCAACAGGAAATCATCATAACATGATATGAGAAAGATTCATGAGGAAATTCTCTATTAACGAGTTAAAGATAAAAATACAAACAAAATAAATTTATAAAAACTCCAGAACACGTACAGTAATTCTGCATGTCATTTTAGGACATGTTTGCTCTGGTCTTGCCAAAACAGCTGCCACACCTGTCCTGGTCTTAATCACTTTCTTTCGAGGTAAACTTAGAATGAAACCTCATTTAAAAGATTTGAATTGTTTTTTGTATTTTTGTTTGTTGTTGTTGTTGTTTTTTTTTTTTTTTTTAAAAGATGAATGACTTACCTGTTTGATAGGAAGGCGAATGTTTGAAATTAAATAACTATGTATGGACCAAGATCGTATGTTTTCAGCCTCTTTCGTGTATGGAAGAAACCACCCTCTGAAACCTGACACCTCGACACCTGTTTAACCTGTTCTGCAGTTTTACCCAACAACTACAACGACAAAGGGCACTACACAGCTGGGCTATTCTTCCCTTTTCCTCTCTAAAATTGTGTCATTGCCTTCTTTAAGCAAACTTTGGAACAATTTAGGTAAACACATATCAAACAATGCACAGTTATTTACGATTATATGTCAGAGCGGAAAAATAATGTAGATTTTTTTTTTTTTTTTGACAGCATTGAAGTTAGCATCTGATTCGGCTCTTGACGAAAGCGCTATTCCGCTGAATTTCACAACGCATGGCTAACTTTGATCACCTCCAGTGTGAAATCTACAATACTGTATGATACTGTATGATAAGAATGACAAATGGGCAAACAAGACATTTTTCTTAGTGGCTAAATTTTTTTCTAATTGATTTGATTTTCTCTCCATGTTTGAAATGATAAACAAAATGCATTCATATTTTTAGAGAGGTGGTAAGAGATGCAATTTCATCTGTACACCTCAAATGTGTTGTCTTAGGTTTGTTTTTCACCATAAAACAAATACAAATGGATGTGAAAATATGAAATAAACACACATAAAATTTGGATCAGTTCATTTATTTATTTATGGTTGTTTTTTTAAAGAACAAGTTTTTTAAGCTTTTTTTTTTTTTTTTTTTTTTTTACGTCATAACAAATATGTTGCAAACGCTCACCTATTTACAGCCAGTGACGTCACTTGATGAAGCAATCTTAGCCATACTGATATCAGGAGGGTGTTAGAAATTAAGAAATTGGGCAGTTTCTTGTTTTTGTTTCTCTTTGCCTGTGACGTTATGCTTTTTTTTTTTTTTTTTTTTTAAATAATAATAAAAAAAATTAAAAGATTAAATATGAAAAATTCAAGCCACTTCTAATAATTGTATTTTTAGACTAAACAAACAAACAATTTTTTTTTTTTCTGTTTTCACAAATTGAATGAGTTTACAATTCACAACGCGTTAAACAGCAATGGCCATAAAAACCATTCGGTTCAAGTTTAACCGTTCTAATTCTTTAGATTTCGTTCTAGAGAGGTTACAAGGTAACACAGATTCTTTAGAGTGAAATAGCCCTTTAGTAGAGAACCGGTTTGGAATTTACAAATCGGATGCTAACTTCAGCATTGTAGCTTTTTAGCATTCTTTTTAGTAACATTTTTCTCAAAGATATGATAATATATATATATATATATATATATATATATATATATATATATATATATATATATATATATATATATATATATATATATTGAGAGTCATCTGGTTTTTTTTTTTATCAGCTTGCCTTTCAGTATGAACTAAATCCTAATATAGGAATGGCCTACAACACAAAAGCTTTTGTAAATGTTTCTAAGTATAAACCGTCAGTCAACAGTCGGAAATGACATCACTATGTGCTGAAAAAAATAAAAGCTGTAATTGTTATTGTTAGCTTGTTAGCTAGCAGACGAACCGCTGAAATGGAGATATGACTGAGTAATAACAGGTTATTACATATGCACCACTAGTTATAACTAATCCTAAAGTGGTACGTACCAGTTTTCTGTGGGTATATATTTAAAGCATGGAGATTTTATTAGAGTCAGAATGACGGAATTAAATTACTTATTGTGCATAAAAAAGGAAATTGTATTATATAGTCTGGCTACATTTTTTTGAGCTAACGTCACAAAAAAGCTAACACTGTTATGAGCTAATTCCTTTCTTCAAGGACGCTTGAGAAATATACTTCTCAAACATTTAATCCGTGTGAAATATTTTTTTCATAATTTATTAATTAGCTCAGATTTAATTGCTCCCTCTGCACAAAGAAGGAAACATGTGAAGGCTCCTCCGCGAACCGCGGTTTCAAAATATTGCCTCTGTTGTTAATATAAAATTAAGAAAGCCGCTTCATTTTATCTGCAAGTGTATTTATGACTTGTTGACATTATTTCCAGTTCACTTAACGTTTGTCTGTGGCAGATGGAGGACGGTAACAGGAGTGATGCAGCTTCCACATCCAAGAGCCATGCAGGCTCTCTTCACCTGCAGAGTAAGCTTTAGTTGTTGCAGTGTTGCAGTTTTTTTTTTTTAAGTAAATCAGTATCTAAATTATCGGTATCACTGGAAGGAGAAGAAAAACAGACCTTTCCAGTAATACCTACCCCAATGTAGACAAAATGTGCTAATTTTAAACATGTCTCTCTCAGTCTAATACTTATTACTCACTTGTGACCAATTTTGGGGAGTGGTTTGTGTCCTACAACATCCTTTTAGTCTGATTTTTAAAATGCAAACCGTTGTTGGAGAGGTTATGCACATGTGATGGTATTTATTTAGCATTTTGTGAAGAAGTTATCATCATTTAATCACCAGGTAAACCATACATAGTTTCATTCGCAACAGTAAGTACAGTTCAGAACATCTGAATACAATGAAAACGTCCTTGTTTGAAATATAGATACAATTTGTACATTTCTGAATAAGATGGATCAGCTCTTCAGATGCAGCTAATTAGTGGTAATTACCTTTCGATTTTATTAGAAATGCATAAAAAAAAGAGGTGGTTGGAAATTTCCAACCTTTTAACAAAACGATGAGAACTAAAGTCTTCAAAGATCCCCAACTGCTACTTTTCATATCATAAAGGTTGCTCAGACACTCACAGAGTACAAGGATGCCTTCAGCATAACCCAGTTTTCCTTAGACCTGCACATTATTCATACATCTTGTGTAACTGGGTCAGCAAACTCCTATTTGATTATCTTACAGCTTAGCATTTCAAAAGGAGAAATCACTGTAGACTTGCAAAAGATACCTCTTGATTAGTCTTCAATCATGTATGCATTAAAGTATTAAGAAAAATAATTGTATATATATTGTACATAAAAGCAGCTCTGAATCAGCAACTGATTTTCCATAACCTCAACATATTCAAGGGAGATGAAAACATTGGCACAAGTTGCTTTCGATTGCAACGTTCCAGTGTATAACTGCTGAAAGTAAATGTAATTATACTGCTTTAGATCACAAGTTATTTGATTTGATGATTTGTCTTATTTCAGCTCCAAAAAATGAGGATACCTATGAAATTGCCATTCCCTTTGAAGAGAACAACTTTGAGCAGCAGGGATTTTTCAACCAGAGCGATCAGAACTTTGATGGTAAATGTCATACAATGGATGAAGTAGTTGTTGTCACCTGTCACAGTTCTTGTTTTCTACTCCAGGACTTGTGAACATTGGAGTTGTTTTTGTCATCCTCAGAACCACCTTCAAGTGCAGGCCCATCTGCAGTCAGCAACTCATACATGGTGATCACCAACCTGCGGACCCAGCTCCAGATCTCTCTGGAGAAAAACTCATGGCTGCAGAAAAGAATCGAGGACCTGGAGGAGGAGCGGGACTTCCTCCGGTGCCAGCTGGACCGCTTCATCTTTTCCACGAAGAGCCAGGGACTGGAACAGGGTCAAAGTCAGTACAGTAACGGTGAGGAAAGAAGCTTGCCAGTTGAAAACTCTGTCAATAGTTTGATTAATGGTTTACTTAGAGACTTTGGTTGAAGCGGTTCTTTTTGAAATGAAAATAAAAATTTCACCTCTTTGTGTATTACTCAAATCAGGATACGAATCTAGACGATTTAACTGGAGGACAAGAAGAGAGGAAGACCGTCCTGCAGGTAAAAATTCACTTATGCATTATGATTCCATATTGTGGAGCTGTTTGTTTATTTATTGCATTTGTGATCTCTAAGTTGCACCCCGCTTTGCACATTCTTTTTTTACCCTCTTTACAGAACAACAGAAGACAGATCCACAGCATTTCCCTCAGCGTCAGTTTATCCAGCGAAGGCCTGGTCCTGCCGCTATGATGCCTTCCAAAAATCACGTCTCCAGTCCCATATCTACTCAGCTCTCTACTATGAATGCTTTGTACAACGCAACACAATCACAGGCCCTTTTGCAAGGCCACAGTCATAACACTCCAAGTACAACAGCCAGTGGCAGCAACAGCAAAAACAGCAATGCTGCAAGATCATCCTTAAATGAACTGAGTGGACGCAATGGCCCAGGTAATACAAGTTAGATCATGTATTTATTTATTTTACTTAACCAGGAAGATTAGCATCTCTTTTTTGTGACTTGGCCAAGAAGGCACCAGAAAGTCAGAAGCTAAAAGTGTTACATTAACATAAAAATATATCAGTAAAATAAAACAAATCAGAGTAATATGATACAAACACAAGGTCTAGTTCAAAAATATAATAAGAAAAAAAGAGTTTTAGGCTCTTCCAGAGATCCCGTTCCCTGAAGGTGCGGCGATGTTCGGAAAGATGTGTGTGCATTCAGCCAGTAATCTAAATACTGATGGGTAAAATGCTTACATCTAGGAGTGATGGAGCAAATCGAAGCTAAAGCGTGCGATTTAAATATAAATCATTGCAAACACCTCTAAGTATTAAGCATTTATGGATTTTGCTCCTTTAGAAAACTGAAAAAATGAAAATAGTTTGAAAAATCAAACCATACTTCCAGGAAAGAACCCTTATCGCAGCTTCAGAAAGCTGCATTTATATCCATCTGAAAACACATTTCTATCTGAAAGATACCTTCTAAACCATCCTACAGAGTCAGTGTAACAGCAGCTGTTGTTTATAGTGTCAAGGGGTCATACACGTGTATTTTGCCTGCTGGGTTTTGTGAAGCAAATAATTTTTTGCCTTAACAGATTCCCTCTCACTGCTGGGAGAATCTGATGAGTTCTTGGAGCAGGACGGCTTCATCGAGGAGGATGAAATGATCTCAGGGGAAGATGCAATGTCAGAGGCAATTAACACCAACAGGCACCAGTTAAAGAGGAGGCGAATTTTCCGAGCTCCACGAGAGCGACAGAGAGGTGACGGAAAGAACGGGGAAAGAGCTTGAAAAAAGAATTTCAGCGTCAGCTAACTCCGCTCTGCTTTTTTCTTTTTCAGTGAAAGACGCTGCAGGAGTGCTTTTTCGCTATAAAAAGATTCTTCTTACGTACCAGCGCCTCAAAAACATGACCAAGGCCTTCCAGATTCACGGTGTTGACCGCAACACTGTGGCCTCCACCACGCCCATTGCTGAGCTGCTTCTCGTGGCCCCCGAGAAAGTGGCCGAAGTGGGAGAGTTTGACCCCTCCAAGGAGAAGCTGCTGGATTACGCCCGACGCTGCTACCTCGCCCTTGATGAAGAGACGCTCAGCAGAGTGCAGGCGTTGAAGAAAAATAACCTTCTGCTACCCATCTCATACAGATTCAGGCATTGAGGGGAGAAAGAAGGATGAAGGGAGAATTTATCCTTGAAACAAATGGTAGAAGTGAAGTTAGAAGAGGCTAATCCCCTTCTAATGCTGACATAAACTGCAAATGACACTTTTTATTAGATCAAAACTTTCCATATTTCTTTTTTTTTTTTTTTTACACAGTTTATATGTATTTTCATTTGACAGATCCTTACCAACATGAAAATTATTGATATGAGCTTTATTTTGGAGATAGAGACAAGGTTCTCTGTCAGCACCAGTATTATTCTTTGGAAATAAGAATAAGTGTTTCTACAATCACAGAGGACTCTGATTATGGCAGTGCTTTAATCATTTAGTTTGATTTTTGTTTTACAAAATATTCCTAACATATGGATCTGCTGGAGGACAGGTGTTCAAACACTACTTTGGATTATTGCAGCTTTTTACAGCTAACATATCCAATTTTTTAAATAACTTTACAGCTCTGACACAATCCCATAAGTGTATAAACCTTCATTATGTATTTTTTTTATGTTAAGTTGTGATTGATTTTTGTTATACGTTGAACTAATTATACCTATTTCAGCATGTTTATCATTGCTTTATTTTTACTGAGGCTATATTAAATTTTTATCTGCCTTAATGCATTTTTGGTGGGTCCCTGTTCAAAAACCTCCATATTCCATTGCAGTTCTACATATTTAAAGATGAGGAGAACAATCATTAAATGACAATTACAAAAATACATAGATATGATGTGATAGGATAGGATAGGATAAGTTAGTCTAAGAGCTTTGGTGCAGGGGCACCATACATCGAGCAACATGTCACTGGTTTTAACTTTTAACATTATATTTTGCCTCAGAAATCTTGGTATTTTTTTATTTATTCTTACCATTAGAAACACCAGTTGCACCACTGCCTGGTTTTAATGCTGCATTACTTTCTTGTTTCTTCAAAGGATACCAAACAATTTTTGTATATGACTTCTACTGAGTTACCATAAATGTAACCTCTTATGCTTCTGATATTAGGAATCTTGTATTGCATTGTGAAAATAGCACATTTTTATATGTTATGGCTCTGAGCATTTACACTACTTAACACAATAATATTTTTTGTAACATTGTGTAGGTTTCGGTTCCTTGTAAAAAAAAATCTGTGGAAACAGTTAAAAATCATCAGCAGAAACCACTCACAGGAACTGTGCTCTACAACATGTGCATGTAAAAGAGCGTTTGTGATCTGTTGTGCATTCTCTCTTTAAGTTCAAAGAAGCTGATTGTAATGTACTATGAAATGTAGCTATTTTGGCAGTGAAGGCAAATATTTAAGATTTGGTTTTAACAGTGGAATAATACTGTGTAACTAAAACAATGTTTAAATCCCTAAATAAACAGCTCAAGAACAGTAAGGAAACTACAAAGTAAGCGGAAATTCCTGCCAGTTCACAGTGTTTAAAACATTTTCACCTGAGACAGTTTGGTGTATCGACTTATTCACAGCATGAGTCAAATGGCAGTAAAGCATTTGAATTGATATAAAAATATAGCATTTTATTCTGTAACCTTCAAGGACAAACCTCCCTGATGAGTGCTTATGTTTCATTAAGAAATCATGTTAGTAGAAGTGCAATAAACTATTTGATTTTTTTTCCCCCCACTTACACTGAGTTCTCACGTGTTCATTGCCATGTTGATATCATTGTTATCTGTGTCGGTGATGTGTGATACAAAGTGATGTGCTCTTGTTCTTGTTTTCAGTCTTACTGATGATGGGAGAGATGTGGAACCACTTCAGTAAATCTAACCTTACAGATCAATAGTGCTGCACTACAGTTTTTTATATTTTGTTCCTGATGAGGCAGACATTCTTGTAATCTTATAAAATGTCTTTATAAACTATTCTCTGCAGCAAGACTACAGTTGTAGATTTGCAGCCACCAGTGGGGTCTCAACCTCAGTTTGGAACCATTGCAGCAGATAACAGACATTAGTTCACCGCCTCAGGTGCTGTGTCAGGTCTTCTACCCTAAGGTTCCATCTTGGGGCCCCTCTTATTTAATATCTACATGCTCCTGCTTGCTTAGATTTTAGCAAATAATATGACTAGTTACCGTAAGTATGCAGATGATACATTTCAGGCCTGAAATCTGGGTGTTGTGACAGACTCAGACTTGAACCTTCAGAGACACATAAAGATGATTACAAAGTCAGCCTTCTATCACTTGAAGAACATTTCCAGGGTTAAAGGACTAATGTCCCAACAAGATCTTGAGAAACAAATTCATGTGTTTATCTTTAGTCAGTCTATTACTGTAACAGTGTCTCCACAGGTTTACCTAAAAAGTCAATCAGACAGATGCAGCTGATCCAGAAAACTGCTGTTCACGCCCTCACTGAAACTAGGAAAACAGATAACAGTTCTAAAGTCTTTACATGGGCTCCCTGAAGCTCAGAGAATAAACTTTAAAATACTTTTGCTGGTTTATAAATCACTGATTGACTTAACACCAAAATGCATTAAAGATCTGTTGTCTATCGACCTTCCAGACCACTCAGGTCTTCTGGTTCAAGTCTACTCTGCATCCCCAGAATCTGAACCAAACATGGGGAAGCTGCATTCAATTTTATGCTCTTCTAATCTGGAACAAACCTCCAGAGAACTACAAAAACGCTGAAACACTGAATTCCTTTAAATCAAGGCTAAAAACCCATTTGCTTAGAGCTGCATTTGATTAATAACTGGAACATCATTAATTTTAGCCTGTATTCCAGCTTTTCATTATTTTTTTTTACAAGGCCACAGCAATGTATTTTTCTTGTTTGTTGCTTTATGTTTATATCATGTAAAACACTTTGAATTGCCAAGTAGCTGAAATTTGCTATACAAATAAACTTGCCTTGGGTTCTTCTCAGTTTGATTCATACTTATTTTCAAAAAATGTATGACAATATGATGTCATGCCAAGGGGCCAAAAAGAAAATGGTTAGAAAAAACAGATGGCTGGGAGATAGAACCTGGGAAAGACAATATGGATGCACAAATTCATCCTGCTCTGTTAATGGTTCAACCTGTGGTGGTGGTGTATTGGTAGGGGGTACATTAGTAAACATTTACCCATTTAGTACCAACTGAGCATCGTTTGAGGGTTACAACCACCCCCGAGTGTTGCTGATCACGTCCATCCTTTTCATTTCTAAATGTACGCAGGGTTGTGGGCTATTCCAGAATAATCGTATTTCTTCTTCATATAAGAAATACTTTAGCTGGTAATTGGAAGTTGTGTCGACTTATAGCACTTAAGAACTTTGTCTTTACGATGCAACAAAAATATTCAGTCCGAGAATGAACAAGTAGAAGACAATTTCATTGTTCGCTTTTATTCTGACTCGATTACTGCTTGTAATCTGAGCGGAAACCCCCAGTCATCAACTTCCGATGTCAGGGGCTGCCTGGGAGACGGAGCAGAAAAAGCGGGCATAGCGAAACCTTTATTGTTTTGTGTAACGTTAAAACTTCTCAAAGCGCAGATATCTGGCTTACAAAGTCAGATAACTTCACTTTGTAGGTCTGTAACCAATTGGGATTTGCATCTAGCTCGGGAAAGAGTCTCATTCATTCGTCCGTAGTCTGTGTAGCAGCAGGCCTATTCTTCTGGACTTTGCTACAAGCTAGTCGGCTAACTTTAGCAGGCTAACCTGTACGAGCACGTTTTTCTTTCGCTATCATTCATGTCTGTTACATTGTAAAATACACACCACAACGCTTTATGCGTGTGTTGGTAATTCGTTTTTGGTAAATCCGTCGTAAAAATAGCTGCTAGTTAAAGCTAACTCGTCGAAACTATATCAAGCTAACTGCTTGTGTTTAAAAGTGTAGCTCACTTTGTTGCTAGCTGAAGCTAGCCACCGCCGACTGAACAACGCAGTCCCAGAGAGCGTAACAGGCTTCCACCCAGAGATGTCGGACTACGACGAGTTTGAGAGACAACTGTCTGAAAATAAACAAGGTAAGTAAATAAGCCGCATACCAATAATCAAAAAACAGGTTTGTGGGATAGATTTAAACCCCCGTTATCAGTTTAACCAACCCTGGATGTGTCTATTTACAGGGACGCTGAAAGCTCTTTACTGTTACACAAACTCAAAGCCCCTCAAGTGGGATGTCGCTGCACCATTGTTCTTAAATTAACTCGCTCACTGCAGGTCGTATTGGATAATGAGCTTACTGGAAACTGAACAGCGGTACTTTTTAAAACTTTGATATACACCGTGGGTTTCCTAATGCCTGGGAACACATGGCATACATCCGCTGCAGCTGCGTAAGTGTAGGGTGAATATTTACGTGCCGTTTACCAGTCATCCAACGCTAACAACATTGCGTGTAAAGAATCAGCTGACCACGCCTTTAACATTAGGCCCAAAATAAGATACTCCCAGGGTTCGTAGGCATTATGGAAAAGTATTGAATTTGCTTTTATAATTTTCCAGATCTGAATAAGTATAAAAAAAAATGTTTATATTTACAGATTTATTTCTAAATCCGTTTTCCAAAAGGCAAAACTGTACATTTGCAGGTAACGCTGTAGTTTTGATGTTGACTTATGTTCAAATGACATCTTTCAACTTTTATTTGCCATATCACTCCTAGAGTTTATCATTTAAGTAAGCATATTATCAAACTTTAAGAGTTGTATTTCAAGTCAGTTATATCTAAAAAGGTTGTAGAATATCTTGATAATACTACCAAAACCATGTATGTAGGTTACAATATAAGTTGGTTTATTCCTTTTAAAGCTGAGTAAATTTAGACCCATCAATTTACATTTAACCCTGTGAGACACTAATCCAAAAAATCTTAAGATTGCTTCAATAAAAGTCTGCCTCATTCAACATTTAAAATAGCATCAGGAAATAAACAAAAAGACACTCTGCTCAAATTGTTTTTTACAGAAGTGTTTAACTGCCAGAGTTAGGAAATAAATACAGGAGCAGTATCTCCTTAAAATGAGAAATTTTCTCGTTACAATGACATATAAAACTTGTTTGAAAAAGTTTGTATATCTCATTCAAACCAAAATATGTTCTGGTTTAAATGAGAAATGTAACATTAAAATGGCAACATCTCGTGGCACGCTAATAACAAATACTTTATTTATCCCTCAGTGCATGAATATAAGTGTAGCCGCAGCAGATGGAAGCACACAGAAACACACACTAAAAATAAGCAGTAAGAATAAAAAGGTATTGTACAGCTGTGACAACAATGCAAAGTAAGAAAAAAAACATTCGGTCATGAATAAATAGGAGATGTAGATCCTAGATCTGTTTTCTCTAATATTCATCAAAGGTGAGTTAAACTCTCCAGAGGGTGGCCCTTTCCTTTGAAAGTTAGCTGTATTTCTTGTTTAAATAGAAACAATCATATTGGTTTACAAGCTTCTTATTTCTACAGCGGAAAGGGACAAAGAGAACCGCCACCACCGCCGATCCTCATCCCGCAGCCGCAGCAGAGAGAGGAAAAGGAGGAGCAGAGACAGGGACAGACGCAGCAGGGACCGCCGTGGAGACAGTAAGGAGCGAAGACACCGGCGCAGGTTGGTATCAATGTTCAGCAACGCCAACAGGCTGATAAACTTCTGTCACCTTATGAACTCTGCAGCTGGACTGCTGTGAGGATTGATTTAATTGACCAAACAATTTAGGGTTGGCAGGTGCACATTTCTGGTCTTGAAACTGATCTAGAAATATAAAAAGGAATTTCATCAATATATCATTAATTAACTGATGGGATCACTGTTATACTCATTATTGTTTGCCCAAGCCCTTTCCTCCTGACGCTTAAGTCTTGTGAACCGACCAGACTTGGTAAATAAGACTTTAAACACCCAAAGCAACAACTGATGTCTTTACGTTGTTGAATATTACTGGAAAATATCAAGAGAATCTTAGGAATACTTTAGAATGTAAATGTTTAAACTATAATCTAACATTTTAAGATGTAATATGAAGGTTTAAACAAAGTCCTCCTGATTTTAGATTAATGAGCTGTTCAGGTTGAAAATATTATTTGTGACTGGAACATGCTGCTGTTTGGCATGTCTGCTAAAGCCTCTCGTCTTGCTCTAAGAAATCTTTCGTACAGATGTAAATCCTATTGTTCTTATACAACACCTGTCATCCAGAGGCAACAGATCCATCTGCTGTGAAAGGAGATGCCTCCATCAGATTTGTGGTTGATGCTATTTGCCAGTTTTCCCCTCAAGTCTCATGGACTCTTTCTGATTGTCGCTGATTCCAATTTTCTGCTGGCCATGATAGAATAAATGTTTTAGGGTTTTTTTTTTTTTGATCATTAATGTTTTAATCCAAGAGGTTAAGCTTATTTTCATTTATGTATCTAGATATATGTCTTTAACCTAGTTATCTGTTTTATTTTACTAAACTCAAAGCAAAGTGCATCAAAGAGCCTACTGTTTGTAGATTTGTTTACAGACAGAAAAAGTCTGTTTTCAGTTTTGATGCGTTTATTGAACAGGTGAAAAAATTGTTTGTTTGATCGATGAAGAGAAAATGGGCTGATTTATATTACTGGATTGGTTGATTGGTGCATCACTAGTGAAATTACTTTGTTCTGTAAACAACCGCTTGTCTGTTTGGTGATTATTGAAGCAGACTGCATTAAACAAGGTGTCAATAGTAATACAATAATATTGATGGTTTAAACTTGTACTCCCTTTTTTCCTTAACCTGAAAGCATTAAACAATTGAATTTCAGCAAGTTTACCTGTTTGATTCCACCCTGTAACACAGACATTTTAGACTATTGGGTTTGAAGTTACTATTCTTTTTTTGTTTTTTAAATGAGAGAGTTGATAGTTCAAATACATGAACCAAAGGAAGAAAATGTTGGGCCCAGACAAGCAAATGTCAGCCCATGCATTATTTGTTGCCTCCTAGCTTCTTTTCCATTCCCATTCACATATGTGGGATTGGGATTTGCATCCAACCCTGGGGAAACGATCCCACATATGTTACCTCCCATTTTAAAAACACACTTGTTTCATATGCTGTATGAAACAAGTGTGTTGTAAAATGGGAGCAATTTGACTGTTGTAAAATCCTTCTTTCCTAGTGCCCAGATGTGGTGAGTGTAAGGGTAAATTGGGCTCAACTTTTGTGAAGTGTCAATGTTAAAAGTTAATTTGATTTTTAAGAGAAATGTCAATTCCTTCCAATGTCATTTCAGCTCACCATCCAGCTACCCCCAAGACAAAGCTGGAAGGTAATACAGCAAACTAACACAAAGCTGGTTTGTGCATTGTTGCAACAACTGCCTGTGTTCAGACAGTTTGTACTATGTTTTATTCAATTAATGGACCAGATGGGGGTCTTCTATCAATCCTTTTCGCTTTATTGCCAGTGTTTTAATTTTTTAGTGGATGCAAATTCTCAATTGGTCATTGTTTTGTAAATTTCAGAAAATATAACCTAGTATCCGTTTTATTAGTCTCTTGGTTTTTATACAGAAAGTTTAGTTTAATTTCAGTGTGTTACTAACATTCATCCCCCTTCTGTTTCTTCAACAGCCGTTCTCCCCATCGTGAGAAGAAGAAGAAGGTGAAGAAGTACTGGGATGTACCTCCACCTGGTTTTGAACACATCACTCCCATGCAGTACAAAGCCATGCAAGGTACCTGTTACCTCAGTCCATTTGTGATGTATATCATAGTCTGAGTTCAACTTACCTCCTTCACAAAGTACACCTGTAATGTCAGAATTCCTACACAGTTTGAACGAGTAGTGAGCTTTATTAAGTATTTTAAGATCTAGTTCATGTGCAAAAACACAGTACTGGAATATATTTGTATTTCCAAATTTTATTTCCTGTCCCGTTGTCTAGTCATGGCATCCATCCGTCCCTCTGTCTGTCCACATGTCTGTTCATCTTTTACTTGTCCATACATCCATCGGTCTTTTACTTTTTCTCCATTCATCCATGTTTATCTGTTCATAAATCCCTCCGTCTGCTCCTTTCAAATGGTGAGATATAAACAAAACGTGTCTAGGTTTTTAAACATTTGTTTTATTTCCTAGCGGCCGGACAGATCCCAGCCACTGCCCTGCTGCCCACCATGACCCCAGATGGCCTGGCTGTTACTCCCACCCCGGTACCTGTGGTGGGCAGCCAGATGACCCGGCAGGCTCGCCGTCTCTATGTGGGCAACATCCCCTTTGGCATCACAGAGGTGAAAACTCCTTCACAATTAAGCATTTTGTGGTAATATATTTACATTTTAAACAAAATATGGAAAATGTGAACTAATTAACTGATCTTATCCCTCCCTTCGATGTAGGAATCTATGATGGACTTTTTTAATGCTCAGATGCGTTTGGGGGGTCTTACTCAGGCCCCTGGGAATCCTGTCCTTGCAGTACAGATCAACCAGGATAAGAACTTTGCCTTCCTGGAGGTAGGAACGTATCACAAGGACCATAATTTGTTATTACTATGTAAAAATCAGTTCCTGTTTGATTACGTTATTTTTCTGTGCAGTTCCGTTCGGTGGATGAAACAACACAGGCGATGGCCTTTGATGGTATCATCTTTCAAGGCCAGAGTCTGAAAATCCGCCGCCCCCATGATTACCAGCCCCTGCCTGGCATGAGCGAGAACCCCAGTGTCTATGTGCCGGGTACACAGACAATTAATGGTTTTTAACCTCAGTTGCTTGTCACAATTCATTAATATTCATAAAATTCCCAATATTGCTGTGATCTGTAATCATCTGATTTGATGTGTTCGCTTCCATCCTTGTACATGATGCAGGTGTGGTGTCCACAGTGGTGCCAGATTCGGCTCACAAGCTCTTTATAGGTGGTTTGCCAAACTACCTGAATGATGACCAGGTTAGTGATTTTTGCCTCTAATCTGGGATACAAATCATAATCTACTTTACACCATTGTTTTTCGAACACATTTTTCAACGTTCACAAGTCTTGAAAAGCTAGAGATTGAATATATGAATGTGAGATAAAATATACAATTTTTGTTTGACAAAAATGATGGAAACAACATGACTCAATGTAAGATCTTTGCTATAATTGTAGGTGAAGGAGCTGTTGACTTCATTTGGCCCTCTGAAGGCCTTTAACCTGGTGAAAGACAGCGCCACAGGCCTATCTAAAGGATACGCTTTCTGCGAATATGTTGACGTCAACCTGAATGATCAGGTAATGGGTCCCAACAGAGGAAAATGTGCGTCAGAGGAGCTTTGTTTCAGGAGGGCATAAATAAATGTTGGTATCTTTGCAGGCTATTGCAGGACTGAACGGCATGCAGCTGGGAGACAAGAAGCTCCTGGTGCAGAGAGCCAGCGTGGGGTCCAAGAACGCTACTCTGGTGAGTTTCCAGCTGCTGGACAGATGACAGCAGGATGGTGGGAGGCTTGATACTGAATTCAGACAAATTCCTGTTGAAGAATCGTCTCCAATTTATCACCTTTTAGCAATGGTAGCAAGTGAATCTGGAAATCTTTCATTTTTTGTAAAGTTGTGTGTTCTTTTTAGATGGAAACCAAGGGTCTGTCCCAACAAAAGTTATTGTAGTTCTTGGACCACTATTGGTGTTTGAGCAGTCCTTTTTTTTTTTTTTTTTTTTTTTTCTGAAAAACTGTCACCTCAGTGCCATGTCATTGCAGAAGTTAAAGATTTCTGATCTACATTTCTTTTATTCTGAATTTTTGTCAAATATATTGCAGACAGCCAGTTTATCAGCAAAACTTAAAGTATTTGTCTTGATATCACTGAAAATGGCTGTCCCATCACCTGTTTATTTTGATAAACAGTTTGAAATACCTTTTTTGGTGTTGTGACTGCTCTCTACAGTCCTAGCATGCACTGCTTCAAGCAGGAATTGCAAACACCAGTTGGTCATGAGAAGGCCCAACAGTGTTGCTATGCAGAGGTACGAACAGCATTTATAAATGCAGTTGGAAATGACAAATCCTCTTTTGTCAGATGTTCATAATGGTAGGGCAGAATACACTACTGTTTCTTTTAAATATTGCATATGCTGCAGTATTTTCCCTCCAAGCCTGTTTTTTTCCACAGATAATTGTTTTTCTCTTGGGTCGTGCAAATTATTATGTTGCTAGACAATAAAATAAAAAAATCCAAAACCACCCAAAACTTACTATAAATATTAAACGTTTAACTCTCTGTTGATTCTTTCAACAGGAAGTTAAGTCATGCAGTTTTCATAGGCTTCAGCATGATAAGGCAGTGCATTAAAATCCCATCCCTGACTTCCCAGAATGCAATCTGTTTTCATTCTTGTGAAGCAATGAGGCAGAGTGAGTGAACATTACTTTGCTCACCATTCAACTAGGGTGTCTGTTTTACTCCAACATACATGTTTCATGTTTAAATAATAAAATAAAGGTTTTAGTGTGGGAAACAGGAAGTTGCGCCACAGTTTTTCCCATTTTTATTTTAAAGCACTCAGATCTACCCAATATTACAATTACTTCTGTTTATCTTGTACATTGGATCTGATGTACATCATCTATGTAAATATGTTGATATAAACGTGTACTCTTTTTTTTTTTTTTAAATGACACTTAATAGTGAACATATCAGTGTTTAGCCTCTAATATACAGAACAGAAAGGTTCTCAATATAGCAAGGTGGCTAAAAACGTGCTGTAAATGACCTCTCACACTTTTTTTTTTTTTTTTTTTTTTTTTTTTTTTTTTTTTTTTTTTTTTTTTTTTTTTTTTTTTTTTTTTTTTGCTTTAAGAAATCTGATTTCAAATAAATGTAACCTTTTGGCAATCTATGCATTTTTTTTTTTTTCTCCATCCAGACAACCATAAACCAGACACCTGTGACGCTGCAGGTACCGGGTCTGAACAGCTCTGTCACTCAGATGGGCGGCCTGCCCACTGAAGTGCTGTGTCTGATGAACATGGTGGCCCCAGAGGAGCTCCTGGATGATGAAGAATATGAGGAGATTGTGGAAGACGTGAGGGAGGAGTGCAGCAAGTACGGCCAAGTTAAGAGCATCGAGATACCTCGCCCTGTGGACGGTCTGGAGGTGCCTGGGACTGGCAAGGTAGGCAGTGTTTGAAATTCAGATTTGAACGTTTCTGCATTTAGTCGCATAACAACCACACATTTGAATTGGATTTTACATGATGGATCAACACAAAGTAAGGCGAAGTGGAAAGAAAATGATACATCTCAAAATGTTCCAAACCTGAAAAGTCTGGCATGTACTTGATTTTATTTAGGTACACCAGAGTAAAGAGGGCTGAATACATATGCTTGCCCCAGTTTTCAAATTTTTATTGGTGAGCGTAGTAGCATTTCCCTTTCTCTTTACATTTATGCACTACTTTAAAAAATATGTAGCAGTTTGAGGTTGTAGCATGACAAAATATGGAAAAGCTCAAGAGATATAAATATTTGTGGTAAATCATGGTCTGTTTTGTCACAAGACCCCCAAGTTTTTTGTTTTTTCTCTTTTTGCAGATCTTTGTGGAGTTTACTTCAGTTTTTGACTCCCAGAAGGCCATGCAGGGGCTGACAGGAAGGAAGTTTGCCAACAGGGTGGTTGTGACAAAATACTGCGATCCAGATGCTTATCACCGCCGGGACTTCTGGTAGATGGGGTGGGAGGTAAAAACGGGGTGGGGTGGGGGGGATGGTAATGTTATGTAAGTTGCCTGTTTCCAGATCAGCCCTTGGAGTTATTTGATTGAGCAACATTTCAGGTAGATCTTTGACTTTTAATCATTTGACAAATGACTTCTGTGATATCCAGTTTATTATTTGAGATCTACGTGACATGTCCAGCTGTTGAAACCTATATTTGTGATCGTAAGGGATGAAGGTTGGGGTTTATAAGTAATACATAACATGGGGCTAGGTTTGGGTGCTAGTTGTGTAGCTTGGGTGGGTGGGTGGGGAAGGCCAGGAGGAATTTTGAGATATGTGTGTATTGAAAAGGGCCAGGGGGTGGGGTTAACAGGGTTTTTTTTTTTTTTTTTTTATACTTCGTCAGACCTGGGTGTCAGCTTTGAGAGGAAGATGGGAGGGAGGGGGACTCCACACTTTAAAGGTTTGTATTTAAATGGAGTAAGCCTGTTTTAATTCAATTCAAAAAGAGCTGCCGTACAGAACGACTAGACAATTCCGACTGAGAAGAGTCAAAAATAAAAAAAATTTGTGTGTTTGTGAAAAGGAGATGAAGCAGAAGACGAAGGGCATTTTCAGTTGATTTAATGTAGAAATACAGTAGCTGTAACATCCATCTGTTTGTCATCATCATCGGAGAGGAAAGTTGTTTTATTTCTGTTATGTCTTCATATTCCTTCATTTGATCAAACTGTTACCCCTCCGTCTGATTGGACTCTTATCTGAATGTCAGCTGTAATTGTTCTGATACTGTGCGTAGCTTCTCTGATTTGAGCTGTAATATCACCTTGTATTCAAGCTGCAAAGTAACACAAACTGCTGAAAGAAAATTTTCAATGATTCCATTTGCGTTTTTCTTTTTCTTCCTGTAACTTTTCATGCCCAGGTTTTGTGAACAGCTCTTTATAGTTTGAACCTGATTTGGGATAAGATGAAACAGAGAAAACGAAAAGTCGATTTATATTCAATGGGGGAGATGCAACTCATCTTTACCAGCAAGCCTTAATAAATCAATTCGCTTTGGAGAGAAATTTGGCTTGCCCCTCTTTCTGTGATGTCTGTATTTTCATACGTGTCACAATCTTGTACCCTGGACATCTCAGCTTTCTTCTTGGATGTTAAATGTGTTGAATCCAGTACGTTTTTGTGCAACATCTCACCTTCTTTGACAAGACCAAATAAACACGACTAATATCCCACGGCTCATGTTGTCCTGCAGATTGAAACCAAATCCAGCTGTTTTATGTGTCTCTGTCACCAGATTTGTCAAATTAATACATTTATTGGCTAACATTGGTCTGTTCTATACATTTGGGCCTTGTAGAGATGAATTAAACCAGTTTCTGTTTCAGTCAGGATGTTACAACCTCCTGTATGTCCCAAACAACCTATCACTTACCTAGTCCCTTCACATTTATTCCCTAAGGACCACACTTTCACACTTTACAGGCTTCATGATAAAACTTTCATTTGATATTTACAGCTCCACAAGATGGCGCCTAAGAGTGTGTCAGAAATAACATTTTTGAGATGTTACTCCTTACTTTTTCAGAATCTTTTGTCTGTTGATTTTTTTTTCTTTTTTTCCTCTAAAAACAAAAATGTGATTTCTTAAATGATTTAAACCTATAAAAAAAGCAGCATCTAGTTTGTACAAGCAGTCTTTTGTTTGTCCAGTTTGTTTTCAAATGTTGATTAAAAGCTGAATTTACATGACTGCTGCCTTTTTCTTTTTTTATCATTCACTCTCAGTCTGCTCAATACTAGAAAAGTCTAGGGGTCTTCGTTCAGCAGATGACATCATTTAAAAAAAAAACCAAAAAACTTGTAACTAACAGTAATCTCCAAGTGATGGCAATATTTCACAGGCACAGCGTATAATGATTAACACACTTTGTGGTTTTTTTGTTAACTGTAGGTGTTAAATTTATTTTGGTTGTCAAACTTTGATTAAAGCAAACCACACCATTAAAACTGGACCTGTTTCAGTGTTTAGAGAGGCCTAAAAATCTTTATTTTAGAACTTCAATGAAAAACAAAATGTACTTATTTTGCTGAATCAAATCAAAAATGTTTTTCGATATATTTTTTAAAATGACTTTATAGCTTAAAACCGAACTTCTCATTTTTAAGCTGTGGCAGGCTAAAAATAAAAGTTTTAAGCTAAATGCTCTTCACATTTCCACTTTAAGGTCGTTTAATTAGAGGCAAATTGCATACATGTAGAAATGAAGGTCTAAACATTGAAAAAATAACCTGGTCAGGTTATCTAAAGGTGCAAAAGTTGGAGTCAAGAAGTACCGAAGTGAACAAAAATAAATGTAAAAGCATATGTATGTTGTAAAACTTACCAGAGATAAAAAAAAACAAAACAAAACAAAACAGCACCTACATATTGCCAAAAGTAATAGTATGTAGATGACCCTTTTTTGCTTTTATTAGTTAATAGTTTTGTGGTCGACCTCAATTTAGGTCGCAAGTCATCCACTGTTACTTTGGGAACCTTGAGGTAAAAGGTTGAGCAACCGCTGATTGATCAAATGGATGGCTAAATATTCTTAATTGTGGGTAGTTTTCTCCATGAAATGCAACTTGATCTATTTAAAATCATTGCCATTCTTCATGTCATGAAACCAGTGATAAGATGGTAAAACCCAGTTTGATTTAGTTTTAATATTCAATATGAAAATGAATGGGGAGAGATACCTGTATTGCTGTTGGGAAAACATACATATAACCAAAAGATGCATTGTCAATATCATTTTGGTTTCTGACTTTGTGAATTATAAGCAAAGGGTCACACAGTTGAGATGTACTGATTGGATCCCTCCTTAAGTATGTTCATCAGAGAGAAGTAGGTCCTAAATCTTCCTCACTTTCATAAATCAATATATGGACAGAAATGTTAAAATGGTTCACTGTAATCCTTCTCTATTCTCCTAAATTTATTACATCTGTCAGTTGCAGAGCCAGTCCAAGATTATTTCAGGCCCAAAGCTGGATTTTATGTGGCCACCAGCCACCATTATATTCCCATTTAAGTTGTCTAAACTTGATTGTCTAGCTCAGGGGTCTGCCACTTGCAACTACAGAGCTAAAGGGAGCTGCAGGAACTTCTATAATGACTCTTGATAACTTTGGCTAAAAATGATAAAGAACCAATTAATGTTTTTAAAGGGGACTTACATTTTTATACTTCCATTTGGATCTCAACTGCTTCTAAAAACAACCCAAGCACTGAAAGGGGTCATGCCAACAAATTGAATTTTTCTGTGGCTTTGGGGGTATAATACAATATATTGTGGACTAATGAGACCATGTGAATGTCAAGAGTTGGTATCAAAAGCCCTGCTCATAGCTTTGTGTCTTTGCTCCAAAACGGACCAATCAGAGAACTGTTTATCTTAATATGTAATTCATATTCAATTCAATTCAATTCAATTAGAGCACACCATCAAGCAAACAGCTTTCCCCTTCCCTCCTCCCCCCAGTTGAGACATCAGCTAATTTAAGGGCTAAGTCGCGCTAGCATGTCTGGCTAATCCATTTGAAAGGAAGATGGCTACTAAAAAGGGGAGCTGTTGTGTCCGAGGGTGCTTCAAAAACGGCTGGAAGTTTCCACTTGCTCCCGAAGGATGAGAGAATCAGAGAAGAGTGGCTGAAGTTCATTTATAACTAGGAAGAGCCACATGTCATAACCGTACCAAACCCTTTTACTGAGGAGGGAAATCTGACCTGCTAGAACAACCCCGTACAAAAAGGTGACATTTTTTAAAATTAAATTCTATGGAGAACTGACATATGCAGCAATATCAACTACATGAAATAGTTTATACAGTGATGTCACCACCCCCTTAAAAAATCACTCAGCTGTTTTTTTGGTAATAGGTTTATATCTTTTGGTGTCTGGAAAAAGACCCATTTCAAAAACCTCCTGATTGTTATGTCACAACCCAGGGCACTGCGCCGTTACCTAGCAACCTCGAGCTCAAGCACTTTGTCAGATGGTTTGCTGTACAATGGCTTCTGAAAAAATGTTTTGTTGTTGACTTACCATTCAAAAACCACTTAATAAATTTTTGTTGGTGGTGCAGAGGGCTCTACTTCTGCTTTTGGGTCTGATTCAGAGTAAAAATTTATGGTTGTATAACTGTGTAACTATTTGCAGCCATTTTCAGCAGCCATTTTCATGTGCGAGTGTAAATGTTGAGTTGGGGGGTGGCAAGCAGCAGCTTATTTGGATTTATTGATGAGGCCCTAAAACCGCTCATTCTGAAAGGAGCTCAAAATAGGCAGAACTGACCAGACTGAAATCTCATTATCTAAGAATGATTTTGTGCAAAAAATTTAATGGACATGTTTTGTATAGCTCCAATAGGTCACCTTTCAATAAAGATATAATAAATGTTTAAGCAGTTTTTCAGCTTTTTAAAGCTGCAGTATGTTGTAACTTTCATGAAATTTTTTTTTTTTTTTACATATTTGTTAAAATTATCATCATGTCGTGACAGCATAATGTAAGACAGATAATCTGTAACTAAAAAAAAAAAAAAAAAAAAAAAAAAAAAAAAAATCAAGCTTCTCTGCCTTCTCCCAGTACTCCCAGTACTAACAGCAGATATACAGCACTCAGGCAGAAACAACCAATCAGAGCCAGGAGGAGGGTCTTCATGCTGTCAGTCACCCTCATTTACAGGACACTCACAAGCTTCCCCTTGCTCTCTGCTATGCTAGAGCTGGATCATAACAACATAGCCTGCTTCAAATGCTAAGGCTAGTTAGCATGGCCACTGATGACGGCAGATAAACAGTTTTCCTGGAACAATAAGTAGTTTCTTTACCATTAGCACATTTAGCAGTGCTACGTGAGGGTGATTAACAGCACTAAGACCTTGTCCCTGGCTCTGATCACTTGTTTTTTTGGTCGGGAGCGGTGCATTTCTTTAGATGGCAACAGTAGCTCAGGGAGGAGGTGGAGGCGTTCAGTCTTTACACAGATTATCTGTCTCATTTTATACTATCTACATGGTGACAGTTTTCAACAAATATGCAAAAAAAAACACATTTTTGTAAAAGTTGCATACTGCAGCTTTAATGGAATAATTGCTTCCACAGCAGAGTGGTGCTAATAGTACCAGTAATACTTTTAGATCTATTTTTCTTTTCTTTAGGTTGGAAACTATGTGCTTTTTTTGTTTTGTTTACATCATCTTATACAAATATCAAGATCCCATAGAAACAATGTGCCAATGTTCTTTTTGTAAAATAATTTTTTTCTTTACTTTAAAGCCTAAGAATAGAAGTAAAGTGGTGTTCTTTGAAAGTGACATTTTCTATGATTTGTCTCATCTTTTTTCATAAAGTCATGTTGTATTTGCAGCTCTAAATTAGTTTTATTTAGCTGGACTGGGGGCAAAAATGGTTCTTTGGATTGCTAAGGTCGCAGACCCGTGGTCGAGTTATTAGCATCAAACAGTAGTTTGTTGGTTTCAGTCACACACTGAAATATTTAATAATACATTTGCAATTACAATTTGGGTTAAATGTAACTTCAGAAGAAATGTGTTTAATAATGAACTAGTGACATTACATTTTGGCTGTGAACATACACCACAATTGGTACATTTGCTATTTTATTTGCATCCTAAATTAATGTAAATGTTACAAATTAAAATCTTTTTAAATATGCTCTTCATGAACCTTCAAATATAATCTCATTGTGTATAAGTGGAAGTACAAATTTAAACTGTGACTGAAAAGTTGAAAGCTCTTGGCGCCCCCTGTTGGCTTGTGTCTTAGTTTGCGTCTGCCTTGTGCTGGCACTGGTGAGTTTTATTTTAAAACCAGCTGTCTGTCTTGCAGTAATCTCTTCAAACATCTTATTGGAACCAGTGTTTCTTAATAACTTTGGCGATGGTGCATTCATTTCATATGGTGTAGGCTGAGATCCCTTGTTTGTGTTATTGCTGCCTATAACTGCTTATAATTCACCTACACAAAAATAATTCAATGTCATATTCACTGCTGTTAGCTGACATACGGACACATTCTTAGCCAGCAGTAATGAAGGCCATAAGGATCATGCTGACTTATTCAGTACGGAGTTCATGTAAAACAGTTATAGTAAAGCAGCAATGCTCTGACATGGAATAATGGCCTGTGTCAGCTCTATACCACCCATCTTCATCCGCATGGCTGCACTCCACTGCACTAAACCCAGAGGCAGGGTCTGTGATGCAGCACTCTGTGCCTGGCTGCTCCCTGAGGAGGGAGCTGGAGCATCAGCGCTTTCATGCATCTGAAAACATATACACCAGAGCTCACATGTAAAACCTGACCCAGCCACACCTAAAGACCTGGAGACTCTCCTAACCAATATAACAGCCCTTACATGTTATTACCAACCCCTCTCTCACCCTGGTGCTGCAGTGAGGATTGTAAAGTCATTACTACCCTCTAGTGGTGAATGTGTGACTCTGGCCGTGATCATTGGCATTCTGGGCAGAGCTTCCTCATTGATCTTCATTCAGAAAGATAGAACACTGCCGCAGCGGGAGTGCAACACTGGAGCTGGATGCGGTATCTGTGAGCAATATCCTGTGTTTATTCTACACACAGGGGGTTAAGCTCTGTAAATCATCCTTTAGAGAGGGGCTCTGCACCTGCTAAACATGTTGTGGTATTAAAATGACACAAAGCCTTTAATATGGAAATTAAAACTATAGAGATAACTGAGGTACTCTGAGGTGCTTCAGTTGGTCATATGCATGCTGCATCAATGTTAGACTCATGGCTTGAGAGGAAATTCAGTCATTATTGTCAGTACCCATGTATTTAGGACGTCTCAACAGTAAGCAAAGAGTTTGCATGCTCATAACTGAGCAGACAGAAAATTTTCAGGAAAGAAATGGATCATAAAAAAATTCAAATCAGTACAAAAAGCATATTCATATAAAACAGACATGCAAACAATTTTGCATGTCTGTAACATTGGCATCGAGGATCCTGTTCTTTAAATCAAGATCAATATCTCATGACCATGAAAGTAGTGGACGAAAAAAAAAAAAAAAAAAAAAAGTAAAATACTAACAGGTCAGAGAATAAGAATTAAAACAAAACACAAATCCCCCAAAATCTTGAAAAGTTAATAAAAACTGAGTATAAAACAAGTAAAAACATCTCACACACCACACAACTTAGGAGTTGCAGCAGAAAAATCTTCATCACCTCTCAGTTTGCAACATGTTTTGGGAACCACTAAAAGCATCTGTTCAACTTGATCTGAGCATACAAGATGCTGCAAATGGGTGCACCAGTTCAAACAAATAAAAGACTTACAAAAAGCGAAATTTAAAATGCATTAAGAAATGTTCTGGAATCCATCCATCCATTATCCATCACACTTATCCTTGCAGGGTCGTGAGGCGGAGTACACCCTGGACAGGTTGCTAGTCCATCGTAGGCTCTGGAATCCACTGAGCGGAAACCAGATTTGGACAAATGTAGTCATGCACACTTGTAACTAAAAACCAAGAGGCAGTATTTTGCACCATTTGTAAGGGAGCAATGGAAGCCAGACCAATTTCATAAAAGAGAACATTACAGTTATCAAGGTGCAATGTTAAAAAAGCATGTAATTCTTTCCAAGATTGCCCTTTCTGTTCATAACTTTTATGGACAGAATTTCTAGGTGCAGCCAAGGTGTTGAGGGAATCCGTTTTGATGACCTTGGTATTGTGTCTCTGCTTTTTGCGAATGATGTGGTCCTATTGGCTTCATCAGGTCGTGATCTACAACTTTCACTGGAGCGGTTCACAGCCGAGTGTGAAACGGCCAGGATCAACGTCAGTGCCTCCAAATCCGAGGTCAAGGTCTTGAGCCAGAAAAGTGTAGATTGCCGTCTTTGGGTCAGGTGAGAGGTCCTGCCCCCAGTGGAGGAGTTCAAATATCTTGGGGTCTTATTCAAGAATGAGGGAAAAATGGAGCGGGAGATCGACAGACAGATTGGTGCTGCATAGGCAGTGATACGGGCGATGTACCGGTCTGTCATGGTGAAGAGAGAGGTGAGTCAAAAAGCAAAGCTGTCGATTTACCAGTCGATCTCATCTATGGTCATGAGCTTTGGGTCGTGGCCAGAAGAACAAGATCACGCAGATACAAGCGGCCGAAATGAGTTTCCTCTATAGGGTGTCTGGGCTCTCCCTTAGAGATAGGGTGAGAAGCTCGGTCATCTGGGAGGGACTCTGAGTAGAGCCGCTGCTTCTCTACCTCAAGAGGATCCAGTTGAGGTGACCAGTTGAGCCTGGTTCTCCCTGCTTAAGCTGCTGCTCCCACAACTCAACCCCGGATAAACGGAAGAGAATGAATGGATGGATGGATGGTATATTTCTTTCAGGTTGTACTGAAAATGCTTAATTCTTGACGAATATTGTAACTGGACACATTTGCAGTGTCCCCTACATGACTTGTTGGACATTACATTTTCAATGATGGTTTTCTTCTTGCCACCCTTTAATAAGGCTAGATTTGTATAGTTGTCCTGTAAACAGATTCTTGCACCTGAACTTTGGATCGCTGCAACTCCTCCAGAGGTACCATATCACTTTTGATGCTTCTATGATCAGTAGATTGAGGTGAAAAGTGAAATGGCTAAAGATGTAAGAATGCTTTTTTGAGTGCACTGTAGCTTTTAAATATTTGACAGGCAACATTACAAACCTATAAGACATTATGTGAACTGATGTTGGGCTTAAAGCTAGATTTAATTCTTTAGGTCTTTAATGTTATGCCTTTTTTGGGGGAAATTATAGATTGCAACAGCAAGGTAGGTAATTATTGCATCAGTGATGTAATGTGTGTGTCTAGTGTGCCCACACAGGCAAACACATGAGGACACATGTGAGCCATTCAGAGTGTTGAAGCATAAATCAGTGCTGCTGACAGAAGCCCAAGAGTGATGTGGAGACAAGATTGTTCACATCAGCATGCTGTAGATTATTGATGGCTTCTGACTGTCTTTGGACACTTTCCATCCATCTCATATGATGGAGGAGCAGTGGGACTCTGTGAATTCAGGTGTTTCAAAAAAATCGACACACACTATTCGCATTAAAACAGATTTCTGTTCTCTTGGTTAATAGATTAATTACAGCTGTCACAGGCTGAACATATGTGTCCTCTCTAAGGAAAGTCCATCTACAAACTGCACAGAGATCGTGTGCGATCTCAAGTGTAGTGAATATCAGCAAAGAGTGTTCATAACTCAATCAGTGTTGTTGGACATCAAGAATAAAATCAGTCTGAAAATGTTTTGATAAAATTAGATAACTTGAAGCATGGATTCTTGTACCTTTCCAGGAAGATGAGATTTATTTTTTTTTTCAAGATCAATATGAAGGGATCAAGATGGAACATCTGACAGTTTATTATAGACTTTTGATGAAAAAGTCCATTTAACTCTGTCAATAAATGTCTACCTCCTATTCATGAACAATAACTAAAGAAAATAAGTGTGTCATAAACTACGTGTTTATAAGATAATTAATCTACTTGGCAACAGCAATTATTTATAGGAGAAAAGCTTTTTCTATAAGGATTAAAGTTGGTCGAAAATCTAGAAGTTATCAAGAATGTTTGACTCTAAGATGTTAAAAACTAGAACATTTAATTGGACTTTTATAATTTTTTAAATATGTGTGGGGGGAAAAAAAGGAAAGAAAAAACTAAGGATTTTGGAGCCTGCAGGATCATCTGCAAGCGTTCAGCATCACACTGGCAGCAACGAGATCGTAAAAGATGCCTTCCTTGTGGTCCGAGACGTGTTGTTGTTCATCTTTCTGTTCAGATCTGGTTTGGTTTCTCCAGACACACAGGGTGAGAAACCACAATTCTGACTTGGTTGGCTTCATGGACAAAAGTTTCCAGCTGTGCCTGTGTCTCTTCCAACACTACACAATCTCTTTCTGGGAGAGGAGTGTTCATGAGGGTCTGATCAGCCAATCAGAAGCAGTGTTTCTATGGCAACCAGTTGCCAACAGAGGAAATATTACATCACCAAATTTGGACTTTTACAGCAAGGGGCATCCAAAGTGCCACCAGGGAACCATTTATGGCCCTTGGAATGATTTTGTGTATCTAAACAGAAATTCAAGAATGATTCAACTATGGTCGATTCAGATGGACACTTTTAAAGCTTTTTTAGGGTGGGAGTTTTGTTCAGCTTTTAATCAGTTCACAGTCTTAAAATGGAAATGTTTAGTACAATGCAAAGTGTTCATCTTTTAATACCCACATTGTTTAGATTCAGGTATTTGTCAGATATACTCTCAGTTGGGCTGTGGTTGCCACTCAATATATCACCCAATACCGTGTACTTTCCATTGATTTTATAACTGTTATTATTACATATGCATATGTTGTTTGTTGTTGTGGATTCTCGGTTTTGTTATCTCTTTCTGCATATCTAGAGGCAGACTTCAACGCAGTTGATTTGTTTTATCTCTATGCTTTTATCGCTCCTCTACTTCTATAGCCTTCTTTCCCATTATACCTATTCCCCACCTTTTTCTCTTTCCTCGCACCTTTCTTTTTCATCCTTGTGTCCATTACATCTGAAATAAACCCAAAGCAACTTCTAATAAAATTTCATATATAAATCAAGTGGAACATCATGGCAAAAGCTGTAACACTCCACTTGTGAAAGTAAATCTGTTGGGTGTTAACTTGACCCTTTGACAACAATTCTGAGAACCATATTGCCGGACAGGACACGTTTAGAAAACCACCCCAAAAAACGTTGTTTTCTTTAATATTAATTTTATAGTGAATAAATCCACAAACATCCAGCAACTTTTATTCCAAAGCAGGCCATTCATTAAACTTACCATAAGCATTTGCAACAAAAGAGTAATCCATATCACGTTCCTGTTGCCTATTGACTAAAATATAATCAATCCCCCCAATTTTTGAAAATCATATGCCCTTTTCTTTTACTAAAACACATGAGAACCTTTTAACATTTTTGATCAACAATGATTTACAAATTCCCCTTTTTATAAAAATAAAAATCAGACTGCTTTCTTTGTTTCATGAAAATATTGCATGTCTAGTTAATTGTTTATCGGTAAAAAAGATTACTTTTGCATTTTTAACTAAAGAATAAATTTAAATGTTTGTGGCCTGGAAATATTTTCAAAAACTTCCAAAAACATGGAAACAACTGCTTTATGGGATCTGTGAGACAGAACCTTTGCAGAGCAGAGTCTCAAAAACAAGTTTAATCACAGTAATGGTGACTTTTATATAAGCAAAGTGATACACCGACAGTGTGGAAGATCAGAGAAACATTCGTTATTTGAAAATTAACAGCAAAACCGGGGACTCAGTTTGTTTAAACTGTCATATCCAGTTAGCCAGCTGAAATGGGCAGGAGAGCAGAGTCTCTGGAGATGAAAGGTCAAAATTTAGAGGTGTGTGCCATTTCGGGGTGTTTGATAGTTTGGGATGAGGCAGGTGTTTCTTTTGCTGTCACAGCCTACAGCTTGTTTTGTCCTTTTTCTCTGATTGTGTCCCATTCTGTGTTCTGTGCCCGACTCACTTTCAGTTTGCATCCTTTCTCAATCCCAACCCCCATCCCTCAGTGCTCCCTGGCTGCCGGGGTTGGCCTCTCTCTCTGTCTCTGTGTGTGCCACGTATGTAACCTAAACTGTGGAACAGCCAAGCAGGACTGGGGTATGAGAACCCTTTCCAGTAGGCCATTAAACTCACAGGATTTGGTCATTAATTTGGATTAGCCATTGCTACATCAGCCTGAAATGTTTATTTAACATATTTTAAGATAATCTCATCTCCCATTTTCCATGTTTTTTTTCTCCAATTGCATTTTTTTTCTAATCCTTGCCTCGATGTGCCTCTCTGTCTCCATGTCAGTGTGCTGTGTAGCTGCCCGTCTCATATAAACACAGGCTCCTCCCTCACCCTGACTTAATGTCATTAACAGGTGGCTGTCAAAAATAGACACACACACACACACACACACAGACACACACACACACACACACACTGATAGTAGGGCGGTCACAGACGTGTTTTCACCCACGCTGGCAGAACCTTCAGCATGACAGCAGACCTCCCTGCAGCACCTATCCTCCCTGATTTAAAATTTCAAACATGTATGGAGCAGGAACAGGGTGCCTTTCAGACTGAACATGAGCTGCAAGCAGAGCCGGTGGGCCAAAACAGCAGCGACACATCAATAGTGCTAACCAACCAGGCTGCAGCTCCAACCCCAACTTACACCCACTTTCCATAGCTCTTCTGTACCTCCCTCCCTTCACTTCCTCCCCCTTTTCCCCTTTCACTACCTCTCCCATCACAACTCTGCCCCTCTATTAGGTTTCAGGCGTCTCTTCCTCCTGAACTGAACAACACGCACCAAACAGGTCAGATTTATTCTTCTTTTCACTCACACGCTTTAGCCTGATGTAACTCTGTGACGGCCACACATCGCACAGATGGGGGCAGAGAGAATTCCTGATATTTTTCAACAAAAACTGCACGTTTGCACAAGCTTGTACTCTGAGCAACTTACTTTAAAAGTAAATGTAAAAGCTGCAATAAAACCAACTTTTTGTGCATTGATTGGGAGAATGACCTGTTACAATGAAAGTATTTATTTGCATAATTTGCATTTGGAGGAGCCTGGAAGGTATCTGTGGTTAATAGAATGGTAATGTGATCAAGGTTTGTAACCCTACCTCCACTAACTTGGCTGTCAGTAGCTGTATTCTAGAGATTCTTTATTACTGCTGGTGTTGAAAATGGGCTCTAATTATTTTAGGTCTTTGCTTCTGCCTTGAAAACTTTCGTTTAAACTCAAGTTTGCAAAATTGTGTGAAATATTTGGCAGAACAGAATTTAAACCCCAACTGAAAATCATACAAATATATTGTATCATTTGTTGAAAAAAATGTCAGAAAACTGGATATTTCTCTGTTAATAAAATAGGTTATTATTTTTAAAAAGAAACAACTGATTTTTGTTTAATCAATTATAATATAATATAATATAATATAATATAATATAATATAATATAATATAATATAATATAATATAATATAATATAAGCAAAAGGCAATACATTTGTATGGCAGTTGTACCCAGATGTTTACATATGCTAAAACAAATAGCCTTTTTTGCCTTTTTGTCCAACTGTCAATCAGACTAAGCTTTTCCTGTTTTAGTTTACTTTTCTTCATATTAGGACATTTAGATAAACTAAGATTATCATGCCTTACACATTTTGGGAAACCCCAGATAAGATGTTTTGGCTGTGTAATCTTCTGATTAATTCACAACATCTGAGTTAAAAAAGCACACCTGTGGATGCATTTTAAGACAAAACATCAAACACAGTACCTCCCTGTGTGACATCATGGAAAACTCAAAACAGTAAACATATCAGGAAATTTATATATCAAGAAATTTGACCTCCACAGGTCTAGTTCATCCTTGGCTTCAGTCTCCAGAGGCCTGAAGAAGCCCCACATTCATCTGTTCAAACTGCTTTGGAGAGAGACGGGTTAAGTGTCCCAGAGATTAAAGTGTTTGGGTTTTAAATCTACGTATCAAACCCAGAATAAAAGCAAAAGATCTTATGAAAATACTGGCTGAGACTAGTAAGAGAGTGTCAATGTCCACAGCAGAACAAGTGTTGTACTAAAATGGACTGAGTGGGCCCTCAGTAAGAACCAAGGCCATGTACCAACATAAAGAAGCCATTACCCCAAAAGCAACATGAAAACCCAGGTTACAATTTACCAATACACTCAAGGACAAAGACCTTAAGTGTTTGGAGACATGTCCTGTGATTTGATGAGACTAAAACAGAACTATTTGGCCATGATGACCATTGCTACATTTGGAGGAAAAAGGAGGAAGCTAGCAAGTCTGTGAACAGCATCCCAACTGTGAAGTACAGGTGTGGCAGTATCATGCTGTAGGGGGAGTTTGCTGCAAGAGGGACTGGTACATTTCACAGAATCCATAGCATCATGAGGAAAAAGAGCTATGTAGAAAATTACATAGAAAATTGGTGGGATGGGCTGAAAACGTGTGTGTGTGTGTGTGTGTGTGTGTGTGTGTGTGTGTGTGTGTGTGTGTGTGTGTGTGTGTGTGTGTGTGTGTGTCCAAGGCAGTTTATAAACCTAATCCAGTTACACCGGTTCTGTTTGGAGGAATGAAAATCCAGCAAACTGTTGTAAGAAGCTTGTGGAAGGATACACAAAACATTTGATCCAAGTCAAAGACAGTTGAAAAAGCCAATTATATTAAGTAGTAAGGTAATCTATGTACACTACTGATGGAAAACGTTCTTTAAAAAAATGCATGTTTTATTATTGTGTTATTTAGCAAATATAAATAATTCAGGTAATCTAAACAGACTTAAAACAGGAAAAGTTTGTCTGATTAATGTCAGATAGTAGGGAAAAGTATTTTTTAAAATATTTTTATAATGTATGTTAATGTGTTGTTTAAGATGTTTGTCAGATCATAACCTGTGGACTCCTTCATAAAAGCCATGTGCATCCTTTGCACTAATGAAATAGCAATGTGTAAATTAATAATAAAAAAAAGACTGACTTCCTGAATGATTGGACAGTTTTCCTCTTTGTCTCAAACCCGTCCTAAAGGAGCAATGACAACACAGTGAAGTTTTATATTGGGATGGGAGGTTTTTTGTTGCAGAGATTTAGTTTCCACAGTGCCAAAATGAAATGTTTTAAAAAAGACTGGGCTGATGTTTGTGATGCAGCTAGATCAGAATACTATGCTTTCTACTTTTAATCTGTAGAGATTTCATTAAGTTTGTTGATTCTTTGTTTTATTTTGACTATATAGCAAAGCATAAAGAAATCAAATCTGCCTATTTCTTTTACGTGCAATATTATGATCAAATTTGTGTATTGTTTAAAAATTCAATGAGACGGTTGTAATTAATAGTGCTTTTTTTTTGATCAAGTGGAGGAAATTATATCTGGAATCACTTAAAGTTGTTAGAAAACATGAAACCAATTAATTTGGATTTCTAGAACAAATACCTGTACAAATTGAATCATGCAGCCAAGCTTGCAGTTGAAAAGGGATGCTTGTACACATTTATTTTTTTTAGCCTTTTGCTATTGAGAGAAAAAATTGTCCCAGCAAGGAATATAAGACTACTTAAAGAATGTGACAATACATTCTTGTGTTTCCTATCAGCTGATAAGTACAAATAAAAAATTCAGGTTGTAAATGGAGAACATACAGGCAGAGCTTGGAAGGCATTGAAAATGTGAAATTATGCGTTGAAAACAGAAAATACACAAAAGAAATCTGACACGAATGGGCCTAAACAGGAGTCCGTGTTTTTGAGCTGACTGTAAGAAATCAGGCAGAAGGAATTTGGACTCAGGTCTAGATATCCAATCTATAACCAATATTAACACCTAAATAGAAGAAATCAGGGTTATAGTGGACAGAAGATGGGCTGATGGGCTCTGAAGGACTAAAATATTCAGTGAAAAATCCAGACTGTTTTTTTTATTTTATCTTAATTTAATTTTGAGCTTTTTTATTTACTTTTATTCACCAGTGAATGGAGTCTGAGTTTTTCCTTTAAAGCTGTTTCTGACAAATTATTTCGACAGTCTTTTAGTTCTTAGAAGTTTTACAAAGAATATTTTTAGGATATTATTTTTCATTTGTGTTGTTCTTTGCTTTTATCATATCATTTGTAAGGTTTGTTGGAGACCATTAGTGAACAGACATAATTATAAAGACAAAGTCACACAGCATCCATCCATCCATCCATCCATTCATTGTCTATACCTAGCTGCTCATTGGGTGAGAGGCGGAATACATCCCAAACAATTTGCCAGTCCGTCACAGGGCACAACAGAGAAACATAGGACAAACAAACATGCACACACAAACTCTTATCTAAGCACAACTGAGGGACACAAATTAATCTAACAGTCATGTTTTTGGACTCTGGGAGGAAGCCGGAGTACCTGGAGAGAACCAGTTTCTGATATATTACACAAAACACAAAAAAAGGTTGTGCAATTTGTTAATTATTGTTGACTTTAGGTTGTGTTCTACTGATAATTCTGCCAACTCATCATTTAGATCATCACAGCTATTTGTATCTTTAAAATCTTAAAAAAACAAAAGAAAAAAAAGAATCAATGAGCAGTAAAAACATAGACAAATATTGTTCTACTATCTATCTATATATATTTTTACAAAATCCCTTGCAATCTCTACACTCAGATTTTTTATTTTGCATGTGACAGATCATACTGTTATGATACTCCTAAATACTGGATATGGAGGACTTTCAGTGAGAAGGTTCACGTGTTGTGTTGACTATTTAAAACCGCTGATGGTGTCATGGCATAGCTCTGAATTAAGTGATCCAACAACTGCGAATGAGGCCTGCTGGTGCTGGCCCCCAGCCTCCTTTCAGAGTACTGCTGGACGACACAGTGGAGTTAATTACTGCAGCCCCCTCTCTGTCAGAGGGCTCAGGCTTAAATTATCACCTCTAATGCACCCCTACACATGGCAGCGACACTCTTGTGCCCTGTTGTTGCATTGTTAACCCCACTCACTCATATTAGAAAACAATGTAATACCGTGCCCTGCAAAAGTATTCATACCCTTGAACTTTTATACATTGTGTCATATGAGAACCACAATCTTTAATGTTTTATAACTAAACTGAAAGGAAATGATACATGGTTTAAAATCTGAGAAGTAATGTGTGCACTGGTATTCAGCCCTCTACACAGAATAGTGTACAATTGTGAAGTGCATTAATATATATTCAGTCCCCTTTAATCTGATACTCCTAAATTAAACCCACTTCTCTTCAGAAGTCACCTAATTACCAAATAGTCTTCAACTGTGGTTATTTTAATCTAAGTATAAATCCAACGAAGGCCTCAGAGGTTTGTTAAAACCTGTGTGAAGGAAAACTTACAATGCACATTATCTTGAACACACCATCCTCACTGTGAAGCATGGTGGTGGTAGCATTATGCTGTGGGATGCTTTTCTTCAGCAGGGATAAGGAAGCTGGTCATAGTTGATGTGAAGATGGATGAAGCTAAATATGGAGCAATCCTAAAGGAAAACCTATGAGAGGCTGCAATAGACATGAGATTGGGCCATAAGTTTCACACCAGGAAAGTCCTTTCATCCACTTGTTTTATCCAGACCAAAAGCAAACTTTATTTTTTTTCGTTTGGTGCGGTTTGCTTTCACATTGTGCTTTTTTTGCAAGCGGACTATAATTTGTAAACACAGCTATGCGGGTCTCATTGGACAGAAATGACGGGGGCGAGACAGCACAGATGCAGAAAAACAAGCTTTGGATGTCCTGCTTTCTGCATTTCTGTTGCGCACATTTGTACTGTTATTAAAACTGCAATGCCATTTTGAATGTCAAGAGCAACTCATACAACATTGGTTTTGAGTGGTGATATTTCTAATTTTGAAACCATGTCAGCAAATGAGTGCTGCAAGCTGAATGACCCACAACATGCAGCCAGCAGCATCGCTAAGAAGAAAACAACAAATCAGGTACGATTTCAGTACATACAGCAGTAGCGTTAGCTACACTGAAGGGCTCAATTTTACCATAATGCCCAGCAAAGGTTACTCATGAAGCCAGAAAAACATATTTCCTGTAGCTGGTTCGGATCGAGGCCGGTCTGTATTCACTCCAGAAATGAGCTGCACCAGAATTCGCACCTGAAAAAGTGGGTCTTGATCTGGTTGTTTGGTCCACAACAGGGTTCGCTGTCTGGTCCGTTTAAAGCAGACCAAATGTGTCAGGTGTGAATACACCCTTAGTTTCCAGCAGGACAACCACCTTGAACATACAGCGCAGTCAAAGTTCAGACCTAAATCCAATTAAGAATCTATAACAACACTTGAAAACTGGTGTTTCCATCAAATCTGATTCAGCTTGATCTACATTGAAAACCCTCTTTTTGTGTAAAGTGGGTATAGAAATACCCCAAAAGACTTGCAGCTGGAACCATAGCCATGGATTATTCTTGGGTCATAAATAAAAATCCATGTCACACTTTTCAGACTTTTATTTTTAAAGATTTGTACTTTTTAAAACCAGGCATGATGTTACTCTTTCTTTTCACTTTGTGTCTAAATATGACATAATCTCAATAAAATACAGACAAGTTTGTGTTTCTGTGACAAAATGTGAAAAAGCTCCAGCAATATAAGGTCAAGCCATTGTAAGCTGGTTCTGGAGTTTACATCTCAAAGACATTTGAAGTGTTTGCCAGAGCATATAATGCAGGTTGTGGGGTATTTGTAGCAACCCTTCATCCCCTCAGATCAAAGCGGATCTGTCACTAAGCTTCAGATAAGGTACCTGCTCAGGGAGAAGCTCTGCTGGGGAAACAAAGATGGGTGGTCTCCGTCATCTCTCACCTTGACACAACACAAACCCACCCTGCTAGCGCACCTACACCTATTGTTTCTTCATCTGAAGTAGAATCTGCCTCTGAGAGGAATACCATCTGCTTTATCTGTTGTTGGCTGAAAGCATGTCATATGGCTTTTAGGGAGGGAATATTGTAGAGGCTGATAAAGCTGGTGGAAATGAAATATTATGATGGTGATGAAAGGATTTTGCTCTGGTGAAGCATATACTGGTTGCTCTTTCATCTCTGTGTTTTATCTCTATGTTTCAGAAGACTGGACAAAAACAACAACAACAAAAAAAAAACCACGCAGACTGACTGTCCTGGTCCTTCTCCTACGTTTCATCCCTTCGTATTGTTACCTTAGTGCATCCGCCCCCAACATCACTGCAGATCTATTCATAGCTCCTTGTGTCTAATTTCAGCATTCAGCCCACTTTTTTTTAAAAACTAAATCTCTCACAGTTTTTGCTCAATTCACTCATCCAGAAAAGCACAGCTGTGTCACACAGTCATTACAGTGTTACAACCATCCATCGTGCACCCACTTCATACTGAAACCCTTTTTTGTTCTTCTCATCGTTCTCTTCTGATCTCTGCTGCTGCTCGTCTTGGGCCAGTATGTGGTCCAACTTCTTTGTGCAGCAGGAAGAGGAGGGCCGTATGGGGGTGGCAGGGGGTGGTCAGGGCGGAGGTTTGGCCGGAATGAAGGGTTTTAGAGGAGGACAAAGAAGGACCAACAAGATGAGTGACAGCCAGGAGGGAAAGATTAAGCTGGTCTTCTTCGTGGCGATTGTCGGCGTGACCCTGACGGTGTTGGGCATGGGAACAGAGTTCTGGGTAGAGCTGGCTCAGCCAAAGAATTACAGCGGAAACCAGACCTGCCAGATGGCCCACTATGGCCTGTGGAAGGGCTGCATCCGCACCCTGTGGGTGGCCGACATCGACCCGGAGAGGACGAGCTGCGGCCCTGCTGAACTACGTGGAGGTGAGATCAATGGCTGCTAAGTCTGTGATCTTCTGTCTGTAATGAGAGCATAGAGCATGAGTGAATGTGTCTGACTCGGTGGGGATTTCTTAGCTGTCCATGAATGCTTCAAGAAAACAGTCATGATATGTAACCCAGTCTGAAAGGGAGAGAAATTACTGATCTTATTATCAATACTTAAACAGCCTTTTCTTAGACTTTAGACTTGATTTTCCTCAATTTATTTTCATCCAGAAATAGATTATCCAACATGTTTTATTACAATTTTCTCTTTTTTTATGTAGATTTCTACCCCGCCTCACTCTATTGTAAAGATGCATGTATGTGAAGCTGCAGACAAAATGTATCTAGGTCATCATACACATGCTATCCTTCTTGAATCATTAAGGACATGGAAATCCATCCAGTAAAATTGCAAAATTGTTGTAACTATAGTTTATTTTTTGATCTGATCAAAACAACACTATAAAATAAGCCTGAATGATTTGGTTTTTGAGCACTGAATGATTGTCATCAAGCTTTCCCATTAACTTCAGTACCTGATGCATTATGTGTTGGACCAGTTTAGGGAGTGCCTAGTTGACAAGTGGAAGGAAAATGAGATATGTGTTTCAATATTTCATCTTAATACAAAGAGGAAAAGCATAGTGTGCATTTATAGCTTGATACCCGCAAATAAAATCCGCTGCAACAACATGTTTTCAGAATGTAAATAATAAGTCAATGGAGTCCACCTGTCTGTACAGTGGACACCCAGTATTCGCAGGGGTTAGGTAAAATCCTCAAATACTTGAGACCCCCATCAAAAAATGCTATAACTGCTTATTTTAATAGTTCACACACCAAATATACCCTAACATGCATTTAAATGCATTACACACAGTGGAAATTGTCTTAGCACTACTGCAGAAGCTAATATCTTTAGATCCCCACCTTGGCAAAGGGAAGGGGCTCATGAACTTGACTGCCATTTGTTTCTTATAGTACTGCAATAATGCTTTCCAATGTTATTTGTGTCTTTTGTGCACCTTTTCAGATTGCTGTTATTTCTATTTATTTTTTATTTTATTTTTTTTTGCACTTTTTGGGCTAGTATCTGTCTGTCTGTCTCTAATATCTTCAGTCTTCCTTATTTTTGCTCTTGGGGGTACAGCCAATCAATGTCAAGGGAAATAAATGTAGCTTCTGGATGGGCTGCTTTGCAAACACCAGTCAATAGTGTGTCAAGTAGCATTGTGTCTCGGTATTTCAGCTTCCCAAGCTGCTTTTTTTGGGAGTATTTTTGATATGTTCTATGAAAATATCCACAAGTAGGTGAATTCACAAAAACTGAACCACGAATAGCTAGGGGTCTACTGCAGTTTAATCTCAATATAAATGGATCTGCTATATTAAGCCCTCCTAAGAGTCAGAGAACATTGGTGGACAAAAAGCATCATGAAGACCAAGAAACACAGCAGATGGGTCAGGAATGAAGCTGTGGAGAAATTAAAAGTAGGGTTAAGTTGTAAAACAATGCCGTAAACTTTGAAGATCTCACTGAGCAATGTTCAATCCATCATTCAAAAATAGAAAAATTATGGCACAAGGGCAAAATACCTAAATATGGCAATCATCCTAAACTGACAGGGTAGGGAAAGAGAGCATGAATAAGAGAAGCAGCCAAAAGGCCAATGTTGAGCTGCAGAGATCCTCAGTTTAGGTGGGAGGAGTTTTCAACAGGAAATATATTAGAAATATATTAGACATGCACTCCACCAATCTGGTATTTCTGGAAGAGTGGCAAGAAGAAAGTCTTGATACAGAAACACTATGTGTCGACTTGAACTGACACAGCAACTCAGCCTAGACTCATCATCCCCACAGCGGCATATGGTGGTGGCATATGATCATGCTTAGAGATGCTCCCATTCAGCAGGGACATGGTAGCAGGTAAGATTTGATGGCAAGTTGGATTGATCTAAATCCAGGGAAAGAGAATGAAAGTGAGAGTGAAAAAAAGAGTGAAAGAATTGAAAGAGAACAAAGAGAATTGAGACTGGGGTAGAGGTTCAACTTCCAGGAGGACAATGACCCTAAACCTACAGTCGGAGCTACCGTGGAGAAGTTTAGCTCATATGTCAGAATGACCTCCTCAAAATAAATCAAATTGAGGGTCTGTGGCAAGTCTTAAAAATTGACATTTGCAGACACTCTTCATCCATTCTGACTGAACTTGAGTTTTACTGCAAAGAGTGAGCAAAAAGCCTCTAGATAATAAAAACTGGTAGAAACATGCCCCTACAAAGCATTGACCGACGCAGACTGAATACGAATACACGGCACATTTTTCAGATTTTTATTTGCTATACATTTTTCACAATTATGTGCTACTTGGTGTTGGTATATAATGTGAAAGCCCAATAAAATATATCAAAGTATGCAGCTGTCCATGTATGAATATATTTGCAAATCCCTGTATATGGCTTGTCATGTCCTGTTGTACATTAGGTGATAAAGACCACAGGTTTCTTGTTTTGACAGACAACCATGTTTACTATAGTGACGGGTCCTTTCCAATACCGCTTCATGCAACTTGACCGTGGCTGGGTTCTCCAGAGATTATCTGCACAATGACCTATTTCTGTCTGAAAGGTTAGTTCAGAGATGGGGAGAGGCATTTACTAAAAGACCTCCTGGATTCACAGACACGCTGAGGGAATTTCTCAAGAGAAAAATAAATATCTTCCTCACAGACATCGAAAATGAAATGCCTGTGAAAGTTTACTGTAGGGTGATGGACAGAAGGCTTCAATCATTAGCCTAAGATTCAGGAGTAGAGCTGCTTTCCTCCTGGCCATGGAAGAGAGGACTAGACCTTTGCCTTTCCAGAGTTGCTAAGGTCATTAAAGCAGTTTGGTTGTCCGGTTCACATATATTATGTGGATCTGTAGAAGCCTTATAACTTACCACAAAATAGCTCCTGAGCTATTTTGTGGTAAGTTTGTATGTGGTGCAGGGTGCAGGGTATGCCTTAAAGGACTTTCCAGTCCTTCTATGCCGAAAACAAGAGCTGTGTCTGCAGTCTTGGCACAAAGTTGAACTTGTCCTAGTGCAGGTTTGACTCTGCCAGGGCTGCCTCTTGTCCACAATCCTGTTTGTGGTGTTTATAGACAGAATGTCAAGGGGTAGTGATGAAGAGGAGGGTGTCTAGTTTGGGAACTTCAGGTTCTCATCTATAGCCTAAGAAGTAAAGATCAGACCCCTTTTTATGTTGTTCTGTTGGCGTTTTGAAGCTATGATCTTTGGTATGCTCTGAAGCAGTTTGTAGTCGGATGTGAAGTAGCCAGAATGAGAGTTAGCTTCTCTTAGGTAATCGTTCTCAACCCAAATAAAGGTGGTTTAACTGCTCCATTTGTGTCAGAGATCAGTCTCTACCTAATGTGAAGGAGTTGGAGTTTAAAGATGTCATATTCTTGAGTGATTGTCGGATGGAATAGGAGATGAATGGATGGATAGTGCCATTGCTGTGGTCTGCTGTGGAGAGGAAAGAGCTGAGCCAAAAATCAAAGCTTTCTGTTTACCAGTCTGTCCACTTTCCACCCCTCAATTATGTTTATGAGATATTGATCCAAAAAATAAAATCCGAGATGAAAGTGGTTTAAATACTCAGTGTGGCTGGTCTCAGTCTTTGAGATGGTGTCAGGCTTGTGTCATCTAGAAGGGAGTTCGCATCAGAGCTGCTACTCCTCTGCATTGAAAAGATTCAGTTGAGGTGGCTTGTGTATCTAATCAGGATGGTTCCTAAGAGGAGACCCGGGGGGCAGACTCAGAACTAGCTGGAGGAGCTGTGAAAAAAAGTATTTCCCTCATACAAATTTCTTCTGTTTTTGCTTTTTTGTCACACTTGAATGTTTTGGATTATGAAATTAATTTTGATATTAAAGAAATATACACATGTGGACAAAATTGTTGATACCCCACAATGGTCACTGAAATAACTTGAAACTGAGAAAAAGTATAATAAACAAAAAATTACTGAAACTTAACCAATGAAAATCAAATGTCACTTTTGAATTGTGGTTTAACAAAATCATTTTTAAAAACAAACTAATGAAACAGGCCTGGACAAAAATGATGGTACCTTTAGAAAAGATTGAAAGTAATTTGACCACACAGACATGTTAAACTAAGGTATGTCCTTTAGAGTTGTTCCAGGAGATTAGAAAGAAAATTATAGACAAGCGTGTTAAAGGTAAAGACTATAAGACCATTTCCAAGCAGCTAGATGCTCCTGTTACTACAGTTGCACATATTATTCAGAAATTTAAGGTCCACGGGACTGTGGTTAACCTCCCTGGGCATGGCAACAGGAGGAAAATTGATGACAAATTGAAGAGAAGGATAATATGAAGGGTATCCAGAGAGCTCAGAACAACCTCCAAAGAAATTAAAGATGAACTCCAAGGTAAAGGTACATCAGTGTCAGATCATACCATCAGTCATGAGCCGAATCAGACTTCATGGGAAACGACCAAGGAGGGCCCCACTGTTGAAAGCAAATAATAAAAAAGCGAGACTGGAATTTCCCACAATGCATTTTTGAGAAGTCACGAAGCTTCTGGGAGAATGTCCTTTTGGCAAGGCATATCAGTTCTATGTTCACAGAAGCAAAAATGATTCAAATCTAGAAAAGAACACTGTCCCTACTGTGAAACATGGAGAAGGCTCAGTTATGTTCTGAATTGCTTTGCTGCATCTGGTGCAGGGTGTCTTGAATCTGTGCAGGGTACAAAGAAATCTCAAGACTATCAAGGCATTCTGAAGAGAAATGGGCTGATTAGTGTCAGAAATCTTGGTCTCAGTCACAGGTTGTGGGGTTTCCAGCCGCGAAAAACACCCAAGAATGGCTAAGAGCAAAACATTGGAGTATTCTGAACTGGACTTCTATGAGCCTTGATCTAAATCCTATTGTACATCAGTGGAAGGAGCTGAAACATGCTATCTGGAGAAGGAACCCTTCAAACCTGAGACAACTGGAGCAGTTTGCCCACAAGCAGTGGGCCAAAACACCTGTGGACAGGTGGAGAGGTCTCAAAAGGTTGGGCAACAAAATATTAAGTTACGGGTACCATCATTTTTGTCCAGGTCTATTTCATTAGTATGTTTTTTTAAAATGATTCTGTTGAACTACAAATCAAATTACTTTTGTCAGTTTCAAATTTTTGTAGTCACTGTTGTGGGCTTTTTGTTCATTAACAGAGGGGTACCAAATATTTTGTCCATGTGTGGACTAAATATTTAGTACCCCTCAAGTGTGTAACACGAGGTGTGTAACATGAGGAAATATAAATGTAATTTTCAATTGATGATTTAATTTAATGGGGGAAAATAGCTACCCAAACAAATCTGGCCCTATGTGTAAATGTTATTAAATCATGAAAACTGACTCTCATGCACTAGACTAAAAGATCTCAAAAAGTAAGAAATTGCATACCTGTAGTCACATATGGTGTTTGTAGTGTGATGGTCTGAGGTTGCTTTACTGCTGGAATGATGAATTCTGCCTCTGGAGGAAAATCCAGAGGGACTGAGTTGTGCACTAGGACATTGATCTGAAGCATGTCCACCTCTGAATGGCTCAATGAAGGTTTGAAAGTGGCCTAATTAAAGTCTGGTCTAAAAGCCATTTGACTTGCTAATTTTTCTATGGTGCTGTAAATAAAACTTATTGTCAATATCTCAAATAGTAGGGAGCAACTAGTTTTTGACATAGGCGCCATGTGGGTTTGGGTAGTCTTTTTCTTTTAATATGTTCTGGATCACCGGCTGTTTCTGGCCAGCAGATCTGACTCCAAGATGGTTTGTCGGCGTGTGCAAGAAGCCAGCATGCTCCTGACAATCTCCTTCGCACATCCCTCCACAGTTGGCCCACGCCGCCTGTCACAGATGGCTGCGAGCTCATCACATTTGTAGAAAAACAACTGTTTTCACCATCCTCTGCCTTTTCCCTCTCGTATCAATGTTTACGCGCCTCTGGCTGCTGTCCCGGCCTGCTGATGTTGCGTCTGTCATCTTAAGACTAGCAATCCATCTTCGTTGCCCGCTGGACCGAGAAAGTGATGGCTCAATAATTACAATCTCAGCAGGGGTTGCGAGAGGAAAAAAAACCCCCAACAAGCTGACTGTGGAAGCGTAATGTGTGACAGAATCAGCGGGCTGATAAATGCCGGATCTGTTTCAGAGCTTGCACGTGGGCTAAAAGCATGTTTGTGTGTGGAAGAATTGTATGTGTAGTCATCTCAGACCACATGATTTTTTTTCATTGGGTTAAAATCAACACTATGCGCCTGTGAAGCCAAGTGGAATTTGACTACTTCACAGTTTTTGTCTAAATATAGAGAGGGGGGGAACAAGGAAGAGGGACAGACAGATAGATAGGGAGTGTGTGTCTAATGCAGTATTAACCAACCCCTCTGCATTTCCTCTCCCTTCTGACTTCTCCTCCTCCCTTCACCTCCTCCTCCATCTGTGGCTCTCCTCTATCCTTGCCTTCACTCACCACCCATCAATCTGCATGAAACCTACTCCTCCATATTCGTTTCTATCTCATCCTTTGAACCCTTCTTCTTGCTTTCTTTTACCTCCCTCTGCAGTCACATCTCCTCATCATAATATGCACCATTCTCTCTGTCTTCCTTCCCTTCTCCCCTCTGCCATTTATCCTAATGCTTTGCTGTCGCTCACTGTCTCTGGCTGCACCATATGTGCAGTGCTATGAAATGTATGTGCGTTTGTGCAGAGGTGTGTGTGTGTGTCTCTCTCTGCTTTTTTTAAGCTCAACTCTTGGATATAAATAGGAATGATGCCTGGAAGGACAGAGTGCATGGATGCGTTTAGTACGCACATCAGAGGAGACCAGCCTGTCTTTGTTTTATCTTCTGTTTGTACCCACAGAGTCCAACTGTACCTACTTCAAGTTCTTCACCTCTGGGGAGAACGCAGTTATATTCAAGAAGACGACAAACAGGAGTGAGATATGTTCTGTTTACCCCTTCGCTTTCTGACATGGCACACATTGCTTACACCTACCGTCCAATAAAGATGCCCATTGTGGTGCTCACAGGACCATACTGGTGGTGTTTGTATTAGCCCATTAATTTCAGCAGCCACCCTTTTTCCAAAGTAAGCTATACACTATCAGACTGATTAATGTGTTTACTATGCTGCCCAGGGAGCTACTTGTTTCAGTGCAGTTTTCTGATTAGCTGGCTGACACTGTAATCTTGTCTCACACTGAGCATTGGTCATCTTTGACAACAGTTAAAGTTGTGTTACTGGTATGAAAGAAAAACCAATATTTACATGAACTGTAAAAAATGACACTTTTTTTTTTTTTTTTTTTTTTAACTCTATGACATTAAATCAAACTAAACTTTTCCTCTTTCAGGTCTTTTAGAATTGCCATGTAATTTCATGTAGTTGATATTGCTGCATATGTCAAATATCCAAAGAATTTAATTTAAAGAAACAGCGTCACCTTTTTGTAGGGGGTTGTTTTGGGAGGCCAGATTTCCCTCCTTGGTAAAGGGTTAGGTACGGTAATATGTGGCTCTACCTAGTTGACTTCACTCTGATTGGCTACAACCACATTTGTGAAACTCTTCAGTAAAACGCGCTGAACATCGTCTCAGATTGAAGTTATAATTGCATGATACTTCCCCATAAGTGAACTTCAGTCACTCTTCTCTGATTCTCTCCCTCCGGGAGTAAGTGGAAACTTCCAGCCGTTTTTGAAGCACCCTCAGATAATAACAGCTCCCCTTTTTAGGAGCCATCCTCTTCTCAAGTGAAGTAGCCAAACATGCTAGCGCGACTTAGCCCTTAAATTAGCAGGTGTCTCAGCTTGGGGGAGGAGGGATGGGGAGGGCTGTTTGCTTGATGTTGTGCTCTAATTGGAGAATATGAATTACATAGAAAGAAACTGTTTTCTGATTCGTCCATTTTGGAGCAAAGAAACAAAGCTGACTGCCTATGAGCAGGACTTTTGATACCAACTCTTGACATTCACACGGTATCATCAGTGCACAACAGATCATATTACACCTCCAAAACCACAGAAAAATGAACTTTGTTGTCATGACAAATTTCAGCAACAAGGCAATTCAAAGTGCTTCAAATAAGGCAACATGTCAAACACACTGCTTTTTCATGAGAAAGTTAAAAACAACCAACCAAAATAAGAGGAAGAGAATTGTGGACCTCCACAAGTCAGGTTCATCCTTGGGTACAATTTCCAGATGTGTGACCTTGGGTACAATTTCCAGATGTGTGAATTCAAACAATTATTTGCAAATATAAGAAACATAGGAATGTAAGACTGTCTCAATGCCCGGGAATGAGGCGGGGGTCTTTGTCTCAGAGATAAGGGTGTTTTGGTTTGAAATGTTTGAATCAAGCCTGGAATAAAGATGAAAGGCCTCATGAAGATACTAGCTGAAGCTGGTAGGAGAATTATTATCCGCAAATGAATGAGTGCAAATGCACTCAGAGAGAACGTCCTTCAATTTTAAAGACGTGCTATGGCCCAATGCAACTAAAATCCAACTCCTACTGCTTTAAACAACCCAAAGATCTTTTTTAGGTTGGTAGTTTGAGTGAATACCATGTTACTTATTTCTGTGTTTCCCTGAGTTATTCCTATGACAAATAGAAATACAATTAGCTAATGGTCTGGTTGGATAAGAGTTCTGAACAAACAGCATGAAGATCTCAACATCCCCATTATCCATACTATTTTTGGGTCAAGTTGGACTACAGCGTTTTATTAAGAGCTGCAGAGTTCTTGCTACAACCTCATGAGGAACAACAGTGCACTAGTTTGTAAACAGGCTACTCAGGAATGAAGAAGAAGAAAAGAGTTGAAAAAGAAAAAAACAAAGTGAATTCTCTCCAGGAAATCAATGCACTTTGTTCCTGAGAGATAAACTATTAAATTCTCTCAAATTGTTTGTAAAGCTTGAAATTTGTGTTGTTCAGATGATGGAGAGTTACTTTTGAATCAGTCCTGGTAAGTCCTGAGTAACCATTAGCTTGACTTTCTCTGACTATTTCTCCTTCAGTTGCCTATGTTTATGACAGGTTAGATACTCACAGCTCATAGCTACACAACACACCCCCACTTCAAAGAAAAAATAATGATGATGATGATGTATATTAAGTTCAAATTTTAATATTATGCACAAACACTCAAATAATGGTACTAATGTGATCATGGTAAACCAACAATGACAGATAATAATTAAATATATACACAATTTGTGGCGCTTGTGCTAAGGATTTATCCTAATACACTAAAAACATGCCAGTAGAAAGTTTAAAAGAACACACGATGGACACACATATTCCCAGTGAAGAGAAAACTATATCAAGCCCTTTAGTTTTAGACTTTAAAAGCAACAAATACGTTTTTGAGCTGCATCCAAACTGGCAGACGATTACGTTGAAAAGCTTTAAGTGCTACCTCCTTTTCCACCCCTCTGCCATCCATAAGCAAAACAATTGTGGAGGCTTCTCAAGGGATCTTTCTGACATGGTAAACCTTGGTTAGAACTGGGAAGAAGAATTTTAAAATTTGTTAACGGTACAGGGAATCCTGGGTATGATTTAAAGCAGAATTATGAGTTCAAGGTTTAATTTGTTATAGGATACTCCATAATAATGAACAAGAATGGAAGACCTGTCTAGATTTGCAAAGCCAAAGTAACAATTGGACTGATTGAATATGATTGTTCAAGCAAGTTTAACAGAATTTGTGTGCAGTCTATGCAAAATCATACTTTTAGCTGACATTCACTTAAATACTTTACCAGGAAATGTCTTTATTCAAATTTTCTGCACTCCTTCTGGAGTCAGCATCCTAAGTTTCTGTTTACTCCTGTTTACAGATTTGAACCTAGCAGCAGCTATCTTGGCTCTTTTGAGCCTGACTATGATGCTAATGGGCTCCATCTGTATCGCCATGTCGCTCAACAAAGGTGTGCCCTTCTTTCTCAAACCAGCATCCTTCTGTTTCATCCTTTCAGGTAAAAATCAACATTCCTGAAAAGGAATTTATACCAGAGTTCAGCCTTTGTATGCACCTTATGTACATGTAGTATTTTATCTGCTGACAGGTTTTTCAATACTTTTAGAGGCTCAAAGCATCTCTTTTTGCACATTTTGGCAGCCCCTTTACTCTGATAAGCCTAAATAAAATCCAGTGAAAAAAATTACTTTCTAAAGTCACCTAATTAGTAAATATTATCAAGCTTTTCTCAGTTTATTTTTGGTATAAATACAACAGAGAAGACCAATGAACAGACACAAATCTAAGCTAAATGTGTGGCAAGACCTGAAAATTGATATTTACAAATTTTATTTAGGTGTTTTAAAGGTGAACGGACTGATTACACATGAACCCCACACTTTTCAGATTTTTATTTGTGAAAAATCTGAACACATTGTCATCTTTCACTTCACAATTACAAGATGCAATGAAGTCTGTGTCAAAATGGGATTGTTAAAGTTATATAACAATCTCTGCAAGTGCACTAAACATTTTAGCTTATTTTAGGCTGTAACTTTTACCTAATCCCCTTTTATTATGTGTTCCAACTTGTGCAGGTGTTCTGGTTCTTCTGTCGGTGCTGATTTTCCACCAGTCTGTTCTGGCTTTGTTGTCCAGTGACCACTCCATACCTCTTCACCACGAGCTGTCTTGGTCTACTGCCTGTGTCGGCTCAGCAGGAGCCATCCTCATTTTTGGAGGAGTCCTGTTCATCATCCTTGCTCTTCCCTTTAATCCCTGGCAAAAATGCTTTCCACACAAGGAGAGCACCACCTAGCCCTTAAAATATGAATTTTGCAAACAGTATCCTTGATATTTTTTTGAGGAAGCAAACACCAAATTCCGACAGCTGTGACTTTAAGCTTGCATTTGGTATGTAACTTGCCATAAAAGACACACTAGGTCTTAACTGAATTTAAGAAGAGGAATGAGCAACACATAAAACACAGGAAGGCCTCTAGACTTAGATTTCACAGTAGTCTTTGTTATGTCAGTAATGTGTAGTAATATAGATGGAATGACTCTTTTAGAATTAAAGCTGAATCACAAATAAACCAATAGGCCTCTGCATGCCAAAAGCTGTAAAACTGCAAATAAATCTTCTATTTTTACTAATATGCTTTTCTGTTTGCTTTGTTTTAAAGTTTGTTTATATTTATCACCTCCATTATGAATAAAAAACATCATTTAAAGCATGCATCTAAATTATAAAATTATAGAGTTATGGTTGTTCACAAAAATTTTCAGATTTTCAAGACATTAGCCTGAGTGTAAAATGTTGAAATCAGTTGGCATTTTTGTACATGTTGATCTCTGGATGCTGTGCAGACTTTACCCTAAGAGCCACTAAAGACAAAGTTTGACAAAAACAAATAAAACAAAACGTTTCCAAATTTTCAGCAACATACAATAAATAAAACCCCATAGTATTCCTGTTTAAAATGGCTAAAATTCTCTATTGTTGTGTCACGCCAGGTGCACATGGTTAGAACATTAACTCTGCTTTTTGAAGGAGACTGGTCCTTTTTAAACCTCAGATATTTAGCTTAGTGCTTCTGACTGTTGCAGTAAGACAGAACACTGTGGTGAGACCTAAAGTGCTGACTGAAGCCTTCAGAAAGATTCTAGCAATTTATGAATCTGATATAATCTGATAAGGAGTTTAAAGAAGTCTCAAAATAATGTGAAATCAGCCAACTGTACATAAAACAGTAAGCAGAGGACATTCAAAACAACCGCCAATATGCCCAGATTTGACTGTCTAAGCTAGTTCCCCTCAAAAGCAGACCACAATATGCCAAAATAAGTCTCCAAAAGCCCTAAGATGTGATCAAGGGACCTCCAGGAGGGTATTGTTTTTGTTGAGATGAAAATGCATGTTTCTGCACCAACCTAACTTTGATGAAAGGTGTGCAAGTAAAACATCAGACTAAAGTTTGCCAGAAAGAACATAGACCAAGACCAGGACTTCTGGAATAATGTTATTTGGACAGATGAGTAGAAAGTTGTATTATTTGGACACCAAAGTAGAAGACATGTTTGGCATAAATTATATGCAGAATTCCAGGAAAAACAAACAAAAAAAAAACTCATAGAATTTCTAAGTCTTAAATTTTTGGGATGCTTTGGTGTAGCAAGAGCTGGCCAGCTCACTATCAAAGAATCCACCATGAGTTATACCATATACCAGAGTTTGATTGAGGAAAATGTGAGAACATATGTAAAGCAATTAAAGCCTAAGCAGAACTGGACTGTGCAACATGACAATGACTCAAAACATACCAGTAAATACACCAAATAGAGGCTGATAATTGAAAAGTTGAGTCCTGTGCCAAGCCAAAGTTCAGATTATTGAGATGCTGTGGGGTGACTTGAAATAGGCAATACATGAACAAAACTCAAACATCTCACAGCTGATAAGTGAGGAGTGGGGCAAATTTTCCTCAAATCGATATTAGAGGCTGATAGATGACTACAAGAAGCTTCTTACTGAAGCTAAAGGGCGTAGGTGTAGCTGCAGCTGCAGCCTTTAACTCAGCTCGAAAACACATTTTTGTGGATCAATATGTAATTATTGGTTTTAAAAGAACAGAATAATTAATGGGGTGTCTTCTTTTTTTTCACATGACTGTAGCAGATAATTTGGTTTTGCCTGTGTCTTAAAAAAATATGTCATTTAAGTTTATTCTGTTTTCTGGATGCCCAGTAGTTGTTTTCTTTCCCATGCTGGTGTTGAAAGTAAACATCTAATTACATGTAGCATCGACAGTCATGATCATGTTTAAATCTTTGACCTTTTTGCTGTTTTTAAAAGCCTGCAACTTCTTCAGCATGCTTCTTCTCCCAGGCTGTCAGATGTATTTCATCATCTCTTGGGATCCCTTTAAGCAATACATCTTCATGATAAGATTTAGTAACCACATCTTTTTGGTGAACATGAAGAAATTAGCAACTTGACTGTGCAAAAGTGGTGTAAAAACATGCTATTTCTGTAACCTGCTGTTACAGAGCTGAATCACTATTCAGTACGTTTTGCTAATGACTACTGTTTCACTCTGTACAAAGCACAAAATTTATGATGCAGGAGAATGGCCATTAATTTTTTTTAGCTGAATTAACAATGATTTTTACTAAAAGAAGGAACAAACATCCAAGTGGTAGCTTACAACTTCAGGAAAGTGCTCTAGTCGGCTTTAAACATGGTCAGCATCAGCAGGATATGAGTTTATTTAATCTCTAAAAATGTTTTTCTTGAGCTTACCAGAATTATATGCATTTGCTAAAAGCAAGAGTAATGAACAAGATACATATATATTTTTTTACTTTCTTCATATTCAAAAGTTTGAACATATTTCCATTATAACTGGTAGCACTTCCTTTAAATTGTAAGACCTGAGTCAAATATTTTGGTTTTCCTTCCACAAGCTTTTCGCAGTAGTTTCCTGGACGTTTTGCCCATTTCTTCTGACACAACTTATGTAACTGAGTCAGGTTTTTAGTCTGTCTAGCTCACACAGTTTTTCAGCTCTGCCCACAATTTTCTATGGAACTAACACTTTGTCACTAATTTGGCAGTGTGCTTTGGGTCATTTTCCGTTTGGCCATTTATACCTAGCTTTAACATCCTGGCTGATGTCTTGAGATGTTGCTTAAATATTTCAACATAATGTTATTTTTTTCATGATGCCATCTATTTTGTGAAGAGTACCAGTCCCTCCTGCAGCAAAACACTAGCACAAAAATAGGCTGCCATTCACATGCTTGACAGTTGGGATGTTTTTTTTTTTTAGATTTGCAAATTTCCTCAATTTCTTGTCATTATGGCCAAACGCTCCAGTTTTATCTTCATCACACCTTTGAACATGTTTCTAGAAAAGATGGTCTTTGTCTTGGTGTGCATTTGAAAACTTTAATTGGACTTTTTGTATGGTTTTTCTAAGTAGTGGCTTCTTCTATGTCTTGTGGCCTTTATGTCCATGTTTGTTCAGGACTGTTGTTTTGGCTTAAAATGACTTCATACAGGAAAATGACTTTCTCAAAGGGTTCGCATTATAGATTTTACTGAATGGTGCCCCATTTTTTGCTTGTGTTTTAAGACTGTTCAATGTTTCTTTTAAAGTATGCATACCATCCTTTGCTATATTAGTAAAATAATGTATTTTACTTCATTTTATTCTGAGAAGCAGTTAAATGTCATTTTTGAAAGTATGGCACTGCAATCTGTTTACTGTATATAGATACATGTATATAGTATCTGTTTTGGTCATAATTAAAATAATGTAACATGAAGTGAATGCCTCCTTTTGTTTAGGCATGGCATTTTGTCTGCTCTATTGTCTGACATTCACCCATTTCCACCACAACTCTGTGTGACTCCTAACCTCTCAGCCAAATGTCCCCATTCCCCAGAAAAAACTCCTCTATAATTAGGCCAGAGCTCATTGCAATGCATTTCACTGCAGAGGTTTAGGAAACCTTATCCTTGAATTTCAACCTCATGCCTGCCCCTCCGGCTTGTGGTCATACCTCTCCAACCCTGACCTCGATGCGTCACTTTCCCAGAGGTTTACCAGTGGGTGACCTCCTCACCTCATCACTCCACCAAAAGTCCGTAATTTTACCCCATATATGAAGAACTGACTGATCAGCTCAGGAACACTTCAATAAGCACTCACACATCCAGAGTCACTGGAGGGTAGACAGCATCCAGAAAATCTCACCTGAGCCATACTCACACGCTTTTAAATCCAAGCAGGCAGAAACTGAATCTACACGACATACTATCCTGCTTGTATATATAGCCATTAATAGCTCTATTCTGACTATGTGAAATGTGGTGCAGGGGCTTTGGCTGCTTGTTTACAATAAAAACAAATTTGAATACTTGATGCAGAACCAACAAATTAAAGGTGGAAATAAAAGAGCAAGAAACTATTGTTAATCATTTCTAAAACAGAAGAAAATTGTTGTCTGCCAATTAGATTTAACATATTAGACCAAGTCTTTAAATGTCTCATTGCAGTCGGACTACAGAAGGTATGATAATACCAGGCAAAGCTGCGCATGATAACTAATCCTCAAAATCCAGGAGAACTTCTTGGACTTTTAGGATGCTTGTCAAAGATGTCACACCCCTTCTTCCCTCCATAAATGTGTTATCATCCAGTTACTGTAAGAAGAGCCATCTCTCAGTCTTTTGCCAGTCATTATTCCACTGAGGTCAAAATACACCACCAGAGCAGACCTTAAGACCAGTTTCTAATTGTTCATGCAAAAGTATGCATAAAATACCAGATGGGCCTGTTTGAAAACAAAAAGTGCTGTGGCGAAGTAGGTGTCACACTAAAGGACACATAACTTTCTGTTGATTCTCTTACTAAACATCTCTGCTAACTACCACCCATCTGGCACTATCCATGCATTTGCACATTTAAAGAGCCACTGGTTTGACAGGGAAGGTCAAAGTCACATCACACAAAAGATTAGACCTTGAGCTGGAGTATATGAAGCACTTGGATCTCAGCTCTTTTGCAAATACAACTCTGTTTGAAAAACCCAGTTGTAAAATACAAGATTTATGTTTTCACATGCAGTGCCTGTCAAAAGTATTTGCACTCTTGAACTTCTCCACATGTTGTCATGTTGCAACCACCAACTTCTGTATTTTATTGGGATATTATGTGATACACCAACACAAAATAGCGCATAACTGAGAAGTGTAAGGAAATTAATACATCGTTTTCAACTATTTTGATGAATGAAAATTGGGTAACAATATCTAAAGACATCTATACTAAGATTGCTTCAAAATATTAGCTAAGGCTTAAATAACAGTAACTATGATTAAGAAAAAAACTATTTCTTGAAATGGTCAAACATTGCTTTGTTCTGAATCTTGATTTTTGTGGGATTTCTTTTTTTGATACAAAATTATAAAACGATGAAATCTGAAACGCTAAACTGTAAATTAATATTCAAAAGTACATTTTTTTCCTCAGATAATGACATGCATGAACTTTACATTATCCCAAATTAATTTTGCTGGTCATGCATTAAACTCTGTAGTCACTGTTTTCTGAATTTGAAGGAATAACTGTCGACAGCATAGTACCAATGAGCAAAGGATTTGCAAAATACAGGATTATTACTTGAAAAGGAATGTGTGTCAAGCATTTAGAAAGTTTGTACACACTAAATTCATTCAGATTATTCTTTACAAAACATTTCATTTAATTCAAAGACAACATATAATGTGAAATGAGTGCATTGTTTGCTAAAAAATATATTTAAAAAAATATATTTTTCAAAATGATTTTAAGTCTGGGACATGAGCATATCAGTTTAGCGCTCAAAACTGTTTTAGAATAAAAGCGAGGCGGTGTAGTATTCTCTTTATGTCTTTAGATTTTGTCTTAAATATAAGACCTTTTTTAAATGCCACCTAGAAAAACATAATGTTAACCATTAACATGTATGTTATTCAGCATTAATGGTGGAGTTATTGATCTCTCTTTGTTCATGCTAAGAGCAACAACACAGTAATATATGATCACTGATTCCAGTAAAGTACATCATTTACATCACTAAAAACTCTTTATTATGAAATGATATAGTATCTTTGTTACTGATACTTGTCCCTTATATGAGTCATTTATGGGCATTTATTGATAATGAGTCCCAATCTGAATCTGATATGTGCCATGTAGTAAAACAACACACTTTAAATTTTATCTGTATTATTAGTCTGGATTAATATTATGATTGTGTAGGTCTGCTGCAGTGTCTCTTGCCTGTATTTTTTAGCAGCACTCGATGTTACATTTCTGCAAGTTAACCAGATTCAGAAAATATATAATACATCATCTAAAATAGACATTGCTTTTTTCCACCTAGTTTTTCTTAAAATATGTCTAACTTGAGACTTGGAGCTCCAGTTTTCAACAAACACAACTCTTGCTCCTGATGATGATCTTGAAACAGTTTGATGGAGTAGTAAGCTAACTTTATGTAATGTTTTCTCTTTGTTTTGAGGAGTTGTTGATAATTCCACTGGTAAAATATTTAAATGTGGTTTCAGTGGTGTGCAAAATTTGTGAGAGAAAGGTGTTATTATGTGTCATAATCTTAGCACTTTGTTTTGAACGTCTTAACATTTAATAACTAGTGTTTCAGCTGATTTCTCCCAATACCTAAGTACACATGATCATGATACAGACAGGCCGGGAGCTGCAGCAATATAGTCTTTCACGCTCAGGTTAATTGTAAAGGGTAAAAAAACACTTACATTTTTAGGTATAACACACACATTATGCCAAATGAATAACTTGCCTATACTGTAATAGTTTTACAAGCTGTGCATATGAAAATAAGGTGTGATTTTTTTTAAACATCTGTGCAAAATGCACATCTTTGCATACATGTACACTCATGCATGTTCATTCACTGTCTCACTGTGGGAAACCGTGAGACTGTAGAAACAGTCTACAGTATTTTCAATAAAAAAGAACAAAAGACAAAAGTCTGCGAATATGTTATAGTTTTTTTTTTTTTATAAACTTCGTGCAATACAGTGTTTGAGTTTATCACACATTTAGATAAACCATAATCATTTGTCTAGATATATCTATTCTCAACTACATACTATTCATATTGCCCACATAAATGCTGTCTGTGTGCAGTTTAGACAGATTTTTTTTATTTTTCTGAAATGAAATCAAACAAATTAAAAACATATAGAATCTGGAAGCATCTGGTTATTATTTAGTTTCTTCATTTTATCATGTAGCAGGTGTATCCCAGGTTTCCATCTGGATCTGCAGTCACTTGGGACAGTTTAGCAAAGCAGTGGGAGGGTGGGGGAGTTCACATGTGTTTACATTCTCATCAACATCAACAGCTCACACTCAGGAGTCGGCAGTTACACAGGAAGCACAGTGAAAAGATTCTTTGGGGAGGTTTGGGGGCTTGTCTCTGTGAGTAAACGTTATTAGAGATGTGATAAGGTAAAGAAAAAAACTGACCAGATATGGACAGGATTGAGGGCCAGGTCAGACGGGACCTCAGCCAACAGGTGTCCATCAATCTGCACCTGCTTTTCCCAAATGCTTGAACTGTAGTCCCAAAAGAAGGTATCTATAGAGCTTACAAATATGCATAAATTACAATGTACATGTAGTTTTTTGAAAGTTTCCTCTCTAGTCTATGTTTAAACCCTTTTAACCCACACAAATGTGTTTTGTTCTGTGACTGAAAATGATTATTTGCATGTGTCACTTTGGGACTTTTTTAATACAAAAAATTTATGGATTCTTTGTCTTTTACGTCTCAGGAAGCAATCTTTACCTGATTCTGTACAAATATGTTATTTTGCTTCTTTTTTTTTACCCCCTCCAACAGAGGGTCCGTTAATGCCCAAGAACAAACATCTTCAACACAATAAAGCTACAAGTACTAACTGCTAACACTGATTAGAAAGGAAATAAGACAAACAGAGGCCCATAGAAAACATGAACCTGCACTAACAATGAAGTTTGTTGGCTGCCTCAGCTGCTCATGTTATTGTTGCATTTCTTTTAGCATCAGTATTTGGAAGACAATTTACAGTATTCACATCTGGCTTCTTTTTTATAAAGGAAAACTCTACATTATGGGATTTAAAAAAATAAAACAGGCTCTCATTCAACAACATTTTGTGCACACTCATTCTTTAACACACGGCTACACACAGCTCACTGTCGGCTCTCAGTGGCTCTGCATGGAAGAATTCACAGTAAAAGTCATAGAGATCTAAAAAAAAAAAAATCAAAGCAGAAATAAACAACACCATGAAAATTAACATTTCATTCCAAACTAGTGTTTGCAAATACAACTAGCCTGTAATAACACTGAGAATAATCACAACAACAATTTACATTAATGATGCTCTGGTTAAATTAGCAGTACTCTTGCACAGAAATTAGGTGAAGTGTTTTCATAGTAGCCCAAGGTTAATTGCATTTGATCATTAATAAAATAAATCATTTCTAGCACATCAAAATATCAAAATAGTTTATTTTGTGAGAGTTCATTGTTGTTGTTATTATCGTTCTGTTATTACTCTTCTTTTTTGATCTCAGTGAAATTGAGTTGACTAAATAACAGTGAACAAGGAGGAGCATTATCTGCTGTCCTATTTTTTTATGTTCCCTCTTTCACTATCCCGCCACCTTTCTTCTCACCTCCCTCTACACAGGTGTTGTCTTCCTATTAAGAGTGTTAGAGTTGCTCTCCCTGTCTCCCTTCAGCCTGTCCAGAGTCCCCATCCCTCGCTCCCTGTCTACTGTGGATGATGTGAATGGTGGAGGAGCCACAGAGTTAGCCATTGGTGCATTGGAGTTGGAAGTGTTAGAAGGGTTATGCGACTTGAGTGAGGGCAGTGTGCCACTCATCATGACTCCCCCTCCTCCGCCCCCATCTTTTGGAAAGCAGTTGTGGAGCTGGTATAGTGTGGCCCTGTCCACAGTGCCGTACATGGGCGGCAGACCCGCCAGTTTGGGGTCGCGAGACAGCGTGTAGAGGGAGATGTCTCCTCCAGCCAGGGCAGTGTGCGAACGAGAGTGCGGGTTGGGCAGAGTGGAAACTGAAATGGGGCCTTGGGAGAGCAGTGCAGAGGGGGGCAGGCCGAAGTTCTTCCCTCCACCTCCTCCGACGGGCGAAGGGTCTCGGGAGCGGGATGGGTCAGTGGAGCGTGAGGAGGAACGGGAGCGACGGCGGAAGCGGTAGCTGGGCAAGCGAAGCATAGCGTGCGTCGTGCTTTTAAAGATGTCGGTGCGAGAGCGGCAGCGGAGTTCTTTGTTTTTCTCGATGTAGATGTTGACAGCCAGCACCCCAACCATCTCGGCCATGATGAAGGATAAGCCTCCAAAGTAAAAGGACCACCCATAGGAATACTGCCACTTTTTGTCTTCATCCTTCTTAGGTGAGATGTCTCCTAGTGCAGCCGAAATGTAGACGATCACACCAATTATGTTACTCAGACCTGTGAGGGCAAAAACAATGTCCTAATTAGAAAAAAAATCTCCTCAGAGATTATAGTTCAATGTTAATTGGAAAAGTACTATTAATGTGGAGGCAACTATCACTTGAAAATATTATCAATACATCCGTTTATCTTTCATCATCAGGTTACAGGGGTCACAAGTTAAGCAGGGAAACCCAGATATCCCTCTGCTCAGTGACACTATCCAGCCAAGGTGTTCGCAGGCCAGAAGAGATATATATTGTCTCTCCAATGGGTTTAAGTTTTGCCCTGGGGCTTTCCTGAAGTTCATTATGGGTGAAAGAGCTCCAAAGGGACGCATAGAGGAACTCTTCATGATCAGATGTCTGGACTACCTAAACTGATTCTCTCCGATGCAGAGAGGCTGTGGTTCCATGCTGAGCTCCCAGTGATGAAGGTCCTCCTCACATGAGGATCCTCATTTCAGCTTCTTGCATCTGGGATCCCATTCCTTCTGTCCTGATTCATATCTCATAATCATAGGTGAGGGTTGGAACGTATATGGAAAATGAGAACCTTGCTTTTTGTCTTAATTCTTTGTTCCACACGCCAAAAACGCCAACAAAACAACACCATCTGCAAAAAGCAAAGATGAGACTCAGAGATTCCCAAACCAGACGCAGTCCTTTCCAGGACTAAGGCATAAGATCCTATCGTTGAGCAACACAAAAATAGGGGAAACCCTGGAGGAGTCTAAATCATACTGTGAACAATGGCCCTTGAGGACAAGCCCTACAGTAAGCTAGAAGTGTGATCCCTCGATAGGTGGAACATACTCTCTGATCCCCATTCTTTAAAACTAAGACCAACACTCTAATTTGCCACTCTACAGGTTCTGTCACAGTCCTCCATGGGACACTGAAGAGGCGAGTCAACCATGACAGCCCCAAACTGTTTAAATCCTTCAGCATCTAATGATGAATCTTGTCCTCCCCTTGTGCCCTTCCGACAGGGAGCACTTTAAACAATTCAATTACCTCAACCATGACAATGTACATGCTGTCACCCAAATCCTGCGGCACTTCCTCCTCCATGAAGGACATGGTGGCTAAATTGAGATGCTCAAAGTGTTCACTGCAACACCCGGGTCAGCAGTTCCGCCCTAAACTGTACAGGCCCTGGGGTGGCCCCTGCTGTTCCTTTTGGAGGTGGTGAATGGTATTTTTAGAACTTCCTTGAGACCAAACACTTCAATGAAGTCCTTTTCAATGTCATCTAAATCCTCTGCCCATGTTCGAGGTTTTCCACCTGTTTCAGGAGCCCCCAAAGATAACAAAGCCCTGAAGGTTCCTTTCAAAATATTGCATTTTAAAGATAACATCTTATGACCACTCAGACTGATTTACACACATGAAAACATATAAACATTTACTACAAGGTATCCTCTGTTACCTGCGGCTACAAAGAGGATCCCTGCCCCAAGGATGATGTTCCTTTTGCTTTTATAGAAACGACTAGCAGCAATACAAACCCCACCCATCAGCAGCAGGATGGCACTAAGGATTGGGAAGATGTTGGAAGCCCTGACTACTCCTAAAAAAGAAAAGAGAAATAACAGTAAGTAACAAGCAGGATGAAGATGGCAAATAAAAATTTGTTACTTCATAGAGAATTGTAGGAATTTAAACGTTTGTTTTTTATTCTTTAATAGAACAAAAGAAAAAACATTTATACTCATCAAAATGAGTCAAGGCAAAATAAACCAACTGGTTGGCTTATTCTTAAGGGCAATTTTACCAATGATGTTAAAAATAATAATTACTGGGCTCCCCAGAGCGTACTTTGTCAAGTAAAAAACTGGTACAGTTATGATAACCCCCCGTTTTTATTGGTGGCTGATCACACAGTTCATAATTTACAATCAGTTACTGTTCCGTTCAGATTAAAATAAGTGCATCTCACATGTTATGTGAGGGTCACAAATGAACTGGTGGTTTCTGCATAATTTTATTTGGATTTTTTTAATCAAAAGATTTGATCAGATTTGATATGGTCAGACTATGACACTTGTGGAAGTAAAATAATTATCAGTGAATGAAATAACATTTATCTTAGGTTTTAAAGATGAGAGCATTGTGTAATATCGTGGTAAAAAAGTGCATTTATTTGACTTCACTAGATATTCATCCACAAACAAAGAAGCTGATTTCCAATAATTAATCTACACATAATTTCAATAAATAAACCTGGCCTTAAAGGCTACTATAAAAAATTAAGGAAGACCCTTAAAAATCTTGTGCTATGACTTGCAATTGATCAAATGTAGCAAGCAACAACAACAACAAAAAAAAAAGCAAAACGGCTGAAAGAATATCTTATTGGATAGTTATAGAGGACATTAATTGTTTGATTCTAGACACACATTTAAATTAAAATATTCCTGGTAGAGTGGCCCTGTCCACAGTGTTATACATGGGCGGCAATGTGGCTTCAAAGCTTTCTTTAGGTTTGCGAACCATAAACACAAATACACACACACGCACATTAACACTCCTCTCTCATCTAGGACAACTAGGCCACTGGAGAGAAAATGCCACCTAAATGCCAGCAAAATGCCTCTGCAACATTGTAAACAGAGCACAGGCTTTATGCATGCACAGGCTCACATGTAGCATATCACAGAGCAGAAAGACATCCCTGCAGGGCACTGAGTGCGAACTAGGGCACCCCATCTCCCTTGCCTTTCTGCACACTGTCATATGTTTGTTTATGTGTTTCTTTGAGACAATATCGTCTAAGGAAAAAGCAATTTAAACCCCAATTTCCACACAGCTATTTTGCACATATCTGTCATCATCCAGATCATATACTAGAGATTTAGTGAAAAACCAGCTAATGACTGAAATTGGTCTGTTTTATAGTTTGGCCCTGACAGGTAACCTAAGGTGCTGTCACACTATTACTTATCTTGCAATGCATGGATATATACTGAAAAGCACACATATTACATGGGTCTACACATGACTACATGAAAGGGAGTTTCTGAAACATCAAGTCCTGACATGTTTTTAAAGTATGTGCATCGGTTTTTATGTGTTCCCATTCTTAACACAGCATGTAGTCTAAGACCAAAGTGGTGAAATGTACTGTGTTCTGCTTGGTTATGATATAATATGCTACTTTTTTGTGACGCCATCATCGCATTTACATATTTTATATAATAAAAGCTCAACTCACCATTGGGAATGAAATTTCACTACTCTATGAGTGCCTCCAAGTTGTTGGATCAATATTAACCAGGTTAATCAGACAGTAAGGGAGCCCTCAAGTTTCACATTCAGTTTCAACCATTAAGGATTCAGAGGTGGGGAAACCATAAAGATAGCATACAATGAGATTAAGTAATGGTGCTGGTGGGTCAATGCAGGGATATTTGATTTACGGTGCGCTCCTTCTGTATCAGTGGTGAACATTTGTGGCCTAAATGCTGTATGTGAGTTATAGAGCCTATGTGACGTAATTGTTTGACATGTCCAAAAACTATGTGGTATCCTAGTTTATCTTGTGATCAAACTTTAATGCTGCAGTGTGTGTTTTCCAATCAGTAATTCCACCACAATAGCAACACTTTTCACTGTACATGCTGTTATTGAGGGAGGAAGTCTCAAAGTGGGCTAATTTCAGTTTCAATGAGGAAAAATAAGCGAGAAAACACATAGAAGTAAGAAGCAATTTGAAAGGAAACTATTTTCTAGGCTATGTCAAGACATGTCTAGGGTTCACTTAGGTTGCGAGAGACTGAGAAAGAGCAAAATTTGCAGAAGATAACAGGAAGGCTAAATGCAATATATCAGAGATGCTCTGAATTATTCTTTTGAGGTGCATTCTGTTGGGAAAACACACAAAGTGTTTAAATAATGCTAACCAGGCTATGTGCTCTAGTTACAAGTACTAGATGCTAAAGATGGTTTAAAATGTCCCCTACAAAATAAATTGGTTATTGTTTTAAAACAGTAAAACTCTCATTTACAGTTACTGATCTCTTTCTGATTCACTAGTATTGACTTACGTAGGACGTACTCTGCCCCGTCATGGTCAAAGTCTGCATCCTCTGGGAAATGATTAATCTGTGAACATACTCCTCGCTTCACTCCTGGGAAATAAGAGAAGAAAGAGGGTAACCTGAATCAACAAAACACCCAAACTCATAACTGTAGTCTTAATCTATAGAGAATCCCAGAAATCCTGAAGATCAAGATCAGTGACATGAAAACAGTGGTGTCTTAATTTTTTATATTTTTTTTCAAGTCTCCATAGAATAGAAACCTCAAAATATTGGAGAACTCACAAGGGCTATTGGAACTGCTTCTCGAAGCAGAAGGTGTTAGTAAAAACACACAGGTTCTTATCTACACGTAAGCAAACACAGCCAGACAAATAACTACCCGCGTCTTGCATGTAGACAGACAGACGCATGACGATGAGAGCACAAAACTGTTGCTGAGAGATGGATTGTGAGACAGATGAAGTGATGGAATGAAGAGACACAGACGGAGGGAGACGGACAGATGTAAGATGAGCTGATCTCTGTCTCATAGATCTTTTATTTCCACTGGTTATTCTGAAAAACAAACAGATGTAGGTACAAAGTAGTGGGATGTCAGTTGGGTCACATTCCTGGATGCTATCCAAACAACTGCAAGGCAACCACAAGTTAGACATACACCGCCTTGCAAAAGTAATACTACCACTTTTTATATTTTATCATCTTATGAGCACGAAAGATTTTTTTTTGTCATTGACTTGCACAAAGTAGACCATAATTGTTAAGTGGAAGTTGAAAGATATGTGGCTTTTTTAACAAATAAAAACAATGAAAAATATTGTGTTCCTTCCGATTTAGTGAGCCTCTTACTGGTTTTTGTTTAGGATTTACCTGATATTTAGCTCCCTTAATTTTCCCACTAACTCTGATGAGATTCCCTGTCCCTCTTTAAGAAAACCATCCTCACAGCATGATGCTGCCACCACAGTGTTGGTGGATAGTGTGTTCAGGGGGATGAGAAGTATCAGTTTTCTGGCACACAGTATTTCTATGTAGCCCGAAACATTCTATTTTATTACATTTTTTTTTAAATTTAATCTTTGTTTAACCAGGTTGGTCCCACTGAGATCAAAGCTCTCTTTCATAACGGAGACCTGGCCAAGACATCAGCAGGACAGATGCTATAAAAACAAATACATTAAAATTTGCTCACAGAAAACACTCACAGAGACAATGTAGACTGCAATGAAATCACCATATTTTTAAAGTCCTTCAATGTAACAAGGTTCGAAGTTGAAGCTTAGATTGCAAATTATTCCAGGCATGAGGTGTCAAAAACCTAAAAGCTTTCTTGCCAGTTCAGTTCGTACTTTGGAGACAACAAACTGCAGAACATCCATAGATCTAATATTGTAACTTCCATCTTTCCTTGTTAAGAGACAAGATACATAAGAAGGAGTAGTGCCCAGAATAGTTTTATAAATAAACACATGCCAATGACTGAGAAGTCATATTTATAAAGATGTCCAGTTCATTTTAGAATAGAGTACACTGTGATGCATAGGTGGACCAAAGTTGGAAGTAAATCTCAACGCCCCATGGTATACACTCTCTGGCATACGAAGACATGGTCCATAATCCACAATAGGCAGAAAGCTTGTTTCCACCAATTTCTGCTTCACACAAAAGGAAAAGCAGATTTTATAAGATCCTTAAAAGTCAAATGATCATGAATTAAAAAAATCATAGATATTTAAAAGTAGACACCAGCTCTATTTGTTATCCATCTCTAGTCAAGATCTTCTTAATCAGTGTAGATCTCACAATTTTTGAGGCAGCAAAAAGCAGAAATTTTGTTTTCTCTACATTTAAAACAAGTTGCAGTTGACAAAGTTGTTCTTGCACTCTATCAAACACAGCTTGTTAAGACTGAAAGGTTTCAGCAGGAGTAGGTGTTGAGCTGTATATAATAAAGTCATCTGATTAAATAGAAAAGTTGAATTTGGAATATTGTATCCAAAATTACACAACACAAATATATAAATGCAACACTTTTGTTTTTGCTCCTATTTTTCCTGAGCTGATATCCAAATAGCCAAAACATTTTCTGTATAAACAAAATAATAATTTCTCTCAAATATTGTTCACAAATCTGTCCAAATCTATGATAGTGAGCACTCCTTTGCAGAGATAATCCATCCCACTTCGCAGGTGGGGCATATCAAGATGCTGATTTGACAGCATGATTATTGCGCAGGTGTGCCTTAGGCTGGCCACAATAAAAGACCACTCTGAAATGTGATGTTATGCTTCATTGGGGTGTCTGAAAATCAGTCAGTATCTGATGTGACCACAATTTGCCTCATGCAATGCAACACATATCCTTGGTATAGAGTTGATCAAGTTGTTGATTGTGGAATATTGGTCCAAGCCTCTTCAATGGCTGTGTGAAGTTGATGGATATTGGCAGGAACTGGAACACACTGTCGTCTACGCCCAAACATCCCAAACATGCTCAATGGGTGACATGTCTGGTGAGTATGCTGGCCATGGAAACTGGGATGTTTTCAGCTTCCAGAAATTGTGTACACATCTTTGCAACATGGGGCCATGTGTTATCATGCTGCAACATGAGGTGATGGTCATGGATGACTGGCACAACAATGTGCCTCAGGATCTCGTCTTGGTATCGCTGTGCATTCAAAATGCCATCGATAAAATGCACCTGTGTTCGATGTCCATGACATACACCTGCCCATACCATAACCCCACCACCACCATGAGCCACTCGATCCACAATGCTGACATCTGCAATTGTGAGGATGGTTGGATGTACTGCCAAATTCTCTGAAATGCCTTTGGAGATGGCTTATGGTAGAGGAATGAACACTCAATTCATGAACAACAGCTCTGGTCGACATCCCTGCAGTCACCATGCCAATTGCACACTCCCTCAAAACTTTGAACATCTGTGGCATTGTGCTGTGTGATAAAACATCACATTTCAGAGTGGTCTTTTATTGTGGCCAGCCTAAGGCACACCTGTGCAATAATCATGCTGTCTGATCAACATCTTGATATGCCACACCTGTGAGGTGGGATCGATTATCTCTTCAAAGGAGAAATGCTCACTATCAGAGATTTGTGTATAAAAAATGTTTTAGATCTTTCAATTCATATCATGAAAAATGGAAGCAAAAACAAAAGTGTTGCATTTATATTTTTGTTCAGTGTATTCATATAAATAATGAACAGTAATGGACCCATCACAGAACCCTGAGGGACACCTTTTTTCATTTGTAATACCAAGGAGGAAGAACTCTCTATTTGAAAAGCCTAGGCTCTACTAGTGAGATCATTTGCAAACCATTCAACTGCTTGTTGAGAAAAAAAAACAATAGCTGAAAGACATTTGATTAAAGTAATGTGGTCAACAGCATCAAATGGCTTTGAAAAAATCCAAGAGGAAGAGACAACATTACTTCTTATCATGAGTTACGTCCTGTCCTGTTGACAGGTTCCTCCATTTGAGCTATGACTCTCTTAACAGTGGGCCCCCAGTATTCAAAGAAAGACCACAGCTGCCTGCGAATTGCTAAATTCCACAAATACTTCAGACCTCCTCAAAGAATTCTTGTAAATGCCTATTTTAGTAGTTCAAACACCAAAGAGAAATTAATATGCATTAAAACGCACAATGGAAACCGTCTTTGAACTACCGCAGAGCATCTACGGTCTTTCTTCTTGCCACTTCTGGGAGTATAGGCAATCAGTGCCAAGGAAAATGAATGCTGCTTCTGAACTGGCTGCATTGCAAACACCAGCCAATGGCGTGTCAAATTGAATTGCGTCTTGGTATTTCAGCTCCCCAAGCTGTGTTTTCTTTAGAATATTATGGATATGCTGTATGGAAAAATCTGCAAATAGTTTGGAGACACATTTCACAGAAAAATGTGTGATTAGGTGAATCAGGAAATACATATCTGAAAATAGGTGGGGGGCCACTGTATTCCTGTTTCATCTCACCAGAGCACCTTCTTCTACATTTATGTGGTTTCCCCTGTATGGCTTTTGGCAAACTTTGAATAGGACTACATGTGCTTATGAAATAAAGGCTTTTTTCTTCCCTCTTCTATAAAAGCCAGATTTGTGGAGTGCACAACTCATAATTGGCCTGTTGACAGATTCCTCCATTTGAGCTGTGACTCTCTTAATTCCAAGATTGTGGTTTTCGCATAGAGGAGACCTTGTAGGTTTTACGTGGTTCTTGTCTCGTTTCAAAGATGCCTTTTTTCATAGATCTGTTTATGGTTCTAGTTTATTTCTTACTTTTATCTTCCATTGTCCCTGGATATGCTCAATAGCTTGTCTACTCTCCAATTACTTTACCAGGTGTGAATCATTTCTCAGCTGCATCCACTTACCTACTCACTCATCTCAATATAAATAGCTCTTATTACGTTGCCATTTGTCAGATTCTTCGGTAATTCACAGTCTTAGGCTGAAGTTTTTATAGTTGTGCCTCTGGGTGGCATTATCCTGTCCTGCTTGTTCAGCTCCGTCATTGTTTATTTGTAACAAATCCACATCATAATTTTTTGCTTGTTTTGTGCCTGCATTTTTGATCCTTTCACAATCACTAATAAATCTTAGAAGGTAATGTATTCAAAAATGTACAATCTTTAAAAAAAGCAACAAAACCTGGACCCAATCTTATCCCTGAGATCATTTGAAATATTCTCTCTTAATTCAGATTTTTAAGTCATATGACAGTTTTTTTTTTAATATTTACATATTTAATTTTTCCTAATATTTACAGCACAATTTCACTTGTTTTTATGGAAAGGAAAAAGGAAAACAGTTCTTATTTAAATTACCTGAAAAGAGCACTTATTTTTATTATCGTAATCCACAATAGAATCTTAACAAAATGCATGGAAATTAGCCAGCACTAAAAGGATTGGTACCAAAAATATTTATCATTATTTTATAATAAAACTGAAAGAAAAATTTTTTTCCATCCGATTGCTAAGAGCTTGTCTTAATTTGGAAGCGTATTATATAAATTCATTAAGTGTTTAATTCTATTAGTTGACTCCCTTAACAAGGAAGGTAACAAAAGGTGACATATCCAAGCATAGTAAAGTTGAGTGGAAGGAAAATATGTGGCAGAAAAATGTGCAAAAACTGCAGGGTTAACAGCATCCTTGAGAAGATTGTGAATGAAAGCCCATTCAGAATGGGGGGCATTTACAGTGTGTAGAGTGAAGCTGGATTCAGAGCTTCAAGACACCACACACACAGATGTATCCAGATCATGATCTAGAACTGCCACATTGTTTGTGTCAAGCCCATCCTAATCAAGAGACATTGTCAGAGGTGTCTTCTACTACTCTCCAATTTGCATTATTTGCTTTTATTTCAACTACCTTTATGTTTTCTTTATGTTTTCTCTCACAGAAGCTACATCTGGTCTTGTGTTCTGTTTAGCTGTAATACCTTCTTGGACGGGGGTATTGGATTAATTACTGCTGCCAAGAACTAAACGTTCTCCCTCTCCTGCTAACCTTTTACTTTTCATTAACATTAGGAGTACTCCTGCATCAGTTCTTCGGTTTATTTTTTTTTGTGTCTCTTCTGTCTTTTCAAACCCCCGGTCGGTCGGGTAAGATGGCCGCTCATACTGAGCCAGGTTCTGCTGGATGTTTCTTCCTGCGAAATGGGAGTTTTTCCTCTCCACTGTCACTTACATGCATGCTCAGTATGAGGGATTGCTGCAAAGTCAATGACACAACGCAAGCGATTGTGTACTGTTGCTACGTACTCATCCAGGAGAAGTAAATGCTGCAAGTCAGTGACTTGATGCAATCTGCTGAGTTTCCTCAGACAGTTAACTTTTTAATCCTTTAACTGTCACCCCCAAAACACTTAAACATACGTTCTATGAGGACACCGGTGTCCTCATGATAGTTAAGAGGTTTAAACCAATGTGACTAACAAACTGAACCTGACTGCACAGCAACGAAGATCAATTGGAATGTATGTATGATTGGACTGAAATTACTTTTTTTGTAAAGTGCCTCAAGACGATGTGTTGTGCATTGGTGCTATATAAATAAAATGAATTGAACTGAGTTTTAGAACAAAAATCAGGTAATTCTCAGGACCACATCTCTATCACTAACCTGCAAATAAGGGAGAGCAGAACAGGATGTCTCCATCCACAGCATACTACTGCTGCCCACCCACAGACATAAATCTTTTAAAGCTAGCCTGTCCCGCAATTCCACCACAGCTACACCTCACTGCATCACTGCGTGACCACTGAGCATCTGTCTCTGATGAATACTCCACAGACATCAAGGATACATGACCTCCAAGCTGTGCCAAAACACTGTCAGCTTTACTGCACCACAATATGAGAGAAAGGACTGAATGAAAATTACAAAGAGGGAAACAGGGGGAAAAGCAGTGAAAGATGAAATGTAATGTTTAGAGAGTGAGACAAAGCATGAAGAAGGAGGAAACGGGGAGAGTGGGGTAATGAAAGAAGAGGGTGGGGGTTGCACTGCAGCAAAGCTGCAAGGGCTTGAGCTTATCTCTAATTGGTCGCTTTGCTATCAGGAAGCTTAGCAATGAGGACAAATTAGCTTTGTACAATGACCAAGCTCAAAATGGGTTCAAGATGTTTTAAAAAGAGAGCCAAAAGATTTTTATGGACCAGAAAGGCTTCCACCTCAATCTGGATGTGAGGAAAGGCACAAATCACTCAGATCACACCACCCCTTTGACTGTAGCTGCTTCACTGTTAACTCCATCCCAGCCTTCAGTGTTGAGCTCTAGCCAGGCACTCAAATGTATAATGAATTAGCAGCTTGTGCTGCTGTAACAAGCTGAAGATCGAGAGATGGATGCTGCCAGATTTTGTATCAACAGTCTCTTTTAAATCTGAAATCGATGAGAGAGCAGAGGCTTTTGTTTCAAAACAAGACTGAAATAAATGCAGCCTGAATCAAAGACAATGAGTAATGGATTATTTTGAGAGGAGGTTACGCTTCAGTGTCTTGTAATTAGAAAGCAATTATGCAAAAAATTGTTTTCTTGTTACTTTGGCACCATGTAACAAACACAACTGAAAACTCTACGCTATTATAATATTTTTCTCTTTTAAGATGCCTCTATGACATGAAGTTAATTTAAAAAAAAAAAAAACCCTAATCCATTTGTGCAGAAACAAAGGAAACTACAGTATTTAAAAAATACTTTTCAGCATGAAATCATTTACATCTCAAAGAAATGTGAGATTTCTAGAAGTTACCTTAAGGTTTAGAGATTTTTCGATTTAGTAAAATTTTGATAAAGTTTATGGTAATGTGCTTTGAAGCATTTTTGGGGATAAACTTAAAAATCCTTTATTTTCTGTTTGATTCAAAACTACAATCAAAGTGATCTGGCTCATTGTTGCATGTTTACTGTGGAACTAAGATCTGAAAGTGGCTTTAATTATTGAGAAAAAAAAATCAAATAGGTCAAAAATACATAGCTTTGCTTTGTTTTCTTTTAAGCAGATCCGGGCTTAAAAGAAAACAAACAAACAAACAAAAAAAAGTTTTTGTCACTTAAATGATTTTAGAGCTTTAAAAACGGTAATGTCAGGCAAAAATAATCTAAATATATGAAACGTTTTAAACAATGACTTCATTTATTAATGGTAGCAACCTGGCCCTATATGAAAAAGTAATTGTCCCCTAAACCTAAAAATTAGTTGGATGTTCTGAAAAATGTAAATGTGACAAAAAAGCAAAAACAGAAGAAATCTGCAAGGGGGAAGATAGAGTTTACTGGTAGAATAATACTTTTCTTTAGAATTTAAGATAAGTGTTCATTTTATTCGTTCTTGTTCATTTAAAATCAACAGACGTTTTTTCTAAAGGCCTAATTGTAGGATTGCTTGTAAAGCCATTCTCAATAAAAGATCTTTGGTAAGATTTTGTGAACCCTGGAGTTGTGTTACATCTTACACTAACGCCTACAAAATAACGACTGTTTGTTAGTCATCAACTTTCTAGCATTTTCAACACTAATTTTGCTTCAGAAGTTTGCAAATGTTCAGACATTCAGATTGGATGCATTTAGACAGATGGGTTGTGGAAGAAGAAAAGTACATTTTATTCAGTCTCTAAAGATCCTAAAGGCAAAAACTTTTACTCCGATTTACATTAAATACCAATTTGAAACAGCACACTCATATTTATTCCTGGACAATCAAAACTTAATAAACATCAGATCCCACCTTTCAACACCAGTTTTTTTTATTTTAACCATACCTTCAAGGCAGCATATTCTCCACAGCCCCGAGTGGGTGAGTGCCCCAGGGTCCTTCTTGTCCTTGTTGTGGGGATCGTCCTGCGTGATGTTGGCTGTGCTGTTGCAGATGAGGGCACGGGAATACAGCCAGTAGTCCGTCCCTATGGCCACCGTCATCAGGCCGAAGGCAGCGAATGCCCCCACAGTGGTGAGAAGGATCTGTATCCCCTTCTCACACACCATGCCTTTAGGAGAAGTGGAAAGTGAGGGAGGGGATGGAAAGAGTGGACATTAAAAGATGCAGCCAGGGAACAGTCAAGCATTTGTTGTGGAGGAGAGGATTTACAGTCACAGACACTGTGCAGTTATGCTGAAAAAGCAGCGGGTAAGGTGATAAGCGGGAGGCTGATATGAAATGTGAGATGATGAGACGAGAAACGACAAGAGGTGGAGGCAGGTGTGGGAGGTGTGTGAGTGGCCCTTATGATGTGTCCTTGGAGAAGAGTTTAATGACTCTGCTGACTCTGCTTAACAAGACTGAATTGATGTGGAGCAGAGCAGATCACACACCCTCCCAATCTCAGTCTACTACATATTCATGACCGGGACACTATTCTCCACCTCACAATCAGCAGAACTGGAGATGAATGCACAAACACATGAAGAGCAGATTACACATGTGATCACCTTGTACCTGTCATTATTAGAAAGGTGGTAACCTGGTATAACCTTAACCTTTGATAAATAACCCAACTTTTGTGCATGTACATACATAGATAGAACTACATAACACTTGCACTAAGCTGTGCAAGTGTGCTTTGTAAAGTCGTTCACCATTATACTGGAACCATCTCTTGCTGATAAATCTATTTATTTCATGCAGATAAAATCTTGTGAGGAAAAAGTGCAGCATGCATGTTGCAGACTGACCCCTACCTGATGGCGAGTTTCTATCCTTCGACTCAATTTTGAAATCTTTTTTTTCCTCGTTAGTGAAGAACTTGCTGCCCCCTCGATCCGGACAGCATCCATCGACTGTTTTCACCTGCTCCCCTTGCTCCTTCTTGCACTTGTTTTTCCTCTTTTGCCTCTCTCACTTTTACCCCAGTCTCTTTTTTCCCCTTTTTTCTGTCTTTCCTGGAGAAAATTAAGCTTGTGGGGGTTGTGGACAGTTACCCCACTCTGTCCGTCCTCTGTTAGCAGAAAACTTGCAACAGAAAACCCATGGTCACTGCACCTCTTGTCTGTTCCTGCAAAACAAAAAGAACAAAATATGAATTTCTTACTAATTATTTTAAATATTAAGTGATAATTATAAACCAGTATATTATTAATTGGAAATTATATAATTAGATCATATATTGACCTATAAACTATGGGATTAATTATGTAAAATGGTCTGTTGTTGCAATGATTTAACATTAGTGACTTGCAATTAATTTTTTTTGCAGGTAATTTATTCAAAGCTTAGTTTTAAGGGGCATACGTTCAAAATATATCTCTTATCAAAAATAACTTCCTAAAATTAAAAATTTGGATATGAGCCCAAAGAAGACATATTTAGAAATGTTTTCATGGCAAATTCTTGAGATAGCATGCTATTAATGACACATTGAGCTTAAAAATGCTTATTTTGTCATAATAAAGGTTAATTTTGCAACCATATGAATGCAACTAATTGTTTTTTTATACAGCAGGTATATATGCAGGCGTGTGAAAAAAAATGGACATATGAGTGACTATTATCAATACTGACTTCAAGTGACACAAATAAACACAAATACCTCTCAAATTTTTGTAAAATGTAATAAAAAATGCATCTTCTGGTGAGGTTTTATAAAGACAGTGATTCCTACTAAAATGTAGGGTCATAAATAGGCGTATCACGTCAACAGCACACAATGAGAACATCAGCGCATTTTGAAGGACGTTTACCCTGTTTAAACCTCAAACATACCGTTTGATGTGCTCCTTATTGTAGAACAGAAATAGAAACCCAGGACTGAATGAGAGCCACTGAAACAATCTGCCTGCTCATGTGGTGCAGGATGTAGGGAAAAAAGTTAAAGGTGAGATGGAAAGAGCTATCCGTTTATTGCAGCTTATGAGCCTGGTAAGGCAATTAAGGAGGCCTCAAAAGTGTTTGAAATCAGTCATTTGCCTGTACGGAAACTAGTCTACAAGTGGGGGACATTCAGAACAACTGCCACCCTGAAAGCAGGCTGCAGGGTGCTAAAGGAAGACACCAAAAACTTTAAAATGTCATCATGGTAACTATAGCTGTATATTGCTGCCGTTAATGTGAAAGTGCATACCTGTACAATCAGAAACCAACTGCACAAGTTTATCTTTCATGGTAGGTCTGGAAGGAGGAAATGTTTGCTCTCAAAGAAAAACATAAAGTCCAGACTGCAGGATCCAGGGTTGCACAGAGAAATCTACAATTGAACTGCTTGGACAACAGAACAGATGACATATTTGGTTTAAACTAAAAACAGCACTCTAGGAAAAGAACCTCATACCTATGAAGCATGGAGATGGAAGTGTAAGGGTTTGGGAATGCGTTTCTGCCGCTGGACCTGGCCAACTGACCATTAGTGACTAAATCATGAATTCTGTATCAGACAGGGTTTGAGAAAAATATGGGAAAAACTTAAAAAGTTAAAGATGAAGCAAAATTGGACCTTGTAATATGACACAAAACATACCAGTAAATCACCTAATCACTGAAAACAAAAAATGGAGCGTCCTGGGGAGACTTGAAAGGAGCTGAATATGCATGAAACCCTGTAAATGTCTCACAATGGAAAGTGAGGAGTGGGGCAACTTTTCCTCAGATGTCAGAGAATAGTTGATGGGAATAAGAAGATAAATGATTTTGAAATCACCACAAAGCAAAACAAAAGGCTTCCTTTTTAGTTCAAGTTGGTTATGAATAACCAACTCAAGCTTAGAATGTCACATTAACAGATATCCATTATTGATCAATATATTGCTGCTAGTAAAGATGCACTAGTCACTCAACCAGGGAGCAAATAAAGCCATTTTTTGCTTAATTAGCTTTGATTGGTTATTTTTTAAAATCTATTACAAGCTATCAAATGCATCAAAAATTCATAATCTCCCATCATTTTCTGTCTATAAATACATCAACATACAGTATGTACTTTAACGCACTTTTTTTTTAGATTAGTAAGTATCAGATAGAGGTTAGAAACATACACTATGAGGTATAAATGAAGAAAATCTATTAATTCCTTAATTTCTGTTGATTTCAAAACTACTACCTCTAGGGGAAAACTTGTGGCATGTTTTGTGTCATAATTATTAGAAAAAATGAATCTATGAAAATTAAAACTGGCTTGTCGGATCTCAAATAAAACCAGAAATCAGTGTTGACCAGGAAAAATGTTATTGATGCACCTCCACCTGGTATTCATTACTCCCCTTTGTAATGACAGCAGTAATAAAAGCATTCACTTTTACACCAAAAACATCTCATTATGTCAACCTACTCATTTCATTATAATCTCCATGTTCTCTTTAAAAAATATTGATAACATTTCATCTGATTTGAATGGCTGGAAATTGGTTATCTTTTCCAAACTCACAGCTAATTAACATACTGGACTTTATTGGCTTTTCACACACTTTTGTTATTGGTTTCGGCCAATGAGATTAAAGTTTGAAAGGAATACATGGGTACTTTGCATCGGCACCACAACACCCTTACCCACGCAAGTAACGGGCTGCTGGAAAAAAAGACCCCAACCCAGGTCACGAGGGAAGAAAAGAGAACTCTCCACACTGTCATATAGTCACAAACTTTCAACGCGATGAATTCTTCAGAAGTAGAAAGAGAGTAGCAGGACTTGAGAATAAACGGACATCATGAAGCCAGCATCCTTACTTCAGAGATGACAACATCCACCAGAAAGATACCGGTGAAAAGAAAACAACACCAGGACTGCATGTCTGCAGGAATACTTTTCAGTTTCTCATGGGGTGAGTTTTCAGAACTTTTATTGCTTTTTGAACAATATTACAAAACATAGCATGCTACCGGCACACAGATCTGGATAATGAGTGCAATATGATAGTGACTAGGTGGGCAAGCAGTTGTGCACACCGCGCTGGCTAACAGCATAGTAGCTGTAACACCTAAAATAAAATAATTATTTATGTCTGGCTTTCTTCAGACTAATGTATTTATAATTATCTTCTGCTTATCCGGGATCGGATCGAGGGGTAGTGATGGGACATTCAAAAATGATCCAATTCTTTTGAACGGCTCTTTATCCTGAACGATAGGACTCGAGACTCAGTTAATTGGAGCCGTTCTTCGTTTTTTTATGACTTTGCTTGCTTATAATGCTTTGGACACACATCAGCAACTAATATTATTTTTATTTGATTTAAATTTCTATTTAGTTTTTGAATGGGAGTGAGGATGAGAACGGTCACGGTGCACTCCTTGCTTAATGCTTATAGTTGAGTGTTGTTTACTGTTAGTGGGTTGTCCTAACTGTTATATTTAATGGTGCAGGAGAGGATTTTTGTTTCTGCCAAAGCAACCCAAGTCCACTTTTTTCCTCTACAATTTATTACATTTTCCTTTTTATTTTGTTTCCATATTACAAATAGCACTGAAATATTATTAATGCACACAACACTTGAACAAAAGAACAACATAGGTATTTGACATTCATATTTTAAATGTTATATCTTACAAAAATATATACATAACAAGCTCATCTGGGTAAATTCCAAGGCGTACCTCAGCATGTTTTTCGGTTTAATTCCTCTAAAGGGGTTAATGCAAAATAATGCAAAAAAAGGCCTTTGTTTACACCCCTAGGTAGCTGATCAGGTTTGAGGATAATTCTTTTGAACCTCTGAGGGCATTTTCTCCCTGATCTTGTTTGATTTTTAAAAAAATTATTTATATGCGTTTGACATCATTAGGAAGCTTAGAATCCACACTTCCAGAATCTGTATATAACTCTAAACGCCCCGGGGGAAACTTATTCCTGGTTTTTTTTGTGGCCAGTCACAAATGTAAGGAGAGTGCCGCATAAATGACACATTCTTGATTTATGCAACAGAACTTGATGTTTCACAAAAAAACACATTAATCCTTCAAGTTTTTACCTATAAAACCTACAAAGTCCTTCTATCACCAAACATACATGCCAATATAAATAGTGTGACAGCATCTTAAGCCATAGTCATCTTACAGAAAGGTAAACTTCGGGTAGCTTTTGCCCCAGAAATGTTTTTGTAGGTTTCAGATCATCCCTGTGAGTTATCACAAAACACTTTAACACACCGCTTTGTACAAGACAACTGAGCTGTGACCACATTTGCAATCTTGAGCATAGTGCCCTCAGCAAAAAACTAGTGTGTACTCTCAGGTGTTGTTTTCCCTCCAGTATTGACTGAATTCCTATGATTACCACAGAGAGACATGATATGGGACTAAACACCAATTAAACATTCTCCCAGTGCAGACAAAAGCTAAATGTTTGCAGTTTTTTTGGTGACTGGGAAAAGTTCTTTAATCTTAAATGTAGTCACAAAATGATTTTCCAGCTTCCAGCTTTGCTGTAAAACCACTCTTTGCACTCTGCTAAAGAGGGTAATTATAGCAAGGACACTGTGACAGGCTAAAGTGAGAGTGACTTTAGAGCATGTGCACAGCATCTAGTCTGAAAAGGGAGAGAGGACCAACCCCACATTGTTACCATAGCAACCTTGAATTCCAAAGTTGGGATCAGCAGAGAGCAAAAGAGGGGAAAAGAGATGGGCCAGTGAGAAACAGAGTGAGGGAAAAGCAGAGAGGAGAAATGGAAATAAAACAGAAAAGGGGATATTTCCAGTTACAAACAGTTGTTGACTCTGAAATCCAGCCAGACAGATCAGTGCATCAAAGCTGTGTCAGTAGAAAGGTCCACTGCCACTGAAGCCCAGATGCTACCAAATGCACACACACAAAAATAAATTTAATTTACAACAAATAACCTCAGTTATTGCATGTGCAAGAAAATCTATTTTTTCTTAATAGATCCAGATAAAGGATCTGAAGAAGCAGCACAGAGAGTTCTACAAACAGCATTTAGCAGACATAATGCAGTTGAGTCAAGTTTGTTAATATTTAACGATGCAATATGGCACTGTGATCAAAATAGGTTACATCCTGTTTGCACTGTAAGACCCAAAGCAGAGCTGCTTCAGATACAGAAGGAGAGCTAGAGTGTTTTTTTTTTTTTTATGTGTGTGTATGTGTGTGTGTGTGTGAGCATATCTTCTCCAGAGCATCAGAGGATGGGTCTAGTACAATCTTATTGAATCCCAGTAATGTTTCCCTCAGCTCCCTATGTTAGCCAGTTAGCCTCATATCTTTGCATTCAGGCTACTTATTATGTAAACTGTCAAAGGACACCACTGCAGTGTGGCTTATTTATTATAAACAGAGCAACCATATGTTTAAGCAATGACATGTAAGCTATTTTGTTTTTTTCTGTTTTTTCATTCTAAGAACATACTAAATTTTCCCAAGAAAAAAACCCCAAAATGGATTACATTCTAATCACCAATGATATAATGTGCATTGGTGTGTGTGTGACTTTTGTATTACAAATGACTTTAAGGATAACCTACTATGTTATTCCCCAAAGCAAAATGTCTCCTGTGTAACAGATCATAATTGTCATGTCATTATCTGTAAAATATATTTCTCTCTAGTAATTAAGAAAGAGGAGGATGACAGGAACATTGGGAACAAGACCAGGGGGCATGAAAGAACAACCAGTCAAAAGAAAAATGAGTGAATAAGTGAAAGGTTTCCAAATTCCAGTAAACTGTGTTTACAAAGCAAAGAGCATAATAATATATATTAGGGTACTCTGGGTATTTATGAAGTTCAGGAAATACACCTGTTTATGACACTATAGAACTTTTGCCACTGGAATGAAACCACTCTATGGTCTTCAAGATCTTAAAGACCACTTGGTTATTATTGGATTGCAAAAATTTTGAATATCTTTTTTTCAGTGAGAAGGTTTCTGTGCCTTCACCATCAGTTACAGTTGTAGTGGAGGAAACACCATGAGTAACTGCATAAGCTTCTTTTGCTTCTCACTCTTAAATCAGTGCTAAATAACATGCCAGAGCTTGTCTGTGACAGCAAGACTTGTTTTGTGTTTGAACTGAGGCTTAAAAATCATAAAGCTTTCGTTGCTCACCTATTAACCAGGCTATATGCACAGTTCAGAGGTATATGTGCTTTTCCCAAAGCAGCTGGAAGTCTTCGCAAATTTTATTTGCAAGAAGCCTGGGAATAATTTCCTTTTTTCCCCTTTTGGTGTAAAGAGCAGAGTTTGTTCATTTCAGCTGCTTTATAAGATCCTGTCTTTTAGCCAGAGCCATGGTAGAATGCCATGTGCTTAGCTTCCACAGTGCCAAAAGCCTTACAATAATTCACTTAGAGCACTACTATCCAGGTGTGGCTATGGTTCGGCTGGCATGATCATTTCTGTTTCAAAATTTCTGGTGACCAAGCCTTTTTGCAGTCCCTAAGACCCAGATATACTACAACCATGATTATGAAGCATTGTGATCCCACCATGGAAGTCTTCTGCATGCTGACAGTTTTGGAAACATTCACAACTCACTGAAAATTTACTGGTAATTAAAAGAAGATAAATGGAAATTATTTTTCATTTCCATACCTGCAGTTTGTTTTGGTAAGCATGTTGACAACATTTGAACATTAGCTTAGCACCTGTTGCCATTGCTCTTTGTGATTTTTGTTTTTTACTCTGTGAAATGTATTGTATAAATAAGCTGTTTACCAATTTTCCAACAACAGGTAATACACCAATTAGCTTTTTTTTCCACTGAAAATAGTTCCGAACTTTGCATTCCTCGTCCTGGTTAAATGTGAAATAAGTTTTAATTATTCCAAAACTGAAAGCTTTCTTATAACAAAATTGGCAGTAAGCAACCTGAGCACCCAAGGTCATTTATTTAATATCTGGTGCTTCCTGGTACCCTTTTTTTTGCTAAAAATAACACCTGATGTCAAAGATTTACAATAAATACACACACCCAGCAATTAGGGTGCTAATATGTGACCAGTAGGCTTGCTGTATATCCATCCCTCCCTCTCCTCATGAAAAACAAGTAGGTGAGCTTTCAGTCTCCTGCATGCCATCTTTACCAGGCACTTTAGCATTAGTTTGGTGTGGAGTGCTTTAGAAAGTTGCTTAATCTATCCACTTAACAGCATATAGGACAAGAACATACATGTGGTGCTTGCTTTTTAACTGAGCACATGTATTCACAAGTAACATGTCTTCTGTGATAGTTTGATACAAATACATGTACCATACCATTGCACCACCTAATGAAATGTGTCCTTAATCACATAACTTTTATAAATTGTGCTTGCCAAATTTTACAAATCAAGAATATGCCTCATTTTTAAGGCCTTTACCTTTCATGATGTTCCAGCAACATTGGGCCGCTTCTGTTTTGAAGAAGGAACGTGTAAGTGAGTATGTTTTGTAGAACAAATATTCCATATTGCAATCAGGGTCCCCAAAGTGATCCTTTTAATAGTAAGTCTGCATCACCCATAGTAACATAGGCCAGTCAGAGGCCTATTAGTTGCAGCCTTTGACAACAGCAGCACCAAACACAGCAGTCAAGCTTTGGAAGGCAGTGGCTACAGAGCCCATTACAAAACCAGGTGCTCACTTGTCAGAAAACCTCAGATATAATCACATCTACCTGCATGACTCATTCCCAGCATGACAGAATACCTTTGTTTTTGTAGAATATAAGCCCATCCAATATGTTATAGCTATAATATCATAGCCATAAATCACAGAGCAGATTTGAGCCTTGTAGCAGCTGCTCCATTAGCTATTCATTGCATAAATCAACCACCAAACTGCTTGTTGAATAAATTATGGCAGCTGTAATAAGTTTTCCACACGTGGAAGGCAGTGGTCTTCAGTGAAAATCAGAATAACAAAGTTCCATCACACTGACTAATACGAGCAAAGTTGAAGAAACAGGCCTTGTGTTGAAATATTAAAAGTCACATTTACAGCTGGTGAAAATGGCAAAGGCTTTTACAGATTACAGATTGTTTTTACTGATTGCTTAATCGAAAAGAAAAAAAATGCACCAGGCTTACTTGAGATGAAAGATTCTAAAAATATAAGCAGTATATTCTATTCTGAGATGGCAGCAGAGGGAACATTTGCAAAAACACACATAAACATCCAAGTCATTCTGAGCAGAAATTATTTCTATTCTCTTCACACCTGAGCTCACTGCTGAAATGCCGTATTAATACTATTGGAACACCTGTATCTATGTCAGCAGAAATGCACGTATGCAGGTGCACAGAAAAGGATCCACAACCAAGCAAACCGTTGGCATGCAATTGCAAACACAGGCTTAAGCCCCCACAACTGTCAAAATGATAACAAAGAAATTCTAAAATAGGTCACTTTTCAAAGCAAAAAAAACCCCCAAAAACAAAACAAACAAAAAGAGCAGCTGAGCAGCCATTAAGCCAGAGTGAAAATTCCACAAAGGTCTTCCAACTGCATGAAACCCAGTGTTTCCACAGTGTTAGCAGATCTGCCTGACAAAGCAGTGGCAGGGACACTTGGTCTAAAAGGTTCTCAAAATAAAGTGTGTCAGAATAACCTGATGCTTATGAACCCATAAACCTGTGCTGTAAAACAGCCATATTAGCAATCATGCACATGAAGTTCACTATTCGCAATCTGTTGAGAGATGTACCATGAAATGCATAGATTTAATCCAGAAGGAAAAATGAGAACTCAAACAAATGTTACATCCAATGTGGTTTTTTAAAATTATTTTAAAACAATTAATTATTTTATCGTGATTTTTTTATTTGTACCTACTCAACGATAAACTAAAAACACAATATTTAAAAAAAAAAATAGCATAAAAAAATAAATCATAAATAGTCATTGTAGATGTGAAAGAAAATGTTTGCCTTAAGAGTTTGTATGTTTGCCTTACAGGTACATATGGACAATGAAAACCCCAAATTATGTCTCAGAAATTTAGAATATTAGATAAGATTATTAACAAGGGATCATTTAAAGCAGAAATGTCAAGCTTCTGAAAACTATCTCCGCTTCTATGCACTCAGTACTTGGTTGGGTCTCTTTTTGCATGAATTACTGCATTGATGCAATGTGGCATGGAGACAAACAACCTGTGGTTCTGCTGATGTATAATGGACGCCCAGGTTGCTTTGATAGTGGCCCTTAGGACATCATTTTTAGGTTTGGTGTCTCTCATCTTCCTTTTGACAACACCCCATAGATTTTCAATGGGATTTAGGTCAAGCCAGTTTCCTGGCCCATCAAACACAGTATCATCATTTGGTCATTGAACCAGTTTTTGGTACATTTGCCAGTATGGGCAAGTGCCAAGTCATGCTGGAAAATTAAATTAGAAACTCTATAAGGTTTGTCAGCAGATGGAAGCATGAAGTGCTCTTAAATTTTCTGGTACATAGCTGCGTTGACTGTGGACTTCAGGACACACAGTGGAGCAACATCAGCATATGACTTTGCAGCCCAAATAATCACAAACTGTGGAAACTTCACACTGGACTTTAAGCAACATGGATTCTGTCCCTCTCCATTCTTCCTCCAGACTCTGATACCTTGATTTCCAAATGAAAATTCAAACTCGGCTTTCATCTGAAAAGAGGACTGTGGAAAATTCCAGGTCTTTTTCTTCGTTCCCCAGGTGAGACAATTCTGAAATTGTCTCTGCTTCAGGAGTGGCTTGACAAGAGGAATGCAACATTTGTGGCCCATCTGTGTCTAGTGGCTCTCGATGTGTTGACTCTAGCTTCAGTTGACTCCTAGTGAAACTCTCTCTTGCTGGTGAAACTTTTGCTACCACACTTTTTCCTTTGACTAAGCTTCCTATAAATATGCTGGGATACAGCAGTCTAGTTACAACCAGATTCTTTAGCATTGACCTTTGGTAGCCTACCCTCCTTGTGGAGGGTGTCTTCTGGACATCTATCATGAGTCCCCATGATTGTGTAGGCCATAATATGGCCATTACATAACATTTTTTTTTTACATTAAAATGTTTTATTGTTTGTCATAATCATCAAAATTAAAAGAAAAAAAAGGTTTTAAGTAATTTACACTATGTGTGATGAATCTATATAGTATGAGTTTCACTTGCTGAACTGAGTGAGAAAACATTTTGAACTTTTTCATAATATTCTGATTTTTTTTTAGATATACCTGTTTTAAAATAGATATACAATGTCCAAAATATTTTTTGGATTGAAGGGTTTGTTTTCTATTTTTTGACTTCTTTTTTTAGCCACAGCCACTGGATATGGGTTAATCTTTCTTTTATTCTGAATATAAAATTAAAATGAAACCAAATAATGTTTTCAATTAAAAATGAATGCTTTGTGTTGTCTCTAACAATTTTCATTTTTAGAAGATGTTCATTTGTCAGCATCTTTTATGAAAGGCCTCCCATCAGCAAAAATGTCACACAAAACTGTTAAAACGTGTCCATCTACATCAACTCGTGCTTGTGTGTCAAATATGTTCCATTCTTGAATAGTTGTCATGGGCTGCACAAAATCATTCTAAAGGCCACAAGTGACATGCAGGGCCACATTTTAGATGCCCATGCATTAGTGATTCTTAACAATATTATTGTAAGCATAGCAAATGCAAAGAGTTGATCATTTTCTTTTTATTTAAAGCCTTTGCATCAACCTGCTGTCCAAGACCCAAAAAAATTTGAAAAAAGAAAATCTGTCATCAACAGAAATAACTCAATGTCAATCTGAATAAAACTTTAAACAAAACGTCTTCTGGCCCTATTTTAAAACACCTGAAATGTAGATATATAAACATAAGACAACATGCTATGCTTCTTTTAGTTCCTTATTTGTTTGGTCAGTGTTGACGAGGGAATATTTTAAATGATGAAGAATTTTTTTTCCCAAATTCGTATTGCAGCAAATAGGGTCCTAATAGGTGAACTTCAAAGCTTATTACAAAATGTATTTACATTTATATGCATTGTGCAAGAAATATAATAGGAGTTTAAATGCATACAAACTTATGTGTGAGTGCTAAACTGCTCTAATGTGAGGACGTCCTCTTTAGTTCTCCAGTATCAGCACTGTGGTCTAATTATGTTCCTAACTGAGTAGGCTATTTTCTTCAATAGCTTTGTAAGGTTGTTAACTTTATGAGAATACCCAGAATCCTGGGAAACATTGGTTGAAAGCTAAAATGCTTACTAGACATTAAAGAGTGGGAAGTACACTGAAAGTATCTAAATGATATGGTAAAATAAAAGGTCATCCACCCAAGAAAGCTGATATGAATCTATATTGTCATAATATTATTTATTCTAATGAAAAAGAACATTTTGTCCAAAAGTTTCTTTTTTCCAAAATCTCCCATGCATTTATTTCATCCCAAAAACCTACACCCCCAAAAATATTTTGCTTTGTTTTTTTTCTGAACACTTGTAACCTAAATAAGTTCATTCTCTTACTGTTATTCCAATACACCCCAATAGGTCCTTCTAGGGAATATGTGTCAAAGGCATCGCTACAGATGGACTCCCTTGTATTAACTGAAAATATTTCACTGGAAGGAAAATGCAGCACATAGCTCAGTGCACAGTTTGTAGATTAACAAGCTGATGGTGAAAAATATTGGTGCAGCCAGAAGCCATGAGGCTTCCATCCAGGTCTGGAAAGCAGTACTAATTTCTGAATTTGCTCTACCCAAATTGTGGTGGATAACCTGGACAGACTATTGGGGCAAAGGCCTGATCTGAGATTCCCAGACCTCCCTCTCCACAGCTACCTTTTCTAGCTCACTGCAGAGCCTGTGGGATGTTCCCAGTCCATCTGTGCGATATCATCTCTCCAGACTCTCATGGGTCTGCCTTAAGGCTTCCTCCTGAGGACTTCCATTGGAAGGCCTGCAGAGGGGATCTTTAGCATCTTTTTTCCAAACCACCTTAGCTGGCCTTTTTCATTGGAGAACTCCAAAATTGTCCACAAAATTTTTAGTTTGTGAAAAGACTTGTCATGTTTTGAAAACTGGTTTCTATCAAAGTAAAAAGTATAGGATTGTTTTAAAACAGACAATGGGTTTAGATAAATGTATGTTTGTAACAACAAAGAGCTTCCCCTTTTCCAAAAACATAAGCTTGTAAGTTTGATCCAGCATTGTAAAGTTAGTGATTTTGTTGTTCTATTTAGCGAGTATTCAGACCCCTTTAGTGATCTCTTATAAAACAAAGCAACAAAGGACAAATCTAGCGAGCGTTCCTGCTTCCTTTTTGCAGTACTGTTCATAATAAAACATTAGTATACATGTATACTTGTACATGTACAGGAATGTATGCCCATTCCGAGATCCTAAGCAACTAAAGCTCAGTATACAGTATTACTTCTAATTAGTATTCATCTAAGTACAATTTCATTTTTTTTCTGTTCACACTATTTATCCACATCTTGTGCCACACCTTTGTAGATTTTTACAAACAATTTTAAAAGCGAAGTTTTTTTTTTATAATAAAACCTTTTTTGGCACTTTTCTATTTCAAATTGCCACTAATTCTAATTAACTATCCACAGCTGAATGATACTGTAGCATTCACGTTTTAGCTTTAATAAATAAAACAAACAAAACAAAATTACAATCACAGAAACAACGTTCAGAGAATCAATCTTTACTGATGTCACTGTTGAAGTTACCATATTACTAATTTACAAATTATTGCATTTTGGAAACATTTGGCATCACAGTCCTTCGAATCATGAAAATGTGTACAGTATATGCATACAGTCATATTCAATGAGTTAGAATATTCATTCCTATGAGGCTCGTTTGTCAGAATAAAAGAACAATTTGAAAATAGCAACATTTAAGCAAGTATTAAAAATAGGTTTCATTGAGCATACATTTCTGAATAAAAATGTTTTTTAGTGGTCTGATGTAATATTCTAATCTTAAATTATGTGGTTTTTTAACTTTAAATAAAAAAATCATCATAATTATCAGAAATAACGGCATGAAAACATCCAACCATGTTTAATTAATCTACATAATATGTTTTACTTAGTGAAATGGGTTACTGAAATAAATGAACTCTTCATTCAATATTATAATTTATTGAATATGACTGTATATGAGTATATAAACTCATTCTGAAAAGGTTTTAGGGGTACTTAATTTCTCAAACTGTTTTTCACTTTGGCTTTACGTGTAGTCGAAGCCTGACAGCATTTTGTGGGACCATATGTAACTTCTTATTTTTATTGAAAGGTAGTAAAAGTACCTAACTAGGTTGGCTGTCATTTTTCTGTTTGATTTGGAAAGTATTTGTTGCTCCTGTATTTTGTCTGCATTTGGACTTGACATTTAATATTCCACTAAGATCTGAAATCTGCACAGCTTATTCATTAGTATCGCTAAATTTGCCACTATGATCTATCAAGACTTCAAAGGAGTGACAAATTAGTGAGCACTTGACCCATGTAAACACATCTGAATAACTTTAAATACAGCACCTGTGATAAGAATCACCCTTGCTTTCTTTGGAGACAGTGAATACAGGCCAAATTTTGAAAAACCATCTCTCCTGGAGTGTTATTTTTCTTTTATTTATATAGAGACAGATAACATGTAGATATTATCTTAGTCCATGGGATGACAAGGAGAAGCAACTCATAAATTCAGACTTGTGTCAAATTTAAACGCCATATCCTATCCAACAAAACACTAGCACAGATGTAGAAACATTTGCTACACATTTGTTTCTCAAATCGATTATTTTTTTGGCATTAAAAATTGCATTAGCATTACAATGGACAGATTTCTATAACTGATCTTCCCTGAGAGCTGACTGGCCAGTTGGAAAGTCAAAATTCTGATTTTTTTTTTAAATCAGTGAATGAAACATGCTAAGAGCTAAAACTTCACACTGACAATAACACTCTTTAAAATGTTACTGGGGGGGAAAAGAGTCTATTTGTGAGTTATTTTTAATGTCAGAGAGGTGTTTGAAATGAAGCCAGATGAAACTGAAATATGAAAGAAGACCTTTAACAGAAAACAAGTTTGTTTGTAAGTTTGTACTTTCTACAAAATGTCGAGACATGTCTACTGTTCTCTCAGGTTGTGAGAGAGAGCAAAGGTTTCTGCTGACAACAGGAAGGTCAAATTTATAACAGTTTATATGCTCTGTTTTGTTCATTTAAGCTTTCAATCTCATGGAACGTTCTAAATTTGGAAATGTTGGCAGTTACATTAAGGATCTACAGCTTGTAGAGAATAGGCTGCTGTGCTAATACTGGCTGTGCTAGACAGGCTAATCTGTAACAAAAGACGCTAAAGTCAGTTGAAAATTTGAACTTTTTTGTTTTGAAATAACAGTAAAACCCAGTTCTCATTATTATGTCATCTCTCCTCCTGACATAAATCATAAATGATGGCTCTTAGCAGCAAAGCTAGAAAAAAAACTATTTGAATGCCCTTTTTACATTTTCCAGTATTCTAGATCCTAAACAGAAATCTGGATCTGGTAAAATCATTACTGGCAGGTCAAAGCTTTTCAAAAAACAGATACGAGATTGGCCAAAGAAATTGTAGCATCGCTGAAGAAAATTTTATCATCTTGGCTATTAATCCCCATTAATAAAGAAAAAATCCACAGCAATACTTATACTGCAACCATTTGAACATACCACCATTATTTAGTACAGTGTTGCCAGACATAGAGTAATTAATGTAATTCTGTGATCATTATACAGTTAGTATCATAAAAATTTATAATTTCAAATATCCCATAATGTACAATAATTTCACCCCCTTATTATGGCAAAGTCAACTAATGAGCACAACAGGATATGAATCCTTCAGTGTTGTTACTGCTGCTCCACTTAATAATTACAAGCTCACACTGTAGCTCAGAGTTGCAGACTTCAGCTACATCACTTTATTCACACTTTTTGCAGAACAACACTACTTACCTATACACCATAACAGAGGCACACTACTTCATGTTACCAGATTTGGGCTCCTGCAACATTACTGCGCTTGTTCATATGCAACCATCTCATGTGTCTCCACATGAGGTGGAGGCAATGCTTTGCCTAAACCATTCTGTTGGTGAAAAAGGAATTATAGACTATATTATGGACAGTCTATGATCACAAAGTTATAAAGCAGATTGTCCTGAGCCATGTCAGAATGCAACTTGAAATAATTTTCCTCAAAATATCATCATTCTAATTCACTTGAACATTTCAACACTTCATTACTGTTAACCCCAATCTGGTAAAATAACTGCCCCGTAAAAGAAAATAATACACTGGTAGTACACAGTTTGTCAATTTCTGAAGTAATGGGTCATGCGAGTTTTACATTGTTGCTTTTTTAACTTTCTGTAGCAGATAGTTGTGCTACAGTCCTAACGCTAACTTTAATGTAGCAAGAAAATTCAGGAGAGATTCAGTTTCAGGTGTTTATTTTTTTAAATTTTGTCCCCATCTTTAACAGTGCTTCAGCTATTTTTTTTTTGTTATTTTCTCTTCTTGCTAAAAATACAGTGTTTTTTTGCTGCTGCTTGTGTGTAAAGTAATTGTGAAGTAGGAAGTAGAGCCTTGAAAACCCCACTTCCTGTGGTAATTGACCAAGGAAAAATGCCCAGCCCAGAAAAAAGTGATACCTTGCTCATTCAGTTGCTGTGAAAATTTGATTGCAGGGTCTTTCAACTCGGTTGCAGGAGGCCATGCTTTTACAAGCACACTAATATTGAGTACATTGCTGTGGAGGTCTTTTTCACTGAGACTGAACTCAACTAGAAAACTTTCTCACTGGAACTTTTAACAGTTTTGCATTTCAGTTCACGATTTGGATTTCCTTGACTTAATTTTTTTTTTTTTTTTAACTTAATCAAAACATGAAGTTTAGATAATAGGTATAGGCTTAAGTTACAGTATTTCAAACTGACTGCAGTGTTTTGGATTGCTTAATTTGCTTGGAATCCTGAGATCCTACTTAATTGAAACATACAATGTTGTCAAACAGCAGTGGATGGCTTTCCTCCTGAGTATCTGCTTGACTAAAGAGGGGAAGAGTGGAACAACTATGAAACCTCAGACTACCAGGAAAATTGCAACAAAGGCATTGATCCTCTGAACAATAGCTACATGACAGATCTGATGATGGCTGCAGAATTGTTTCCCTGCAGTGGGGAACAGAGAGTAGGTAACAGATCTGGCCACCCAAAGAGCTATCATATGTGAGCAAAACAGCACAGAAAAGCAATAAAAAACATACAGAGAGATTATTTCAGATTGGTGTGATCCACTTGAGTATTAGATGATTAAAATTTGGCAATCAGTAAAACAAAACATAACCCTGAGTGGGCTATGCATCACTACTGTCTGCAATGAGTCACCTCACTGTGTAAGCAGCAGATCTCAGAGCCAACTGAGAGGTTTCAGCATCCACACAGATGATCAAGACCTCATGGATCACACTTCACACACACGGCACAGAAAAAGTTTAGCACATGGCAGGTGGAGGAGCTGAGGGGGCGACCAGCAGACAACAAACCAACTGTCTCTTAAGAAGAAATTTCTCATCTTTAAAAGAAAAATGGGAGGGAGCCAGTGGGAGAAATATGATGCAAGAAACTATCACAGCTTAGGAGATGGAATGAGTCAGTGGTCTGATCCGTAGCTTCTGGAGTCCACATGCTGGCGTGTAGTTAGAACAATATAATGAACTGTATTGCATCTTACTGTCTGTGTGAACATACATATTATTAAAAAGACTCTTTACGTGGAAAAATTAGCAGTTCAACAGGTCAATAGAGTCTGAATTTTTGAACAATGACTGAACATTTATATTGCAGTTTAAATGATTAATATGAACTGTTTTAAAAAGCATGTGAAGATGTAACAAATGGCAAAGCTGCTGTAGGAGAGAAGTATAAAGGTATACCAAGGTTTTAAAAAGTTATGCTTTTCATTCCTAAGGTTTAAAGTTCCAAATGGAGATGCCATAAAAAGTTCTAGAGTGACAAGAGTTTTCTCTGACTGTTTGGAGCATAGAGTAATGCAGCTCTCTTCCCTCTACCACCTGTTGCTGCTCACTGCTTGCCATTGGACTTATAGACGATATATACAACTCTTTTTCCTCATTTAAAAGATAGATAAATTTGTCTGCTTTGAAATATTCATGTTCAGTTTATAAAAAGTTGGCAGGCTACAAGTGGCATGCTTGCTAAGCCAACGACTGCAGGCTAACCACCGAGCCAATAGCCGGCTAATGAATGAACTGAAATCAGCTTGTTAAACTTGTGTTACTCTATAAGGCATAATTCAAGCCTCCCCATCGGTTCTGCTGCCTTCTTGGCCACAAAGTCAGTGTGACATAAATTATGTCATCTGTATCTTCCAACTAGGGTTCGCCAGGATTGTCGACAGGCGCGCAGGATTTTTGTGACCATCCTGACTGTACCCGCAGATAGTGACAATAATACTCAAATTCAAGTGTAGACACCAAATACACAGTACACAGAAAAAAAATGTGATGAAATCAGGAAAGAAGAAGAAAAACAAAAAGGCAATGTTTTTTATGCACAGTGTGGGGAGATCTGCTTTGTTCTCCATCTGGATAATTTATCTCCCCAGGATCACAAAGATACCAAAACTGAATCGATTTCTTGATGAGAAATGTGTTAATTGTTGCTTTTGAGTTCTTTTTTTCTTCTTCTTCTTATGCTCTGAGTAGACACTGTCCAAACTAGGTTATTATTGCCACCCTATGAGGCTGTAGTTAAAAGTGTTTATCTCTGAGTAGAAGGTTGTGATTCAGCTTAGCCAAAATATGAATACCAGAGTGGTGCTGATGAGCTCCAAGCAGCTCACACTTACAGACAAGGACAGGTCTTAAAGAGAACAACAAAAAGTCTTTGTGTAAAATCAAAGTAAGAAATAAACATATGTTCTTGATAACACAAATATAGCATATGTTGTTATTTTAGGAGCAATAGAAATAATTGTTTCTTTTCCATTTTAAATAAAAGTAATATATTCTCAGTTTTGTGTAAGTGTATGTATGTGATAGAACCATGATAGTATTTTTGCTAAACATCTGGTCTCCAGACATTCTGACATTACTTAAAGTCTAATAAATATGTGAAAAATTAAATGTTTGTCAAGCACACCTACAGTACTTTAAACTGTAGAGGTGGGGGCTGCTGGACCGCCAAGCCGGATTTTTAACTGTTCCCAAAACTGCAGCACTTTGCAGATAGATCACCATAAGTACAAGCGACAACTGCAGACTTCAGAGTATTTGTTTGCCTAAAAACAACAACAACAACAAAAAAGAGGTTGCAGCCAGCTTAGAGATGACATTAACACAGAAACTTCTAACTGCTGCAGTGAACACTCTTGTTGTTGCTTTATGACTTTTCCTTCCACCCTTGCTTCATGTAATTAACTGGATATATGTGAATACTGACAACAGCCTAATAGGAACATGAATTTTCAAGATCAGTCAGATGGAATGGTGTTCCATGGGTCCAACATGGAGCTATGAGATGCTTAGCCCTTCTCTGCACTGCACTGATGGGAGCTCGGCAGCAGGAGTAGTGCAGACCAGCGATTAAACTAAACGCCTTTACGAGTTCGGAGCTACGGCGCTGCCAACGTGCACAGCTCAGTTATAGTGATGCGGACTGCGGTGCATTTATTAACAGAGGAAGGCACACATCACCATGCATGCAGAGCCTACACGGTGGAAAATGGACGCCAGCATCAAGCCACAGAGCGGACAGAAAGACAAATCACACATTAGGACGCGGATTTAGTTCAGTCATCCACCGCAGAAAGTGGTCGACCGATTTCTGCAAATTCAACAGATATTTCAGCCTAACACCTGCCGTGCAAATGCAGAAGGGAGGGGGAGGGAGTAAGGGGGGGTCCATCCAAGCAAGCTGTTACAGGGGTCTAATCTGCATAAAAGACGTTGTAATCGCTAATTATAGGCCCGGGCAAATAGATGGGAACATTCATCAACAGCGGTTAATTAGAGCGATGGCAGAAGTCTGAGAATTACTATCATTATTTGTCTCTGCAGATCCCACACTGTAGCACTGTTAATAGGTGAGTGAAGCAGATTAATGTTGCATGTAAATTGCACTGGGTGAACTGGTGATCCGTAACACTGCAAAGTCAAAACAACGCTCCCACAGTGGGATTATTAAAAGAAACGTGCAGATGTCTTACCTTCAGTTCCTTAAAAAAAAAAAAAAATTCACAGCGTCGTTGCACTCCCCAAGAGATGGAGACTGAGGGGGGAAAGAAGAAGACGAGGGGGGGGTGGACTGTGGAGAGGATAAATAATCGAGGCAATAAATAAATAAAAAGAATATTTTAAAAGGGATTGTTGCAAGAAATGATAGAATAAGAAGCACCCAAGGGAGGTTTGCAGCAATTTAAACTAGTCTCTGATGGGAAAGGGTTGAACATGCATTGCAAAAAAAGGCTAATACAGGACACGTCACTGAGCACGGATTTGTCTGCCGTGGATGTGGCCGCTGCTTGTGTGTGTACTCGGGGAGAATGCGTCTCCCCCGCCCCTTCGGTTGGTTGGATGAGCGCTCGCCTGCCTCCCTGACTGCGCTAAAGTTAGCTTCTGATTTGAAACCTGACTAAAGGGTTATTCTACTGCTTTTAACTACTTTGGACTACGTTTTATCCGCTTTAGTCTTGAATCTTGAATACTCTTTTTCAGTCAAAGGTCTGCCGAATTATTGTATACTAATTGCATATTCGATAAAACACAGTTTTTTTTTTTTTTTTTGTTTTTTTTTTTTTAAACCTTAGAGTGGTAAAACAGAAAAGTTTTTTTCCTCCTAAAAATCTTAGAATTGCCTTTTCATATTTTAGCAATCAAATAAAGGTGTGACAAATAACAAATTGTGTTTTCTAATTTTATTACCACAATTGACTTTCCTCGAAAAATTGGATATTACCTAAGACTATCAAATAGATTTTTTTTTAATACAGAAACTTCTACCTGCCATGAAGTATGTCCATGTACTGTGGAGTACAGTATCTCAAAAAAGTAAGTTCACCCCTCCCATTTATTATTTCTTTTTATGGGACAACACCAGATATATGAAACTTTGATACAGTGTAAAGTAGTCAGCATGTATAACTGTAAATTTGCTGTCCCCTCAAAGTATTTCAACACACAGCCATTAAGGTCTAAATTGCAGGCACAAAAGTGAGTGCACTCCTAAATGAAAATGCCCAGATTGTGCCCAATTTTTCCTCCCTGGTGTCACGTGACTCGTTAGTGTTACAAGGTCTCAGGTGTGAATGGGGAGCAGGTGTGTTAAATTTGGTGTTATTGTACTCACACTCTCTCATACTAGTCATTGGAAGTTCAACATGGTGCATCATGGCAAAAAACTCTGATGATCTGAGATCTGAAAAAGAATCGCTAGTCTACATAAAGATGTCTAAGGCTATAAAGATATTGCCAGAACGCTGAAACTGAGCTGCAGCACGCTGGCCAAGAGGTTCCATTCAGAACAGGCCTCGGCATTGTTGAACAAAGAAGTTGAACACACATGCTCGGTACCATATCTGGAGGCTGTCCATGAGTGCTGTAAGCATCACTGTAAAGGTTGACGGGGTGGGGTGGGGGAGTCAGCCTGTCAGTGCTTAGACCATACGTTACACACTGCATCGAATTGGTATGCATGGCTGTTGTCCTAGAAGGAAGCCTCATGTCAACCTGATGCACAAGAAGATCACAGTTTGCTGAAGACAAGCAATCTAAGGACACGAATTACTGGAACCATGTCCTTTGGTCTGATGAGACCAAGACAAACTTATTTGGTTTAGAAGGTGTCAAGCATGTGGAGCGACAACAGGTGAGGAGTACAAAGACAAGTGTGTCTTGCCTACAGTCAAGCATGGTGGGAGTGTCATGGTTTGAAACTGCACCAGAGCTACCTGCTGTGTGGAGTTGCAGCTCAGTGAGGAAATCATGAATGCCAACATGCACTGTGACATACTGAAGCAGTGCATGTCCCCCTACCTTCGCAAAAACCTAAACCTTATTGAGCATCAGTGGGGCATCCTCTAAATGGAAACTGGAGGGTCTCTAACATCCACCAGATCTGTGATGCTGTCATGGAGGAGTAGCAGAGGATTCTAGCAGCAACTTGTGAAGCTCTAGTGAACTCCATGCCCAAGAGAGTTAATGCAGTCCCGGAAAAATAATGGTGGCCACACAAAATATTGACACTTTTGGCACAGTTTGGACACTTTCATTCAGAGATGAAGTTACTTTTATTTACTGTGTCTTAGACATTAATGGCTGCGTGTTGTTATTTTGAGGGAACAGCAAATTTACGCTGTTATACAGGCTGTACATTGATTACAGTGTACCACACTGTCATATCTTCAGTGTTGTCCCATGACTAAGCAAAATAATTACAAAAATGTGAGGGCGTACTCACTTTTGTGATACACTCCATATGCACTCAGTACTTGGTTGGGGCACCTTTTGCATGAATTTCTGCATCAGTGTAGCACTGCCTGGATGCAATCAACCTGTGGCTCTGATGAGGAGTTAAGGAAGCTGTTTACTCAAGTCCTCTGCATTGTGAGGGTTCAAAAAGCCTGGACTTAAGAGGGTATTTTGTGATGTATTTTTAAAATATCCTATTAATCAAATTTGTGGCTGAATTTTTCATTAACTGCAATAATGAATGTTCTCTGAGGCCCACTCTATTCCCACTTTAAAAAGGTCATAATAGTTTAGTCTACACTTGCAGTCTACACTTGTTGTTCAACTACATGACATATACACTGATCAGATAACCAAAGGAACAAGAGGAGGCAGGAAAATTTTATACATTTTTCCAAGAAATTGAATTCAGGCAACCAGCAAGGAAAATAAAGAAAGGAGAGCGAGAGAAAATTTATTTGAGCAGAAGGATGACAGACACACCACACACAGTTTGAGCTAATATCATCAGCAATTGTGTCAGAGTCAAGTTGGTATATTAGGGCTTTTTGTTAGGCTAATTACTATCACAAATACATTACCGTCAAAGTTATTACCAGCAATCGTTTGACTCTCAAGTGTCACAGAACTCACTGTGAAACTTTTAGTAGTTTTTTTTAGCCCTTTTCCAAGAACTGATCAGCACGTATTTGGAATCACTGTAATCACTTGTAATTGATTTTGTTTTTGACAAATACAAGATGGGTCTTTGTTTTCTTTTTAGGCAGCAGTGATTCTGGCCTTGACACTTTCCCTTGGATGGTATTATTGCTCAGTCTCTTTCTTGTTGTTGGATCATGAACTTTGACCTTAGCTGAAGGAAGTCTGTAGTGCTATAGATGTTGGATTTGGCTCCTTTGTGACCTCCCTGATGAGCTGTTGATGTGCTCTTGGAGTAATTTTGGTTACGACCACTCCTGGGAAGGTTCACTTCTACTTCATGTTTTCTCTATTTGTAGATAGTATTTTTTATTTATTTAATTATTTTATTTAACCTTTATATATTCAAGTTTTCCCATTTGTCATATCCTGTATCTGTCATTTTATTGTATTGATTTCTTATTTTCTCCAGTCTCGTTTATCCCTTTGGTTTGTCCAGTTCTTAGTTTGAGTATTTCAGTTACTTTTACATTATGTTTGATTATTTCAGTCTTTTCTTAGTTATCCCAGTTATTTCCTTATGTCCAGTTGTTCCCAGTTACTGTTAGATTATTTTCCTTTCTCCCCTGTTACTCCTCCTCGCCCCCTGTTGCGATTCTCTCTCTCTCCTCAGTTCGCCTCTAGCTCATTCCCCTCACCTGTTTAGCCAGTCAGCCCCAGTCATTGTTCAAGTATTCACCCTCATAGTATTTAAGCTCCTCTCTTTCTTCCACTCCTCGCTGGTTTCTCCCTATTTGCTATGTTATTCTGCCGGTTGTCTCCCTGTTGTCTACCTGTTTTCCTTGCCTGAGTTTTTTCCCTGTTGTGCTCACTGTTTTGCTCCATGGATTCATATTTTTGTTTTTGCTCTGGCTTCCTGTGTTCCCCAGTGTTTTTGTACGTTTTTGTATTCTTTAGTAAATCTTCAATGACTGCTCGCTGCCTCTGCATTTGGGTCCAACACCAACCATAAATCATGACACCATTGAGATCCAAGATCTCATTTACAAGAGAGTCCTGTTTTGGAAAAAACCAAACACCCCCCCCCCCGCCCAAAAAAGTATGCTGGAGTTTCAAACCCTTAGAAATGACTTTGTAAGAATTCTCAGAGTGCTATATTTCAGTGACTTTGTGTCTTGTTTTTGAGTTTCTTTCGAGCAGAGCATGATGTGTTGTTTTTTTTTTTAGATCTTTTTGCCTACTTTGTGTTGTCAGACAGGTTCAAGTTAAATGATTTAAGTGTACAGAAGCAACAACAGAAGAAATCTGTAAAAGTCAGGTATTGCTGTACTGCAGTACATGTATTTCTGAAAATAGTTAACTTTTCAAACTTATTATAATTCATGATGATTTATAATCTATAAATCATCTATAAATCATTATAAATCATTCTGTTGAGGTTTGACCCATCCTGACAATGTAGTTATTAAGATGGTCTCTGTGTAAGGTAGTCTCAAGCAAAAACAGCTTTAGAATAGAATAGAATAGAATAGAAATATCCTTTATTGTCCCACAATGGAGAAATTTTTGTGCTACAGCAGCAAAGTGGCAGTGGCAGGCAATAACAGTAAAACAGACTAACACAAAGAATATAAAAAGATGTGTACAAAACAGAATAAAAAATAAAAAATACCGTACAGTGAGGCAAACTTTCAATATGAATACTGCGCAGTTGTAAAAAAAAAAAAAAAAAAAAATGTTTTGGGTTTTCACGAATTGAATAAAAGTTTTACAAATTACAAACCGTATTTTAGTACCCATACAACGAGTAGGCCTATAAAAAAAATGTAGTTTCAGACGTTGCAAGAGACATTAAATGCAGCGGAATAACCCTTTAATTGAGTTGCGCATCGCAAGCTCCGAATCGGACGCCGACTTCTGTTCGTGTCTTCCTGCCTGTCGGCTCCTCTATTTATTTCATCCACATCGCGCCAGACTCACGCAGGCAACTTGTCGCACTCAAATAAATAGAAAATAAAATAAAGTAAAATAAAATACCCCTCATCATTGACAAGTAGTATGAGATTTGACACAGGATAATAACTCCAACAGTCTGCTGAGATCACGACGCGGGTTTAAACCCCCTCATTTTATCTCCTCTCTGTTATACTCTGGTCTGGATGTGCTTACTGGAGCGTGTGCCGTGCGCGCCGGGCTTTGCAAGTACCCTGTTAGACCAGGTCCAGTGTGTGCGTGTGTGGGTTTGATTGTAATATTTTGTTACTGGAACGCCACTGCGGGACACTTGTCCTGTGTGGAAACGATGCTGATCATAGTCGATCTGGGACATGGAGCAAGAGCGCAGCCCTGCAGAGAGATGTTAAGTCATGGCAGCATACTTCCACAGGTTAAGATGTGAAAAATGAATTAGAGAGGTAAATTACCATTATTCATAGCAGTTTACTATCATCGCCACTAAATGAAATGAACAAAGATGTATCCTGTTTTTTTAATATAATTTGTTATAGACTGGGTTAATTAATCAGTACCTTAAAAAAAAACAAAAAAAAAAAAACAAAAAAAAAACATTGGCAGGGCTGTTGGTTGTTATGACCTTCAATTGCCATAAAATGGATTTACTACCCAGTTCACCCCCTCTTAAACACACACGCACACAGACATATAGAAAAGAGGGGAGAGGCTGAGCTTGATAGAGCTAATCCAGAGTGACAGGTCTTTCATGCAGTAATGGTGAGGGTGAAAAGAGAGATCCACTCAACCCACACATAAAGTGGAGCACACACTCACATGGATAAACAAAAGGAAAGGACAGAAGCAAACCCACAGACAGAGTGTGCTATCAGAGAGAGTGTATCAGGAACAAGCCTGGGTTTAGTCTCAGCTGTTGACACAATCACTCAGATAATGTTGAAGTTCTGCAGAGCACACATGCTTTTTTATTGACCTGTGGACGTTTGATGTATTTGACTTTAAGCCCCCAACACACACAAATGTCCAGGCTTTTGATTTTCATTTATACTTGCATAATAGTTTGAATGGATTTTGTTGGGTTGATATTTTTTTTTTTTATTAATACAACAAAATCTTCTCCATTTGTCACTCCCCAAAAGCATAAAAGAGCAATATCTTATTTTTTCCCTATTGATCTTGATCTGTTAATTTCAGGGTCAGGATAAATGGAAATAACCCTTTACACAAATGCATAGTGGCAAATGCACAGTCAGACTCGTGCACTCATACACAACTCTGATCAATTCTTGGCTCCAGGCTGTGGTGGCTTGGCGTGACTGAAGAGGGAGGCTGGTAAACACCCTGTGGTTCACTGCAGTGCACCACTTACAGAGATTCCCTTTATTAAAGGGAAAAGCCAGAAAATAACCCTTCTTCTGCATGTTTAATACCAAACACCGTTAAGATAAAACTCATCTGTGTTTTAAATTCTGATAAACCAGGAGAGATACAGAAATAAAATAAGACTCAGTTGTTACAGCTTTAGGATTATCAGAGTTATTTCTATTTACTAAATGCCAGAATAATAAGATTTTTTTTAGAGATATATATTTTTTATTTTCTTCAAATCTAGATGTTTGCATAGATTTTTTTTTTTTTTTTTTTTTTTTTTTTTTTTTTTTTTTTACTATTTGCTGGCATTTCCTATAGACTTTATATCTTGGGTCAAACATTTTGTGTCTTCCTTAAAGCTTCTTACAATAGTTTCCTCCCAAGAGAACTAGTGTAACCGAGTCAGGTTTCTTCACACACATCTTTTCAGTGCTACACTATGGGACTGAGGTCCATCCATCCATCCTTTGTCTATGGCTGCTTATCCTTGCAGGGTCACAGGAGGGGGGGGGCAGTGCCTATCTCTGGCAGTCATTAGGCGAGAGGTAGGGTACACCCTGGACAGGTCACCAGTCTATCACCAGGCAACACAGAGAGACACAGAACAAATAATCATGCACACACACTCACACTTAAGGTCAATTTAGAGAAACCAATTAACCTAACAGTCATATTTTTGGACTGTGGGAGGCAGCCGGAGTACCCGGAGAGAACCCACGTACTCATAGGGAGCACATGCAAACTCTGTGCAGAATAATGGGGAGATTTTAACCCAGGACCTTCTTGTCTTCCACCTTCACTGCTACCAGCTGCGCCACTGAGCAAGCCATGGATGGAAGCAGCTGCTCCAAAATTAAAACTTTCAAATTTAACAAAAATTGCAGCTGCCCGAGTGGGTAATCCAAACACCTTAGATAAAAACACTGCCAGACAGGGCAAAAACTAACCTCAAAGTGACAAGAAAAACATCTGGAGGAGTCAAGATGAGGCTTTTAAAGCTCACTATGCATGACATCATGTTGCCATAGTGATTGCCGCATGATTCTGTGGGACTGTTTTGTTTCCAGTGTTATTTGCCAATTACCCTAAATGAATAGAATAAAAAAGAAAATTCACTGGTAAGTGGTTGAAAGTTGGACATAAGCCCAGAATTATTTTTGATGCTCATTCTCATGAAGAATGTCTTTAAGCATCTTGCCATAATTGTGGAGAAACATATCAAAACCAAACAGAACCTGCACATATGCATGCTAAAACATAACATTTATCCACAATGGAGGTTTTAATAAAACAAAGTGAGTTACAGGTGTCGACTCTTTAACATCAATGATTTCTCATCAGTATTTTCTCTATTGTATTTGATTAGATTTTAAAGCTGCACTGTCACTGGAGCACTAAAAGCAAGTGCTTTAGATTGTTTGGTGATTATAAAAAATGTCCAAAGCAACTGAAGTGTAAGCTGATTTCTGAGGCAAGCTGAAACTCTTTTGTGCATTCATATACAGGTAAAAAAAAAAGTTGCATATGCAGATAAAAAAAGAGCTACAACACTGAAAAGAGTAAAGCAGTAACAGTTAGAGGAGTCTTTTATGATAATTATATAATCAAACAAATGATAAAAAAAGGTGTTTATTTAAAGCAAGAACAAAGTATTTATCATCCACTGGTCATGATGGAGGTTGCAGGAACCCAAAGTTAGTGAAGTACATTTTGATTAAAAAAGTTTGCAAGTGCAATGTCTGGAGAGTTTCTTTTATCTTCTTCAACAGATGCTGCAGAAGTGCTTGTGGGCAAGGCACTGAACTGCCTAACAAAGAGAACAATCAACACCTGGGGGCTGGAGTTACGTCAGCTTCCTAAACAGAAAACAGTAAAACAAATCAGACTGCAGGACTTTGGTGATACTATAGTAAGCCTACTATACACTCTCATCTCTGAGTTATTTCCCAACATTTAAACAGTAGGAGTTAGTTTTATCTCTCTGAAGCATCACAGTGATAATTCAAATGGTTCAGTCCATAATAACACAATGGTTCCCTAATTTACATTACAGTGACAAAAACAAACAAACAAACAAAAAAACAAACAAAAAAAAATATTCAGAATTAAATCTGGCTGTTGATGTGCAGGTAGTTATGCTCTTGCTGTGTGTTTTTTGTGGCATAAAAAAGCAATTAGGCTTTTAAAGCTTTTCCAAATAAAATTGTCTCACCTCTATAACCTAAAATAAATATCCAAGTGGGGTTAAAATGTTTTACTGAAATTTACCCCTTTCTTGGAAGGAGATCTTGAAGTGGGGTACTCAGGAAGCAAGACTATTTTCCTATGAGAAGTGATTTACAATTACTTCAATAATAAATTAAAATTATTTTTCTAAATATACAGTTAAAAACAATAGACTACACTGCATTGCAAATGTATTCATATCACATCAATGTATTTAAGTTTGATTTTATATGATAGACCAACACAATGTAGCACATAATTATAAAGTAGAGGTAAGTGAATGGTTTTGAAAATATTTTTACAATGAAAATCTGAAGCAAGTTTAGGCTTTAAAGCGTAGGCAAGAGAATCAGTTCACGGGACAACTGTTGGTCCTGCCCTCAGCAAGTCTGGCCTTACTAGAATGGTGGCAAGAAGAAACACATTGCTGAAAGAATGCCAAAAGAAGTTATGTTTGCAGTTTGCTAAAAGCACATGTGTTCAAATAAAACAAGGATTTACATTTTTTGTGTAAATTATGTGTTGTGAGCAAGGAGGATTGCACTTGTGTCAGTAACACAATATGCATGCAAAACCTTTTAGATTTTTTTTTTTTTTTTTTTTTTTTAAGAAATGCATTTTTTTCTTTGTTTTGGTCTATAACATAAAGCCAAGCCACAATAAATATATGTAGGTTTGTGGTTGTACTGCGACAAAATGAGTATAAATATTTTTGCTAGTGTAGTTTATGTGTCAGTGTGATAGCAAAAAGCTGCTCAATTGCTTAAAAAACATTAAGAATTTTCTAGAATTTCATAATTACATGGATTGTGGGAAATGGATGTTATGATTAATTTTAGGTGCTCGAGGAATGTTTAGTGAGTTAGAAATTATATTTAATCTAACTGGTCAATCTGAAAACATGTGTATGATAGTGATACACCATTAAAATAGCTGTGAAATCTTTGAGAGAAGAATTTTTGTGAAGTATGACATTTGTTGCTAAAGCAGAAATGTTTATTTATTTATTTTTTAAATAATCTTCTTAACCTACTACGGTTTTGAACCCAGACATGTATAATAGCTAAAAAAATGCCTAATCATGTTTTGCCATATTTTTTTTTAAAAATACTTTAGAATAAAGTACAAAAAAATGTTTATTAAAGTTTTAAGTGACTAAAGATCTACATAAGACAAACAGTGGGGTTATAATTTAAACAAGATTTGCAAATATAACAAACTCTTTGATCAAGTGGGTTTTATAAATATATTTGAAGATACACAGCTAACCAGAATACCCGTTGATTTTGTGTTGCACAGTCCGCACTTGTGTGTCTAATAATTCTGGATTTACAGTTTAAAATTTACAAAACTTTCAATCAATTCCTTCAGACAAATACACACTGTACAGGCCAGAAGAAAAGACAAAGCTAAAGAAAAGTTGTGAGCCAAAAAACACGTTGGATTCAGGGGTTGCTTCATGGCTGTGGCCAGTAGAGGGCACCATATTCCTGTAAAACTGGAGCAAACCAGCATGCTCTGCATCCAGAGGCTGTATTACAGATGCTTCTCTAATATCCAAAGCTGAATAAGTAAAAACATTTTTCCACTTAGACTTATGCAAAAGTTTCCTTTGCAACTTCATAAATCAAATCCTGATGTGCAGCTATGTACAAGAAGCTAAAGATCTGCATCTTAAATATGTAAAACAATAAGCTGTTTGCATGATATTTCTTAATATTATCTCTGTATGTGACAAAGCTTAACAACATTCATTCTGTGCAGATTCATTTAACAGTTACTGTATTAACTAATACTTAATAACACTGAGGGAACTATCATGACATTATGGGTTGTGGAATTGAACTGATGATATAATAAATTCAGACAAGAATAGAATATATTTAACCACATTTTACCATTTGGTAAAAACTGAAGTAGTCCACATGTTGGCATGACTTATGCATGTAAAAATCTATGCGCATTCTCAGTCTTTTCAGATCAGTGCTTTGCATTATACATTTCCAAGTGTATACAAAGTCCTGCAGTACTGCAGCATCTTTGTATAATACTGCAGCGTCCCTGCTTCACTCTCCCTCCCTTACACCTGCTCTACCAATCAAACTAACCTCTAATGTCTTTCTGGAGAACAGTTTGCCTCTTTCTAATGTCACCATTACTTTCTCTTTAACTTCCTTCTTCTCTTTTGTTTGTTTCTTTCCATCTGTCACAGTTTCTTTGAAATCTTCAAAAATCAGTCAAATCTCCTCCTCTCTCTCTTTGATTTGTAATGTCGCAAAGCTACATTTTTCTGCTTCATTTGATGCGAGATCATAGCTCAGCGTTTACCCTGATCCAAATCTAAATGTTCAGTATATTTGATGATGAAGAGTCAGTGGCTCGTCTTCCCATCTTGAAGCTCCCTTTTCCTAACAGGGGGAGGCACTCATGTGCACATGTGTGTGATAGTGAGGAGGAGGTACAGGCGATGGAGGCATGGTCATGGGAAGAGCCTGGCCCTGAGGGTGTGAGGAGTGAGACCTGGGAAGGGTGTGTGTGGAGGGGTAACCAGTGGGCTGTGGCTGCATCTGGTAGCTCCCTGCGGAAGAAGACACAGAGGGAGGGCTCCCCTGGCCGCCAACTTGGAGGGTGCATTTCGGTGGCGGAGGCGTCTGGTTGAGCTGGATGGAGATGTCGCTGGAGGCCTCCGAGGTGCTGCGGCCTCTCTTTGGCGGAGGCCAGGAGGACTCTGGGTGGAGGTACTGGCCACTATAGTCGCTGCCCTCGGACAGACGGGGGCGGTATATCGCAGGGTGGGGGCGGTACATCTCTTCCTCTGCGTAGCGCTTCATGAATAGATAGACTGATAGAACTCCGGCCCCCTGAGAGAGTCAATTTTAAAAGAAACAGAAAGTTAGGACAAGACTACAACAGTTGGAGAAATAAGCGTTGAGCATGTCAACTATATTTTAATTATATATATATATATATTTCTAATGAGGCAAATGACATGAAATAGGTTTGATGACATGAAGAAGGAATGCCACAAAGGAGAATAGAAAGCCAAAATCAAAGATGAAATCTATAATATTTAGAAAGCAATCCAGCTCCTCATCAGTGCAAATTAATATCAGCAGCTTTAGTCCTCATTGATGGCATGTAAAAAGATTTCTCATAATTAAAGTATGGACAGGAAACATGTCATGGCCTCAACAGAGCAAGGTCTGTTTGAATGTGAAGAACATCACACAAAAATCAACAAAGGGTTAGCAACAAAGCATGCGACGGAGCAAAAACATTTATCACAACCCCATTTGGTAAGTTGGTCAGATTTGGTTCTGATTTGACCAAACAAAAGCTTCTTGCTGATTCACTGGTTCTGTTTTTCTTTGTGTGTCTCAGAACTCATAGACTCTGCAGAGGACAGTCTCCAGGGAAGGAGTATAACGATGGCCAGATAAACCAATCAAACGCCAACTTGGGCTAACGTGTGGCCATTTGCCCCAGTCAGGCAATAAAAACAAATGTAGTCCAACAATTTTTTCTGTTACATTCTTTATTTTCCAGCGAGGGAAACTCAGAATGTCAAAAAAAATCTATCATTGTGGATAAAATGTTATCTTCAGACTGAAGCCGCTTTATTCAAGGTTTCCAACATGTAATCATTCTGCTGGATAAAGGAAGTTTAACCCATTAAGCATTATTTAAAGTGAACTAATTATGGATTAGATAAGAAGCTTTTCTGAGATTCTAAATCAAGAAAATAGAATAATTCATATCAGCGATAGATTAAGACGTATTCACAGCCTTTCAGGCATTATATGTCAGTCATAAAAACATGTAATTTGAAGAATCTGGGACATCACTTGCATCAGATAAGAGATGTTTTAGCTGATATAAAAAAAAAAAACCCATCAAGGATATTTTGAAGCACCTTTAAAAGAGGAGAGGAGTTCTTGTGGGTGAAAGGTCAGATTTGTTGTGTTTGTTCACACTTCATCTGGATTAATAACTTCTAAAGCTCATTCCCATCAACACACACATTTTGAGAGAAATACAAACTTCAGGCTATGCTGAAACACATTACATTGACTTTAAAATGAGGTAACGCTATTTCACCATTGCAAAACGCAAATGAGCAATATAAACACATGTTGTCAGACAACACAGCTCAGACTATGCTGGCAAACAGACAGCCTTGCACATGCTCGCGACCCACACTAACCTCTTTGAGTAAGAAGGAAGAGGCAGCGAAGGCAAAGGACCAGCCATAGTGGTAATTGAAGAACTGCTCAGGCTCTCTGGGCCGGTTCATCACCTCGTCATTAATACTGGAGATGTAGAGCACCAGGCCCACCACCAGACTGAGGCCTGCATGCAGCACATTTACAATGACAGTGGCAGAGAGAGATAGAGCGAGTCAGATAAATGAAAGTTCATTATACTATGATAGAGACATTCATAGCAGTGTGGCCGAGGAGAAAGAGAGAAAGATAGATAGAAAACCAATTAGCCTCCAAAGTGATAATGATAAAAAGAATGAGATGAGAGAGATGAATGAGAAATTTTTGTGAGAAAGTGCTTCAGACTGACCTTTTACCATACAAATCCAACTACAAACAAAACATTTTTTTTTTTTTTTTGCTATGAAACATAAGCTTGAGACATTTAGAGAGTTTTCACAGTAAAATGTAACAATAATTTCTGGAATTTATAAATGGTCCTGTACATAACTACTCTCCCTTAAAGTCAAATCTGTATTCAACCAGGAAGTGGTTTTAGTTTGTGTGACAATAGGTGGATAGGTGGGCAATTTCTGAAGCATTCAGATGCTGCCTTCTAGTTGGGCTTTGACAGAAAAAAAGCTTTACTCATGGGAAACAAATGTTGGTTCCCCTGGGTAAAGGATCAGCTGTGATAGTTAGATTCACAGTGTATTGTGCCCCAGGAGGCAATTAGAGGCAGTCAAGTGTGTGTTACATGAGTTTTCTTTCCTTTGGATAAACAATGATGACATTTTAAGTCTTTCTAAATTTTATCAAAACTTGACCCACTGCTTTTAGAGATTTATAATATAGAGTCTAAATGGTTTAGTTTAGCTGGATGTTGTATTGCATTGACAATAATTATTATATATATATATTTGATGACAAGACTTCTCCACATTTTTTTTAAACTACAGATATCCTTGAGTCATGTAATTTAAATTAACATATTTTCAAATAATTTTAACAACTTTAAAGTGACATATTACTTGTAGGCATTTCGTAAAGTAATATTATAGCTCAAGCACATATGATTATATTTCATTAAATAGTTTACATTGACTGGACTAAGTGTAGTTTCAGTAGAAGTGGTGTATAGAAAGCCAACAATCATTCTCTCTGGAGTGTGTGTGGAGGGCGGGGGGCTGCAGTGCCGGCCACATTTATTCCAGTAAAGATAAGTGACTTCTATTTTGACAGTAGCATTATCTCACACTGAAAAAAAAAAGTAAAAACATCCAAGATTTTATTTGAGTACATACAGTATCCTTAGTGCGGAAAAGACTTCTCTTGATGAAACTTTGGAATTTAAAAACAACAGCCACATTTTATTAATTTATACTTTGTTGGGTTGACCAGAGTTTCAAAGAACTTCTTACATGTAAACCATGACTTTCTATTTACCTGGGGTATTTTCTTTAGCAACTGGCCACTAGGCTGCATAGCCACCTATATTTATATTCCCAGCAGTTGCCAACCAAGTATTTGTTTGGCATGCAAGTAAACATATGGTGTTTACTAAACTCTACTGGGAGTTAAACTCAAACCTTTATATATAATCCTTTATTCATACAGGAAAAACATCTCTTGAGACTCATTGTCTCATTTACAAGTGAGACCTGTTACGTACGTCACAAAAATTACATAAAAGCAATACTATAATCTACTAACCACTTCTAAAAATCAATACTATATCAATACTATACATTGTCAAGGGTTTGTCAAGGGTTTTCACTGATAACAAATACAAGAGCCTACAGACAAATTGTCAAATCCCTTTAATAAGATTTTGAATTCCCCAAGTGTGACCAGATTGGAGAGCTTCAGATCCTGCTGAAGCATGTTCCAGGTGGAGGGACCAGAAAAGGAGAATGCTTTTTTACCAAGCTAATACGTACTGAAGGAACAGTGAATGTAGTCAGATGATGAAAACAAGACCAAACAAACACTCCAGGCAGGTTTGGCTTGAAACCAAAGATGAATATGTGGAAAAGCCCTTCATGCACACTGTTAAAGTATGGTGAAGGATTTATGATGCAATGGACCTTTTTTTCTTCTAAACACCTTGGGAAGCTTGTCAGATTGCACCTTGGAGTTTTTTTTCCAAGATATGTTTGATAAAAATCTGTTGACTCTGCACAAAATTGGAAATGGGTTGTTATTAGTTATTTCAATGGGACAATGATGCAAAACACATAAAATAATCAACGCAGAAAACCCGTAGGGTGAGCTGAAGAGAAGAGAGCATAAGGGAGGACTCAGGACTTAGAGATCCGACAAAATTGTGCAAAGAGGAACTGTCTTTTGAAGGGATTTAACATAATTTTCCCAGAAGTGTGAATTAATGTGGTCAGCACTGTATAACCTTTTTACCCCAGATGTAGCCCATGCATCATTAAAACCTCTCTTCTTCAGCAACACAGTTATGGACTCTTCACTGCATTGAAAATGTTAAATGCATGAGGTACAACATATGGCATCCATCAAAGAATCAATATTAAAAGACAGCTGCCTGTCGTAAGAGCCAGATATGATTAATTTTAGATTTGACTGGAACATTCAAATGTGGCCCAGAGCTGTCTGGCATTGTGTCTTTTTACGCAAACGGCAGGTCTAAGAGGTTTTATTGTCAACTTAATGTTTGAAGGCATGGAAAATGCAGAAACCATCCTGCTGTCAACTGTGACGTGACAGTACATCTTCATTCACGCGTCCTTGGTGATACGGATGCATGCACATGCCCAACAAGGAGCAGTTGACAGAAAAGGATGAGCGAGCATTGGGCAGAAAAGAAACAAACATTTTTTTTTAAGTGGACATGCAGGACTGTGGAGTAACAGGAGCCAGGGAAGAGAAAAAAGAGAACATCGGCCTTCAAGCAAGCTCAAACAGCTGTGGCTCGATGCTGTTTTTTTTTTTTTTTTTTTAATCTCATCAACTGAATTGTGTTATTTTAACCAGAACATGATGTTACTGCACACAAACTGCAATATTCACCAGACCACTGCCTCAGGGAGGGAAAAGGAATATTTTGAATAATCCATATATACCACCAAAGCCACAACCACAACGGACAGAGAGGCAATGAGAGAGGAATGCTAGAGGTGGTAGTTTACTGCAGCATCATAACCAAGCAATTCAATGCAATTACTGTTATCATCTTACAATCAAAAACTCTGACACCTCAGCATATGCTGCTCAAATTTTATAACCTCTGCTACATAGTTCTTTGCATTTACAACACTCTTTTTAACCAAGCCTCTGGATGTTAAAGCTGTTGTATCAGAATCTGTTTGATAGTCCTTTCATCTCTGCTTTCTCTTAAAAAGTATCAAAAGGAAAAGCCTTCAGAAACCTCAAGCTGCAGTGTGCCTCCTGATAGTTTTTACTCTTAACTCCAGCACAGGAAAGGGGAACATTACTGCCATCTGCTGCTCAAGAAGCATCACTACAGAACTGGAGAATAACCTGTTAGTAATGCATTTTCTGCAGAACATAGATATAATTCAGGCAGTTTGAAAAGCCAACTTTAAAAAAGATTAAAGCTTTAAACCCTTGAGGTAGGATGTTGAAAATGAATCACGACACTTCTTCTAATGACAGCTTGCACACCTGTATCCCAGTCCAATAATAGAGTCATTAACAAAGCATCTCCATGTGTGATGCAGGACACGCCAGGCTACTGTAATCAATCATAATATGAGGAAGCAGTGACAGCGTGACATGAGTAATGGGTCCCACCTGAGAGAATGAAGAAGATGCCAGACACAAAGGCCAAGATGGTACGCTGAGGCCGGATGTGTCCAATGTTGCTGATGACGAAGGCCGTGAAGACGAAGAGCAGAGACACCATGGGGAAGGGTGTGGCCGTACGAACCATCTCTGTGGGAACAAAAGGTCGCAGTGTTAAAAATAGCTCACCTGATGTTCCCTGGAAGTGTTGAGTGAAAGAATGTTGATGGAGAATAAAAATTATTTAAAGACAGTCAAACACAGCATCTTGCAGAAATATTCATACCCCCTCGTATGACATAGCTCAACATAAAACGGCATGTTTTTCCAGTTATATTTTTCAGAAATTTAAATCTGAAATGCTGTGTGTCCACTTATATTCAAAACTTCCAATTCAATATTTTGAATCATCTTTTCCTAACAGCACAATTCTGCCACCACCCTGTTTCACAGTGGTGATGATGTGTTCAGGGTGATGTGCAATGTTATGGTTTTGCCACACACCTCAAACGTGGGTCTCTGTAGCTACTCCAGAGTTACCTGGGCTGTCAGCTTAGGTGGACAGGCATGTTTGTTGGTTTGCAGTTGTGCTGCACTCCTGCCATGTTTGGATGGCGGACTGAGCAGTGCTCCTCTAAATGTTTAATGCTTGGAATATTGTTTTATAACCTAACTCTGCATCTTCTGATGGTGCTTGGTTCCATCCCACTTTATTTAGGGATATCAGAGTAAAGACAGCTGAGATCAACTTTTCCTGACACTTTTGAGGATTTATTTTGTAAAAATCTTTGGAAATCATGTCTCGTTTCCTTCTTTTTCAATATTATGTGCAAGTTTGTGTTGGTCTACCACATAAAACTGCAATACAATAGTGAAGTTTGTGGTGACAAAATTACAACACATATCCGTGGATCTGCAAAACAAAATCTTTCTCTGTTTAGAGAAATGTCGTGTTGCTTTTTATACATAACTAAGACTCAGCAAGAAAGCAACAACAAAACACCAAAATATGCTTTTTATACATTAAACATTTGAATTTAGGCTAAAGAGCTAGCTTCAGATACAAATTCCTTTCAAACTCTTTTTTTTCTCCACTTCTTTTTGTCTTTTATGACAAGAACTCTGAGAAAAAGGAGGGAAAGTCCTCTGAGACTGACCCTCCTCTCCTTGAATCCCTCTGCACCTGAAGGTCTTCTTTCTTTAAACATCTTTCACTTCAGATTCTTCACCCTCTCCTTTCTCCATCCCCACTACTTGGATCTAGTTAACAGTACATAACTTTGAAGAATTTCAGAGTAGGTTCCCTTCAGTAAATAACAGATGTGTAATATCACATCCAGCTTTCACTCACTCAGGATGTTTGCAGTGTTTTCGGTGGTGATCTCTATTTCGGGCTCAGTGAAGTATTCCGATGCAACACACCTCCCATTCTCTGATCCTGCAAGGAAACAGAAATTGTCGAACTTTAGGTTTGCTTTTGGGATCCGAGTCGGTCATGCGTGAAGAAGCTCAGGTCTCTGTGGCCACTCTTGCTGTTAACAATCATGTTTTCTGACAGATTTGATTCAAGAAGCCACAGGCTCCCCTCTTTTTTTATCTTGCTATCCTTATTCCTCCTCTACTTATAGATCTTTAACATCTCTTTATGCTTTTTTGTTACTCTCTTGCCCTTGGATATTGTGTGTGTGAGTAAGAGTGAACATATGCACATAAGTGTGATGATATATTCCTACCAGCCACAAAGCAAACTCTCCAGAGGCCAGAATGCAGAGCCATCTTCACCTCCATGCTCTGGTTCTGTTGCAGGATGATTCCCTCCACCATTATCAGCCAGTAGTCGGTGGACACAGCCACCCCCACCAGCAGCAGTCCGCAGGCTCCAAACACTGTGGACAGGATGGTCAATGCACGGCTGCTGCATGAACTCATCTGGAGGGCAGAGGGGCAGACAGAGGAGAGCGGTGGTCAAAAATCAAAACTGTGGAAGGAAAGGCAAGAAAGAAGGGGTTATTTAGAGGAGACCACTGAAAATGGGGAAATCCTTTTATCAAACGTAAATCTTATTCACAGGGACACACCATGGCTGGCTATTCCTCTGTTCTCGCCTTGTTATTGCTGGAGATGATTTAGTGACACACACGCTGGCAGCCAATCACATTAAAGGTCGGAGAGGAGCCAATGTAACAGATGATGACCTCACAGGCGAAGTTAGACAAGGATTTTAAAAACCCAGCGATGGAGGGAAGAGAAGCATAAAGGAGACGGTGACTCAGATGTAGGCTTTCTGTGGCTTAGTTCTAGCTGAACTGCACATGGACGTTTGAGCGAGCTGTCTGTATAGATTCATGTTTCTCAATGCACGTGTGCTGCATGTGGTTGCTCCGCCTCTGGCTTCTACTTAATTTGGACTGCTGTTCATTTGAATCACCACAACAAATAAGAAAAAAACACAGAAAAAACAGAGACATGTTCATTACTGTAACTACAGTGCCTTGCAAAAGTATTCAGACCATTCAAACTTCTTAACATTTTTGCTGCGTTGCAACAACACACAGAAATTATGTTTTTATATTAAAAATAAATATCTGAAAAGTGTGACATTTATTTTTATTCAGCCCACTGAGTCAATACTTTGTGGAACCAGTTTTTACTTCAATTTCAGCTACAAGTGTGTTGGAGTTTGGTAGAACCAAACTCCAACAAAATGTCATTGTCTGGATGTCTAGACAATGACATTTTTGCCTGTTCTTCTTGAGAACAGCTCAAGCAAAGTCAGATTGGTCAGAAGCCACCAGTAAACAGATGGTTTCAAGTCTCAATTCTCAATTGGATTTAGGTCTTGACTTTAAATGGACCATTTAAAAAATTGAATGTACTTAGATCAGGTCATTATACTGCTGGTTGTATGTTTAGTCTTGCTGTGCTGGTAGAATGAATCTTCCCCCCAATTCTCAAGTCTTTTGCAGGTCTTCTTTCAGGATTGCTCTGCATATAGCGACATCCATCTTCCCATCAAATCTGTGGAATTATGAACTGATTAAATTCCAGGAAAAAAAAAAAGATGTTTGAACTATTCCCAGTCAAATCTGATACCTCAGCATAAAAGCATTTATTTCTGGATCTTCAGCATGGGGAATCTTCAAACCCCTCCCCAGTTCATGTCAACTTCAAATTATCCTTCTTTTTAAACAGTACAAGCTTGGAATCAGGCTTGTCCAGCTTACTTGAAAAGCTACCCTGAACTCCAATCAAATATCATCTAAGCCTCTCACCCTCTTTTTCCTTTTCTATCTCACCTTCACTATTAGACTTTCAATTCTAGTGCCATCTGAGTCTGGAATTATGAGATTAAATTATAAGCAGATGGACAAATTTAATGTTTTACATGTAGGCCAAAAAGTTTCCTAATGAAGCTCTGAGGCTTTCACAGAACAGCAGTTGAAATTATGCACAAACAGATGCTATTTACTAATTGGGTATTTCTGAAGGCAGTTGCTTGGACTGTAATATATTCATAGGTATCAAAGAAAAGAATTCTGAATTTAAATGCACTGCAAATTGTTGGGTTTTAATAATAATAATAATAATAATAATAATAACAATAACAACAACAACAACAACAACAACAATAATAATAATAATAATAATAATAATAATAATAATAATAATAATAATAATAATAATAATAATGATAAATTTAAACCACACATTATTTTGTTTTAATTTTACAGTTAGGTGCAACTTTGTGTTGGTCAGTCACTTCAATTCCCAATATAATATATTGAAGTTTGTGGTTGCAACCAGATAAACTGGGAAAAATTGAAGGGGTAAGAATACTTATGTCCTCATATTATCGTACAGATTATTTTATTGATGTTTAGATACTTGCTACCGTGTAAAATCTACAGCTATCTTTCTTGCTATTTTTATTTTCTTCAGGGTCAGTTTCTTCCTGCCTGAATTGTTTTTTAACCTCATGTGGTACCACAGTAAAAACAAGAGAAGAATGATTCTGGCTCATCTGAGCTTGCCCTCACTTATTATACTGAACTATACAAACAGCAATAAGCCTAACAAACAGGAGGGAGTGTTCAGCAGACATCATCTTTCTCTGGTTTCACCTCTCAGGCAGCATAATGGCTGCCTTACCTTATTAACGTGGGTTGTAACGCGGGTAAAGAGGCTGACTCACCGAAGACCTGCATACATTCTTGCTAATTGTGCGTCTCCTCTGTTAATTTACACATTATTTTCCGCATATACACAAACTGGCTCTTCAGTGTATAATTACAGTTTATAGAGTTTTCCAGGATGATACACTTGACAGTGATTTAATTGGACATAATTAGCAGAGGCTCAATGAGCAGCTTTTTGGATTCAGGACCTCTGTCTCTAATACAGCATTTGTCAGCAGATGCGCATGTTTCTGTGTGTGAAGGCTGTCAAGCTCATGTACTTCTTTGCCAAATGTTTGAACAGAGTCTTGTTAAATCATTCAAAACAAATGTAAAACTGCTGAACATGAAGGAAGTTCCAAGTTGCAGCTATAAGACAGAGTTACAGATAGGACAACCCCTTCTCTCCAAACACTCATTCATGAACATCCAAATTCAGCTAATTAAAAAGATTCTGAATGTTGACTTTTTTAGCCCATCAATCACATTTAGACATCAGTAGATTTCTTTTTGTGGATATTCTTTCACCTTTCACTTTCTAACCATATTTCTCTGTTATTCAAAGCCTTCAGAAAAACAGAGCCATTTTCTATGTCTTTTCAACAGAAACTTGGTGGGAGGGGTTACCAGCATTTTCCTTTTTTTGTATCAGAAGCAATTGCTACAGCATTCGCTGGTATGTGTTGTGCAAGAATATTTTCCCCCTCATAGTCCTCCTCTCTTTTTGCTATTTTGTCACACTTTAATGTTTGGAACAATCCAACAAATTTTAATATTACAATAGAATGGTATAGGTAAATTCAAAATGAAGTTTTCCAGTGATGATTTCAGTGATAAAGGCAAAACAAGCAGTCCAAACATATCTGGCTCTATCTGAAAATATCCTGTAACTATCCTTGAACAGGCTATGTACCATTTACCATTTAAGCTTAATTACATTTGGGTTATGCAGCAGAAAAATTATCCAAAACATACCAGCAAGTCCACGGTTAAATGGCTAAAAAAAAGAAGGTTTTGGAATGGCCTAGTTAAAGACCGGAAGTCCCATTTTTGATGCTGTGGTTCAACTCTAAACAGCCCGTTCATGCTCGAAAAACCCACTGATGATGCAGTGTTGAAACTATTTTGCAAAGAAGAGTCAGCCAAAATTCCTCCACAGTGTCTGATTGACAGTTTTCCCAAATGCTTGATGGCAGCTGTTGCCCCCAAGGGTAGACCAACCAGTTACTTTTTATTTATATTTTTATAAAAGGCCAGGTTTATATGGACAGCTTTTATTAACTCTATAGATAAAATCATCATTTGAAAACTGTTTTCTGTATTTCCTCAGGTTATCTATGCCGGATATCAAAATATCCTTGTTGATCTGAAAAACTTACAATAATTAAAATTACAATAATTAAAACAAACAGATGGCTTCTTAGAGATGTTTTGGTTTGATCAGGGGACCCAATCTGTCATATTCATGAGAGTCACCTGAACTAAATGAGGATCAGAACCAGAATAAACAGATATAGGCTATAATGAAAAGTTGTTAGCAAAAAATATGTAATTACATTTTTAAAAGCAGTGAGATTTCGCCATTTTCTATTTATTTATGTCCATATTCTAAGAGAATTTTCAACTACAAGGTAAAATAAAATAATTGGCAATGATTTAAGCACAAATTATTAAATGGAAGTAGGAAATTACAAATTGGAAAAGGGGAAAATTGTCAAGCAGCTAACTACTGACCTTGCAGAGAAACAACCACATAAAAAATAAACTACAAAACATCAGGTTAAATCTTAATGATGCTTTTAACCATTTATTAGTCACTTTCAAAGCTACAAACAAATAAACCTACAGCAACATAAAAAAGCCATTTCTTTATTCTGCCTCGTCTTTGTGTGACTAATCCTGACACCCTTTAAAGTAAGACTATAACAGTAATAGTCATCCTACAGGGGAAAAAAATCTTAAAGATTAAGCATGATCCCATCTCATCTGGACAGCCATTATGGAAGAGGTGACTGCTACAGAAGTTATTTTGCTTTCTGTGGTGCAGCAGCATGGCTGAACAGAGCTTCTTTGTCTATGAAGAGTACGAATGAAAAGTAAGAAGAGAAGGCTGCACTCCAGAAATGAAAAAAAAAAACCAAAACAAAAAACAAACATCTCAGAGTTGACAGTTTTAAGGCATCTGAAATGCCGAAGTACACAGATGAAGCAAGAAAAGGGTTAGTAATAAGGAAGATGGATTTTAGAGAAAAAAGTATGACCAAAATAAAAATCTAATCAGACAAACAGGGTATATAAAAGATGCAAAGCCACTGAGATCAAACAGATTTACAAGAGCTTGAAGGCAAATTGGCTCTGTCATCTGAGGCACCAGGGCACCACTAAAGATTTGTATGAATAGTTAAGCTAAGCATCAGTTTGCTGCAGACCTGTTCTTATTTTCTCTTCTTAACCAGATGCTTTTCAGCCGAAGAACCCAGAATGAGAGAGCAAGTGTGCAAGACGAAGTTATGAGTAAATCCACATTAAAATCAATGAAAATTCACTGAAATGACAAGCATGACTGGGTGCACAAATTAATGTTACAATAAGATAATCAGCACACAGACAACACTCAGGAATGAAGAGTCACACAATGAACCAATATGAAAAATGACTTAGAAAGTGGTTATAAGAGAGCTGGATTCAATTAGAGTCAAATACTACAGAAATGGATTAAAGTCTTCAAGTTACTGGGAGTTTTTCAGCAACATGAACAGAACATTCACAATCAGCAGTAGAAAATAGAACCTGAATTGTATTCTGTTAGTTTTAAGTATAAAATTAGTTAGACATATTGTTTTTCAAATAGGTGAAAAGGTGGGTAAAGTACAAAACTTTTAATATTCAGTGTGAATTCATATGGCCTCTGCTAAACTGTAAATTTATTATTATAATCAGTCTCACAGGAAAAATAAGAAAAAGGCACTTTAATTTGTGTATTTCCCCTCGCTTTTTACAGAGTGGTGCAGTTTTAAGAAACAAACCCAAATAAAACAGTAAATCAAACTTCGATCAACTTTGTGCAGCACAAAATACTATAGATGATTAAAACAGACCTCCACATGCCCATGACAAAAACAGCAAACAGACAGGCATAAAGTGATAAACAAGCAAAACAGAAAAAAAATAGTAATTACAAGAAACTATATCATAAAATCTCATCATAATAATAGTTCTGTAACACCCAAAAAAGTTAGTAAAAACAGATCAATGAAAATGAAAAATAATTTAGTAAATATATAAAATAAAGAAATAAAAACTTAAACAGCAATAAGCATGATGGTACTTATCAAAAGGAGACAAATAAGCCAAAGAATAGAGATACAGTTATAAAATTAAACTCAAAATAATAGGTTCTCAAACTCAAAATAAAAACATTCAACTCAGAAGATAAAATAACAATATTTAGATTTCAGAAAAACATTGTTGATATGGAGGACTGAAACTGACATAATTAAAAATAAAAGCAGAAATATATATTTTTTGTTTTTCCTTTTTCTTATACATGTGTTTTCGTCAAGAAATGTATCCATTTTGTTTTACCTTTTCTTTATACAAGTGTTTGTTCTTTTTACATTTCCTTGTCTCCTCTTTTTACTTTACCGTATGCATTTATGCCTCATTATGCAAATGAGGAGGGCTGCCTTCTTGGCCCAGCTCCTCTACTATTGGTCAACAGGAAGGAGCAGGATCCATGTGCAGATCAATTGCGCATGCCTGCACCTTTGGCTTTAGTTTAACAACCGAAGTGTAGTTATGGAGGGAGTGGAAAGATGGTTTGTGTTGGAGTTGTTAAGGGAAGCTGCAAATAGACTGGACGAATTGGAAAATGGTACGTTTTCAGCTGACCCATAGTAGAGGAGCTGGACCAAGAGAGCAGCCTTCCTTATTTGCATAATGAGGCAGAAATGCATGCAGTAAAGTAAAAAGAGGAGACGAGGAAATGTAAAAAGAACAAACGCTTGTCTAAGAAAAAGGAAAAACAAAATATATATATTTCTGCTTTTATTTTTAATTATGTCAGTTTTGGTCCTCCATACATTGATACGTGGTGAAGACCCAATAAACAGTAGGAGAAAACAATTTCCTTCGGGGATGTGCGATAGCAATCCGATTTTAAGGCTCTGGCACTTCAGCTTTCTTGGCCTCTTTCTCCCAGAAAGCAATGAACCAATTTAACTGGTTAGATGGGAGCCACAGGGGGACAAAAGGTTTAATTCACTCCAATCTATCTCAATCTACAGATTGGCACAGCCTTTATAACTCACAGAAAAAAGAGATGCCAAGTAAAAAGAGGGTGTGATGGATATAAAGGAAGAATAAGAACCGTAGCAGGTTTTGATTTGGGGGATGTGGCTTTCTGCCCAAGGTGGCAAGACCTGGGGTGGGCAAGGAAAAACATTATCTGCCAGGGAACAGGTTTTCTATTGCTTACCATGATGACCCCCTGCAACACAAGTTTTACTGTAAATGATGATGATGCTGAAGTTCGTAGCTGATTTGGAGCTTATGCTTTGGTCCTGTGGTGAATTTTTATATAGGCAATATGGCAAAAGTGCTTGAGAAGAAAAGAACAATGTACCAGGTGCACCTCTGGGCAAAAAAGACAAAAATTTTGGGCAACTGAAATGGCCACCCTCTGCAGTGTGAATATGTGTAGAAAACTGAAGTCTCCTGTCAGTTGCAACTTTTCTGTCACTGATGCAGTCAAAAGAGAATGGCTCAACACCCTGTGTTGTGGCCACAGAAAACACTGTAAAAAAATATTGTTGCATTTTGCAACCATTAATAAAGCTTAGGCTTCTGATTCGAGACTTTTATTCAGACATAAAGGGCTATTTTATTCTGTTTAGGGAACTGGTGACTGCATTTGATCAGCTCTAATTCAGAATCAGAAAGACTTGAACTGGACTATTCCACACTGAATATGGATTCTTTGCAAAGGGGATTAATTATGTATTTGTGAAAACCCAAAACATTGCTGATGCATATCTGAGACCCTTTTGGATTGAGTCAGACATGAACACCACAACAGACGGGGAAGACCTGATCTTTAAGGCCACCTGAGATTAGTTTAAGATGGACAGGACAAATAATTAACTGAATTATTTCACACTGTTTATACGTTCTTTAAAACAGTTTTTATCATCAATAAAATCTTTACCTCGTGTAAAAATAAACATAGGGAGCATAGGCCTGACCCAAAAGGAATTCTTCATGCAAGAATCCCCTCTGGGTAGGAAAATGTGAAAACCTTCAGAGAACACAACAGTCAAAAAAACACAGGAACTGAGAAAGAGTGAAGAAGGTATCAAAGAAAAGTCCTTGGCCCAAAAAATGGAAGGAGTATCCAACGTGGGCGCGCACGACAGGAGTGCGTCCACGCACTGGAACTAGAAGATGTGCTGAACTAATTATCGCTCTGTGCAGCGTCTTAAAAATCGGGTTCAGAGAAAGATCTATGAAATCACTCACTGAGAAACAAACGACTTCACGAAAACTAAATGCAGAGATCTTGATTGAACGGGAGGGTTTGATCTCTGCAAACGTTTCTCTGTGCAGCAACACACCATTTCCACACAGCAGAGAGGAGAGCTGTACACTCACACTGTCATTTCTGTTGAATACATGTGTGCGCAACCAGAAACTGAGCCAGAGACTGCGCACAGAGTTTCTGGGGATGATAAACATAGAGTGGGGAACATGTGAACGACGTGAAACTGCAGTGGAGTTGTGTGAGGATGACTTGGCTGTCAGAATAAAATCATTTCCCAGTGCGCTCCGAAACGAGCTGCTGTCTTTATTAACACGACGCCAGGACGCGTCATGAATCCTGCTCTTTTCACAGCTGTCACACACACATGCGCGCCTACAATTCAAATGACTCAGTCACCATTGTAATTACTGCCAAGAAAACACAGGAATTCAGAAGGAAAAATACTCACAGTGTCACTAAGAGTCGTGCGCACACGTCAGTAAGCCAAGAAACCCCACACCAGGGGAGGCTATGCTGGGTTTTTTGTCCCTTCCTCCTCTTCTCTCTTTCTTTCCTTCTATCCTCTCCTCTTTTTCCTCCTCTGGGTGTTTACCATTAAGTCCCCCTTCCCATCCGCGAAATCTCCTTTCTCTTCCACGCAGTCTGTCCCAGGCACTGCGGTGGATCGTTCACTGAGCTACTTTGGCTACAAACACAGAGATGCTGTAGCGGGGGCAGATAGAAGTGCTGGAGAGAGAGAGAGAGAGAGAGAGAGAAAGAGAGAGAGAGAGAGAGAGAGAGAGAGATCTGCACTTTTTTTGTAAATTGTTTCTCAGCTAAACCGCATCTTGTCAAACGTATTACCCTTCCAGAACAGTTTTATTTCTAGTTTTAGTGTTTCATGTAACATACCCAAATTTACACCGTCGAAATTTTAAAAATGCTCTGTCAAAAGCAACCCCCCCCCCCCCTTTTTTTTTTTTTTTTTTTTTGCTATTTTCGGTATTATCTGCAAATTCAGTCTTTTGTCAAACATGGACCAATTGGCCTGTATCATGGGTTTAACCCAGCATACTGGTTTGTTCCCCAAAAATGGGTTAAAGTGACTAAAAACTAATGTTGAGCCTAGCGACAAATGGGCTAAAAAGAATGACTTACTGTTAAATCTACTGAACAAGTAGCTTTTTCCATCCATTCATCCATCTTCTGCACGTTTAATTTTTGCAGGATTTTGGGGCCTGGTGCCAATCAAGGTTAAGTGATCAAGGTAACTTTATTCATACTCATAGGTCGATTTGTTTGGCAGACCAGAAGCCATCATTAAAATATGTCAGTCAAGTATATAAAAGAATAAATAACATGAACATAGAATATTTAAAATGCTCAAACATCAAGGCTATAAATAAATAAATAAAACCGACTATCATCGTCAAATTATTAATTATTAATTATTTTTAATATTACAAAATAAATGAATAAAAAAGCCTACAAAGTCTAAGTAGAAATGTGGATAAATAATACAACTAAGCACTATTTAAAAAAAAAAAAAAAAAAAAAAAAAAAAAAAAAAAAAAAAAAAGTAGCAAGAGGACAAAACTGTCTCCAGTGGTCAGTGAGTAGGAAGCAGGGTCTACCCAGGACAGGTTGCATCACAAGGCAACTTAGAGACACATGGGGCAAACAGCTGCACATGCACATTTTCATACCCATAAAGTGCCATTGTTGGGGGATAGTTTAGAGTGGCCAACTAACTGAACATGCATGTAAAGTATTTGGCTGTTGGATAAAGCTAGAGTACCCTGAGAGAACCCATAAATGCACAGGAAGAACATGCATTCACACACAAAAGCTCTACCAGTGATTTTAGCCAACACCTTTTTGTTGTGTGGCACCGCAGTTATGGTATATTAAGAACAGCATGGGTATCCTTACTCCTCTAACAGCTATATATTCAGCTATGCAGCCACAGACATAACAAAAGATGATGCACTGTCTATTCTGACACCTTATTACCAAAGCTAGCAATAACTTTTTCTGCATTTTGAACTACATTTGGTGATCTATTGGATAAGACTACACGGGCCACCTTTCTCTTTCTACATGCATCAGTGAGCCTTGGTCACCCATGACCCTGCCTGTTTTCTGACCACTGCAGACTAAAAATAACCTACAAGAGATACAGTTTTGAAGCTCTGACCCAGTCGTCTGTCTAGCCATCAGATTTTTGCCCCTGTCAAACTCACTCATGTATCCTATTACAAACAAAGCAACTTTGAGGATAAAATGTTCCTGCTTCTAATGAAGGCTAACGATTAACAGGAGCAGAAATAAGGATATAATCAGTGTCTTTCACTTCAGATGTCATTGGTCATAATATTATTCATTATAAATGTTTAGTTTCACTTCATTTAACCTCTTGCTATTCTGTAATATCCTATTTCTCTCCTGGTTAAACCTTGTCTCATTACGTGAATGTGCAGGACTTAGTTCTCTTATTTATTACCTTATAAATTAAAGGTCTTATATTCACTGAAACTGCTGAAATTGATTTACATAAAAGAGCAATGTGAAATTTGTAATAATACTGTAATTATGTCTAATTAGGGTACACATTATTGTTTGCTACTTACTGACTGTGCTGTTTGGGTGGGATGCCTTTTTAAAATCAAATGTTCTACTCCAGTGATGGATTTCCTGCATCGATCAAGACTATGCAAATACAAAAACGACCTTCAGTTGAAAAATGACAATAAATACAAAAAAAAAAACCCCAAAACAGACTGGTGAGTGTGATTCAAACACTGTTAAAAGTTTAATCAAGAAATACGAGCGGAAAACAAAGGTTATGGTCTGAATATACATTTTTTAATTGCCAGTCACAAGAAGCACTTTTATTCAGCTCCACACAGTGGATGCAGATGAATACTTGACTCTATAGGACCAATATCCTTCACTCCTTCCCCCCTCCTCCTTCTTTGTCCCCTGTGAGCCGTGTCCCTTTATTCTATTTATAACTCGACTGGTGGAGAAATCCTATATTTTTAGTAACGATATCAATAGTCTACAGCACACTCTGACCTGAGGGCATGAGTGAAAGAGACTTCGAGAGTTAGAGAAGAAGGGGAGGGAAGGAGAGATTAAGGACAGACAGAAGCACAGAAAGGAGGTGGCAGCACTGAAGAAGAGGGACAATATCATTTCACAGTGACTGACAGTGATGGGGCATGAATACATATCCCTCCAGTAAGAGGTCAACGTTTGGTTTCATGGAGATGGTAAAGAGTCAGCTATGGACAAATTTTCTTCTAAAGTTTAACTTACTGTGAGGTAATTGTCAAATATCTCTTCCCAGATCAAATTAACAGTGACAAGATGAAAGGGACATCATCTATCAAAGAAAAATATGAATTCTTATTGGACTTTTTCATACAGTTTATCATTACAGCCACATTTATTGGGATAAAGTATCATAAAGTAGTGCATAATTGTAAAATGAAAAGAAAATTGCACATGATTATTAAAATAATGTAAAAAAATAGTCTGAAAAATGTGCATGCATTTGTATTTGGCCACTTTTTTCTGATGACCCAAAATAAAAATCCAGAACTACCAAGCCCCTTCAGAAGTCAACTATGAAACAGACTTTACCTGTATGTAATCTAATGCCAATAGAGTGCTGCAATGTTTTGATTTCGATCAAATCATATTTATCAGGTTTAATCCTAGGTTTTAATCCATTTAAGAATATGTGACATGACTTGAAAATGTATGTTCACTGATGCGCTCTGTCTAATCTATCTTAGCGTAGAAGAATGGGGAAAAATTTCTGTATATATATATATATATATATATATATATATATATATATATATATAGTAGAAACATACGTAAAACAACTTGCAGCCGTATAAGCAGCAAATGGTGCTGATGCAAAATATTGTCACTGGGGGACTGACAATAAATATACATCACTCTTTTCAGAGTTTAAGAAAAAGAAGCTATCATATATCATTTTCCTTCCACTTTGCAAATATGTACCTTGTTTTGGCCCATCACATAAATTTATTAAAACCCCTGTATGATTGTGGTTGTAACATGATAAAAACATAAAGGGTATGTGGGGGAATCAAGGAGAAGGAACACTTTTTGTGAGATACTGTAAACAATATTTTAGAAAAAATGTTCTATAGACACCACAAAACCTACATGTTTCTGCACCTTTGTAAGCTAAAAAGCATTTTCTTCAATTTAGTTATGAAAATAAAAAATAAAAAAAAAACAAGGAAAAAAAACAAAACGGTTGCAAATGTTCATGATTATGTCTTCAAAAGAAAAAGAAGAAGAATACCTTTATTAGTCCCCCAGGGGGGAAATTACATTTCAGTACAGCCTGTCCAAGCAGACAGGTGTCTGAGGCTGCAGCCATCTTGGGAGGCGCTGCCCTTTATAATAGAGATCTGACAGCAGCATGTTTTATAGAAAATGACTGATTTTAAGATAGGGAAAACCTCTAAGACAGTGGACAACAGGATTTATCAAAAAATGCTTACACCAACTATTTCTGACTGCATAGTAAACAGAACATAACTTAAAAAAGTGCAGCAAAGCATCAGCTGTGCAAAACTGTCAGAAAAGTACAAAACAGCCATGAAGGACGTGCAGAGAAAAAGAGGGGGAGGTACAGAGGGAGATGGGAAGTTGATGAGATTTTAATGTGAAGGTCAACTTGTTATAACTTTGGATCTCTACAGGGATATTAGTCTCTGCTTGGTGCTGGAGGGTCTGAAGAGACAGGGGAGTGGGCGGAGCAGCTGCGGGGGAGGAGGAGAGAGTGAGAGGGTGCCTCAGAGGAGAAGGGAGAGAAAGTGAGATGCGAGGGGGGGGGGGGGGGTGTTGCTGCTTCGACAACTCCAGTCCCAAGGCAAACAGAGCGGTCAGCATCTTCTCTCCCAGCATGTGTGTGACAGAGAAAGTTAACATGCTGGAGACTGCCCTTTTTTTTGTTGTGTTTTGTTCTGTTTTGAGCGTGAGTATGTGTGAAAGTGAAGGAGTGACAGAGAGGCGTGTGGAGAACACAAAGCGGGAGGCATTTCTCTGCAACTTCACAGGATAACAGAATGAGACACGTCACTGCAACTTTCTCAGTTGGTTTATTTTGAAGTTATTTTTTCCAGCACATGAAAACAAAAGACGTTAACTCAACTGACAAATACATAAACTAGCCATAATAGATCGTTGATTAATATGTATTTAACCTGTCTCTATTGTACTGAAACACTGTCGTGTGACAGAAAGTGATCATCAACCCATAAGTTCTATCAAAGAAATAGAACCCATTTGTGGGACTATATCGGAGATGTTGCAGCCACCTGCCCTGATCAGACAAGTTTAAATAAATGCACTGCTTGTTTTATTTTTTTCCATGTATTGAACAGTCCCATTGAGCCTCTCTTCTAATTACTCCCAATCAATGCTGTGTGCTGTATGTCATTACACAGCAAAAAGCTTTCCAGTATACACAGATAAAAACACAAGTTTCTGTACTTTAACAAGCCAACAAGCTTGTTTGGATAAGACAACATGAAGTATTATGTTTTCCTAATCTGCAGTATAACAATCAAAAGTTCTAATTAAAGTGCCTTGCAAAAATATTAATATCCCTTAAACTTTTTCACAATTTGTCCCATTACACACAAAAACTTCATTATATTTTATGTGACAGACCAACACAAAGCACTGCATATATACAAAGTAGAAGAAAAATGATTTTATGTATTTTTATGAATAGAAATTAAAAAGTAGGCATGTATTTTTACTCACCCTGTTCCTCATTCTGATACCCCTAAATCCAGTGCAAACAACTCCCTATAGGGGCCATCTAATAAAGAAATATAGCCCACCTGTGTTTAGCTTAATATCATTATAAATAGAACTACACAATGAAGGCCAAATAAGTTCCTTTAAGAATTTTGATGAGCAAACGGCATCATAAAGACCAAGGAATACAAACTGACTGGCTAGGTAAATAGAACATTATTCAGAAAAGCAGTCAGAAGACCCAAAGTCTAACTCTGAAGAAGTTGCAAACATCCTGGTGCACTCTACAAACCTGTCTTTATGGAAGAGTGGCAGGAAGAAAGACATTGCTGAAAGAAAGTCATGGCAAGTTCTGTCTAAACTTTGCCTCAGGTCAGGTAGGAGCATTGAACACATATACAAGAGGGAACTCTAGTCATGACACCAAACTTGAACTTTTTGACCTCCATGTGGTGGAAAACTATCACGACACATAAATCTGAACTCATCTTCCCCACAGTGAAACATGGTGGTAACAGCACCATGTTGACCACAGGAGCTGGTCAGAGTTAATGAGAAGACTAATGGAGCTAATAACAGGAGAGTCCTGGAAGAAAACCTGTCAGAGGCCATAAAACAAATGTGGGAATGTCCCTAAACATACAACAAGAACTACAATAGTTTAGATCAACACAATGTGTTGGAATGGTACAGTCAAAGTCCAGATCTATGGAAAACCTTGAACATTTATGTTCATGTCCAGTGCAATTATGTTTGAACTGTTATGGAAAAAATAATGTCTCTAGATGTGCAAATCTGGTAGAGATATATCTCAAAAAGTTGTAATTGCATCAAAAGGAGGTTCTGCAAAGTATTGATAGGAGAGGGGTGAATACATATGCATGCCAAACTTTTTTGAAAACCATGCATCATTTTCCTTTGCTATTGGTTTCTCTTAAATCCCAATTTGTAATGTGTAAAAATGTGAAAAAAAAACAGCTTTACAGAGTATGAATACTTTTGCAAGGAGCAGTGTTACAGCAGACATGACGTTTGATATGAAGTAATGCAACTCAAAGTCCAGCAGTTTGAGGGCCATAACATTGCCTGCAGTCACTGTCACATGGAGTCCCCTGTGTCATTTATGCACCTTCATGAATCAGCTGAGATCATGACATTAAACTGAGAGGTTGAGGCAGGCCAGAAGAGCCTGAATGAGTCTTTTCACATGATTATGTAATAAAAAAGGGAAAGAAAAACATATCTAACCATTTAGATTGCTTTACAGACTACGAGTCAGTTTTAGATTTCTAATCTATGAGTTTAGATTTAGAAATGCACATTTAGGTGCTGTGGAGGCCATCTATGATGGGAACACATTTGAGCTAAATAGACCTTTAAAGAAATGTAATTTATGGCTAATAATGAAAAGAAGATTTCTTTTGCGCATTATTTTCTGTATAGCTGTAAGAATAAAGATGTTACCTGTTCAGACAACTGAGGACTTTTATCTTTCTTCTAGTTCTAAAAAAAACTATCCGCATGCAAAGAGATTCATTTATCTGTCTGACACTACAATAATCTTACAGCAGGTTAGGACAGATCTTATAAAAAAAGAACTCTAGTGTGGCAAACCATAACACTGGCTTGGTTTATACACATGCAGTAAGAGAACATACACATGTCATTAAGAGTGAGGGAATACCAAATGGTCTTGGCATTTTAATGTAAACTTCAGAATTTGGTTACAAGAGCTGAAATAATTGCTGCTAGTTCTCATATTCTGGCTCTCAGCTTTAAAACTACTATCTGATAAATAACAGGAAGAACTTTGAGGGGACATTTTTCAAATAGCTGTGAGAGGTAACGGAGCAAAGTCTGGGTTGAAGAAGGAGAATCCCTGGAAATCCTCCTGGTTGATGGCTGCGAGCACATCCGGATCTGATGGAGTGAGAACAGATGGGGCCGCTGTGAAGAACTTGTCAAAGTTCTCGCCTTTTCTTCCGCCCTGATGAGGAAAGGCAGGTAAACATGAAATCAATCACCTCACAAAAATGTTACGGTTAATTACTTTAAAAAGCCCTAACTTCCTCTAAGGAAATATTGAAACATATTTCTCCTGCCCACCCACAACCTTCATTCTTTCCAATCTTAGGATGAAAGCTGGGCGCATATCTTCTCCACCTCCTTAACCCCACATGACAACCATTCTGCTGGATGAGATGAATCTCATTTGGCTAATGGGCCTGGCCTCTAACCCCTGAGCACAGTCAGCTTCCTCCTGCCATGCTTCACCACTGGGTGATATGGCAGCAAAGTAGCACGCGGTGAGCTAATGATGACATGCATTTGCATATGGAGGAGAAAAAAGCAGGCCTGGGTTCAGAGGTCCTGTCTGTTATTTCTGAACTTTCTGTGAGTGAGCGCTCAAAGCTGAGGACCGGGAATCTGCTCAGGTGATGAAAGACAGAACGAGTTGATGAGAAGGAGCAACAGAGAGGTGAGTGAGAGACCGAGGAGATAGAGAGAACAATGAGGTATAGTGAGAATGAAACTTTAGAAGAAGGGGGTGAACAAAGAAATGAAAGGTGACTGAATAAACAGACAAGCAAATAAAAATTTCAACTGACAGTTCTGGGTTTGAATGGTGGGGGTATTTCCAGTCTCTCCAGACGGTCCCAGTCTATCCAGCGGAAGAATGGATGCTCCTTGATCTCCCTTTCAGCATCCTCTCCTCCACCCAGGCGCTTGGTGGGGTGCTTCGTTAGGAGCTGAAGTAACCAAGAGGAATGTATCAGAACATTGCAAACGTTCCTGGATTTAAACTTGTATCTAAAAATCTTGAGTTTTCAGGAGTACTTTCTGTTCAGTTTGGTTTAAAAAGTAAGATTTCCAAATTAAAGCACTTTAAAGGAGTGTGGTTTGATAAGAGAGGACCATTCCCAGAAGCTGACATCCACTCATACTGAGCTGGAGGGTTTTTTTTTTCCTGTTAACATTATCGTGTTCTGTCCTCTTTGTTGCTTGGATTAAGTTAATAAAGCACATTATGCAACAGGAGGGACATACTATTTGTCCCGTTTTATGCAGTCTGACCTAACACAAAACAGAAATCACTCTGTTGTGAAAGAAGCTTAAACTCACATCTTAGAGCCATTCCAGGAATCAAAGGTCTGATAGCTCCTCCAACTGTTGCACTTTGTCAACACATTTCTTTCTCCCCTCCCTTCAGACTTACAAGTGAACAGAAGTTGACATTCTTCATTCAGAGTTCTAACCAGTGTCACTGGAAAGAAAGTGAAACTCACATAATGGTTGTTACTGAGGGGTGAAATGTTGGAGAAAAAGTTCAGCTGGACAGAGAAAAAAAAAATCTTTGGCTCTACTAAAGGATGAAGGTACCATTTCCTGCGGACACAGCAGCTGTAAACCAAAGCCTGTCTTAGATAAATATATTGTCAGCAGACTTAGTTAAAGTCTGAAGAAGACTAAACTCCAGTCTGAGCCCTGCTATGCTGGACCTGAAGATGTGGACTGTGATGTCTGAAATGGGAGGTAGATGAAAGTCATCAAGTCTTGTGTGTTCTGTTTGGCCTCTAACTGTGAGAATCAACTTCAACTTCACAATGAACATTTCACTTTTAGAAAAGTACAAACTTATTAAAGGTTCTGCTAAACTCCAACAAAACATCTGCTCTTGTCAAAATGAAATATTAAAATAATTTCCTGTTGTGCTGATCAGCAGTGTATCTGCTATCTTTGCCTAATAGACCAACATAAAGACCAATGATACAGTCCCAGCTGCAGCAGAAAGGATGGAGAAGCAAAGGGAGATCACAGTGTGTTGACAACAAATTCAGCAGCGAATCTAGGACCAAGAGGAAGAAATAAAACTGCTTCATCAGGGAGTGGAAGCCATGACTATACTGATAAAGCAATGAAGAACAGTTTTCACTGTGCTGATCCACTTCATCCAGGAAAAAAGTTTTGATGTGAAGCAGCAGATCAAATCCCAGCAGGAAATTGAAGTGAGTTGAGTCAAAGATCTTCAGGAGAAGCTGGAGCAGAAGATCACTGAACTTAAGAGGAAAGAAGCTGAGCTAGAACAACTCTCAAACACAGATCATAACCATTTTCTGCTGAAGTACCTCTCACTGTCAGAACTAAGTGAGTCTACACACTCATCCAGCATCAATTTCTGTCCTCTGAGGTATTTTGAGGACGTGGCAGCAGCTGTGTCAGCGCTCAGAGATAAACTACAGGACATCCTGAGAGACACATGTACACAGATCTCAATGACAGTCACTGAAGGCAATGTTTTACTGTCAGAACCAGAACCAAGGAATAGAGCTATAATCTTCAAATATTCACAAGAAATCACTCTAGATCTAAACACAGAAACCTGTTACTGTAAAAAAACAAAACAAAAAACAAACAAACAAACAAACAAAAAAACCAACCAAACAAACAAACAAAAAAACACGATATTAATGGATCAAAACCAGTCTTACTCTGATAATCCAGATAGATTTACTCATTGGTAAGTTATCCGGTGGTTTGCTACCTTGAAACGTTTCTCCTCTATTGAACTTCTTCTTAGATCAAGGTAAAAGTCATAAAATTGAACTAGACCAGTAAAACTGGCCATATCTTCACATCTGAGAGTCCAGTAAATTTAGTAAATATTAACAATATGTACAAGTTTGTACCTGGGTACAAAAACTTACTTTGGATTCATCAAGGGTCATCTGACATATTTTATGAAAGTCAATTAACAAATAAAGATTAGAACAAGTTTTAAATTGATTATATGATTGTGCCCAGTCCAAATCCAGACCTAAATCCAATTAGAAATCCGAGGCTAGACTTGCAAACTAATGTTCTCAGATGTTGTCTATCCAATCTGACTGAGTTTAAGCTATTTTACAGATAAGAATGAGCAAATATTTCAGTCTTTAGATATGCAAAGCTGGCAAAGACATACCCCAAAAGAGCTGTAGCAAACAGATGTTCTAAAAGTATTTACTCAGGGGGCTCAAAATAATACAGAAGAACACTACATTGTTTAGATTATTACTAGAAAAGCATTGTAATTTCCTTTCACTTCCCAATTATGCAGTAGTTTGTGTTTTTATATCACAACAAATCCCAATAAAACACATTGAAGATTGTAGCTGTAATGTGACAAAATACAAAAAAGTTAAAAGTAGAATAATTACTGCTGCATACTTCTGCCAGGCTCTATAATTAGAGCAATTTGTATTCACATCCAGTTGAGTTTTGTTAATTTCAGTCCGGGCTCATTGTTTCTCCTCATACTCTTATTGCTCAGAGAAGATAAAAACTTCTGTCTGCTGCATAAAATTTTGCAGAGAGTGCAGTCTGCCTGCTTCTAATACACAAAAAAGCTAACTTCCAAAATTGTACGCAGGATCAATACTATTGTTCTAATGCACGTTTATTAAATTTTCTGATAAAAAGCTTCCCTTAAATGTTTGAAGGCTGAAAGTAAAATAGGAGGAGAAAAACAAAACAAAACAAACAAACAAACAAACAAACAAACAAACAAACAAAAACTTACCCCTTTGCAGATAGCAACAGCTTCTCTCGAGAGACTTTTGGGGTAGGAGACACTCTGCTCCATAATAGACTGAAACAGCTCCTCCTCATCAATGCCATCAAATGGTGGCTTGAAGGGGAAAGAGTTTTTAAAAAAAAGTTTCACCACAGATCAGTGTCAGGTCTAGCTTTTGGAGCGATTACAAAGCACTGCAGGCTTTTATATTACTGCAGTATTGTTGGACTTATTTTGAGCATTACCTGTCCTGCCAGCATTTCATACATTAGTACTCCGTAGGACCACCAATCCACTGCTTTATTATAAGACTGATATGCCACAATCTAAAAGGAACATGAGAGAATATAAATCAGAAGAGCAGCAGTGTGGAGACAAGAAAACAAAGGAGCAAAATGAAGGGAAACAGAATTGTCACAGTAGGAATAGTCAGAGGAGAGATGTCAGACACTGAAAGGGAAAGATCCGTGCTTGAAAATAAAAAGCAGCAAGGAGAGGAAGTGTATGAATGGGACAAGACTTGAGATTTATGTGTCTGTGTTTGCCTGATTATGCATTTTCCCCCATGAATGTGAATGGCCCTCTTCCACAGGGCAGAGGGGCATGAGTGAACAATTCCCAGCCCCCCGGGGAATTATATTGTATCCATTCCAAAATGGTAGATGCAAGAGAATCAATAGGTGTTTACATAAGAGAGTCAATACGTAGTGGTTCCACAGCGAAGTTTACCATATCAAAGACAAGCAGAACAGTCAGGTCCTCCTTCTGTTTCTTTCTCCCCCTCTCTCTACAATAAGTTCAAAAACGCTCCTTCACAGTTTATTCACACAGGCAGGCACACACACACACACACACACACACACACACACACACACACACACACACACACACACACACACACACACACACACACACACACACATTTTAAGCATTTTATTTTGAATATAAAAAGAGGTTGCTCTATTGTGCAAAATCAGCTTCACTTGTTCATTATTTCCAAATGTTTTGATCTTCACTGAAGTTCTCATTGGACTCTGTCTACCATGTTTTATATTCCAGACCATAAGGAATGTAAGCATTTTTCTTCATAATTTGTTAGACTTTTATCTAAGAACTCTTATTTACAGCACATCACAAACATACAGTGGTAAATGTAAAGCAAATGGTTTTTATTAACTCGATGACCAGAATACTGGAGAGGAAAAAACTGCCAAGTCTTCTTGAATTTTATAAGTAATCATGATTTTTTTTTTTCTCTAGGTCTCCATGCTCCACTCACATCCAGCTGCAACAGAAATGTACGCCAGCTCTGACCATTTGGAGGATAGAAACATCACTATTAAATTTACCTGAAATAATCAAATATTATACCTGCAGGACATGAAGTTTTATTTTCATGATGGCTTGTTTTTTCTTTATTTGGATCCATATAAAACATCTTTAAAAATGCCAACATGTGTGGCATGATTAGAAACAGTGTGGCAGCAGCTTTAATCTGCAAGTCATTTCCAGTACTTTATATTTTTCTTTTGGACAATTATTTTGTCCATTGTGATTATATAATACACTGACAAGTTTCTCTGATAAGTTATCCATGATTTAAGGTGACACCTCCTCCCACTGGCAAATACTTTGCCCTCCATTTTCAAAGAAATCTCCTCCCTTGCTCTCGTCATCACTTCTGCCCGGGTCATATGTTGACTGACTGTTAACTATGCAGAAGATTCTGACTCTCTTTAAGACTATGAAAGAACAGATGTTGTTAAATCTAGACACTGACTTTAACTTTTCATGGTGAAGCAATTCTAAGTAGTTTAAGACCTGCTTTTGTTAAATTCTGCTAAAAACATGGGTTTGACTAACTGCAAACAATTAGATAAAAAAATAAATCCCAAGCTTTTTTTCCTAAACCTAAAATAACACTGACCTCTGTTTTCAAAGTAGATTTTTTTTCTATATTCTAAAACTCTGGATGAACTTTTATGTTGTTTTAGTGGTTTTAGGGCGTTGGTGGCGACGGTGGTAGGGGTTCGTCCTGTAATTGGTGGGTTGCTGGTTGAATCATGCACTGGTGCTCTGTCTCAGTCTTTGTGTCCTTGGGCAAGACACTTCACCCTGGTGGTGGTCAGAGGGCCCGGTGGCGCTGGTGCATGGCAGCTTCACCTCTGTCAGACTGCCCAAGGTATAATCCACTAGCCTGCCAGCATCAGCGTGTGAATGAGTGAATGACTGAATGTAGTGTGAAGCACTTTGAGGGGGTCCTATGGACTTGATAAAGTGCTATACAAGTACAGGCCATTTAGCTAGGGATGTCATGATCTGCTCCCAAGTTTTGGATAGTGTTGTATTTCCATGTGCTGGCTTACAAAACTGTTTTACAAGTTGTGCATATTATTTTATTAATCTAATTTATTTGGATTTTCCCTAATATTGTTAATATTTTTCACCCCCTATATTAACATTTTGTGTATAGTGAATGGGAGACTGTATTGGCTGCAGCACCTCCCTGTCTGTCTGTGTCATTTGACCTGCTCTACATTGTGTATCTCCAGCTGTTCAACGAGCTGGTTTTTGAAGGGCAATAGGATGTTCTGTTCAACATTGTAAGTGCACAGGCCCACTGCTAATTGAATAATGTGAGGTTAATTATTTAAAAATGCTGACAAGGTCAGAGAGGACAGATCAGATGAGAGAACCTGCTATGGGTGTCTAATAGTGATGCAAAGCAGGTCATGCATGCAAAGAGGGGTGAAACAGTGAATCTGACACCATGGAGTGAACAGAGGGAGTCAGTGAACCTCAGGGGCGATGTAGTCGGGAGTGCCGCAGAATGTGCGAGTGGTGTCGCCCCCAAACATGCCCTCCCTGCACATCCCGAAGTCAGCGATCTTGATGTGGCCCTCGCTGTCAAGCAGCACATTATCCAGCTTTAGATCTCTGAGAAAAGAGGAAGATAAGTTACACAGCTATAAATCATCTTGATGGATAGTGTCTTCATCAGTCATTGGCCACAAAAAGGCGTGATAAATCTGCATCAGCTCTGTGTTCTGCTGTGACAGCTGGACCACATTTTTACCTGTAGATGATGCCTTTGCTGTGGAGGAAGAAGAGGCCAACAGCAATCTCTGCTGCATAAAACCTAGAGGGAGAGAGGAGAAGGAAGAGAAAAGCTCTCTGGCTACTTTATCTTTCAGAAAATTGACCAAGGGTTTTTGGGTAACGTATGGGAGGTTGAGAGGGTGATGAAAGCAGAGAGCAACCAAACAGACATGAAAGAAAGCTAAATGAAAAAAGAGAAAAGAAATGGGGAACAGGGTAAAAATTAGTTTTAGATGATTGATCAAAGATTATAGAGTGGATGAATAACCAGAGGGAGGGAAACTGATGAGAAGAATAGATAAGAGTGAAGAGAAAGTTAAAGGAAATACGAGAGGGCTGCTACTTGAGTTGATAGCTTTTTGTATGAGTCACCAGGTATAATGAACAAAGCTAGGAGATGACTGAACAGGTAAGTGAATACAGAGATAAAAGAAAGAAAGGTAATGAGACTTGTGTAGATAAAGGTGTAGATCAAAGCTAGACTTTATTGGACTACATACGCTGCATGGGGCTCTTTGAACTTCCCGACTTGCTGAATGTGAAACATTAGATCTCCACCGTTGACATATTCCATAACATAATATAGACGGTCCTGCAGAAACAAAACACACACACAGAATACAGAGCCTTGCAAAAGTATTAATACACCTTGAACTTTTTCCACATTTTGTCACTTTGTAAACACAGACTTGTAACTTGTAATGTATTTCTTCAAGATAACATGTATTAGACCAACAACAAGCAGTGGATAGCTAAGACATGGAAGGAAAAAGTTGGTTTTCAAACATTCCTATGAATAAAATTATGAAAAGTATGATGTACATTCTTATTCAGTCCCCTTTACTCTGATTCCCATAAGTTAAACCCAATGTAACCAACAGCAGCCTGAAATCAATGAATAAAAAGAGTCCGTATCTGTGTATTTTAACTTAGGTGTTCTAAGAAGGCATAAGAATGTTGTTCGAGAACATTATTGAACAAACAGCATTAATAAGACTAAGGAACACAACAGACAGGTTAAAGTCATCAAGAAAAGTAGTTATTGGTTAGGTTATAAAACAATCTCCCCAGGTTTTAACATCTCACAGAGCTCTGTTTAACCCAACACATGTTAAGAGAAAGAGTGTGGCACAACAACAAACATACCAAGACATGACCATTCACCTAAACTGACACGCTGGAGAAAGTGAGAATTAATCAGAGATAGCTGATGCTAACTCTGGAAGAACTATAGATATCCACTGCTCAAGGCTGAGGTTTGGATCCTTGCCTATCATATAAAATCCCAATTAAATACAATGAAGTTTGTAATTGTAATGTGACAAAATGTGGAATACTGGTATGTGTACTTATGCAAAGCACTGTATTCCCCAAATTAAAAAGCACTCTAATACCAGTCCTTCAGGAACAAGGAGTTTGTTAAAGGGAGAAAGCTAGTTTTTTTTACATTTATAAAAAGCAGAGGCAGCCAGCCTGCAATGGAACAACTCCTTAGGGCCTAAATGTCATGTCTGTTTATGGACAATTTAATAACGCTAATATGGTTCACACACACATACACACACCTCAGTCTGGAAGGCGCAGTAGAGTGATGTAAGGAAGTGAGGACGAGAGGGGAGCGCCAGAACCCTCCTCTCCACCAGAGCACTCTCTGTATCTTCATCCTGGAAGAGAACGTCCTTTTTAAGGACCTTCACTGCAAACAGATGCTCGCTGCCTCGCTCTTCTGCCAACAGCACCTGAACAGGACCAAAGATTGAAGAGAATGAAGCAACATGTCTCCCAAGAAAAATACAAAAGCTAGTGTGACAATTTAAATTGTATAAATTCATTAATTTATATAATTTTCAATACTTTAAGTGGTTTCTGACTCAAGATTCATTTTTCTAAAATTATCATACTTTCAAAACGATGTTCTGTACAACTTGTTTTATGTCTTTATCCCAAGATAAAAGCTGATTCTCAGTCAATCTTCATTCACCACCACAATTAGAACTAAACATGTACTGTAGCACATTGCTGCGAGCTATGACACGTTTTCAGGTCATTGTGTGATGAATGACAAGGTGCTCTAGTTGGGAGAAAACTAGTTCTGCCAGTGTGCTTTTGAGGCAAAATAGTGGCATGTAGTAAAAAAATGGAGTAATATTTCTTGACATCTAAAAAATGAAATGCTCTTCAGACTCTGTTGCCATGGAAGCATTCCCTAAGACATATGTGCTTTAGTTTTGGACTCCACAATTTTACTGCAAAAAGGTGTTGATAGCTGTATTTTTGCTTTCCTTTTTTAATAGTTTATGGATGTATTGTATGTTTTGGTTGGTTTTAAAGTGTTATGAGAAGATTTTTTATCTTGCAATTTTCATACCCATCAGACGTCTTCTTGTTCCTCATACTTCAGACCTGATTTGTGTTTCCGAACATCCCTCCCAGAGCTTAGGCTCCCTTCAGTTCATTTTTATATCCTCCATTTGATTCTTCCATAGTATCTTGTATAGTTTTCAGGGTTTTTTGTTTTGGACCTGTTGAGCTTGTGTTTGCTTTTTATGACTCATCTGCCTGTGGTCTCCTTTGCATCATTTGGGTTTTTCCATTTCACCCTTGTGGAACTGAGGTGCAAGTTTTCTATTTGAGGCTATGTGTGCGAACCTGTGTTTGCATGTCCTAACTCTGAAACTAGATGTAGAGACAGATCTCCTCCTATGATAACTTCATTGAGCCAACAGCGTCCTCTATGATGATGCCCACATTTAACTGATGTATTATGCATGGATTTAGAGAGCATCTATGTTTAGCTATATTGATGAAAGAGCAAATCGCATTGTATTCTGGAAGATCAGAAATATTATTAAAGAGGACACAAATAAATTGGCTCTGTCTCAGAATATCTGTCTAAATTGCACAATTTACTTGGATTACACTCTACTTGGCTGTTGCACTAATACTGTGATGAAGAGGAGGGGTTAAATCAGGATGGAGAATTATTTAGCAAGCAAGTGCCCAGACTGCTCTCCACAACCAACAACAGATCTTTCATTTAGTAGGAACAACTGCTGTTTGTGGCTCAAAGCAGAAACAACTGCAACCTGATGCAAAGGTGCATATTGCTTCTTTCTGCTAGACTTGATTGGTGTGTCTGTTCCTGTGTGTATTTAGAGCTATATGCTTTGTGAAACCAGAGGAGAAATTAAGCTCCCCCTTGATTAAAAACGCTTCTATGCTGCTTCTGGCAGTGTCTTTTTCACTGCCACCATTAGTCAAGAAAAGGTTGGGCTTCATAATTACTCCTAAAACTAAAACATGGCTCTTCTGTCCAGCTGCCTGGGACTATGAAAATTGAAATAATTGAGTCCCATAAAATGGAGGAAGATAGTATTTTCATAGAGCAGTTCCCCTACTTCATAATGTGATTAAAAAAAAAAAAAAGGAAGTTAACAGAAACTGCCGAGGTCAATTTGAGGTCTGAATGATAAAAAAAAAAAAGCACTTTTCAAAAGGCTTTCAGGAAGATTAGCAGAAAGTGCAGCAGAGGCTGACTGTTCTAGCACAACCAATTTTTAGAGGAAAGTCAAAAGAAACAAATCCTTCCTGAGTCACTAAAAAGGTGCTTTCAAAACAAACATTTGCACATTATCTCAGTCATCTCTAGCTGCACAGTGGTGCAGTTAGTACTGTTGGCTCGTAGCAAAAATCTCTCTGGTTCAAATCTTGAGGTCCTTTTGCATGAATTTTAAATGTTCTGTTCTCTCTGGGTACTACAGCTTCTGCATACAGTGCAAAAACATACATGCTTGTTTAACTGACCAGTGCCATGTGGTGTGAGTTTGATAGTAGTTGTTTGTCTCTGCATTGCCATGCATATTAGCAACCTATCCAGGATATTCTCTGCCTCTCTCACATTGACCCCTGGATACAGGACTATAAGCAGGTAGAAAAGATGGATGTTGAATCTTAGCAAACCCCCTTCAGTAGCTTAGAACAAAGTTGGATTTAACACAGTTCTTGGATTTTGTAACCATTCAGCAGCATGTGAAACATTTCACTGCAAGCAAATGATTCAATAAAACATGAACCAAAAACACAAGAATGAACCATTTGCAAAAATACCCAAAATAAAAAAAGGATGGCCTTTACAGTAGAAAATATTAATACTTAAAAACATCAAAGACCACAACAGATGACCTCAAGGCAAACAAGTTAAAACCTTTCCTTTAACATCAAAAACCAGGCAATATTCCCTAAAACAAAATCATTAAAGTTGGACACACAATGGGACTGTGCTAACTGCCAAAGAAGATTTAAGTTAGTATTTCCCAAACAATTTAGATGTACAATATTTGTTTACTTGTTTAATCGGTTGCCAGTGTTCAATCTAAATACAATGTTGCCCATAAAGTTGGAATAATTTTGATATATTTGGATTTAAGATTGTTCAATTAAATTAAAAGATAAACACGTTGTTGGTTATAATGAAATCAGTTCATGAAAAGAGGTTAAAAAAAAACCAAACATTTTATTCCAGCTTCATGGAAAATGATGTATTACTACAGAACCTCACAAAAATATCCGTAGAACTTGTATAATACTGATTTTGTCACATTAAAACAACAAACTTCAATATATTCTATTTGTATTTCATGCAATAGCCCAACACAAAGTAGCACATAATTGAGAAGTAAAGTGAAAGTATATTACATACAATCTATAAAATATACAGAACATAATGAAGTTTGAGGTTGCAATTTGACAAAATGTGACATAGTGCAAGGGGTAAGATTATAGCTGCAAGTATCTGTATAAATTTTGAGATAAAATGCCTCTCAAGCCTGAACTTGCTGAAAATGCATTAAAAATGTGCAAAGAACAAGTGCATCACTTTGTGAAGACAGACGTATGCTAAGCCTGGCATAATGAAGGGTTTAATCAAAAAGAAGCCAACCCTGAAGATTTCCAGAAACATTAATGTCATAAATGAAAAAAAGCAAAGCAGCTCTTTGGTTATTATCAGACATTAAAAATACATTGAGAGGAGATTTGAAATTGGCTGCTTGTGGGCAGCTCTGACTGCTAATGATGTTATAATTTTCCACATCGAGAGAGCCACATGATTCTGGTTTTAGTGAAGCGATATGGTCAGGAGCAGTGCAATATGCTGACAACAACCCTGTTCAAAATTGTGCTGCCACTCTGCAATGCTGCACTGTAAGGGGTTTCTGGCTATTGGAGATAAAGCATCTCATTTCAAATTGAATGGTGGAGAAAATGACACTTTTTCATATTTTATAAATCAATGCAACTACAAAAATGGCTTCTTGCAAAAGATTATGCATGTGAAGTCACTGTGAGAAACATTGCAGTCCCTCTTTGATTGTGTCTCCTGCTTTGTCTCACGATTTTACAGAAATTCACAAAAAAAAACTGGACTCATCATCCTTCATACTTTCACGAATCCCGGCAACACATACTTTTTTCTCATTTCCGGTGTAATCCAATTTTCTTTCGGTCATTTTGCTACTTCCTGCAGCTCAGTAATCCTCCTGTTTCTTTCCATCTCTGTCAGTTTCATTCTCACTTTTCCTCACTCAGCAGCCCCAGGGCTTGTCTCTCCTCTTCCTTTTTTTTCCACACATCTTATGTAACTTGAGTCTATTTCTCCTGTCCTCTGAGGACTCTCTGATAGTTATGAAACAACGCTGGGGGATTTTAGAGGAGGGAAAAGGGCTCAAAACTAAAATTTCTTCATTATTCTTCATCTACAGGGGAATTAAAGAGAGAGTAGAAAGCAGAGTATTCCTTGAAATGAACACCTCCCTGACCGCTACCTATGTGGCATGTACCAGCTTGAAGAAAAGCCCATGATCAAGTGAATCATTTAGCAGAAGAAGAGAGGATCAGCATCTAAGCATACATGAAAAATGTGTTTTGAAACCGGTTTAGCTTTAGTGTTCCCAGGAGCTTTAGATGAAATACCAGGTGAAGGTCATGACCATAGCAGAAATTCTAAAGCAAGCATTAAATGTTTTTGTTTTCAGCACTGGTGCCCTCTTTAATATCACCTGCAAGCCAAAGATCAGAGGCACCGATTTTGTGCAGAGCGGATGACATTTTGCAACTGAATCTTCTGCGGTTACCTTGCCAAAGCTGCCTTTGCCCAGCACCATAAGGAAGTTGAAGTCGTGGATTCCCACTCTGACTTTGCCAGGAGCAGAAGTGTGGATGGGTGGGCAGGATGGGACAGGGGTCGGAGACAGGACCACGGGAAAAGGCTCTGGCACTGGAGCGGCCAACACCTGAGGCAGAGAGGGTGTTGTGGCGTCTGGCTGAGGTTCCTGGAGGTTCATAAGGAGAAAGATGAGAGATGAATTGCTGGATATAGTCATAAAAAGACCCCCTATCCCCTTTCAGTCAAACAATTCTGCATCCTACTGGAGGTGGATTTTATTTGAATCTATGGGGATTTTATGTGACAAACCAATGATTAATATGTGAATAATTGAAAAGAAAAACGAAAATTTATAGATCCATAGCTCATGTGGGAGAATCAGAAGACAGGACAACTGTTAATTGTGCACTGCACAATAGAAAGTCCCTGTTGAAAGAAGCCATAAGAAGTCCTATTTGCAGTTTGCTACACCATGAAAGAAGGTAAAGCAGTGTGTCCATCAGCTTGGCTACATCACGCCCCCTGTGAAACATAGAGGCAGCATCATGTTAGGGAGATGCTTTTCTTTAGCTGGACCAGAGAAGCTGGTCATAGCTGACTGGAAGATGGACGACACTAACTACAGGAAAATCCTTTAAAAAACCTGTTGAAGGCAGCAAAGGACTTGATGCTGGGGTGAGGGTTCACCTTCCATCCTAAACATACAGTCAGAGCTCCTAAGGAATGGCTTACAGACATGCTCTGCCTAATCTGAACAAGCTTGAGACATGCTGGCAAGAAGAATGGCCTAAAACTCTGTCTGTAGCTGCACAAAGCTGGTCAGGAGGTACACCACAAGACTTACAGCTGTTATTGCAACAATGACCGTTATTAAAAGTAAAAAGAAGATTAAATCATTACATAAAAATCCCAAGAAAATAGAACATATGTGACAATTTGTGAAAAAGTTAATGGCGTGTAAATAATTTGATGCAGTGCATTATATAGTTATATATAAAATCATGCATCAATTGAATTGTTAAAAGGACAGCTCAGGACCAAGAAATTGTGTAAGCAGGTGCAGCTGTTTTTATTAGGTCTCGATAATTAAAGGCCTATAAAAGCTTACAAACAAAAATGTTGCTCCATGAATAAATAACCCACTTGCTTCATGTACAGAGGTCAACACAGGTCCTCCTACCTGCAGATCTGGATCCGGTACTGGGATGTTGTAGTACTCGCCCTCATCCTGTGCAAGAAGCTTAAACCAACCACAAATAGGACGTCTGAAGATCTCGCTGACACCGAATGAGAGTGCTCCCATGAAATCATTCCTGGACGTCCGGTCCCAGTCCCACACCTCCACAGAAAGGCGCCTGTCCCACTGGTTGCCCCGCACTGAGCTGAGGAAACCCAAAATTTAAACTCAAGTGGGGAATTTTTTTCTCTGAATTACTAAGCACCAAACAGTACAGAGAGTCCAGCGACAGAGAACACCTTCAAACAAGCATATTTAAAGGTTGTAATAAAGCATCTCAGCTTGTTTATACAATTTTCTCCTATGTTTAGTTTCCACCTTGGACTAAATTTCACAGGGACTCACAAGGTGAAACTCTCATTCCAGACGGGATTGAGTGTTGAGCGAATGGTCTTAGTCTTCTGTTTGCTGTGGCTTTTTGGGTCTGGAATCAGTTTTAGTTTCACATATGGGTCTGACAAACCATTCGGATCCATGGGCATCAGATTGCGAGCCTCCCGAACTGCAGGGTGATAACAGAATAAATTAGTTAAAAAGAGAGGAAAATAAATCTTTCATCATAGGGATAAATGTGATTCCTAACCCAACAGCTCCTTTCACCTGTGACGTAGATATCCTCTTTGTCTCCTCTAATGGTCAGGTGAATTCTACCTCTTTTCTCTGTGTGATCCTGACCACACAGACTGGGAACGCTGGTCTCGCATCTCCGATGGACATTCATGTCGCAGCCTTATTGTGCAAAAGATGCAAACAATACAACTCTTAATTGTGTGAGAAAACAAAAGAAAAGTGTGAAACAATGCAAAAAATGTAAAAAGTCCTTAGATTGAAGAAATTGTATTGAGTTTTTCCTCATATTTGTTTGCATAACCATGAGTATATGAATATAGCAATCAGTTCACATTAAGTGTGCAAGTATACATTTTCTCTGTAATTAAAGTTTTGCTAAGAAGAAAAATGTGTAATTTTATAGCTTGACTATGACAATAAGAAAGCTTACTATATTTTCCCAGTTTCCTCAAATGTTTGTTTGAAGTTATCATAAAATTAATTCCATATGGACAAATCTTTCTCTTTTCAGACAGGTGATTCTCCAAAATGTGCTCATTGTTCACCATCTTGCAAATTTAGGGTTTGCAGGGTAAAATATGGGCTAGATTGGGTTCAGTTTCACTTAATACAGCCAAATTTCCCATCACACCATTCCAGTGGTTTGAAGTCCTTTTACTGAGATGCTGGAGAAACAGAGTCTTTCCTAACCTCTTCCCCACCTGTTAATGTTCACTGCTGGTCAGATGGCTTGAGGAGGTCTGCTACATTTTTCCCTTGCTGATAAAGACAAATTGGACTGTTTTAAAATCTTTCTGGCCGGTAAAAACACAGTCATTATGTGGAAACTAAACGAGTCTCCTCCATCTCTCTTACTGAGGTGGCTTCAAAACCATAGTTGGTGAGTTACAGGTATTTTGTCTGTGAAACAGCTGACTGCACATTATTTCAGCTAAAGAATTAAAAAAAAAAAAAAAGTTTCTTCTCTGTTATAAATTTAATTAATCAGATCATGTTGAACATTTAACAAATCTTTGTGCAAATGTTGCAATACAGTGAAACTGTGGTGTTTTTACTCAGTTATCACACTGTGAGAATCTCATACCAGCCAATCCCTCCTAGATAATTGCATCACCAGTATCTTCCTATGTCTTTTTTTCAAGTTTTCCCTCCCTTTAAAAATGCAGAGATGAATTGCATGTTTTCTTCAATGCAAACTGATATGAAGCCCAACAGCTGATTAGGAATGTCAGCACTGTGCAGTGCAGTGGATCAGACTGGAAGGTGAAACTCACTGGTACATTTCATGCCCTGGTGTATAAGTCCGTACAGCAGCGATCCACAGTGGTCACAGAATGTGGGGCTAGAGTATGTATGGATCTTAAATGTGTGTCGACTCTTCAGGTCCTGGAATAAAAAAACCAAACAACAACAACAAAAAAACCCCAGAAAATTCCCTCATTAACAGCACAACCATAAGCACGTTTTCACATGTATATGTGTGGATGACTACTGAAGGCACAAGCCAATTAGATTTCCCCACTGTAAGAGGAAATTCACTGCATCCAGGCAAGGCTGTGAGTATGTTAGTGTATATTTACTGTACAGGAAGGAATGAATCGTTTTTATCTCTTAATAACCGCCCTGCCACCCTCTCTCCAAAACTGTATTCCCTCCCTCGTTGCTATTAATAACTGCTGTCACCCCACTTCTCCTGAGGAAAAGACAAATCTCCCTAATATCCTCAAGATGCCACACAGAGGAGGGCTGAGGACTCTGCTGCTTTCACCATTGTCTAATTCTCACTCTTATCAGTCTTTCTCGCCCCCCTCCTGCATCTCTTCCCACCACACAACCTTCCTCTATCTCAAACTCCCTGCATCCTCTTGCAGGATGACATGACATGAGCGTAGATGTCACAGATGAGACGCAGAGGAAGCACGGATTGACGGATGAGTCATGCACACATGTCATCAGCGACGAGCAGGATGGCTAAATGTGTAGATGATGGTGTGCTGTATAAGTCCAGGTGAAGATGGGAAACTTGAGGATATAAATGGGAGTGCAGAAGCCGATAACAGAAACACTCACATCAGGCCTGGGGGCAGTCACAGATCCGGGACACGTGAAGGTGACAAACTCGTGGCATCTTTTATGGACCACAAAACTGCAAACTGGAAAAAAGAAAAAAGAGAGGATGAGTCTGAAAATTGTATCTGTTTTCTGGAGAGATATATCAGAGGAAATAAAAATAACAGGGAAACAAAACAGCAGGTTAATCTCTACCTTGACACTGGAATCCCTGCTTGCCAATGCCCCTGAATGAGAAAGAAACATGACTTAAGACAGAGAAATTATCTTCTCTCGTTCCTTTTGAAAGTGAAATACTTTGTTTGAAACTCACTGTTCAATTCAACCTCAACAAACCCTGTTTATATAAAAAGAAAGTAAAAACACCACTGGCTGCATAAGAAACTCAATAAACAAACTATTTTTTGAGAAGCAGCCAAGTACCTGACTTGGTCAAACAGAAGCACACACACAGACTTAATTCTTCTAAAGCACTGGCTTGCTCCCTGTGTGTCCTCAGAGCTTTAATTGAATAATTAAAGCCATTGATTGGTCAAAGCGTCCATTCAGCAGCTGGCTCAGTGTGAATCAAGTTGATTTGGTTGTTTAGAAAATCAAACAATTGAGACACGGTGAAGAACTCCACAACAATCATACCAAAGGTGCCCTGGGGAGTTTAAACTGACCGTAATCACTGATCTGCAATCAGTTCACCATCTGGCTGAGTAATGATTAAAGATGGGATTGTGAAGGTGATCTGATCCTTGATCAGCATTCAGGAGAAGTCTACTGTCTGCAGCCCTGATTTTAGGACAGTACAAATGTTTCACCAGCAGGGGGCATTAAAGAACCAGACATAGATTTACAGTGAATCGAAACGCTTTGCTTGATGAGCATTTTTTTTTTTTTTTAAATGAAGCAGTGCACCTCAGATTCATGAATAGACCCAATAAATGCTTCAGATAATGTAGGTAAACAATACCAGCTTCGCTGTGGAAATGTCTTGTTAATAGATTTACAAATGCAACAATAAAAGTACAGTTATTCAGAGACATGTTTAGATTTCTTTACTGTAGTTAAAGCATAGGAGGTGTCATAGCACGGATAATAAGGTGATGAGAACTACTGTTAAAATATCACAGCACCCATATATCAAGGGCTTGACTGAATGGTTTGTTGATCTGACTTTAACTTATGGTTATTTCCATCAATGAGTCATAGGAAAATTTTCTTTCTCATAGGAAATTTTCCTCTTCTATATTATTTTCAGAAAAGATGGAAGCATTGAATTGACCATCTGATTAATTGTTCGACTGACCCTTTCTTTTACAGGTCCCAAGATGATTGGCATACTTAGTTTCAATGTAAATCATTATTTAATTACATTTTTTTTATGCCTTGCAAAAGGGTTCATACCCCCTGAACTTTTTCAGTTTTGGTCACATTACAACCAAAAACTTGCATAATGGTGAAGGTGAAGAAAAATAATTAATAGTTTTCAAATTCATACATATAAAATGTGAAAATGTAGATGTGCATTTGTATTCAGCGCCCTTGAGTCAATACTTTGTAGAACTACCCTTCATAGCAGTTACAGCTGCAACTATTTAGGTGTTTTTTCTCTACCAGCTTTGCACATATAGAGATTGAAATTTTGGGCAATTATTCTTTGTAAAACAGCTCAAGCTTAGTCACATTGGACGAACAGCATAGGGTCATTATCCTGCTGGAAAGTGAAGCTCCACTCCAGTCCCAAGTCTTTTGCATCATCACTGTTCTGTCAAGGCCAGAATTGTAAAATGGATGACAAATAGCTGTTTGCAGCTCCTCCAAAGTTAGCACAGACCTTCTTGCTGCTTCTCAGATTAATTATCTCCTAACCATGAAATTTAGATGGACAGATATATCTTTTTGGGTTTTCAGCTGTTGCATACTTCTATTTTCCAATGATGGATTAAAGAATGCACTGTAAGATATTTAAACCATGGGATATGGTTTTATATTCTAATACTGCTTTAGACAGCTCAACAATTTCTTCCCTGACCTTTCTGCTGTGTTCTTTGGTCTCCATGATGTTGTTTGTTCACTTATGTTCTCTAAAAGGCTTCTGAGGCCTTCACAGAACAGCTGGATTTTTAAGATGAGATTAAATTAAACACAGGTGGACTGTGTTTACTAATTAGGAGACATCTGAACACAATTGGTTGCACAAGATTTTACTTAGGGTTATCAGACTAAAGGGGGCTGAAAACAAATGTACACCACCCTTGAATTCCTTCTTGGTGAAAATTTTTTTTAAAAAGTATAATTTTGTTCCAGTGTTCAATTATACATTACTTTTGTTGGTCTTTCAAATAAAATCAAATAAAATACATTACAATTTGTGACTGTGATGTGAAAAAAATTTCAAGGGGTATGACTATTCGCAAGTTACTTTACATAGTTAAAAACAGCTGCTGAAGAATTAATAGTAGTAAATGGAAGGTGATTTACTCTAAACTGCAATGTTTCAGGTTTTTTATTTGTCATGTTTTAATTTTTTTGTGAGATAAATTTGTCAGAATTACACTTCCTCCAGTATATTTTATACATATACTTGTTTTCTAAGTAGCTTGCTTTCTGAGCTTTCCTCTCAGTTGTTCCTCTTTTGCTGATCATGTCACGTGTAACGTGTCTGTCCTCATGCTCCCTCATTTTAAATACTCCCTGGTTTCTCTTATTCTGTGTCAGAGTCTTGCCTTTGTTTCACCTGGTACTATTCATCATCATGTCAGCTTTTATTTCTGCTCTCTTCAGCTCTGGATCCCTTCGTTTGTGATTTCCTGCCTTGCAGCACATTCAGCCTTCTTTTAGTTAAATAAAAGTTTGATAGCTCACCTGTCTGGCTTCCGACTGTCAGACTGCATCTGGGAGCTCATTCACTCCATACCTTTAAAGATATTGTTACTCGGGGATGCAGTGGAGCAAGCTTGCATTTAAGACTTCCTCTAACTTGGTTATTGATGTTAAGACTGCTGTTTTCAAAGATAGAACATTTCCTATGAAGCATTCGCTAAATAATTGAAGTCAAGAGGATCAAAACTCCTGAGGGAGAAAATGAAATAATATTTCAGTAGATGTTGTTTATGAGTGTAAATATGTGCTTGGAAAAGTCCTGAACAGGACACAAAAACAAATCACTGCCTTTGAAAATTATACAGTTAAAGCAGATAGGACCAGTTGGGTGTATAACAAAATGCAGTATTACCATTAAATAATATTCTGTTAGCTGTAAGAGAAAATGCATGTGTGAATGTTTCAAAACTGCATCCACAAACATGAGAATGTCAAACTATAGCTGAAAAACCTATTGCAAAAACTCTAAATATCAAGAAACATGACAGTAACATTTTAAAATGAATGCCCTTTATCACTTATTTTGATTTTTCTTCTGACCATAAGCATGTAAAATTCTTTGTTTTGTTTGAACTGCTGTGTGAAACTGTTGCAATCTGTCTCACCTGACTATTTTGCAACTGGTAATTTCACAAACAACTGGGACTTAATGAATCCACTGCTATCATTGAGGTAACATGCTCGAATAAGCTTTCCATCTCTTTTCCGCCATCTGCCCCCATCCAATGTCATACTGTCAGCCGGATGTAAATGTGTGCTAAACATCTCATTGAAGGTAACTTAAACCACAGGAGAAAATAGTTTATGTCTATGAGTGCATTTGTGTGCTCGTGTCTCCAACATTTGGTTCCTCTTTATTTATTATCTATTACAGTTGGTTGTCAGTAATTGTCCTCAGAGATTTGACAGTGACAAGTAAGATTAGATAAGGTGGTCCTGCTCATTACCTTTTGAATCCCATCCCTTTTTTTTTTTATTTTATTTTATCATTAGTCATTTCTGTTTTGTTTGGTGTAAAATAAAACACATTTCATAAATTAAAATAAATTAATTACTGTTTGTTACATGTTTTTTGTACAAAAATCTTTTTTTTTTTTTTTTTTTTAAACTCTGTAACTACAGCTTACTGATGGAAATAAGCAAAATACAGCAATAAAAATTTGTATCTGGTAAATATTTGTAAAACACCTTAAAATTACACAATCTTTCAGTGCGGTAACATAATATCACACTGCATTTTGTTTTAAAATCAAACTTATATTTTGAGCATATTTATTCAGTTTAAAAAAATCTCACATTAACTAATAATTTTTAAGAAAATCACCAGAACCATAAAAAAAAACTTTGTACAGAGGTAGGTGTTTGGTTCAAAATGCTGACTGGGATCGTTATCCTGCTGAAAGACTCACTGATGACCCATTTTCAGTATAACTGCTAGAGGCCACCAGATTTTATTTAAAATGCTGTGGTATTTTAAAGAGCTAATGGTGCCACTCTTACAAGGTTCCAAGGGCCTTTGTAAGAGAATCGGGCCCAGAGCATCACACATCCTCCACCATACAAAACAATGGCCATGTGGAGTGTTTGCTACCAGAAGCTTAATCATAGCCTCATTTGACCAAAGCAAATGACTCCTGGTAAAGTTAGCAGGACAGACAAGACTTTTGCCTTAAATGTCTCCTGTTGTTGAAGAGATTGGACACATATTTTTATTTATAGTTCAGTTGAACAGCTGAGATATACTGTGAAAAGATATCACAAGGGTAGATGCTGAATTTGTTTTTTTTTAATTGTTGTCCAGCTTAAATTATCATTTCCAACCAGATCTACCACATTCTTATACAGCAGCAGCATCTCTTTGCCTTTGAACTTGACTTTTTGAGTCACCATGGTAACATAGACACAGTGAAGTGCAGACAGAGTGTGTCCAAGCCAGATGAGGATAGGAGTTTTATTTGTATTTGCAAAAGTTCATTGATACTCGAACAAAGCCACAAACAGTATGTATATAAGACCCTGGACTTACAAATCATACACATGGAGTCATTTGTGTTGATGTGTAGCTCAGCTGGTTAAGACACGATGGTGGAAAATGGCCCTTGCTCTGCTCTTTTTCTCTGTCAGTTCTGACTAAACTAATTATACATTTAGACTTCTAAAATCTTCGAAAATTGTGGAGAAAACATTCAACTTAAGACCAGATGTATACCAATTTTAATCAAGATATTTATGGACACTTTACACATTGTTTAAATACGTAGTGTCCAAACATTTTGCTGTGCAGGCCAAAATCAACAAGTGAAAAGTTTTTTTTTTTTTTTTTCAAATTAAAAATGCTTGTTATTTCTAACTGCTCAATAAACTAAGCATGCAATATTTTAAGGAAAGAAACAAATTAATCAGATTTCCTCAGAAAAATAAATTCCATTTGAAAATGCCTGCTGTGTTTTGTCAAGCTTTATGAAAGGATGTGGAAAGTCTGCTGATGAGTAAAATTTTCTGGATGCTTGTGGTTCTGTTTACTAAGAAAATAAATTCATAAAAGACCAAAACTTTGTGTTGCACCAAACATCTTATCTTTAAAGAAAATTTTAAATCAGTGCCAGTGAAATCCATTTCCTGAAAAATAAATCCACCTCAATCAACTGCCTGGACTGGCAGGCCAAATTTGTATCATTCTTGGATTGTGGTCGAGCGGCGCATAAAATCATTCAAATGGTCCCTGGACCATGCTTTGAAAACACCTGGCTAAGATGCATTTTCAAACTTGTGCTGTCATCTCACAGCAAAAACACCCTGGTTTTGAATCCCAGCAAACACCTTTCTGTAGAGTGTGGAAGTTCACTCAAGTTTTCTACTGCACTGTGGCAGTTCTCATATGAATGGCACCCTGGCCAACCTCCTCCTTATGCTGTCCCACAAACCAAAAAATATGCAGAAAACGATCAGATACTGGGCCAGGATCAAATGTAGTGCAGTCCTGCATAAAGCATGTCACCCTAATCTCAGCAGCAAGCAGAAGACACTTACTTAACACAAGGGGCCTCAGCAGAGCCAGCCCAAGGCACTAATGAACTAAGCTACTGCTTCGGGCCCCCAAACCATCAAGGGCCTCCCATAAAGGCTTTAATTTTAAAACAGAACACAGGTCAAAATTTTTACATCGAGAAAGAGAATATTAGTAAATATTAGTAAATTAGATTTGAAACTTTTAGCACAGATAAATTAAACAATTTTAAATTGGTAAAAATTTATATTTAAAGGAATTGGCATATGAATTTAAAGAAAATACATTTTGTAAAAGTGCAAAGAATAATCTTCACTTTTTGATTATTGTTTTGCCATAGTTACAATTGGTTGCTACAAGTTTAATCTTTTCTGTGAGTTTGAGCTTAGTTTGATCACAAATACATTTCAGCAAATAATAACCCATAATAATAACCTTCTAAGCTCAGCCGATTGAACTTGGTCCCTCTCCCAAATTCCAACAAATTTGTGTTGAAATGCCATTAGTGGTGCTGCTCCTAACAGGAAGAGGGGCCCCAAATTTAATTCTGCTTAAGGCCCCCTACCACCTTGAGCCAGCCTTGGGGATCAGACTCACTCACTGACAACACATATATAAAAGCAATAGAAAACTTATTCAGGCCACAACTGAGAGTGTATTTTTTAAAATATATTTTCACTGGTGCTTCTGGGCCCCTTCCTTATGGCTGTTCATATGCATATATGGGCTATATCAAGATCTCCTCACTGTCCAGTTTCAAAAACATGTACATTAGGGTAAATGGTTATTTGAATTTAGGTTTGAGTCTGTGAGTTAGTTGCATGTCCTCTGTGATGTTGTATTGGACTTGTGATGGACTGGAAACCTAACTAGAATGTACCCTTCCTTTTGCTTATTGACTGTTGGGTTCAACCTAGTTTTACTGCAATGCTCCACATGAAAAACTGAGCTTTTTCTCCTTTTCTACAGAGAAAAGCAGTTTCTCTATTTGAGATTTGCAGCTTATCTCCTTCATCATGTGTTGTTAAACAGATGAAAATCATGTTTTAACCTCCTCCATATTTTATCAAGAAATAATTCAGTTATAATAAAAGACAAGTTGCAAAGGGAAGGCAACATTCATCTTTCTGAATCCTGCACATTGACTTAAAAAAAAACAAAGTACTCACTATAACGCTAATCTTTTAATTAATCAGAAAACCCCTCCAGGGGCCTCAGACAACCAGGTGAGGGCTGCTATGCTGACATCTTGTTTAAAGCAAGATGGTTTTCACCCTGAAATAAGTTCAGCTGCTGCCAGCAAAGACAGCAGTCAGTTGGGGAAAAGTCCTAAAAGATACCCAGAGGCTGCTGGCAGAGTTGGCGCCCTGGATCGACATATGGTACATCTCCACCATATGCCCACACATACCAGCACTTCCACACACAAATGGCTGATATGAAGTCTTTCCCGGGCTAAACACATTCACAGCTCAGTATCTTTTTTTTTTTTTTTTTTTTTTTTTTTTTTCTTTTCTTAAGAAAGAATATCAGCATATTAGAGATTGACTGTAAATTGTTTGGTAGTTGCTACTTACTTCACTTACTTTTTGAGAGCCTTTTTTGAGTTATTGCAGCATTATTTTCAGGCACTGCACAAATCATGAAACTGTTAAGGTCAGCTCTTCATTACCAGGAATAATAGGAATGTTTTTCAACTTTTTCACACTACATTTTTCACATATTCCAATTAAAATTTCTTTTCAAGGACAAAAATCTTACAAACTCCTGCAGAAATTCTAAAGTGCACAGTTTGATCTAAAAAAAAACTATTTAGAAATGACAAGTTTAGTGTTGAAAAGTGTTACATCCTCCCCCTCCCTCTAGATCTGTCTGGGATTTGGGAGTAAAACATTTTTTAGTTCAGCATCACACACTGAAATAATAAGGAGGAGGCCAAACTAGAATCAATAGTTGTCCGTTTGGATATTTGAGCTCAGTTCTGTTTCTGTTTTAGAGTCTTGACTATACCAGTTAACAGGATTAAAATGGACCAAGGTTTTAAAAACATACGCATTTCTCAAGACTGCTGAAATGTTCTGTCATAGTGCTTCTGCCATTTAAAGTCAGTTTAATGAGATCCCAGAAAAGAGCAAGAGTGACCTGACTTTTCTCAAGCTATTTGAGGCATGGAGCAACACAGTCCTTCCCCTTTCTGACGTATCGTTGAGCTCTGCTAAGCAGCTGACTGAAAAAAACAAAAAAACCCCCAAAACACTACAAGATAGACAAATCTGGGTGTTTTGTAAAATTTCCTGTCATGAAAAACACAGGCAGTAATGGTGATGCAATTTACAGTGGCATGCAGGTTAAGTAGCTGGATTAATCTACTAACCTCAGCTTGTTCTACTTGTGTTACCCCATTAAAAAAAGAATGACAAAGAGGGTTTAAATTCAGCGCGCAATAAGTGCTACAACTAAGTTTAGGGTTAGTTTAGGGATGTTTCTTTGCTTAAGTCAATGTATATAAATCAAAATAACAAACAAAATGGTGTAGATGACATCATTTTAAATATAATTATTACTTTTTTGGCATTAGGACAAAATATTGCTTATTTTTTTTAATTTAAGAAATTAAATCATTAGCTGGTCTGACTGAGCTCAGATTTTCAAAACACAGTCCTTGAACAAACCTGAAACTTTTATGCTGTGTAACCTCTTTCATTAAGTCTATCTCTGTACTTTTTCATAAGTTCATGATTTAATAACGCTTGTATCTTCAAATCCATTTGGAGTATTGCACCTAAATTGTGCACAGCTGCTCACAAGTCCTCTGAAAGCTTTGAGATATCATTTAACCATCTGGTGTCCCTTAATTTTGTGTTTCAGCTCTGTCCCTTGGACACACAAAAAATGTTTTTTTTAAAGATTGCCATTGAAATATTATGTATCAACATATTTTTTCATATTTTTTAATGAATATCAGTATTCCTTCCTTCCTCAACATACAAACAATAAATTTCCACAAATTTTACAAAATCTTAACCTCTTAAATATCACTCTTAGTGAAAAAAGTTTCTAATTTGTGAAGTTTTGGAAGGCTCACCCCCAAAAAGAAAACCTGGCCAAATTAGATGCAATTTATAATAACATAGTGAAAGTTATGCAAAAATAAGCTTCAAAAATGTCAAGAGACCCAGGTGAGAAAAATTTGGAAGCATTTTATGTTCTCAGGAAATTGGAGTTAATTACCTGCCAATTCAAAACTCACCTGATATTTTTACCATCTCTTCTTGAGAATACCTCAACAGCAGTAACTACAAAACTTATTTTTTAAATTGGATTGAACTAAGTTACAGTTTATATGCAACTTTCATAAGACTGAAGCACATGAATACATGACTGAATGATCCACAGGTAGAACAATGGAGACCCATTATAGCTAAGTCAAATGAAGGTGATATAGAAACACATCTAACATGTTATAAACATTATGAAAAGCAAGAACTATGCTGAAGTAGGTGACAGTTTTTTTTAATCTGACAAATGACTCAACTGAGAAGAGTTGTAAGGACAAAAGAAAGCAAAATATCAGATATTGAAATTCCTTAGTCGTGATGACCATGTACTGTAATTACTCTTGTATATCACTTAGTTCATTAATGAGTCTACTTTTAGTGCTATGAGCAATCGTTTTGATGTTTTTGTTGAATGTTTGTTGTTAAAATAAACTCTTCAATATGGAGGGTTTGAAGAGTTCAAAACAAAGAGCTAAATAATGGATGAGTGCGATAGAAGAATGCCAATGACACCAGCTAAGGATTCAGGGAGTCCAGTTTTTTTGTTTAGACTGAACAAGATTGGAAAAATATGTGGCTACATTAATTTAATAACAACATTTTTTATATTATTTTAAAGTCTGCATTCAGGGTTTCATGTTTTTATTTCTCATATTTGTGTTTGAAAGTAAATCCATGTTGTTTAATTGGGTGGACATGTGGAAACTATTTTACAAAGTACAGTTAGGTCCCAAATTGTTCAGGTGCAGGTTTAAATTTAAAATTATTTTTCATTTGACCAAGAAGTTTATTTTTGACAGAAAATGAGACAGGTATCTTTCTTTCCTTCCAAAGACAGTGACAATATGTCAAAGAAAAAAGACACTGTTAAATAGTGCCAAATATGCATGGAAATATGTGATGGAAAATTTTATTATAAGGTAACACATTATAATTATATTAATCTTCTGGAATTCTCACCAAATGAACCTGTTTGGGTTCCACACACAAGATTGGATGTTGTTTTCCTGCGGCTGCATGGGAACTAGACTGTCTCTCCCATGTTTTGGATTCCTTATCCTTGGTATAAAATCCATGTGTTGACTCCGTCTGGCAGAGCTTTCTTTCAGAAATGCTACTCTGACTTGTTCATTACTGATTGTCTTAAGCTCTTTGTATTGTGCACAATATAATAATAAATCTGATTGAGTGATTTTCACCTAACAGTGCTTGGCAATTAATTTTTCCACAACACAGCATACCCCTGTACACCTTATCAGGCTGCAGAATTACTAATCAGCAACTGGTTGAAATATCTCAGTGGCTGCAGGAAAACTGCCTAACATTAAATTATACAGCATTCTAAGTCAAAGGATCACAGTTATGGAATGCTTTACCACAGGATCTAAATTATATGAAAACCATTTAAATGATCCTAAACACTACAGCAAGCGTTGAAAAAAATTAAAAAGAGAAATCATATTTCTCCTATTTTGGCTTCCCTTCATTGACTCCCTGTTAAATCCAGAATAGAATTTAACACTCTCCTTCTCACATATAAAGCCCAAAATAATCAAGCTCCATCATACATCAGAGACCTGATTGTTCCATATGTTCCTAACAGAGCACTTCGCTCCCAGACTGCAGGTTTATCGGTGGTTTCTTGAATTTCTAAAAGTAGAATGGGAGGCAGATCCTTTAGTTATCAGGATCCTCTCCAGTGGAACCAGCTCCCAGTTTTAGTCCGTGAGGTAGACACCCTGTCTACTTTTAAGACTGGGCTTAAAACATTCCTTTTTGATAAAGCTTATGGATAAAAGAGCGATGTTTGCCCAGTTGAGTGGGGGAGCACAGGGAGGTAGAGTGTACGACCTGATCTGGCGGGAGGGAATACAGTCTGGAAATTTGATTCTCCCTCGCTCTGCCTCTCTCAAGCCTCATTCTATGGTGTTAGGATATCCTGAGCTATCTTGGTAGTTATGCTGCTATAGGTTGCTGAAGGACAAACTGAGCACTTTTCTTCTTCACTTTCTTCTTCTACTACTCTCCAACTTGCAGTATCTCCTGTTATTTCAACTGTTAACTTTTTGTTTTCTCTCAGTTATTTTTCTTTCTATAGAAGCTACACCTGGCATTCTGTTTTGGCTGAGGTGCCTTCCTGGAGGGGGGCATTGACTGAGCTCCTGCTGCCAAAATAAAATGTGTCCCTCTCCTGCTATTAACTTTTTACTTTCATTAACATAGAAAGTGTTGGAAAAATGTTAGCATTATTTTATTATCATTCATTCATTTGTTGTTGTTGACCTATATATCTCGACATAGAATGGTTTAGAATAATGGGCATTAAGATGGTTGAAGTGGAAGCCAACACATGATACTTCATGGTATGTAAAATGTTCATGGGTTATTTCTTGCTATGAGATGAGGCCTGGGTGCAGAAGATAAGGATGCATTGTTTAGGGGTTTTTCCAGAGATGAAAAGCACCCCCGCCCCCAACTTTGTGTGAACGTATGTGAAGAAGCATAAATAGTGAGAGCATCCCTATATGTGTTAGAAGTCTGATGACCTACACTTTGTAACTCATGTTTCTTTCCTTGATCAAGTAAAGCTTTGAGACAAATGTTTCTGAATATCTGTCTCTGACTTGATTCTGCCTTGAATGTTTCCTTAATATTAATTTTCCTAACAGAAAGTCCACCTATATCAGTTCTTCTGTTCCTTTTTTGTGTATCTGCTCTGTCTTCTCAAACCCTCAGTCAGTTGTGGCAGATGGCCACTTGTACTGAGCCAGGTTCTGCTGGAGGTTTCTTCCTATTAAAGGGGAGTTTTTTCTCTCCACGGACGCTACATGCATGCTCGGTATGAGGGATTTCTGTAAAGTCAATGACACAACTCAACCAATTGTCTACTGTTGCTACATGCTCATCCAGGAAGAGTGAATGCTGCAAGTCCATGACTCAATGCAATCTAAACCCAGCAGAAACCCTTAATGCAGTGATGAATAACTAGGATTAATTGGAATGTATCAGTGATTATAACTGAAATGACTTTTTTTGTGAAGTGCCTTGAGATGACATTTGATTTGAAATGGTGCTTTATAAAGAAACTGAATAGAACTGAAAGTTGCTGTCAGACAACTTTTCTCTACAAAACTGAAGCACTGGCTGAAAGAACTGGAACACTGTGGACATTGAAAAATTTGATTTGGATATGTGTTTTTATGTATTTTACTTGTGCAGTGTCACACATTTCCTAGTACTTCTTTATCTATGTTATACATTTTTTTTATTTTGTTTTCTTGCATCAAAGAGCCTAACTGGGGATGGGGGATGTAAATTACTCTTTGGCTAGAAGCCCTGTGTAGGCTTGGATTTTTTTAACATGGCATTACAGCAATCAAACCCCACTTATAATTGCTGATCACCTTTTGCATATTTCTACTTATATTTTGACAGCTTATCTCTGGTGATGAGCTCCAAATGTTTGAGGTTGGAAGGCCTCATTGCCATCACCCCAATCTTGAGCTTCATCGGAACTCTGGCTTGACCACTCAGAATGTTCAAATTACTTCCAGTAAGAAAAAAAAACATATTGGTCAAATTAAAATATTGCTTCAACCTAAATCTACCAGGGGTATGAATAATTTGGGCCTTAACTGAAGTATTATTATTTTGTTACATACATATCTGACAGTCAGCAATTCACTTATTGAAATCTATATGTTTATACAATTATTTCTTTATAAACTGAGTCAAACTTTTGGATTCTTTGAGACAATTGAAAACATATAGGAAACATATCCTGAGTGAGGTTATTGTTAATGAATCATTAAAGTGTTACATTTTATTGTAAATACTATACTATAAAACTGTGATGTTTTTACTGAAGGTTTCTATACCGTGAGAATCTCAAATCAATACATCCTCAGTCCTCACAAAGTTTTGTTTGTGTGTAGATTGTGTGAGACAGCGCATGAAGTTCCCAAACTGACTCCTGCATGGTGTAGGCAGCAATGTGGAGATGAGGTTGTGTGAACACATCAGGTCAGTGTGGGCAGTATCTCCAGCTGGCAGCTGGAATTGAAGGGAGGGAAAAAATGGTGAAAGCCAGCACTAGATTGAGAGTTGGGACGCCTGAGGAGGCAGCATATGATCTGCTGGGGTGGTTTCTGTGTGAATGTGCAACAGTGTGTGAATTTGTGTGTGTGTGATTTACCATATAAAATCTGTGCAGTGGCTGCAGAAGGTGGGCTGCTTGAAGAAGCGTGCTGTGAACTGATGGTCTTTCACCTCGACAATCCTCTTGTGTTTGAGCGCTCCCTTCCTCTGAAACACGGGCACCCTGGGCGGAGGGGAAAGGGGCGAGGGCAGCGGGGAGGATGGTGATGTGGGGGAGGTCAGCGTCAGGGGGGAGAGGGAGGGAGAAGGGGACACCGGAGTGGACATGATGTCTGTGGGATGTGGCAAGAGGAGGCTGAGAGCTGTGTGTTGGGGAAGGGAAAGTGGGGGCGGAGGGCAAGGACATCGAGGACAAAGGACATAATAGGTCACACAGAGACAGTAGTGATATTAATGGAAGACAGAATGTAGGGTAGGGACCAGAGACAGAGTTGCAAGATGAAAGGAAAGATCGAGAAGAAGGAGATGGAAGGAGTGCAAAGAAAGCGACAGGTTGAAAGCAAAAGAAAAGAAAAAGGAGAGAGACATAATGAAGAAGACAGGGAGGTTAATTCAAATACAAAGTCAAAAGTCTCCTGAGAAACTCAGAGAAGCTAAACAATTAGCTCAACTTGCTGTGTGTCCCACATACTGGCTGTCCATCCTGCTGCACCCCTCATATGCTATGAATACCCACACCCCCACCCATCACTCGGTCGTTATGTCAACTTCCTCCTGTTGCCATGTCAACAACACCCCACCAGCTGCTCCAGTATTGGAGCCTGCATCCTTTAGTCGTCTTCCTGCCTGCCCTTATTAGTAATTAGTCCTATTTCTGCTGAAAAGTTTGGACCAGAATAACATGAGTGCGTCTGCAGGGAATGGGACATGCAGGGAAAAAGTGCAAAGCGGCAAATATTGGATAGAGGCAGTGAGTTGCACGCTGCTAAATGATAAATGAAATGCCTGCAGAGATTTAATGAATAAATAAATAAGACTAGCAAAAAAAGTAAATGATAAAATGATGTCTCAGCAAAGAAGCAGATAAAAAAGATAAATGGAAATAAAAATGGTCTAATGGTAAAAACACATCTGATGAAAAACACTAAAGATGTGCACAACCTGTACTAGAAAGGAGAAAAACACTAAATATCTTACTTTGTGGTAAGTTTGAAGAAAATTCTTGCCAAAGACAGTCTTCCCCTCTTCCTCTCCTGGACTCTTCGTCTGAATACCTTCAATTGAAAATCTGGGGTGCACCTGTAGCTGGTCAACTCAAAAAAGAAAAAAAAAAAAAAAAAAAGAGGTAGAGAAGCCAGAAAAAGCAGTGGCTAGGAGAGAAAAAACAGCTCAAGAAATGAAAAAGAGCAACATAACTTCAAATGAATGCAACAGGCAATTTGAGTGGTTCAAGTTTTCAAAAAAAGAAAATGCTGAGGATTGAAGTGCTGTATATCCGTTAACCCAAAGGCAGGGTGAGTGGGAGTATGGGATGGAGAGGTGGTATTCTCTTTCCAAGATTGATTTGGTTTTACGAGGAAGAGGATGAGCGATAGAGAGAGAATAAGAGAGAAAAAGAAGGTGGAAAAAATAGAGAAAGAGAGAGAGGAAGAGAGAGAGGAGAAAGATTGAGGGGAATAGGCGGCGATTCATTTTGAAATCTGGGTTACTTCTCTCAGGAGAGGGTGAGGGAACCACAGCAAGGAGGACGGAGGAAGCAGAAGCTGCCATTTTGCCACAATCAGTACAGTATGGAAATTCAAGTGCCAACTGGTTCCCACTTCCTTTTGTGCCAAACAGAACGAGGAAGAGGACAAAGAGAGGGAGCGCTCTGCTTGAACCAGAAAAGATCCAAGAACAACAGAAGTGGAGAATCCAATAAATATTCAGTTTGGTTCTAGTATAAGCTTGGATCTGAATGACAAGGCGATCACCAGGGCTGAGAAAAGAGCAGTGGCAGGATGACTATGGCATATCAATGATCTGAGATCAGAACAAGTGGTGACATGATAACAGTGCCCACTCCGCACTGAAACCAGGTCATCCGAGCCTGATGGGAAGGGTAGCTTCCATTTTAGAGGGAATGGTGGGCTATCGATTGTAAATATACAAACAAAAAACAAAAAATGTCACAAATAAGGTCATTATTCAAATAAGTTCAGCAATTTTCTTCAGTTTTAACAGAATGGTTTAAGTGGGAGGAGGAGAAAATGATTTAGAGAGACAATAAATAAAAACAGTGGATAAAGGGGATTAAACATTTAGGTATTCTGTCTTTGCTAAAATCAAGACAGTAATTCGAATACATTTATTCAGTTGGGAGAAAAAACACATCAAAAATTTATTGTTTCCAAAAAAATTGTAAATTTGTTTTTCTTTGCATTCATGTTTACTTTTAAGTTGATTAGAATATCTAGGAACATTTAACAGGACTTTCAGTTTCCCTGTGGCATAAATATAATATGGCACAGAGGCTCATTTCCTTTAACTACTTTTCAAAATAGGAAAGACAAGAAAGCATGTTATTCAAGTTATGTAGACTGTATGCTGATTGTCCTGAGAAATGACCATAGCTGACTTTGGCACCTTTCACCACCCTGGGGATATGCTCAGATTTTTATAAAACTCACTGTTATGATATGTGTACGACCATTAAGGGAACTATGAATGATAACTTCAGAGAACCACAGACTAAAAACAATAAAACTAAGAAAATAGCTAAGCTCCTAGACCTGTCCAAATCTACATTCAGGGTAGTGGTTAAAAAGCTTAAAACAACTAGAACAACAGAAAAAAGCCAAGACTGGCTGAGAACCCAAGTTTGTCTTAGCATCACACACAGTGAGAAGAATGGTAAAGGAGGATGCAGCATCTTCAGTCACCATGTCTCCATAACAACCATTAGACACTATCTATGTACCTGATAACCAGATGTTGGGGAAGCAAGTTAAGGTGAGGACACACTTCAGGACTTTTACAATCGTGACAGATTTTGAAATGACTAGGTGTTCACACTAACTGTTTTTTGTATCCCAGCTGAAAGACTTGGGATAAAACAGTCAATGGCGCCTGCTGAGGGATCAGGATTTTTCAGACTACCTAAAGCCAACTAAATTCATTAAACAATAAGAATTTACGATAAATTGGTTTGTTCTACATGAAAATATTTTTTTCAGAAATGTCAATTCATTAAATGAAATCCCATTAGCTTTATGTTCAATATGTGAATTATTTGGTCTATTTGAATAAGGTCCTACATTGTTTTATAAAATATTTATGTATCTGTTGATTTTTTGTTAGTCTTTTAAATCACCACTTAATGGCATTAAAGAAGGTTATAATTTGTGTTATGCCCAGTGCTGGTTTGTGCTTACGCTCATATTGTTGTATAGTTATAAAAAAAGTTTAGGAAAAAAAGTTGTGTCACAGTTGTTGTTCTGTCTCAGCGTCTCTTTTTCATTGGCTGTCAGCAACCTGTGTTTGTAGTTGGGTCAATGATCTGTTCACACTACCCCTCTGCATCCAGATGTACCTCAGAAAATTGAAGCAAGTTTTGTTGACTGGGACTAAGGTCAGGTCAGGTTGGTTTTCCTCACACACTTGCAGACACTGGTCCTCACCTCCTCTCACAATAACAGATTTTTGCACTGACTCCCTGCTGACCAACTACCACTACTGCAGACTGATGCAGACTTTTCCTGATGAGGAATCAGGGTTAAAGTTGGGGAAAAAAAATCATGTAGTGTGTCCCTAACTTTAGAAAAAAGGGATCTTTCTGTCCTACCATAACAACTTTAAGCATGAGCATTTTCCTAAATGCTAATGGGACCATGAAGTAGAGGATAAATGCATGGAAAAGTAGATCAATATTACTATTAAGTACAGTGGAGGACATGTTATGTTGTGGGAGTGTTTCTCTTCCAAAGGCCCTGGGAATCTTATCAAAGCGGATGGCAGGAGATTTTAAATAAACATCTCTGTCTGCAAGCTGTCCTGAAAGTTCTTTCAGAAGAGTAAGGATCGAAAATTCTGGAAAAACAATCCAGAAATGGTTCACTAGATTCAAAGAACCCTCTCTCTGTGAGCCTTAACCTGGGAAATGTTATAGGAAAATGCTAAATGCTACTGACAAAAGGGGGTGGTTCAAAGTATTAACAGTCAGAGCACTAAGTGGGGCAATAGTGTTTTGGTTTTCATTTTAGGCTTTAAAGGGCAATAGTAACTTTTTTAAAGAGCAAATTTGTACTATAAATTATTGGTATGAAATTATCGTGAATGGCCTGTGGCAAAAACATGTTATTAGCAACAGATATTTACATTTCATAATTTTGGAGCCAACATCAGTCCACAGGAGTCCTTTGAGACCTCTTGGAACTACCATTCACCTCAAAACAAAAAGCATGCATGGATCTGGAAAAGGCTTTCTTGGGATAAAGAAACTTAGGGGAAGAGAATGGCAGAGAATGTTTTCTTTTCTTTTTGTTAATCCATATGTGAAGTTCCTTTGAAAATGTGAATTCTGTCACATAACAAAAACAAACTTCAATGCATTTTATTGGGCTTTTATGTAACAAACCAAAGAAAGTTGTGTATAATTTTGAAGTCTAATAAAAAGACAGGATGTTAAAAATCTGAAAACTGTTATGTGCATTTGTATACAGCCCCTTTACTCTAATACCCTTACATGAAATCCTTTGTAACCACTTGCCTTTAGAAATCAGTCCACATGTAATTTATTTTCACTATAAACCTAGCTGTTTTGTGAAGGTCTCACACTATAGAAAATTAGTGAAAAAACAGCATCATGAAAACCAAAGAACAAAGCAGACAGATCAAGTAAAGCTTAAAGAAGGGTTAGCTTACTCTTTCCAAAACTGACAGGCCAAGCAAGGTCAGCATTATTCTGAGAAGCAACCAAGAAGGCCATTGTGACTCTGGAGAAGCTGCAGAGATCCACAGCTCAGATGCTAGAATCTGCAGAGACAACAACTAGAGTTAACGGGAAGATGAATGTCACTGAATATTCGGCAATCCTGGGAGAAAACCTGTTAGAGGCTGCAGAGGCAATGGGCCCTAAACATGGAGCCAGAGCTTTAATAGAATAGTTTAGAGCAAACCAAACCTTTTTTTTTTTTTTTTTTTTTTTTTTTTTTAGAATGGTCCAGTCAAAGTCTGGACCTAAGTACAATTTGGAATCTGTAGCAAGGACTCAAAATTGACACCTCACAATTATGTTTTATTTTGTATTGGTCTATCACATAGTATCCCAGAAATAAATTCAAGTTTTTGATTGGAGTGAGACAAAATGTAAAAAATAAGAGGGACAATAATTTAAATGCTGCTGCACATCAAAAATAAACTACGATTGTAAAAGATTAAAAGTTTAAACTCCTCTGATGAATCTCAGTCAAATAATATTTTTTAAAGATAGATTGATGTTCCCTGCAATTGATGCTATCTGTTTTCAGGTCTCATGCTTTGGAGAGGTTACCAGCAGCAAACCCACTTCCATATTTAGCATCACACAGCAGAATGGCAGTGATTCAAATTGAACACCAGCTTGTCCACTAATTACCAATCTGTTGATCCGAGGCCATTGCAAGCACTTTGGGCAACAAACACTGAAATTCAAGTTGCTCCTGTTGGCTGGTGAGCTTTAAATATGGCAGTTTTTCAGTAATTCTTGTGTAGCTGGATGTGTTTGTGAAACCTGGCACAAGGGTCTTTGGGGAACCTGGTTAAAGTTAAAAAGCAAAAGAAAAAGGTACAATGTTTTTTTAATGTTTACATCTAGATCAAAGGAAAAAAAAAATTGTATTTTCCACAATGTCAAACAATTTCTTCAAGCCTAAACAACATAATGTTTTCAAGCTGTTTTGTACCAAATGATATTTCAGTCTCAACAGAGTGAACGAATCTTTGCACTCTCAATGTCAGAAATACAAACACACACGAGTAATCACTGTCCATGAACGGATGTGGTTCTTCATAGATCCTGTGAGACGGGAGCGGAGAGGCAGGCGAGCAGGGGATGATGGGGTGGATTGGTGTGGGACACAGAGACTGAGAGAGAGAGCGAGGGGTTGAAGGTCTAATTAATGGAAATGTAGGTTATTAGTCTCCTGATGAGGACACAGGCAGAGAATTAATTAACAATTATAATTAGCAAGATTGTTAGAGAGCAAAATGGTGTCATCCAGAAAGATAAGGATGAGTTTGCGTGCATAAATGTGTGTGTGTGTGTGTGTGTGTGTGCATCAGAGGCTATAGTTGAGTGCCTTTGCATGAAAAAAATGAAACAGCTGTGTGAACATGCCGTGTCTGACAATGATATGTTATTTCAGCATTAGTCATGCAGAAACAGCAGCTGATTGGGTATGATAGGGGTCTTTCCTGCACACAGACCAAACGAGCTGCCTTTACTGACATAATTTTCTGGCTCATAAGACTCTCTCTCTCCATCAGCCTTATCTTGGATTAGTCATGTTCTTATTCTTTTGTCACAAACAAATGAGGAAGATGCATATGCATAGTGATGCACAGAGAAAGGAAAGAGAGACATGGCCACAGAAATACAACTAAGGTTCTGAAATTAAACAGTGCATTTAAGAAAAAAAAACACACAGAAAACTTCTATTTGTTCTCCAGGCAAGATGAGTCAGCACTTGTGGCTCCAAAGCTTCTGTATCAGGGTGCTTTTGCATGCCCAACAAAGCATGGATTTCAGTGTTTGATCATAAAAGCAAGTGGCAGCCTGGTGTGCAGCCAGCCAGTGATGCATTAAATAACAAAAAGCACACACTCAGCAAAAACTCACTAATACAGCTTGCTCAATTAAAAGCAGTGACAGGGGCCTTCAGAAAAACAAGGACAGATGAACTAATAAAACACCATTAAAACTAAAGTGTTTCTAAATTACTCCTCAGCATCAACCTTCATTCTCTCCTTTTTGGTCTACTGATGGCTATTTTATTATTTTTGACCATGGCTTAATGAAACAGAAAATTCTGCACTGATAGAATCTTTTTTGGGGAGAGCAATCAACACTTCAGCAATTACATGCATCTATTATCATGTAACGAGCACTCATTCGCATCGAGCTGCTGTTTCTACCCGGCAGGCTGGCTTTCTCCTCCAAAGAAATTAAGGTAAATTGACTTGCCTAACTGTTGTTCTTGGAATCAGGGGACAAGTGGTGTCTGTGGTAATCATAACTGTCTATTAAATTTGTCTGCTCAGGACCAAAGTGGCTCAGTTTGCCAGTTTATCATGTTTTTTCTGGTAGGGAGTGTTTCTATTTGTTTTGTTAATGAAGAGTGGGGTCTGCTGCATTTTTGGAAGAGCGCAACCAACCTCAAAGCCAGTCAGATGAGACATTTGGCAGGCGATTAGGGTCTGTCAACATGGACTACACAGTCTCAATGTGGAAACACATAAGCCTGCCCTTCATATTTGTTTTACTGCTGACCTGCCTCTCAGTGCAACAGCAAATAAGACTGAAAGTGAAAGTAGTATGCAAAAATGCAATGCAAATTAAATCAGCTCTATAAAGATATGGATATTAAACATTTGCAGATAGTTGCGATACAAAAATTTTAGGTTTTCAGTTTACCAAGTTATCACATGTAGAGATGTCCTGATCTAAACCTAGGTATTGATTAGGGTTCGTTATCACATTTTTCAGTGTTCGTCTAATTTGATTTCATCACCTGCACCCCCAGAAAGATGTGTTGCCATGTTTTTCACAGATAATTGTTATATTTTGTTTCTTGAAAATCTGCATCATGGTTTGTGCAAATTATTTGATCAAATTTGGCTTTTCCACTCAAGAATGGAAAAACCTATATTCCAAGTGCCAAGCCTATTTCACCCTTTATGATGACAGTCACAATAAGACAGAGGTTGCAGCGGATCCCTGTCTGTCTGTCATGTGACCTGCTCTGCCCCTTGGCAGAGCAGGTCACATGACATAACATACAGTTTCTGGCCCAATATTTAGCAACAAGCAGCAAACCTAACAACTTTATTGTGTGATAGAAAAACAATAAAATGTTATTGGAGACCAAAACACAAATCAGCAGAAGAAAGTTAATATGTTGTTCTAAACAAATTTAAGGTGATTTTTACTCAGTTGTCTTACCCCACTCTTCTAAAGAATCTTTTATAATTACAGTACATGCACACATGGTAGGGTGATCATCAATCAACTTGCAACAGCCAGTAGTAACTTTCCATACTGTGGAGCTGGCAACAACACCCATTGTGCTCAGATATATTCAGACAGCTCTTAGGGTAAGAGATTGCTTTACAGAGAAGCTAAAGCACTCATCATTAATTTACTCAACATTGAAACCAAAGCAACTAGATTATGATGTTGGAGAAAAACGTTGCTATAAGTGTTATGCACAAAGGATCAATTAGAAACACACTGAAATATGTTATGACCCATTTCATCAACGAGTCATATCAACACAGAGGATAACATGCTAATGTTAGCCAAGCAAACTGCTTAGCAGGAACTAGGTTAACTTTACTGAATGTTATCGCTATATATGTTGTCAGATATAGTCATAGGAATAAATATTAATTCCATACACAACTTCGGCTAGATGTTGTAAGAACATTATTGCAGATTTTTTAACTGAGTAAACACTATGTTGGAACAGCATATTGAGGCTAGCTGTGCTTCTGCACACCTGCTTGATTAGCCTTCGTATTTGAGGAGCTGGCTGCTAGTCCATCGATGCTTGCGAGTTAGACCCTGTGGTAAATCCAAGCCATCTGTAATTCCTAGCGGTTCTCTCCTCGTGCTCTTTGCGGTTCTCTCCTTGTGCTCTTTGCAACCTAGCTAGCCCTTTTCCTTTTTGACTTGACTTCAAGCTTCCTCTTTCATGAGTCCCTGATTCAAGAAACCCATCTGCTCAAGAAACAATCATTTTGGATTTATCTCCCACGACTGGCAGCCTCCACGCTCTTCAGATTGACTCTCTTCAGTTCACATTCTCCTCTCCTCCTCAGAATCTAGTTTGATCGAGAACCTGGACACCAGTCATCACTTCATTCATTATCATTGTTTCTCAATAAAACTTTTAAAACTTTATCCTTGTCTCCTGAGAGTTATCATGCGTCATGTGTCAGACATGTAAACAAAATCATGACATGTAGTATCTTATTTCATTGCACTTTAAAGCTAGAGAGGTTTCAAGCATCCATGGTGCTGATTGGACTAAATTTAATGAAGTTTTGGACTGGAACTTAGCATTAGCAGATTCCTATTCTTAAGTAACCTTCATCTCAGGTTTTCAGAGGGTGCTTTTTTAAGAAAAAGTTATTTGGCTTGAGATCCAGTGCATAAATGTACAATATAGGATGTATAATAGTGTTTAGAAACTTAAAACTTTGATTTTGTTCTCAAGAAATGAAGAATTATCAAATTAAATACATCCCTGATTCATTATATTTATCACCAAGAAAATGGATGGCTAATCAAACTGTGGCCCTTTTAGGACTATATAGGTTTCGTTAAGACCTGAAAATAAAAATTGTGTCCAACTCACTTTCTTTTATATAATCAATTGGTGAATTTAGAAATACCATAAAATTGATCAGATGACAGTAAATTATATATAAGAGCCTAGATTGTAGGAAATCTTTAATATCAGAAGAAGAGTAAATACCTCCCTATTTTTAGTTTTTTAAACATTACAACAATGGATGCAATATTGCTTTACTGTTTCATCACTTCTTGATGATCCCTAGGCATTAAACAAAGTATTTTCTGCTATTACATACAGAAAAACTAAACCATTTAACAAGAATCTACAAGATTTAAAAATACTTTTTGTGGCCAGTTGTGACATTATCTCAAATTTACCAAACAGTGTTTCTATCCAAGATTTAAAGAGAAAGTTTGAATTTCTTTAAGTGGGTTCTGTGGAGTGAACATTTGTAGGTATCTGCCTGCAGTGGAAAGCAATAACAGCTTTACCGAGGAGACAAGGAAGAAATCCTGATGGCTAACCCTTACACAGACCCTGATGAAGCTAAAACTAACCTCACAAATCAAGTCAAAGGGATAATTTTTGCATTATTCATTTCCATCGCGGACAGTAAACCTTAACGCTTTTGCAAGACACGGTTGTTTAGCTTGCTGCTCAGCTGAGACCGTCATACTGTAAAATTGTAGTCTGTCAAGAGGTCAGAAAGCTCTTGAATGCAAGCTTGTGCTTCAACATAGCTATATGGTGTTTTATGCTGTTTCAGTCTCCAGTGCTTTAAATAGTGGTCACCACTCACAATATTCCTTTGATTGACTTAGTACGCTAATGGATGTGGCTCATTGTACAGAGTTTGGATGTCAACAAACCACATTGAGATAGATTCAAAGAATGCTAAAAGCACAAAAACTATGAAAATAAACCAAGCATCATACCACTGGATGAACAATCTCGCTGTGGCCCAACCAAGTTTTATACAAGGTAACAATGGCACTTGGAAGGTGATACAATATTGTCCTTATCTCTCTCTGCTCTGTCCCACTGTGCTTTCCTCTAACTAACAGGTCTTCCTTTGTATATTTGGCTCATAAAGATAGCCTTTTATCTCTTCAGAAAATGCAACTCTTCATTACTGATGTAATTGCTTGTTTTCATTGTCTTGTAGCTGTTTTAAAATAACACCAGTAGAATCACAGTCTCAGCTGATCAGGTGCTTGCAGCCTAAGCACATGTAATTGGACATTATTTGATAAAGAAAAGCAGCAACAAGCTTAACATCTGCATCATGCAAAAGGACAAAGATGACTGGTTAGCTTTGGTATAATAATTTTCAGCAAGACTAGCCAGTAACCTCACTGCACTATGAAGATTTTTCCTTTTTCTAAAAGCTCACTCTGCTATAACTTTTCTTAACTTCATGTATAGCATCCTGTTGAAACCAGTGATATAAAAATGGACAATAACTGAATAAAGGTTTTTGACCAAGTGGTACATTAACATTTACCTAACAATGTAAGCAGTTAGTATGTTATGGGTGTATCATCAAAAAGAAAAATCCTTTCAAAAGAAAATAACTTTGTAAGAGTGACCTAACTACAACATGCACTTCACAGCGAGGTTGTGAAGTGCATGCCATATGGGGCCTTAAGCAGTACAGATCTGGTAGAATCTGGGAGAGGGGGTGGAGCTTAAAGCAATCAGGGATAATTGGTTATTATTTGCTGAGCTATGTCCATGGACAAAGTGAAGCTTAAACACATAGAAAAGATTAAACTCGTGGCATCAGATTGTAACCATGGCAACACAACAATCACATTATGAAGATTGTGTTTTACACTTTTACAAAGTAAACTTCACAATTCCTTTAAATGTTAAAATATTTTCATTTATCAATTCTCAAACCATCAAATCAAACTCAATGGTATTCTCATTCTCTAAAATTGAAGCAATTATGGGAGGCTCTTGATGGTCTGAGGTCCCTAAGCAGTGGCTTAGTTGGCTTTTGCCTTGAGCCAGCTCTGCTTCACAATAACTAACTAAAATATATTTATTCATAGAAGAAATTGTAAAATTACACATCTGAACAGATACATTTTAATCTAAACTAAATTAATTTTAACATGTAACTTTTTGATTGTCCATCCACTTTAACTGCTCTTTGCAAAATGCATAAGATAGACGCATAAGAACAGACAAAAAAATATTTTATTTCCCTTTATGTATGACCACTACAGGAGATCTTTTCTGCCCACAGCCATCACCATCTATATATTTAATTAGTTTGTTTACACAAACACTTAATTTCCCTTTGGGATCAATATAGTACATTTGAACTGAATTGAATTTGATTTATAAAATGCAGTTAGATTTGTTTATTCTACACCAGTGAAATAATAGGCAGATGACATAACATTATTATATTGCTTTTGAATTGTTAATTTGTGATGAGCTCAACATTGTTAACAAGTTATTATATTTTCAGGTTTATTGCAACTAACTTCACAGAACCCAGCCTGAGAGAATATAACTTATCTTACCAAACCTTTTACTTACATAAAAAGCCTAAGAAACTAAAACAAGAAAACCAGTCTTGGTTGAAAAAACTATCTTATTCAAATGAGCTTTTGAAAGATCCAAATGCAGGCATCCAGGAGTGGGCAGACAGGCAGATGGTGGTACCAAAAACACAAAACTTTAATAATTAATCTGAAGCACAGGAGGTCCAAAGGCAAAATCAAAGCAATGCCAGGCAACATGGAGTCAGTAGCACAGAGGATCTGAGAACTGGCAGAGAAAGAGAACTGAGTGGGGCTACTAGTGAAGGGAAACAGGTGAGCTGATTGAGAATATTCAGCAGGAGGTGAACTGGGGAAAATAGAACAAGAGGAACTAGGAACAAGGAGAAGCTTTGGTTAATAAAAGGAAATCAGACATATAAATAAAAACAATATGAAAAGACAGATGCAACATTCAGACATTTTATACCTCTCCAGTTTTGGCTGTTTACTGCCCAACTTTATCTGGTATGATATTGAGTTTGCTGTCACGGAGCAATTTGTATCGACAATCAACTACTGAGGGATCAGTGAAGAAGCCCTGCAGCTCCTACTACAACCAAACATGCACATCTTAACTTGTTTGTCTGACCAGGTGCATCATGTATGCACAAAAAATCTGCGGCGCAATATTTTATGCACAGCTTGGCATGTACAAAAAAGAATGTTTTTTTGTACATGCAAGAATGTAAAAGTGTGCGGTAATCCGCACAAACTTTTGACCTGTGCAAAAGTGCCTAACAAATGTAGTGGCACGTTGGCCTGATTCAACACATGATTCTTATTGGCTATAGGCTTCAACAGCATGTTGATTTCCTCACTCAGTCCAAAGGACTCTCTGGCACGCTATTTCTTTGCAAATCCCAGCTGAAAATTAATCTCTTCAAACAAGCATTTGTCACCTTGATTGATCATTTAACTCTAAATTTTCTTTTTTGTTTTGTATTTTAAATGTTTTGCTTTCAATTTTTTTGCTTTTATTTTTGTAAGGGTTTTTAAATAAAACGTAATGGAGCCTGGGTGTAAATTCAACCTGGAAGACTTGTGTGATGTGCTTCAGCCCATCAGCTTCAGACCACGCATCATCGTAGCCAATCATTATGAAAGTCTCCGCTTAGAAAGCTTTCCATTCATGGCTCCGCCTACTCCCCTGTTGAGCTCAACCCACCTCCGCCCCTTCTCCACCCCTGTTCTCTAAAGGCTCTATTAGGCTTCCTTCCTTCAGCCTCCACTCCACCACCAGTGTCCGGGCCCTGGGGGTAAGACATCCCTAATCCTAAACTGCCCATCTAAATTCATTACAATTCACAGCATATTCATCTTCAGCTGGGGTCTGAGCACCAAAACTTTATTCATTCATGTCAATAAAACTTTCTAATTGCTGCTGTGTCTTTGTGTGAGTCTCTCCAGGTTGAATTATTGTTAGTAGCATTAGTAGTACTGTTGAGAACAGACTACAAGTTGGGGTCATTCTCATGATTATTTGGACAAGTAGTAAGAGCCTTCTGGGTATTTATATTAATTTGCATATGTATTTAGGGGCAGAAATCAAGCAGCTTGCACGTGGAGCTGTGCATGATTCACCACAATCATGCACAGCTGCACCAGATATATCAAGGCAACGTGTGCGGTGACATGTCTTTGCAAGGCAGTATATGTCTGAATTTTTTTTGTGCATCGCAAGTTTCAGAATTTTTCCTTACTGCAAGGTTTCAGTATGAAACCGTCGCACTCTTTTATGCATGAGGCCCCAGGTATGCAGGTTTCATGACTGATAAAAAAAAGTCATGTTATACATATTTCAGGTTTTTAAAACAAATAAGAAATTAATCCCTTTGACTTTTTATTGTTTAAATTTTTACTGGCTTTTTGACAGGAGATTTTAGATATAGTGTTATATAGAAAAAACTATATAAACTATACATATATATAATAAACATTAACTCAATTTCTTTTAGCGTTAGGACCACATTAGCTCTGGATAAGCCTTGAAAAAATGTACAAAATTTGCTCTTATCTTTATCCAGGTCTGGATAAGTATGAAAAAAAAGAAAACTGAGAACTGAAAATGTTTGAGTTTACAGAATGGACTTTAGACAACTTGTTCTGTAATCTAAAAGATAAAAATAAATCTTATTTTCTACATAATAGAAGTTTTTTACTGGGATATATATCTAGTTTAACTTAAAGCTGCAGTATGTAACTTTAATGAAAAATATGTTTTTGCATATTTGTTAAAATTATTATTATGTCATGACATTAATAAGAGAGATAATCTGTAAAAAATAAATAAATAAATAAATAAAAAAAATAAAAAAAATCAAGCTCCTCTGCCTTCTCCCAGTGCTCCCAGTACTAATACAGATATACAGTTTTTGCCTCAAACTTTTATTTTTGCTATTTTTTTATTTCATTCTCTGCCACAGGGTGTAATAACATTAATATAAAACAAACTAATCATAAAAAATTAATTTAGGCAGAAAAATTCTGAAAATAGAATAACATTGATTTCAGCATAACAGACAATCAACAGATAAACACTAATTAAAATATTTTAAAAGAGCCATTTTACTGCTTATTTGGCATCGAGCTCTGCCTAAATCAGTTTCTGTGTGTAAATTCTGGTTTAGGTGCCAATACTCTAAAACTCCTGTTTTTTAAAAAAACATTTACCTATAGAATAAAGAAATCAAAGAAAGAAAAGAATCTGCATTTTGTGTAGGTTGAGTCATAATATGACAAATCTTAGTGACTTGGATGTTACATTAAGGCTTACTTGCCAAAAAAAAAAAAAAACCCAAACGAATAAAAAACAATAATTTATAGATCATACAGACACTAATTTTTGAGCTCAACTGCCCATAAAAATGCTACTGATAAAAGAAGAGGAGAAAAGAAGAAAAAGGGGCTTGTTTAGGGGACTATCTATGTAAGTCATGCCACTGAGATGGCAAACAGGCATTCATATGAAGCCTAACCCTACAGGCACTGATTTAATTATTTAAAATTTTGACATTAGCCTTTATCAGCAGAATTATCAATGTTTTGCAATGTTTTTTCTGTTACGAAGATTTTGAAATATATATCTCCAAATAATACATGTATGTTAGTCAGATCCTGTCAATATTGAATGGTGACTTTGAATTTATGGCCAATCCAAAAGATTGCTTTCATGAATATAACAGCCGTGCACATCGAAACATAATACCATTCACAGTGAACGTATCACACTAAAAGAAATCTCAAAGTATCAACTGCGGGATTCTAAAGATTCTGCTGCAGGAAAGAAGAGGAGGTTGTGAACAAACTGCGCTTGAGGGGAAGGATGAAAGTGAGAGGGCAGGGGAATTCAGGATAACGGGGGCGATTGGATAATGAGGCGAGAGGAGAACAAGGTAAAGTCTGTGGATATCTTAATCTTCATCCCAGTTTTCTAGGATGAATTCCCGTTGGGCAGGTGGCTCACACACAGACACACCACAAGACAAACAAGGGAGTATCATGAATAATTATAGTGTCCTAGATGTGGGGGTAATGGAGGACACTCAAATTTATTTCAAATTCTGTCAAATGGGCTTTCAAAACAAAGTTATCATTTAGAAAATTATACACCAAATTAAAATAAACATAACTTTAAAGGGGCAGTATTATGTGTTTTCCAGGCACACATAATCATTTTATAGCACAATCAAGTAACTATGTTAACTTCAGTTGTTGCAAAAATGCTGTATATATCAAATATGACATATAAAAATTTGACTTTGTAATTTCATACCTTGAAACTGGGCCTCAGTCACTTTAAGAAAGTCCTGCTCTTTCTGAAACTCTCTCTTCAAGAAGTCATCACAACAGCTAACCCTTTAACAATGTTTTTACTAGTGTTGCACTGAGAGGTAGCTCATATAATTAGCTCAGCAGATGCACAGTTCCACCAGGTGTTTGCTAATTATTGCTGGCTAGTCTGAAGGAGCTGACTGGGGAAGTCACGGGGGGGTGCTCTGTGAGGCAGAAACTCAGAAACTGTAACTTTGAGGAGCTGTGCCTTGAAGGTGATGCTCAGTCCATCCAGGTATTTTTCACAGCTGAATGGAGATTAAACACAGGAGATTAAAGGATTTCTCAAATATGCATAAAATAATCCTCAGGTATGTTTTTGATGAGGGAATAACATTATAACATGATGTAAAGCTAAAAAAAAAAAAAAAAAAAAAAAAAAAAAAAAAAAAAAAATCAATTTTACACAATACTGCCCCTTTAAATAAAGCTGAAGACTATTTTCTTTATTCTAATTGCATTCAAATTTTAAAGCAAACCTGAACTAATCCTGATTATTAAGGTATGAAATCTGTGGTAGGAGGGATATAAAGACAAAACTGTTCTTTCAGCTTAAAATAATTTAATGCATGGATTTGCAGTAACATTGTTGTCTTTGCTAAGCAGGTTTTTGGTTTCAGTGTGAAGTGCATTGGACGAATCTAATCAGAGAAACAGCAGTAAACAGCTACATAAGAGACTGTGGTGAAAAATTCTATTGCAAGATAATATATTATGACTTTATTAATCTTTTGGTCATGATAAGTTATGTCTTTATTCTAAATGCTTATGAACTCTCACCATATGAACCTCTCTGGCTGCACACCCAAGGTTAGATGTTGTTTACTGCAGCTGCTCAGAAACCAGACTGTTTCCCCAGTGTTTAGGATTTCTTGTCCTCTGTATAAAACTGTTATGTTATCTGCCTGTTGTCAGAGCCATCTCAGAGTCCACACAGAGGCAACTCAGAGTAGGCTCTGAGTCTCACTTGGAGCTTTAATCTGACCTGTTCATGAGTTTTTGATCTTGTGCATGGTATAAAATAAACCTTACAGAGGGATTTTCACCTAACAGTGCTTGGCAATTAATTTTTCCACAACAAGACATCAGCAACACTGACTGCAGCACCATAAAAATCACATCAGACATTATGTGACATACATTTAATGCAACAGCTACTATCAAAATAACAGTTAAATTAAGAAATTGTTTCTTTGTTAAAGCATTCCTAGCTTTGGTAGAAAATATTTTCCAGTTTTTCTGTTTGCTGATACTGCTTAGCTCGGAAATAGTCATAAATTAAGCTATTGCTATCATTCACAATGTGTACCCTCTTTGTTTTTTTTATTTTTTGTGGAAAAGACTCCTGGCCCAGTGTTTCTATGTTTAGCCACTTCTATTTCCTAAAAGGAACAACTGACAGATCTGTAGTAGCAAATTAATTGATACGTTCTGTTTGATTTTCTGTTCTAGGGAAAACACTCCTCTCCCAGTGTTTTATTTGTCTCTGTCCTGGATGGAGAGACCTGTTCCCATAAAAAGTACTTCTGGCTCAGTACTTCTGTGCTTAGCCATGTCTCTGTCCTGGATGGAGCTATAAAGTCTGAGTTGTTATGTCCTGTAGAAAGTAATCCTTGACCACTGTTTATGTGTTTTTTTTCTGTGACTCCTCCCTTTCTTCTCAAGCCACCATCTAAATTGTGCTGTAATGAACTGGAATAATTTGAAATGAATTTGGACTGAACAGAATTCTATATAACAGGATATGAATTGGATCTATTTCTCTAATTAAGTGTTGAGATGACATATGTTGGTGCCATATAAATTAACTGAATTGAATGAACTGAATTCAACTAAACAGACATGTGTACTCATACTATATCATTTAAATACTGTCATATTCAGTAAATTAGAATATATGTCCCAATGAGTCTCATTTGTTAGAAAAAAGTACCTTTTGAAAATAACCTTTAAGCAGGTATTAAACATACTTTTCATTAAGCCCACATTTCTGTTTTTACAAAAAGTTTTTTTATTGGTCTGATGTAATATTCTAATTTTAAATGTCATGATTTCATCAGCTGTAAGTGGAAAATCATCATAATTAACAGAAATAAAGGCTTTCAAACATCCATCTGTGTGTAATTATTCTATATAATGTGATTCACTTAGTGATAAAGTTCCTAAAATAATTGGGCTTTTTAATTATATTCTAATTTACTGAATGAGTCTGTACATGCAGTATAAATAACATGTACACACATATTTGAACACAAATTGTTTGTTTCTCACACATAAATTAATTTGGTGGTATCAGCTGTGCCTCTATTTGGTCATTTATCTCTGACTGGGGCCCAGTGAGGCTGATGTGAAAACAGAAGAAACAAGAGACTGGATATGTAACTTATAAAAAATGAGATGAAAGGATGCTTGGATGGTTTTTTTTTCAATTCCAGAGATCAAGCTGATGAGCTGTAGACGCCTGTGGCCTTGCACATATCATGAAAATGAAACAGAACATCATTTTCACATGTGCTGAGTGCATAAAAGTGAAATATGAGTCAATATAAACTGACATTTATATACAATTTAGAAACATTTTTTGGTACTGTATGTGAAAAAATGTCTACATTTGTCGTGCTGTTTGCCAAAGGGAACCAATGGAAGAAAATAAATAAACAGAACATAGTGAAAATCGTAAGCCTCTGAGAAGGCTGAGACTGTAAGGAACAAGCTATTGCAAAAAAGAGGAGCAAAACATGATAAAGAAACACACAACTATAACTTGAAAGATGAAGATTGTGTGTTGTTGGCAGATTCCTGACAGATGGAAGGTGCAGAGGTGCAGGAGGATGAAGCCACAGCACTGCATAGCAAGAGACAATCCGTCGAGAAAAAATTAGAGAGACAAAGACAGAGAGAGTGAGAGTCTTAAGCCCTGTGCTGCAGGCATGCGTTACAAATCCCCAGGGAACCGGCAGCAGATCACTACAGAATCAATCTGCTACACCTCAGCAGGAATGCAGCACACACTGGTCACAAGAATGTGTGACTCCATACTGTATCTGCTTTAATGAATATGTTACGTGTATGTGTAATAGAGAGAGAGAAAAAGAGAGAGAACGTCATCGGAAGTGAAATCACAGAGGACTTGAGTATACTGTAGCAAGGAGAAAAGGTGGAGAACAAAATAATCAGATGGAAATCTGGAATATTGTGGACCACTACAAGTCTTGTTCATCATTGGCTACAATTTTCAGATGCCAAAAACCCCCTCCATTTTCATTTGTACAAACAATTTCACATTAGTATAAACACAAAGGAAATGTTCAGCCATACCATTTAGTAAAGAGAGGGTTCTATATCCCAGACACAAAAGTTTTTAAGGGCAAAATGTGTGAATCATCCCAAGAACAAAAGCAAAAGACCTTGTAAAGACACTAGCTGAAGTTGGTGAACAAGTCCTATCTGCCATGGCTGAAAGGCCACTCAGAGAGGAAGACGACTCGGAAAGCAACATAAAAAGCCAGATAACTGTCGAGTTTGCAGACACACTCAGGGACAAAGACTTATATTTTTTTGAGACACATCCTGTAGTTTGATGAAACAAAAATGTAAGTATTTGGCTGTGATGAACATTAGAAGCCTGAGAACATCATCCCAACTTTGAAGTATAGGGATGGCATCATCATGCCTTGTGATTGTTTTGGTGCAGGACAGACTGGTGCATTTCACAAACTAAATGACATTAATAAACATTCCAGTGTGGGGTTAAACAAATGCAGAATATGTGGAAAAACATCTCATGCCCACGGCTAAGAATGGTGGAGAATCAATGATAATGTGGGCTTGTTTCTTTTATAGAGGCGCTGAGAAACTTTTTAGAGTTCATGAATCAGCTGAAAATGGCTCATCATTGGGTTTTCGAACAGAATAATGATTAAAAACAATGATGAAATCAAGACAGCATTTGTTCACCTGACACTGAATGAACCTTTCTTTTTCACCATCTGGGGCCCGAGTCTTAACAATAAAGACAACCTGTGAGGTGAGCTATAGAGTACCGGGGACTGATCTAATGCCTAAAGGGGGCTATACAAAGTATCAGCTGTGCTACCAATAATCTTGCCACCAGTAATGTTTGTTTAAAATTATTTCTTAATGTGAGATTTTTCCCCCACACAAAATAAATTACCAAAATCATAAATTTTATTATTTTAAATCTTTCAGTTTGACTTTCATGATTCTGTTGTAAAAGAGGAATTTACTTTAAGATGTTTTGCTCATCTCTGCCAGGGGGTGAGGGCACCATACTCAAGGAAAAATAACATTTTAAAAAACAGCTCCACGTTTATCTAAGCTTACGTCTAAGATTCGTGATGGATCTTAATGAAAGTGATCTAAATCCCTTTAGGGACATCAAGGAACATCTTATCTCCCACACTCTCCTATGATTATCATTAGAGAAAAAAACATAGTGCTGACCTTAGATCAGTGTTTGGGGAGACCCTGATCCAGCTGCCTGTAACTCAATCTTATTAGAGCGTTAAGTCATTACTGCATGTACACACGGAGGCCTCACAATGCAATTAGCCATTCACCCATCACACTAACAAAGCATGGCTAATTAGTGGATTGCAGGCACAAAGGAACAAAACACATTTAAGATCCCCCCCCCCCAGCACTGATTATCAAGTGTCAGGTATATATTAGACATTTTTGTACTTGACTGAGCTGCTTTTGTAGATACATTTATATATTTAGGGAACCACATGACAGATTGATCTTAGTAAGGGATACAAATTTGTTAAATAAAGTAAAACCTAAATAATTTTTGTTCTCATTAGCAAAACTTGTGTGCTGTTGCACCCATCAAGATGTTGAGGTGTTTCTGACTTGGTCACTCACTTCACAGGCTGAGAGCTTTGGTCTCTTTGAGGGCAAAAGAAATAGATTATATTTGGTCCACTCTTGCAAGATCAAAGAAAAAAGTCTGTCAAGAACTTGGAAACATCTGAAAAATCTTGCTAAAAGCATGCACACATACACAGATATGCAGGCACGCTGTCATAACACCACAGAAATAACTCTTTGATTTCCCCGACATTCTATTTTTTTTTCTGAACAACTAACAGCTTGTACAGAAAATACCTTCCCAAGGTTAACAGGCGCGTTCAGCCACACACTGCAGAAATGCATTCACAAAAACTCTTACTCATAATTGCATGTGGCAAAAGAAATGGAATGAGACACAGCACCACTGTCAATCATTAGAGAGAATCATATTTTATGAAGCAATTCTCAGGAAGTAAGTGCAGCACTGACCCTCCAGCCCCACCCCAGACAGACAATGTCAAATAAACTAACACATTTGAATAAGGGTAAAGACCAGACCAGTCTGGGCTAGGAGCGACATCACCCTTCGAGCAACCCGCCGTAGCAACCTGAAAGTAGGCCTGTGGTGTTGGCAAGGTTACTAGAGCAAAACTGGGCCTTGTACGATGGGAAGAGCACATGCTGCTTTCTGTGGGGATATATGTGCCTCACTCACAGCAACTGCAACAGAGTAAGCTTTCTGCAGTGCAGCATGCACACCATAGACCTGATAGGTGCTACATGTGATGCTCCTATGTTTCCTTGATATAGTTCATGGCTGGTTCAGCCTATGAGGACCCTGTTTGAGTTCTGGAGCACCACACATATTGGTTACCAGGTCATGGGTTGTTAGAGAGAGAGAGAGGGAGGATGAGCTTAAGGCTGCATTAGAATCTCTTAGAAACTCTGGTCCTACACTGACCTGGAGCACAGTGTTCTAGACTGGACTGGATTGTTCGAAGCATCCCTTTTAACCAAACGGATAATCTAATCAATCAAAGCACATTACAACAAAAACATGAATTACAGAGAAAGCAAGCCAGAAAATGAAAACAAATTGATTTTGACAGCCCTATGAGAAACTGATGGATTAGAAAAGGCAAGAAAAGACATCAGAAGAGACATATGGGGGTATGTAAAAACCAAGAAAGACAACTTAAAACAAGAAGCCTGTTTATTGTGAAGGTTCTCAGCTCCCTCAGGTTGATTAAATGTTACTTGATGGACATTGTCAAGAAACTGGAGGTCCTATCGAATGATTTTGCTGCATTTGCAAAGCTTACATGGGCTGATCAGACTACATGAAACACTGATTTCAATTGTGAGTGTAAACAGAGGTTGAGGATCCTGGTTGATATGTTCATTATGTGGTAACATGCATTAACTGCAAATGTGTGTGTGTGTGTGTGTGTGTGTGTGTGTGTGTGTGTGTGTGTGTGTGTGTGTGTGTGTGTGTGTGTGTGTGTATTTCAGAAGCTGCGGGAGATGAAAAGCAAGCAAACTGCAGTCAACCGCTGATTTGTGCTTATACAATAAATCATGACTTTGCTGAATGTGAAACAGTCAAAGTTAAAAACTAAATGCTAATTTATAGTAACTTGTTTTAGTCCAGCTGTTATTTAAAAATATGCTTTTGGAATAACATGCAAGGCAGCATTACCTAATTAAACATAATTTGACAAGGTGCCAACAGTAACACATTTCATGCATAACCAGTCCAGTCTAGATTTGCATTTTCAGCAGAAAAGATGCTGCTCCACTGCCTTGCAATAGTATTCATAGCCCTTGAATCACATTATATCACTCTACAACTGCAAACTTCAAACTATTATATTTGAATTTTATGCAATTGACCAACGAAAAGTAGTGCATAGTTGACAAGTGGTTACAAAAATGAATCTGAAAGATGTGCCATGGTTTTGTGTTCAACCCCCTTTACTCTGATAGCCCTTAAAAATCAGTGCAACCAAGTGCCTGAGGCCTCAGAGGTTTGTCAGAGAATATTAATGAACAAATAGCATCACAAACACCAAAAACAGACTAAAACTTCACCCACCGTCCACCCTTTGACACATTGTAGTGGGAACATCATGCTGTGGGGAAGCTTTCCTTCAGCAGGGACATGGAAGGCAGTCAGAGGTGATGGGTGGAAAAGCTGTTGGAGGCTGCAAAAGACTTGAGACTGAAGTGGAGGTTCACCAGGACAATGACCCTGAACATACCGCCAGAGTTACAATGGAACAGGATGGTTCAAAGCATGTTCATGTGCTTGAATGGCCCAGACAAAGCCCAAATCTAAATCCAATTATGACAAGACTTGAAATTACATGTTCACAGATACTATCCATCCAATCTAGCCAACATAAAGCTATTTTGCTGAGAACAATGGGCAGAAATTGGAAGAGACATACCCCAAAAAGACTTGCCTCTGTAACTGCAGTATACTGGGTATTATTTCAGGGTATCAAATTAAAAAGGACAAAGAAAAAATACACGTTATCATTTTCCTTCCACTCCACAGTTATGTACTGCTTTTTGTTGGTCTATCATATCAAATGCCATTCAAATTAATAGCTGTTTGTAGTTGTAAAATTCCAAAATGTGAGAATATTCATGGGGTAAGAATATTTTTGCAATTTACTTTTGCATACTGTCCCTCAGCATAGTATATTTTGAATTTTGTTTTGTCTTCCAATTTACCAATCTCAGCACTGTTTGAATATATTAGATCAGTACTTTGGATAATGTGAAGGACTCTATGCTATATGACCTAGAACTGAGGCCCCACTTGCTTGCTGGTGGTGTGGTACAGCCCAGACTTGCTACAGTGGTGTGGTCGTCAAATACACACTTCAGTCACATCAGTACTAGTAACATTGTTCATGAATTGTTTTATCAATCAGTGATTTGATCATCATCATCGCCATCATCAACAATCAGTCAAAAAGGAGCAAGAACACAGTATCTACTGGTCTCTGTTTTTTGCTAAGTGAGAGACAGACAGAGGGATGATCTGGTTTTTTAAAAGAACATGATCAAAAACAAAAGAAAAGTGAAGGTCGATGGATGAGTTAATTGACAAAGAGATGAGAACACCATGTGACTGAAATTCAAAAGAGAAGTGGATGGTCCATAGGTTGTTAATAAGACAACCAAAGAGAAGAGAAGAAAAGCAGAAAGCGAAAGAAACATTCTGATGTGTGAAAAAGAAGAAAATGTAATGTTAGGTAGTACTAGAGGTGTGACGGACTGATAGCCATAGTAGATACAGATGAATAGAGAGTTTTTGACTTTTACTTGTCTTTTTTGTCACAGGCACTAATGTCTTCACAGTCATATAGGAGGAATCAAAATTCAAAAATGATTTCAGTGTCTAGAATTGCTACAAAGCTAAAACATTTAAAACTATTTCATCTAACACTTCCTCCAAATATACCAAACTTAACTAATATATATATATATACCTGTATGTATATATATGTATATATTTATTTGTACATATATATTTCTTTATAGATAAATGATAGAATTCAAATGATGATTGAATACAATAAAATATTTCAGTTAAATCACAGTATAACATGGTACATTCTCAAAAACATAGTATATTTCAATATATTCTTTTTTCAGCATAAAATTAAATAAATAAAAATAAGCCAGAGGGTTTTTAAGAGTCATTTGTGTTCATGCAGTCACAGACTTAAGTATTAGTGCCTCAATTGAAATCAATAATGCTCAATGACACACCAGGTTGAAGCCCTGTTAATTGGTTGAAAACAATTGTGTTCGATGACACAGGAAACAGTCGGACTGTTGCCGTGGTTTCCACTGCTGTGGTGTAGAGCAGAGCGAGCTTATTATCTCAACAAAAGGTAGCTGTCTTGTTTTCCTAGTATACCTACTACCCGAGCTAAACCAACCCTCAAACTCCAAATCTTGGCAATTTCATTCAGCAAAACATGCAAGTAGTCTGGGATTTTTTCCAAATGATGGGAAACAGCAAAAGCATTTCTCTAAAACACATCGTTTTAAAAACAGCCCCACATAGAGGTATAAAAGAAAATCAATCCGTGTGCAGATAAAAGGTATAGTCTGACCTCCAGAAGGGCAAAGAAGTGGAAAAAAAGGTAAAATGAAAAGGTCGACTAACCCTCCGATCTGTGACGACATGCACAAACACGATGCACAACCCCTCGCAAGGCAGGCAGGTCACACCCCACCCCACCCTCCCCGTCCCATCCCGTCCTTTGAGCCTTTTATAAACAGCATCCAAAAAAAAGCTACAAAGTAAGTAGATGTTCTTTTGCTACATCAGTTCAACGCTACATTCAACAATAGACAAATGGCTGGGCTGTGGCTGGTCTTAGTGTGAGACATGAAGTAGATATGCTAAAGTTAAGAAAATAACATTGGCACAGATAAAAAGTAGATGGCTTTTGGCACAGAAGGTGCCACGCTACATATCACTACCCCGTCTTTAACATGTAGCATTTCTTATTTGAATTTGTCAGCTGAAGTTGAGAACTGTAAATTTTGGCCCAGGCTACCCTACTTAAGATATTTTTTAATAGATATATTTCCTTTCATTTAAAAGAAGAAAAAAATGCATCTGTGGAAATCTAATCAAAACTGCTGTAATAACTATGCATTGACAGTAGGAGGCGATAAGGTTAAGGTAAACTATATTAAAATTCAAAATCAGAATATCCTGAGCATGGCTAAAGAAGGGCTAGCCTTAAGATTCTACCTCAACAATTGTAGGTCATGTCTTCTGTATAACTGTTTACCCTTTCCTCTCAGTTACATTTGATGTTTAATGGAAGTAGAGTCAGGACAAAACGAGACAGATATATTTATATATGAAATATCCCCCCCAAAAACCTCCACCTTTTTTAGGTTTTAAGCACAGAGAACCAAAGAGAACAGGTACAAAGTGGACCCATGTTGCATCGCTCAAACTGTTTGAAAAATCACTTTTTTTCACCAAAAGCTCTTTTTGTGTGTAGACAGGAGGTACAGAAGCAAAAAAAAAAAAAAAAAAAAAAAAAAAAAAAAAAGAAAAGAAAATTTTTTTTTTCTGTTTTGCAAAATACCCAGGTTAGTGTGAAAAGGGCTATAGCAAGTTCAATACTAACAACAACTAACTAATGATGTGGACCATCTAACCATTAGGTCAAACAGCTTATCCTGTTTAAATCAGACAAATGCAACTAGAATTATGTGCCACTGCATCCCTGTCATATTAAAGTTGGGAATATTGCTCAAAGTCAAACACCCATCTGATAATCTTGACAATGCGAGTTATCACCGACTGCATTCAGTGACGGCTCAGCAACTGAATGTGTACCTGGAAACATTCACAGTAAGTGATTCTGTCTTATTTGCCAAAAAAGGCATAAGACAAAGCATATGATTACCTCAGTGTAAGTGTCTGGGTATTTGTTTCTTTGAATCTTGGTTACACTGAAATGTACTGTTCACATAAGCAACATTTGTTATCATTAAGTGAAAAGCTAGATCAGCAGTATGTTACCTTGAGATTGTGCATTTACACTTGTGGCAACACATCTTAAAAAATACAATGAGGAATTGTGCTTCAGATAATCCATCATCCACCAGCTCAACCAGGACACAGAATGGTGGCAACATATAATAATATCTAAAGAGGGCTTTAAAATGTGCTGGAATAAACCCTGACTGGACACTTTCATAGAAGCAATTATGTCCAAAGCTGCACCCTCACCATTATCTGTATTGCATCTACAAATATTTGACTGATCTTAAGCCTCCTGCACCAATGCTTCAAAGACCGTATTTAAATATTATGCAGCCATCTAGTGCCAATTACAGATATTACACTAATCATCTCCTGAATCCCCTTAGATTAGGCTGAGTTTTGAGCTGCTCACATGTGGAGAGAAAAAAAAAAATTGGATTTTATCAAAGTTCAAAAACTTGGGTGAAATTTTGTCACTGCTTTGGAAATCACTCCCACTTCCAACACTAGCCACATCCAGCCTCCTACTTATTAAAACACTAACACAGTCAGAGAAATATATTGATAGAATAAAAAAAGGGATGGGAGAGAGGTCTGAATAAAAATAAAGGTAAAGACAGACATAAAAAGAAATTCTGCTACATGTCTTTTTTTCTTCATGTTATTATTCCTCTTTTGATGTTAAGTTTGTTGTTCAAATTCTTTGATACTTGGTAATATTTTCCAGTTGGACCAGAGGTGTCATGACAAGCTCCAACGCAGTAGAGAAAAAGAAGTTCCTGTTCAGTTTGACTGGTTAAAAGGGTTTCTAGTAAAACATGACATCATATAGATGGTCCTGGGGTAGAGCTAGATGGGTCTGATGGTATCATGAGGCCAAAAGGCAAATAAGTAGCACTGTGCTCACTGTCCATTGAAATGTGAGCAGGCAGATAGTGAACGAGAGAGGTGACTGCATTGCTTTTCTTAAAAAAAGGGAAGAAGAGGGAATAGTCTCTCAGACACCAAGAAGCAGTCCACCAGGTCAAAAGCCATCAGCCAATGACAGGAAGCCAGATGATGACCAAACGCTGGCATCTTTTGAGAGAAGGTGGGTCTCTCCTCATCCCACTCAAAGCCAGAGGGAGGGAGACGTTTTGAGCATATTGTGTGTGCTTGTGTGTGTGTGTGTGTGTGTGTGTGTGTTTGTGTGTGCATGCATGTGTGTGCAAACATGACATCATTACTCACAAGTTGGAGACTACTGTTATCCACAGTTGTGATTTGGGGAGGGGAGAAGGACCGAAGATGACATCACAAAGCTCAATTCTGAGCATAAGAGAAGTTCTGGGGTCGAAGTCCCCGGTGATGCAGCCTCACCTTCACTCTCTTCATCGTAGGAACCATCCAGACGGATGTAGCTCACCCTGGTGTGGCACCTCACTGTCGCCCTCATAAGAACGCGTACAATGGAGCGGGTGGCAGTAGTGTCGCTCTCACCGAGAGTATTGTTAGCAACAGAGCCTATGTCCATGTTTGTTCCTGTAGTGATGTTTGCTAACCGATTACCTAAGGTCACCAAGGCAGCCATATCTCTGGTGTTGTCCCTGGCTCCAGCTGCCATGGCACCAAGGTTTTCAGTAGCACTGGTGCTCGCTCCCACGTCTCCCTCTCTCGTCTCCCCCTGTCATACCTCACTCTCCAGGCTGGAAAAGTGGGCTGACCCTCGACGTGAGCACAGGCTCTTGGCTTTGAGTGGAAGGTGGGGAGAGTAGAACCTCCGTGGCTGAGGCACAGAGCGCAGTCTCTGATACTGGAGTTTGGCACTGGCTGAAGCCTGAGCCGGACCTGCCATCCCTACCCCTGCTGGTGGTGAGACAGAGGCTGATGAGGGTGGAGGTGCAATGGGCATGGGGAGGGAGGTGGGTGACAGGGATGGCTGTTGCGGTGGTGATGGTGAGGGCTGTGGCTGATGGTCTGTAGGCTGTGTGTTGAGGCTGAGGTTAGATTGGCTGCCTGATTTGGCTTGACTGGAATCTGGTTTGGGAGGCAAAGGTTTGGGACGAGAGCCCCCGCTGAAGCTGTGGCAGTGGGGAAGAAGCTCTTCTTGGCTATGGGAAAGTGCTGATGCTCTTCTCTTGGAGTTAGAAGTTTGTGACCGGCCATGAGGATGTGGATAAGGATGGGGCTGGGGGTAAAGGCTACAGGAACACAGAGTTGCCCGTCCTCCCTCATCCAGTCTTTCCCTGCTTCGTCCTTTTCTCTTTCCACCTCCACTCTTCCACTTTTTTTCCCCCTTCACAGGAATTTTGTCCATTGACCAGTATCGTCTAGGTGGAGGGAAGGCTGTTGGGGGTGGTGGCCACTGTGAGCCCAGCCCTCCACTTCCTCCACCAGATGCCCAACCTATACCTGGCCCAGATCCCCAAAAATCAGCACCAATCCAGCCCTCTGCCCGAGTTCCCAGTAAGGAATCATCTCGACTATTGATGCTTCCCCCTTTTTCTCTGGAGGGATAGGTACCAAAGAACCAGCCTCCTCCGCCTATGCCTCCAATACCAGTGCCAGTGCCTCCTGCACTTTCCTCCCAATATCTTTCAAAACGACCAAATTCTCCTGAAGAACCCTCATCTGAGTAGCTGTCCTCCACCCTTCCCCTGTCCCTGTCAGACTCAGAAACAGCCCCCCGACCTACCCTCCTTCCCCTGTCCTCTCCTCGCTCTCTCATTCTGTCCCTCTCTTCCTCTTCCACATCATCGTCATCATCATCATCATCATCTGAGTCCCATTCATGAAAAGACAGCCCTTCTCTTGTCTGTGCTTTCTCTTTTTCATAATGCATTAACAAAGGACGCCTCTCCCCAACTCTACCACTATCTTCTCTGTCAATCCCTCCACTTTTTCGCCGCTTGGATGATGGAAGAAGTGGGTGGAGGGATACTGGAGTGGTATTGGAGTTATCTCCTCTTCCATTCATCCAAAATTTAACAGAAGCAGGGAACTTATTAGAGTTGGAGTAGCGCTTATTAGGCGTTCGACGTCTAGAATGAGAGTGTGAGGATTTGGGACGCCTTTCCCTGCTTCTTCCACTGTCCTCTTCATCCCTGTCATTGCCATCTTCCCCCCTGCCTCTTTCTCTGTCTCCTTCCCATGAATCTCTCCCCTTCTCTCCAAATGTGCTCCCATATTGGACAGAAAAAGAAGAGTAGTCTTGTATTCCTTCATCTCTCTCTCTCTCGGCTTCTCCTTCTCTTTCTTGTTCTACATCTCCTTCTTCAGGCTCAGATCGCTTTCCCCCAGTAGATTTTTTCCTTTTCTTTGTTTTTAATGCCTTCTTCTTCTTCTTTTTCACCTTCCTTCGCTTTCTTTCTCTTTCCCGCTCTCTTTCTCTTTCCTCTCTCTTTTTTCTCTTTTTATTCTTTTTCTTTTTCTTCTTCTCTTTCTCCTTTTCTTTCCTCCTCTTCTTTTCCCTTTTCAGCCTTTCAGTTTCTCCACCTGTTCCTCTCCTCTCCCTTTCACTCCAGCTTGCCCACCACTCTTGAAGCTGAGACAGTTGGCTCCCCCCTCTTTCCCTTTCCCGTTCTCTTTCTCTGTCACCCCAAGATGTGCGTGGTTTCCTGGGGGGAATTGGAGGTGGCAAGCGCCCGTGGCTGAGGGAACGAGGTTGAATGATAGAGCGCTCCCTCTCTCTTCCCCTCCCGAGGAGAAGGCTTGACTCTTCTGTCAGATCTTCATCATCATCGTCGTCCTCTCCATCTATTCCTCCAGTCCTGTCTCGCGTGCTCCTGGAGGAGCTGTAAGAGTAGGTGGGAGAGGTGGAGCGGGAAGATGAGGCAGATGAAGATGTTGACGTTGACGAGGTGGTTGACGTAGAGGACGAGGATGTATAGTGCAAAGATGCAGAAGGAGAAGGAGGTGTATAGGAGGGGCTGAGTGGAACTGGTATAGGAAGCGAAAGTGGAGGAGAAAGTGGGCGGGTCCTCCTTCCTCCTCCTTCCCTCATTCCATCTCTTGCTCCTCCCCTTCGCCCCAGAGGCAGAATGTTCTCATAAAGTGGCCCCCCAGGCTCTTTGGGTTTCTTGGGCCTCCGCTTTCTCCAGAAGGATGAAGGGAGAGGGGGAGAGGGATGTGGCAGTGGAGGTGTAGGAGGTAGAGGGGCCTGACTCTTTGGAGGCAGCCTAGGGGTGCCCAGAGGTTTAACAGGCCCTTTCCCCTGACCTCCGCCGCCACCTCCGACCACCTTCTTCCCCACCCCGTGGTCCATGCTCTTCTCTGAATAGAAGGCCACACTCGCTGGAGGGGGTTGGGGGTGGCCCCTTGGCATAGTCTTGGGGGTCTGGGACCCTGCTTGCTGATCCATGCAGGATCCCAGTCCCTCAGGGTCAATGGGACCATAATATCTCTTATAGCCATCGAGTCCCCCACCCCTTCCAGCAGCTGTAGCCCAGTTTTGTGGAACTTTCTGAGCGAACGGCCCCATGTCAGTGATGCCCCCTCTTACAGCCATGGGGTTGGTGGCTGTAGCAGTTTTAGGCAACCTCCAGCGATCCACTACTGCCAATCTTCGATCTGGTCTGGGCAGGAAAGTGGAGCAAGGGAGGGGGGCACCAGCAATGGGGGGGTTAGAAGAACCCAGTGCTGACCCAGAATGTACCACAGTGGGAGGAGAGCCTGGTAGAGGTGTTTTGTAGACAGGCGGCGGTTGCTGCTGTTGTGGTTGTTGCTGCTGTTGCGCCATTGCAATTGCTGGGTTGGTCACAGTAGTTGAAACTACATGTGGCTGTGATGGAACAGTAGCCATTGCTGTGTGGTGGTGTGAAGGCAAAGATTTAGAGCCACCTGGTGCCGTTTCATCCTCAAAGCTGCAGCAGCTGTACATGCCCTAAAAGACAGAGAAACAATCATGATTTACTTCTAAGATGATACAGATCAACAAACTGTTGCTTAAGAAATGAAAAAGAGCTGTATTCTATATACAGAGCTTAAATGATGCAGCAGTAGGGGTTGAACTGGTAAAAATGGAAATAAAATTCCAATAAAACTTCTAGTTTGAACTAAACTTAGTCTGTTCTTTTTACCTGCAAGTTTTTTTAACAGATGACAATACAGAATTATCGCAACAGTTTATTTTTGTCTACAGTGCCTTAGGGTATTAAACGATTCCCTTGAACTTGTCTACATTTTGTCATGAATCAACTACAACCTTTAGGCATTTTATTGTTATTTTAGGTGATAAACCAACACAAAGTAGTGTATAACTGTATAGTGAAAAGAGAGAAATACACTGTTTTCAAACCTTAATGGAAATAAAAATCAGAAATGTGTGACATGAGGTTGTTGTTAGCCCCATTTACTCTGATCCCTAAATAAAAAGGGGACAAAGGTTATAAATAAACCTGAGGAAAAGCTAAAGTAATGACCCAAGCTTTGAACATCTCACAAAGCACTGTTCAATCCATTATCTGAAAATGGAAAGAATATGGCACAACTGTAAGTCTATCAACACATAAACTGTTAGACTAGTTAAGGAGCGCATTAATTTAAGAAGCAGCCAAGAGAGAATTCTGGAAGAGCTGCAGATCCATCTAGAGAGCCTCAATTTATGAAATAACTATTAGGTGAGCACTCCACGAAACTGGCCTTTATGGATAATTTGCAAGAAGAAAGACAGTGTTAAAAGACAGTCAATGTCCTGATTCAATTTTGGCAAAGCCATGCAAACATGTAGAAGGAAAAGCTTTAGTTCAGCATTTTGTTCCAACATTTAACTTTTTGACCTGAACAAAAAACTGTATATTTATAGGGAAAATGAACACTACACAGCACCATGAATAAACAAACGCTGTCTAATATAGTGGTGCAGTATCATGCTGTGGAAATATTTTTCTTCAGCATGGCCATTGAAGTTGGTCAGAGTTAATGGGAAAATATATAGAGTTAAATACAGTCAGCCAGTTAACAAACAAACTGTTAGGAGGTATAAGATACATGAGATTAAGACAGGTTCAACTTCCAGTAGAACAAAATCAAACATACAACTGTAGCTACAATGGAATGGAGGGGTTCAAAGTGTATTCATGTCTTAGAATGGCCAAGTCAAAGACCAGACTTAAATCCAGTATAAACTGTCAAGAATTGAAAATTTGTGTTTATAGATGCTCTACATCCCTATCGTATAGGCGGAGTTTTAGCTTTTTTGGATAGAAGACTGGGAAAAACAAATCATTCTTTAGACCTGCAAACCTGGTAGAGACAATATTTTGCAGTAAAAACTGGTTCTTTTAAAAATTGATAGGAGAGCAAATAAAAATGCAAAACATAGGGGTTTATTCACAAAATATCTTGCAAAAACAAATATTCTTTTTCACATATCCTAGTTACTAGGTTTAGTGAGTAATATTTCATATAAAGTAGGTCTAGATTGGTTTGGATAACTTGTTTCCTTATAAATGAAATCATCATTTAAAACATACATTTTGTATTAACTTGGGTTATCTGCATCTGGTATCTAAATTAGTTTGACAATCAGAAATATTTTTGAGTGTCAAAAAGGTAAAATCAGGTGAAATTTGCAAAAGGAAAAAAAAAATCACAGCACTGTAGATGTATCTATATTCTTACATCCAAATGGTGACTGTGAAATCTTAGTGAGTGTGACATGGAAAAATGGTGAAGTAGTAAGAAACTTCACCATTTTTCAGAAATGTTCCTAATAGAGGTTTTGGAAAAATACTTACCCTGCTAATTGCCAAGAGAAAGTCCAACTTGCCAGAACTAGTGGCCATGCAGTGGCGTAGTTTCCAGTAGACTAAATGTTCCCATGCAAACACCAGCAGACTGAGGCCCATAGCCACCAGAAGCATGTAGAAGACCCCAGCCATGTTGTCAATGTCCAGTTTACTGCTCATCACCTCAATTTTGTCATTATGGCAGATACCTGACAGCCAGAGGCGCTCCAGCATCTCAATCTCATCTGGGGAGGAAAATGAATAAAGGACAAAAGGTTGAAATGATGGAAGAGAAAGAGACGAAGAAGGAACAAGAAAATGGAGGAAGAAAGCACTCAATAACAGCATAACAGATAAGAACAAGATATGGGAAAGGATCATGTTTGAAGGAGAAAAAAGGTAGTTGTGATAGGAAAGTAATAAATGTTGAAGTTCAGCTATACAGTCCTGATTGTTGAGAGACCTATGATTTCCAAGATGCAGAAAACCAAGATAACATAATAGAAATAGATAAATAAAATAACATTAGAAATTTGGATTGTAAATTAAATAGTGGATATGATGTGTAAGATTGGTTTGAAAAAAACAAACAAACAAACAAAAAAAAAAAAAAAAAAACCCAAAAAACAAATTAACCTGTTTGAATAGATATTTGGACTGGAAAAAGATATTCAAGATATTATACTGAGATCTGTGGTCTGTACTTTTGGGCATAAAGGAAAGCTACGGTTTATCTTAGTGTCCAAAAATAGTTATGACATCTGGCATGCTATGGGTTAAGAAGTATTGCATCCAACCAAGTTCTTTGCAATATTGCAATATTAATTTCCCTTTATATTGGGTGTTTGTCCTTTATGTCTCTGTGTTGCCCTATAATAGACTGGCCAGAGTGTACCCTCCCTGTCGCCAGATGACCGCTGCAGATAGCAACGAGCTCCCACAACCCTGCATGGAGAAGCAGGTATAGACTATGGATGGAAGGATGGAAGGTTGGATGAAATCCCCTTTAAAAATTGTTTAATTTTTTTCTCTCTATCATTGGACACATTTAGGTGAAGAAACTTGTCTTGATTCTAAGATGTGGAGTTCTATAAAATGAAAAAATTGGGGAAACAGCATTTGGAAAAAGAAGAATAAAAACAGAATCTGAAGAAAAATAAAATGCAATGCAAAATGGGGTCCTGCTTGTATGTTGTTTATTCAAGGTGACTGCTCATGGTCATAGGTCAGTAAAATAAAGCAGTGTGTTTGGTATAACAAAGACAAAGATGACTTAGAAAAAGAGGGATGGAGAGTCTAAAACAATGAAGTAGAACCAAGAACTAAAATGGCATCGACAACCTAATCTCAACATTGTAACAGAAAGTAAATGAGGAGAGGAGCAGAAAGAAAAACCAGGAGCCACAGTGATGCTTGGATAGGCGGAACAAGCATGGACAAGAGGGTGAGGGGTAATGACAGAGTTGGAAAGAATGCCCTGTAAAGAAAGAGAGCGAGCGGCATTCTTTCTCCGTCCACGGAGGCGTCAGGGGAAATGAGACAGACAGAGAGCGTTAGACATTGCTGAAAGAAGCAGAACATAGATGGAGGATGAGAGGCTGAAATTGTGTCATCGTGACACAAAGAATGGAGCATTTCTCAGCTTGAAAAGTAAGAGTGGGGAGAAAAGGAAAGGAAAAAAATGGGAATTACAGAGAGAATTAACTGATGAAGGAAATAAAAACAGACAGAGAAGAGGAGATCACAATCACTTAATTGTCCTGAAAGGATGGTCAGAACCTCCATCCAGGTGACAAGTTATGAGAGGAATCAAGATTCCCATCTTTTGAGCTACAAGAAACAAAGCACAGCCTCTTTAACCACAACTCTACTTTTTTTCATTTCTGATCTAACAGGCAAAACAAACCTGGGCTTCTCTGTTAGTACTGTGATTGGCTGCAGGGGTTGCTGGTGTAACCATAGTGACAGACAGCCATAGGATGCTGCATATGATTCATATTTGAATCAAAAAAGCACATTCTCCAAAAGAACTGGCAATGAGAGCTTTATGATACATTATTACCTATGGTAGCATGAGTTGTGCTGCAAAAATGAGGTCTGAAGGTTGCTTTTACTGCATGCTGCTTTTTCTGAACTATATTACGTTTTACTGGCTATAGTGGGCTTTAAAAGCTGACAGGTCATGGATTTACTCGCAACACTACACTGCGTTGTAAAAAAAGGTCTTGGCTTTATATTTCAGCCATCATTAGCTCTGCGTGCAAGGCTTAGTTGAAGCCGATTCAGTCATCTGTGTGATCTGGCTAATATGTTTTCTGCAGAACATCATTAGCCAATCAACCGTGGCCTCCAGCTACAGCAACAGATGGATATAGTGCTGCTGCAGCCCACTGGCAGACTCAGGTAACAGCTTCCTGTCTCTGGCTCAACCAAACAAACATACAATGCCAGCCACATTTATTAGCACCCTGGTAAAGATGTTTGAAAAACCTTAAAACAAACTCATGTTATTGCAGAAAAATAATCTTGCACAGACAAAAAAGCCTTTAGTTTGAGAACATTTAGAATTAATTGGTTTTCACAAAATCGCTGTTGACTCAAATACTGATAGCCCTGCTGTTATATCTTTATACAACCCCTTTTGCTAACAGGATAGCATTCAGTTCTTTCCTATAGCCATGGTGATCAATCTGTGGTACAAGTACCTGGTGGTACTAGGTTGCCTTCAATGGTACATTGATCTTTCCTTCATGACACTACTTAAAAGGGAGGTGCAGTTGAGAATATTTCAGAAACCTCTCAGGATAACTGGAAGCAGAGGGCAATGAACTGAGAAGTACCTATGGCTACTCAGGCTGTAATCTGAAGTGGAAATTAAAACTGGGACCAACATGAAACCCTTTTTAAACCAATCGGAAAACAGTAAGGTTTGTAGACTCTTGTGCTTGCTGACCAGGGTAATTACTATTAACAACACAAGTTAATAGCTTTTCATGATTTAGGTTTAAAGGAATCTTTTAAATTTTCCAACATGTTTTGTTTGCCTAAAAGTAATATTAATGATCTGGAGCATCACAGCCAGAGTCCAGACTTAAATCTGATCCATAATCAATGAAGCTAAAGATTATGATGATGGCAAGGATGCCTTCTAACCTCAAAGACTTAGGCTACGTTCACACTGCAGCCTAAAGTGACCCAAACCCAATTTTTTTTGCCCATATGCGACCTGTATCTGATCTTTTCATGACAGTGTGAACAACACAGGTCCAGTTTTTACAAATCCAACCCAGGCCACTTGGCTATGTGATCCTAAATCCGATATGTATCTGATCTTTTCAAATGTGACCTGTATCTTTACAGCCAGGTTCCGTTCATCTGACCTGTACATCGATACTTGACAAGCAAGCTATTCTGCATTCTGATACGCCGAAACAGGAAGAAAAACAACAACCATGCTGGACAATAATGTGGTGAGCAGTCAGTGGAAAGAGTTGTTAATGTGGTGGCACTGGTTGGACAGCCACTTTAAAATCGGAAGATATTCTCCACCATTACAATCCATGTTTACTTCCACAAACACTGAGGACGCTCGCTATGTGTGACGATATTGTGTCCTCTATTGCGCATGCGGGACACTTTTAAGTTGTTTGCAGTTCACACAGAAGATTACATACAAGTCGAGTATATTTGGAAATGTGAACGACCACGTGAAAAAAAAAAAATCGGGTTTCACAAAAATTGGAATTGAGGATTAAGACCTGCAGTGTGAGTGTAGCTTTAGAGTTCATCAGCAAAGTAAAGATTAAGTTTAGAAATATTCACAAAAAACATGTGGCTCAGATGGATACCAAATGTTGTTTTCTTATTGTACTACTGATTTAAAACCCAAATAACCTAGTTGGTACTTGTATATAACATTGCCCAAGGCTGGAGGATGAAGAGAAAGAGAAAAGGATCTTTGATAATTCCTCTTCATTTCCAGACTCCTGGATCTTCTCTTATACTCTCTTCCCTTTAGTTGACCCCACCTTAGTTTTTCTATAGGATTCAGGTCTGGGGACTGAAATGGTCAATGAAGAAAATAGATTTTGCATCTGGTAAACCATTTATGTATTGATTTGGCCACATGTTTTTGGGTCATTATATTGAAGGACCAGGTGATGACTTTTTTTCGGATTTCAGGCAGAGAAACCTATTATATATTTAGAATCTCTGGTATTTCAAAGAGTTTCTGATTCAATGCAAGGAGAAACAGGACAGATCTTCTTTGGCTCTCACAGTAGGAATTGAGTGCATTCCCTGATATTTATTCAATGTTTTATCCTAAACATACCTGGATGGTTTGTTGCTGAAAAACTCAATGTTAAGTTTAATCTATCCACAGCACACAGTTCCAGTTAAAGTCCCAGCAATCTCCTTGTGTTAGGTTATACCATAACGTTAATTTTACTGCTGTTCAGTGAGCTTTGGAAATATTTTTTTTTTTTTTTTTTTTACATCCCTTACATTCTTGCTTACTGTGCATGGTATCAAGACAAATATGAGTCTTTCTCTTGTTAGCTTCCAGTGGGCCTCTGTGTCAATATCAAATTTAGACCCCAGGAAAAACTGGAAGTTGAAACTCTAATCAACACAAAAAAGTTAAGTATAAATGTAGGAAAAGTTTTGCATTTTTAAAAGTGACTGTTAGGTATAGTTAACTCAGTTTTTGTTAAAGACTTACTTTAAACATGCACTGTTTTCCACAGATTACACTTTTTAAAAACATTTTTCCATGTGAGATTTTGGAACTGCAAAAAAACATGAATTTGTTGCTGGGCTCCAGAAGTGGCTCTGTATGCTTATGTGAAAACAACAAGGGTCTTAATGAGGGGTGTAGATTAAATCTTTTGTCTGTCCTCAACTGAGAAAATCCGAGTGATTTTCCTGAGCCACGTCTTCTTTCTTGCATCGGCTGCTGTTTACTCCTGGTTGTTCATCTTTTAAATCCGACAATCTCCTCACCAGCAGCACTTTTTCTATGGGCCATATGGGCGGTTGCCCAGAGCAGCATTAGAAAGGGGACATATAAGCACCTGCTAAAAAATATTTTTAATAAACGTATCTGTTAGTTGTGGTCTGAACAAGTTTTCCATTGCTTTTATGCATGTGCTGTCGATGGAGAGTTAGTGTTTCTATGTGATGAGTAAGCGACCTTGCTTGCTGCTGCAAATAGTGTCTTTTGTTTTTTGCAGGACTCCACTGCATTATATCCAGTCCTTTTTCATGCAAGAATTGCCACTGCTCATTATGGTGTTGCCCCCACCACCCACACCTCAACCTTTGAGATGGCAGTCATTTCTACCTCTCAGTTACAGCCAACTCAAGCCTGCCAAATCTGGCAGATGTGTCACATCCTCTCTCCACCTATGTTGTTTCTGGCAGACAAGCTCAGGTAGGGCTGGCAACAATGGAAATGCAAAGCCTGTCGTTTACCACAAAGATGTTCAATAAAGGATACTGTATCAGCGTGTGTGTGTGTGGCACGCTTGCATATGTAAATGTGCAAGCACCAGCGAGCATGTTTGCATTTTGCGGTATGCCAGATGTGGCTGGATGCCACACACATCCAGAGACACCGAGCCTCACAGTTGCTGAGCAGTAAACCATGACCTGTACAATGTTGTGCTTTTATCTCACCATGACAAACCTCTCTGCATTCATCACAAGATTTCTGAAAAAAAAAAAAAAAAAAAAAATAAAAAAAAAAAAAAAAAAAAAAAAAAAAAATCCTGCTGGCCAAGAGCTGAAACATCAGCTTCTCGCATTTTAATATCTACTCACTGAATAATATATTCAAGGAATCAAAGTCATGATACGTTGCAAAAAAAAAAAAAAAAGAGTGGATCTGATAAGATGGGGAAGGGGGAGTAAATCTTACTACTCAGCTATTTTGCTTTTTTAGCAGGAAAAAAAGCAAAGATGTAGTTAGATCAATGCACCATCTCTTAAAGCTGTGGAGTGAATAACCAGGGGGAGCAACAATGAGAACAAGAGATTCACAGGGTTTAGAAGTCTTCGTACATCCTTTAATACAGTTATAAAATGATAAAACTCCACAAGGCATGGAACAATAATGATGTAACTCTGTGACACAACTGGGCCTGGTGAAAGGTGCGACTCCTGAGATCTTCAGATGTCGTTAAAAAGATGCAGCCTTCGAGGGTATGATGAATGTGAGACCCTTTCTTCATTTTTTCTACATCCAAACAAACTAATAATTGTATTTAAAAATCTATTCCGGCAATGCCTTGCAGAAACTAGATCCACCCATATACACAATTGATGTTAAGGACTTTTACAACACAAAGCCAAAGGAATGAGAAGAAGCAACAAAGGGGCTAGTGAGCTCTCTGTTTTTCCTTTCCTTGCACATGCACAAGCATGCATTTCCAGGTCTTATTTTAATAGATCTTGGCACCAAATTGGCATTATCAGTGGCTAAGCAGCTAAGGCGACGGCATGCCAGAAACAGCTAAAGGGCTTTGTCCGCCACACCATAAGCAAAGCTGATTTAAAGCATGAGGAGAAGCCAAACAACCCCCATCCAATGGAGACAATAAATGTGTGTGGCAGACTGTGTTATATGATAATTGAGCATTAGTGTACTGACAACCGTTCCTAAAAACAGATTCCCTCTGTCAAACATGAGTGTCCCCCTCGTAGATACAATTAAACAGCATACCATGATGTTCTAATAGAGTGCCTTCCAAAAGTATTCACACCCCTTGAACTTTGTCACATTTTCTTACATTATAGTTCCAAACCTCAATGAATTTTATTGCAAATATGTGTTTTAGACCACAGAAAGTAATGCATTATGTGTGAAGTCACCTAATTAGTAAATAGATTCAAAGTGAGTGTAATTTAATCTCAATATAAATCCAGCTAATCGGTGAAGGCCTCATAGGTTTGTTAGAGAATGTTAGTAAACAAACAGCATCATGGAGATCAAAGAACACAACAGACAGGTCAGGGAAGAAACTATGGAGAAGTTTTAAAGAGGGTTAAGTTATAAAACAAGCTTTTAACATCTCACAGAGCACCGTTCAATCCATTACCTGAAAACGGAAAGAGTATGGCAAAACTGCAAAGCTAGCCAAGAGCCTCATGATAACTGGAGGAGATGAGACCGCATATAACACTGAGCACACCATCCCCATGTTTAATCATGGTGGTGGACGTCATGCTGTAGGTATGCTTTTTTATCAGTGGGAAAAAGGACATTTTCCAGAAATGATAGAAATATGGATGAAGATTTACTTTCTAACAGGAACATTATCTTGAACATACTGCCAGGGCAACAATGAAATGCTTTAAATTAAAGTACATTGATGTCATAGGAAGATCTGAATCCAACAGAGAACCTGGCAAAACTTGAAAATTGATGTTTACAGACGCTCTCTATTCACTCTGACAAACTAAAGCATTATACAAAAAGGAATGAGGAATAATCATTTTCTAGGTGTGAAAAGCTACTTTGTGTTGATATATCACATAAAACCCAAATATACTCAAGGGGTATGAAGACTTTTGCAAGGTACTGCAGCTATCAATAAATTATTAATCCAATGTTTTGTATACTCTTCTACCTTGGGTTCCTGCTCCATCAAATCAGGGTATTTTCAGGTGCTTTTTTTTTCCTCAGCCTTTCTGTCAGTTTGAAAAAAATCTGTATTTCTATAAATCTCTCAACAAACAAGAAGTGACTTTTTACAACTGTGACTCACTCAAGTAAACCCCTTTTTTTTCTTTTGCAATAGCAAGAAGAGGAAAAGGGAAAGCACAACAGAGCAAGATAACTACATAAGAATGGATAGACGAGGAGAACATTTACCACCAAACAAATGATATTCCTCTCCTACTTTTATTTATCATCCTGTCTCCTACCCAATAAAGAGACTCACAAACCTTTTTAAAAGTCCCATCTGCCCTTCCCTACACATCATTATACCCTCTGTCACAATCAAAACACCTTTCTGCTGTCACATGCCCCATATTTCCCCCTCAACATCTTCTCATTCATCTACCCCCTGTGTCCTCTATTCACCCCCTGCCTTCACGCCACCCTGTCACTCCTTTCTCAACCTTATTGTCTTACCCATAACCTTCCCTTTTAGCCGGTCATGATGCTCATTATTTTCATTAAAACTCTCTCCTTTCTCCATACGTCTTACCATCTCCCACTAGCTGCAGCAGGGCCAGGTCAAGAGGACGTTTCCAACGTGAGTTTTTGTGCAGGGCGATACCGTAGCCTGTGGTGGCAAAAACCTTCCCCGAGCCTATGGTCATCACCTTGGAGAAAGGACAACAAACAAATACTGAAAAAAACCTAATGCAAGGCAAAAAAATGGTGTGCATGTGTCTGTGCCTCAGTCCTCACCTTACAGCCTTCGTCCTTCCTAGCCATATAGTTTAACACTGCAGCATCATAAATAAAAGCATCCAGCTTCCTGTAAAGGAGTAAAGGCAAAATTCATTCATCATTTAATGGAACTAGCATGGAGAGCCTGATGGAGGCAGGAGTGGCTGTATAAAGGTATATGTCTGCAACATACTTTGGAAGACAGCTGGGGTGCAAAGATATACAGCAGACAAGGAAAGGGGAATGATAGAAGGGGCATAAAACGTTAAATAACGACAAGGAAAGGCAGAAAGGGTGGAATACTAAAGCAGGTTTGGCAGCAAGAGGGAAAACACAAGGAGAATAAAATAAGGGAGAAATCAGGTGAGGATCTATGAGTAAGAGGAAGACAGCGGAGGGAGCTGAGGGGATTTACGAAACGAAGGATGCAGTGACAGGGAGCGACAGAGAAAGGGGGGACAGATTTACACACTTCAGGGTGGAAAAGACATGGGATAGAGCCAGAGAGTGATGAGGATTATAAAGTTTAAATACAGACACAGAGAAAGCACACAAGGAGGGGAAAGAATTGATCAAAATAGGAGACGGAGAAAGGAACTGTAGCACAAAAAGGGCAGCTAAAGAGCAAAAAAAAAAAAAAAAAAAAAAGGAAATATAAGCATTAGGCAGCAGAAAAAACACCCGCCAGGAGAAAAGCTGGAGTTTCATACATTCAGTGCATGTTAAGGCTGAGTTATAATTGCGGTGTCAAAGCAGTGTGGATCACGACAGAGGCTTAGGATCAAGTAAATTGGGATTAACCAACACATGACGAGTGATGGAGATTCTGCGAGAAAACTGAAGAAGTGAAATGCTGCTCACACTTTATGTGTGGAAAGATAGCTGTGAAGGTGGAGAGGGAAAGAACAAAGGTGGGAGAATTTGTGCAGCAAAGCATGATGTGTGACAAAAGATGTGAAATGTTAGTTGGAGTTGAAAAGAATGCCTTTCTAGATGATGGTCTGCTCATGTGAATGGGAGAACATAAAAGATGAAAAAAAGGAAAAACTAAAACAGGTTATATCTGCGCAATCTGGTTGCTGTGATTACTGAGACTTTGTACCAAGAAATCAAATAAAGATTAACCAACCATGCTGAATACAAACAGCTTAAATTTATTGATTATAGTACAAATGATAGATTTGTTACTTTTGTTACTCTGTGGTAAAATTGCATTAAGCAGTTGTCACTGATACAAATTCAATAATGCAGAAACAAAAGAGTGAAAACCTATGTTATTTGAATGTTTATTTCAGAATATTTAAAAAGATTGTTTTAGTACAAATATTATTTTAGTTTAGCAACAGGGTTTGAACAAACTATATTCTTTGGAACAGTTTTCTTTCAGGTGTTAGAAAAAGTGTTGTTTTGATATAACATTTAGCAGCAAAGTTATTGCTGTAGGTTGAATGAATGCAGACTGTTCACACGTATTTCTTTACAAAAGCAATATTATAAACAATATTAATATGTGAATGCTCAGAGATGGTGTTGTTGGACTTTTAAAAGTGACTGTCAAGCCAAGAAAAAATAGCTTTACCGGCAACAATCAGAGTGAAACTTACCAAGGAATTATGTGTGTAACTGCGTCACGATTGACAGATTTTCTGTCTCATGAAAATCATAAATTATCGTGGACGATATGAAACTCCATATTGCATTTTAAGGTTAGCATGTAAAGTAAGCATATTAATCCAGTGGTGACATGCTTGCTCAGGTTATGCTGTTCTTTCTCCTCTCACTTCTTGGCTGTGTTTAAACAGCTCCTAAAAATATGACAATTAGTCATGGATGTTTGCATGCTAACATTACTTTAAAAATGCAAATGTTTCAACGTTTCAGGTAGCAGCAGAGTGAAGCATCTGCACAATCTTCATTGAGCCATTGCTGTGCCATCTAAATTCCACCTAAGTTGTTTCTGCAGCAGTGGTGCTCATGTCTGGTATACATAATGTATGTAAGTTGTAGTGCTCATGTGACAGCAGTTTTCAACATGTCCAAATAATCAGTGGGAGGCTGGTTTATCTGGTGATCAATTTGTATAATGCTACAGTGTTAATTGTGTGGATAGGGAATGTGGGCGTGTAAAGGGGAATACATACTGGGAGCACCATGGTGCATCTAATCAATTAACATGCTTCAAATAGCACATTTAGCACACATTAGCTAAGTGCACTGAGACAGGACAGATAACTGGACTCCATCCTTGGATAATTTTATCAAAGCGCTTGAAAAGAACATGTTCAAAAGGATCGCAGGAATTCTTATCCAAGAGCATCATCCACTGAGTTCATGTATATACCAGCATCTTTTCTGACACATATCTCATTGATGTGCATTGGTCTTTATTTTCCGATGGCATCATGTTTTCCAAAATCGTTGAAATAAAAAGGTAAAATGCAGCAGTGTGACAGGGGTGTTAGCCCATATGCCTAGCTGAGGCGGCAGCATATTATAGTGTAATTTACACCAATGTTTGGTTCAGCCTCCATGCACTAGTTTTGCTGTATCACAAGACATTTTTCTCGTGGGCTTTATGCCAACTGTATCTTTATCTTTAGTTTAATTTCCAATGCACATGTACACTGGTAAGGTTAAACATTCTTTCATAAATGGATTATTCTGTTTAGCCGGGTCCTTAATCCTGAGTAATTCCTGTGAACATGCTCAGCAACTGGATAAAGCTTTCCTATATGGACGTTTCATTGTCATATGCACTACTACCTCAAATAATAAGATTAGTTGCCATAACTATGCAGATGATACACAACTCTACATTACAATGTCACCAGGTGACTATGAACCCACTGAAGCACTGAGCAGATGCTTAAAACAAATCACTGCGCAGATGTGCCATAACTTTCTTCAGTTGAGTAGAAAATAAACTGATGTAATTATTTTTGGACCAAAAGTATTAAGTAGCCTTTTTGGATGATTACTTTTTACTTCTGCTTGAGTGAAAATATATTAAAGTAATTGAGTACAACTTTTGGCTATTCTACCCACCTCTGACTGCAGGTAAAAATGGTGAAAGCAATCATTTAAATTTAGTTTTACACGTTGGTGTTATCTTTGTCTGATAATGAAGTGTTGTGTGTTTTTGTTCACTTGAGTTTACATTTAAATAATTTCAGAAACTGCAAAAGAGCAAAAACAAATATGTCATGGAGAAAACCTGAATTGAAAAAATCTGTACTTTCTGTTCTCATGATTGTATTTCCATGTATCATTTTTCAGGAACACAGCCCCACTGTGTACATTTTTAAATAAAATCAGTTTATGAAGTGTTTTGACTAGTCACATTTAAAAAATTTAGAAGAGCAAAGCCAGGGGAACTTCCAGATAAAACAGAGGGGAATTAAGAGTGGATCAGTTAACTTGTCCCTATAAAGGCTCTACAACTAATACTAAATAAATTAATAAAGCATATTTATGTCTAAAAGGTTTTGATGCGCAGTGCAAATGCACATGGGCTCCTTCAGTCCTTGGGTCTAAACCCCGCAATCTTTAAATGCTGCTGATGTTCCTGATTTCTGCGTCTAAGTAACAGGCTTGTGTTAAAAATCTTTATTGATATCATAAACTAGCAAACTAATCATGCTGTGCTAGTTGCACAGCATGATTAAATTGAAATTCAATGGATGGAAAATTAAAGGCAGGCATGTAAAGTGAACATTGGCTTAGCTGTGGCAAACAGACCCAGTCTTTAGGTTCAGGATGGCGTCCTCCACTCCTCTCTGGTTGTATTTGCCCATGTACTGATGCATGTCTGGATAGTTGGAGCGAATGTTTTTTTCTGTGCTCCCATTGGGCACTGTGCCAAACTTTAGAGGTGGGTACTGCTCCTCTGGATGCTGAAACTATCAGAGGAGAAGAGGGTGAGGGAGAAAAAAGAAGGGGCATGAGACACACCAGGCTGTGCACCAATCTGTCTGACCTATTTCTGTCCACTCTCCAGACTTACTTACAACTCTACTTACCCACTTAAAATGAAAAGAGAGCAGTCTGTGGACTTACAGTAACATTTAAGACCATCTTTTGTGTGTCCAGGAAAAGTGGTAATTGAGTTATGTTACATGAGGTTCTATTCATTTCTTAATTCCCATGCTTTAATCAATTTAACATTCAAATGCATGGGATTTGGCTCACTTGAGGACATTAATTCTCCCTCTGCTTTTTCCACTTAATCAGTATTCAAGTGGCGAAGTACCTTCTTGTCCGAGAGGCCTGAAACTGTGTCGATGTACTCTTCCTGGATCATGAAGGCAGCCAGGTTAGCAGTGTAAGAGGCCAGAAAGATGACAGCAAAGAAGGCCCAGATCAGCACCATGATCTTGCTTGTTGTTCCTCTCGGGTTCTCCACTGGAACGGAGTTGTTGAAAACAATGGCCCATAAAAGCCAGACAGATTTTCCAATGGTGAATGTGGACCCTCCAGCCTCTAATCAGAATGATAATAGATTAAAAAAAATATGATTAGAAAGCTCTTGATACCAACTCTTGACATTTACATGGCCTCATTAGTGTACAACAGATCATATTATATTCCAAAAACCACAGAAAAATAAATTTGTTGTCATGACCCTTTTAAATAACTTTTAAATAATGCTTATCCAGAACTGGAAAATATTGAAATCAATTTCCAGACTTTTTCCAGACTGTGTCTGAACCATTTCAATCACTAATCTGTAAAACAGTGAAATACAATGAAAAAGCAAACAAACAAAAACAGCAGGTTTTTTGAAAACCAAACCTCATAAGGTATTAACAACACATTTCAAGTAGGAGTTGCTTTTCATTCTCCTACAACAATTTCTCACGAAAGATAAAATAAAATCCTATTTTGAAAATCTTTATTAAATGAAATACTCAGCTCTAACTTAAGTTACTGTGGAAGAAAGGACAAGAAAAGAGGAGCCTGATCGAGGGGGGGGGTATAGTGGAGGATGACAGAGAGGTAAAATTATGCAGAGCACTGCAATCATGGAGTAAAGGAGCCAAATCTAGGAGGGGTATTGAACCAAGGCATCAGGCACACTGACTATCACAGGAGTGCAAAATATGCTGCTGGATAATAAATGGATGCTTTAATATTGAGAATACTTGGATGCAGTTCAATATACTCTATGTATAATGTGCAAAACTCAGCATGAAGGATTTGGGGCACTGGACTTGATATGGCTCTCAATTATTTATGAAAGGGGCATTTGGACTTCAGAAAAATGCTCTCCCCTGAAAGTCATCAATTAATCAGTCTGTCTGTCTATCTATCTATCTATCTATACACATATGATTTTTTGGGGATGGACTGTACTCAATTCAACCTGTTCATCAAACAGGCAAATACAGAGAGGTTAGGCTTATCACTCACTCTTTCCTGTCTGCAGACTGCGGTTGTAGCCCACAGGGCTGAAGAATTCAAAAATGAAGACAGTCACAGCTACAACAGTGAGGCACATGACGAACATCATCACCCACACCGCTGGACTATAAGGCTCTGTGAGGAAAAACCAAAAAAGAAACAAGTTCATTCATTAAATAGAGGACACAGGGAAGTGTAATAAAACCTGAACATACAGTAATCTCCCTAAACAAAAGCACTGGAGCAAACACAGCATTCAGTAGATCAACACCGTTTCCTGTTTCTAAGATCTGCTCAATTCAGGCAGTAAGTCAGTAACACTCAATAAGTCAGTAACACTGATCTCCCACAGGGGCCTCGAGTCTGCTGACAGAGTGAAAGAAGACATTAAGAAGACACGAGGAGCTGAAAAAGAAAATAATCTAGATGTAGAAACCAGCAACTAAAGATCAAGGTATTTTATGCAAACTCAACACCTTACAATTAGATTAGATTTAATTCATCAGCAAATGCAATGCTGTAAGCTAAAGCTCTCACCTAAAAAAGCTGATGGTGATACAGTGCCATTGCTACGGGAGACCATGACACTGATCCCTGTCTCCACGAAGGGTACAGAGAAATCCACGACCTCGGACCTCTCCTCATTAATAGTCAGTGAGCCGATGGCCATGTCCGCCCGCTTATACACCACCTGAAAGGGATAACAGCAGCGATTAGAAAGACATCTAATTATGGCAAATGCATGTAACTGCTCCCAGCAGACAAAGCCAATCTTTTACAGTCCACCACATTTTTTTCCAGGTCAGATCCTGACATTTCTGCACCTTGACCCCTTGTACAGCCAAGCATGAGGGAAGTGCAAGTTTTCAGCGCAGTACAATTACTGAACATGTGTCCCCTGCGCATCTCTTTAGCATACAGAATGAGCCGGGCCCGTCTCCTCTCTGCCACCATCAAGCAAACCTGAAAACCGCTGTGTCTGCTGATTGTACAAGCAAAATGTTAATCTACATTAGACATGGCACATCCGCTCTTCAGAGCAAATCAGCAGAAAACTGAAGCGAAGCGGAACGCAAAGCCTCCTCCGCTCAACTTTGGCAAGTCTCTGGATTACCTGATCAAAGAATGGCAGGCTTTGGAGCAGCTGATCAAAATGACAGAAATTAGCTTGAGAAAACAAAATATGTGTGGCTTTTCTTTTTTTTTTTTTTACTTACAAAAATAGATCTGACTGCCAGTTCTGACCCGTGGTCAAGTTATAAACGATAAGAGTGGAAGAGCACTGAGGAACTGTTTTAGAAACGCATGACTAATGGTGTATGGCAAGTTCCTTCTGAGAGACAGTTAGAAACAGCAGGGAGCTTCAATGAAGTCCCAGCTGCTGTATTGATCTCAGTATATGAGACAGTAACTATATGCGTGGATGCCTGTTTCTATTTGACTTTTCCTTCCATTTTTCTACCAGCATGTCTGTGTCTTTTTTTGATGGCAGTTCATGACCTATATGACCAAGAAAATACCAAGGACTAACCATAAATAGCTGAGGGCATATCTAGTTGTGGGGGGAGGCACTCTGTGAAGCAGAAGCTTGGAAGCTTGTAAACTGCAGCTCTGAGGAGGAGCTGTGCCTTGAAAAGAGGAAGAGTTACAACTTGGTCCCCACAGGAGCATTTTTTCACAGCTCAATGGCTGCCATGAGAGATTCAAGGATTTCTCAAATATGCATGAAAGAATCAACGCAACACTCCAGGTATGTTTTTAATGTGGGAATAACATTATAACATGATGTAAAACTCAAAAAGTTGATTTTATATTATAATGCTCCTTTAAATGTTTCAGATCAAACACATTTAACTGTCAGACAAAGGTAATCTGAGTAAATAAAAAAGGAGTTTTCAACTTATTTTTTTTATTCAGGGAAAATGCTATCCAAACCAACCTGGTCCAGTGTGAAAGAAATAATAGCCTCCCTTGTTAAGTTAGGAATCACCTGTGATTAGAGATGTTTTGATTGATTGCCCACCGATCATTATCAGTCAATTTCCATGAAAAGGCATGTGATCGGTGTTCACCGATAAGTGTCTTCTGTCGTTGATCTCAAAACCCAGTCACTTGTACCTCATATTTCACAGCCAGCAGAGGCCGTGTGTGAGGGGTCTCGCCCCCTTTCTTTCACACTGCGCAAGCGCGCGGCAGCAAATCCATGTCTGTCGTCTAAAATTTTTGCACTGTCTGTGAGAATGATGTGAAGTTTGTATCTTGCAACTGAAAAATACCTCGGAGGGTAACCATGTCAAAATGTCAGCACAGCAAATTTATTATGACATTTTAAAAACAAGCATTTGACAGAATATGGTGCGTTATCGAGGCACACTGCAGAGAATAAAAACAAAAAAGACACCCGGAACAGTTCGATGGTAGTTAAAGCAGCCCACAATTGTCAACACTCGCCTGTATGAGCGTGATGGTCAGAAGGCTATGCAAATAACCCGAAAAATAATATAATTCATCGAGCTAGATGAGCAGCCTCTCTCAGAGGTGGAAGACACTGGGTTCAACTGCTCTCGCTGTTGTACCCCCGCAATGTCCTACTGGAAAGTAATATTTTGAGCTCCAGCGGACAGTTTACTCTGCTCTGACGTCAAACGTCTCCTTTAAGCTGCAGAATCTAACTTTCATAAAAATGTGCTTTTTACATATTAAAACTATCACTATGTCGTGACCGTATAACATGAGACAGATAATCTGTGAAAAAATTGAGCTCCTCTGCCTCCTCCCTGTGGCAGTAACATTTATAACCAAATCGAAAAATTAACAGCCAATGCATGTGATCGGTATCAGTGATTGGCAGCATAAAACCTGACCAGAGCATCCCTAACTGTGATGAACCACGTTTTTTGTAAAGCTAAATTCAATTTTACTTGCCATACTCAGGCCGGGTTACCGTCTAACCTGTAAGAAATCACTTAAACAAAACCTGTCTGACAACCTGATACAGGCTATTAATCCCCAAAAATCAAAACATCATGCCTCAATCTAAAGAAATTCAAGAACAGATTAGAAACAAAGTCAGTGATATCCATCAGTCTGAAAAGCCATTCTTAATGGGTTAGTGTTCATGATCCAGCAATAAAAAGGAGACTTGGAAAATTGCATCTATGAGAAGAACACAAATAACACAAAGGCCCATCTCAAATTTACCAAAAAATATCTTGATGATCCCCAACACTTTTGGCAACTATTCTATGGGCTGACAAGAGAGAAGTGACCCTGTGCAAAAAAAAAAAAAAATTACTTTTTTATATAGGGCCAAGATGGTTCAGATACAAGCTGCTATAACATTCTAACACATCACCTAAAACACACACGTTCTTAGGGGCTATGGCTACAAAAAGTTTTTTCTGAATGAGTGCTTTACACGCTAATGTTAGCTGCCATCCTTTACAATTTCATATATCCTGTTGATATTTCAGCTTCCAACATGTTTGCAGCTCCCCACAGCTGTGATTCTGAGCTTTCTGTTGCTTTGATATGGGAGGAAATAAAAAACAACCAACAATCAACCAGCATCTTCCGAGAATTACCAAAACAAAAAAAGTCTGATCGCTAAGATAATATTTCAGTTGTGGCTTGTTAGTTTGCCAACTAATTTCCACCCCTGCAGGCAGGCAGACAGAAGTGCAGGCATCCACATGCAAGACCAAAGACTTGCCTCTCCAATCATGCCATTCCAAACGCCATCGATTTTCTTCCCATGCTTCCCATTGGTCACCAAGTAGAGGTCGTAGGTGAAGCCGACAATCTTGGCAAGTCGCTTGAGGATGTCAATGCAGAAACCCTTGCAGCACTGCTTCAGAGGAGCCACACCCTCATGAATAGCACTGGGGAAAAAAGGTACAGAAACAGAAAATAACTAAAAAGAAATGGCTTTCAGAAAGTGAATATTGTGGCAAGGACCTTTGTGATAGTTTTGATGACTTAGTATAGCATAGGGGCTACCATTCCTCCTGATGCTGATGAACCATAAAGCTCCTCTGTGGTCATACCTAATTCCACATTCTGAGTCATTCTGTTGATCCTCTGGTGAGCAGTCTCTCTCGCTCTTTCAGTTGCATTTTATTATTAGAGGGGTTTTTATATGAATAAAAACTGTAGTACTTTAGAACAGAAAAAGGGTAACCTAATTCAAACCTGGCATTGAGAGGTCGTCTGCAGGGAACAGAGTCCCGGATGCAGGTTCCTGAAGCAGGGTCTGCAAGCTCCACAATGACAAATGGCCTTTCCTCCAGCGTTACTACACGCAGGTGCTGGGCATCGTCAGGTGGCTTCAGGAAGGGCCCATATCGGGACCAAGCTGGGTACCGAAGCCTCAGCACGCCGTTCTCCCACCAGCCTACCTAGGGGAACAGAAGAGTGAAACATCAGAGGAGGGTGCACTTTGTACTTCCTTTGTTAATACTGATAAATCAACACATCCTTTTTTAAAGAGCGATAAACAGAAAGGATCAAAAACAATCAAACCCCGCTGGCTCTGTTGACTTTCTGTCTGCATCTTGAAGGTAGATACTGACAAAGGAAAAGGTGTTCAGCGTTTCTCACTTAGAGCTGAGGTCATTAAAACAAAGGAATTTTTATTTTAAAAAGACTGACAGAATTAGTTCATGCTACAATTTTTGGATTCATATGCTTTCCAGATTTAGAAATGTTTTGGCTCAGATTGCTTTCCTCTTCAAGATCATTTGTCTGATAAAATGTCTTACAGTAATCACACTTACAGAGAAGTCTCTTATTAAGGCAACTTTTTTTTTCTCTGCTGTTTTTAGATATTTCTAAATATTTCTTTCAGCATTTGTCAAGGAAACCATGAACATGTCTTCTTAAAATATCTTAAAAAATCTTGAACAAACAAATAAATTGTAGCGGTTGATTTGTGGCATTTATTGAGGACATAAATTTCCCTTTTAAAGGCATGTTCATATGGCTATATCTCTCCTTATTTAGCAGCTGTTCTTGTATAAATGCTGCCATGGATGAAGAGCAGTACTTGTATATGCTTTTCCCCATGTAAAGATGTTTTGATGCAAAAAAAGCATAAAAATGACTTCTTTGTGATTTTGCATATAAAATGAGGATTTTACTATTAGAAATATTCTTTACTTTCCCACGATAGGGGAATTCTTAAACTGTTTAAAAGAATATATGTTGGATGTGGAAGATCCCAGATCAGATCTGAGCAGATGAAGTATATTAGATTTTGAACTAAAGAAAAACAAATACAGTACAAATTTCTTAAAAGCCTCTTGTAATTATAAGAAATGAGTCTTAAATTTTTGCCCTAATAACAAACTTTAAATCAGATTGAAACATAACAATTTTTAGAAGGACAAATAAAGCAATATTTCTTACAGTGGTGACACTATGTTTAAAAGAAGGTAACTGCCCTTTCCTACTCGACTGAGGATAGAATTAAGCACTAGAAAACTCTGTGCAGGTGAAAGTTGCACAGAGTTGTATCTGACAAAATGATGCCCAGGGCAGAAAGCCAAATGGCCCATCTCAAACACCACTTGTTTGAGATGGACCATTTCAAACTACTAAGTAAGTAGGAAACTACTTTTCTTGTTTACTTTTCTCTATTCTCATGCATTTATGGTCCAAAGAAGGTATTCAGCAGAAATGTCTGTTTTGCTATATCTTAGAGATACCACATATTGATATTAATCACTTTTTCTTCAGAGATGTACGGACCAGAATGGTCGGAATCATGTATGTTTATTAAGGTAAAAAGATCTGTTGAAATTATTTATTCACCGAATCATTCAATGTTGGAAAAGATCTGCAGCTTTCTGCAAAAAAAAAAAAATAAATAAATAAATAAAATTGTATCACTTTTTGGTAAATAACCGAAGCATTCTGTGAGATGAAATAATCTGGGTATTTTCCTCTCATTTAAGTTATGGAAGCATAGAAAGAACCTGCCCTTTGCTCATGTTAGCAGCTTATTATTTTTATCAGGGAGTTGTGGTAAAACAAAAGGGAACATTGTGATTAAGTGGCTTTGGAAGTGTAACCATGTGAAGAATAAGGTCATCGATCCTTTTGTGCCTACGTCTGGTAACATTAACTGTTCCTTTGGAGTGGAGGTCCTTGTGATCAGATGGTTTAAATCTCCTGTGGGTTAGGATCCAATTGACTTGAATCATTTAGTGACTGTGTTTCTGCACGAGTGAATTAGGACTTTCCAGAGCTGTGAGGTGAATTAGTAATTTCTGGATGTATAGTTTAGTTCACATACCCAGAGATAGTTATTCCTTTGTTTTGAAATACTGAACACTCCTTTGTATCACTCCCATTTGGATTTTGAGGTAAAACCATCCAACTACAGTCTGTTTTCTTTTCTTTTTTAGCTGCAATACCTTTTAAAACAACATTTTCACAAAGAGGGTAATTTGTTAACACCAGCCACTTCATAATATTTTTAACATGACACTTGTATGTATAGTGCATTTTATTGATTAGATTATTTGATGCTTTGGAACTAGATATGAGCCAGTATTAGATTCTCAATTGATGATAAACTTAGATAAAAGTTCAATGGTTTCCCTGTATTCAAATTATAATTTAAAACAAAAATGTAAAGCAAGATGTAACTGCTTTTATTTAAAACAGAAAAGCATCAATTATTTCTTCTAGTGCTAAAACATATGCTGATTATTATATTATTATACAAAATTTTTAAATTAAAGAGCTATTAATTTAGTTTTAATTTTAAATTAAAGATGCCTATCGTGCAGAAAATTATAGCTTTATGCCATTCTACTAATAGAGTGACGCTGGGAGTATAATAGGTGTTGTGAACTGCCTGATTTTGAGCTTGGTTGTGTAACATTAGTCTGTTTATGGTATTTCGTGTTTTAGTGAATTTCCTTGTTTAGCATCTCTGTTTATTTTAGTGTTTACTCATAATGTGATTATTTTTTGAAGTGTTCCCTATTTTTATCTGTATTTTTCCTCAGTGCCACAGCTCCCCGCTCTCCTTCAGCTGATTATTGTTTCTCCCGTGTGGCATTCCGGTAACAACCTTCCCAGTATATCTGCTTCTCAGTTCAGTCAGTCCTCTGTCAGATCCTCTGTTGTTGTCAGCCTGTCACCCAGCCTCATGTTAGCTAGTCTAGATTCCTGCATGCCCTTTTCTGTTGCCATTCATTTACTGATTATACTTTGCATGTTTTTGTGAATTATCTTCACTAAAAGAGTTTTCACCATGATTCTACCTGCTTCCTATATGCATTTGGGTCCATATGATATAAGCTCAGTGGTGATTTTTGAGATGGGAGATGTAATGAAGGTCTTCATGACTTAAATTGAAAGACAATGGAAAAAACACCTCTTAAACCATCTGAACGGTATAACAGAAAATGTTAACAATTTTGAAATTGTAAATCTTTGAAGCTGCAGTATGTAACTGATACAAAATATGTTTTTACATATTTATTAACACTGTCACTATGTCATGACAGTATAGTATGAGACATATAATCTGTGAAAAAAATCAAGCTCCTCCAACTCCTCCCAGTGCTACTATTACCATCTGCAGAAATGCACTGCTCCTGGTCAGAAACAGCTAATCAGAGCCAGGAGGAAGATCTTAGCGCTGTCAATCACGCTCGTGTATGCACTGCTCAATATGCTAAAGGTGAAGAAACAACTTACTGTTACAGGAAAATTGTTTATCTGCTGTCATCGGTGGCCATGCTAACTAGCCTGAGCACCCATGGCAAGCTCTGCTATTGGGAATAAGCTGTAGCGTACACAAGCATGATTGACAGTGCTAAGACCCTCTTGCTGGCCCGATTGGTTGTTTTTGACCGGGAATGGTATATTTCTGCAGATTGCAAAGGTAGCACTGGGAGGAGGAAGAGGAGCTTCATTTCTTCACAGATTATATGTCTCATACCATACAGTCACGACATAGTGACAGTTTCAACAAATATGTAGAAAACATTTTTTTTTAGTAAAAGTTGCATATTGCAGCTCTAAGAGCTTGGTATATTTTGATATAAGTAAAAGTCCTGTGCCTATTTGTAACTTCACCGAAAACCTAATCGTTGAATATGTATGTTGAGAAGACACGATTAAACTTTAAAATTTCAACTAGATTATGACATTTATCCTCCCACAGGATCAGGAGAAAAAGGTTTAAAAAAGAAAAGCAAAGACTTGTACATCATTGCATTGTGGGAATGTCAGCAAGATATTTGTCAGATTTATCCTTTTCTTTTTTGTGTGAATAAAATTGAATAATTTTATCAACCTTTTAGCATGCAAAAAGAGAATCATAGATAACAAAAGTTGAAAGACCAGAATCGCCATAAACTACAACAAGCACAATAAACATCTCTGATAGTATCAATAAAGTTGAAAGAGTACAGGCTTCATAGAACCAGAACATCACGCAGAGCATATTTGATTACATGTATTGTGCAACATATTGTACATCTATCATGTTTTTTCAAACATTTAGAAGTAAATAATATGTTTTTCTATGTTGGAAGGTAGTTATTATTAGACGTATTTGCTGGAGAAAATGCCTCAGTACTTCTGAGTACAGTGCTTGTGTTGTTATGTATGTTATTGTACTGTTATGTAACGGTAAATCAGACAAATACTATTAGAATTAGAGAAATTTAGACATTAAGGATAGTAGCCCCAGATACAGTTTGCTTTATAGAGAGTTAAAGTGGCTGAGCAAGGCTTAAATACACATCTTTACTCTCAAAGATCACCAAATAGCCTGCAGTCTACTTTTAATTAAATTTAACCTGTTTCAATAATTAAAAAGAGTCCAGTTTAAAGGGACAGAGGTACTACCAGACATAGCAAAAAAAAAAATATGTCTTTGTAAAGTAAACCATCATTTCTGCATGATTTTAAAAAAATAGTGCGATAGTTTGAGATTTCATTCTTCTGTCCATTATTCCCCTTAAATTTAATGTATTTAGCTTTATCAAATGTGTGCAGTGGTTTTAAGCAGTTTGAATCTGTTGTATTCTCAGGATAGTAAACTTTCGAAAGCTAGGCATACTTCCTAAAAGATCCAGTTTTTACAGTTCTCTGAATGATCAGAGTCAGGATAAAGTGCAAGCTGGATAGGTATTTACAAGCATAAACACTAAGGTATACCAACACACACACATTTATATATATATATATATATATATATATATATATATATATATATATATATATATATATATATATATATATATATATATATATGTATGTTTAAAAGAAAGACCAAAATAAAAATGTGATTGCTTAGGCAGGCCAGAAGAGTAAAGTTTGGCAGCTTTTGTGCAGTCCGCCTGTCAGTGTAATGTAAGCATTGGCAGAGAGGAGGAGGAGGTGGCAACAATGACAGCGTCTCGACTGCACTTCGACCGCAGCTCGGCAACAGACATTCAATCAAAACACTGTGAGGGAACACAGACAGGAAACAGACAAAGCTTACTGAGGGGAACGTTGCACTCTATAAGACAAATACCCAGAAAAGAGCAGACACACATGTCAGAAAAAGAAGAAAATAGCACTGCAAAGTCTAAAAACTGCTTGAATATCGTGCGGCAGAGAAAGTATTTTGCCTTGGAGCAAAAGTTTGAGGACTGGGGGCCACTTTAAACTAAAGTTTTACTCCTCAGCAGCTGAGAGTAGCTTTAATAAATGTTTATTAAATTCTATTAATATCTCAAAACCACTCGCGCTCTGCGCTGTGTACACAGCTGAAAGACGCTTAATGCTGGACAACCTTCAGCACTCGTTTGCAGTGTTTCGGAGAGCTAAGCTGGGGGCTCCCAGGCTCTAAGTAATGGTGCAGTCATTGTAAAAAGAACATTAAATATTCAACAGCATGGATGTGCATAATAGGCAGATAGAGGCATTGGGTTTATGCAAGAAGGGGTGTGAGCATATTTGTGTAAGCATACAGTAGGCTCTCTCCTTTGTGTGCACACTTGTGGATGTCTATGTGGAAGCTCTGAGCATGTGTGTGTGTGTGTGTGTGTGTGGGCGTGTTTTGCACACTGGGTTTGCACCGATTCGAAAGACCAGCACAGGAGTCTCTAATTGAAAGGGATTTGAGAGATATGGCAGAAGTCAACGTGTTACGACATGCTGAGACTGGACGCTGGTGGGCTGTTAAAACCAGCAGGAAGCTGAGAGCCACTGATGTGTGTTTGCGTGCTTGCAGGTCCCTATTTGTGCCATTGCAGGAGAGTATGATCTGAGCAGGTTGTGCATCTTTGTGCATGTGCAGGGTGGCATTAAGGACCGGGTGTGGAGCTGAGAAAATGAGTAGCACTCACAATCCTCTGACACTGACTGGGGGTGAAATCCCTCTGTATAAAAAGGGAAACCATCTCCAACAGGTAACAAGACTTCCTGGCATGAATTTGAAGGAAAGAAAAACAGTTTTACAGAATATGCATGACAAACAAAGGCTGGTGATCCTTGAGAGGCATGCATAAAGTAGTGCATGCATGTATGTCTACTAGCAGAAAGCATTAACATACAAAAATCTTAATCTTTCATGCATGTTTCTTACCAAGTAAAGACCTGCAGCCTGGAAGCAGTAAAATCACCAACTACTGAACAATTGTAACTGTAGGTTATTGGTGTCTAATGGCTAATAAAAAATATGACAACAGGGATGCTATTAAATAAAAAAAAGGTGAGTATACTCTGTCAGACCAACAAATAAATTTGCTAACTTTTTATTTACTCTTAAAGCTATGGGTAGCTTTTAAAAATTTGCAGAGATCAAATTTTGCATTCCTATTTATTTTTTATTCTTTTTTTTTTTTTTTTTATTTGTCTTTTGTATGACCTTGTTTGATGTAAAAAACAAATTTTGTGTCTTTGCATTTGCATGTTTAGTAGTTTGTTTAAACAGCTATTGATGCTTTGTACATGAATTGTGCAACATGAATAACTTTCTTTTATTATTATTTTGATAATTAGATGTCTGCTTTCTAGTACACATCCAGTGTAAAAGCTGACAAAATCATAACTGTTCTCTCAGCAGCAATGGAGTCCAAAATTAAACTACCGCTAATACACCATTTAATCTGAGGGTTTAAATTCAAGTGATTATTTGCTGCAGTTGTTCAAAACTCCTCTTATGTTGCTGTCCCATTCTGAATCCTCTTAGCCATCAAAAGCAGTCCAAGAAAAGGCAAACAAAAGCAGAAGGCAGAACCTAACTTTTGTATTTTCCTGTGGGCGTGGTGTTTTTCTTGCTTCTTATCTGTCAAACCATAAAAAACATAAATATTTCAGAGTTTGCAAAGTAGAGTTTTTAATACCAAAAATCCCCAAACAGCAGTTGAAAAGGTTTGCAAAGTAGCCTGGTAAACAAATACGATGGAATAACTCCTAAGCTGAGAGTTTAAGCTTCTTTTTTCTTTCCTGATTTATCAAATGCCTCAAAACTAAGAACACTCTCGATTTCTGATCTCTAAAAGTATCAACCACCAGCAGGTACAGAACCTCTGAATCAAATAACTCGTAAATATCCCAAAAACAAGATTTCCTCCACAAACAGGATTGTACAGGGTTTCTACTGCCTTCCTCTTGAAACCCAGGCTCTTCTTTGCCAGTATGCAGGGCTGTGAAAAGGTTTTTGCAAAGATAACCTGAGTAAATACAAAAAGCAGTTTTCAAATACTAATTTCATTTATTAGGCTAGAACAACTATCCAGACCAACCTAGCCCTAAACGAAATAAACGTAATTTCTCTCTCGACCTAATAATTGATTATACCACCCTTGGTGGCATGAACTGTCATCAAACATTTGCAATAACTGGCAATGTGTTTCTTTTAAAATTATGTTTTAATTATACCACATTAGATGGTTTTTGAATGGCCTACTTAAGGTTAGTCTGCAACATCTTAATTGGATTCAAGTCTGAACTTTCAAGTCTTTATTTTAGTTTTTCTTTTTTGTAAGCCATTCAGAGGTGAACTTAATGGTGTCCTTTACATCATTGTACTGCAGCATAATTAAAATATGCTTGAGTTTAAGGTCATGAACTGGCATTCTCCTTCAGGATTATCTGGCAGAGAGCAGATTTTATGGCTCCAGGAAAAAGCCACTCACCTAAGTGTTGCAGCATCAAAGCAGCTCATGACACTACACTGCCACCACTGTGTTTAACTTTTAATATGATTCTATTGTTTTTACACCAGATAGCCCAGCTTATAGTTGCATGGCTACACCACCCAAGGTTATCCTGAGCTATCACTGTAGTTATTCTGCCACAGGCTTAGGCTGCTGAAGGACAAACTAACCACTTGGCTGACCACTCTGTTACATTCTCCTCCTTTCCAAATTGCATTATTTCCTGTTAATTCAACTTTTAACATTATGTTTTCTCTCAGTTTTTTCCTCTTCATAAGAGCTTCATCTGGCCTGGTGGTCCATTTAGCTGTGACAGCCTCCTGGAGTGGGGCACAAGCTGAGATACTGCTGCCAACAACTTAAAGTTCTCCTTCTCCTTGTATTAAATTTTACTTTTCTTCAAAATAGAAAGTACTGCAAGATCAGTACTTCTGTATGGTTTTTTTTTGTGTGTATGTTCTGTCCACTTAAACCCCCAGTCAGTCACGGAAGATGAAAATTCACACAAAGCCAGGTTCTGCTGGAGGTTTCTGCCTGTTTTTAAATGCTGCAAGTCAATGATTAGAAAACCATCAAAAAGGAAGCGGAGAAAGTGAAATTGAATCAAAAAACCAATGGTATATAATTTAACAAGGGGGGGGGGCATTGTTACTTTTTTCAGATAAGATCAGGATGATTTGGATAGTCTTTTTCACCTAATAAATTAAATGATCATTTTTCTTTTTCCTGGTTATCTTTGTCTAATAATATTTATTTCATGATTTGAAACATTTAAGTATGACAGCAAAAAAAGAATAAATCTTTAAGAGGACAAATACTTTTTCACAGCACTGTATGCTCTACCTGTTGCTGTCAAATGTGTGCTATATTTGCTGTGTTACGTTACCCATGCTTCTCCTGTGCCTGCTACGAGATCCACAGTGAAGCAGCAGTGCCAGAGAAGTGTTAACTTCCAGAGCATCACAGAGGTGTGTACAATGTGGGAAAAGCATAAAGCTTCTGTGCATAATGTCACCCAAACAAAGCTGATGTCTCACCTATTATAACTCTGTACAATATGTCATCAGGATATTTACTGACATTTTGAAGCATGGGCAGAAAAGAGCTGTCTATGGACCTGTTTCTTTTTAATTGCAAGCATGGAGACATTTACATGGGAGCAGTTCTGCAAGGGGTAGGTGCTGCTGAAATTTGTGGGTTTTGTTTTGGCTTATGGCCCGAGTGCAAAATGCCCTGTAATTGAAAGCATCCAATGATGTGTTCATAAAAATATTTGCAATAATAATAATAATAACAATAATGATAATTTGCAGTAATGTAAAACAAGTGTTTCTTTTAGAAAATAAAACCTCTCTTATAGCATTTCTTCCTGTAAGACATCTCCATCATGTCTGGATGGTGTGCCTTTGAAAGTGTGTTCATTGTGTTTTATTTAATTATTTTAATTACCTTTATTTTTAAACTGGAAACTTCCACATACAAATTTTGAAGACATAAATTCTTTGTCTTGAGTTTAGTACAAATCTGATGAAGGTTTAAAACATAAATGGGAATAATATTGCCATTTCCGTTTTTTTCTTGGATTCAAAATTACCTCCATTAAAAAACCTGTGGCACATTTTTTTTCTTTTTAACATGTTATGGTCTTTAGTCCTTATGATTCTGTCAAGACTGTCACTGGCAGGTGAAACTACAAGGAAAAACAGTAGTCTATGTTGGCCACTAAAACCCTGATCATAGCATTTTTAAGTGATAATGTTGCAAAAGGAAAACAGGAAAACAGACATAGAGTAGCAGCAACAACATGACAAGAGCACCAACCCAAAGTACAGTTTAATGGTCAGCAGAAATCCTCTGCCTTCTGCCTTAGGGCCCTGAGAGCCTGAGTGAACTTTACATGAACATTAAACCTTAGAACCTGCCTGTCCTCCCTACTTGCTTCAAGCTCTTTTGTTTAGATGCCAATGCAGAATAGATGTTTTCTTCAAGCTTACACAGAGCAATCAAGATTTCAATGTTGCTTAAAACAGCAAAAAAATGCACATACTTGTACTTTCCCCCTTTCAAACTGGAGACGTTTTCATTGTTGATTCATTGTAATGAAAGGAAAGAATATCAACCTATTATCCAAGTGAGCAAATGTAGGAATTCAACACATGATCAAATAATTATATGTCCCCCACTTTATAGATTCTCAAATATCTCGATAGTTAAAAACTGTCATTTTATAAAGCATAAATACTACACGGTTCACAGTATTCTACAACCCATTCCTCATTTGTTGATGATCATTGCAATCAATCCCCAAATACATTGTTATATGTAAAGAACTGATTTCTTGTCCTTACATCTTCCCATCCTCTTCCAGGTGTCCAAGAGATGACATCCAAGAAGGGGTTGGCCAGGTAACCATCGGTATTGAAGGAATAGTCTCGACCACCAAGCGTTATGTTGCTGAAATACCTGCATGTTTGTCAGAGACAAGTGGAAGACACTGTGAGGTAGTAAAATCCTTTACCATTAGCTAGGGATGTCCTGTCTAAGTTTTTTAAAGAATCAGTTTCAGATTCCATGAGATAACTCAGTGCCTGATAACTGGATTTGGAGTAATGTGATTTAGCCATTTGCACCCCCCAGTGACCTATGCAACCATGCTTAGTGTTCATGGCTTGCAAAACTATGGAATTGTTGCACAAAGTTCTCATTGTTAAAAACCAAAATGGTTTATGGTACACAAATTGTGTTTTAAATAGAGTTGGTAGTAATTTTGGTGCAGATATAGACGGCTTAAGTGGGTGCTGTGAAGGGAGCAGATGAAACTGATCATTGAACTTTATGGTGTTCTGAGCAAAGTACACCATAGTTTATGAAACAGGTGAACAACTTTTTCTGTTAGTTTTGTCTTTAAACAATTAACTGGAATTGCACTGAAATTTATCGACAGCCATATTATCGAGTTCTTTTCAAAACAGAGAATAAACATAATAACTTTAGCCTTGCACTACAGCAAACTGGTTCGCTTGAAAAAATCCCAAAAAAAATAAGACTCAGTTTTTTGAAGATTGTAGCTGTAGGTGTCGAGTCAGATATAACTTAAGAAACAATTGACAAAGCTTTGCACATTTTATATTAGAACATTATAACTTCCCTAACTGAGTTAACACAGTGATGGAGAAAAACTCCAGTTGGGGCAAAATATCTGTGGCTGTAATGAAAAAAACTGATATTACAGACTGCAGTTTTTGGAAAGTCATTGATGGATTTTGTAGGTAAAAATCAACACATAGCGGACCATGTTACACTTATAAAATTGAAATATTTAATTTCATACACATTGCACAGATTTTCATGAGACTGGAACTCTGGCTCATTGTTCATTATCAGTTGAAAAAAACATTGTTAAACCAACTGTTTTTTTTTTTTTCAAGTGGAGGGCAGAAAGAAAAATCTCAATGTTATATTTTATACAACAGAGCACCCGTCACATTCATTATTTGTTTGACACTAAACCACAGAAGTCTGTGATGACAGCCTGGAATTTTTTGTTAATCAAATCAACAGACAAATGATCAGACACACTAAACTGTCAGGATCTTTGAAGACAAACAATGGCTTCAACCTCTATACTGTGAGTGATAATCACAGGACAGAACTTCAAATGTTATTCTTTTGTCATGTCATTGGCTTCCAAATAAATAAATTAATTAATAAAAAAAAAATTAAATAAGAAAAAGCTTTTTTTAGTTGCATGACAGAAAGCTTTAGCTTGTAGTTGCAGACATTGGACAGTAGGTAGCAGTGCAAAAAGATGGAAATGAAAATAGCTTTCTATTCTTGTTCCTGGACATAGTTTATAAACAAACACAGAAGAATCCATTAATCATTTCAACATAATTGCCTCACTGTTGGTGCTCTGCTTCATTTACAAAAATGACTGCAAATAAACAAATTAATTACACTTTTGAGCCAATTTGAGCAACTAGGTTTCCTGATTTCATGTATGATACACATACAGTGCATACCTGTTGTAAGAATAAATGATGCTAAAAATAATCCAGGATGATAACTGCCACTTGTGCAACCTGTTAGAGTCTGTTGCAGTGTGTTTGTACAGCCTATAAGGAATATATTAAAAGCAGCTCATTAATATACATGAGACATGGTCTGCTTGCTACAGATGCTACGGTAATTTTGCCAACTCACAACTACAAGCACCAACATCATCTATTTTACATGGATGATAGCCAGCCCCAAATTCAGATATCCCCTGTGTGCCTGCTCCCTGACACTGAATCTACTAATTCCACCCATATATCTCCCGGCTAATTCTGGCCATGAACCAAATTTCCTCTCTGAAAATTTCACCTTATGCCACCTCTATTTTTGTTTCCTCCTATTTAACATTAGTCTGGTGCCTCTCAGCTATCTTATACAGTGAATTGCAAAAGTATTCAGACTCCTTGAACTCTTTTACATTTCATCACATTATAACCACAAACTTGGGATTTTATTTGAAGGAGCAACAAAAAATAACATCTTTGTGAGATGAAAGAAAATGCTTCATGGTTTTCAAAACCTTTTACAAATGAATATTCAAAATGGGTGGTGTACATTCACATGATACCTCTAAATAAAATCCAGTCTAATCAATTGCCACCTGTCACTAATATCTAAATAGAGTTAATCTATACATAATTTAATCTAACCATATATGTAGCTGTTACGTGAAGGCAATAACGGTTTGGTAGAGAAGATTAATGAGAAAACACCTTCAAGAAGACCAAGCGGTCACAGCTGCAAGTCTTTAGAGGTATGTCTCCATTATCTTTACACATACACAGACAGAAATCCTACCCATTCTTTTTTGTAAAATAAGTCAAGCTCATTTATATCGTGAACAGTAATTTTCAAGTCAGATTTGGGTTAAGGCAGGGGACTCATACTCTGGTCCTGAGGGGCTAGGGTTCTGCAACTTTTAGGTGTTTTCCCTGGTTTTACACACCTGAATCGATCAGCTGAATTACCTCCTCAACATATTTTTAAATTCTGAAGAGTCCTGCTAATCACCTAATTGTCTCATTTAAGCATACTGAAGTAGAGACACATGTAACAGTTGAAGGACATTGATCCTTGAGGACCCTGGCATTTTAGCTCATTAAATATGTTTTGATCTAAATCATTCCATTCTAGCTCTGGGTCTATGTTGTCCTGCTTAAAAGTGTACCTTCCCCTGAGCCTCAAGTCTTTTGCAGCCTCTTGCCAGTTTTCTTCTAGAATTGCCCTGTATTTCCAATACTTCCAATCACTCTTGATCAGCTTCCCTGTTCCCATTGAAGGAAACCATCCCTATAGCATGATACTACCCCTGCCATGTTTTATAATAGGGATGTTATTTTCAGGGTGATGAGTACTGCACATATAGAGGACAAAAGAATTAGTTTTTGACTCACTTCACCAAAACACCTTGCACACATGTGCTGTGTGCCCTACAAGTCATTTGTCAAGGTACAGACAAAGGTTTTTGGTGCTTACTCTTAATAATGTATTTCTTTTAGTCACTCTTCCATAAAGGTCAGATTTGTGGTTTCCACAAGCCTGGATCACTGACTGATTATTCCACCTGTGATGTGGATCTCTATAGCTCCTCCACAGTTACCATTGGCATAAATTCAAATTCAAAAATACTGCATTAATCCCAAAGAGAAATTAAATGTAACTTATCCAAGGTTCTTCAAAGAGTTGTTGTAGATGCTGATGGCTGTGAGCAGGAAGGATCTCCTGTAGCTGTTTGTATTACACTGAGTCTGTTGTTCTAAAGAAATCTGTTGTTGTAAAGCAGTGTCATGAAGAGGATGCTCAGGGTTATCCATAATTTTCTTTTTCTGAATAATCCTTCTGTGTACCATCATCTCCATTGGTTCCGCAGTTGTCCCCAGAACAGAACCAGCCTTCTTTATCAGGTTGTTGAGCCTTTTTATATCTCTGGTTCTGATGCTGCTATGCCAACAGATGATGGCAGATGAGATTATATTCTCCACATCAGACTTATTGAAGATTTGCAGAATCTTGCTGCAAACACTGAAGGACCTAAGCTTCCTCAAGTACAGTCTGTTCTGTCCTTTCTTGTAGACAGCTTCAGTATTATGTCTCCAGTTCAGTTTGTTGCCCAGATGGACACCAAGGTATTTATATTCCTCAGCCACCTCCACTAATCTACAATCATCGCCTTTGTTTTGTTCACATTCAAGATGATTGTTTCCATACCATGACACAAAGCGGTCCACCAGATCTCTGTACTCAGCTTCTTGTCCACCTCTGACATACCTAACCACTGCAGAGTCATCTAAGTATTTCTGTAGAAGACAGAAGTCTGACTTGTGCTGGAAGTCTGAAGTATACAAAGTGAAAAGGAAAGATGAGAGTACAGTTCCCTGTGGTGCTCCTGGGCTGCTGACTTGGTTAGACACGCAATCCTTCAGTATCACAAACTGTGGTCTATTTGTTGAACCAGGTGATTGTTGAGACCTCCACCTGTGTCTTCTGGAGTTAATTCTAAGCAAATCAGGCTGCATTGTGTTAAAAGCACTGCAGAAATCAAAGAATATGATCCTCACAGTGCTTCCTGATTTGTCCAGATGACAGTGGGTTTGTTGGAACAAGTGTATGATGGTGTTTTCAACTCCAAACTGCAGGGGGTCCTGATATGTCCTTGTTTGCTTACTCAGGGTAGGCCAAAAAGACTCTCTACAGGACCTTCATAATGCAGGATATCAGGACAACAGGTTTATAGTCATTGATGACTGATTGGTGCTTCACTGATTAATGCTCTCTTACTAGGTTTGCAATAGTACTATATATTTTTCAGGTTAAGATGATTGAACAGTCATCTAATTTCACCTGATTCTGTATTAAACATCTCTGCAACTTCCTGTCTGCTGTGTTCCTTGGTCTTTGTGATGCTTCTTGCTCACTAATGTTCTCTGACAAAACTGAGGCCTTCACAGACTAGCTGGATTTATACTGAAATTAAATTAAACAACAGTGGACTCTACTTAATAGTTAGATAAGTTTTGAAGTCAATTAGTTGCATTGGATTTAATTAAGGGATATCAAAGTAAAGGGGGCAAAATACAAATGCACGCCACACTTTTCAAAATTTAACTTTAAACAATGTTCTAACTTATTCTAGATTAAAACAATACACAATTTCCTCTCCACTTCACAGTTATGCAACATTTTTTGTTGGTCTGTCACAGGGGTCTCAAACTCTAGTCCTCTTGGGACGATACCCACAATGTCAAGATATGTTCCTGGTCCAAAAAACCTATCACAAATGGTTGAATTGCCTCAGAATGTATACAACTTCTGCAGATTCCTGATAAAAAAAAGCTAATCTGATTCAGGTGTGTTAAGCAGAAACACGTCTAAAAGTGTTAGGAAACTTGCCCCATGAGAACTGGAGTTGGAGACCCCTGATCAATAAAATACACTGATGTTTGTAATTATAATGTGATAAAATTTGGAAAGGTTCAAGGAATAGAAGAACTTTAAAGATCAGTCATACCATTTTATTTATTGAAAACTTCCTGTTTTACCTCATCCTGCTTCGCAGTCTTTGGGTCTGATTCGCATCTGTCATGCATGTAGTGACAAAGTTTGGCCCGCCCGTGCTTCCATATTCTTTGCGCATTGCCACCGCTCCATGGGTGAGCACAGACACACCCCGAGCAATCCTTCGGCGAGGTTCGTCCCTCCAGCCCTGGGGCCGTACGGCAAATAACGCCCGAGGCAGGCTCTCCATGCTCAGACCCGAGAGAGCAGGGCCTACTGCGAACCACATATGCGAGGCCCCAGCCTGACCGGCAGCCCAGGCAGCACGGAAGACCAGCTCAGCCTCCTCCTGAGAGCAGTACAGCAGACGCACCTGGAGGAGAGAAGGGAGGCAGGGAGGGAACGGGAAAGGGGGAAGACACACACACACATACACTCCAGTGAGATAAGGAGGGGAAAGGGGAGACATGGAGTAAGACAGAGGGAGGGAGAAGCAGCGAGACAAATAAAGAAGTGGAGGGGAGGTGCATCTCAGCAGGAGAAGATGAAGATGGAAAGAAAAAGCCATATCAACCAATAACAAGAATGCTGCAGGATGTATAAGGAGAGATAGCGGTAAGGCGATGTGATAAGGTTTATGGAAGTCGAGTGTATGACTTCAAATGAAAAGCACACACACACGTAAGTCTGACTGTGTGGCTGTGTTTGCTAACCTGAAGGTATGAGAGGCAATGGAGGTCAGTGCCTAATGAGCTTAGACCTGATGAAACAAGTTACACTAATGAATAATGAAAACAGGATCAAAACAAGAAAGGGAAAATGAAATGAGTGATGGAGCAAAGAAATATGAGTGGAAAAAGAGAACAGAGACAGTGAAAAGACTAAGCATGTGGGAGGGGAAGATGACGGGGGGAGAGGTTAAACTGTAAAACATGTTTTTAAAAGCACATTGGAGGAGAGACCTGAGGACAACAGAGGCAAGAGGAGCAAAATGAGCAGGTCGAAGGAAGAAGTCAGAGATGGGAATACCACTCCTTAGAGATCAGGAAAGGGAGATGGGGGTAGTGGAGAAAAGCAAAGGAATGCATATTTTTGTGAAATCAGCGCCTGGAGAAATATAACATATTTGTAACAGAGGAGGGAGAATGATTGAGGTCTGGTGGTAAAGAGAGAAAAATATTAAGAGACAATAGAGAGGTGAGGAGAGACAGACAGTGTTAGAGGGTTAAAGGAAACAGAGAGAAATATGGAGCTATTGAGAGAGATGGAAAACTGGAGCAAAACTAAATGCTACAACCTCACAAGTCATGTTTTCCAAGTCTGAGTCAGGTTTCAAGTCTCATGACTTTGAGGGTTGATTTCAAGTCCATTCCCAAAACTCTTTGGGGCAAGTCCAAGTCAGGTTTGTAGTCCCAGTCTTCAGTAAGTGAAATAAATATTATTTCGCCAGTTGCATGGCATCTATTCTGCCTATAACACCACACTGCTGTAAATTCTGAATTCAAATGATGTATCCTAATTTAATAAATTAATTTTTAAAAATTGTTGGGGTTTTTTTTATCTTTAATTTTTTAAAAGATATATGAGCTACTCTTGTGCATGTGTAAGTTGCCTCCCAGTACTTCGACTTCCTCCCAAAGTCCAAAAACATGACTGTTAGGTCGACTGGGTTCTCTAATTTGCCCTTTTTTAGAAGTGTGTGTGTGTATGGCTGTCTGGCCTGTGTGTCTCAGGGCTTTGTGATGGACTGGCCCCCCACCCAGAGTGCACCCTGCCTCTTTTCCAATGATCACTGGAGATAGAGCCCCTACCCCTGCGAGCCTTCAAGGATAAGCGGGAAGTGGGTACAGACAATATAAAAATGAATGGATGCTGTAGTTAAAAATAACAAGTCATCAAATTTACATTATAGCTATAAATAGAGATGAATGCTTTAGCAGTTGTTATTGAATAAAAAAGGAAATGTTTTTTTGAAGAATTGTTTAGTCTTTGTGTTGTCACAGTAAATACCTGTGTATCCCTTTGTCCACTCCATTGTACAGTGTACAGAACAGGGTTTAGAGGATTTCCTTTTCCTCACTCTGAGTCTGAGAATTTACTTGATTGAAAAATATATTTACAACTATTGTTGACAAATCTAAACAATAAATATTTTCCGAGTCACACTATATATTACAACAAAAAGAGCAGGGTGCAGTGTAATGTGTGAATGAGAGAATGATAAATTTCTGAATGATTAGATCAGGAAGTGCTTTCATTTTGACAAGTGTTCTTTGTAATGAAACTAATCAAATAATAATACATTAAGATATCAGAGATTAAGCTTATTTTGTTTACAACCCAAGGTAATTTATTGCAGTCTAAGTTCAGTTTGAGACAGATCTGTGTGGTCATTCTTCTGAAGCTACAGCTAACAGCAACAAATTATCATAAGCAACTAACTGTGCATGGCAATCAAGTGCACCCTTTCACATAAAAATATACGCATCACCTGCCAAAGCTGCAGTCTGGGGCTTCATGAAACTTGAGTCCTAGACTATACATTGTAATCAAGTCTCAAGTCTTTATAATAATAGTAAAGTCTCAAGTCTTTGTTTTTTGCAGCTTAGGTGAAATTTGAGCTAAAAAAGGAACACACATCAGGAGCACCAGATGGCATGCATGAGTTGAAGTCTTTAACACAGTTTGGAGGTATCTTGCTGAAATACATCGAAAAAAAACACAGATTACTGTACTTCATTCATGGACAGTTTGGTCAGAAAAACATCAATGCCACTGAAGAGAAGAGGTCTGAAAAGGAGAGCTGGGTGCTTTGCCCTGAAATATTGACTGGTGACCACACACCACCACTGTGGGTTCTTTATTTTAAAATAAGACATATTTTTGATGTCTCCCAGGTGCATTTACCCCAAAGCCTGAGACTTGAGTCATAATCTCTGCTATTTGCTGAGAAATACCCAAAAGGACAAAAGGAGGAAGTACACAAAAAATATGGAGTGACAGAAAAAACACAAAGAAGGACAAAAAGAGAAAGACAGCTCTTTCAAGTACTGGAAGGTAGGCGGTCAGGGATACAGATGGAAAGCACTTTTTGAGATTTGTGCCTTCATTGAATTTTGAACTGTAATGGCTTGGCAAAACAATTCCGCCTGTGTGCCAATAAACCTCCAGTGAATTAGGCATGGACTGAGAGTGACAGAGTGGGAGGAGAGAGGAGGGAGAAAGAGGGTGAGAGACAGGAAAAAAGAAGAGACTGAAGGGAGGAATGAAGGAGAGAATCAGATTTATAAACAGACACACGCACAATCAAAAGATGGGGAATAGAGAAAGATGGGGACACAGAGAAAAACAGAAGAAATACAAACAAGGCAGACACTGGAAGAGAAATGGAGCATAGATAGTCGAGGAGTTGAGTTGAAACTGAGCCACAGACCTGCATCAGGTCATTTACAATGTAGAAGACATTACAAAAAATGCAGCAAAGAGAGCAGGAATATGAGATACAATATGCAGCATCACTACTCCATCAAAAGCATTTGTAACCCCTGTAGGAGGAGGGCGGCTGTGAAATGCAAGTAGTTTTCATAGTTAGGTCTTTGTATGGTCAAAGCACTGCAGGCATTATGTCATTTAAACAACGATCTGGCAGAGTGGAGCCTAAGAAATCCAATACACGTGTGCACACTTACAAACACAACGACAAGCAGAGCTGCAGTGGGCATGCTGAGACATTAACAATGTCATTGAGACCCAGACTAAACCGAGCCAACAGTGAGCAGGGCCTGTGGCAGGGAAGACATGCAGAGTGTATGGAGTGAACGAGTGGACTGGAGGAATGAAAGATGGCCATGCTGAGATAAAGGTGCAAAGCAAAGCAGCTGAGGTTACTGAGGCTTGTCTCTAGGCAAAGAAATGCAGGAGGGGGAGCCAGTGAGGTAGGGTGAGAGGGGAGGGTGGGGGTTCTGAGAAGAAAAGCAAAGAAACAGACGATGTAACTGAAAATTTGAACAGCAGGATCAAGGGGAGTGAGAGTGGAAGATGGTTTTTGGTCAAAGCAGTATTAAATAAAGGAATTTGAAAGAAAAAAACAGTTTATAGGTGAACAAAAGAACAAGAGCAAAGGAATCAGCAATAAAAGTATGAAAAAAGTAGGGGAGAAAAGAACAAGCAAGCATATAGTTTAAAGGAGTGAAAAAGTGTAGAAGTAGAAACCAAAACCCCAATTCATTCTAATCTCACTGTATCAGTCATTTTGTTGTATAGGTCAGTTTAGATCACATTTACCATAATGCACGAACTTAGAAAGCAAAATCAGACAAAATTAAATTTGGATGTCAATTAAAGTGTCAGTTGAGTTTTGCAACAAAACTCTCTTATATATATATATATATATATATATATATATATATATATATATATATATATATATATATATATTTTATTTTTATTTTTTTTCTGACTCGTTTAAGACATAAGCTAAATATAAATAATTGGTAAACACACATGTCAGGAAGGCCAGAAGAAAAAAAATAAGTTGAATAATTCTTGGTCTTTAAGAACAATCACAACCGACTATAAATCAGAATCGGCAGGTCAGACATTTAAAAAAAACCCTGAAATAAGAAATGGGTCACAAGGCTCTGATAGGTCAATCTGTACCTTCAATTTAAAGTTTAAAAAAAAACAAAAAACATTAGGTACATTGGTACATTTACATGGACATAAGTAATTGGAATAAGTGGCTAACCGGAATGAAAAAAGTGTTATGTAAACGCCCCAGTCGTAATATTCTGATGGGATTCAGCTCGATTGGAATGAAATAGTAATCTGAACGAGAGGGGTGGTTTATGCCGATTGATAATCCGAACGGCGTGCATGTAAACACTTGATCCGATCATATTAATCTGATTGTGGCAAACTGACCTGACTGCGCATGTGTGTGCTATGTCGGGGAAGCAAAACTGATTTGTTGAGCTCTCATCCTGTAACACAGAAACACCAGCAGCTACTGCTTAACCTGTAGTTTAACCCTCCCGCAGTCCCAGCTCCATGCTCAGGAAGAGCGAGGCAGATGTCATGGTTAGATGACGAGGATGCGATGGGGGTGTCCCATCAGTCCGCCGGTTCTCAAAACCACGGGGAAAAAATCTCATTAAAGCGCACACAGGGTCAGGCTGACCCCTCCGAGACAGCGGAGGCTTAATTAGGGAGTTCAGTAACTTCTCAGCCGTTATCAGAACCTGGCGCGGGTCATTTCTGGGCGCTCAGAACCAACACACGATTGTTTGTTTTTACGGCCAGCACAGACTGAAGAACAACTTCTTCTCCTGTTTTTTTTTTTTTTTTTTTTTTTTTTTTTTTTTTTTTTTTTTTTTTAACAGAAATTTTACAACTCTGCGCATGTCTGTGGTTCTATTCTGGATAAAAACCTAGTACATGTAAATGCACGTCATTATCAGATTAATCTTGTACCCATGTAAACGATACATTCGGATTATTTAATCCGAATACATTTCAATCCGATCAAGAAATTTTGTGCATGTAAACATAGCTACTCTCTCAGTGTAGTACAATCACAGTGTACGCAATCTTTTAACAACAGCTATTAACGCTGACAAGAGAAAAACAATCTTTTTTTCTAGTTATTTTAGTCTTTGGGAAAATCTGCAATACTAAATAATATCTGGAAAACCATATGAGTGTCACCTCAGACCTAAAACAGTCAATGAGTCACATCACATCATGTCAGATGTTATGAGATGAAAATCAAATCGCCTCCATAAAAAAGCAGGGGAAAATACCTCAGATGAATGTATTTCATTCACATCAGTGACAGTTTATTTATATAACTTTCATTCATCTTTCTTTATCTTCTGCAAATCAAAAATGACAAGAGAGAACCAGCGTGTGAAATGATGGTACACAGCATTTTTTTTTTTTTTTTTTCAGCTTTAAAGCCTTCTTAATGGGAAACCAGGGGAATCTGGGGAAATCAGACTGACTTGTGGTTTTGGTTGTTCTGTTGATCCCGTAGTGCCATGGCAGATAAAAAGAGAAGAACAGAGGGATAGAGGAGAGAGGGGAGAGAGAGAGATGGAGAGGCAGAGGGAGAGACGAAGAAGGAAGGAAAAAGCTGGGAAGCCACCTGTCCGAAAGGGGGCCCCCAATGATTGTCGCAGCACTTCCTCCCCTTTCCTCCCTCTATTCCTCCTCCCTCCCCCCTGTCTCACCTGCGCCTCGTTCTCCTTCAGCAGCCTGCGCGTTCGTGCCCCCCCGGGGTCGTCGGTCACGTTCAGGATAACAACACTCTTCTTCTCCCAGCCGATGAAAGAACCATCCGTCAGGCCCTCTACCACGGAAAGGAAGTCCTGGTAGCCATGGTGACGCGTGGAAACCACAGAAAAGGCAGTCCAGTCGTACTCTTCCAGCACCTCGAAGATGACCTCTAACTGGAGCGCAGTGGAGGAGCTGAACTGGAGAAAGATGGAACCTGATTCCTGATTTGGGGAGGAGAGCAGCAGAAGTGGTTAAACATGTCGATGCAAAATTGATCCTCTGTGTCAGAAATTAGAAACACTTTGATGACAAGGAAGTACAATGCTCTGAGCTGCTCCGTCTTTATGCACAATTAATCAGGGGCATCATGAGGCTTAAATGCAGCAGCAGCATTTGTGCAGCTGTAGGGCTGAAAAAGCTCAGCCTGTTGAGCAAAATCTCCTCTGACATTCAGATGGGAGTATTTCTAAAAACTCTGCACGGGGGCGGGGGAGGTGAGATGAGAAGGAGGATGGGATACATCTTCAAAGGAAGTTTATGAAAGTGCTACAACTTAATTCCTCAAGAGTAAATGGCTATTCTAAAAGCACAAATATGAGTTTTTTTGTTCCCCTTTCAATTGTGTTTGGTGATGGAATATAGCACACGTTTTCTCTGATATACACAAATAAATCCACAAAAACGTACAGAGCACAAACAGCATCCTTGTCCACTCATATATGCCTTCATGTCTGCTCACTGCCTCCCTACCAGCAACATCAGAGGCAGTGTGACAGCCCCAGTTGGTGCCATTTACAGATCAAACAGCAAAGAGTTTCTGCAGATCATTGACACTGACCTTCAGCGTCCCCCTCCATCGTGTTGGCACTTGTTCTTCAAACAGGGTGTACAAAATATTAGGAGTTTGTCAGTTGTTGTAGCAACATAAGTAGTTCTGTCTTTAAACTCATTTCATTTTGTACGTATACACACTGGCCCTGATTCACTAAAATATTAACCTGCTTTTGCACCCTCAAACCAGTTAGTTAATTCTTTTAACTCATAAGAACTCTAACTTTCAAAGCTCATAGGAGCAACTTGCGCTGGGGCAGTTTGACCTTATCAAAGTTCAAGCACAAATAAAATAATACTGTCAGATTTAAACAGCAGCTATTTAGTGAAATTTGCTTTGTGAAAGAAATGCTAAGACAGAGCAGCTTGCAAGAGCAAAAGATGGATCGAAAATCCACCTAATGGTGCCTTACGAAGGTCTCACATCTCTTTTTAAAATATTTCTGCTTTACAGCCACAAATCTTAATGTATCTTATCAGGGTTTTATTTGATAGACCAACAAAAAACTAGTGCATAAATTGAAAGTAAAATGACTGTTTTACAAATAAAAATCAGAAAAAAGATTCTGGGGTGCATAGATTCTTCCACATGAGCGGTGGATCTCTGCAGCTCATCGAGAGTTAGCATGACCTCTTGGCTGCTTCTCTGATTAATACTTTTTGCCTTGCCTGCTAGTTTGGTGGAGCTGTGTCTTCATAGGGCTGCAGCTGTGCCATGCTCTCTCTATTATTAATTGAGGGACTGAATAAACTTCTGTGGGATGTTTAAAGCTTGTAACATTATTTTATATCTAACCCTGGTTTAAAATTCTTTACGGCTGTTCCCTGACCTGTCTCTTGTTTTCCTTGATCTTCATTAGGCTGTTTGTTCACTAATGTTTTCTAGCAAATCTCTAAGGACTTCACAGAATAGCTTCAGAATGATGAAATGAATTACAAACAGGTGAATGAATTATTTCTGAAGGAAATTTTTTAGGACATACTTGTGAGAGGTACTATAATACCAGATACAGTACAATTTTTGTGGCTCAAACCCAGCGTTTCAAAACATCTTATATACCTATTCTTAGTAATTGAATGGCTTTGATGGAAAAACAAATTTGGAACAATTGCTTCTGTAATTTTTTTTGCATGCTCTCTCACTCAAACATAAATTGGCTCTGGACTTTCCCAACTTGTTCCCGACCTCCCTCCTCCTACCTGTGGCATCCTCCCCAGCCCTGCTCCCCCGCCTACAGCCACTATAGGCAGTCCTGTTTGTGCAGAGACAAACTCCAGCATGGGGGCCAAGGGACCCCAAGCCGTCCGAGGGGGCCTCTCCTCTTCATAAACTAGACCCTGCAGGGGCCTCGCCGCTAACAGCTCACACAGCTGGGACAGCACCGTCTTAGGGCTGCTGTCATTCACCTGAGAGATGAAGGGAGGGATGAAGAAAGGGGAGAAAACAGGAGACAAGTAGAGTTGGCCATCCAGGACAGGGAGTGTTGACAGTGTGTCATTTATATTAAAGGTGTCTGTAGTATGTATGACATGTTTCTCTAACAATACAAGATACTGTCAGCGAGTGGAGGCTGACACCTGCTCATTCAGCAAGGCTTATACAACAGCAATGTGCTCCTCATTCAGCTCAATAAGTATGAATAATAGATTGTTATTCTCCACCTTGAAGTAAGGCTGAGTGAGCAGAGGACACAATGTCTAACCTGAAGCCAGATGACGTTAGCAGAGCCCCACTGGGTGACCACGCTCTCCCCCAGGGAGCCGTATACCCGTCCGAAGCCGGGGTAGAGCACCCTTCCCCCAGGCCCAGCCACCGCTGCCTCTGCCTGCACTGTAGCACCGGCGTGGATCACGGCAATGTTGAAGTTCATTATGGCCCCTGCATCACGCTCCCGCGGGCTCGGCCGGAGCAGGAGGTGGGGGGAAGCGTCCACCAGACCTGCCCACTCTGCCAGGACCAATAGGAGAGAGAGAGTAGGTATGGCGACCATGGCAACCTGCCGAGGGGGGAGGCAGATATATATCGCACTTAGAGAGGGTGCCTGAAAACAGAGAAACAGCAAGGAAGAGAGGAATGAGGTAAACAAGAGAAAAATCAAGAGAAGAAAAGAGAAGTCTCTCTTTTTATATGATGTTCAATACAGAGGACATCACATCAGAGAGAATAAAGATGTCTGAAGAAGGAAGCAGAAAGGCACAGGAAGGTGTTCTCAGAGTTGGGGGAAAAATAACTGATGAGAGATTGGATACAGAGCAAACTGTGTAAGAATTTTTTAATCTAATCATGGGATTAAAAAAGGTTAGCTTTGGCTGGAGCAAAAAAAAAAAAAAGACAAGGAATATGGAAAGAGGGGCTGAGGTTAATGGAGGGGTTGGAACAAAGCAAGTCAGGGAGAAGATAAAATGGGTGCTATTTAGGCTGCAGGCTGAGAAGCAACAATATGAGGAAAAATAGAAACAGGCTGTTAGAGTAAAAGAGGGGGAGGGATTTAATAGCAGACAGAGACAAAGATGGGGGCGGAAGTAGTTATCGTGCTGCATAAATGATAACAACAATTAAGATCACTTTAAACATACTCATCCTCACACAGATGCACACACACGCATACACACACACACACACACACACACACACACGCACGCACATACACAAACTAAAGGGATAGTTTAACATTTTATTTTAAAGATTTTGTGGCACTACTGGCCTTTATTCGACAATTATTGAGCAGGAAAAGGGAAGAGAGAGAGAAGGGGAAGACATGTAGGTAATGGCAAGAGAGAGTCAAACCCAGGACAGGTTCACTGAGAACTGACAGCCTCAGTAACCCGTTCGCCCACTCTACCAACAAAGTTCAAGATTTTTGAAATCACGTTTTGTTCAAATGTTTTACAAAGGTAACATGGAACCAGAAACGAAAACCTCTCATGAGGTTTTAATTGAGTAGAAATCCAGATTAGTTATAAATTGTTATATTATATAGTTATAAAGGTACAATGACGATGGTCTTCTTGTGTTAAACACATTCTGACAATGGAACATATAAAACCTATCCCGTCATCAACAATCTCTGTTCAGTTTTCCACTGTGTTATTTTTGTTTGTTGCAATTTTTTTTTTGTCTTTAATGTCCAGTAGTTATGTTGACTGGAGGCGCTTTAGATTTTCAGAGCAGTAATCCTTTGTTTTTCAGTCAGAAAAAAAAGAGCTTGAACTCAAAAGTCTGCTGTGTCAGTCAGAGTTTCTCAAACATCACAGTTATGTATCCAATATAGCTGCTGAGTATATAGAATGGGAGCATTAAAAAGGGGACCCATTATGCATAACTGTTTTTTTGCACATTTTTGTACTTCCATTTGGGTCTGTACTGCTAGAAACAGTCCGAGCACTGCAAAAAACCATTCAGCCATTTTTTTAAATTTTTTTTTTGCAATAAGTAAATGTTTTTTGGTGTCTGGAAAATGAGCCGTTTCAAAAATCTCCCAATTATTAGGTCACAATCAGGGGGCACTGCCCTGTTACCTAGCAACCCCAGCTGAGCCTAGCCCCTCACCAACGCAAGTGGAGCTCTGCTCACTTCATTATTAGAAGACAAGCATGAGTGTTTTGTTGTCGTTGCAATGAACATGTTCATGTTCTCCCGGTCTTGGGGAACAGAGCTGTTTGGATTCATTTTACTTTTTAATGGCAATGTTCCAGCCACATTGCCAAAAAATATTTGTAGTTTGTGGGACTCACTTCATGAAGGGCTCTTTTGAGAACAACCAACAGTCCACAGCAGGATTTTACCGACAGACTTCAACTGAAGGAAAGTTCTGTCTCTCCTGTTCGTTGCAAATCTGCAGATTAAAACCCTCACACAGTCCGAGCTCAACGCTCGGGAAGAGCAAGGCAAAATCAGACAGCAGGGATGTAATCGGGGTGTCCTGTCAAACCACGCAAAAAAAAAAAAAAAAAAACAAAAAAAAAAAAACAAAACCTCATATAAGCGCAAGCTGGGTCAGCCCAAAACTTCTGAAACGACGTGCACAGGTACAAAGTTGAACTTGGTCCACTTGTTCCTTCCTGAGACCACTGCTGCATCCTTGTATTGGTGGTGCAGGAGGCTCCACTTCTTCTGGTTCTTGGTCTGACTCAGGGTCAAAGATGAATTGCTCTACAGTTGCATATCTGCTTGCAGCCATTTTCATGTGCATAAAGTGTAAACACTGAGTTGGAGGCACAGCCAGAAGCAGCTTATTTGCATAATAGTGACATATCCCTAAAAGAGCTCATTCTGAAAGGAGCTTAAACCAGGCAGAATTGACCAGGTGAAATCTCATAATCTGAGAAGGATTTTTCAGTCACAATCTATCCTAACTTGTTCAAGGAAGCTTAATAGGTCTCCTTTAACACTTTCATAGAGCTTCAGATGTTTTATATATTCTTAAACCAGTGGCACACACAGTGCTGAACAAAATTGATGACTGATTATTTTCCATTCCTGTTTGAATGTCTAAAATCTAGAGAAACATGTTGCATTATGCTAATGTGTAATTACACTTAAACAAATAGCAAATTCCTCGTTTTTCAATTCACAAACCGAACACTCTAAACTTGTGTGCTGTCGTTCACTCAATTCCAACTTACATGACAAACTGAATGCACCACAAGAGTCAACCTTTCCCATCCAAGATGCCTCAGTCATTTCTCACTTTCAAACTATCACTTTCAAAGCACCAAAAGACTGTAGCTGACCTCTGGTCCTGATGATTATGTCCAATCAGACCTACAAGCAGACATTCATGTAGACATTCATTCTTTCCTATGCCACATATACACCTCTTCTTCTGCATGGATATGCACAAACATATACACACACATATTTCTCCCCTCTATCCTGTTAATGCCAGCAAACCAATTTTAAATACCATTTGAGTTGCTGTCATGAATGGTTCCATGTTGTTTTTCATGTGTTTTTGTGCATTTTGTTTTTGGGTGTATCGGTTATTTTCCATTTGTAATCGCTGCAAACTCACTGCTGAAAACAGAAGTGATCCAGACCACTAGGGGGAGTCAACCACCAAATCACGTGTGACCAGACCCTCACTGAAGATGGGATGTCATCATTTAATGGGATGTCCAGAAGAAAGTTGGAGAAAGAAAGAAAAGGTGTGTTATACTTCATGTCTTTTTGTCTTTTTCAAACACAGTCTTTTGCAATATTATAGGACAGAAGTATATTTACGTAGGTAATATTACCTACTCCACACTACCCCTAGTGGTCTTGAGCACTTCCTTTTTGAGGAGCAAGTTTTCAGTATTTTATGCTTGCAGTTGTTTTTGCTGTTTGCTGCACTTTACCTTTTTCTTCTATTTTCTGTGGTAGCAGCATTTTTTCTGATTGCAGTATTTTTCTTTTGCATTTGTTTTCTTGGTTTTAGGTTTTTGCTTCTATTTACTGTGATTGCAGCATTTTTCGTTTGCAGCATTTTTTCTGTTGCATTGTTTTTTGAGTGTTTGTGCTTTTTGAAGTTTGCATCATTCATATGTGAAGCTCATTTTACCGTTTGCTGAGCATTTGGACCTGTCGGCCACCGTAGGGGTGTCTTCTACAGCTTGCAGATGCACAGTTACACACACAAACCATTCATGAATAATAAAATTAGGCTAATATAGAAGGCTACAAGTGATGAAAATAAAGAGCTAGTTAGAAACCATAAAAGTCAGTTTTTCTAAGGGATCTGAGCCAAAAAAGTCAAAACGTTCTAGTTCAAAACCGATTTCCCATTGCTTCTTCATAGCATGTGTTCAATGTAGGAAGATAATTGTTAGCGCACTTCCTCCAAGCTCCACTTCCTGAATATTCACTGGCTATTCAAACTTCGTCTGGAATCAAATTTAATGAGTTTATCCTTTATATTCCTGGCAGTTTTGTTGTAGGGCTGAGCCTGACTGCACCTTCTGATAAGACAGGAAAGTTGAAGTAAAGAGGTTCTCTTTGATTGCTCATGGAGTGTCGTGAGCTGGATTTTACATGCAAGTGGTTGAAAACCTGACCACCACTGAACAACATGCATAAGCTGAAGCGTTTAGACTAGTCCAAGAAATAGCTAAATACAAATTTTTCAAATGTTTTATGGACTGATGAAATGAGAGTGACTCTTGACGGACCAGATGGATAGGCCTGAGGCTGGATCCTTACAATGATTTTTATGCAGGACAATGCTCCATCACATGCATCCAGATACTTCTCTGCATGGCAACCAAGTAAAGCCATTAAAGATGAAAAACTTATGACATGGCCCCCTTCCACACTTGAGCTGAACCCAGTTGAGAAATTCAGGGCAGTTTTTAACAGTGAAGGAAACCAGTCCACCTCTCTGAGCAGTGTCTGGGAGGCTATGGTTGCTGCTGAACAAAAAGTTGATCATCAACAGATCAAGAAGCTGACACACTCCATGAATGGAAGGCTTATTACTGTATTTGCAAAGAAGATGTGGCTATAATGGTCATTGATTTTTTTTTTTATGCCAGAAATGTTTATTAGAAAGTTTTGAGTTGTTTATAATTCTCACTTAAACGGATGAAACTAAAAAAGTGAGATGGGAAAATGTGTGTTTTTCATTTAGTTGCATAATAATTCTGCACAATAATCGTTGCCCAATAATTGCGTGCATATAGATATTCTCTGAAGAAAGCCAAAACCTCACTTTTACTTTTTTAAACATTCATGTTTGAGGTTTACTAACATTTGGATTAACTCAGAATACTGTAGTTTGTGATTATTAGAAATTGTCTAAAATAAGACTTGCCTAATAATTGTGCACAAAGTGTATAGTGGTACATACCTTAATTTGTTAAACTTACATCCGCAATGAAAGAGCAACATTCCAGCAAATGGTGGTTCAGTTTTTACATTTACAAACAGTGACTTAAGTAACTTAATTTAAAGCACCCACATAATCCTTATATGTTTGCTTCTTTAACTGTCAACGGAAAAGCCCACAGGGGAAAATCCTTACCACATGTTGAATTTTGGGTGTGACAGACCTTCTCTCATAAGGACTACTGAGATCAGGTATAATTTTACATGACATCCCAATCTCTTCATCCCTGACTGCTTCTCAAACTATTGCAGAAAAATGTCACACAATTAAAGTGCTCTCAGTAGATTTAAAAGTGTCACATAATTATTAAAATTTAATTATTTTTTGAAGCATCATAATATTTCAGTTGCATATCTGCAAGATGACCCTGGTCCTGCAACACAGGAACAGCCAGTTCTCTGTATTTCTCCTGACAATGACTGATGATGCGTGACATTAAGGCTCTAACTGGGCTCTACTCTGCTTTGAAGGACACCACATTATGCCCAGACTCCTTATAGGTTTTCTCTGACCTATTTTTCTTCCTTAACTTCAATACAAATACAGAACAATCACAAAAAAAATGAACACATTAAAAAAAATGATGGATTTGAAAAAAGACAGATATATCAAAAATAATTTTTTTCGACACATTTTGATGAGAACGCTAATCCTTATATATGGAAAGTTGTGTTGCATAATGCGAGAACCTACTTTGTAAGTGCAAGTCACTGAGTGGAGGAGTTGTGATTTTTTTCATTAACATCCACCAAAACTGTGTTGCTATTTGCTTGCTTGTTTTTATATCATTTTTTTTTTTTTTTTTTTTTTTTGAGGGGGCAGGTCTATGGAAACAATAAGGAATGATGTGAGTATGCACAAACAGTATCTGTCACATCTCCTGCTGCCAAAGTAATAACCCTCTGCTTTCTTTGCCGATTCTAGTTTTGACACAGTGATGTGCCACAAATCCATGTTGAACTGATATACCAGCATACTTGCAGATGTAAACAATCCACGCTGTTATCCTCAAGGTGAACACTGGGTAGAATAGGTAAAGGGGTGAGGTGACCCAGAGGAACATTAACATGAAAAAGCAGTCCTTTTAGCAATTTTCGGTTCCAAGCTGAGCCTGGGTGATGGTTGTGTTATCCAGTAGTTTGTCTACAGTCACTTTGTTCAGTCTTATTTTTCAACCAATAAATGGCAAAGACATCATTCTCAGCCCAAAAACATTTTAAACAAACAGGCTTTTAAATAGACTGCTACATTTATTTTGAAGTATGTTCTTGTTTTTATGTTTGTGTCATTGTGAAGCACTTTGTGATTTTAGTATATGTGATAGGCACGATATAAATATACTTTACTAAGTTACTTACTTATTATTTTAAGATTTATATTGCACCACTATGATGACCACAGCCATACCATACTTTTTTAATTTTTACATAAACATACATCGGTGAATGTAAATGATCAATTCAAACTAGAATGAAGTTCATCTAAAACATGTCACCAGAGATCGTGAATTTTCTCTGCTGAACACCTACAACACCTACAAAATATTTATCTTACAAAATAACCCAAATCATAACAAATTACCCCAGCAGTCTCTCATAGCCAGACAGTACCATAGCGCATATTAATGTGCACACTAAACTCAAACCTCTAAAAGCACAACTATAACTCACCCCTTATTGCTGTATAGGAACAGATATGCATCAGAAGTTTTTGAAATGGTCTTCTCCATGGGTTATGGGAACAGGGAGGACACTAAATGAAGATTCCAGGAGTTATCTGGAGCTGCTGAGCAGCACAACCTTTTAACTGAACCTCCTTTCAAAAATCCTGAAATATCCATTTAAAGACTTTGAATAAACATTTGCAAGTTAGGTTCAGGGCTGCACTACGCCTAGAAAGAAACCAAATGACAGAGGGATATGAGGGTTAATACAGTATGCACAAACACCCCGTAACAACTACACAGAGATAATGACTACCTGAGAGATAGCAAGGTTAATATGTGAGACACAGACATAGACACAAAACACAGCACATCATTTTCAATTTATTTGTTGTGCCAACAGGCCTCCCTCCCTTTTCCCATTTTTTCTCACTTTCCTCCCCGCTCCCTCTGGCCCTCCATATTCCCCATCTCTTCTCCCAATTTTCATGGCTTCAGGTACCAGACACAATTGTATTGATTAACAGAGGCCTGCTGTCTGATATAATATTCCCTACAAAGTCACTCTCCTGCATATTCCCTTTCCTTCCTCCTTTCTATGTTTTCTGCTCTGTCTTCATCCGACTCTCCTTTCACTGTGTCACACTCTGCTGATTCTTTGACCCTGATCAGTCTTTTCAACAGTAAAGAAGGCAGGAAAAAACAAAAACAAGAAGGTGGTTGTGGTGGAGGGGAGGGGGTAACTAGAGGAATGAAAGATGGGGACAAGAGGGAGCCGTGGACTGAATAGAATGAAAAGTACTGTAAATACAGGCTCTGTGAGTTAAGATGGACTGATTGAGCAGAAGGAAAATAAGAGGCAAAATGGAGCTTTTGGTGGTATAAAATGTGGTCGGGGAGCAGGAGGAAAGAAAATATTGATTGGTGGGATGTGTATACGTGTTTGGCCTAAACAAATAAAGTATCAAACAGACTGCTTTGAGTGACAGGACCAAAGAAGAGTGTGTGCATGTGTTTTTGTGTGTGTGATAATAGGAGAAAAACGAAATAGAAGGCTGAATAAGGGACGGTGGATAGATGCGGGTTGGGAGAACACATGGGGGTGTGGAAAGATGGGAGATAAGGACTTCTTATTGGGAAAGAATGAAAAGAGGATAAAATAATAAACAAAAGAAGTATAACAACAAAGGCTTTATTGTTGTTGTTTTCTTCTTTTAACAGAAGAGATATGCTGCATCAAGAAACGAAATGACAGTTAAAAAAATAAATAAGGGGGCCAGAAAAGAAGCTGCAGAAATTCGACTCGTTTGGTGGAGATGTTTTCTGCTGAAACAAGCTCTGAGCCATTACCTGTTAGGCCTGTCGGTGCTTCTTTCTCATGTGGTGTTTACGTTGCACTCCTAAACTAGTGGAAGCTATTCCATAAAAGTTAGTCCTTCTGCAAGTGTCTGCAGTGCAGTACTTTATACAGTGTACCTACTTTTCCTGCAGTGTACCCCATACCTGCTATAAGAAGGCTCTCACTGAGGCACATCTCAGTGAACAAAGTGCAAATAGATTATAATTAAATACTCATACAAATATGTTACTGTAATGTTCACTGTGCCTTCCAGTCTGTGACGTTTTGTAAAGCAAATAAAAAGCATGCAATAGGGGACTTTACACATACAAGGAAAATGAAGGGGAAGTAAGAGATTAATGTTTTATTTGAGCTGCAACCATAAATGAATTCTTTGTTGAAACGCAAATGTGCTCATTTTAGTGTTTTCCTCTCCCTCTGACTTTAAAAATTATTCTCTCAAGTGCAGAAAGCCTCTTCTGAGCTGTAAAATGCATTGTGAGAAGGACAGCCTTGGGAAAAGCAGAAGGAAAGTCTTATTTGAGATCCATTAATCAAAAAGATGCATGGATTTCCCTATTAGAGCATTAGAGGTAAAGAATTTATTGGTATAGGCAAGAAAGTGCTTCATGAGGATCAGTGATTTGCAAAATTATTCATACCTCATGAATCTTTCTACATTTTTTTCACTTTGCAACCATACACTTCACTATATTTTATCAGGGCTTTATCTAATAGAACTACAGAAAGTAGAGTGTAATTGTTAAGGGGAAGAAAAGGAATGCAGTTTTTCACTTTCTTTTCAAATAAAAAGCAGCCAGATTGCATGGAGCGTCAAACTTCCAGTTTAGTCAGTGCATTCCATTGTGGTTCTGACAGTATGTTTAGTGTTGTTGAGGTGCTGGAAGATGAACTTCTGTCTCATTCTTAAGTCTTTTTCAGTCAAGTGCTTTCAGGACTGCCTTGTATTTAGCCTCATCCACTTTCCCATCAACACTGATCATTTTCCCAGCCCCTGTTGAAAACATTATTTCATAGCATGATGCTGCCACCATCATGTTGCACAGTGTTTATTGTGTCCTCAAAGTGAGTAGATTTCCTTCATACAATGCATTTTGCATTTAGGCTATAAAAACAAACAAACAAACAAAAAAACAGCTTTTGACCAGAACACCTTCTACTTGCTTCCAGTGACTCTTTGTTTTCAAAGGCAATATTTTTTGTCACTCTTCCATTCTGACCAGTTTCATGGTCCCTAAGTATACGTAAGTCTGATGCTGCCATTACCATGTTCTACAGTAGGGTAGCTTAGGGTGAAACCTTTGATGCCTTCAGATTGATGTTCAGGTAGTCTGCATTTTCTAACTGATGACTGGCAATTGCACTGGATGGTAGTAATATCAAGGTAAATGAGTTTGAACACAAATGCACACCATACTTGTCAGTTTTTTGTTTAGAAAGCAAAATTCCTCTTTTGCTTCACAATTAGGCATTAATTTGTGTTCCTTTACCACATACAGGGTATGAATACTATATACCACTTGGAGGACAGATATATTTTATCACCTCATGGTCAATAGTTTACATTCATCTTTTTCCTGGAAACTGGAAGCCTTTGACAATTTTTAAATTGCTTTCTTTTATATTGTTGGAGAAGGGGACACCTTAATTTTATCATTGAACATGTAGCTTTAATTATGACGTACTGTTTAAATAAATATATCAACTCTTTAACTGTGTTGTCATTGAGTTGACTTTTCAAATTTTTTTGACTTTTCAAATTACTCAGTTATTGTAATAAGAAGCTCACTCTTCTAAATAATAATTTTTAATGTTGTGCCTGTTTAGTTTTATCTTTTTAAATAAAGAAAGTAGCAGTTAAAGTACCTCCGAAGCCAGAGAACATGCTTATGACTGTTAGAAAGGCTAAAATTTTCTTTAACAATATTTACTTAAGTCCTTAAGAGCTGGAATATTCTTAGTGTGGGAGAGACAACTAATCAAGAAGATGAGAGAGAAACAGCCACATAGAGAAGTCAGTCTCCTTTTTCCCTCACAGAGCTGCCAACTAGCACTTGACAATCATCATGCATCTTATCATCTCCCTGATTTACTCTGCATAATATGCTCACTTTGATTACAAATGATTACATATAGAAGGTAATGACCAGAGTGTGTGCAGCTAACACAAAAGCTCTGCTACTGGTCTGAGAAATAATAAAATAAGTTTGAAGCTTTGGCGATGGGAAGATGAGCTAGAATCATAGAATCATCTGCAAGTAAATAACTGTATCAATTAAAGCAATGCAGCAAAAGGTTTTGCATTGCTGTTCTGGAACATTTATCCATGGGCGTTTGGAAATTAAGCACATGTAAGGTTACTGCTGAAGAAATTTCATATAAATAAAACATATTTCAGCATATTTTTGCAGTTGTTTACACTGCAGCTTAGTCTATATCATGCCCATAACCATGCAACTTAAAAAGAAAAAAGCTAAAACAGACAGAATTCATTTTGATCAGTGTTGAAGAAGGGGATTGAGAATGGGCATAATTATTGTGCTATATTATGGGAGCAGTCATCAAACTTTAGAATACATCTTTTTGTGAAAGTATGTTTACTATGAGCACACAAGCACAGATCAGCAACTGAAATAAACACAGATGGAGCAGAGATTAGAAGACTGGTGTAAACACAGAGGCAAAGAAAAAAGGCTCATCAGGTAAAAACCCTCTCATATATCCAAATTTAGAAATCTGTTATACTGACAGCTTTCCACTGCTATTCACACTTTGGTATAATTTAGGTAATTGTAAAAAAAAAAAAAAAAAAAAACCCAGTGGAAATAATTTACGAGATAGCCTGTATGCATTGTAATTTGTTATTTTGACTTCAGGAAAATACATGAGTATGCACTGGTGTTTTTCTCTTGCTTAGCCCTATAGCATTTGGTTACACTTACACAGCCTTTATTAGTTCATAACACACCTACCCCTGTGTAGAAAAGTAATTCCCCCTTTGTAAAGGATTAAATTAACATGGCTTCACTTTTTGCAAAGCCAATTTCAATTTCACCAGCCACAACCAGGCCTCATTAGTGCCAGACCTACAGACAGACCTACAGAATCAGGGAAATACATAAATAAAATGTATCTGACAACACAAAGTAGGCTAAAAGAGCCTAAAAACCAACACATCATGCCCTGATTTAAAGTCATTCAAAAACAGATGAGGAAAAAAAGTCATTGACATCTATCAGTCTTGAAAGGGTTGTGAGTCCATTTCTAAAGTTTTGGGTCTTCATCAAACCACAGTGAGAGCTATCATCCACAAATGGAGAAAACACAGAATGGTGGTGAACCTTCCCTGGACCAAAATTACTCCAAGAGCACATCACTGTCTCATCCAAGAGGTCACAAAAGAACCCAGAACAAGATCTGAAGCACTGCAGATCCCATTTGTTTCACTTAAAGTCAGTGTTCATGATTCCACCACAGGAAAGAGACAGGCATACAGCTGAGCAAAAATAACACAAAGGTCTCTCTTATGTTTGTCAGAAAACATATTGATTTTCCCCGAGACCTCTTGGCAATTGTAACCATAATGGAACTTGTGGGAAAAAGTACATTCTGTTCCATCTGGTGTAAGTTAACAAATCATTTCAGAAATAGAAACATGGGATCCTCTGAGGCGCTTGCTGCTTCCGGAACTGGATAACTTAGCGTAATTGATGGAACATTACTGGTCTCTATCAGACAATCATGAAGGAGAATATCCAGTCATCAGCTGGAGAGTAAAGTTCAACTGCATTTGAGTTATGCAGCAGTCTCACATTCATAAGTCAACTCTGAATGACAAAAAAGAGAAGATTTTGGAGCAGCCTTGTCAAAGTCTGGCCTTATGAGATGCAAATGATGTGGTATCAAAAACTCTTGTAGCAATATTGTTTGTTTGTCTTGAAATTCAATGACGTACAAAAATAAAGGGTTTTAAGTAAATGACACTTTAGCATCATATTTGTTTTTATCTGATACTATAGCATAGGCAGCCTGATCTCCAGCTATGTCAGGCTCCCATGGATTATTTTGGGCATGAGCATTGCAAATTACAGACATAATACATACACTGCACATCAGTGCCACTACTATGAAAGGTACATAAATGCTTCACAAAAGTAAAGTATTGACTTGTTAATGACCTTACTTAATCTTATGCAATGCAAACATTTTGTCTGCGCTGATAAATATTCCCTCATTCTCAAGATGCTCTTACTTTCAGGTAAATTAATTTTAACCAGTCGGAAACATTTATATATGGTCTATAGAACACTGAACTTTCAGCCTTAGATGGTTAGATGAAAATTAGGTATTGAAAAACAAGATGGCAACGTCATTGCAAAGATTAAGTTACTATGTCCTGTTGGAGTGTCACAATGAAAATTTCCATCTTTCAACCCAGTGCACATGAATATATCACAAGGTTGCATCATAAATGACAAAGACCCTTCATAGACATGATAGGATTGAAATTTCCCATTGCTTTGTGTTTGGATCCATGTAAAAAGCATTTCTAAATACACCAACATGTGAAGAGCAAGATCAGAATCTGTGACAGCAGTGTTAGAATCCCAAAGGAAATTATGTGTGAAACGCACTTTAAAAATATCACACGACTAACAAAATGATGGAATGAACAGCTAGATTTAACTTTAAGAGAGTCCATTTTGATACTTGTATGTACTAATTACACTGTCAAAATCCCACATCAAAACTGACAAGGCTTCAGAAGTTAATCCTGTCAACCTGTAAGGTAGCTCTAACCTTTTCTGGCTTGTGTTTAGGAATAAATATTTCTAATAGTAGTGTGTGTACTTAGCAGCCTGTTAAGCACAAGTAAGTTTTTTAAGAATATTTATATGACTTGGCTTTTGTTTTTTCAGTTCACTATAAAAGGGCCTAGAGCTGCTTTCATTCTGAACTGTTTCTCATCTGTGTCAACGATCATATGCTCATCCTCCAGTTTCTCTGTTCTGGTCCACATTACCTCCGCATCCCATTTCTGCCATGAACTGAGCCTCATTTAGTGCTTCTGGACCAAAGTGTATTTTCCTTATGTGCAGCCCCATGTACTTGGGGTGAAAACAAGCACAAAGCGGAAAGCACAATGAAGCACAGCAAGGAGAAGGTTATTGTAGATAATGATTGTGGTAGCTCATCATATAACAGCAGACAAAATCTTTCCAAAAAGAAATTTCTCCAGCTCCTAGCAGCTTGAATCTGTCAGATCTGTTTGGTAGAGTTTTCTTTCATCCACAAACTATATAACTAAGCATTTTTCTTTCCTGCTGAAGAAAATGAAACAAAAAGGCTATTTTCCACTATAATTTTTGCCTGTTGCATGAACAAAAGCTGTGCAACTTCCTGAGCAGCAGGTGGGAATGAGAGGATAAAGAGACTGAGCCATGCAAGATTATAGTTCAGGAACACTGAACAAAACTGAAGTTACATCTTGGGCAATTTAACGCTCAAAGGGTTGTGTTCTATGCGACAAATGCTTAATTATGTAAACTAACAACAGAGAGTTGGTGTTTGGACGTAAATGTCAAAAAGAATGGTGCAGATATTAGAAATGTAGAAATCTCACATACATAGTAAAGGTCTTGTTCACCAGGACTGATCAACTTTCTGGAGGAAAATTAAACAACACAAACAAATAAAATAAATAATACAACTTTAATTTTAGCTGTTAGAGTAACATTAAGAGTGCACTTTTGACTTTTATCCCTTTTTTATAGAACGACAGATTGAGGCTATTATAATCAAATCTAAATCTTGGAATACTTTAACGTCTTTCAGGTTATATTTTTAAGCCTCTGACTATTTGGAATACTTGCTTTGCAAAACTATTTATACTATTCATTCATTATTTTTAAACATTTTTTACAGGTTGCCAAACCTCAGATTCCAATGTATTTTTTGGGAGTTTTTTAGACAGACAAACACAAGGTAGTTTATAATTGTGAACTGGAAAAGAAGACAGAGCACTGAAGGGAGATGAGAATCGAGCAGAATTGCATAGGAAAGCAATGGCCAGGCTACACTGGAAGGAAATTGGTTGCACTAGATTTTATTTAGGGGCATCAGAACAAAAGGAACCTCATACAAATGCATGTTTTTCAGATTTTTTGCTAAAATTTCCTTCCACTTCAAAATGATGCTCTGTATTAGTTTTTTTCTGTCACATCAAATCTTATTAAATACATTGAAGTTTGTGATTGTGGTGTGACAAAATGTAAAAAAGTACAAGGTTTCTAATACTCCTTTGTGACATTGAAAGAATCATTATTAGAGGTGACGTCTGCAGGTTCACCTGTTCTCTCTGCACTGAGACTTGAGTGAACACATACATTACAGGTTACTGTACATATTACAGTGTTCCTGCAGTAATTACACCAATATTAATCTGTTACTGAGAGACAGTAACAATGTTTCACTCATGTAAAACATTGAGTGACAATGTTTAACATGTTGTCACTTGACAACATGTTAAACAAGAATCTGAGTTGAACACAACTGAAGGCATACAGAGTTTTATCAATCAATATCCACAAGCTCTGCACTACTGGCTCTGAGATGTGTTGAGCGCACAGCCTTGGGTTTTAAATCAGATGCTTTGCTCGCTCTGTTTTGTTAAAGAAAACTGTAAAAACTTGCTCTAATTTTTGTGAGCCTTTGCTTAAAAAGCACAAAACATTGAAGCTCCATGTGGCACTGATCAGAATGCATTTCCAAATGAAGGAATGTTTGGACATGTGACAATGAATATGCAATAGGTGTTTCTCAAAGTATTTTATTTAGAGACTGTAGGTAGAGCATAATATTGACAGGAAGTCTCATCAGTTGCCATGTTCTCCTCATACAGGCTATATTTACTCTAGGCTCCTCAGTTTTCTCCAACAATCCAGCAAATATGCATGTTAGATTAATTGAAGGTTTTAGATACCTCCACTGTGTCAGTATGGATGGCTTTCTGTCCTGTCTGTGTTGGCCTTAGTGAACTAACGCCCTGTCTGGGGTATATCCAGCCTCCCAGTCATTAAGCAAGGGAGAAAGGCACTAGATTCACAAATGTGATAACAAATTTCTTGTTGTTGTGTTGGGCTGGAGAAGGTAAGATGATGTATTTCCCTAAATTATAATGGAAGTTGGTTCTCCTTCCAAAACAAGAAATACAGTTATCTAAAAAAACAATCACTTCTTTATAATTTCCATCATGTCATTGAGGTGTTTTTCTGTGGGAAACTGTGTTCTTTGTCTTTATTATTTATTGTTTTATCATGATTTCATGATACCATGCATCTAGTGATGCTATAATATAGGATTACTAATTAGTTTCATTTCCATTATTTTCGGTTTTCAACAAGCAAATATGTTTCCATATACAAATATGCAAGATACAAACTGCCTATTGGAACAACAAATTTGTATTCAAAGGTTTCACTGCAGAACCAGAGCCACCATTGTTAATTGTTCAGAGCTAAAACTGCTTGTAGGTACTAGTAATAGGAAGCTGATGTTGCTGAATATTTCTCTTACAGCCCCTAACATATGGCTTGGAGCATGACAAGATGGATTTTGTTATGATGGCTATAAAGACTTTTCAAGTTCTTGTTCAAAAAACAGCAGAAAAAAATATCTATATTTATTTGAATGCTAATGCATATTTATTTGTTGTGTATTTGTTTGTAGGACTGGGTAAAGTATTTATATCTTATACTGACCTGCTTTGGTATTTTTCCGCATATTTAAAGGGGGGTGGGTATGCAAAATCGACTTTTTTTTTTTAGCATTATATTATGTTGTAATGTCATTCCCTTATCAAAAATATACCCAGAATGTTGCTTTAACTCATTCATGTGTGAAGGGTTAAATCCTGCAGAAGCCTATAGCTCACATGTTTTCTTTTGGGGTGACTGACACAGGATGTATGGACACAGGATGTACTCTGAGGAAGTGCTGTTTTGTACCATAGATAGGGCTACTGTAGTTGCCTGCATACATGCACATTGTTGTAGCTTACTCACGTATAACCATTGTAAACCAGTTAAGACAAGTTTTAGTCAAGCATAGACACACTGATACACACAAGGGAACACCCCTAAAGTGGGTGTAGCTTAGTTAGATATATACAGACGTGCTGCAATTTCTCTTTGCTTCTTTCGGTCTATCCATAAGATGTACTGTAGAAGCCCAGCGCTGTGGATGATTTGGTGACTCTCTGTTTGTAATTGAACATACTAATTGATTGTTATCTATCACTGACTGCTTTAAAATAGAGATTAAAATTGAGTTAATCTCAACCTTTTCCTCTGTTCCTTGTTTCAAGGTACTGTGATCAGGTTTCAACAAAGATAAAGACACCAGGTGTTACAACACATGCATGTTTGAGAAATCCTTGAATCTCCCGTGGCAGCTATCCAGGGGTGTCACAGCCTGTTCCTGCAAAGCTCTGCTTCCCCCAAAGCGCTGCCTTGGAGCTTCAGTCTCCAGCTGAGCTCCTGTCCCACAGAGCATCCCTCCCCAGCATCTTCCCCACACATCTCCACCCGACTAGCGGCAGCAGCAATTGGCAAACACCTGGTGGAACTACACATCTGTAGAGCTTATCATACAAACTACAATGCTTCTAAGAACAGATATAAAAGACATCAATGTACGGAATGGAGAAGCATTGTTGTGATTATGTACTAAAGACAGAGTGTTGGAAAGGGCAGAAGGTTCTTAAAGTGTAGCTAACCCCCCTGTGAAAGCATAACCCAGACCCCTTACAACTTTTTAAAAAATTCCACCAAAGTGGGCAGACCCAAGAGTGGCTGACCAGCACAGCCAAGTGTATGGGGATGAGTGGAGGTGGTAACAGGGTGGTCAGGATGAAAGATGCACTGTTACTAAATTATCCACTTTCTTGCTATATTTAGTGACTCTTCAGACCCCTCTGATGACTTAAAAAAAAAAAAAAAAGACTAGTGACAAATCTAGCAACTTTTTTCTGTTGTTGCAGACTTCTATGGCTACAAGGTTTTGCAGCCCACTCTATCCTGAACAAGCAGCGAGTGCTGCCGTGATCCCCTCCCACTTCCTAAGCACTGTAGTCAGTCTGACACAGTCGTCTGTCCTACACCATACCATCGCCAGTAGTCAGAGCAGAGGAGACCCATTCCACTTCGTATCCACATTAGAAATAAATCACACGTTTGTAAAGCTGAGTAATACTATCAATTAATGCTTTCCGCAGCCACACTCGCTATGCCAACTCCTGATTTGCCACCAGGTAGGGCCGTGTGTCCGTGTGTATATGCTTTTATACCTGAATGTTGTACTGTGTGACGAAAAGCTGTACCATTTTAAGAATAGAAAAATTCAGCTGCTTAGGCACCATTTGACTTAAGGAGACCAGCACTGAGACAGTTTTAGGGAAAATATTGCAGAACGAAACAAATTTACACAAAAATGTCAGAATTCACATAAAAACATAAAGACTGAACACCCCCTCCCCCTCCCTTACATCTTCTACTAGACCTGGTTATTGTAAAAGGAAACTCAACTGAAAATTAGACTTTTTATAGCTATCTATTACACATAATCCCTATACCATGAATCATGTTAACTGTTTGACCAAAGCCTTATTTCCTGCATTTAAGACGTGCTTATTCCATCCATTAAATGATACTGCATGTAACTATTCACTGTCTTGTTAGTAAGATAATATACTTAGGTACTTTAAAGTGAATTTACAGCATTATAGTGCTTAGTCAGCCGTAAGACTGATGCTGAGAAACAAAACAAACACGGTGCTCTCACAGGAATTTCATTAGTTTAAGTCAATGACAGCAAGCCCTTAATATTCCACAGTGATTGAAAGTTGATATAAACACTAATATTGTGCTTGCCTTACCTACCGGTACAAACTAGTGTAACGAAGTTGTGCATTAACTAAGCAATGCCAAACATTTTAAATCACATCATGGTGAAAGCTGTTTTTGTTTAAAATAGACTGATTATCAATTGACGGTTAAGCTATATATACATCACATTTTTTCTTGAACCATAATACTAAAAGAAGGATTAGTAATCCTCCGTTTAATGTTCTTGTGTTTAATGTTTCATCAGTTTCTTCAATATCTTATCATTCAACAGTGCTTTTCTATGATTAATTATTGCAGTCTTGAACACATAAAAACAGTGCTAAGATACAGACATTTCTTTCTCATGAAAGCATTTATTAAGGTGCTCAGGAGCTCCTGATGAAGAAGCAGAAATTGTATGATTTGCATTAGATTATTTTTGTTGTAAGTCTACTTTTGATTTAACATTCTGTTTGTCATATAAGAACAAGAGGAACAATGTTTGGCCACATATTTTCAAAGGAGAAGCTTGTTGCCACCCAGCTTGGCAGCAGTGGATCCATGACATGTTCAGTTAGACAAACTACAACTAATACTATCTTCCTGTGCAAGAGCTGCTGGCTACAACCAGATTTAGCCCAGTTCAGCCCTATTTCTAGTTAAATACTGAACACTTATTACTGAACTTCTTCACTTATTTTCTTAGACAATGCTTAAGGAAAAGATTACTCTCATACAATGTTTGTCTGCTTTGCTAAAATATGCAAAACTAACTGCAGATCAGTTTTGTTTGTGGTATTGGGAAAATAATTATTCTCTAGTATGTCTCCTCCCACAAATTAGTTTTTCTTCTCAGAGAGAAATGCAGTCCAACATAGAGACTGATGCTGAAAAATGGTGATGTTCCCAGATCACTTGTTTTAATTACCCCTCTCACATTGTGGAAAGACTAGATGAGCTACAATGTTAAAAAAAAAAAGCCAGAATGTGGAAGGTCTCTGCATAGTCTGCAATGGGGGGGGGGCTTCTGGTATGCATCAAGAACCCAGCACACTTTTTAAAACATGTGAAAGCTTCCCAACTGTTTTGAGCATGCAACAAATTTCCTTGGACAGGTTGTAGTGGTTCATTGTTGTGGTGGTAACATGCATTGTTCATTAGACAATTTGAAGCAGGACTGGCCTCGTGCCATGGCTATGACCTCATCACATCCACACTGGACCACTTGTACTTTAAGTAATTTATTATAATGCTTTTGCCGACATTGTATATGCATTCTGTCCTGTCTCTGCTCTTGCTAGTGCCACAACGATTTTAACAAGCAGCAGCAACAAACAAGCTGTAGTCTTCATGTAAACAAGTGCTATGATAAGAACCCTTCCACAGAGAGCGTAGCTTTCCTGTGGATGAAAGCACCCACACCTCCAAATTGCACATACTGTATAGGCATTTTTTGTGAGAACAGAGAAAGTTGTGAGGCTCTTTGGGCTTCAGCTCAAATTCAAAATGTATTTGTTGTGCTGTCAAAAAGAAGCCCTGACATTTTATTTAGATCTAAGGAGAGAGGAGGAGGATAATTCAATGTCAAATGTTTTACCAGTGGTGCTGGCAGGGGTATATTCGGTGTGGTCTTAATCCTGTGTAAAGCAGGGTTTACCAAAGTGGAATGATTTATACCCATAAGATTATTTCCCATAGCAAAATTGTAGACAGAGTTCATACAACCACCTTCTTTAAAACTTTGAAAATTTCTAACTTAATGTGTTAGGAAAAAAACTGCTTTAGAAAAATAAAACTCTTCCAGAAACAACGTTTAGCTTTTCATTCTATTTCTATTCTATCACCAACAACAGCTGGAAAACCGAACCCTCATAAAGTAGCAGCAAAGCTTCGCTTTCTTTCATTTGACGCTGTTTAGATCGTGGAGGAGGTTTTTTAGTTGTAGGTCATGAGAGGCTGGTTACCAATTTGGAAGTGTTTTTATATTACTTAGTAAAACATCTGATTGCTAAGTAGGTTTGAGGATTTTGTTTCGATGGACTTGTCCAAAATCTTTAGAAGTACTTTGACTGGAATAGATAAGTTTTTTACTGAGATTAAAATTGGCCACATGCAAGTCCTTGGTGCCTAAAATGAAAATTTGAGGCTACCATGATGTGTCATTTATTGTGGCCCTCACATTTGGAACAGCCTTCCTGAGGACATGAGTGCAGCAAAAAGCGTCAATTTTTTTTTCTTTTATTTTATCTATTTTTTTATTTACTATATTTTGATTAATCTCATGCCACATGTTTTATTTGCTTTACAATTAAAGAAATCATCATTTTGTTCTGTTGCATTTGTATTTGATCCTAATGTCTCTAATATTACAAATGTATTTTTATGTAGCTTTTAGAACTATTTTATACAATTTTATGCTTTGTCTTCACTTCTGTTATGGTTATATAATTTTTTTTCAGTGTTTTAAAGATCCAGAAACATAGTAATTTTAGATTTGTTTACATCTATTTCCAGTAAGAGAGCTCAAGATAACGTGAGTGAATATGAAAAAAATACAGTTTTCAAACACTGATTTCAATAGTGATGGGACTTATGGGTCTCTGAAGGAAACTGAATCTTCTGGATCTGTTCACTTCAAAGAGCCATTCAAAAGATGCATTTTTGGAAATGTACATATTTCTAAAAACAAGCCATGTTATTCCTAAGATTGTTTTATATACATTTAGAGCAAGTGACATTCACAAAAAAGTAGACTCATCTGTATGAAGTAAATTAATATTTATTCCAAATGTGCATAATAGAGCCACAGTATATTATTGAAGAATAATATAAAAAATAATAAAAAAATTTATGTATATATTTTCATAAAATATAAATTTCAAAATATAAATGTCAAATACCCATGTAGTTATTTACTACAAGTGTTGTGTGCATTAACATTTTAGCACTTACTACACATCAGCCGCCATGATGAAAACAGTGAACAATGAACAGTGAACAATATTCAATGCTCATATGTCCACCCCTTTCATTTCTTATATTGTATTTATTCACCAATTCAATAAATATAGTTTTAAATTAAATGAAATAATAACAGCTGTTGCAGTGTGTGCAAAGCATTATAAGTAAGCACAGTTTTAAAAAGCAAAAAACGCTCTCACTAACTGACTCGATTCCTACCATTTAGGGTAGGGTGTCAGCAATACTCTGACACTGTCGGCTAAAATATCTCAAAAAGCAGGCCCAATCTTACGAAATTCAAAACAGATGACAACCAAAGAAACTGACATCTTCAATGTACAAAGTTCCCAACTCCAGAGAACCACAGTGAGAGCCATTATACACAACTGGAGAAAACATGCAACCAACCTAATATAATGACCCCAAGTCATTCATAAGTTATCCAGGAGGTCACAAAAGAACCCGGAACAACATCTAAAGTACTGCAGGCCTCACCTCCCCTAGTTAAGGTCAGTGTTCATGATTCAAAAATAAGGAAGAGAAAAATGTAATCCATGGGAGAGTTCAAACGTAAGAAACACTGCTGACCAAAATGAACACAAACACCCAACTCACATTTGCCAAAAAAAAAATCTTAATGATCACAAAGACTTTTGGGAAAATATTCTGTGGACTGACAAACCAAAATTACAACTTTTATGAAGTTGTGTGTCCAAATGTATCTGGTGTAAGCACAGCATTTCAGAAAAAAGAACTTCATACCAACAATGAAACAAGTTGGTAGTAGTGTGATGGTCTAGGACTACTATACCGCTTCAGGGACTGCATGACTTATTATTAATAATGCAGCCATAGATTCTGGTCTCTAGAAGAAAATCCTGAAAGAGAATCCCTGGCTATCAGTTTGTGACTTTAAGCCCAAAACTTGATTTCTCCATTGTCAAGTCTCACTTTAACAGGTTAATGTCTGGTTCGGTTCTATCCCAGTTTGGAGCATCTTCATTATGGTCTGTTCTTCACTATTTTGGGTGTTTATATGGGCAGGAATGTGGGTCTACATGAAAATAGAAATATGCTCTTCCATCTGGAAACTTGACTTTTTTCACATGAAACAGCAATTTTCATCTTGTCATCTGATGGTTGTGAATGAAATGTTTGGCATTTCAAGTTTGTTTGGGGAGGAGCTGCAGTCCCACGCTTAACGTGTCATTCAGATATTCAAACAAAACCTACATCTCTGCCTTTCAATTGCGCTTTGTTTGCAGACATCCAATTATGTTCACTCATTGTCAGGAATAAGTCATGCAAATGACACGTACATAAACACGTTCTGTTTTTATTGTTCAGCTGGTTAATGTGAATGTTCTTTCACTCCTTTAATTCAACACCTGAGAAAAGAAACTGTCCTCGCTTCAAGCTCTGAAACACTAAAGCCAATGTTATTACAAGAACCACCAAAGAGACCCAAAACCTGCAGGTATAGCCACTAAGGACAAAATGAAATTGATTCTTGCTGGCAGTGTGATGTTAGGAAAAACAATCAGATCACCTCTACCTGCTTTGCTGTACATGCTTGAGCACGATGAGGACCTGAGGTGACTGAGAAGGAGCAAATCCCAAAAGGCTAAAAAAAAAAAAAAAACACTCGGGTAGAAATCAGTTGCTGGCATCCACGGTTGTCTGCGCCCTCTTTACACTGAGCTCCAGTGGAGGCAGAGTGACAGGGTTTTGCACTGCATCGAGTCTGCTGAGGAAACGTATATGGGGAAAGGGGTTTGTGCTGTTTGGAGTGTGTGCAGTTGCAGAGGTGCAGTGCTCAGCGTTGTGTTTAGCCCCTGTCCAAGCTCTGCTGGTTCATTCCATGCTGTCATGCAGAGTAATGGACCTGTTCCCTGCTGCCTGTGGCACGAGCAGCACTGAATCAGCCTGGGCAGCTTTAGACAACAACACAAAACCACTGAAAAATGACACATTTTAATATATAGTCCACTATAAACCATTAGAAGAAATTACAGCACCATGTCACAGTCCGCCTAACATCATAGACTGAATTTCTTTCATTTTATTTGTTCATGTTTATGACTACAGCAAGCTTGACAAAACTGTTATAAACACACTTTACAATTTTTTTGTGTGACTACACTTTAAGGTAAGATGAAGAGCCAATACAGTGTGGTCCTTGCCATGCACAGATGAGTGAATGACTGCAAATGTGTGACATGGGGAGTAAGATGGCAGTGTACATTGGTGAGGAACGAATAGAAGAGTGCAGCTGGAGCTCAATGCTCCTCGTGTTAATTGGCCCATACTTCAATCACAGCCACTGGAGTGTGTCCTCTCTGACGGAACAGATCCTCTTTCTCCCTTTCCCAATCTTTCTCCCTCTCTGTCATGCTACACTTGTTCATCCACTTTTCCTGCACACACACACACACACACACACACACACACACACACACACACACACACACACACACACACACAGACACATTGACGGGCACACTCTACTTGCCTAAGTTTGTATTTTTCCCTATCATTCATTCATTCATTCATTCATTCACTGCATCACCTTGCTCTGCAACATCTCAGCCTCACACCTCCTCCCCTATTTTCCTCCTCTTCATTCATTCCTTCCACGAAAGTCTTTGTCCTGTGCCTCTTTCACGTTCACTGACTTCCTCCCATCCCTCCTTCCCTCCCTAACTTACTTCCCCTCTTTCATTTCTCCCTCCCTATCACACTTCTTCTCCCTCTTTGATCCCTGTTGAGTAGAAGAGCCACCAGGCAGGCGAGCGGCTCTTGTTCCCATTGTGCATAGTGTGCAAAGTGATCGGCAAGCAGCACAGCGTGCAGCAGGCAGTTCGGGGCTCTGTGTGCTTCTACTGCATGGCTGTAAATACCAGTAGTAAAGCTTGCCGCTGCAGCCACTACCGCTTCCCCCAGACTTGATGGCCGTGGCCATCATAAGCCATTTAAATGACAAATGATAGAGCCATCTATCAAAGCAAGTGGCAATCAAACCAAGTGGGGAAAGGAAATGCACAATATTTTCAAATTACATATGCCACAGGCTGAAAATCAGATTAGAGCCTGATGGTTTTGCTGGGGAAACTTTTCACTCTAGATCATATATATATAGAGTATGTGGAAGGCAAACTGCAGCTCTCAAATTTAAGGGAGCTTCCTTTTATATATAAACTAAAAAAAAATAACTCATACACTGAACAAAAATATCAATGCAAACATTTGTTTTTGCTCCCATTTTTCATGAGCTGAACTCAAAGATGTAAAACATTTTCTATATACCCCAAATAACCATTTGTCTTAAATAATGTTCACAAATCTGTGATACTGAGCACTTCTCCTTTGCAGAGATAATCCGTCCTACCTCACAGGTGGGGGCATATCAGGATGCTGATTAGACAGCATGATTATTGCACAGCTGTGCCTTAGGCTGGACACAATGAAAGACCACTCTAAAATGTGCTAATTTAGTCTAATGTGTGTTGTTCAAATTTACTTTAACAACAGCAAGTTCATTCATTACATAATTCTAACTCATTCCTACCAACATCCATTTAATTTATTTGTCTTTCCAGGGTCCTAAGATTCGGAGTTCCTAAGTTGTTAAGGATTTTTTGCTCACTGAGACAGGGCCCTCACTCTGAAAACACTTTAACTTGTCATCTTTTTGATTAAATCCAGCAAAGTAACATTGTTGTAAAAGCATTGTCCTTACAAGCCTGCAAGACACACTTGGCAATATTGTTTGAATTCACATTCTTATTCAAAAAGCCAAAAGCAGAAACTTGTTTCTAGGAAGTAGTCTCCAGTTGTTCTTTTTTGCAGACCTTCTGCTGGAACAAAATGAAACAGTCACTGTGACATCTCACTTTGGTATTTCTTCACAGCAAACCAGTATTTTATTCTGGCATTTCAAGCCCCTTTTACTTCCAGGTGGCCGTATATAATGCATCCCACTCTTTGCATGTTCAGGGTATCTTTTTCTCTTTTTTCTGGATTACAATATTCTGACAAGAGACAATGCCAATTAACTGGACATCACTTTTATATGTAGAGAGGAGTATACACATTTCTCTCTCTTCTCTTTGGATTGATGGAAATTAATTGAAGTGAAACACTGGATTATTTGTATTTTTCTCAAAAATGAATCATTGTGTCACTCGGAGGCTTTCTAGCATGCCAGACACAAAAAGCATTGAGAAACCCATTACCGATGATTATTACTTAAATATTTGACGTTATCCATAACTCATTTTTCTTACTTATGGCATCCAACACAGACTATAATTACCCAAGTGGAGATGAGAGTGTTTAATTTTGTACCATTATAACTCTACACTGTCCAGTTAATGCAATAATGCTCAAGAATGAACTCATCTGATGTGTTTAGAAAAAAAAAATAGAAATGAAGCCCTGCCAGTTGTTTCCCTCTGCTTTGATCTACAGCTCAGGCCTCTTGTACTATTTTATAAATACATACAGCTGTGTGCATGTATTGTCCTCCAAGCCTCTATCACTCATTTAATCCTCAGGACATTGGTAGCATGCACACACACAGAGACTGCATGAATAAAATCAATTTGTGTATGAATGATGCACAGGAATATTTCCCTGCTGCTTCTATTTTATCTTCTCTGTCCCTTCTCTCACACACCCACAGACACATAAACACATCCATTCATTCGACATCTACTACAAATGGTTTACTACCTTCATGAATGTTCTCACATAAATATCAGTAAGGTCAAGCTTTCATGTGGAAAGGTCAGAGTCTGAGAATCATGCAGCAGGGATTGGTATAACAGAGTACATGGTTTTTTTTCAGTCGGCCAAATGGGCCTGTACTAATTTGACATGAGTGAATGAAAACAGCTTTGTAAGGAGGCTTTACAGTTTGCATGCACACTGCCAATTCTAGAATAAATGCTGCTATGAAGCCAGCCAAGGAACAAGAATATTTAATTTTCTCACTTTGACACCTGACATGCTGTACAGTGGAGACTGCAGCACTCCTCCCAGGATGTCTTCTATGCTTCCAGACTGAAAATTGCACCAAATTATCTGCTCAATATAAATTATATTCTGTAGTTTTTCCCCCAATGCTCTGTTGAAATTTTCTCACAATGCATAGCCTGAGGGATTATGTTATTAGGTTTATTTTTTAGGAAGAATAAATTCCTGCTCAACCTTTTACAAGCATCGGGAAACTCTTGAGGATTTTGGTATGAGGAAAACAGCTTGGGTATCGAATCACTATCAACAAGGCTTAATCATATAGGAATGAGCCACGCTTTCCATTTACATAACATACAGTGCAGGCATGAATCAAATGCTTGGCTGATTTTACAAGCTCTGAGTTTGAACACAGAAACAAATTAGATGAAAATGTCTCAGCAGATCTGATGAGCCAGAGGAAGTACATCTCGCAGTAATAAGAATTTATTGGAATCACATTAAAGTACTGAAAAAAAATCTCACTTCCCCCCTTTCTATGCTGGACACATAGCAGCAAAGTTGCTGGTGTTTCTATGCTCTGTTTGCACCACAGCTTCCATTAATTCCCTCATTGATTGGCCAGACACTGGGATCACCTAGCCAGATCTAAATCAGTCACTAATTAAAAGAGCGAGATGAAAAGCAGCCAACGGTGTAGCCCTTCAGGACCTATAAGGTGAAACATTCTGTAACAACTCAAAACGAAGCTGCTTAAGACTCTTCCAGCAAGCTCTGCATAGTAATGATTTGCAATCTTATTCTGAGGATAAACAGATTAAACTGGTGGAAAACCTCAGTTGATAACTATTGTGTCTTTGTGCATCCAGGTGCACTCACAAACAAGTTAGCATTTAAATATACACAAGACATTGCTTGAGTAGAAACCTTTATTTACACAGATAAAATTAACTCACTTTTTAGGAGTAATTGACACATTTTAGCAGAAGAAAAGCTTGGTTGTAACTGTGCTGAGTAACAGTAATAGAGTGGGGTTTCTAAGCTGCATTCGCAGCACATCTGGCCCAGCCCCCGCTCATAATCAAAGGTGTTACTGACACTTCTGTCAGCTTGTCCTATAAACACTGGTAGATAACTTTGGCACAGTGTATTTCCAACCTGACAGGATCCCAACAGGGGGAGAGGATGCTGAGGACTCAGACCAGTGAAGGATTTTTTTTCTGGAGCCTCAGAAAATTGTCAAGCACATGAGCTGGTGAGGGTTTGGTGAAGGGAGGGATGTCAGATCCCCTCAGATCCTCACATCACCAAATCAATTAGCTTGTTAATCTTGTGATGTTTGTTTCAAAGCAATGAATATTAAATATCTGTTTTTTTCTTCTTTTACTTTTTATAACTTGACACATTGAGCAGCAGTATCTCATCAGACAGTCACTGGACAGCAAATGACAGCCACAACTTTTTACGCTGATATCGTGCAGAACTTAAATCATGGAAAGGAGGGAAAGAAATGGCTCATGCCAGGAGATATGAGATATTTTTGACAGCTATGGTTTCACTTTTAGAGAAAATAACAGCACAAATAGCAGCACTGCTGCTGGCAGTTACATGAAATTAATAATCCATACAAACAAGCCATTCAGGTTATTAAAAGCAAACCTTTCACTGTTTGTCAACATCTAATTTGTCTGTTTACTAAATCAATAAATGATAAATGATTAGGTCTAATGAGATTCATCTGGATGGCATTAGTAGTTAACTAAGGGATGAATGATGACTCAACATTATCAAGCTACTGAAATTAAACAAAAGGCCAACATCACACTTGAGGATGAAAAGTGACTACTCATACACTGTTTACTCTGACAAAAAAAAAACAAAAACAATATTCCTTGAAGAGGCATTTATACTCCCAGAACATTTCCAAATTTTGTCACTTTAACACCACAATTGTTATGTAAAGCATGTAGCGCTGTTCAGTCCATCATCTGAAAATGGAAGAAGTCTGGAGCAACAAAAAAAAAGATCAAGACACAGCCATCGAGATAAACTGACAGGCCGGGTAAAGACAGCATTAATCAGAGAAGCAATCGAAAGCCCCATGGTAACTCTGGAGAAACTGCAGATATGAAGAGCTCATGTTGGAGAATCTGTCATGTCACAAATCTGTTTTTTATGCAAGAGTGACAAAAAAAAGTCACTTTTGAAAGATCATTAAAAGTCCCAACCCATAAGCCTTGTTGGAGACATAGAAAATATGTGGCGGAAGATACGTTGGTTAGATAAAACCAAAATAACATGTTTTGGCCTATAGGCAAGGTGCTATATGTGGTGGTAAACCAATACTGGACATTAGCTTGAACACTCCATTCCTAAAATTAAATATGGCAGTGGCAGCATCACGCAGTGAGGGTGCTTCTTTTCAGCAGAGACAGGACAGTTGGTCAGATTTGATAGGAAGAAGCATGCAGTTAAATAAAGGGCAATCCTAGATGAAAACCTGTTAGAACCTACAACAGACTGATGGCTGCGGTGGAGATTCACCAGAAAAACACAGGATGGTGAGCCTAAACTTACTGCCAGAACTAAAATAGATGGTTTAAACCATAGCATATTCATGTGTTAGAATGGTTCAGTCAAAGTCTAGATCTAAATCCAATTGAGAATCTGTGGCAATAGCTGAAAATTAATGTGGACAGGCGCTATCTGTCTGATCTGAATTAGCTTAATCTGATTTTCTGTCTTTTGATATGAAAAACATGTCCTTTTCCTTTCAGTTTACAAATATGCACCACAATGTGATGTGCTATAATATGAAATCTAAAAGTAATGTGACAAATGGAGAAAATCTTAAGCGGTATGAAAACTTTTGCAAAGCACTGTACACTGGTAGAGCTGTAAACAGCTGACTTAATATTTGGATAAAGATGAGACAGAACATCCTGTGCCAGCAATTGTTTTCTATGCTATTTCCCATCACTGCTCAGTGCAAAATATGTGAATGAGTGTCTCTGTTTTCCAAAGCAAGTACTAAGAGCTTCCTCGTACAATAAAAACTATGCGAAGGCTAACCCTGACTAGATTACAATCAGCCCGATGAGTATGATCAGCCCCGGATTAAGGTCAGGATTATTTTTTGGCTCATTTGGAGACATTACTTTGAAACTGTAATTACAAAATTTTAAAGTGAGCATTCATGCAAATACTTCAAGGAACATAAAACATGCTTCAATGTGAAAAAAGAAGTAGCTCAAAGAAATCTTGAACAAATTAATCACAACCAGCAAAGGAGTCTATTGTGCTCCTCTGTATCAGAAATACTGTTAGTAATTAAAAAGCTAGTTTTAGAATCTGATTTACATACAAGAATCCAGCACAACAAACGAGGCCAGCAACATCTAACTACCTTCATCAGACTGCCCCCTCACCCCAAAAAAAGTAGCAAATATCTTCCTCACACTGCAGAGAACATCCTGTGTAAATTTCACTCAGGTGCAGACGCTCAGATTTGCATCTGTACCGGTTGCTTAGTTTTTGCATTTTTGTTGACAAACTTTCACATTCAGACTTGAAATATATATAATAGAAAGCTTATTCTTTTATATTGTAAAGAGGTGTGATTCTGCACCTGCTACCTGAACTTTATACAGTGCCTTACAAAAGTTTTCCTACTTTTTATATTTTGTCACATTAAAACCAAAAACACCTGTCTATTTTTACATGACCTGTCTATTTTTACAAGTGGAATTTAAATGATACATTTATAGGTACAATTTTGAAAAGTGTGGTGTTTATTTGGATTAAGGCCCTTGAGTCAACACTTTGCAGAACCATCTTTGCTGCAATAATAGCTTCAAAACTGTTGCTTTATCCCTTATGACACTATATTTTTGCAAATTCTTTGCAAAAGAGCTTAAGCCCAGTCAATGTCTGTTAACTGAAATTTTCAAGTATTGCCACAGATTATCAATTGGATTTAGGTCTGGTCTTTGAGTAAGTGATTCTGGCACATGAATTTGCTTTGATCTAAAGCATTCCATTGGACCGTATGTTTAGGGTTATTGATCTGCTGGAAGGAGAATCTCTATTTCAGTCTGAAGTGTTTAGCATCTTAGAAGGCATATTTATTTACAAGAATACCGTTTATTAAGGTCCACCCACCTTTTAATGTACTTTGACCAACTTCCTTATTCCTGTTAAAAAAAAAAAAAAAAGCATCCTCACAGCATGATGCTGCCAATACTATATTTCACAGAGGGGCTGGTGTGTTCAGGGTGTTCATTTTGCATTCAGGTCAAAATCACTATGATGTTTGCTGTGTCTTCTACATGGCTGGTGCCAAACTTTAAATGGGACCCCTTGTGTTTCATGCCACTCTTCTACAAAGGCCATATTTGTGTCAACAGATTCTCATGCCTGAGCTTTCATTCTCTGCAGCTTCTCCAGAGTCACCACAAACCTCTTGGCTGCTTTTGTCTCCTAATGGGTTCCTTGCACAGCCTGTAAACAGCACTTTCTTGATGGGTTTCCAGTTTCAGCAAACTCTTTCCATTTTTGGATGATAAATTGAACAGAGCTCTGTAAGATGTTAAAAGCCTGAGATATTGTTTGAGAATCTAACCCTGCTATAAACTTCTCCACAAATTTCTCCTTGACCTGTTTGCTGTGTTCTTTGGTTTTAATGATGCTGGTTCTTCACTAATATTCTCTAACAAACCACTAAAACCTTCACAGAACAGCTGTATTTATACTAAGGTAAAACTACATAGAGATGGACCTTGTTTACTAGTTAGGTGACTTCTGACAGTCGATTGCATCGGTCTTTATTTAGAAGAATAAATGGGGGTGAATACAAAACATATCACACTTTCCAGATTTGTTTTTACATAAAATTTATAAAACATGTATCATTTTCCTTCCACTTCACCATTATGCACCACTTTGTGCTGTTGTATCATATAGACCAGAAATGCATTGAGGTTTTTGGTTGTAATGTGAGAAAATGTAAAAAGTTCAAGGGAATTCGCCTTTCAATAATTTTGCATGGCACATTCACTACAGATCAAAACTGGACTTATGATGGCCCATCATGGAACACAGGTAAGACCCACAGATACACAGGATGCATGACATCCCAGCTTAGTATGAAATGTGACGTGAGCTCCAGGCATTCCCTTTTACAGTTTTTATAAATGCCCCATTTCCTCTTTTTAATAACCACTTAGGTGTCATTTCCTGCCCAATCTATCATCATGAGTGACCGCACGTCATGCAAAACGCCATGCTTCACAAAACATTCCTGCACGTCCTTCCATCCTCTTGCATTACTTCTCTTAATTTTGATTTCCTCCTTGAGTGTGGGTGTGTCAGAGTCACCTCAGTGTGAATATATATGATACATACAGTGTGTGAATGTGAGTCCCGTGGGCATGGGCCCAAGGTCTTCTCTCATCCAAAATGGTAAGTTGTGTGTATTTTTGTGAAGTATTCAATGTTTGTGCAAATCTTGCTCTTGTTGAGTTAGTGCTTGTGCCTGTCGGCATACCCATGGGGATCTCCCCTGAATGTACTTTCTATAAGTTTGTGTGATTGTCTGTTGCAGTCATGAGAAGCTGTGTGCCTTAGCTGCTTCCAGATTTGTATTCCCAAAACATGCCGCAGGGCTTTGGCTCAGGTTTGTGCATGTGCATTTGTGTGTGTGTGTGTGTGTGTGTGTGTGTGTGTGTGTGTGTGTGTGTGTGTGTGTGTGTGTGTGTGTGTGTGTGTGTGTCTGAGTGTGCACTTGTTTGAGTGTAAGTGTGGGTAAGAACTGCTTGCTAAATTGTCCCTTGGTGTTGTGTTTGATTGTACCTTTGTGAGTGATTTTGTTTATCAGTCTATCTGCCAGAGTGTCCAATTACTTGTCTCTGTCTATCTCCACCTATTTGTTAAGAGACTTCCTGTCACTTTATTTTAGTTTGTGTTTTGATGTCTTTGTTACTCCTGGTCCAAAAGTGGAGTAAATTTAGACCAGAGGTGGTCTCTCAGGGTTGATCTACTATAGCAGCTGTTAGGTGCAGAATAGGGTGCCAAGTTTAGTTCATGCACTAATTAGCATAAACTTTAATATTGGATAATTGCAGTATTGTTTCACACATTCTGTAGGAAATCTGACATAACACTTTAAGCAGTTTCAGTAAATGAGTGCAGAGAGTGGGCTCTGTTATTATTATATTATTATTTGTGTAATTTCTGTTTTGTCTTAAATGTCTTCTCTGATCCTGTTCTAACACAACAATTTCCCCTGGGGGATTAATAGTCTACCTAACTGCCTGGTTTTGAGAGAATTTTTTTTCTATTTCTTGTTATAATCAAATATGTGATCATCAGAATCGCACTGAGAAACTGGCATTTGATCAAAATAGTATCATTTTCATCTGGATTGATCCTTTCTGGTGACTGTGTGTGTAAACAAACTTTACCTAAGCTCTGACAGGACACACTGACAACAAAACTCTTTAGTGCGGAAGTTGCAACTCAGGAAAGATTTGTAAAAAATTGCTATTTTCAGAAGCGGTGAGTTCTTTGAGATATTTAAAAGGAAACTGTTTCAGAAGACATATCTACAATTTATTCAGGATGCGAGAGAGCAAGACTTTAGGCAGATAATAGGAAGGATGAACAGGAAACTTACTTTGTTTATCATTTTGACATATGACAGACACAGCATATATGTCTGTCATGGAACATGATAGATTTAGGCTAAGTTTCTGCATTCAAAAGGTAATGCACCTTGTGAATGAGAGTTTATGGTTTCAGTAATGCTAGCAGCACTAACCATGTTAAACATTAATAACTGAAAGAAACTTTATAATGTGAAGTCTGTAATCATCTTTTCATTTTACAATAGTAAAACCCTATTTTACAGCAACTGTAATCAATAAACACGCAGTAAAGGAAGGCTGTAAAAATATTTTGAATGTTGTTTTCATATCTTATATTACAGTGTTTTTCTGCTTTTTGTTTTGTAATTGGACAAAATTGTGATTGGTTAGTCCATTCCTTGAAAAAATACATTCTGATCTGTGTATCTGAAATGACATCATCCCTTTTTGGCCTAATTAGTTAAGGCACTTTAAGTTGTCACTGGAAACAGCAGTGACGGAACTCATAAGAGGAAATTATAGGTGACTCACCTGATAAGCTGGCAACTATCAGATAAAACCGAAATGAAAACGTGTAAATTCATTAATTTTCATTTGATTTTTTTAATATTCTATCCTATAATCCAAATATAGACCGCAGTGAATATAGATGTTCAGGAGCCTTGCCCAGGGCTCATAGACAATAATCAGCAAAACATCATGAACCCGGACAGGTTAGTAACACTGCTCTTCGCTAACAAGTAAGAGAAATTCATCTGTTTCAAATATTTCTAGTTGCAATAAAGAAGGACAGCCATGGAGTTAAAACTAAAGAAACAAAACCCATCACACCTTTAAGATAACACTTGTTTTAAACAACAATTAGCATGTCTGTAAAACAGCTGTTGTTGGGTTATAGATAATTAGATTATTATTTCTATAAATATCAATGTATACAATGATTTGAACAGCAGTGGCAGAAATTGTCACTTTTCTGTTTTAGATTTAAAACCATTTAGATCATGTTATACCATTTTGTTTTCATTTTTTCAGTAAATATTTCAGTAATAAAATAGTGAAACTGTTTTACTCAAGGTTATCATAACGTGAGAATCTCATACCACCTCATGCCTCTCCGCAGTGACTCAAAAACAAAATACAGAGGTTCAGAATCTCGCTTGGCCTCCAAAATCTGTGAAAAATAAACCCTCAGACTCCCAAACCAACAATCCCCTCTGCCCAAAAGGATCTACATTATCAAAGGACATGTAAGGACACCACCAAGACTCCCTAGTTCTAGAGGCAAAATGGGAGATTACTCTTGTATACAATAATGCTGCAACGGGCATGTAAAACTTTTTGCTTAATGTAGAGATTAAAAATTATTTAAACTCCAAACTGTTCAGTGTAGTCAGGAAAATGTCAGCATAGTTTCATTGAGTCAAGCATGACATCCTGCAAATGTCTTTAGTTGAATGATTACTTTTCCATTAATAACTTTAAACAAGGCTTAAAACTCACCTTTAATCTATTATTTTTACTTCTGAGTGCTCCCTGTTTTTAAGGCTGTTGTTAAAATAAAAGCCTGTCAAACTTTTAATTTATTTACAAATTTTCTTTAAAACTGCAGTATGTAACTTTTATAAAACATGTTTTATAAAACATGACATAGTGACAGTATTGTATGAGACTATAATCTGTGAAAAAATCAAGCTCCTCCAACTCCTCCCAGTGCTGCTATTACCATCTGGAGAAATACACCACTCCTGATCAGAAATAGCCAATCAGAGCCAGGAGGAAGGTCTTAGCACTGTCAATCATGGTTGTGTACACGCTGCTCAATGTGCTAATGGCAGAACAACTTTCTGTGACAGGAAAGCTGCTTATCCGCTGTCATCAGTGGCCATGCTTACTAGTCTGAGCATTCATGGCAGGCTCTGTTGTGGTGAACTCGCTATAAAGTAACAGAGAGCAAGAGGGAGGGTCTGAGCAGTGCGTACGCAAGCATGATTGACAGTACTAGGACCCTCCTTCTGACTTTGATTGGTTGTTTCTGACCGGGAGTGGTTTATTTCTGCAGATGCCAGTGGCGCTGATCGCAAATTACGTCAAAATACTCAATTTAGAACAGTGCACACTACACATGCACTGCGGCCATTATAGTTTTGGACAAACAGGAGCGGTAAAGCGTATATAGTGAATTGTATGAGTCAAATCCCGTTCTCAACAGAATTACGGTAATAACAAAACACTGCTGCTTTGGTGTCTGCCGGAGTGATATGGTGATCATGAGAATATGAAGGCAGTTTTTTTTATTCCATTTCCCAAACCTCAAAGGAATACAGAGAAATGTCAGCGCTGGATACGAGCTTGTAAGCAAGAGAGGTTTACTGTAGAAAATGTGACCAAAGACACCTATATTTGTGTTCTCTACATTTTCATCAGTGGAAAGGGGGCAGAAATTGACTTTCCAGACCCAATACCAGTGACTGCAACATTTGTGCAGGTATGTTTATATGTCTTTTTCTCAGCAGAATGAAAACGACAACATACATTGCACGACATCCCTCATCTTTGAATCATAAACACACCACACACTGCAATGCAGGACATTCAGACATTGATGAGTTTACTCAGGAGGCCAGTGGCACTTAGATGTGTGTGAAAATTCTCAATGAAACTATCAAGGCTATTGACCCTTATTTGTTTTTTTTTTGTTTGTTTGTTTTTTTTGTTACCCTTTAACAACCCCATCAAGAAAGAAGTAATTTTTGGGTAACTGCTTGCTGACATCTGTAAAAACATAATGGGTTGATGAGCATATATATATGACGGTTTAATGAGCCATACTATAATTTAAAACACAAGAATAAATACAAGCATATATATATATATATATATATATATATATATATATATATATATATATATATATATATATATATATATATATATATATATATATAAGTGATCTGGCATGGTCAGATCACAAAAGGTTTTATTTCAGAGAGACACTTTTCATGAACTGTTTCATAGTGTTATTACTTAGTGTATTTTGGGGGGAACGTCTAAGTGTCTGAACAGCTGATTTTGTGTTTGATCGGCTGATTTAGTTATTAATATGTAATATGTACAATGTAATGCCCACCAAAGTTGTTTGTCAAACGCAAATAAACTCAAGATGAAGAAGGCTTTACATCTCACTGCTTTATATGTGACACCGAGCTGATATAGTGACAGTGTTAGTGGCTCACAAAAATGTTGTTCACCATGGCGTGACAGAAGATCTAATTGATTCACAGGCTTTTCTCAGTCAATATTGAATTGGAAAAAAAAAATATTCCAAAGCATTGATGAATCTCTTTTTTTACCCACCCCTATTTCTCAGCAGGAACTAAGCAAGGTAGGCTTAGATAACTTTGTACAAGTGAGTGCTTTCTACTAATACTGCCTTCTTTCTGCTCACTTTGAGACCTCAACATTTCAATAAACTTTTAAGTTGTTCTACACTGTGTTTCTGTAATGACGCTTGTTGAAATGAAGCTCCTCGGATGTCGTCATCTACCAAATTTATATGCTTTTCAAATGTTGCCATTCTAGGTATGTACTCTGTTTGTCCGAACATCCAGGCACCTAGCATGCTTATGAATATTAATGAGCAAATGTGACGTCACTGATGATCAGTGCCATAGCAGCACTGGGAAAAGGCAGAGTAGCATGATTTTTTGCATACATTATGTGTATCATATTATACTGTCAAGACAAAGTGACAGTTTTAACAAATATGTAAAAAAACACATTTTTATATGTTATTTACTGCAGCTTTAATGTCATTGAGGTTATTATTATTTTCTTTTAAAATGCATTTCAGTATTAATTCATTTTTTACTTTGTTGTGTCATTGTTTGCCTCTTTCATTTGAATAATTTAATCATTTTAATCATTTCTGCCACTATTTTTTTACAGCACATAAATAACGATGATTGAATTTGATTTGTTTTTAATACCCAGACATTCAGTTTGTGGTGATGTAGAAATAATGAACCAGGAAAGACCTGACATAAAAGATGCTGCAGAACTGTGGAAATCTGGCAAACTAATTATCTCAGTTTTAACTGCACGACTGCACACACACGATTCTTCCTCAGAAGGCTCTCTGCCTTAGTCTTATAACTGTCAGCTCTTTAACTTTTAATTTTACGTGCGAAATAGTGTTGTATTGACTGTCGGAAGCACTGAGTGAGTTTGGGCAATAAAAACCTTAAAAGTGCTATCTGCAATTAAGACTTTGGTCGTGGATAACTGTCTGCCAATCTGTGTCCCCAGCTGCTTTCAAAGGAGGGCAGTCTTTTCCAAAATGATGCGGATTTATTTAATGAGTTCAAGTGAGAGATGGTATCAGAGGAAATAGAAGATTTGTAGTTAAAGAGTTTGACATCTGTTGCTGTGTCTTCCAAGCAAACTGCAGGGAAATAATTGCTGAAAAACATTCTTGTCACACAACTTCTCACTACCAACTCCGTAGTTCCAACAGTCTGCAGAAGAGTCCAGAGATGCACCCTGGGAGAAGAAAGTACTGTAATCGCTCCAAAACAGCCGCCTCTGATCTCGTTAAAGGCTAATTGATGTTCTATGTTAACGAGCTTTACCTTAATTAGTGGTATTAAAAGAACACTGGGTGGCACATGTAGCGAGGGTGAGAGAAAAAAGTGGGGGTTTAGGTGGAGCACACGAGTGAGGAAACAACCCAATAATGTTGCATCAAGCACAAGATGAAAAGGGGAGGAGGTGGGAGAGTAAACCAGTACAGAGGAAGTCACAGGTTGCAGGGGTGAAGGAAAAGATGGAAAAGACTCAGGAGAAAAAAGAGGCAGGGGTATTGGCAGAAGAAAAGAAACAAGCAAATGAGTGGAAGGAGAGTTGACGGGGGGGATTGGGCTATAAGCTCGAGGCTTTTCTGAGCTGAAGTCAAAGAATCAATGGGATGAAATTGATGAGGAGCGTAGAGTTGGAAAAAACAAGCTCACAAATGTTGACTCTGTTCCTCACATTTCTCCAACCACATCTTCCCCTCTTGAGATCCAATTCCAATCAGCTTTCTTTTGACCCCATCCTCATGTCTGCCATCCACATCCTCTTTCTCCTTACACCTTCTGACTGATTCTCTACGCTCACCTCCCTTCCCATTCCCACCCCCTCTTACAACAGCTGGTACAGTACGGATCTCTGGGCAACTGTTAAGCAGAGAGGGGACACTGAAGGCAACACTTCAGGGGCACCAGTGCATGCAGTACACTGCTGCAGTACTCCTGCATGTGCTTGCAATTTCAAAAAGGGGGGCTTGTGAGGGGAAGTGATGAACTGAATAGATCATCCGGGAGGGAAATGCTGAATGCAATTGAGACAGAAATGAAGGAAATAAAAACACATCTGTTTCAATTACAAATGCATCCAATGGCCTCCCGGTGCAGGCCTATGTATTTGACATTGTCACTCTCAAGCACTGCAGTAAATCCATGAGAGTAGCAAACACTGTGCCTCTCCATTTTACAGGTCAACATCATCATGTTCTCCCTTGATGGTCTTTACAGTCCAAAACCTCCCCTTGTCTTTTTCTTTTACAGGGAAAGAAAATAAAATCACGCTTTTTTGGCAAGCAAAACTTATTCTGGACAACCAAATTCAGTAAAATCTCTCTCTCACACACATGCACACACACAAACACACACAATTCGTTGGGGAACATATATATATATATATATATATATATATATATATATATATATATATATATATATATATATATATATATATATAATAGCGTCGTTTCCAGCTGTCTGAAAATTCTTCGGTGGCAAGAGGGGTTAACCGTGGGCCGCCATACGCCCAAATATTCAGCGTATCAGGATATACATAGATCAAAGGGGGGGGGGAACTGATCGGTAATCTTGCGGTGGCTTGCTTTTTAAAACGAGGCACACATTCACGCACCAACACTAAACACGCATGTGGAGAAAATGAGCCTCAAGTAAAACCTCCGCAGCAAAGTGAGACATGAAAACTGTTGCCAGTTTTTCTCTTAAACTGAACCCAAACTCTACCTTTATTACCAAACATTTCCAGAAAGACTGGATCGGTGCACCCTCAAGGTTCTTTGGTGTGCATGATTAATTGAACTGCCGGTAAACTGTGTGCGTGAGCGTCTATCCCATCTGCGCCTGTGAGTTTTCGGGCGCAGCAATGACAGAGGGGTCAAAGCCCCAGCGCGCCGGCCGCTTCCAACCTCCATCCCTCCATCAGAAGCGTCCCTACACACGGATGCCGACATCCGACTGCTCATCTATTCCATGTCTCAATGACGCGCAGCATCCTCTCACTGCCCGAGCCGCAATTAATCCAAAGCAGCAGCATCATCAGCAGCAGAGAGTCTGTGTGCGTGTTTGGAGCAAAAATGCGCACTGCAAATATGAACCAAATCAAACAAAAATGTACTTACTGAATTTCACCAGCCTTTCCCCCCTCTCTTCCTGCGTCCCTCCATCCCTTTTCACATCCTTGCTTTTTGAGGTATCCGTTTTGCGGGTGTCCCCCACCACCACTGCCACCGCCGCCACACACGCGCTCACGCACACAGACACGCACGCTGTGAAAATATATATCTGTATAAATATATATGTTCTACATATATTCAGTTTCTTCCGATCTCTCTTTTCACCTCTCTCGCTCCCTCTCTCCTCTCTCTCACACGCACTCTCTCCAGCTCTCCCTCTTTCCCTCTTCTTTTGTTAAAATTCAGTATATGCGCCCCGTCACCTAGCAACCATCAACCTCCCTCTCTCCCCCTGTATCTCTCTCCTCTTCCCCCCTCCCCCCTCCCTGCCTCTCCATCTCAGGCGACACGTGTTGAATGCTAAACTTAGCGGTCCGGAATAAAATTAATAAAGGGATTGGACGCTCTCTCTATCTCCCCTCCTTTCTCAGTCTTCCTCCTCGTATCATAATGCAATATAAATATTTACTAGAACCACTCAGCCCTCTCATGCCCTCTTCCCAAGCGTCGCTCCGCATTTCCCTCCCTTCCCTCCCTCCTCTATCCATCCATCCATCACTAGCTCCCTCCCTGCATCCCTCCCTCGCCGTCCTGCTTTTCTTTTTTTACCCCCCTCTTTTTTTTTTTTTTTTTTTTTTTACCGCTGCCTCCTATCGCCTCTTTCTGCTTCTCCAAGCAAAACGGAGGCGCCACAACAGCGTCTGTGGATCCACATGTGAGTGTCACCCAGGCAGCTGCCTGGTGCGTCTTAGCATGGAGAGCTGCAGCTTCATAGCCTTGCTTGTGTGCGTGTGTGCATGAGGATGGATGACTGGAGCAGCATGTAAGCGTGCCATGCGTGCGCAGTTTGCAGTCAGCGCAGGGGACATGCAGTGTTTTAGAGCTGCAGTTCAGATTCTTAATGCTGTTGTTTCGGTTGCAGAGTTTAAAATAAATTAGACATAACTTTTCTTGTCTGTTTGTGAGAGAAATGCAACAGGAGATTTTTTGCTTGTGGTGTATTTTTGCTTCTTTTCATCCAAGAGTCTCTGAAAGACACAAAAGTTGCAGTGTTTGGTCTGAGATGGGGAAACTTTTATTTCTCTCCATCAGTGGTTCTCAGAATACAATTTTGCTTTAAGTATTTGCAAGGTATAGTTGAGTCTAGATATATTCATACCTCTGGAAAATGTAACTAATCTTTTCCCAACATGCTTCTCTGACTGGAAGAATCATTTCTGGAGTGCAGCCAGAGTCCTGACTAGAACCTGATGTAGAATCTGTGGTTGGAGCTAATGATTAGGGTGATGGCAAGGAGGCCTTTCACAACCTCGAATACTTGGAGCCCATCACCAAAGATAAAAGATCAAAATACCAGTGGAAACATGCAGAAACTGGTCAGCAATTATAAGAATGATCTAATTACTGTAATGCCAATAAAGACTTTTCCTCTGATTATTTTGAATAGCGTAAATAATTTTTAACATGCTTTTTTAAAAATATATGAAGAAAAAAGGATTTTTACTTTCAAAATTAACTATCTTTAGTTTTGTTCTCTGTTCTCCCTGTTGTTTATAAGAAATAAATATTTTGGTCAAATGAAAGTATTTTTTAAATCCAAATCTGCCAGGGGTATGAATGATTTTGGGCTTAACTCTTTATCAGTCCAGGCTGCTAATTATTCAATGACAATTTTTAAGGGTTCAACAAATACAGTAATAATCTTCTAAAGATATAAACAGCTTGTGCTTTGATAAATTGTAAAAAAAAAAAAAAAAAAAAAAAAAATGAAATGATAGAAAACTAACCATGGAAAAACTTGAACTTGATGATTTTTTTCAAAAAAAATTTGAATTAGAAATATTTTTAATTTTTTCAGACTTCAGCATTTTTGTTGACTGGTTCATTTTTAAATAAAAAGATCACATGATGGAAAATAACACAAACCGTAGACTCTGAGGTTAATACGTAACTTGACAGCAATATAAAGTTTTGATTGCTATGGCACCTAGATGGCACCTTGTAATTTCCCCTCGGGGATAAATAAAGTTCTATTGAATTGAATTGAATTGAATTGAATTGAAATGGTACAACTTCGTATAACAGGTTTGAGCTGGTGTAAATATACATTTTTGAGCTTTTGATAATATCATTCTTTTTTAACCTGGCTGGTGTTCAAAACTGATCTTATGACAGAGGACATACTGTTTAACAACGATCCACCTAACGAACTAAAATACAGCTGAAAAAAAGGTTCACAATTGTTTCTTTTTTTTTTTTTCTTTTTCACTATGTCCACAATTGTTTCAAGTGGAAAACCAGATGCTGAAGTAAGCATCCATATCCACATCCATATTCCATCCATTCAATTCTACACTAAAATAAGTGAACTAGTGCTTTTTAGCCCTATCCAAGGCATCAAATAATTTGCTAACTTCAGCATGTGGACAACAATGTTGAGGAGAATCCTGTACAAACTGAATACTAATGTCCACCATTTAGTTTTGGTCCCCAAAACACTGTGAATAAATCTCAGATGACCTTAGGGGTCTACATAGTTCATTCATGAGCAGCTCTGAAATGTTTTTAGACCCAAGATCATTCAGTGCAGCCACATTCAAAATATTCTTTTACAGAGACGTCAAGACACCATCACAAAATCGTAACTAACTTAAAATAAAAGCTTGCTATGTTCTATGACTATTGTAGAGTGGTGACAGTGAAGTATAATGTCATACATCATCAGCATAGGGACTGTAAAAGATGTTGGAGTACTCCATAATTAGAGGAAGGGGGATTGTGTAGTTGTAGACAAAAGGGTGCCAGGAGTAGAGCCCTGAGGAACCCCACATGTGATCTTTGTTTGCTTGAAATTAGAATTACTAAATGACACAAAGTAGGAACGGTTGGGATGCATTCATACACCATTCATGAACTCTTGGTTTTCCCAGAAATAATTTGATCTTTATTGGTGAACATTTGAGGAGTTCCTGCTATAACTATATAAGGTTGTTAAAGCAGTGTTTCACAAAATAACCATAGCCCTTTAACAAATCTTGACTAAATCTTGATGTTACAGAAAAACACAATAATTAAAAATATAGAACAGCAAGACTGAAAATGGTAAATGGCTTGCATTTGTATAGCGCTTTATCAAGTTCAAGGACTCAAAAGCACTTTACACTACAATCAGTCATTGTTATGACTGGCTCAGTGCCATAAGAAAAATGGAAGACAATGCCATGATTAAAGGTGCATAAAGGAAATATTTATTAAAGATAAGATATAAAGTTAACAAAAACTACAGTGGAATGTGAGTGTCAGTATCAGTGGCATAATGCAAATGCTTAGATGTGTTGTATGTATGCATATGTGAGTGCTGAGATGCAAAAACAAACTCAAATGTGTATGTTAAGGGAGGAGATGAGATCTAGCAGCAGAGCATGTCAGGAGGCATGGAAAAAGTGGATGCGGAGAATGACCCGGAAGGAGGAAACAGCCAGCCTTAAATACTCTTTGTTCTGGCTCCACATCATCAACACCCGCACGGAGGAGGAAGACAAGGGAAGACACATACAACCCAGCCCACAAGGCCCAGCGCTGTAACAGTCATTTACACAGTGATAGTGGTAAGCTATATTGTAGCCACAGCTCCTTTGGGGCAGACTGACAGAAGTGAGGGTCCCATGGTGGTGGAGGGTCCTCTGACCACCACCACCACCAGGCAAGGTGGTTGAAGTGTCATGCCCAAGGACACAACAACTGAGACAGACAGAGCAGGAGTTTGAACTGGCAACCCACCAATTACAGGATAAATCCTTGCCTCCTGAACCACTGCCACCCCAAGAAAAACAGCAACACATTTGCAGGAAGTGAGCAGTCCATTGCTTTTAATGACTTTACCTCATCTGCAGCAACACCACATCACCAGTCTGTCACACTGCTCTGGTGGGATTTTGGTCCACTGTGTCTTCTTGGGCATAATTTTGTTGGCAAGGATTTTTCAGGGACGTTTTTTCATTGGACTCGGATCAGGACTGATGACTGGCTATTTCATTATTTCAGTTGTTTCATTGCGTGACAGGGGGCACTGTCCTGCATAGAAATTACAGGCTGAAACCTGGAAACGAGCCACAAGTTGTAGAAGAAGGTTCTGATAAACACTTGCATTCACTCCCAAATGTAGGTCTATAAGAGGGCCATCTCATGCTACAGTAAACATTCTCCAATCCATGAAACTTACTGTATCAGCTTTCCTTGGCTTTTTTAATACGTTGGGCTAAGTCTTTCCCTGTTTTGGCAAAGAACATAATTTTTCACACTGACCCAAGTAAATCAAAATGAGTTTCATCATGAACACAAACTTTGGACAAGTTTTCCACTATCCAATCAACATGTTCCTCGGCTTTAGTTTTGTCTTTTAATTAGTGACTATAAAAACTACTCAAAATAAATAAGAATATTTTTATTTATTTGTTATTATTAGGTGGAAATCAGTTTTCACTCTTGTATTTTTTCTTCCTAAAAAGCCAACTTTTGATGATCATGATTGATTTGTAAAAGCAATATAAAGGGTAAAACATCCAATAGGGTGAACATTTTTATAGACACTGTACAGTACATCAAGAAAGTATTCACATCACTTCGCTTTTTCACATTTTATGTTAGTCTTATTCCAAATTGTATTAAAATAATCTTTCCTCAAAATTCTACACACAAATACCCCATTATGAGAATGTAGAAAAAACTTTGCGATTTTTGCTAATTTATTTAAAAAATAGAAAACCAAGAAATCACATTTACATAAGAATTCACAGCCTTCACTTAATACTTTGTTGATCCACCTTCAGCAGCAATTATAGCCACAAGACTTTTTGAACATGATGCCACAAGCTTAGCTCACCTCTCTTTAGGCTATTTTGCTCATTCTTCTTTTCAGTACCTCTCCCTGATTAAGGCCCTTCTCCCCTGATGTTCAGCCTAGATGGCCGGCCAGCTCTAGGAAGAGTCCTGCTGTTTCCAAACTTCCTCCATTTACAAATGAGGGAGGCCACTGAGCTCATTGGGACCCTCAAAGCAGCAGAAAATTTTCTGTATCCGCCCCCCAATTTGTGACTCAAGACAATTCCTTTGATTTCATGCTTGGTGTTTGTGTTCTGACATGCACTTTCAACTGTAGGACCATATATAGACAGGTGTGTGCCTTTCTAAATCAAGTCAAGTCAGTTTAGCACTGGTGGTCTCCATTTAAGTTGTAGAAACATCTGAAGGATATCACTGGAAACAGCGCAGTGATATCCTGACTTAAATTGGGTGGCGTTTTTTAAGTGCATGTGAAATCTATGATTTCTCGTTACCAATTGAATATGGATGGGTAAAATTAAGGGACCCAGGATACTTGAGTATTTTTTCTCATTGCTGTGTAAATATTCCAAGACAATTTGTACCAGCTTTTAAAGATGAGCTGATAAGGCAAACTGAAAACATTTGAAAGAACATTTTAAGCACAGTCAGTAGATCTATTATGCTTTCTCCAGTTTTGTAGTTAAATAAAAAGGGAAGTAAGCAGAATTTAGAAAGTTTGGCTACTCACTAAGCTCAGTTCATAATAAACTTAAAGCTATTGGTTGTGTACAATTATTTGGAAATATAGAAAGAAGCAAATTTTAAAGCTATAAAAACTAAAACTGTGCCAATAATTAGCAGCCATGGGCTTCCCTAATGAGATGCTTAGCATTCTGCTAATTAAATGATGACCAACAAGCAGAAAGATGAAATCCAAAGCTTGTCTGGGTAGCTGGTTTTGCAGTTTACAAGGATAAAAAAACAAACTGCCAGGAGAATTGTTTTAAAGGCAAATCAAAACCCCAATTTAACTGTAAAAAACTGTCAGCAAGATTTAGCATATTTAGCAGTCTGGAATAGTGGTGCAATGTTTTACTGTGCAGCAGTACTTGCCAGAAAAGAAAAAGCCTGTCTGTAGCCTCAGAGCAAAATTTACCTATGGTGGACTGCATTAAGAGGCAAACATTTAGTATCTAAGCAAATAGATGAAGTCTTGCGCAAAACTGCTTGAATTGCACACAACTAGAATGTTTTTTCAGGAAACAGAAACTCAAGCATGAAATAACACCTGCCAGGTAAAAATAAAATACAATGTAAATAGAAGATTTTACAAAGAACTGATGTTAGGCACTGAGATGTTTGCTTTTGGCCTTTAAAAAAATTGCTTTGTTATGTTGAAAATAACTCTGCGTAACAGGTAATCTAACATGATATATATATATATATATATATATATATATATATATATATATATATATATATATATATATATATATATATATATATATATATATATATATATATATATAGATAGATAGATAGATAGATAGATAGATAGATAGATAGCAACTCAATCACAATGACAAACATTAGCAATAAAACACAGTGATGTAATTGCTTCCTGCAGGTCATGCAGTGTTGGCAACTCCAAGCAAATTTGCTTCTGACTCTCGAAAAGGAGTCCCTAAAAGATACCATCACCTAATTTGGTGGGATATCTGCACGTAACTGCAATGGATGCTATATGATATCGCTGTGGGGGAGACAAAAAGTGCATAAGAAATTCGCTAAGTTTATTTAGAACTACAAAAATGCTTTTGTCAGTTCTTGTTTCTATGTCACAAAGCCAGCCTTCCTTATTTATGGGATCATGAGACCAGCAAAAGTGATCCAAAAGAGACACTATGCCTGAGTTACTTTCAATTTATTTTTATTTTAGTTTTTAAGTTTACTTTTCTTAAGCCTTGCTTGGTTTTTTAGAGTGCTGAGCTAGCTTAGTAGCTAAAAATCAAGTCACAGCAAATGTAAAAAATTTACATTTTAAACATTTTTACTTTTTTATACTATTCACATCAACAGACTAAACAGACCAAAAACAGACAATAGAAATGCAGTTATAGGGTAGCATGTGGTGTAAAGGTAGAGTGGACATTCCCAAAATGGAGGCTATTAGAGCTTAACACAGCATCCCTAGGTTTGATTTCCCTCCTTGGAACCATTGCTGCATGTGTTCCCTTCCTTCTCTCTCTGCGCAGTTCCTGTCTGATTACTGCAAATAAAGGCCACTCGTGCCAAAAAAGAATACAGGCGGTCATTTATTTTAATCTTTTGAGTTCCAGACCCAACGTAAACAAATTTTATGTTTACATTCCTCCTTGACACAAAGGAGATCAGTCACTGATGGTTTTGCTAAGGTATAATTCCTTTACAGTCTAGATGCAGAAATGCTTTAAATGCAGCAGGGAAGGATTGCTCCTTAAGGACTGGGACACCTTTGAGTGCCTTTGGATGGGTGAGGGCCTACAGTACAGCTGCAGACTGAGAAAAGTAAGAAGAATACATGTTTTCCTATTGGAGTCTTCAAAATTGTTTGATAACATGAGAAAAAGTTGGTAGATTTGTCACCAGTCACTTAAAAAAAAAACTTGGTAGAACTGAAACTCACTAAATAAATTAACTCAGCCCAGGTAATGGCTCTTTTGCCCAGCCTTTGCTCCATGCACACCGCATTCTATGCTTTCTCACTTGCTCAGATTGGACAGTTGTCTCATAAATAGTCGGTCATGCATTTTCTCATTGTAATAAAAACAACTAAAGTAATGAAAGTAATGATCTTAATGAATATTAAGGAAAATAAGCTATGTTGCTTTAAACATAGAATTATCATATTTAAAAAATGTTTGTTGTTCCAAAATCAGTTCATGTTATTGAATTATAATTCATCAATACTGTGCCCCCTGCCTTAGGCTTTGAAACATAATTCAGGTACAAAGCATGTAAATGTAGGTGGACATGCAGTTACACTAAATCCCTTTTTTTTTTTTTTTTTTTTTTACAGGAAAAGCTTTTAAAATATAACGTTTAAGACAGTTTCCTCAGGTTACACAAAAAACAGTCTTTGTCTATTTCTCACAGGTGGTTTTGCTGTCCATTGTAATGAAAGAAAACTGTAAATTATTTGTGGTGTAGAGTTCACTGAAAGGATCCAGTCCTAAGAAATTCAGTAGCTGCAATTCTTTCCAGAGAAGGTGTCCTCATTATTGTAGATAATCCACAGAAAAAAACTGTAAACAATTCCTTTGTAGACTAAATGTCATTATAACATGTAACAACTCTAAACAGTGAGACTGAAATCTTGGAGTCAAACCTGGGAAAATAAAACCAATAACCAACAGTAAAAATAAAAAAACAAAGCCATCCACAAGAAGGGACAGAGCAGACTTTATTTCTTGAGGAAGCTAAGATCCTTCAAGGTTTGCAGCAAGATGTTGCAGATCTTCTATAAGTCTGTTGTTGACAGTGTCATCTCCTCTGCCAGCATCTGTTAGGGTAGCAGCATCAGAACCAGAAGCCTAAAAAGGCTCAATAACCTGATAAAGAAGGCTGGTTCTGTTCTGGGGATGACTGTGGAACCTCTGGAGATGATGATGCAAAGAAGGATTTTGCACAAAATCAAGAAATTATGGACAACCCTGACTATCCTCTTTATGAGACTGTCATTAGAAAACAGTCTCTTCAGTCAGAGGTATCTGCAGACTGGTTGTAAAATGGACTGCTACAGGAGATCTTTCCTGCCCACAGCCATCACAATCTATAATAACTCCTTAATTAAATGAGGTACATCAACATATAATTTCCGTTTGGGATCAATAAAGTGTTTTTGAATTTTGAATTTGAAGAATATGCACTTGTGACTCCTAAGGCATGTGCTCTGACCACTAAGCAATCAGGTGCTTTGATATAAAGCTGCATTAACTGTTTTAAAGGGGCAGTATTTTGTGTTTTCAAGGCACATAGAATCATTTTATAGCACCATCAAGTAACTATGTTACTTTCAGTTGTTACAAAAATGCTGTATATATCAAATATGACCTAAAAGAAATTTGACTTCATAATTTAAAGCCTTGAGATTCGACCGCTGTTTATTTAAGAAAGTCCTACTCTTTCTGAAACTCCGCCCACAGGAAGTCATCACAACAGCTAACCCTTTAACAACATTTTTACCAGCATTGCACTGAGAAGTAGCTCGTATGATAAGCTCTGCAGATGCGGAGTTCCACTAGGTGTTTGCTAATTGCTGCTGGCTAGTCTGAAGGAGCTGAGAGGGGAAGTTGCGGGGGAGGGGTGCTCTGCCAGGTGGAGGCTCGGATGTTTAGAAACTGCAGATAGAGGAGGAGCTGGGTCTCAAAGGTGGTGCTAGGTCCATCCAAGTGTTTTGCACAGCTGAATGGCTGTCACAGGAGATTAAAGGATTTCTTAAACATCCATGAACTAATCACGGCAACACTCCAGGTATGTTTTTGATGAGGGAATAACATTATAACATGATGTAAAGCTCAAAAAAGTTGATTTTACATAATACTAATAACTGAAGCTGCGCACTAACTCTAGATCGTTTCTCTTTATGTCCAAAGATAATAACTAAAGTTTTATTTCTGTTCAGCTGGAGAAAGTTTTGGCAAATCCACACATTGATTTGTTCTAAAGATCTGTTCAGTGCTTGGATGGGAGTCATCTAGTGACATTGTGATATAGAACTGTGTATCATCTGCGTAGTTGTGGTAACTGATCTTATAACTTGTTATAATCTGAGCTAGTGGGAGCATGTAGTTATTAAATAGGAGGGGTCCCTAGCTTGAACCTTGGGGTATTCCACATGTGACTTTTGTCCACTCCAATGAGAAGTTGCCTATTGACACAAAGAAATCCCTGTTCTTTAGGTAGGATTCGAACCAACTGAGTACTGTACCAGAGAGTCCGACCCAGCTTTCCTGTCAAGTTAATAATGTATCATGGTTAACTGTATCAAATGCTGCACTGAGGTCCAACAGAACCAACACTGTGGTTCTTCCACAGTCTGTATTTGTGTGGATATCATTGACAAGGGCAGTGTCAGTGCTGTGGTGAGCATGGAAACCAGTCTGAAAGACATCAAAGTGGTTTGTCATTATTAAGAAGCTGTTTAACTGTTGAAACAAAGCTTTTTCAATAATTTTGCTGATGAATGGAAGGTTAGCGATTAGCCTGTAATTCTGCAATAGTGATTTATCCAGATTGTTCTTTTTTAACAGTGGTTTGATAACTGCTGTTTTTAGAGCCTGGGGGAAAACACCTGATGAGAGGGAAGAGTTTACCATTTGAATCAGGTCAGATGCAATGACAGGCAGAACTTTCATAAGGAAGGTTGTAGGTATGATATCAAGACAGCAGGGGAAGGAGTTCAATTGATTTCTAATGTCCTCTAAGCTTTTTTAGTTGAGTAGTTGAAATGTGGCCATTTTGTTTGCATTTGTTATGACTGGGTATAGCATCGTTATTGGATTTGGTGTGGATGTGCAGATTAACCCTCTAATTTTTGGAATTTTCTCTGTAAAAAAGTTGTGAAATTCATTGCAGGCCCTGGTAGAGTGGAGTTCTACTGGTAAAATCACAGGACGGTTTGTCAATCTGCTAACTGTGCCAAACAAGGCACAAGCGTTGTTGATGTTTTTGTTTATGATTTCCACAAAAAATGTTTCCCTTGCATGTTTTAGGGTTAAGTGATAGCTTCACAGCCTTTTTTTGTAGATTTCATAGTAAATGTGAAGTTACGTTCAGCCCTTCGAACAAGTGGAGCATTTATCCACGGAGATTTCTTCCTACCAGAAACGGGCACTTCAATGGGCACAATGAAATCCCTTCCCTTTCAGTTCCATTTCCAGCCGGAGTAGATGGCTGTTTATTGGTTTGTTTTGGAACATTGTGTGCCTGCTGGGTTTGTGCTTGTCCTTCTACAATCTTTGCTGGGGCAATGATGTCATTGTTTACATTGTCCTGTGTTTGGGAAGATGGCCTTCTGTTGTTAACAGCATTGAAAATATTGGCAGTGAAAAGTTTTTTCCCCTCTTTATTTGGGCCGACTCCGTCTTGTCTGAAGAGATGATAATACTCCCAGAAAATCTTGTGATTGTCAATAAAGTACACAGATTTGGAAGAGCATTTTTCAATAAGCCATCTATTAATCATAAACAGTCTGCTGTAATTCTCATCTCCACATCCAGGTTTTGGTATTGGTCCACTGATTAACACTTTCATTTTCAGATATACAACTGTGCTTAGAAGATGACAAAAGTCATTTTTCAGAATTTCAGATTTTTGGTTGGACAGATCATTAGTTCCAATGTGAATGATTAGATTATCAATGCTCAGGTGATCAGTGGTTAATGGGAGTATTTTCTGTGTTACATCCAACACAGTGTCATTTGGGAAGCAGATTACCTTTGTTCTCTTTGTGCTACAAAGACGATCAATTCCATTCATGGCTGAATCTCCAACAATAAGAACTTTTGGCATTAATTTTGGTTTCTGGGTCACTTTAGGAGGTGGTTGCACTGGTCTTGTCTCATACCTCTTGTTGATGCTTGGAGGAGAGGTGTCTGCCGTAGGCTCCTGCTGCAGAGCAGCAGACCTGTTTTTCAGAGGAATTCCAGCGGGGTTTAGTAGGTTTCCAGCTGGAGACATGACAGGATGTGTTATGGCTCAAACTGGCTGATTAGTCGTTGGTACTGGAGTCAAGGAAGGTGGAATCATATCAGTTTCAGCTGCTTGTTGTCTTTTCTTTGGTGCTGGTGTTGACAAGGCAATGTTTTGGCTCAATGCTGGCCATGCTGTATCATCTAGGTGAGGGGCCCGTCCCGTTAGACGTCTAGTCAGATCCAAATGATAAGATTTATTTTTCAGCTTAGCTCCAAGACAGTTTCAGGTGGGTGAGCAGCTTCTTGAAGTGCTTGGAGGCTGTTTGTTGTTTTGAGGCATCGGTAGAGTTGTTTCATATCCAGAACCTGCATCGATCTCGACGTTTACCTCCAGTCGAGAAACCCTCAGTTCTATTGATTGAAGTCTTTGTATCATACTACTAATGTCCCTGGTGTTGACCAGAGGCATTGTGCTCATGCTTATCCTGGAGGTAAAAAAAAAATGGGGCAAAAGGTGAAGTAAAATTAAGAATATACAGTCCTTAAATCTGAAATAATCCAGTTGTGAGGGAAGACAATGTAAGAGTAACTATAAAAACTGGATATATTAAATAACTTTAATAACTTAACCGGTAAAACTATCAAATTACGACAGGAGAGAGCAGGATAAGATGTGCCTCCTTCCAAGGCTGAAGCTGAGACGAGAGCTATGACACTGGGGGTCTCCAGGCAGCTGCCATACATGTCTCGTCTCGGTTGAGCAGGAAGAGGAGAAGCTTATCCCTCCCCCCAAAATGTGTCATCAATCGTTTGGCAACATTTTGGGCTCAGCAAGGACGTTGAAAGTTAAGTTATTTTATATTTCTAAACTTGTGAAGTTGTGCTTATTTGTTCAATAACTCTTAACAACTAAAAACACATTTTCCTCATTTATTGCAGACGCTGTCGTTTTTAAGTCCATTGAAGTGGCAATAAGAATAATTGCAGTCCATGGGAAATAATACCAGAAATAAAATGTGCTGTGAATTATTTATGCTGGCCTATCACATTATTTATTTATTTTATTTTATTTTTTTATTATTTATTTATTTATTTTCCGGGGGAGGGGGAGGTGGCATGTTATCATCCATTTATCGTTATCGAGATGAACTGCTCAATATACCATGATATTGATTTTAGGCCATTTTGTCCAGCCCTATGAAGTATATTGAAACAATTTAAATTGCTGCTGTGTCTTACTAAATAAACATTAATAGCTGATTGGTTAAGCGTTACAGCAACTCAGCTGAAGATGAATTTAAAGATCAAAATAGCTCAGAGGGGCTAACTCTACTTTTATAGTAATGTTAGCCCCTCTGAGAGATTTAGATTTGTAAGGTGGAGAAATAAAATAAATTAATGATATCTTGAGGCCACAGCCATTAAGTAAAAATATTAATGAAATTCCAAATGAGTTAAATAAAAAATATGATTTTTGAGGATTGAGACAAGTTAATTTATTTGACACAATCTTCTCAAGTTTTATTAAAATGTTTTCATGCATAAATATAAATTTTAGGACATTTTGATTTATTGACTTGTGGCATGTTTGGTTTTCTGTACCTGTTGCAATCCAAATCGCTGGTACAGCATTTTAGGCAACTTATTATGTGTTGTTTTATTTTTTTTTTTTTTTTAGATTGAAGCTCCAAATGCTATGGGTCGAACCTCTCTTTAGCAGTTGCAGTTCAACTGCAGTAACTTCATTCTATTCACAGCATTCATGGCTCACCTCCAACTCAGATCTGGTGTGCAGCAGTGAGGACATGCCTGGTAGGAACATTAGGTGAAAGTGGATCAGAGAGTGAACTGAAAGTAGCCTATACCTACGCTTTGAGGGGTGTTACGCAGGTGACAGTCTCAATACCATTTCTTCAGATTGATGGAGGGTTCCTGACCAAGAGCAGAGGGATTGACTGAGGCTGTGTATTTTCTTCTCCCTGCCAGTAGAACAGTGAGCATTTCATACAGCACGAGGGCAGCCTAATAAACTCAAAGTCAAAAGTGGCCCCTGTGGCCAAACCATTTTTGGGTTTGTAGAGGGGAGAGAGGGGGGCTTTTAACCCACAACTGCAAGGACAGTTGGATAGAAAAAATAAATAAAAATTGTTTTATGTCACTTCAATTTCAGGCCTAAATTTTTCTTCACAAGTAGGTCTTTTAAAAAAAAAAAAATATATATATATTCTTGATAATAATTTGATAGTTGGAGGATCCACTTCTGGACCCACCCTCTACTAACTGACAGCCATGCTTGTACAGTTAGTGAAAGAACAGGTAATGTTTCATCATGCAGTTTCACAGTGCATACCTAGCATGGTCATTTTACTCTGTCAGATTCCACAAAACAACTCAACAATGTGCATATAATAACGTAATAGTCCTGTGTACTATACTGTACACCCTATTTACCCGCAGTATCACTCACAAAGCTAAGCACCTGAGGACATGGATGTACAGCTATATTAAAGATGAGCATTGGTTAATGGTCATCATGTGACTGATGGCAGCCAGATCATTTTTTTATCTAGCTAAATTGTTATTCATAGTTAAATGTTACTGTTAAGGTCCACAAGTAGGCCTCCAAACACACACACACACACACACACACACACACACACACACACACACACACACACAAAGAAAAAAACCTCAAAAAAAGGCCGCCACTTGGGGCATCAAGGAGGAAAGGAGCAAGTGCTCAAGTGCCCCCCTCCTCCCCCCTCTCTGCACGCGCCTGCCCCTGAGTGTCTCTCTCCTTTTGGAGATTTTCTGGGCACATCCCACTGGGATAAGACTCCAAGGAAGACCAAGAAATCACTACAGGGACTATATTTCCCATCTGGCCTGGGAACTGTTTTGGGATCTTTCAGAATGAGCTGGAGGATGTTGCTTGGGAGAAGTCCATCCTTGACCTGTTGCCCATATAGCCCAATCTCAGAATAAGCAGAAGACAATGGATAGATGGGTAGATAACTAGCTTAACATTGATAAGTCTCAAACTCCTAAAAAATATTACTTAAGAATTATTCTTTTTCTTCTTGCTGAGTTATCTCTATTATTTATTAAAAGAAAAACTAGGGGGTTTCAGCATATTTCTCAGGATTTTAAATCTCTTAAGAATTAATTCACATTTTTGGTTCTCAGGATTTGAAATCTCTTAAGAATTAATTCACATTTTTGGTTAAAATGGAAAGAGTAATAAAAAATAAAAAATGGAAAAGATTAATAAAAGATTAATAAAAGGCAATACCCATGATTAGTGAACAAATACAATATTATTTAACTAATATTTATTTACTACAGCTTAACTAAACAATAGAAACACACATTAACTACAACACATAAAACAGTTTAAAAACCCAAAATTTATTCATGGTTTGTGTGTCTCTCTTCTCATACCTCCATTATTTTAAGAGGGCAAAGTAAAAAAGGGAGGTGAAACCAATTGAAACCAGCCTTAATCTGTCACCTTTCAGTACCAAAACCTCCAGGCATACCAAGGGGTTGCTAGATGGGAGCCATTACTAATCTCAGCATAGTACAGCAAAATCAGAACCAACATTTGATTAAACTTATGATATCAATTTTATATATAGGAGGGTAGAAGGTAGAGCTGTGATGGAGTGATAGTATTTATAAGTGGCATGTTATGGACACATAAAAATGAGGTAGGAATAAATCGATATATACATTTTTCAGTCATTTAATTATGTACTATTGTATTTTAAAATATTATTAAAATATAGTATACATATCAGGTTATTAAATACATAAATACCTTTTGTGATAATTGAAATATTTACATGAAAAATATAGGTATGGAGAGAACAGTTTTTCTAATTGTGACAGATATGAAAATTTACCACATTAACTGATTATTGACTTATGTTAAAGGTTTACTTTGTCTTATACCTTAGCAGAGACATATTTAATGTGGTTGTGCAGAATAGAGCATAGAAGACTGATGAAAGATTAAAACTCTAGTTTACAGTTTAGAAGCCCACAGAAATACTTTCAAGATAACAGTTGTTTGCTTAAATATTATTTTATCAATCAAATCAAAGCAGTTTTTATGTGTAGTGCAAAAATATATCAATATGAAAATAAGTTCAATATTATTTAATTTTAAGAAGTACTCATAGAATGTTGCTATTTTTTATTTTTTTTTTTTTTTTTTTTTTTTTTTTTTTTTTTTTAACAGTTTATCAACTGGTAGTTTTATCAATACCATTTTGTTTCAGCCGGCCCTTTGAGGATTTTTGTGACCTTGACTTAGCCCAAAATGAAAATGAGTTTGACACCATTACCCTAAACCACCCCTAACCATTACCAATACATACCTAACCTTAACCCTAACCCAAACTCAGTTCACACCATAGTCCAAAACCTCACCCAAAAACAACACTTCTTGTTGGGACAAGGCCTTGGTCACCACAAGGAGCAGCCAGTCCTCACAACGTAGTATGTGTCATGAAAATGGTCCTTACAGTGCATCAAATACAAGGCTACTCATACACACACACAGTTTCTTCCACCTGGTTATAACCAGTCTGAATGTTTTGTGATGGAGTGATGGTGCCCCGGGGACAAACATAAATGGCTGCTCGTTACTCTGCTTGTGCACTGATCTATGGTCAGTTTTAGGACTCAGTCCATATGGCAATAAAAGTTAGGATGTAGGGTGTTGGAGCCGAGCTGCTTGCCCTGTCCCAGTGATTACGTTCCAGGTGTTACAGAGAGACTGGCGGCCCGCTGTTCCTGTGTCAAATGATTTGTGATAAGGGAGCCGTATCTGGTTAGTGATGCATTTGCTGTTGCTGCAATGGTATTAATAGGCCAGATACACATCAGCTATTCATATTTTCTGCCACGACGAAACAGTGAAACCAGCTGCTGTGCTCTTCATATTCCTCTTATCTGTGTTTGCCACATGCATTCATCTTCATTTGCATTCATCAATCAGTTCATCATCACGAGTGCCTCTCCCTTCCCTCCTGTCTCTGCTTGGCCTGGAGCCTATGGAGATACTGGAGTGGCGACATTAGGGTTTATGAGGAATGTGATGGCATACGTCATCACTATACTTACTTCACAGTCCGTACTGACATGCTTTTGCTGAATACAAAGGCTTACATTGAGAGCACTTAATATTTACAGTGTGGGAGCATTTTCTCCTCCTGTGATTAGAAAAAGTTGGATGCATTATTCAGGCACATTGCTTTAGTGGTGTGTGTCTGTTTATGACTGTGTGTGAAAGAGTGAGTAAATGTTATTGACAGTTTGATTTTTGTTGGTTGGTGGAATCTGATGTGACTTGGTGATTCAGCTTTCTTAATTTGTGGATCTGTTAACTCTAAGCTATCAACCAAACGGTAACTTTTTTTATTCTTACAGTCTCACATAAAAAATCACACAAAAATACAAATATACACCTATAAGATATGCTCAGACACACAGAGTGGAAATACAGTTGTGTTTATCCCATGACAATTTAACTTTCTTTTTCTTTGTTCTTTCACTTTTGTTTCCTTAAGTGTAGTTGTATTTTAACCAGAGGAGGCAGCATTATTTTAAAAATGTGGGCATACAGTTACAAATAGTTAAAATTTGGCCTGACCTGCTTTTATTTTGCATAACCACATTATATTGTGCCCTTTTTGTGAAAATACTGTGCCTCAGAGTTATTTTTTATGTAATTCAGAAAGTTACAAGGTAGTGTGATAAAACACAAAACATTAAAACAGCCTATGAAAGCCTGAGAGGTTTTTTTTTTTTAAGAAATTGGAAATTTGGCAATTTAATCACAACTCTGACGATATAGAAAAAGATCCAACTAGTACAGATAAACATACACTAAAATAAAGGATGTTTAAATTTGTATCTAAAATATCCTAAAAATGTGATTTCTGGTGAGGAATAAATTAGGACACCCCAACTATTATTCCCAATGGTTAAAAATCACACACAGATGTATTACATCAGGTGCTCTTTGAGATAATCTTTACTTAGCATTTTGAGGGAGGTTTGTCCTGTTTAATTCTAAGACATTTAGTTTTTTGTGTTCTTGACTGTTGAAATGAGAGTGAACACCATGGTGGGATCTAAAGAGCTGTCTGAGGCTTTCAGAAAGAAGATTGTGGCATCTTATGAACTTAGTACGGTATTCAAAGAGGCCTCACAGAATTTATATCAACCACTCCACTTAACAAAAAATCATCTAGAAGAGGAGGACATTCAAAACAGCATGCTTACATGCCCAGGTCTGACCCTCCAACTAAATTTATACTGAAAACAGACTGCAAGAGGCCAAAAGAAATCTCCAAAATCCTTAAAATGTCATAATATTACAATCAGAATGCTCTAGATATGAAAGTGCATGCCTATACAATCACAAAGAGACAAAAACCCACCTGTTTAGAGTCGCCTTTGATCAGTAGTAAGTGGAACATTGAACTATATTTGCTTGATGATATTTGCTTGATAATCCTAATGGTTTTGATGCACTGATATTTGCTCGATGATTTTGATCATTGTCATGTGCATTTGCTTGATGATTTTGATGATTTGCTGTATACCTGATTGATGTTTTTTATGATGTGAAGCACTTTGAACTGCCTTGCTGCTGAAATGTACTATACAATAAATTTGACTTGACTTAACAGAAGTTTGTCTTTAGTGTGAGGTCTATAAGAAGGGAACCTTTGCTTTCCACAAAGAACACAAAAAAGACCAGGACTTTTGGAATGTTGTTTTTTTTTGGGGGGGGGTGGCAGATGAGTCCAAATGTAGTTATTTGAACACCTGAACAGAGAAAATGTTTGGCAAAGACAAAATATAGCATGGTCTGGGAATGTTTTGCTGCAGAAGGACCTGCCCAGCTCACCATAATATAATTCACCATGAATTTTAACATATATCAGAGAGTGCTTGAGGAAGATATGAGACAATCTGTATAAAATTTAAGCAACAGCAGAACTGGACCGTTTTATATGATGATATGACAATGACCCAAAACACATCAGTAGCTCACTGAGATGCTGTGGGGTGACTTGAAACAGGCCGTACATGTGTGAAACTACTCAAATATATCACAGCTGAGAGTGAGAAGTGGGGAAAGCTTTCCTCAGACTGATGTCAGAAACTAATAGATGGCTTCAAGAAGCATGGCACTGAAGCTGAAATTGGTTAGTAACATGACAGAATGTGAAAAAGTATCTTGATCATGCAACTTTCAATTTTAATTATATAAAAAGCCAAGAAGTGGAACCACAAGTCTGAATTTATTGCAGATTTTCTCTAATTCACACAGAGTCAAAATTATACATACAGGCTAAACCTGGCCCTTAACTTGCACATGAGATATACAAAGAAATAACTTTTGTTTATCTCTATCTGATGTGACATAAGACTAAACCTTAATTGTTTTAGGTTTGTTAGGAGTACCAGAACGTTTTTCATAGCTATATGATGTGTGCTAGAGTGATGTTCATTTGTTATTCTTCTTAACGTTCAGAAATTGGCATACATTTTCTTTGTATTTGGTAGAATTGCTTTTTAAGTTGTATGACTTGGGTCAAAAATTTGGGTATCTTTTCATAAGCTTCTCAGAATAGTTTTTCTGCAATCTTGTCCCATTACTCCAAGTCAAGTCAAGTTTATTTGTATAGCATATTTCAGCAACAAAGCTGTTCAAGGTGCCTTACATCATAAAAACATCATGCAGTCATCAATTATGGAACAAGCAATAAATATTACATTTTGACAAATGCCATCATCAAAATCTTCAAGCAAATACACATCAAATACATTGATCAATGTTCCATTTACAACTAATCAAAGGCAGCTCTAAACAGGTGGGGTTTTAGCCTTGATTTAAAGGAACTCAGTGGTTTGGCTTTTTTGCAGTTTTCTGGAAGTTCAAGATTTGTGGTGCATAAAAACTGAAAGCTGCTTCTCCATGTTTGGTTCTGGTTCTGGGGATGCAGAGTAGACTAGAACCAGAAAATCTGAGTGGTCTGGAAGGGTTGATACAATGACAACAGGTCTTTAATGTATTTTGGTGTGAAGCTGTTCATTGATTTATAAACTAACAGAAGTATTTTAAAGTCTGTTCTCTGAGCTATAGGGAGCCAGTTTAAGGACTTTAGAACTGGGGTGATGTGCTCTATTTCCCGGGTCTTAGTGAGAACATGAGCAGCAGCATTTTGGACCAGCTGCAGCTATCTGATTGATTTTTTAGGCAGACCTGGTAAGACACTATTGCAGTAATCAATACGACTAAAGATAAACGTATGGATGAGTTTCTCTAGATCTCGTTGGGACATTAGTCCTTTAATCCTGGAAATGCTCTTCAGATGATAGAAGGCTGACTTTGTAATTATCTTTATGTGTCTCTGAAGGTTCAGGTCTGAGTCCATCACCACACCCAGATTTCTGGCATGATCACTAGTTTCTAGTTGTAATAACTGATACTGCATGCTGACTCTTGATTGCTCCACTTTAGGTCAAAAATAATAACTTCAGTTTTGTTTATGTTCAGCTGAAGATAGTTTTGACACATTCAAGCATTGATTTGTTCTAATATGTGTTCAGTGCTTGGATGGGTTTGGAGTCACCTGGTGACATCATAATGTATAGCTGTGTATCATCTGCATAGTTATGGTAGATAATCTTATTTCTTATTATAATCTGAGCTAGTGGAAGCATGTAGATATTAAATAGGAGCGGTCCCAGGTTTGAACCTCGGGGTACTCTACATGTGACTTCTGTCCGCTCCAATGAGAAGTTGCTTATTGACATAAAGAAGTCCCTGCTCTTTAGGTAGAATTCAAACCAATTAAGTACGGTGCCAGATAAGAACTGGTGTAACTGAGCCTGTACACAAAATTTCTATGGGACTGAAATCAGAACTTTGTGATGGCCACCCAAAAACATTCACGTTTTTGTCTTTGTAACTAATTTAACGGCATGCTTTGGGTCATCATCCACAACTTAACTTAACTTAACTTTCTGGCTGTTGACTTGAGATGTCCCATCTACTTTTGGAAGGGCACCAGTCCCTCTTGCAACAAAAAAAAACACCTCAACCACATGATTATGCCACAACTGTACTTTACAGTATATAGGCTAATCTCAGGCTTGCAATCTTTCTTCTTATTCCTGCAAATGTAACTATGGTCACTATGGCCAAACCCATTAATTTCCACAGGAGACCACAGGACATGTCTTGCTTCTTTATTACTATGTGTATTTGCAAACTTTAATCTAGTTTTTTATCTTGTACTTGAAGTATTCTCTTGGAGTGGCCTTTCAGCCCATGTCAGTACACCACTCAGATTTACTGTGACTTTCTTTCAGGCTTCAGCCACCATCTTCACAAGATCTTTTGGAGATTTTTAACCAACTTGTTTATGACCCAAAATCTGTCTCCTTCCTGAATAGTTTGGTTAACAGTAAACCTTGAGTATAGCAGCAAATTATGTCAAGAAAATGTTGATGGCTGTAAAAAAAAAATATGCATCTAAATATTATTGAGGGTGTAAAATGTACTTGAGCATATCTATATAATTTTGATCCTGTTAAAATGAGCAAAAATTCACAATACATTAAAAATATAACTTGAGCACTGAATTATTGTTTGTTAAAATTAACTGAAGTTGGCTTTTGTCAGTCCACCCTGATAAAAAAAAAAAAAAAACTGTTGATATAAAGAAATAAAAGCCAACACTTAATATTACAGCCATACCCATAAAAAACTTATGCAAACTTGTATTGTATTCTTATACTTTGATGGTGAGGTTGATAGGTATTTAACATATATATAAAAACTTCTGCTTTGTATTTATGTTAATGTTATATGTTTAACTCTAAATCTTGTAAGTAACCTGTTTAAAAGCTTTGTTTTCATTTTTTTTGAGAAATACAAACTATAACTATAAAAAGAATAAAAGCTTAGCTAGACTATCTGTTCCAGCATGCATGTTACAAATGCATGTTCAAACAGGAGCTGTTTACTGATGATTTATTTCTGGTTTAGTAGCATATTTAACTATAGTTCTTTTAATAAACTAGAATTGCTTTCGGTTCTAGCGTATGTATTTCCAGGAAATGTTTTGAGTTTTCTAAAAAAAGAAACTGACATGCATAAAGAAAGGGAGGGACTGGAAAAACAGGTTTTGGAAAAGTGTTTGTTACCCACTTAGTGCCTCAGGTGGTAATTGTATAGAATATAAAAGTGCAATTTTTACATTTGTGACCTCCAAGCAGTCTAAAAACCTAACAATTTCATAAAACAATATAAAACTAACTTAAAGTGTTGATATTTTATCATGTTATTTTGAATGTGAGCAAAAACATGCAGACTTTGAAAGATTAAAGGCTTGTGAGAATCTCAGAAGGGTGGTGTCAGACTCATTGTAAATCTGAAACTGAACTTGGCTTTCATTACTGCAGCATTTGAAAGCTGATCTGCTGGAAAAACTGTCTCCATGTTAAGACTTTTATTTTATTTTATTTTTTCACAATTTATATTTTGCTGTTTTCAGTCAATGAGACTGGCACCTCCCTCCATCTGGCATGCATTTTGAAAAACAAACAAACCCTTCAGGGAGTTTCTACTCAGTTACATGTTCAACAGTTATCTGAGAACCTGCCTTTTCTTCTGCAGTGTAGTAAAGGCTTGATGGCTTCCTGCCCCAAGCTAGATCATGTGATGTTCACAGTGAAACACAAAGGGATTTTTGGGGAAGAAGTGTGAAGGTCCCACGTCACCTGAAGTGACAAGTGGTTTGTTACAAAGGGCCATCTGGAAAGGATGGAATGGAAAGTGTTTTATAAGGGCAGACTTTTTCAAAAAATGCTTGGCAAATGATTGGATGAGCCATCTGTTGGTCGTCTGTCAGAGCCTGGCTTCAACCAATCAGATCAATGGAGCAGAGCCAGTTGGTAAAATCAAACTCTTTCCAAGTGATTAGAAGAAAAACAATAACCGTTTTTACCATTGAGGAAAGGAGGACTCAGTGTTATACTATGCTGTTTAAATCAAGAAATATTCACTAACACTATTCACTAATTTTGTAAACAATGCAATTAAAGCACCTACACTAACCTGTACCATATCTGCACAATTAAAGCATAGGCTTCTGCTCACTCTCATAAGGTGCCAAAGTCTATAACAGAAATACTTCATGTTTGTCATACCCGAGTGCAACAGAGTTACCTTTGGTAGTCCAAAATGTTGGATCTTTGATCTAAGGAAAGAGTTTTCTTTGACACCAAATTAATCTGAGGCAGTGTAGCTTCCCATAAATATTCAGCGCTAAAATGCATTTTTTCCACTTGTGGTTTCTTTCTAAGAACACGTCAGTCATCTATGAAATTATTGAAAATCTGTGCATAAAGACGAACTCTCAGAGATATCAGATTGTTCCATCAGTTGGGGGCATCATTACAGACCCTCATAAGACATTTTTCTAACTCATAATGTCTTTACTCCAATTTGCATCTTGTTGTTGCTCCAAAGATTATGTTGACAGGTAAAGCTGTTTCAATATTCAGAAATGCAACCTTTTGCTAATTTATTGCTGACATTGTGCTATTGTGCAAAGGTTTCGTGGAGCGAGTTTGCAGTTTCATACTTGCTGTTGTTTTTTCTATTTGCGACCTTTTTCCTTTTGCTTCTATTTTCTGTGATTACATCATTTTTTGTTCACAGTGTTTTTTTTGTTTCATTTGTTTTTTGTGTTTGTGTGTTTTGGAGTTTGCATCGTTTATGTATTTGCAGCATGTTTGGCCGTTTGCTGCATGTTTGCACCTGTCGGCCATCGTATCTATCACTCTATATAAGCAGAAGCAGGTCATGCAACTGGAATAACTGTCCCCATGAAACACGTGCATGACAGAGTAAGAAGTTATGCAGAATAAAGGAAGCACTGTGTTAAAAAAAATTACATTAAGGAGTCATTTGAGGAATCCTTCTGCGCTACGGTCAACATCTGGGGCCAGCCAAGTGGGAAGGCATGGAAAGTGATGTGCTTGGAGAGAGAGGCTGGACACATCTTATAGTTGACCTTGAAGAAACAACTAACAAACCAAATTCCAGGGTTGTATACATCCATTTGAATGCGTTAATGAGTGGAGTTAACTTTTCGGAGAATTGTTATCTTAATAATGCTGTCTTTTTTCATGTCAGTCTTTAACTGAGTGCAGCTCTTCCTGGTGTTTGCTAAACAATGTTTTTTTTAACAAGTGAATGAAAGTGGGAAACTGACAAACAAAGAGGTAAGACGCTTGTTTCTGCAGAAAACAGTTGTGATATTTATCCTTAAAGCTAAGAGTTTAGTGACTGCTGTGTTTTCCTGTATGTTTTGGTGTGAGTAAGTGGTGTTGATGGCATTTGTAATGTGTGTGTGTGTGTGTGTGTGTGTGTGTGTGTGTGTGTGTGTGTGTGTGTGTGTGTGTGTGTGTGTGTGTGTGTGTGTGTGGCTGGGGGGGTTAGGGTTTGTTAAGGTTTTCATTTTAACTGTAGTTTGTGGATTATTTCATTTTTGAAAAATGCTTTTGTTTCTTTCTGGCAAAGATACTTTGCACATGTCTGCACTTCAACTGAACCACAGCACAGTTAAACCAGAAAGTTTTATCACCTCATGACACAAGCCAGACATTATGAGATATCAGTGGGACTGACTTTACCTTGTCCAGTTATAAGCAGTCTGCACTTGCAATTCACTTTCTTGTTTATGCTTGGAGCATGCAGTGCAGTGAGTTGTAGGTAACCAAAAAAATGGAAAGTGGAGTTTTAACAGTATGAGGATTCTTCTATCAATCAGGTGGAACAGATTCTATTGCGAAGCAACAGAAACAGTGCTGGGGGAAGTAATATTTTATGGGGCAAGGGGGGGTGTATTATTATTGCAATGTCCATGGTGTGGATGCTTGCGTGCATTTTGGGCTGCCACACAGCCACATATAGTAGTGGTCTCTCTATAGACCTGTAATTGGTAATGTATGCATCTTGACTTGGTTTAAACTCAACTAAAACTCCTTCCACTTTGCTTCAAACATAACAGAAACTTAAGGTCGGTACTCGAACAGTCTAAACTGCATCTAGTTCTGTTGTTATTGAGCAGGAGTCTAATGCAGACAGATGCTGAGAATTTGCAATTATAAGGGAGACAGAAGAATGAAGTTTCAGCTCAACACAGTTAGTCACTTCTAGCTTTGTTTTCTTACCAACCCACGGTTAAATATAGTCAAAGTAACACCACAGGTGCTGTCTTCAAATTATTTTAGTGACAATTATGTTAATATCAGTATGTTTAAACAGAACCAGGATTTTATCAAAGAGGAACACCAAGGCCACAATTAAAAACATAGTTTTAATGAATACACTTTCAGTCAAAACTTGACTTTTCTTTTGATTTTTGATAAGTACAATGTGAAAATATGTGAATGAGAACAGATTTTTTTAATTTGGCTGGATAAAAGTCTTGTTTTCGTATCAAAATAAACAGATGTAAATAAGCAAAAGCCGGGTTTCAAAAGCCAGGTGATAACATTATCAGTATGCTAGTTAAAGTTTGACATCATGATCTGTATGTTAATAAAGACTTTATTTCATGAAATGCTTGATCAATAAACAAGAACTGGTTAATATTGGGACATTGAACCGGACAAAACTTTTAAATGAAATTATGTGAACAGTTGTTCATTAAATGAACTGGCACAACAATACCCAAACCAGCTCATTTGACTATTGGTTACCGTGAGGACTGAATGCAGGCTGGGAGATGGACATTTATGCTGACCGAGGTGCTGCACTGACTACCTTTGGCCAGTCCCCCTGCTGCTTTGCTATCAGGAGATGAGACGGGTGCTGCTTCCTCACAGGGGCTGTTTGATGTTCCACCATCTGCAGAATCAATACCCTTCATTACTATCCATCTAAAAAAAAGAAAAACTATGTTGTTTCAATGTACATCTTCAATATATATAGATTTTTCTTAGAGGTTTATCGTTGTCACTTGTTGGTCCCTCAAATCTTAAAGCTGAACTGAAATGTGTTTTGAAACCAGCATCAGTGAAAATATAGCCATAAAATATGTTTTTTGTAGAAATTTGAAATAAAAAATACTATAGTTGTTGGTAATTCTGAATATTGAAGAAACCACTCGGGTGCTTTTGGCTTTTTCCGTGACCACCCCGCATTATGACGTCAATTATGACGTCAGCTGTGTCTACGGGCATTCAGCATTTCAACTGCAAGTGGATGAGTACACATGCAACATGGTTCAGTGCGTTGCTATTAATTGCTCGAACCGGCCAGAAAACACTACAGGAGTTTCATTTTTCAGCTTCCTTAAAGATGAAAAACTTTGTCAGATTTGGATATGTAAGCTATGGCATGAAAACTGAACAGCATATACATTCCTGACAGCCTGAGATTAGTTTGTGATTGAGTTCAGTTTGTTCTTGATGAAAATATATAGAGAATCCATGTGTGATTACAGAAATGTCATCGTCTTAAACTGCTACTGATTTATTAGTATCCTGGTATCTCTTCATAAACAGAAAAGGCTTCTTCCTCCATTTCCACAAGTAAATAACCAAACAGTAGCTATGTTCTTCGTTCTCCTGCACTGATGTGGGAGCCCGCTGTGGCACAGCTGACGTCATGAACTCCACCCACTAAATCACCCGCTTCAGAAATTATTGACTAAAACACTAAAAACTGTTTATTTAACTTTTAGGTCAAAGAACTGGTCCCTGCAATGTCAGTTTTTTGAGATTTGATTTCAGTTCAGTTTTAAAGGAAGTACCCCTGAAAGCCAACTGATCTTCGAACAGATATATTTATCTCATTCGAACTGTAATTTCCCCCACCTTGCATTCATTTTGCATTTAGGGACTGAGTATATCTCTTTTCTTCCCTTTCTTCTCACTTCCTCAAGTCAGAAAAAAAAAGAAAGGGAGAGCAGCAATTGAATTTCCTCCCAGCATGTGGTGTGGAATATGAAAAAGTGCAGGGCCACACTGAATGCAACCTTGATCCATTCCTCTGCCCTTCCCTGCACTGTCTCCAATGCCCCTCTACTCCATTCCAGGAATAAATTATTTCATTTCTGTTCGGCTCACAGAATTTTTATTCGTCTCTGTGGTGCTTGGGTCCTGTCCCTGTGGAGAGAGTCCTGATGAATGAGTTGGGCTCACACCCTCTGATCATCCCAGCTCTGAGCACCTTTATATACATGCTCGCTTTTCGGCTGCCTCCAGTGCTCATAAAAACCTGTTCCTCCTCCCCTTGCATTTTATATATTCCTCTGATACACAGAGGAATAATGCAAGCTATAGTAGAGATTTTGATCTCCTTTTCCTTGTGCACACAAGCTCTTAGGAGACAAAACCACATTTACACTCTCCACTTTAGAAATGAGCTGGCAATTTTTCTACTTGTTCAGATTAATGATGACATTTAGGAACAGTGAACAGTTTCAAACAACACCCATTACTCATCAAAGAATATATATTTAGCAATGGATGTATGGAATTCAGTGAGATAATGAATATGGTGAAAAGCTCCAAATGAATAATTCTTTTTTATAATTGGAGCCTCAGGAGTAGATTACAGGAGGAAGAAGCCTGACATATGTCCATATGGGTGCCGAATGTCTGTGTGTATGTGTGTGCGTGAGTTCGGAGGAATTAATGATGGCAGTTGCAGCGTCTCTCGTGCCAAGTTATCATGTCAGGGTGCTGTGTTGATTGGCGTGTCCTGGAACACTGTCTGGAGCCCCCTAACGATGTTGGATAAGCCCTCTGACTGGTGTGCACATGTATTTTCAAGATTGGGATTCAATGAAGATAAGTGAACACTCTGTTTTCATCCAGGCCACCGGGGAATTCACTGCAAGCTTTTAACACGGCAGAAAGCATGCAGACACACACACAACAAGAAGCCACATTCCCCCCTGGCAGGCAGTCCACCAGTGGTATCAATTAAGAAGTTGGTACAATCAGTGTTTTAGCAGCAACATGATACCCAGCTCCAAGTAATTTAAAGCTACGCTTACATCTTGGCACTATGTAGCACGCTTAACAAACCAATCATAGGAAATAAAACTCATAAAAAGATGTTAGCACAACAGCTAGCCTGCACTCCGTCTGCTGCGCTGGCATCTGGCAACATTTTGTGCTTTAATAAATTTTCAGAATAGGGGCCAGAGATGGCATGTGTCCTTTCTCTCACTGATATTTATCGCCTTTTTTTTTTTTTTTTTTTTTGCAAGGCTAAAGTCTGACCCAAATACTTCAGGTTTTTGATGATAGGACCAAAACAGAGATCAGAGGCATCCAGCGGGTTTGTCGTAGATACTGAGGAGAAGACAGAAAGCCGGGGGATCTGGACATACTCAGATATCATACTCAGAGAGATTGTGGTACTTACTACTGTTGATGACTGTACAACACTGAGCTCAAAAAGCAGTCACACCTTATCCTCAGAGAACGCTGAGTTCATCATTTTAAATCTCACTCCAAAGCTTAACCCTTAACCCTACAATGAGATAAAAATCCTTCAGTGTATCAACCCTGCGCCCTCCCTTTAGTCACTGCAATCAAAAGATGTCCATCCCTCATTCGAGGGGGGTTGTCAGCGAACCCATAGGCATAGAAGAGCAGATGCAGCATTTGCTTTATTGCCCTGTGCAAGCACTATGTCAGTACATTCACCATATTCTGAGTGGTAAAGTTCGACTCCTAAAATAAATTTTAGGAGTCGAACAAAGATTTTGTTTATCTTTTACATAGTGTGACGTACAGCAAGCTTTTTGATGACATTGACATCTATTGTTATAGGTCTGTGAGTGGACCTTTACCCTTGGCTTGAGACCTTACCTTGAGATTGAAGAGCTGGTAATGCAGCAATGGCAGGGAGCCCACCAGTTAATGATCTGCTTCTTCCTTTTTTCTGCTTTATACAGCTCCATACTGCTCCTCAGTGTCATTGCATTGAAATATAGCCACACTCACTCATGCACACACAGTGAGAGCTGGAGACATGGAGGTCAAAGAACACCTCACCAGTTTTTAAGAGAGCAACCATTCATTTTTCATTGAATGACATGAGGATGTGAACGGCGTAAGCACCTCCATGAAGTCCCCTCCAATTTAATCAGCACCTGCTCCTTCATCCTGCAGAACGGGAAATGAGGACGAGCAGCTCTGACCTACAGGAACAGCTTCAAAGTGTTTTACCATGTACTCAGATAAATTCCACCTATAGGAAAAAAGACTAATATCAAAAGCATGGGATTTGCTTCTTTTGATTTTTTTTTTTTTTTTTTTTTTTTTTTTTTTTTTTTTTTTTTTTTTTTTTTTTTTTTTTTTAGTAAAATTGAAATAAAAGCTGAGATGTTTGACTAAAAGAAAATGAAGAAGAATGACACTCAGCAGAGTGAAGACATGTTTAGATACCCTTATTAAACTCTTAAAAGATTAAACACAAACTCCTGCAAGTAAAACAGTTCTGGAGACTAATTAATGGTGACAAATCATTGGGGAACTTTCCCAAGAACTAAATAAGATTAAGGCCTTTTTGTTCTTGCATTTGCACCACCAAGAAGAACTCTGAAGTGATGTAACAGCTTGCAAGCGAGTGGCATAAAGTCACATTTGAGTCGAGTTTGCTTCATTTCATAGGGTTCAGCAGAGCCTGGATCTTAGTGATGGTTCATTACCCTTTTTAATGACAGTTGCAAGGGGCTGCCATCCTTTTTTTGACCAATCTGTGTATGCTCATGTCCAGACTATCATTGTACACAAGGTCACTGGTTATGCTTGTGCATATGGAGTACCCACCTTGAGATGAGATCTAAATTAAGAACAACTGTCCTGATTCCCAGCAGTTCTCACAAGAAACAGTCTGTTTTTGTTCAAAAGCTTTCAAATGAAGGTTTTTCTGCTATAAATGTACCTTATTATTTCCCAAGTTTGCAAGGCATAAATACACAGAGTGCTCATGTGAGAGAGTCAATAAGTATCCCCACCAAGACGAAATGTTGCTGAGCTCCATCGGCTCTTCATGCTTGAGCTGTCAGTCTGGTCTTGCAGGAAAACATAATATAAACAGCATGACTTCTCAAGACCCCATTATGTGGTGAAGGCATCTAAAGTGTTATTATATGTCAGTGCCACAGGAATAAACAAGCTTCTCCTCCATGGACTTAGTTACCAGGCTGACAAGTCCAGTCAGAAGCGACAGTAACAACAGCACCACCACTGTGGTTATGAAGGAGAGATCCAAAATGTTTTTTTTCTCTTTTTTTCTGGCTGTTATTAGGATTTCTTTCAAAGCTAAAACAATTTTTTTGTGTCTATCCCTGACAAAACAAAGGCTGAATGCAAAATAAAATCTCCTTACCTTAAGAGGACCAGGCTGCGCTAAAATTGACTGACAACATTTTGTAACAAATTACATTTAAAGGCAAAATTGGTTTGGCTTTGGAACCCAAGAACTTTCCGAGCAGATTGATTTGGAAATACATGGAAAAGAAAACTTTGCCTTCTCTCTAAACATGTAATGTTTTAGGTTTAAATATGCAAAGTTAAAAGGACCACAGGAAAATGTCTACTGAAGTCCAAATGTGGTTGAAAAATTGTGAGGGTTAAGATATTAAAAGACAAATCGACCGATGGTCTCCAAATACCTCTACGTATTCACAAACAGGTACTGCTTGAACCTCACTGCTGTGTAAAGGTATTCATATTATTCAAGACATACAGATATACTTTTTGTCCCTTAAAGCTGGAGTATGTAACTTTGCACCACTCCCAACCTAAAACGATCAATCAGAGCCAGGAGGAGGGTCTCAGCACTGTCAGTCAACTTCTTTTACCCGCTGCAAAATGTGCTAATGGTGGAGAAACAACTTACTATTACAGTAAAATTGTTAATCCATCATCATTGGTGGTCATGCTAGCTTGCCTGAGTATTCACTACAGTCTCTGCTAACTGTAGCGCAGCAAAGAGCGGCAAGGCATGAGTAGCGCCACTCAGACAGTGATTGACAGTGCTAAGATCCTCCTCCTGGCTCTGATTAATTGTTTCTAGATAGCACTGGGAGAAGGCAAGGGAGCTTGATTTTTTTCACAATTTATCTGTCTCATACCATTCTGTCATGACATAGTGAGTTTCAACAAATATGTAGAAAAATATTTTTTATAAAAGTTACACACTGCACTTTAAGGGACAATAATGCATTGTTTTTTTCAACTGTTTGAGTCGAAAGTTGACAAAATGGGAAGAAAAGAACTGAAAAGAAAGACTTCTCAGTGGGATATTTTTGCAATTTTTGTGTCCCTGCAGTTACCAAGAGATAAATCCAAAAACACACGTAGACAAAATAGTTGGTACCGCTCTGATAATGACCAAAAAACCCACAATGGTCCCTGAAAAAACTTGAAATTGACAAAATAATTTGTATGTATATGTATTTTCCAGACATATAGTGTCATTGATTATAGCACAATCAAGTAACTATGTTACCTTCAGTTGTTATAAAAATTTAAACAAAATCAAAACTATTCATCCTGCTCTCTGGCTGAAAAACCGTCTTCTGGAAGTTGAGTGCACTCCATGGTTGGGGCTGTTTTCCACATAAACAAAAACGGCCATGAAATTATGACCAATCACACGATAGTTCTGCATGCAGAAGGGGGAAGAAAAGTTATGACAAGATGAGGTGGACAGCATGAGGCTGAGAACAAATTGATGTAATTTTTGTCACACACCTGTGACAATGAGAATTAATTTCGGCACGTTGGACCAACTAGGCAGGGCCCTTTAGCTTTACACACATGTCCAAAGTCCGAGCAGCATTAGCATGAATTAGCATGGAGCAATAAATCCTGTTTTCTACAAAATACTCATCAACGCCCTCAGCATTTCATACAGTAGTTGACTCCTGATTTAATTATCTGCTCAACTCTTACAAGTCAACAATGTAAATGCATTAAAATGCACCTTTACTGACGTGCACCACAGAACAGATGAGGCACGCACGTTAAGCTTCTGGTAGCATTTGACATGAAGGTTTATTCTCCTTCTGTGTGCGTATAAGCATACTCTGCCACAAACTCAACATGCTTGCCCTAGCTGCTGGATGTGGAGTAGTGCTGAACAACTGAGATAACACTATACGACTTATCAAAAAGAGAAGTTGTGGATAGAAACTGACAAATAATGTTGGGATAGCAGAATTTTTTTTCTTTTGTACTTAATTAGTGCTTTCATTTACATTATTTGTTAAAAAGCAGGTTTCATTGCCATCTTTAGTACTGGATCTTTATTGTTGATGTCAGTGCACACAGTACTTTGAACTGATTATCTTTATTTTGGTCAAAATACATGTTACACAAAGTCAAATTCTACTGAATACATCTATGCCAAATAAGGACAAAGTCTGACAGACCTGGAAAACTGTGTTGTCCATACTTCTTTGACCTTTTTCACACTTTGTCATTTTAAATCCACACACTTCAAGGTATTTCTTTCTGATCATATTTGCTAGACCAACACAATGTAGCACACAATTGTGCAGGGCAAGAAAAACATTTAATGGTTTTCAGAAGTTACGAAAATAAAAAAATTGAATAATGTGGCATGCATGTCTATTCACTCCCAACTCTATACTTTCTAAAAGCACTTTTCACTGCAGTTACAGTAGTAAATCATTTGGGGTATGCGTTGCATATCTATGGCTAATTTTGTGTCCATTTTTCTTTTTAAAATAGCTTATTCTCAATCAGAATTGACACAGAGCCTCCGATGCATCAACCTTCAAGTTTTGCTACAAATTTTTCTTTTGTTTTGGTCTGTCACATAAAATCCAACTGGAATACATTGACTGTTGTGATTACAACGGGACAAAATGTGGAGGAAAAAAAATATTGTTACAAGGTATTGTAGCTATGGAAAGATGTTAGTTGAGGGTCTGTGTTTGAAGGGAAAGGTTTTGCAGTGAAAGTGGACCACTTCCTTATTTTAGCAAGTACAAGATTTAACAACTTGGGAGTTAATCTGTAAACCAAAAGGGCAGCCAATTAACATTTCTTTGTCTTTTTTTTTTAAACTTTTTAGACATTTGGTTCCAACATTTTAGACAATATTCCTATTTTAGGGGATATTTTAAAAATGTTGCATCATAACGCTTTGGCCCAGTTAAACTGTAAACTGCTTAGAAAAGTCTTGAAGTACAAGACCTCCCTTGTGTAAAGAAAAAAATAAAGGCCGCACTCTGTGATGTTGCTTTCTTTTAAATTAGATGCAAAGCCCTGGCATGTCAGTCATTGTGCACAGCTTTATATGCTTTCAGTGTAGCTCTTGAAAGTAGGAAAAAAAATATATGAAATGACTAAAAACGTTGTCTACTATTCTATGTTTACTCTGTTGTTCTTTGGCTTTGTGCTGCCAAAAGACAGCCATTTACATGTTTTTTACCTCTATGTGATTGATTTGCATTTTGTCTTTTCACAGCATAGACTGATGCAGTATTGTTTTGCAGGGTTATGTATATTGATGCAAATCATATGTAAATAAAAGATGCCCATGAAGCATTTGCTGCATGTGATGTCCATCAGTACTTATAAAATTTTTCATTCTTTGTAAATAGTTTACACACTGACTTTTCAACCAGGCAGGCAGATAAAGCTCATACTGCAATAGGTATTTGTTCAATCTCTTAAAGCAATCAGTCAAGAAATCACTTTTACGTTCAGCTCAATAAGTCATCCGAGAGTCTTCCCATTTTGCCCCCAGTTGACCCTTTAAGCACAGTTAAATGATCAAAGAAATCATTGATTCATTGCTGAATATGCATCTGAGTCTCAGCCAATCATTCTTTAAACTGTGATGTCATGTGTGCTGTCAGAGACAGTGTGAGTCTGGGGAAAAATTCAGGTTGTGACGAGTAAAGCACACCTCAGCTCTGTGAAGTGGCATCCCTTCTCAAAACACTGATCTGATAAGGTAGCAGCAAACCCCACCAGGAATGTATTTTCACCGCTCTTTCAGTAAGAAGCTGATGATAGGAACGACACGCGGAGAAAAGAGAGCTCCTTCAGCTCCGTCTCAAGACAGAGCCGGAGAAATCCACCAGAGAGGATGAATCCAGGGCCTCATGTTGGTTTTGGGCCACCAGCCTGAGTCAGAGAAATAAAAACATCTCCTTCTCCTTCTCCTATTTGATGGGGAAGTAACAATATGTACAGGGCGGCAGCTGAGCTCCCCATGACTCACGGACAGACACGAGTAAGATGTTAGGACTGCTTCGATTCCACTACTCATTGACTGAGAGTGTATTCAATTAAACCCAGCTGAAGGTCAGGAGGGAATACAATGTGAGCGAGTCCGGGGCTTTGCTTCATGGCAGCTCTCTTGGCTCAGGTAATGTTTAATCCAGTGGCCCCCTCTGTGTGACGGCCATTCATACACTCAGAGTGAACTGAAGCGAGCTGAGAAGAAGAGGAGGAGGGGGCCTGTTTGAGGAGGCTGCTTCCAGTCTGGGCAACAATGATGTAGGGCAGCGGTTCTCAAACATTTTATTCCACTGTGACACCAGAAAATATACTAAAGTTTCCAAGCCGATACATTATAAAACTGTTGTACAGCAGGAAATCTTGGGACTCTTTTGTTTTATGTTGATGAATAAGGACATAGAAAAGAAGCTCTCACTGCATTTTTGGTTCAAGGATAGCATATAATTTGGTGTCAAAATTTCCAAATTCAAGTGTGGAAAAATTACTTGTAACTGAAAGTTACTCTGAAGATGGAATTCCAAGTGGTAACGTTTTAGATGTTCATTTTATTATTTTAAAACAAAGTCTAAAAATATGATATTTGAACTGTCTTGTTAGCAACTTATCATAGTATTTCAAAATCAGCTGTCTCCATGTATAAATACGAGAGCATTTAGACTCCTACCTTAACCCTGAGATTTCTAAAAAGCTGCAAATAGTTCCAAATCCAGGACTGTTCTTTAAGAGACAGAAGAAGAAAGATCAAAAGGATTATAAAGACAGAACAACTTTGCCCTCACACCTTGAGCCTTCTTGTTATCTGCCGAAGTCCTGATCTCCACAGTCTGAATGAACCAAACGTGTCAACTTCAGCTTGAAAAATATGGCTACAGTTTTAGGTATTTCCCTACATCACTTCGTTGTTAAGACTTATTTTGAAAACCTCACTGAGTGAAAATGACTCGCCAGTGATTCTTCTCCACTCACTGGCTAATTGCAACCGAAGAGTGCTGTTGTCCCCACAATCTGGTAGTGATGTGCAAGAGAAAGAATTTCTTTGTTTCTGGCTGCAATCAAGCTGAAAATCATCCATTTCTTGACATCAGCCGGTGTTTTGGCATAATATTTACTGTCTTCTTTTAACTAATAGTAGTTAGCCTGGAGAAAATTACTTCTGTCTGCTAAATGGCAGAATAGTGCTGGAGAATCTCTTACAATTTTTTAAATCTTGTTTAAAAGCAAAGATTTACATCCGCTAAGATTTTAAACAATTTTGGAAAGCTCAAATGAATATGTCATTGCTTTGTAAACTTCTGATTAACTCACAACAACAAGAACAAGTCTGATTCATCCATAATGATAATGTCTTCATTCTTACCATATTCTATATATATTATAATAGTAAGATGCCATATTCATCCAGAGGAGAATAAACAGAATAAGAATGTCTAGATGTTATACCACTCAGAATGGAAATTAAATACATTTTGGTGCAAAATGTGTAAATCAACTGCAGAATTAAAGCAAAAGACCTTATAAGGATGGTAGTGGAAGCTGGTAAGACAGTGTCTTTATATATGAAATATATGAAACCAACCTAGGTTGAAAAAATACTCAGAGTATGTAGGTAATCAAAACATTATAACAAGTCAGACAACAGTTTGGAAATGCACTCAGGAGAAAAAAATATATATTTTTGCAGACATACTCTTTGGTCTAAAATTGTGTTTGCCCATAATGACAATTGTTACATTTACAGGAAAAACAGTGAACCTTACAAGCCTGAGAAGACCATCACAACTTGAGGGGCTGAATTGATGTCATCATGTTGTTTGGGTACTTTGCTGCAGGAGGGACTGGTGCACTTCACAAAATAGATGGCATCATTAGGAAAGAACATTATATGGAACTTACTGAAATAGTCTGAAGACATTCAAGCTTGGGCACAAATAGGTCTCCAAAATGATCAATGATTAGAAGCATATTACTAAATAACTTCAAAGTTGCTTATATTTTTTAAGTAGTCTTTACAAAGCTATATTTTTCCATTTAATTATAAAAAAAAAAAAAACTTTGGTAATCGTAAAGGAGCTAAAAACAGAAATGTTTAGCACAGTTAGAATTTTTTTGATGTCTGACAGTGAGAAAAGAATGGGCACGTCTTTTAATACAGTTCATATAAATACCTGATTTCAACTGTAAGTAGCCACCTGCAAGTGTTTGTGGTTAACTTTACTGGAAGTTCTCAAAATTTTATCGGCTACATTTCTCTTTTGAGAGGATTTGCTGAAGTAAAGATCTATGTGCTTTCACAAGTTGATGCTATAAGCTCTTAATAACAGTTCATGCATCAGTATACCCTTGTAAAAAAAAATCTATGCCAACAAGTACCTCTGGAGGTAGATTTTGGGGAACTATGGGCGGAAAAAAATCTGCATGACTTCAAGTTGTCAGTTAGAGGAACTCAGTTATCGTTGACAGCCATCTGAGTGACAGAAACAAAAGAACAGATAAAAAATCAGGGAGGGAGGGAGGTGACACAGGTGGAAATGTACAAAAGTACAGTGGGCGGGGAGCGGATACGCTCAAAAGGAGAGGGAAAAAAAACAGATAAAGAAAACCGGCAAAGGAATTTGTGAGAGGAACTGAAAGCAGTGGAGGCCGGTTTAAAGAGGAGGAGCACCACAGAGACAGGAAGGTTACACATGCAGAGGAGTTAAACAAAGCTCAAACAGAGCCAGGAGGGGAAAGGTTGGTTAACTGTAGAACTCTTTTTTTTTTTTTTTTTTACCTTAGCTAATTACCACTTTGCTCTTACTGCAGCACCAGAAAGGCAGGGAGAAAACAGCAATCAGACAGAACAGAAAAGGAAGACAAGAAGCAGCCAAGGAGAGAGTAGTATCAGCGGTTAAGAAATCAAGTCAAGATTAATTGAGGAAGAGAAACAAAAAGCAGAGACGAGCCTCAGAGGAGCGGGAAAAAGTGAGAAAACAGTAGACATTCATTGACAAAGAGCTGGACTCAACTCCTCGGACTCCTGACATCAGCAAAACAAAGGGGGGAAGGAGAACGGCTGTAAAGAGGTCACTGTGGTCTATGTGCTGCGTGCCTGAGCAGGTCTACTATGCAAGCCAGACAGCACAGATAAACAAACCAAAGCACAGTGTCTCTGTTCACCTCCAAAAGACAGTGTTCCCTGCAGCAGCACCATGTTGATGAAAGAGTATCGCATATGTATGCCGCTGACGGTGGAGGAGGTAAGTGTGTTTGTCTTTCCCACGCTCATGAAAACACATACACACACACAAACAAGCCACCACCCTCCCACTTCTGTAAAGCTACGGACTAAAGAGAAGGTTCATTTGCAATGTGATCATATATAATCAACTTGCAATCTGGAAAAGTGTTAATGTGATGATGCAGAACATTTTCTGTGGATGTTGTGGCACATTGGCTCTTGAAGCATCCTTGGTTGATAGTCAATGCAAGACACCAGGGTTGCATCCTCACAAAGTCAGACTGCTATTGTTTTACTATCGTCCTTCTTTGTGCGTGTGAATACTTTTCAAATGAGGGAGTTGTGTAGTATTCAGAGTAAATATAGAAACTAGTCAAGCTGGTTACAGATGACCAAGACCCAAGCTCAGACAAAGGTATTTGGCCTGCACTTTTATCCACACAGAGATCCTGTTATTGGGAAAAGAGTGAGAGAGTTATTCCCTCAAGTGTCCTTCAGAAGGAATGTCCTCCTCCTCTCCTGTACGCACCTCCACTTCCCCCCACCGACTCCTATTCCTCACCTCTATCTGTTACCACAACAATGACAGTGACAAATAACAGTCCGGAATGGGATTTACGGTATCAGTGTAGGACACACATAAACTTGAGCTTGCAGCAAATCCTCTTTGAGCTGAATGTAATGCAAGTTTAAATGCAGCTTTGCCTGAGGATGTATCGAATAAAAACGGCTACCTCATTTTATGCCATTTACGACATTTAAAACCAACATGCTCCATTAAAATAGGTAGATTATTCTCATCTTGATATCCGCTACTACTTCTGTAACACAATACATTGCTTCCTTGCTCTTCCAAAAAATGCTAAGAGCTGCATTCTACTTGTGGAAAAACTTACAGGTAATGGTAGCTCAGGTAGTAGAGTGAGTCAGTAAGATTGATGGTTCAATCTTTACTTTCTTTTGGTTGGGAAAGACACTAATCCACTTACTTACTTTATGAAGTACACCGTGTTCGTGGAATCCACTTTCACCTTCAGAACAGCCATAATTCTTCATCAAAAACATTAATAACATGTTTTGGTTCACATTAACAGTTGATATAAATCTGTCAGTTGAACATCCATGGTATGAATCTCTTGTTTCACCACATCTCAGAAGTACTCTACTAGATTAAGATCGGATGACAGTGAAGGCAATTTGAGTAGAGTAAACTCATTGGTCCTGTTTGAGATTATTTGAATTTTGTGTCACGGTGCATCCTTCTGCTGTAAGTAGCCATCTGAAAAAGTAATTTTCACCATGTCTAAATGCTTAAGTGCATTGAGTTGAAACCATGTGATTGACTTGTTAGCTATTTGCATTAGCAAGCAATTCAAGAGGTACACCTAATAAAGTTGGGTGAGTGTTAGAAAGGCTCACTCTTGATCATGCTTTCAGAAGACCATACTGGCTTTACTAACACCATACAACGGCTACAAATTGGATTGGGAAAAATATATTTCCGGGCAGCTTTTTTGGAAGCCACATGTAGGACATTTTCTTTTTTTAATTCAGTGTAGACATCTTTTATCATTGTAACATTGTTTAAAATATCTGTTCAAAGCAATACTGTCTTTATGTGTCAAACATTGTATGTGATCTAACTAACTATTTGCATTTCAGCTCATGTATAATTGATATAAATGTGCCAAAAAGACTACTTTTCTGGAGGGGGAGTTGCCGCTAGTTACTGTAAATGCTTCTGCCAACAGCGGAGTGCCTTCAGGGTTTTCAGGTTTACCATCTTAGTAAGGTTAGCAGTGTGAGTCACTGGAGCAACTGTAATTATGGGAGCTGATAATAACCTTTTCAACAACACAAATACTAAAACCATATGAGCAAATTTACCACAAATATCTTCCTCAGTGGTTGCTATATACAAAAAAAAAAATCAACAGATAAATTGTAAATAATTGCTCCACTTTTGAAGAAATGGCTCATGGAAACTTTAAATTGTTACTTTTGCAAAATCTTCTAGCAGCTAGCTCTGAAGCAGTGCTTACACTGGCTTGCACGTGAAAAGGAACAAGTGGAGTTTTATTTTCAGCCATGCTGGCTTTTTTTTTATCTGCTAATCCCACTTGTGTTTTTCAATGCAATGTTCTTTGCTGCTGATTGTGTAAAGTTATTGGTTGAATCTTTAACTCACACTTTCTGCAAAATTGTTTCCCTTTTTGGTATGTACTAATAGGTTTAGCACAGTTATATTTGTTTGCCAAAAAATGAGTTTTTAAATATCTCTGTGCTCTTTCTATTCTACATGCTGTCCTTTAATTGACAAAATGTTTAAATGGTAATTCAGGGTTAAACAGTGCAACAATTTATAGGCTGTTATCCCATTTTAAGAATAAGTTTGGATTTTACAGGTACAGTTGAAGTTGTGTTGTGTTTTGGCTATGGATTCCTTAACTTAATTTCCTTGAACCTTTTCAATTATCTAGACCATTTCCTTTTTTGTGTGTCTGTCATAGCAGCTTCACTTTATTCATTATGTAAAGTCACTTTAAACCTTATGGAAAGGTGTAACCTGCTACTTTCAAGCTTAAAAATAAGTAATGATCCACAATCTTGTGAAACTGTGATTGTTTTAAAGGATGTAGGATGTTTTAATTTGCATCTAGGAACATAAATGCTGTAAAACTTCTAACTTTATCAGTTTAAATCCTTATCAAAAGACAGACAACAGTAATACTATTTTAGAGTTCAGGGAGATTTTCCTTTAAATTTGAATGGATTGTGAGCAAGATAGAAGTTGTCAGATGGTAATATCGGTCTATCAAGTTATAGTTAAGCTAATGGTGTATTAGACAAATGTAGATGTGCCTTTGTTCAGCTTCAAATCTGTAATCCCATAATAAGGTACCTATAAAGTGCATTCAACTGCTGGAAGATTTTTTTTGTTCATGATCTAATAACAAGTACTTTTCACTGTTACAGAATCACCTGGAATCCTAGATGCTTGAAACTGAAAGGGAAACTGATGGCATGATCTACTTCCTGCTAAATCAGCTAATAGTTGCCTGGTCTCTTGAGGGCACTCAAAGAGTGTTAAAATTTAATTCCCAGAAGATAATGACATCCATAAATATGAAACCCCAAAACATAAACTGAAAAAAGGCAGTGACAGCACGATAAATGTAACATTCCCTATTTAGATGCAGCAGAACACTGTCAATTCCACATCTGGGATCCCAAAACACATGCACTATTCACAACAGGAGTGCATCAAAAGTGACGGCACACTTATGTCAAAAATGTGACAAGACTTGATGTTTCACAAAATTTTATTTCCTCTTGTAACAAGTGTGTAACAAGTGTTTTTCAAAGTACCGGTATAAAGAGAAAGATAAGAAGTAGTATGACAACAGATTATGAACTGAATAAGCCTCAGTAAGAATCCCTGATTTTTTTTTTTTTTTTTTTAAAGATATGCCTGATGCCTCATCAGCATCAGGCACAAACTGGTGCTGCAGCAGAGAACAAAGTCTCATCCTCCTCATTTGGACTGTACACATTCACCCTCCCTGGCCTATTAATTTAACATATTATTAATTAAATTGTACAACAGAAATTAAATCTAAATTAAAATTTAATCTAAATAAAATGATATCTTTTCTACAGACAGTGTTTTTGGGGGAAAGAGTTATCAATGTAAACCACCTTATAGAACCCACCTTACATTCAAAATGAGTATTGATTTATTTCCAAAATGTTTTCATTAAATCGACTTTGATTTAAAATTAGATGTTTAAAAGCATTAAAAATAATGACCTTATTTCCACTAAAAATGTAGCAAAGGGCTAAGGGATCGCTAATGCAAGGTGGTTTCTATTTTGCATCGAACTGGAAGTTACACTTGTATAAGAGATCATAAGGAATCATATGGAAACTGAGGTACATTTTTTTTCCGTTTACTTGCAGTCACACTTAAACTACTAGCAGAGTTTCCATCGTGATGTGACAGGCTATATTTACCCCCTTACAAGAATTCATGACAGTTGCATTGCTTTAAGACTGGTCTTTTAACAAAAACAACAGTAGGAGGAAACATGCCAAAAAAACCTGTCAACATGTGACACATGGCAGCAGTTCAGTCCATGATAGAAATTTAAGGACAGACAAGTCTTTTAAACCTCGTCCTGAAAAGGTATTTTAAGGTGAAAAGATGTATAACGTGTAGGAGGTACTCAGTGCTGCGGTGTTAAAGTACACATTACTATGATTAATTAAGTCCAATAAACAGCAAAGGAGTAAATATTGAATGTTGACATTCCACTGTAATTGGAACAAGAGGGAGTGTCACATGATGTCAGAAGTGAAGGATGGTATGTAGTTGTCTACCCTCCTCCTTTCTTTCTTGCCTTCCTTCTTTATTTCTTTGTTTCTGTCTATTTCTTTGTTACTTGCTTTTAATTAAAACTCCGCTTTTGTGCCACACAAATATAGGGCAACAAAATGTATTGCATTGCAATGGCAACAGAGGAGCAGATTACTTTTAATAAACCACTCTAGTGTTATCATTGTAACGGCATTAAAGCTTATTAGATTTTAGGGAATAATTCAACCATAATTTGCAATAAATTAAAGAAATAAAGCAGCAACTGCTTTACACTTGAAGTAACACAAAACTGTGTAATTTGAGCTAAAAGAAATGACAAAAAGGGACTGTAGATTTCTGAAAATACGCAAGTGATTCTATCAGGCTGAGCACAGCGAGGATCACTTCACATGCCCAAAGGAGCAGTAAAAGAAAATACACCATTCACAGTGCCTCATCAGCATCAGGCACAAACTGGTGCTGCAGCAGAGAACAAAGTCCCATCCTCCTCATTAGGACTGTACACATTCACCCTCCCTGGCCAAATTAAATTTTAAAAATTCTGAAATGGGCTCTTCAGGGCAATATCGAAACACACCTATGGGTTGTTAAAGGAAAAAAAGAAAAGAAAAGCAAAAGCTTGCACCCAAGAAACTATGATCAAGTGTCTGTCAAAACAAAACCTAACACTACAGCTCCGGTCATGGCCTTCTTTCATGCTACTACTTCCTCATAAAAGTTGATTTTTGTATTAGTTCTTAAAGGGTAAAAAGTAACTGATTTGATATAACAAACCTTTTATGGGTGATTTTATGAAATACCTTCCTTACTGTGTGATTATTTTTTTTTGATAAATTTCAGCATCTTTTTAAATGCCAAGTCAGTTTGTTCTTATCCCAAAACCACAAAGATGGCTTAAGTGACCTCCCATTGTGTACTGCAATATTTTATGTTATTTCATATTATAGATCTGATAGAAACTTTATTCTAATAAGTAAGCACAGTAGCCAGAGCAGCTATTAGCGTATAAGATTAGACAAAATAGTAAATATGGAAGCTCCACAACAGCAGTAGTATCCTAAAGCATGGGAATCTTCTTCAGTTGTTGTAGTAGGGGAACTAAAGAAGTACTGTCGGTCAACCCAACCACCACACCAAGACAACTTCTGAGGGTGTTCACTCCTTTACTGAATCACTGAATACTGCCACAGGAGACCCTTTAGCTTTTGTGGTGCTGAGTGCGCATTGCTATCAAGGAAATTTGCTATTTTTCTCAAACTTATCATCAACTGTTATTGTGGTGTCAGAGGGCACATTGTTTTGCTGGGAAAGGCTGCTGTTCTTGTGCCATGAGTGCTGTTATTATTGAAGGACAAGGTGTCAGTTCATCAGCAACAGTATTTAGATGGGTGGTGTCAACGGAACATCCACTGGAATGCCAGGATCCAGGGTTTGACAATAAAAGATTGCAATAACAGCATGAGCTGGTCAAAGAAACAGAAAGTGAACACAAAGTGAAAGTTGCCTAAGTGTATTAAGGTTATTGAACTCTGGCATCAATGCATAATACAACTGCCAATTAAAACAAAAGCTGTGAGTATAAAGCTTGTATATCACCGATTTAGTTCAGTTACTTCAGTTATGTAGCGCCAATTCATAATCAGTGTCATCTTAAGGAGGTTTCTGAGACAAGCAGGTCCAGCACATATCCAATTACATTAAAGACACAGATAACCACAGAAATATTGTTTAAGCAGTACAAACAAACAATACACATAGTTAAGAATCAGAAAAGCTTTGTCATTGCTCCATCTGGGAAAAAGACACTGCTAAACAGAGAAGCAGTGAGGAAAGGAGTACTCTCTACAGGAACAGAAAAACAAATGGTACACAGTTAATCTGAGCAAAAGCTCCATCTTTGGTTTTATCTAGGAAAGAGCCACTGGTAAATACAGAGGGACTGAGCCAGAAGTAATTTACTGAAAAGGAAAATAAATTTTGCACAGTTAATGGTAGCAGAAGAGCTTTTAATGGCTCCACCCACTAAAGACATGCAGTGAAACAAGGACTTACTCACCCAGGGGTACTTTCATTGGGAAAGAAAAGCAAAGACAGTTCACAGTATTAAGCTTAGCATTAGCTTTTTCTAACATGTTTTCTAAACACATTTTTGTCTCTGTGTCTCACCACCATAAACATTATCCTGGTACGTTCCCGGGTTCCAGTACAGGATTGGGCAGCTCTACATGATCAGTAAGCACAGCTGTGAGCAGAGCGGTGGGGGCGAGGGAGTGGAGGTGGTGAGGAATGAGCCGGATACTCACCCGCAGCATGGCCCTGGACAGCTGACCGAGAAAAGAATCTACCTCAGCAGGTATGGGATCATCTCTTTGAAGATTGTGTTGCTGTACCAATAATCCTGTTTGCAATCCCAGTCCCAGTCTTAAGTTGTCAGTTCAATCATTCTGATAACAGATGCTGTGCCATCTTTAGTCTCTTGCCCTCCTGTAAAGCTTTGCATCTTTAGATCCAAACTTCAGACAGGCAAAAAGGTATCATTTTCACAAAATAACACACACTGTGGACTAAAACCTGTCTACAACCAAAGTCCAGCAATCTTATTGTCTTCAACAGGCTCACTGTGTGTTAAAGTGGAAGCTGTTATTATTCCCTGAGCTCATCATCCAGTAAACCTTTAAGTGTTCTAATTGTGTAAGTACAGGCCTCCAGCTGGGAGGAAAACGTCCACATCATCTTGATGGCTGTAATTGCAGGATCTGAAAGAAATTTAAGCCTCTCATCAAGTTCCCTCTCAGTGTTGAAAATGGAGCTGTCAAAGGTTTTAAAGCATGTAAATTAAAAGTGGAGATTATCAAACACAAATGTTGGTACCAGTGGACATAAATTATGTCATTCCAATCATACATTAATAACGTGTCTCATAATGAAGGGTTTAATGGGAAAAAAAATGTTGCTGAAATAAGAAACAATAGATTGATATATTTATTCAATGAATTATTTGAAATTTTGTGAAACACACTTTCATTTTGTTTTAGCCCTGGATAATAACATAATTTATAATTGTAAGTAATATAATTGTATACACAAACATATCAGCACAGCTGAAGTTGTTATCCTTAAATATTGATTTCGAACTAAATTTGCAAATCCAATGCAGTAAGTTTATTATAAGCACGATTTTTCCTGTTTTATGTATTTTACTTGAGTTAAGAGAATAAAACTCCCTTGGAGACATACCCAAGAATACCACAAAAGTACAAATGCATTAATTTATTACTTCATGTTCTGCATGCAGGCAGCTTGGAGAACACATTCCACACATGTGCTGCATATCACAAAGAAAGTGTTTCTGCTAACATAGTTTTTTCATTTTCTTCTGGGCAATTTACTACTAGTTTTAAGGAGCTGAATTTAAGCTACATTAAACAGATGGATATCAGTGTGAAAAGTGAAAGCCAATTTGGAAATCTCTAAAATTTTAATGTCCCTAATAGCCACTAACCGCTGGTTCACTTTAATAGACTGCTGTTATAATAAATACATACTTCTTTAATTGAAAACTAAATAACAAAACATTTTTTCAAGAAGTCTTTATTGCATAATTAAGGAGAGGTTTTTTTTTTTCTGATCCTTGTCATGTTGGACATAAAAAACATAAATTATTGTTAAGCCCTTGAAAATCTTGCTCTTGCATTACTCTTAATCTTAACCTTATCAATTCAGTGGAGAGAAATGACACCAGCAGAACCAAGCCTTGTATGACTGGCCATTTGTCATCACTTGTTGGTGGTTGAGAAAACAGAAATAAGAGCAGAATAGAATAGAAATAGCCTTTCATTGACCCACAGTAATAATAATATATGATTATAATAAAGTTACTATGCAGTTAGTTATACAGAAATATCATACGATCCAAGGCATGTATGAAATATCATACGATCCAAGGCAACTGAGTAGGATGACTTTTTTAAAATGTACATATAGTGCATGTGTATTGAAATTTGGGTGGTGAGAGACAGTCAGGATGTCCTCTGGCAAAAAGAACCTTTTAACCTTTATTCCCACCTTTTTCCCACCCAAATCCCCATGTCATGCCAAAGGGTTGGGGTGTCTCAGTTGTTTTTTGTAATATACTTTGATGGCAAAGGAATAAGTCTTTACACCACTTTACACAGGGATAAAACAACTTTATTGTCACAGCAATTATTAGAATATCTTGTTCAAATAATCATTAAATAAATATCATTGTGTGCTGACAGCTGTTGCAAACTGGATAACTATCTACCCAGAATTTGTTTACCTGCAAAGACTAGCTACTGATAGTGTAAAAGCCTCTTGAATGGGGACAGATTCATTTTGAAGTGACACATTTTGGTCACTTTTCCTCAAGTTCTGTCACATCTTTGAAGTATGTGTGTTTCTTATGGTCTGCCCCACATTTTGTACAATGCATGTACATCAGAATGGAAGGAGTAAAAGTTACATTATTGTACTGCACGTGTCAAACTGAAAGCCCACGAGCCAAATCCGGCCTGTCATAACTTTATATGTGGCCCTGTAGACTCTAGAGGGCCATGTAAAAACGACTTTTTTGAGCTTTACATTATGTTATATTGTTATTTCCTCATCAAAAACATACCTGGAGTGTTGCTTTGATTCTTTCATGCATGTTTGAGAAATCTTTGAATCTCTAGTGGCAGCCATTCAGGGGGTGGCTAAACGTGTGCTTTCACAAGGCGCTGACTATTTCCACAAAGCTCCACCTTAGAGCTGCAGTCTCCTGCCAAGCTTCCTCCAAACAGAGCAGCACTCCCCCATCCCTCCCCTACTCAGCTCCACCAGATTATCAGCAGCAGCAATTAGCAAACACCTGGTAGAACGTATCATATGAACTACTTGTCAGTCCAAAGCTCCTAACAATGGTTGAAAACGGCATAATGGAGAAGCGTTGTGATGACGAGCTGAAGACTGAGTGTCGGAATGAGCAGGAGCTTCTTAAAAAGACAGAGGCCACTTTAAAGGCGTAAAATTGCGAAGTCAAATTTCTTTCAACTTATATTTAATATATACAGGATTTTTATAACAACTGGAGGTAACATAGTTACTTTATAGTGCTATAAAATGGCACTATGTGCCTAGAAAATACATAATACTGGCCCTTTAAGATTAGATGGTGAGGGTTAAACTTTAATACTCGAGTCACCTCAAGTGGTCAGATAGTTGTTACCTGAATTAATCAGAAAGAAGGTCAAGCTGCTGTCAGTTCAAGAGGTAGGCATGCAGAAGTGAGTGAATTTTCATCAGTACAGACAGAGAATCTGCACAGTATTACATGAGAATAAGTAATATTATTACTGGGTCATTGCTGTGATATTGGTGTAGCACATAATTTCATAGTAGTTGACCAAGTGCAGTATATTTGGCATTTCAAAGTTGCAACACTCATGCAATGGAATTTTTATACATGTCCAAAATGTATGTTGTAGCTTGACTGAGCTGGTGTATGCTAAAGTCACAAATGTGTGTGAAGATGAAGCTGAAGCACTATGTACTTTAACCTGTAAATCTTCCTATGCCACTGAAACATAAAACAGGTACCCAATAATCTGATAGGGGGATTAAAAATGTTTGAAAGGACACTCTAAATCCAGGAGCAGGGTTAGCACCAGAAAGTGGGATTTAGTTTAAATTGATTTACCTCTCATTCTAAATAGAGCAACATCTTGGTAGCCAGATATCTGAAACGAGGCTTCAAAACAGCATATGACAAACCAATAGGTAAGGTTACAGTAGCCAGGTCCATTTATTATACAGTCTACAGTCTATTATGTACATAACTGATGCTAGATTAGATCAGCAGAAAAAGAGCACAAGGAAACCCTGTGCTACTGTGATTTATTGTTTCAAATTATGACTGTGATTAGTTGGTTTAGTGTTAGGTGACACTCAAATAAACTCTTCAGGAATAGTAAAAACCTCCTCCCTAATTACATAAGAACCTGAGCAAAGTCTGCTCAAGTGGTATTTTGAGTTAATCAGTTTTTGCTACCATTTTGGCAACCGGTCCACCAGAGATAATGTTTATGATTTAGATCAGAGATTGCTGTTATGGCTGTGCTTAATGTTGAGCTGGGAGTGTTAAGGATATAAAATTATCTGATAACGACTTCCTTTTTAGTGTGACAACTTAATACTTATAGAATAGCAAGTGAAAGGCATTGATTAGTTTAGCCCTTGTCAATCAGGATTTTATACACTACCTTTATTAGTAAAGGTTGACATAAGCCCGTTTCATAACATAACAGTCCGTGAGAGTAAAATGTCCCTCTAATTGAGCAAATCAAGCACAAACCTCCACACACACTTCCCTTCAATTTTGTGCCCGTTTCAATCTGAAAGAGCACACAGTTGATTAGCTGAATGACAAACTCTGATGATGACATGGTTGCAACTTGCTGATACCAGACTCTGTTCTTGTTGTTCCTTTTGGGATTTTCGGTTAAACAGAGTCTGCAATACAGCATAGTCTTGTTTTCTTTGTTCTGTTCAGAATGATTTCTTGAGTTAAGCTAGTGAAACCATCCAGCCAGGTTTTTTCCAATCTGGTTGGATATGGATGGCTGTTTTTGCAATTGACCCCTTGATGCTATACATAACATAGTCATACTATCAAAAGCAAAGCATACTTTATCTTTTGTGTGATGGCACTGATTGTATGGCTTAATTTGTGCCAAGGTTCAGCTTAGTGAGTAGAGCATCTCCATCTCATTCAAGTAAAATGAATGTGCTTGCTTGGGTTTCTTGTGGGACTGCATTTAAATGAGCACAATACAGTCTTCTGGATCTTTGCTTAAAGGTGTTCATGCATCCTCTTTACACAAATCACTCTAGTAACTTCCTTTTTTAACTCATGCCTTGGAATACACACCCTGAAAGGTGTTTTCACCAGACATGACTATAGACACACTAAAAATATGCATTTTATGCAATGTTCATCTTAAGTCCATTTTCTTTAAGTTATTAATTCAAACACGAGTTTGGTGAATACACCATCTTCCAGTGAATGGAGCATTCAGGGACATGATTTTTGCAAGTCAGTCATTCATACAAAGAACCAGTGGACCCTCATTTGAGTTTGTCAAGCAAAGCAGTTCTAGTGCCTCCAGTTTAAGACTTAGTCAAGAAAACGTTACTTCTTTTAATAATTAACCACTGAGCATTAAAGATAATTCGTTAATGTTTGTGACATATTAAACTTAAGGACAAGTGATACAGGTCTGATTTTAGCAAATCATTGTTACTGGCAAACTAGATGGCATGCATTTTAGTTTTTCAAGACCTGAGATTTGACTTGGACTTTGGGAGAACGATATGAGACGTAACTTGGAATTGCCCCTCAAAAAATTCTTACTTGATTTGGAATTAGAAAAAAATCATTTTGACCCTCTCTGTCCAGTGCTAAACTAGTGCAAGAGGCAATTCTTAATTGGCTCTGTAAAAAAAGTATATTTATTTTCTATAGCAAGAATGTCAGTATTATTCTATGTCAATTGAAACATCGGCACTAAAAGTTTGATCCTTCCTTTGTTATATTCAAGGAGTTACACTACTGGGTTACACTTTAACACCAGTCATCAAATTATTTATCTCAGTATCCATGTAAATAGATGTCCTAACTCCACCAGCCTAATTCATTAACTCTGTTTTAAACAGCCTGTGTTTGCAAATGTTCCTGCAGCCCAAACCAGCTGCTCTTTGATCAGCCTTCAGAAGTTAAAAAAACACAAACAAATAAAAAAAAAAAAAAAAAAAAGGTTTTATGAACAGATTTTGAAACATTTTTAGCTGCAGTCAGCAGTTGTCAGCAGAAATTTATATGGCACATTGACCCACATAAAACTCCCCGATGAGAGGATATTCAAGTAAAACAGCAGAAAAATGATAGAGAGTGAGCTTATTCCAGTGCTAATCCTAGATTTTATTAGTGTTTTCTGGTTTTGTCTTAAATTTGGCAAACAAAATGCAAATGTAGCTTGAGATTTTTCAACATTGCAATAGGTTGTTGGTCTCCATGAGCACGCCTCCAGCCCATTCCTCTGGCTCAGTGAAGAGTTGGTTCTGATATAACAGCAGTTTAAGAGGGACAAAGTTGGTTCTGTTGGTGGTGGAAACAGACTGAACTGGTACATCAAAAAGGGTTCAAAAATAGTCTTAAAGATCTAGAAAATTTAAATTTATATTAAATTAGATTTTCTGATTTTCAGTAAAACTGTGAAAATAACTTATGTAAATGGTTGCACAAATGTTGGAATATTCATACTTTAATCCAGATTTCGTCATCTACAAGGTAGAAGTCTGAATTTTATCAAAAAGTGTCTTTTTAAATCTATGATTTGCCGTCTCAAGCCTTATGTTTTGGCCAAAACTCATTGATTGTTTTGGGTTTTTGAATTACCAACAGAAATCACAAATACAGCCACACTTTTTCAAATCTAAAAAAAAAAATAAAAAAATAAAATAATGCAATTTCACTTCTTTTTACTAAATTACCCTATTTAAAGAATCTATGTAATCTAAGTAGGATCTTTCTAAGTATTGCAGATTATTAAATACTGCCGACCTAAGTTTTTCTAAACACTCCCCACCCCCTCAAAAAGAAATTTAAGTACGTAAAGGTTTTCTACTTAAATGTTATGGATGATGAGAAAAATGTAGAAATTTGAGTCTGGAAAACTGTGGAATTTCAAAATGGCAAAGGTGTAAAAACACCGAACATTAGCACTGGAAATAATTTGGAGGAAAACTCCCAGAATTGCAAAATCTAAAGGCCTGATGTGAGCTGAGGATGTTAAACTATCACACTGAAATGTCTTAAATCAGACTGGTTTTAATGTTTTTGTGCTGCATGCTAAATAAATCAATAAGTATATTTTCTAAAATGTAAAACTGCTTTTTTAGTGCATTTTCCTTACAAATCCCTTCATGGTTTATCAGCCATGTGTGCCATGTTCTTATTCTTTCAAGCAACCGTACTGCAACATAAATCAGCCAGCGTTTAAAAAACACACACCGTAATTCCCAATAATGTGTAGTTTAAACTAAACCAAAGAACGTTTTAATTTGCTTTAAGGTTGAATTTAAGCTACTAAATGGATGAGTTCAGGGTTCATTACACCGTTGTTTTATTTATTATGTGCTCATAATGTAATCTGCTATAAAAAATGGCAAGAATTCTCTAAAGTCATTTCCTAACAAACTCATTACCCTAATGCAACCTCAAGCCTTATTCCAATCACCACTACAAACCCAAGTTTTAATCCTTAAATAAACTCTTAAAGAAGCAAAGAAACACTCTCGCTCTGGAGGATTTTTCTAATCTATGTTTAAGTGCTGGGCATTGGGTGTTCCTTACTGAATACACACAGAAGTACGGTCATGCACATAGTAACAGTCACTGCACAACAGTCTGAACCTCTGTTCAATTCCAACGTGTGACTCTGAAGCAATTCATCACGGCAGGTATAATTGAGAATGAGTCATACTGTGGAGGAAATAGCCTACAGGTAATCTAGCTCTAAATGGTCCAATAAAACATGATTTTTTTTTTTTTGTCTCCATCTTTAATCTCCCTCTTGCTCCTCCCAACCTTAAAATCACTTTGTGATTGTGATTGTGATTTTTCCTTTTCAGTAAACTGCCATCCTGGGTTAAAGCTTTTGTGCCACGAATCTTCTATGTGACAGAAAAGGCATGGAACTTCTACCCCTACACCATCACGGGTGAGTATTTCTGTATTTCTGACTCCTTGATGAGTGCTCAAGAATTTATATAGATAGATAGATAGATAGATAGATAGATAGATAGAACTTATAACTCCTGACTTGAAGGTTGTCTGGTAGACTGTTATTGGTATGCTCCACAAGAAGGTTAAGGCTCAAAAACTGGCTGTTCACAGAGTACTGTATGACTGCACTTTAATGGAAAGTTGAGTGGAAGGAAAAAGTATTGAGAGGATTATGAGGGCAAGCCCATTCAAAAGTAGGAGAGATTCATAAGGCATGGACTGTGGCTGGAGTTAGTGCTTTAAGAGCCACCATTCATAGACGTATTCAGGACATAAGCTACAATTGTTGGAAAACTTGTGTCACGCTACTCTTAAACCTAAAGACAATATCAGATGCTTGTTATGTGGGTTATGGAGCAAAATTAGTCCTCCATTCAGATGAAAGTACATCTTGAGTTTGATTTTGTAAATCAAGTTCTCAGACTCTAGAGGAAAAGTCGAGAAGGACAGATTTAAGTTGCGTGTGTGAAGTTTCCACAATCAGTCATGATTGTGATCCTCTGCTGGTGTTGGGCCACGGTATTTTATCAAGTCAGCACAGCTGTCTAAGATCCTTAATGTTTCCCACTCCTGACAAGCTTTTTGGAAGTGGTATTTAATTTTCCAGCAGGACTTGGCACCTGCCCACACCACTAAAGGTACCAAAACATAGTTCAGTCACTATGGTGTTAATTTTCTCGATTGGCCAGTTAACTTGCCGGACATAAACCCCATGAAGAATCTGTGGAGTCTCATCAATAAGAAGATTAGATCCAACAATGTGAAGAAGTTAAAGGCCCCTGTTAAAGCAACCTGAGCTTCCTTGAAACCTCAGCAGAGGTACAGACTGATCTCCATGTCATGCTACATTGATGCAGTTATTCATACAAAAGAAGCCCCAACCAAATATTGAATATCTATACTTGACAGTACACAGACATACTTTTTAGTAGTCTGACATTTGTGGTTTAAAAATCCTTGTTTTTTATTGGTCTTAAGTAATATTCTAATTTTCTGAGAAGTTGTGATTTTCATTGGATGAAAGCTTTAATCATCAAAATATCATCACTATACTATTTCTCAATGATATTTCATTTAACTGAAATCCATCCGTATGCATGCATTATACTAATGTGTTACTATATTTTTATGCTCATGCATTTGAGTAATTAATGTTATTTCTTTCTATCTATATTCAATGTTGCTGATGTTGCAGAGTACTCAGTAAGTATTCTCACACATTTACTTATGAACACAATTGAGCTGATTTCTTTTTAGAGATCAGTAGATTTAATCTGTCATCTGCCTTCACTCACTGCATGTTTTCCCATGTTTACCTCATGTAGGTGTCATTTGTCCCCAAGTTCAGCATTCGCATTGAGACAAGGTTCGAAAACAACAACGGCAGTAACAACAACGTGAGTATAGACCTAACAGGGAGAAGGTCAGGAAGATGGAGTGATCATAGAAGAGGGGGAAAAGAGAGAGACAAAAGGGGAATGAGAGGAATTGCAATTTTCTCTGCAGCGCCACGAAAACGTTCATCAAATTGATGTGGCCATTACAAGGAAAACAAGCAAAGCACAAAACGCACTATTGGCAGATCTATTAACCAGACGTGCTGTGTGCTGATCATGGGTGCCATGCTGCATTTCGTCCATGGCCAATGTACATCAACACACTCGGACAGAAATTTACAAGCAATTGAACCTCTGCCTTGCCCCTTGTTCCTGTCCTGAGTAATTGATGAGAGTAAAAAAACAAGACCCAACCTGCCTCAATTTGGATACTTTAGCTTATTGAGAGGAACGTTGTGATTCTTATTTTACAGCTCTGAAAAAGCTTGAAAATAAATTCTGCTTTGATTGCAGTAGCGCAATCCACAATGTAGAAAAACCCAACTTTTGTTTAATTTTAACACATTGGTGGAGGGGCAAAAAAGGCTGTGTTAAAAATTATTTTATTTTTTAAAATTCTTGGTGCCACAATTACTAAAAGCCCTTGAAAATCCTAAAACTAAAAATTACCTGGAGATTTATTTAATTATTTATATAATACCTTTATTAACTTTATAAGTTAGTGTTAGGGAACTTTTGATTAGAAACTGCAACGTTTTCAAGTCAGTGAAAGAAAATTTTATTTGACAGTAACACAGACACAATGACCTTTTTTAAATACAGGAATATTATGAATTTCTAAGCAAACCCTACTTATCCATCAGAGGCTAAGCCGCTCAGTAGGAACCCAGTTTCTTGCTTCTTAATACAGCGGCTTGCAGAATTATTGATACCCCTTCATAAACTACCGTATAATTGTGCAGTGGGAAGAGAATAATGCATAGTTTTTCATAAATAAAATCTCTAAACCATATTCAATGCAGTGGTATTCAGCCCACTGATTTAGTAGCTTGTAGAACAAGCTGTTCGTGCAATTACAGCTGCAAGTGTTTTGGAGCATGACCCTTCTCAATTAGGTGTAGTTTGGGGCCATTCTAACACAAAAGTATGGTTGTATATCATCATATATTTAGGTTTGTTGTCCAGGAGGACAATTTTTGCAGTCATTGCAGCAGAGGTGAACCGTTTCAGGTTTCTTTCAGCTGTTCAACACTCATGTCACTCCCCTATAAAAGCCATATTTGTAGAAACTAATACCTGTCCTGCCAAAAGATTCTCATACCTGAGGAGTTGAATTTTGCAGCCCCTCCAGAGTTTCATTGACCTCTTAGCTACTCCTTTAATTAATCTTCGCCTTGCCTAGCCTGTGAGTTTAGATGTCTAAGTAGGTTTATAGTTGTGCCATAGTCTTTCTGTGCTTTTAGTTTTTATTTGTAAAGTATTTTGAAGACCACATATCCTTATCCGTCAACTTTTAATTATTGATTTCTTTATCAAAGTAAATGCAAAAATCTGTAGTCAGGCATCACAATGGGTCTGAATACTTTTGCTTTTACTTGAGAACCCCTCTAAAATGCCTATTGCTGCCTGTTTTATTAATTCAAACACCAAATATACTTTATTGTGCTTTTATACGTACAGTGGAAACCATCTTAGCACTACCACAGAAGCTAACGTCTACAGTCTTTCTTATCACAGCTCTTGGGGCTACAGCCAGTCAGAGCCAAGGAAAATGGATGGTGCTCCTGGATTAGCTGCTTTACAAACACCATCCAATATCATGTCAAGCATGGTTCCAAGGTTTTTCAGCTTTCCAAGCTGCATTTTCTTTCAAATATTTTAGATATTCTCTACAAAAAAAGTCAGCGAATATGCAAATGTTTCGCGAATAATTTGGAGTTACGTTCCACGGAAGAATTTGCGAACACTGAACCATTATAGTTGAACCATGAATAGGCGTGGGTCCACTCCAGTGGCTCCTTTTTTAGGTCTTTTATCACTGTAGTTGAATTTTCACAGGAAGAATTAACGAAGAAGCCTCAAAAATAAGCTTCTGGGACAGTTAAAACTGGACCTGGAAACTGCAAAAAACTTTTAAAATTCATGGGCACCTCTCTGTTACCCTGTATGGTATCTGCTGACAAACTGCAACCTTCCAATGGAGATTCTTCTCATGTTATCATTAAAAAAAATACTAAGAATAAAAAATAATTGATTCAGGTTAACACTGTTTTTTGTTTTGTTTTTTTTTTTTACTTAATTTTTAAGTACCTTTATCAAGTCAGTTGAGAAATTACACAGTGAGGAATGCTATATCTGTACATTTAAAAACATGGAGTGATAATATGGGGGGAGATTGAGAGTTTTGTTACAAGAACAGACTGAAGAAGGAAACTGAATACCTCCAGCTAGCGGAACATCAACATTCCATGGGAATGAGCAAGACCTTGGGTCGACACATAAGTACAACACAGTAACAGGAGTATAGCGGACCGTAATTTCACATTTTACTACTTGTTAGTTTTATGAAATAAACAATGTCAGCGCTGCATTCTAGAAGATGTTACACAAGGTCGTGGAAAAGAGCAGGTTTTTCTTTCTCCTTATCCTAGTTTGCACTGCACTTTCTCAAGACAAACTGTATTCTGTTTTCATAACACCTCTGTTTCCCTTGCTTTAATATCCCACATACAGGCTTGTGTTTTCCCTTATCCCCTTCTGTGCTTTTTCTCTCTATCTGTTCTCTCATCTGTTTGCTCCAGTGTGATTTCCTCCAAGGGCCTCGGGGTGGGATATACAGTAGTGAGGGGTGTTATGGTGTGTGACCTCCGTTTTCTACACAGTTACTTATCTACTCTTATCCCCGCTCTGTGCTGAGTGAGTAATGCATGTGTTTATGTGTGTGTAAGTGTGTGCGTGTTCGTGCATCTGCAGTCATTACACTGTGTGACCTCCTCCCATCTGTCTGGATGTAGGTGTTTGGGGACACGCCAACTCCAGCGGAGAACGTTTGCTTTCTGGACATCCTCACTGACCCCATCCCGGAGAAGCACTACAAAGAATCAGAGGTGCGTGAGATTTTCACTTGTAGAAGTAAAAAATCTAAAAAATGTGGTTTGCATTTATGTTCAGTCTCCTTTATTCTGAGAACCCTAAATAAAATCCAATGCAACCAACTGGCTTAATTTACTCTTCAATGTAACAACAAGGGCAGTTCTGTGAAGGCATCAGGTGTTTTTTTAGAGAACAATAGTTAAATGACATTATGAAAACCATGGAACACAGCAGATAGATTAAGGATAAAATTGTGGAGATGTTTAAAGCAAAATTAGGTTATAAAAAAAATACCAAGCTTTGAAAAACTCATAGTATAACATCCAATGATAGAATGAGCATAGTATACCACCTGATCTACCAAGACATGGACCTAAACTCACAGGCCAGGCCGGGAGAGTATTAAACAAAGAAGCAGCCAAGAGATCAATGGTAACGCTGGAGGAGAAAGCCAGAAGACACCCTATTGCAGTTTGCCAAAATCCATGTCGGGGACGCAGCAAACATATCGAAGAAGGTGATCTGATCAGATAAGACCAAAATTGTACATACTGCTACACTGAATGTAAAACGCTTCACAAGAACACACCATCCAAGCAGTGGTGATGGCAACATCATTCCTTTTTTAACAAAAATAAAGAAGTTGATTGGTTTTGATGGGATGCTGGATTAAGGGAAATTCAGGGCAATCCAGAAACCTGTTAGAGGCAGCTAAAGGCTTGATAATGGGGCAGAGGTTCAGTTTCCAGCAAAGCCATGATACATGACATTCAGCCAGAACTACAGTTGAATGGTTTAGATTGCACCACATTCATGCGTTAGGATGTCTAGTGAAAGTCCAGATCAAAATTCAAATGAGAATCTTTACCAAGACTTGAAACATAAATTTTCACCAACGCTCTCCATCTAATCCTGATGAGCTTGAGCTACTTGAGCTGCAAAGATTGTGCCTTGGAGCTGCAACTGTGGCAAAAAGTGGCTCTGCACAGTTTTTGAAATTGTATCTGTAAAACATTTTGAAAACCAGGTGTCCTTTTCTTCCCACTGTACTATTTATACATTACTATACGTCGCTCTGTTACATTAAGTCACAATGAATACATGGACGTTTGTGGTTGCCATTTGAAATGGGTTACTAATACTTTTAGAAGGCCTGCAATGAAAGGACAATTGGTTACTGTTAGCTCTAAAATATCTAAACTGGATTCCCCTTGTCCTTTCCCTTAGCACAACGTAAATATGATTGGCTACTCCCTCTGCACAGATATGTAAAACATTTATGTGTTTAAAAGCTCAAAAAGCTTTTAGGTGGACACAAATATTATAATCCATTGAACAAAAATTAAAATATCAACTGACTTAAGGTTTTTCTCTTGGGAAAAAAAACCACAGTAATACCCTCACATGACTCAGCCTCTCTGCTTTTCTTCATTCCCTCTCATCTGAGATTTCACACCTCTTTAGTGCCTGCAAGCCCTTAGCAACAAAGGTGAATTCACAGGTTTGTGTGCAAACAAGCATGTAGAAAAAGCTTCCAACACAAATGCATCCAAACACATGCGACCAAAAAAAAAAAAACTATCTCTTCAATACACCAACAGATTTTGTTAAACGACATTGTGACAACATAAAATCCCAAACATCCTCTGGTTGCAGGTGGATAATACAGTTTTTCCTCCTCAGGGCTTTGTTGAGCAACACCCTGCTTACACCTCCCCACAAGTATCAGTTATCCTCACACATGCAGAAGCTCATAAGAACATCCACAAGCATCTGTAGTTCCCTTTGAGAACACCACAAAGTTACAAGGTTTGTGCAGATTCAGCATATAACTTCAATATCTTTTGCTCTGTGCAGGATCTGAGTCGCTGGCGGTCAAATAAAACCAACCGAGGGCCTCTGGAGAAAGGCTGGAGGGACAACCACAGCCCCATTATGTGCTCCTATAAGAGAGTGCAGTGCAGCTTCGAGGTGTACGGCTTCCAGACCAAGACGGAGGATTTCATACATAGAGTGAGACTGGGTTTTATTTCTGCCCACAGCTGGTGCAAACACACCCAGGTTTGAGGACAAAATGACAATCCTCATTTGGTCCTGATTGGATTTTATTATCTAAGTTTGCCTTTTGTGGCATGCTGACACAAATAAATCATCGCCACATTAATTTCTAGACATTAGCTTAATTACAAGCACCACAAGGGTGGGCAGTCTCAAATGACCTCTGCACTGCATCTCATGTAATTCAGTTGAGCTAACTCTGCTGTTTTAGTTCTCCCCCACAATGAGGCAAAGCAATGAAGCATAAACTGAAGCTCCAATTGTTTGTTTATCCAGGTTCATAATTGTTTCAGGTTATACATTTGATGTAAGTTTCAACATAGCCTGTTTTCTCCAAAGAATTAAACAAATAAATGCTGTCACTGTGACAGTAATGTGCTGCACAAAAATACTCATAGTATTTCACATGTGACTAGCAGGATAGTAGCAGTATTCACAACTAAGTAATTTTATGTCAGATTTTTCTTTTTGACATGATTTTGTTTAATTTGTATTTTCAGATTATTAAAGACATTCTTCTGGTCGGCCACAGGCAGGCAGTCGCATGGGTTGACGAGTGGCACGGTTGGTCAAAAATACAGTCACTTATAATGCAATAATGCCTTAGGACAACTTTGATGTTACTCTTTAGAGTAAAAATCCCTTTAGCCCCCACACAGAGCTTCGTAAAAGCATTGATACATTTTGACATTTTAAACATTTTGTCAAGTTGCCACCACAAATTAGTATTTTGTTGGAATTTTTATTTCATGGACCAACAACATGTAGAGTACAATTATGAAGTGGAAGAAAAATAAAACATGGTTTCATTTTATTTATTTTTTTTAACAAAAAAAAAAAATAAATTTAATAAATTTAAAAAAATCTAAAAAGTGTGGCATGCATTTGAAATAAACCCTCATAGGTTTGAACTTTGACTGGGCCATTCTAACAGAAAAGTATACCTTGACATAAACCATTCCATTGTAGCTCTAGCTGATGTTTAGGCTCAAGTACTTTTCAGCCTCTAACAGGTTTTCTTTTAGGATTACCCTGTATTTAGCTCCATCCATCCTATCATCAACTTTGACCAGCTTCCCTGTTCATGTTGAAGAAAAGCTGGAAAGGGTGTGTTCAGGGTGATGTGCAGCGTTAGTTTTCCACCACCAATAGCTTTACTCGCATGTTAATAAAAGTTCAGTTATGGTCGTTTGTGACCAGAGCACCTTTTACCACGTTTGTTGTTTCGCCACTTTGTTTTTTGGCAAACTGAAAACAAGACTTTTTATGGGTATCTTTTGCAATATCTGCTTTTTGTTCGGTTTTATTTTTCCAAAAAGGCCATATTTGTAGTGTGCACGTCTAATAGCAGTACTCTCAACATATTCCCTTATTTTCAGTAGATCAGAGTCACAAGGGTAACAAGTCATGGAGGGAAAGCCAGAAATTCTTCTCCCAAATGCCACTCTCCAGTTTATTCTGTGGGATAAACCAAGCAAGTTCTTGGACTTGCCTAAAAAAATCTAGAAAGGGAGGCACCCTGATCAGATGCCTGAACCACTTGTAAAAGCCATATTTTAGATATTTAGTTGTAATGTTTTAAACTGATGTATCCATGTCCTTCTACATCAGTTATGTACCTACCACTTTGTGCCAAATAAAATCCCAATAAAAGTATTGAAGTTTGTGGTTGTACAACACATGTTAAAGTACAGGCAGTGTACATACTTTTGTAAGGAACTGGATGTGTTCTGTAAAAACAAATGTATATTTTCTACTCAGTTCTGACACTGTACACATGCCATTTCCCTGCAGGGCTCAGCTTGGAAGAAGTGAGGGAGTATGAGAAAACAATGCAAGAGAAGACTAACACCAAAGTCAAATCTAACCAGAACAACTCAGGTGAGGTTGTTGCACCGGCCTGCACTCTACTGAAATACCCCTGAGGATTGAAGGTGAGATTGTCTAGCTGCATGTGAGAGCAGTGCAGGCAAAGACAGACTGGTGGAGGTGAAAAAAAAAAGGATTCCAATGAGGAGCAGATAAAAAGAACACTCGCTGTGAAACATACATTTGAGCTCTGTGGCAATTAACACTGATTTCAGCAGGAGAGGAAGGCAGAAGTATAAAACATACTGATTCTCATTCACATGTTCATATGATGTTATTTTTATTGGCCTTTTTTTGTTGTTGCAATCAACAAACTCCAAAGTATTATGAATTATTGGCTGTGTAATGTTGACATGCCTGATGAGAGCAGGTTAGTGCCTTTGCTGTGCCCTACTAGTGTCCAGATGGTGGGAGTACATCTGTGGGAGAAAGGTGGAAAGGGAAGAGCAGTTGGGAGGCATTTCCACAAAACACGCAGCACTAAGAAGGGAGCGTATGAAGAAGAGGATGACAGAAAGACAGATGTAGTGTTGTGTATGTGTGTATGTGTACATGCTTGTGAGTTAGGTTTAAGATAGTTCATGAAATGATAATGTCACTGCATTGCTCTGATAAACAGTGTAATGCAGCCACTTGCTGCACTCCCCTCATCATGATCCCTCTCAACATAAATAACCAGCCCTTGCAGCACTTAGCTGTAAATGTCAGTCCTGGAGGGGGTATGTGTACCGGCATATAGGAGAAATCAGTGTGTGTACGTGCATGTGCTTATGTGTGTGTGTATGTGTGTGTGGTCACTCTGCCCCCTGCTGGTTTGTCTGGTGAACCTCAGGAGCATGTGTGAGAAATCAAAGGTAGAATTCCCAATATGGACTGAACACCCCCCCCCCCCCATCCTTCTCCCTCTTCTGAGTGTTATGATGAGAGACATCAAGCTGCAGCCAGTCTGCAGTCATTGCTCAACCTGCTGCAGCTCGCTGCACGGCCATGAGCCCCTACAGGCCATAAGCCGCTAAAGCATTCAGTTAGTGTGCACTAAAAAATACTGTAGGTTTCATTTCATTCATCTGCTGTAATAAAAGTAAATGGATGTCATTTACTAGAGAGAATCTAATAAGAAGTTGAGAGCATGAGCTGAATACCAATAGGGGATTAAACTAATAGGAGCAGTAGTGTATGGCACAGAGCTTCAGAATACTTCATTCAATAGAAACTAATATATGGGGAGCATAGTTTCTTTTTCTTTTTTTTTAATTTGCTCAGTTTTAAAAATTTAATTTACTGTTTTTTCATTTGGTTTCAGTTTGCATAATATGTATGACATGAAATAGACTTGTTTTGTCGAAACATCAAGCAAACATCTGTCCATCTATCTCAGGCCCACAGGATCCCCCCCGTCCTGCGATATCCCGTTCCATCTCCGTGACAGACGAGCGTTCCCTGAAGAGGATGGGAGTGATGACGGTGGACATGTCTGGCACGTCAACCTCCTCTGTGCCGCACTGTCCCGTTCGCCTCAACTCAACCCCAGAGTGATACTTCTTTGCCCAATGACAACACAGAAAACAGAAAGTCTAACTTTGTGTCAATGCCAGCAAGGGTTATGTGATGTTATTTGTCAAAAAGCAAGAACAGCCACAGAATTCCTTAAGGCATTGTTAAAATTATTTGGGGCACAGTTACATATGTATGGAAAGCCAGAAGAGCCAAAATCCTATAAATTAATAAATCATTTAGAAAATATTTGCATACATAATAAATGTCAGATATGTACACATTATTAATAAATAATTTGTCCAGACATATATGTTTTTAATATCAGTTTAAAATCATGGGATCATTAAATCCCATGATTTAATGAGAATCCATACATTGTTTTCCACTTACTTCACAGCAATAACAGGAACTAAAATCCAGATATCCCCCCAAGAGATGCCTGAACCATCCCAACTAACTTCTTTCAATTTGAAGGAGCAGCAGCTCTACTTCAAGCATCACCCTTGAGGATGGAGTACCTCACTCTATCTCTCAGATTGAGTCTGAAACTGACTGGCCATAAAGGTTAAATAAAATAATGTTGGGGTCTATTTAATGAGCCAGAGTGACACTATAATTTTTCTCATGGTGCACTACAAAACAGAGCCCATTCTATTATCAAATATTTAAAAAAAAAAATCAATTATCTTAGCCTCATTTAATCTTAAATTGACTTCCAAGTTTGTTTTTCTAAACATACTTAACTTATATAATTGACATTTCAATAATTATTCCTAAATGTATTTATTCTGTTGTTTTAATTCATCTTCAACTATTCTATGCCTTTTTGCATAGAGTTTGCATGCTCTTCCAGTGCATCAGTACATAAACATGTATGTTAGGTTTATTGGCTGCTCTTTGATCTGGGTGCATGTTTATGTGTCTCGATGAGGACTGGCAACCTTCCCAGGATGTACCCTGCCTCCTACCACTGACCACTGGTATAGGCACCAGTCTCCCAGTGTCCATGGAATGATTAAACAAAAATAGAAAATGGATGGGTTTATTGGACTGTGGGACTTCTGAATCTCCATACATAAGAAAATAAGTGCAGCTTTCATGTCTGCAAAATACAAATCAAAACATGGCTTGAAAGTAAATTTGATGGTTGAAAAGTTTTCATTATCTACACAAAAAATGTAAAGGAAAGTGTCTTATCAGGTTGGCTTTTTGGTGCTTGTTTTGATAAAGACTAGTTTTTTACTGAGGTCAAACACTGCTTCTCACAGATCAAACTCAGTGTTAACACAACTGTTATATTAGGACCGATCTAATTCTTCTTTTGAAGCAAAGCTAAGCCACTGCAGGCTAAAGTCCCTGTTCACTGTACAGATAAAAAAATAGTATCGATCCTCTCATGTAATTGCTTGCCAGGGAGCCCAAAATGTTGAATCATTCTTTTAATACCATCATATTATTGTATAGGTATATTTGTTACTTTCTATTCGATCGCACTTGTTGTGTATGGTAAAATATATGGTGCACACATACTTTATAAACAAACAAATGCCTTTTTCTACACCAAAAAAAAACCCATCTCCAAGTGTTTTTCAGCCTCAAAAACATGCATGTCAGCACTTTCCATCAGTTCCTTCACCTTAGTGGAGCACACATACCACCTGAAGGGATCTACAATTGTTTCCACAATGCAATCTACAGACAGAGGAATAAGGAGTTTAATAGAGTAGATCTAATGAGAGCACAGTGGAGAAGGGAGGAGACGCTCAATGCAATGGATCAGCTTCCCCTCCCCCCCCTCAGCCAATAAGGTCACACCAGGTGTATTGACAGAGGGCAGGGAGATGTAGTATTGGCCCCCTCATCGCTTTTGAGGGAGCGGCAAATGGGTCAAGCCACGGCTAAGCTTCAATTATGGGTCAAGGATGCAAATATTTATGATACAATAAGCTTGCTTTTTTATTGAGATGGGTTATTAGGTTATCAGAATAAGCAATAATATAATAAAACATGTCTATGTGTATATATAGTACAAAAATTGTCTACTATAATGTTTTGGGTTTGATGTACTTTTTGTTTGAATTGTAGTTTCCCCTTGGGGATAAATAAAATACTATTAAATTGAATTGAATGTACTTTTTGTTTGAAATAGGTGGAAATGTGCAAATAAATAATAGTGGACAATCAGTAATGTGGGATTTGTGTCAATACATACTTTTTATTTCTAATAAATGATTGAATTGTTTCATATTTCCACTAATAAGTAGCACGGTCAGTCATGTTGGATCTGTATTGACCTATAAAAATTGACTAGCTTCTGGCATCCTGGTACTCACTCGCAGTGCTTTGTCTATTCATAGCCCTTCAAACTTTCCACATTTTGTCACATTTTACCCACAATCTTTAATGTATTTTATACTGATACTGATAGTGATTGACTGTCTAATTGAAGGACAGGGTTGGGTTTTATTTTTTTTCTCTATAAATTATGAAAATTGAAGCACATATACATTTGAAACCAGATATTTCCAGTGTAAAGGAACATATGACTTCTGTTTATCAATGTCTTTAAACAGACCAAATGTTGAATCATTTAGATCAGTTAGCAGCACCAAATTAATTTCTATTTTGTAAATGCCAGAAAAATGACAGAGTCATTTATTACTTTCTTCAAAGAGATATGTTTACATACCCAAACATTACTATGCTTTAACACACTTTGGGAAAACCTGGAATATGTCATTTCATCATGATAAGTTTCTCATCAGTTCATTCTTTTTAAAGCAAAACACCCCAAATGCTGTTTTCTTGTGTGACAAAATGAAAGATAAAAATCAACCCCAGAACAAGAAAAAGGACCTTGTGAGGATGGTGGCTGAAGTTGATGAGAGAGTGTCATCATCCTCAGTAAAATAAGCCCTGTACTGACAGGGCTGAAAGTTCACTCAGAGAGGAAGAAGCTACTCCTCCAAAGATATATAAGAAGCAAGATTACAGTTTGTAAATGCACTAAGGGACAAATACCTTAAAATTTGGAGACATGAACTGTGGTCTGACAAAATTAAAATAAAACGTTTGACCATACTGATCATTGTTATTTCCACTATCCTAACTGTAAAATACAGAGAAGACTTGGCTACAAATGGGTCTTTCACTAAAATTCCAGCAAACTGTTGGAAGAAGCTCGTAGAAGGATACCTAGAATATTTGCCCCAAGTCATACAATTTAAAAAGTGCTGTTATCTAATCAACAACTTGTGGAAACAGTTTGACAGCCTGCGAACTGCAAGACATTAAGAACTTGGTAATATTTAAACAGATGTAGGCATTGGAAGTTGGGCGTGAGTGCATGTCTGTCACCACAGCATCAATTTAGTGCTCAAGACTTCTTCATGACAAAAGCCCTAATTGTTACAAAGAGACTAGAAAACTTCCTTTGATTGACAGACGTGGGAGCTCGCTTGGAACAGCATGCTAAATAGCTCTCGTTATGGGGCTCATCATTGTTACTTCTTTTATCCACACAAATCAGGAGCCAGCATGACAGATCGTTGTAAACTTCCAAACAAAGGGGGTTGCAGCAAAGCATACACATAAAACACTAAAAAACATAAGTACATCCGCACAGTGTCTCCTTTTACAGTATCAGCGGGAGGTTGATATAAAAGAGCGAGTGCTCACTGCAGCCAGGAGTGCTCACAAGTGGTGCAGAGGGGAGCACAACCTGCAGGCTGCACTGCATTAACACTACCTCCTTCTGTCTTACTCCTATGTCTCTCCCATTAAATTTTCTTTCTCATTATTGCCACCTCCATGACTATCCTCCACTCCCATTTTACTGTCTCTCATTCCTCCTCCTTCATCATTGGACTTTCATTCTTGAAATCTGCCTTGATCTTCTTTTCTTTCTTTACTCTTTATCTGTGTGTCCTCATCTACGTTCCTCATGAGGGTTTCTAAAGAAGATGTACTGTGTTCCTTATATGGAAATGTTCCCCCTCCTACATTATTGTACATTCTAACCCTGTGGAGCTTGAATCACTCTGCTAGCAGGGCTTTATCCATAAAACCCCACAAATAGGTCAGTGGAGGAAAAAGTTTAACTTCTTCAAAAGCACCACCTGCATCAGTCAGCTGCCTTTTTATTGTGGCACACATTTAGAGCAGAAACTGGAGATAAACACCACTAGCCATGTAGTGGAGAAATTGGCCAGAGACAGCAAAGGTTATATAAGGCCCTAAGCATAATTTAATTTGGGGGCCTGCTTACAATCCTGGGGTGGGTAATATTTTTTACCCAATGACCAGATAAACAATTGGGACTCCAAAGAGTTGTACAACTGAGAATAAATTGCATAATAACAATAAACATATTTATATAGTTTTTCCACAATTGCTAGACCACATTTCAGGAAACCATCTATCGTATTTTTTCCAAACTTGTAAAATCTTGTTGCAAAACTGAATATTTACCTCATTAACTGTGTTTAAATGCAACTATTGGCTTCAACTCATTTAAAGAGTGTTTAAAATTAAAATACCACAGTTCAGTGATTACACTCTTCATAAAAATGACAGAAAGCACTGTCTTTAAGGCAGGCCATTTAGCTCCTGGAGAAATCTTTATTGATTACAATATAATGAAAGTATTTTACATGGCTGATAAAGAGGAACACCAAAAAAAAGAAAGAGAAAGAAAAAAATGGAAACTACAGAGAATTTTTAGAAATCTAAATTGAAAGTGTTGGTATTTGTATTTACTGTAATCTAAAGCACGAAACATAAATCTACATCAAAACATTCTAAAAAAGTTACTGATTACTGTTCTTCATCACATTGCTCTTTGTGCTCCTTATCGTCCTCTGTCCATTCTTACTCCTATCCGCCCCCATTTTCTTCCTCGGAGTATCCCAACTCTAACATGTCCGCTGCCAGAGAACAAGTTTAGAATCTTGCAATAAGCATCGCAAAACCATTTTAATACACTGGATTTAGTGTTATAGCATTGATGAAAAACTATATATTTTGACTAGCCAATAAAATGTTCTCCATCAAAACAAACTTGATAATTACTAATTTACTTTAGGAATAAATTATTTTACAGAGAAGGTAAACAAGGTCTCATATTTTGCTGTATGTTTATTATGAACATTTACATTCAAGTTAGGATTCCCAAGAACAAATCTTTATCGGTTTTACACAAACCGAACACGCCAATTTAATTCTTACTTTTGTAAACAAATACTTTGATCCATCATGCTTCAGATGATATGTCCTGTAACAATCTCTCTTTATTTTAGAGTGAGCAAAAATTTCTTGGAGTAACTCATGTCACTCTCTGTTTACAGGTTCAGAGCCTGCTGAAAATGAAAGCCTGCTGGAGGAATGCATGAGGGTGTTTAAATAGCTACCATTTCAACAAAGAAAAGAAACCATCAAAATAAAAGTCAGTTTCTTAAAATAAAAATAAAATATTCTAATTTGCTAGCAGAATTAGTACTTTGTGCAGGTTTTACATGCCGTTGTCATGTGGGCAAGTAGAGGATATCTAAAGGGCATGATATAGCCTGTGGGCTGTAAAACACCCAGATCTGGTTAAGCCCATCTGACACCACAGCACCATTGACCATGATTTTACATTCAACATTAAACATAACTTGTTTTTAGGAGTGAAACAAAAATTAATAAAAAAAAATATTTACATGGCAGATTGGCAGCTCAAAACGTTTTAAACAATAGACTAAAAAAAATAGAAGACCTTTGACACTATAATTATTTTTACTCATGGCATGTGTTTTAAGATGTCAACGAAAAACTTGTTCCTAATAATTACTAATAGTTTCTGACAAGCTTCAAAAGCCGTAGATGTGGGTGGTAAGAAAGGTGGGTTTGTCATCAGTGACCACTGCTGCTGCAGAGCTGCGTAAGTTTGACTCCAGAGTTATTTGTAGATTGTTTTAATTTCTGTTAATCCTTTTCATGACAATCAAAGGTTTAAGTATTGATGTAATCCACAAATATGTGAAGCTGTATTTGTAGCTATTGCCACGACAAAAAATTGCTCCTCAGGAAATCGGACAATAATGAAAATGGTCAATTTACAGATGTTAAGCAGTTTTTTTTAAACCAATTAACAACAATCATTCTATACAGACAGCTATATATATATATATATATATATATATATATATATATATATATATATATATATATATATATATATATATATATATATATATATGCTTTGAATTTACTTTAGGAATAAACTATTTTACAGAGAAGGTAAACATGGTCTCATATTTAAATTTAAAACAATTAACATTGTTTAATTTGAATTTAGATTAAACAATGTTCATCAGTGATGTTGTAGAACTTAATCTGGACCACCTAAATAAATAACATTTTGAAAATAAACTTAAAATGAAAACATGCCTGTACTAAAACAGCACACACAAAGGCTTCCACTGTGTTTCAAGTTACTAATAACACTGTCAAATAGCCCTCCATCAACGTAGTTTGAGCATTTTATTCTTATTTCGGAAGATGCTGCTGTCATATTGTTTCCTATCTTTCTATGTATGATGGCATATTGAAAATTGAATTTAAAAGTGAGGAAATGAAGGGGATTTGGTGGAAAACCAAATCCTGTCACTTCTTTGAAGTATGTGTGTAAATTCTAATGTGCTTCCATTCAGAGTACTACATATTTATTAGGGTCAAAGATGTGGATTTCACAGTTTTCAGCTACATCAGAACCTGGTATGTTATTTATCTCTTTTTTTTTTTTTTTTTTTTTTTCAACCAGTCATCTGAGAATGAAATTTCAGTGATCAAGGATTGTCCCCAAGTGTTCAGACAATTAACTTGGTGTAAGAAACTAGTGATCAGGCCCAAAATCTGGGTGTAGCGATGGGCTCAGACTTGAACCTTCAGAGACACATGAAGATAATTACAAAGTCAGCCTTCTATCACCTGAAGAACATTTCCAGGATCATAGGGCTAATGTCTCAACAAGATCTAGAGAAACTCATTAATGTGTTTCTTTTTAGTCGCATTGATTACTGCAACCATGTCTTAACAGGTCTGCCTAAAAAAAAAAAAAAAAATCAATCAGACAGCTGCAGCTGATCCACCAAAATACATTAAAGACCTGTTGCTATTGTATCAACCTTCCAGACCACTCAGGTCTTCTGGTTCAAGCCTACTCTGCATCCCCAGAACCAAAACCAAACATGGAGAAGCAGCATTCAGTTTTAATGCACCACAAATCTAGAACAAACTTCTAGAAAACTACAAAACAGCCGACACACTGTGCTCCTTTAAATCAAGGCTAAAAACCCACCTGTTTAGAGTTGCCTTTGATTAGTAGTAAGTGGAACACTGATCAAAATTTGCTTGATATTTGCGTGATGATCCTTATGATTTTGATGTATTAATATTTGCTCAATGATTTTGATGATTTTCATGTGTATTTGTTTGATGATTTGGCTGCATACTTGTTTGATAATTTTTTTTAATGTTTTTGATGATTTATTGTATACTTGATTGATGTTTTTATGATGTGAAGCACTTCGAACTTCCTTGCTGCTGAAATGTGCTATACAAATAAACTTGTCTTGACTTAAGTTTTGCAAGCCATCACTTTTTAATTTCAAGTGTCGTGCCTTTCAAGGTGAGTGTATCTTTATCAGTGCAGACAGCCTAGCATTAAATTAAGTGATGCTATTATAGTCCTTGCTTTTGACACTGAAGTTGTGCAGATTTTGCAGCAGTTGTGCACATGTGTAGTATACATCCTGTCAGAGCTGTGGTACTGATGTGGTGGAACTTGTTGACATGTCAACAAAATAAGTTGCAGCCTGTCTTTATCCACTGTATGCAACACCACCAAATGTCTAGAAAGACGATACCAGAATGTTTTTGTTGTTTTATTTTCACTATGGCATTGTGTATCCCAATGCCATAAAAACATAAGGCAGATACACAATAGTGTGACTAGAGTAAAATTGGATAAAGCAAGGGAATGAGACTTTGCAACTGAATGAGAACAACTTGTACGTTATTTTCTAAACACTCTTTCACACAAAGTTAATATGAAAAATATGTAATGCAAGAAATGTGTTTAATCAGCCATTCTGTAACCCCACAATGAGCAAAAAAAGACCATGAAACACCAAAAAAAGCTAACCTTTAAAAGAGAGGTCTTTTATAACTGCTTGTAAAAGGAAAAAGTAAATTTTCTGACAGTCATACTTTTTTTTTTTTTTTTTTTTTTTTTTTTTTTAATTGGTAACTTGTTAAAATAACAATTATCACAGTAAAATAGCTTAGATGTTGTGATAATTTAAAAAAAAAGGCTAAAGTAATTCAAAAATGATTATAGTACACCTTGGGGAACATCAAAATAGTACACACAAAATAACATTCTGGTAAGCACTTGAATAATTCCAAATGCAATACAATTGAGTGGTTGTTTGGGTATATTTGTTGATGCGTATTTCTTTGGCACACTTGCTGCCTGTTCTGTGTCTTAAAAAGGAGCAGTAACTTCTGAAAACAATAATAATCTTCTAAAACAGGATTAGTTCAGGAAAAAGAGCTTTATGATGGAAACTATTAAAGACAAATTCATCTATATGTCTTATCAAAACTGCATTTAATCACTGCAATTCTACTGATGCGTTCCCATCATACACGTGCATGTCCTGGTATCAGTAGGAATGTCCCATCTTAACACTGGAGATGATCAACTTGGAGAGGAGGGACAAGTTTGCAATTCTGCAGCATGTAAATAAATTGTCCTGTTTCAAAAATGTCCTGCCTGAGACACTCCCACGTCTGCCAATTTGGCAAAAGTAGCTCAAAAGTTTTTGTTAACACTGAGCTGATGTATTCATTAACCTGCCCTGGGCCTCCACGGCCTATGGGGACCTCAAGAAGTCACAAAGATTGCTACTATACTGGGTTGGCCCTGGTTTTGGGAAAGAAAACAGTAAAAATGTGTTTGTGTATGGACATAATTTCTAATTCCCCCTTAATGGTATTTTTGCTTAACAGCACTGATGAATGTGTTTCTGTTCCAGATCAATACATGCTCTCCATTCACTTGACAGGCAGTAATGCAACTGCCTCATTTGTTTGATGATCTGGTGTGTGTGTGTGTGTGTGTGTGTGTACTTATATGTATGGCTGTCAGACTGCAACCCATTTCCTGGCCATGCAGTAACTTTTACTCGGCCTTCAAAATGAGAGAGACCATTAAGTTAGAAGGTTTGTAGTGTCATTAACTTAATCTCTTGGTCCAGATGCCAACATTGATTGGATAAAGGATTACAGTGGTTGTGCGCTTGGAGTGCCTGCTAAGTAAATTAAAGGACAACTTAGTCAACACAAGCATGTTCACATTCGTGAAGTATTTCAAGTAACTTGCAAAAGTACTCACACCTCATTAGAGAAACTCATCTATGCGTGTATCTTTAGCCACATTGATTACTGCAACAGTGTCTTCTCAGGTCTGCCTAAAAAGTCAATCAGACAGTTGCAGCTGATCCAAAACGCTACTGCTCGTGTTCTCACTAAAACAAGGAAAACAGAGCACATCACACTGGTTCTAAAGTCCTTACATTGGCTCCCTGTAGCTCAAAGAATATACTTTAAAATACCTCTGTTAGTTTATAAATCACTGAATGGCTTAACACCAAAATACATTAATGACCAAAAAGGTCTTCTGGTTCTAGTCTACTCTGCCTCCCCAGAACCAGAACCAAACGTGAAGAAATAGCTTTCAGTTTTTATGCAAAACAAATCTGGAACAAACTTCCTGAAAACTGCAGAACAGCCGAAACACTGAGTTCCTTTAAATCAAGGCTAAAAACCCACCTGTTTAGAGCTGCCTTTGACTAATAATAATGGGAACATTGATTCATATATTTGATGATGATTATTTATGATTTTGATTATGGTATTTGACAAACTATTATTTGCTTGTTTCATAACTGGTTACCGCATGATGTTTTTATGATATGAGGCACTTTGAACTGCCTTGTTGCTGAAACGTGCTATTCAAATAAACTTGACTTGATTTGACTTGACCTCTTGAACTTTTCCAACATTTCCATACATTTTGTTACATTACAACCACAAACTAGAATTCATTTTTTTTGAGATCTTATGAAAAACACAGATGCAAAGTACTGCATACAATAAGTATAGTGTGGAGGAAAATGATTTTTGGTTTTTAAAGTTTTTTTTACAAATAAACATGAAATGCATTTGTTTTCAGCCCCTGTGAGTCAGTACTTTGTAGAAAGACTGGAAGTACAGCAATAACTGTTTTGAAGTATAGTACCACTCACTGTGGACATCTAGAGACAGGGTAGTTATCCATTCTTCTTCGCAAAAAAGCCCATGCTCAATAAAAACAGAGAAAAAGCATCTGTGAATATCAGTTTTTAAGTCCTGCTATAAGTTAGGTCTGAACTTAGACCGGCCCAATCTAACACATGAATAAGCTTTGTTCTAAACCATCGTCAAACTCCAGGCCTCAAGGGACGGAGTCCTGCAACAACTAGATGTGTCCCTTGTCCAACACACTTGAATTAAATGGTTAAATTGCCTCCTCAGCAGGCAGTCAGATTCCACAGGGTCCTGCTGATGACCTGATCATTTGATTCAGGAGTGTTAAAACAGAGATACGTCTTAAAGTTGCAGGACACCAGCCCTTGAGGCCTGGAGTTTGCCACCTGTGATTTAAACCATCACATTGTAGTTCTGTCTGTATGGTCACTGTAGTTGTCCAGCTGGAAAGTGAACGTTCACCCCAATCACAAATTCCTTGCAGCCTCTAACATGTTTTGTTCAAGGATTGCCCTGCACTGCCCTCCATCCATCTGTTCTGTCTAGCTTCTCTGTCCCTGCTGAAGAAAAATTGTCCCCACAGCATGATGCTGCCACCACCACGTTCCATTGTGGGAATGATATAGACAGGGTGATGAGCAGTGTTTGCATTCCACCACACATACATAGCATATAGTCTAAAATCCTCTGGTACAACAATTTCAAAACATCTTGTGGGCTTCTTTTTGTCACTCTTCCATAAAGTCCATATTTGGGGTCTTTAATGGAAGATAGTTGTCCTGTCAACATATTCTCCTACCTAAGCTCTGCAGCTTTTCTATAGTTAAGAAAGGCCTTACACACCATTGGATTCTAGTTAGTAATTGGGTAACTTCTGAATGCAACTGATTCTCTAGATATTATGTTGTGGTATCGTAGTAAAGGGACGTGAAATACTTTCCACACTTTTCAAATATTTATCAGTATTTCCTCTTCATACTTAAGCTCTACTCTGTGGTAGTCTGTCACAGCGGTCTTCAACCTGTGATTCCAGAACCTCATATGACTGTTTGGGTCCTTCACAGTGGCTCTCAATAACTTCAGTCATGTTTTTTACATAGAAAGATGATAAGAAATGTTAATTTTTTTCAGTTCTCCTGTTTTCACAATAAAATTACACTAACAGCAAAAGTAATTTGGCTGCAGAGTATGCGTATTATCTATCTTCACTTTTTTTTTTTTTTTTTTTTTTTTTTTTTTTTTATTATTAAAAAGGACTCAGTTGGCCTCGTTTAACTTAAGAAGTTGTATTTTTTTCCCTCAGTTGTAGTTTAGGATTTTTATTGTTCTAAAAACTAAAAGTGGAAATGTTCTTTAAATTCACCCAAAAAACTGTTTTTTTGTAGGAGTCATGTAGATTTTTCTGCACTTGACTTTTTAGTAGGTACGGGCAAAAAAAAAAAAAAAAATCTCTTTTGGATCCTAAAGGTTGCTGACCTCTGGAAAAATTCAACATGTATAAATACTGCTGCAAGGCATTGTACTCTTTTTGTGAACTTATCCATGTGTGTGAATGAACATAAGTATGAGCCTAAACAGTGAGGCCAAGCTGCTTGTGTTACCTCATTACAGTGTCAATGATACAGTTTTTAGCCCACTCAACCAGATAAATGACTTTAAATCCTCTGTGTATTAAGCCTCACCACTGGGAACACAATTTGTAACCTCTGCCCAGTAATACATTAACTGGACTTTATCTGGGGACAGGCAGAGTGGAAAAATTCATACAGTATCAAATAGAACTAATTGAACCAATTAACAATGTGAATGTGGATTACTATGGGCCCGTGAACACACACACTCCCTCCCGAATAAAGTTGCAGACTGCTGCTTTCATGCGATAATGACTGTCATAGCAAACAGTTGCTGGTGCAGGGGTCTCAGCTTGGGACACGGCAATACTCGCTGAGTCGCTCTGCTTTCCACGCACACTCGTGTGTTTTCATTCCAGCAGCAGCTGATCCCAGGGCCGCAGTTTCAGGCTGTAATTAATTGCGTGCGGGTAAAGGATAAGTCAAGGATAAGTGTTAAAGCTGTTGCTCGCTTTGTACACGCTTTCACATCGCATACAAAAGGCAGCGCTTATTTTTCATATGTTGCTGGGGGAGGGGGAGACTAAAGGCAAACAAGTATAAACAAGAAGAAATTTAGAAACTTGCAGAAAAAGAAGAGCCTTGGGTTCTTCATGCTTTAAATACCTTAATCAGCAGACCCATAAAGTCTCCAAATTTTAATTGCCCCACCATGACTATTAATTACATAACGGCAATTGAAGTCAACATGCCCATATGTTTGCAAATGGGAGAGGATGGATTAGAATAGTAAGTGGAATACATTGGAATACAATAGATTTTATTGATCTACAAAGGTTGAATTACATTCCCCTCAAGGATGTACAATCAAACAGCAACATTATTTTCTTATGTGCTCCAGAGAACAGCATTAAATAGAAGGCGGCAGGCCCTTAATATTACTGAAGGAACAATGCGGCATCCTATTGTAAAGAAGCTTCATTAGACAACATTACTATAAAGCCAAATACACTTTGGAGGCTGCAAGGACAAAGCACCACATTATCGTAAAACAAAAGACGTCTCACAGGCTGCACGAACAGCTCACCATTGTTCCACATCTAAAATGCTGTCCCTGTGTTGAACAACAATATGGGGGAAAAAAAAGTCGAGTAGTGAGCCAGTTTTTAAGATCAATAGGGAACAACATTTCTGCTGAAAATATATTGTATGTGCCATATTTGTGGCAGTTTCTGTCCAGGGAACACAAACACCCAATAAAAATCATGTTGCATTTTCTTCAGCTAGAGAGCAGTATCTGTTTACTGATCCTAACCCAGAGCTAACTTGGCTGTTTGTTTCTCTTCCAAGCTGGAGACACATTCATCGCGGATATCACCTGATAACTTTACATAGCGTTTAATATTTCAGAAGTTGAAACTTATCCACCTGGCAAGAACTTTGTGTTTGGTGTGCTGGCTTGTGTTTCCAATAAGTAGGAAATTATAAAAGTAAACTTACAAACTTAAGATATTCTTTTTCTTCTCGGAGAGGCTCTGCTTGCACCTATCTGTACTCCTAACCACTGGGCTATGAAGCAAGTTCAAAAGACAGAGGCATCTTGCAGACACTGGGCTGGCTATTAGCTCCTCTGTATACCAAATTGTTCTAGAGTCCATCAGTCAAATAGCTAAGGCTTGCCCCACATAGAACTGTGCACGTAATCAGATTTACTTTTGTGAACAACAAAACAACAGGGACGACAGAATCCACTTAAAACCTGTAATGTTGTTACGTTAACGATAAAAGACAAGTGAGGTAGACATATTCTAATCATAGCTGCAGACTAATTTTATTCACTGGTTTCAGTTATCAGTTAATATTTAAGTGCACCCAAACCTTTCAGTTTCCTTACCTCCACAATATTTCATTGTCAGGTCACATTTTATCCAACTCCCAAGCAGATTAACAACAGTGTAAATACACTAAGAGACATCTTTGCAGAAAGTGACATTTTATAGTGTTAGAAAAACTGAGTAGTCAAAAAACTGCTGCATATTACATTAAAAAAATAAATAAATAAAAAAAAAAAAATAAAATAAAAAATCTGCCACCTTTTTTTTTTCCTTTCAGGGTTCCTGCATATGTTTCATATCAAAATTCAGTACTTTTCCAGCGTTTTCAATTATTTTTTAAGCTGAAATTAGGGTAAAACTTTAAACCCTGAAATGAATTTCTGTTTGGTATTTTTACAGTTTCAATTATGAAACCTGCAAAAACCAAAAGCTGTAAAGTGGAGATGGATGGATGCAGATGTGGGAAACTATACTTTAAAATCCATTCTTTTTCAGATTTTTTCTCGTACTGTACAAACCTCTTTTGCCTTTCACGATGTCCCCATGTTAAGATTTTGATTACTTTTATGTAAGGAGGTAATTTTTTCCTGAGGCAACACATACAACTTGCCATTTCAGTTCTGAAACAATAAAACAAAGTGCAAGAATTGAAATGCCCAGCATTTTATTTTGTATGAGTAGCAATTAAAGTTACCGAATTTTCCTCTCTTTATTAAATACCTAAATATTTCAGGAGCTGATGACATCCTAGTTTTATCCCTTTGTATCATGATATGTTTTTATTACCAACAGCAGAGCTGAATAAGTAAATGATATCAGAGTTTGATGAGATGTGTACTAGGTTGTGTAGATTTTTTTGTGAATCAACGGAGCTCTGTTGCACTGAGTTAATGAACTGAACGAGTGGAAGAGCAGGATTTTTGTCTTCCCCTTTTGGATACCTTCGCTGATTGTATATATGCAAATATCGTCAGTATCATCTGCTTGTGACACGTGGACTTTGCAAATTGCATCTGGAAGACAACACCTGAGCAGCGCTATACTCTCAGAGACTGAAAAGTAAAAGTCACAGTTCAGTAAAATGTATTTCTGTTTTGGTTGAAATAAATGTAATATTAAACATTAAAGTTTTGTTACATTTAGAAAACTTGTTAACTTTTGTGGAAATGCAGCTTTGGCAAGTTTTCTTTCATATTTCTGCTAACCTCTGACTTGCAAGCAGGCCGAGCTGACAGGTTTCTCATAACTGACAGAACTGTGGGAAATGGGCAGAAAAGTGGCAGCTGGTGACTGGCTTTTCAGTGACAGTCCAGGGTAACAGTCAGGTACTAGTTGACCCATTTGTTGGAGCAGAATCATCCTTTAATTTTCCCATGCCCACCTGTCACTTTTGTTCCTGTTAGCCAACAGCTGCAGTTGCACTTTTGCAGCCTCAAAGCTATTTATTTTTATTTCTTCTTATATATTGAACTTGAGTTCATTGTAAACAGAGGCAAACATTTATATTGGGTTAAGTTATACAATGTCATATAAGTAGAGCTAAAAAGCACAAATTCATTGCCTTTCAACAGTTTCCAAATCCCCAAATTGTGAAAGTTTAAAGGGCATAAACATGACAGCAAGTATTTTGAAAGCTACACCAGCAGAAGGTGGTACATAAATGCAAAGTTGAAAGGAAACTTTTTCATGGCTTTTACCTTTTTAACAAGTGTATTCTAAATTTGTAGTTAACTCACCTGAGCTACTACTTGTAAGAACCACCTTTTACTGCAAATACTATTGGATATTTTTTGGGGTAGGTCTACCAGTTTTTCACTTCACATCTAAATGTTTGGTAAAAATAGCTTATGTTTTGTTAATTTGGATGTAAAGGATTTATTAAAATACATGTTTAAGGCTTACCCCAGATTACAAGTTAGATGTAGGTCTGAATTTTGACTAGGTAATTTAGGCACATTGACAGTCTTTCCATTGTAGTTCAGGTGATAGGTTTAGCCTTGTTGTCCTGCAGGAAGCTGAACCTCGACCCCAGTTTAATGTCTTTTGCTGCCTTTAACAGGTTTTCCTCAAGGGTTGCCCTGCACTTACCATCAACTCTTGTCAGCTTTTTTGTCACTGCTGAAAAAAGTATTCCCACAGCATGGTGCTACCACCATATTGTTAATGGTGGATAGGACATGTTTAGGGTGATTAGTAATATTAGTATTTTGCATGTTGGTGAATAAGTTAAATTTCAGTTTCATCAGACTAGAACACCTTCTTGAACTTGTTTGCTGTGTTCTCCACACAGTTTGTCACAAACTGCAAATAGGACTTTTTAAGGCTTTCTTTTTGCCTAGATTCCAACAAGGCCAGATTTTTGGAGTGTAGAACTAAAAGACATCTCTCTAATGGATCCTCAAATCTGAGCTGTGGATCTCTGCTCTTGGTCGCTCCTTTGATTATAATAACTTTCTTGCCTGGGTTGGGAATTCAGGTGGACGGTGAGGTCTGTAGATTTCCAGTTTTATTCTTTCGATGTTCAGATGAGATGATACACTGAATAGCGCTCAGTGAGAGGTTCAAAGTTTTGGAGGATGCTTTATAATCTAACCTAGCTTTAAACGCTTCCACAACATAGAATATCAACCATCTGCTGTGATCCTTGGTCTTCATGATGCTGTTTGTTCACCAGTGTGAGACTGAAACACACATGGGTCGACTCTGTTTACCAAGGAGGTGATTCTGAAGGCAACTGGTATCATGATGGGGTTTTTGTAGAGGACCAAGCACTGCAGAGACTTTTGACAGAACAGTTTTCTTTAATAAGAATCAACAAAAGAAAAAGATGATTGCTGGGAGAACAAGATACAAAGTGAAGAATGGGAAAGGGCAGCGTAGCAGACATAATCACAGGGAAAATAAGGACTGAAATGAGGAACCGGTATTGAAGACAGAAATCAGAGGCTTAACTGCAGAGGAGTGTGATTGTAGACTAGAGGCAGGTGGTTGATTACTAACAGGGTGCAGCTGGGAGAGAAGGCAAACAGGTAGACTGAAGGAAAATGAGTAATTAACATTGGGAGCTGAGCTGAGACTAAAGAAACAACAAAACACAGGGAAAGGAACAATACTAATCTAAGACAGCAAAATCCCATACACATAAAGAACAGAACACAACACAAAGAAATAAATAAATGATAAGGCAAGACCTATCTAGCAAAACAGGAACTGAATGGAAAATAGTAAGACCTCATAGGATAACTAAAAAACAAGGAGTTGGTAAAGACAAAGAAAACAAATGAAACCAAATCCCAGACACCCAATGATCATAATTGATTGAACTGGATTTTATTTATGTGTATGAGAATAAAGCAGACAGAGCCACACTTTTCTGATTTAAATTTTGACATAAATGCTGTCATTTATGTCATGCATTTTTTTTCTATTTAATGGGGCAGTATTATGTAAAATCAACTTTTGAGCTTTACATGATGTTATAATGTTATTCCCTCATCAAAAACATACCTGGAGTGTTGCTTTGATTCTTTCATGCATGTTTGAGAAATTCTTGAATCTCCTGTGGCAGCCATTCAGCTGTGCAAAACGTTTCGTTGTGGACCAAGGTCCTTCTCTTTTCGAGGCAGCACTCCTCCTCACAGTTTCTAAGCATCTGAACTTCCGCTCGCAGAGCCCCCATTTACACGCAACTTTCCCACTCAGCTCCTTCAGACTAGCCAGCAGCAATTAGCAAACACCTGGTGGACTGCGTGTCACTGCACAATCTGTTCAGGAAGTATGATCCGTACCTTTGGCTCATTTGCGCATGTGCTAAAAGAAATACTTCCAGGAGGGTATTTTTTTATTTCTTTTTGTATTTCACTGTAATCATAAAAATAGTATATGATTTAAAGCGAATAACAAGAAATAAAGATAAAGATGGTTTAATTGCATTTCGCTGGACTACTTTGACTGCTATTTTCTGAAAAAAATAAAAGAATTGTATGTGACCGTGAGCAATACTCAAACGTGAGAAAAGATAGAGTAATAAATTAGTGTTTTCCATGAACACATGAGATATAGTCTTGTACAGTCCAATAACACCTTTAGTTAATCTCATAAAAGATGTGATTATTATAAAAATAAAGGTCTTTTTTGTCATGATGAGTCAACCAGAGGGCGCATTGATGGCGTAAACACCCTACAGCCCTGAGTCCAATACACAATTCTGCTGAATTAGAATCTTTGAACTAAATTATGACAATTATTATTAATTAAGAGCATTATAACATTGTCAAGGAAAATAGGTCCTTTTATAAAAAGTAGTATTTTAAGTAATATAAATAAATATCTTGCGCTTTTTGATGCACATTTTAAAAATGATCCGGAAGTATTTATTTTAGTGCATGCACAAATGAGCCAACGGTACAGATCGTGCTTCTGGAACAGATTGTGCAGTGACATTGCTCATTTGCTGAGCTCGTTATGAGAGCTGCTTCTCAGTGAAACACTGATAAAAACAATGTTAACGGGTTAGCTGTTGTGGTGACTTCCTGGAGGCAGAGTTTCAGAAAGTGCAGGACTTTCTTAAAGAGACAGAGACCCAATTTCAAGGTGTTAAATTATGACGTCAAATGTATTTTACATCATATTTGATATAAACAACATTTTGTAACAACTGAGGGTAACATATTTACTTAATAGTGCTATAAAATGATTCTATGTGCCTTGAAAACACATAATACTGCCCCTTTAATACTTTGTGTTAGTCCACCACAGTTTTTAGTATTTTCTCATACATTCTGCTCTTTTACTGAAATGTATATCTATGTTCATTGTTTAGAAGCACAATTTCAATAAGAACAATGCATCTTACAGAAACCTAAAGCTTAAAGGGCTTATGTTAATGAGCGCCAGAGTCTTAATGCCATATAAACGCCTACATGTTCTTATTTTCCTGCTGCTCACATAACATCAATTACAACTTTCCATAGCTCTAGGCCAAGCTTTGCTCCTTTTCTTCCTTAGCCTTCCTCTCCATCTCATTTCCAGCTTTGCTGCCGCTCTGTGTTTTATTTCCAAATTAAAGTAATAAAATGGATTGTCTCTGAGGTAAATTTGCAGCAAGTGAACAGGAGGCTGTCATTACTGTGTCATGTGGAGGAGATGATGAGCAAAAATGGAAAGAGGATGAAAGCAGAGGGGCAAATCAAATAGCAGTGGCTGCCTGACATATCTTTGTTTCAGATTTCTGCAAGATCTACAGCTACTGCCTTGAGGAAAAAAGTCTCCCTTGAATACTCTTACACTGACTCACCAAGCTCTGGTAGATTTCATGAGTTCATTTGTCATGAGGTGTTGGCATTTTTACTCTACTATGCATTTTTCCTGTGTGACTGTGGAACAATGGTGCAACATCTTACAACTGGAGAGAAAGGCACCCATTCTTTCATTCTTAAAAAAAATCACATACTAAAGGGAATTTATTTTTGTTTTTACCCAGATGTGTGTTCAGTAGTGGACAGGGAAAGACAATATTTGCCACCCTGCATAATGCTGACATTAAATTCTCACTAATGGTATTAAAACTGACGCTGAAGCTTCATCTCATGAACTTGACATCTCTTTCTGGTGAAGATGAGGCACAAAGCGCAGGTAGAGACAGAGAGGAAAGGTTGGGTCATAAACTCTATTTTTAATAAACAGATAGGAAACCAGAATATTTAAGTTTCTAGAAGGCGAAGCAAGTTTGTGCCATACAGGGTGATTCAAAGTGCTTTACAGGTAAATAAAGGACCAAAGATCAAACACATTAACAACACAAAATACATCTAAAACAAGAAATGCTCATTAAAACTCAAAGCATCACATTAAAGGAAAGAAACATTCAAATGTAAATTTAAACACTTAGGATTGATGAGAATAACTTGAAAACAGTATTGTTTTCAGCCCTGATAATGAGGAGCCAACAGTTTCTGCACACCTCTGGTTTTCATAGAATTTGTTTCAGAGCTGAGGCACATACAACTAAATGCTGCCTCCACTTATTTAGTTCTGGTCCTGGGAACACTAAGTGAACTAGTCTCTGATAGCCAAAAGGTTCTTCCTGGTTTATACTTGAAAAGTAACTCTGATATGTATCAATTCTCAAGCCTAGTCAGTGCTCATTAGGCCATCAGTGGGATTTAAAATGCTATTGACAACAGGGAGCTGAAGCAGTGATTTCAGGAGTGTTGTGATATGATCCATTTTCCTGATGATGGGCATGACTAGCCGCACCATCATGAATGAGCTGCCTGGTTGACTTTTTTTTAAGAAGACCTTAATAGAAACTATTACAATAATCTAACCCAGTGGTTCTCAAGTCTGACTGTACTGCATATTTTAGGTGTTTCCCTGCTGCCACATACTTAACTTTAATGAATGGACCTTCTGCAGCACCTGGTAGCATGGTGATGATCTAAAGCAATCATTTGAATCAGGTGTGATGCAGAAAATAAACAAACATTTACTCATACAACATATTTTTCTTGTTTTGGGGGGTTTTAAGATCTTTTTGCAAAACACTGAATACATCTCAGATTTTCTATAATACTTGAGCAAATGTTCAAGTTGCCTTTTTTAGAGAGACACTCCTTGCCATTCCTTGTTTACTTATATATATATATATATATATATATATATATATATATATATATATATATATATATATATATATATATATATATATTGAAGAGTAATCCTCGTGGGTTGTGAAACAACCTCACAGAAATCAAATTGAAAATGACAGAACCCCACCACCCACAGCTGGGGCTGATGGCCATTTTATGCTCACCACTGTTAGCTTCACAAACAAAAACACCAGGGCACCCCCAGTATTTATACTGCCATTCCCCAATAGGGCCAACAAAAATACTGTATCAAGACTACAAAAATACTATAATGACACAGCATTAATATTGTATAAACATAGTATGAACATGCATGTTCTGTTACAGCTCATCATGAAGATCGTCAGTTATTGCAAGCCTGCCATGCATAACACAGGAGACGCTCATGAAACGGGAAGAACTGCATGGTGGACTCGGCATAGGTATGGTGAAGATAACCTGCATTCAGCAAGTAGGAGCAGAAGAAAAGTCTAGAATAGGCGTTTCCATTTCCAGTCCTCAAGGGCTTGTTTTGTTTAAGATGTGTCTCTGCTTCATTGTAACTACTTTAAAGCAATAAATAATTACCAGGTCTTTGTATTTGACAAAAATGCCAAGGATTACATTTCACCATTTGAATTAACTTGAATGAATAAAGGACTTATTTAAAACATGCAGGTTCTTGAAGACCTGAATTGAACATAACTAGTCTAGAGGAAGTATATTCATCTGTTCATTCCAAGCGACAACATTTAGTATTATTACTTTCAGAAGGTTTTTAAAGTTTATGTAATTAACTTTTTGATTTTTTTTTTTCAGTGGTTATATCCACCTGTACATATGCTTTCAAAAATTAATACATCTTCAAACTCTACCCTGCATCTTTGGCAAACGCAGTTTGCACCATGGGTAACAACTTTATGAAAATAGGAAAAGTCAAGCTCTGGGCAGAGAAATAAACAACTTATTAAGAGAATGTGCAGATGAGCGAAATACAGTCTGAATATGACAAAGTCCTAATAGTTTGCACATGCTGATGTGGAAAAACATATAAAGCCTCTAGTCATACTAAGAGTACTAAAGTGTTCAAATGCCAAGCCATTTTGGTTTCACTTGAGCTGAAGGTATTCTCTCACCAGTCAGTGGGTTCTGTGTATAGGAAATAAAACTTTTTTCAAATACTTTGTGTGTTTGTCACACAAAGTGCAAACTTTTACTTGAGGAAGAAGCAGAAAATCCAGGTAACATTAAAGGTCAATTGGATTCATCCCCTGGAGACGAAAAAAGTCATGGCAATCTAGCAATTGGTTTATCCAATACTCAGTCTGCTGAAATATTTCGACAGATGCTCTATAGACCAAAACTGTTCTGTGGACACACTGAAGGCTACAAGCCTCTCAGGAATTGCTGTACAGCTGCATACATTCAGAGGATTTTTTTTTCTAGTTTGCTTCCACAATGCCAGTGGGATTGCTGACATATGTCATGTTAGGTGACATATTAGTCACTAGAAATGTGAATGTTACTCGACAAACAGTAACAATAATGAGGAAGGTGACACTGTGAAACAGTCCACACAAAATAGAGCCAGGACTTCACCGTCTCCCTTATTTTCATTAGTTTGCTCTTTTTTAAAAAAAAAAAAAAAAGATTTATGTGGGAAAAACAGATTGAATTTTTTATTTTTAAAGTTGGTGATGTTGAGTGGACTCACTTTAGTCAAAATTTTTCTTCTGCTGGAAGAATATTGGCCCTGAAGAAACAACTAGAAATATAGTTCTTTATTTTTCCTAAGTATACTACTTATTCATGAGGGTTTATAATTATTTTTAGATCTAATATTTATTTGTTTTGCTTATGAGAGTAATACCGTTTCAATCAGAAGTTTACTTTCCCTCATAATAGCCATGAATTTCATGTTTTTAATGGTTTATTTGAGCCAATCTTTCTACTGAGTGAAATACATGAAATTATGCAACATTAGTCATTAAAAGAAGGACTCACTGGCTGCACAAGTTTGAATTTGTTGTGAACTGTCTCTTATCTAAATAGGATTAAATATATACAAGGTCAAATACATATAGTCAAGCCCAAATTTATTCATATCCCAGCCAGATTTGGTTTAAAGTCATCTTTTAATTTTACCAACAACTTTCTTTTAAACAGAAGTAATTTTAACATTTTGGAGTGAACCAAGCAGAGAGCTGAATCTGAAAGAGAATCTCTGGAGGGAGCTAAAGACAGGGTGATGGCAAGAGCCCTTCCAATCTCAAAAACCCAAGTGCTAATATTATAAAATAAATAGTCTAAAACAACAGTGGAAACATAGCAAAATCTTGTCAGCAATTGTGAGAAAGATTTGATAACTAATGCCAATAAAGGCTTCACCACTAACCATTTAAAAGGGTATAAATGACTTAAGGCAGGGTCTTTTTTTATTAGCAACTTACCTCAGAGACATTGCCTTTTTGGATGAATAAAAGTAACTAAATGTACCAGAATATTTGTCCACTTTTTTATGAGGAACTCACTTTAATTCTTTGGTTTCCTAGTTTTTAAGCATAGTTTATAAATTTCCTTGAGGGTTGAGGTTGGGCTGTTTCCAAAGCTTAATGTTAGTGAGGTTTATCCATTCTGAAGCCAGTTTTGGATCAATGTCTTGTCAGAACATTCAGTTTTGACCAAGCTTCAACAATCAGTTGTTGATTGGAAGTTGGGAAAATAAGAAAACCTTCCCTAATGTCTTGAGAATGTGTTTTAGAGCAGGTGTTTCTTTGTTGGTTGGCAGCTACTCAGTCTATGTTCATTGTAAATTTGCTTAACTTGATATAGGCTTGAGATTTGGTAGTTCCTGGGTCGTTTTGTAAAATCCTTGCCAATTTCATTTTATGTTAAGGTATCAGAGGTTCAGGTAGTCAAAACCTATACTGAATTGTGTGTTATACCAGAACAAGGATCCCAGACACTCCTTAAATAGGTTTTGATATGGGTAAAACATGCAGATGTTAAGTTTCAAACTCCCCAACTTCAACATTGTGGAAATTTGTGAACAATATTAAAAACAGAATCTGTGCCAGGAATTTGTGTGCAAATATCCAGCCAGAATTGTCCCAAAAGCTTGTTGATCACTTCGAAATGCACATGGTGGAGCTGCAACTTGCTGACGAACATTTAACCTAATATTTTAGCTTGTACAATTGTACAGTTTTGACATTCTTCTTTGTAAAAATTGCTGAAGTTGTAGCTTGTTGAATCATTCCACATTAGAAAAAGAACAGTTCAGATGCAACATAATATGACAAAATAAATATGACATTTATGATATATTCATATCTTAATTAGGACCAGAACTATATATGTAGGTTACAGATGTTATCTATCCATCCATCCATTTATCTATATCCACTTATCCTTGCAGCATCATGGGGGAGTTGGTGCTTATCTTCAACGATCATTGGGCAAGAGGTGGGGTACACCCTGGACATGCTGCCATTTCATTACATAGGGCAAACAACCATGCACATACCCACACCTAAGGAGAATTAAAAGAGACCAATTAACCTTGCAGTCATGTTTTTGGACTGTGGGAGGAAGCCGGAGTACCCATAGAGAATCCACACATTCACAGGAAGACCATGCAAACTCCATTCAGAAAGACCCCAGGCCAGGACTCAAATTCAGGACCTTCTTCCTGCACAGCAACAGTGCTACCAACTGCTCCACCATGCAGCTCACAGATGATATGTGGTCAGTACTTTTCACTGCCAATTTGAAAATCAAATGAATGTTTTAAGTATATTTATAGTTTTGTCGTTTTATCAAATTGAATACGCCTTTAAATTTGCTATGACATGTATATGAGCTACATTGGGATTATAAGAAATTTTAACATTTTTTTGAAATGATTTTATTAGGAACTCAGGTTTTTAACCACAAATAAAGAATGTCTAATTATAGTTGACATACTCAGATAAAACATACAGAAGATCCTGTTAAAATCCAAAATCTATTAATTTTTCTGTTTTAAAAAAAAGCACACCAGAAATACTTAATTATTTGTAATTATTCTTTAACCATTATTCATGGATCTTTCAAGCTTGTAGAAAAGCATCATACTTTTTCCCTGTATTTTTAACTAGCTAAGAGTGGTCAAATTTGTTAGCATAAGCTACACATTAAAGTCAACTGAATTCCTCCCACTCACTCTCTCCTTTTAAGCAAGTAGGAAAAACAGGTGGGTGTAAACGTCAAAAGTCAGTTTTATTTGTCCCTTATGAGCTGCTGTAGTAACAAGGTGAACTACAAGGAGCAGAAGTGGATATCAGTTTCAGCACAGTTGTACACTAATTAAAACAGTCATTAATAGTTGTGCATATGCCAGAATATATATTGAAAATTATTGTAAATCAAAAGGAAGGAAAAAATGAAAGTAGAGATGCACTGAGAAATCATCTGGTGAATGAAATCATAATGCAGAGAGGCAGAGGCAGCAAGTAGTTGTTGAAGATTTAATAAAAAGTAACAAAAAAAATTACAAACCACTGAGGAACACAGGAAGCCAGAGCAAAAACAAAGCATGAATACAGGGAGCAACACAGAAAGCACAACAGAGAAAAATTCAGGCAAGGAAACAGGTTGACACAGGGAGCTCTCAGGCAACCTAACAGGTAGCATAACAGGTAGCTAACAGGAGGAACCAGCAAAGAGTGGGAGAAAGAGAGGAACTTAAATACTAGGGGAGTGACTGCTGGAATAATGGCTGGGGCTGATTAACTAAATGTATTCAGATGTGGAGAATGAGCTAGAAGGGAACTGAGGAGAGGGAATTGCAACAGGGGGCGAGGGAGAGCAACAGGGGAGAAAGGAAAGGAATCCAGTAGTAACTGACAATAACTGGACATAAGAAAATAACTAGAACAACTAAGAAAAGACTGAATTAAACAAAACAACAAGGGATAACAAACATAATCTTAAAATAACTGAATATTCAACTAAGACAAAGAAATAAACTAGGATGGGTGAAATAAATGGCAGGAATTTAGCACTAAAAAAACAACAAAAGCGAGAGCAAAAGAGGCAGGACCTGACACTGTTCAGTTAAAATAAATTAATGATTTCAAAGATTTTGAATGATTTTTTTTCAGTGATTTTGTAACCCCAATCTAAAGACATTTTTGAAAAGGTGAAAAATAAAGTCACTGATATCGATCACTTTGGAAAGGGTTAGAAAGCCAGCTCTAAGGTTTTAGGACTCCAGTGAGAACCATTCATTATTTATATAGAACCAATTCATAACAAATATCAAGGCAAAAAAATAAATTAATTAAATCCAATCTTACATACAGATTAACAGTCAATTACATACATTCCAACATTATTATTCAAACTGGTAAAAACACACACACACACACACACACACACACACACACACACACACACACACACACATACAACAAAAGTCATCTCATGGCACTGTAGAAAGACAAGTTTACACCAAATAAATACAAATGAATCAAAATAACTTCCAACTGGAATCCAACTTTATTCTATTTGCAGACTTAATAAAAATGGTGTTTGCAAAATACATCTGTAGCACCATTTTTCTTTGAAATGCTAAAAATAACTCATCCTGTTTGATTAGATGATATTTCTGTGAATTCTTCAAGCTTGTCAGGATGAAATGAAACCAGAGTGCACCTGAGCACCTCTGTTTCTGCAGGTTGCTTCATTTTGCCAACGTGTCTACCTGCCTTAAAGGCCTATTATAGAGACATCAGGGGAGTTACAGAGGCCGACAGAGACAAACAGGTCACCCTTACCTGGGCTCCTGGATAAACGATTCCCCCCGCTGTCTCTACCACTGCTCTACCCTGCTTATTTTGTCCTTGCTCCACCCCTCCCCACCCAACATCATAAACCCTCCTCTCCTGTTTTCAACCTGTCTTCTGTCACCTGACTGCTTCTTTCCACCCTCTGTCCCCTGTTTTCACCATCACAACCTGATTTGTGTTCCTCCCTTTCTCCCATCCATCCAAGCCACATAATCTACATTAAAAGATTGAGCATGAATAAGGGGATGGGTGTGATGCAATGACCTTGCTCAATAATGGTTGTCAAATGTGCAGCAGTCATGTCCTTGTTGCAACACAATAATAGCGCATCATACCAACACAACCCTCAGTGCACTGACTTTATTTCTGCAGGACTGCATGCTAATTATCCACCTTAAGAACTGAGTTTATTTGTGTGAACAGAAAGTAAAGCTGGTTTTCCACTGCCGCAGACTGTAGCTTTACTGATTTGGCGGGTGGATGAAGCAGGAAAAATGTGCTCACTCCCTGTTCCACTTTAACTGTCATAGAAAGGGACAAATGATGTCAGATCCTGGTGCTTCAAAGATGCACGTTTCCTTTTAAAAAAGCTCTTGAGTCGTGGCATTTAACTCTTAACACAAGACAGGTGCTGTCATGCATTAAGCTGGGTGTCACTGTTAAGTCTTAGCATCGTTATGCATACAGCCACTGATGTGCGGTCACATGCATAAAGTGTGGATGCATGCATGTAAGTGTGGGTCTGTGCTACAGTGGCATAAATCACCAGAGCTGAGCAGGGGGCTGGTGCTGCCTCCTCCATCTGTCTCTGTCTGCAGGGGTGAGGTATTTTATACTGATGATAGGTCGTATGTGGGGAAGTGAGAAAAAGTGAGCCATGCTTGAGCTGTGTGGGATGGACAGAAAAATAAATGCTGCAGTTTTGAGGAACCTTGTGAATGTGAGCATCATGTAAGTATATGCAGAGACATAGGGGAACAGACGCGTAAAAGTTCTCGGTGCAGGTAATCAACATCTCTGCAGGGCTTCTTACTCTGTATCTATATATGCTTTTGAGAAACAGACTTCAGCAAGGAAAAATAATTCTTTACACATGAGGTATCTGGATCCAGCACTCCCTCTCAATAAACACAAACAAATGCACCCTAAAGCTTGAAATGCAGCATTTGTTTGCTTATAAAGTACATCTTTACCTGTGATATGGACATTTCATTGGTTAAAAAGTGTTTGTTTCATCCTCCTGCAGTATACTTCTTAGACTTGGGTACTGTTGACTTGCTACTTCCAATAATCAATGCTCTTCAGCTTCTCTGAATCGGCTAAAGCCCAGCAGAATACCTTCTGACCAAATGTATACAGTACTTTCCTAACAGACAGACACAGTGAAGAGGGAAAACACCTTTTGACTTTGCTGTGGCAAACAGTTTCAGGTTACTTTTTACAGTTTGACTAGAATGAGCATACCCTGCAGTTTACAACAGAAAAAGTCAAGCTTTGTGCAATGCATAAAAAAGTATAACCTCTCCAGTTAAAATTAGATTTTTGTAATGTAAATAAAAGAGACTGAGATAAATAATTTCAGAAATGTAATGTGAAGTTTAACCCATACAACTCAACCTAAAACAATCCCTATAAAAAAAATTAAAAATTAAAAACTAAACAAATGTGGTTGCACTACTGAAGTGTATGCATTCTCTTCAAAGCCAAGTCCTAACTACCACATTTAAACTAATTTTAAATAGGCGTCATTACACAATGTAAAGTTCAGAGGTTTTGGAAGGTTTTTCCTGACATTTTCTAAGTTTCATCTCATTAAAAAGTCATGGTTCACAGAGGGCTTCCAAGGCATCAGAGCAATCTCATTGTCAAAAGGTATCAGTCAGAAGAAGGAGAGAAAAGATATTCCAAGTCATTAGATATATCATGGGAGCCAGTGAAGGCATCCATCACTGTCGTGCTAGTAGGAGTCTAGTTTGGTTATGAATAACTATAAATAATTGCTTAGGGAAATGATTAATTAAACTAGTCATTTAGACTAAAATTACCAAGGCAGTGCACCACCTAATTATCAGGAAAATAATAGCCAAATATAACTAATGTCTTAGTTACTGTTTATAAATACCTGCCTGAAAAGGCTTAGGCTTAGGTTTTAAAATAATAATATATGAAGGCATAGTCCAGGCATACTCAACAGCAGGGTACTAAGTTTATTTCTGAGTTTATTAACAAAGAGAATTCAGCCATACAATTAAATATTTTAATCAATGAACTTGCTATGCTAGTAACACTCAACTAAACTACTGAGAAAAAGATAAAAGAATGATGAACCTAAAACTACTAACAGTAAAAACAGTAAAATATAAAAATAGATCAAAATAGAGCCAATAAAATGATGCAATAATGTCACAGTTCAATGTGAATTGGGAATGTTGAGAAACCAACTTTATTTTGAGGAAGTAACGCTTTATTAGTTTTTGGCTGAGTTAGAAATCAATAACCCTTCTGGAGAATTCATTCATAATCTTTTTACCAATTACTGCAATGATCGATAACTTAATAATTTGGAATACCATGAAGGCAGCTTCAATGAACATAAAGAATCTAATGTTTTGCTGTTTAAGCAATCTATTTTAAGACCAAAGCACAGTGAATAGCAAAATGGTTTGTTTATGAGCATCAGCAGTCTGCTACAGCTGTCTACATGAGCAGGAAGAAGCTGGCTATGTTTTGAATGAAATGGCTATGAGACACCTTTAGCTTAGCTACTGTTAGCTTTAAGAAAACTGGACATATTAGAAAGTTTTTAGGTCTATTTTATGCAGTTTAGTTACCAAAAAGTGAAGGAAAAATAACCATAAAAGTGACAAGCTCTTTACCAGACCATAAATGAATAAAACACTAATTGGAATGAAGCTTGAATTGTCCGAACCATAGGTGGCTTTAGCAGCAGCATGAGCAGCCTGATCTGTTTGGAATAGGCTTTAAGTTTTAGTGCAGAAACACCATAAAAATACACAATAAAAACACCTAAGTTGATCATTCTAAGCTATTTATCTCTGCCCAGATAATACAACCTACAGTGAATAGAGTTCCAATGAACAAGGTGAGTATAGTCGCTTGGCTGGCTAAGCCTGGGGACAGTTAGCTGATTGGCTACCAGCTTGGGATCTGTGTACGGCAAGCAGACTCACAACGTGGGTGTTCTCAGCTCGCATTAGACTGGCATGGGTATTCTGCAATGGTGAAGCTGCATTTCTTAGCTCTGAAACGGTCATCAAGCTGCTTTCATTTCTCCATTGGGGGGCTCGCAGCCAGCGTCAGCTTGTCGACGGCAACCTTGGGGAACCTGGAATTGCAAGGTTCATTTTGCAGAATTCTGACTAAAACCAGGATCAAGGTTTAGTCCTTTGGCCAGGCATAGGCACTGGATGCACAAAAGAGTAACCTGCATTTTTGGATCCTGAGCTATTATTTTTCTGCCCAAAACACAACATTGTTGTTTTAAAAAGAAAATGTCCACCTAAAATTTGCAACAACACATTTTCCCAAAAGCAAGTAAGAATTTCTCTTTTGGTCTGATGAAATCTAAGCTGAAACTTTTTGGTCATAACTCCAGAAGCTTTGTTTGACAAAAACACAACACTACACGTCACCAAAAGCACTATAGCCACAATCAAGCATGGTGGTGGCAGTACCATGAGTTGGGGCTTCTTGTCTTCAGCAGGAAGAGAGCCCTTAGTCAAGGTAGAGCCCTTAATCAGCCCGTAATCAAGGTCGAAAAATTATGAATAGTTCTAAATGCCAGTCAATTGTGGCACAAAGCTGTAAGTTCTTATTAGAAAGAAAAAGATGAAAAGGAACATTATTATTCAGCTAAAAACAGAAAGAAAACCCTCAACCAAATAGCACAGCCAGAGCTCTGATTTCAATCCAGATATTGGAAAAGGGCTGTACACCAAATATGCCATTACAATGTGGCAAATTACTTTAGCAAAGAAAAGTGCTTAAATAGTGCTAAATCAAGTTTAATCCAACTGATATGATTCTATCCAAACAAATTCAGTGGTGTAATAAAATTTAAAAGGTGCTTCTGCAAAGTAATAATTTAAGGGTGTGCAAGCTTATGCAGAAACATAATTTTAGGTTCTTAGTTATTTTTGCCCCTTAATGATTTGTTTATTTTCAAGAGTAGTTTAAAGGGGGGTATTATGTAAAATCGACTGTTTTGAGCTTTACATCATGTTATATTTTTATTCCCTCATCAAAAACATACTTGAAGTGTTGCTTTGATTCTTTCATGCATGCTTGAGAAATCCTTGACTCTCCCGTGGCAGCCATTTGGGGGTGCCTGAGTGCTTTCTTATACAAAGCGTCACCTATTTAACCAAAACTCCTCTTTGGAGCTGCAGTCTCTATCCAAGCTTCCACAGAGCACCTCTTCCCTGCATTCTCCACACAGCTCCACCAGACTAGCAGCTGCAGCAACTAGTAAACACCTGGTGGTGAGCTTGTCATACAAACTACCTCTCAGTTCAACACTCCGAAGAATGGTTTTAAATGGCATGATGGAGGAGCATTGTTGTGATGATAAAATGAAGGTGGAGTGTCCAAGAGTAGGAACTTCTTAAAGGGATCCACGATTAGTTGTAATAATAGACTTTATTTGAGAAACATTTATTTCAGATGTAAAAACAATACAGTTAAAATACTGTTGGCTATTTAGTTTTTATAAAATTAAATAAAATACTGTCACACACGTCACCATGTTGTTTATGCTGCAATGCGTTCTGTGTAGATGACGTATGCCAGAACCTACAGCGCTAGCCGGAAGAGTAATTATTGTGTAATAAGTGTCATTCAGTCCTTTAAATTTGAACCGGAGCGCAATGAAATGGAAGGGAATGCAGAAATGACGAGAGGAAATCATGATGAGGAGAACCAAATGGAAGAAGAGGAGCGATTCGGCTGAAAAAGCTGGTGTTTGTGCTGCTGCTGCTTGGAAATAGCAGTCCGACAGTATGCTACAAAGATCTCCACTTTCTAACTCAAGCTGTTAATGGTAAGCTTTGGGATCAAAACATTTTCTCAAATATATTAGAATGCTGTGTTACAAAGACTTGAAGATGCTTCATTATTACTTTAAACATCCATTCATTACATTTCAGTTTGTTTTGATTTCCCGTTAGCTCCAGCTAATAGTGTTAGCTCTAGCTAATGGTATTAGCTCTAGCTTATTTAGTGAACAGTAGATTACAAGCCGATTATACCTGTTTGTTTCAACATATATCTCGTGTATAACGGTAAATGAAAACTTTGAGGCAGTTTGCCTCCATCCAGACATTTTGTGAGCTGCCCCAGGCAGCCTCCACCACCTTGACTTCTTGTGTTTTGTTTATAGACTTGACTCCACTTGACCCTACCTGCGTCATCGGCCCAGCATGCATTGCATCAGTGAAAAAATGGCAAACTCCATAGGTGAAAAATATAATAAAGATATACAACTTTTGAAGTAATTATGAGTTTTTACGTGTCACAAAAAACAACATTTAGGTTCATGGGAAAATTACAACATATTTAGGCCAACAGGTTCAACTAGTCTTGGAGACAGAGGCTAATTTCAAGGCATCAAACTGCAATGTCACATTTCTTTTAAGTTATGCTTGATATATACAGCATTTTTATAACTACTGGAGGTAACATAGTTACTTAATTGTGCTATAAAATCGCACTATGTGCCTGGAAAATACATATTACCCTACCCCTTCCCTTTTAAGTTTTGTTTTGAATCAAGATGGAAAAAGTTCTGAAATTATTTATCTTTGTTTCATTTTTTTACTTCACAAACACCAGATATTTCAACAGTGTTATGAAGACTTTTTATGTCCACTGTATTAAATCCTGCAGCTTCAATGATCCTGGCAGAACTGCAAAGTTTGTCTTATTTCACGCAGCTACAGACAAAATATACTCAAGGACAAAGTGGGAAAACAACAGAAGAGCTGGAGGAGGTTGCGAGTCCCATTTTATGACTGGTGTTGCGTCTCTCATCCCTCCTATAAACTGGGATTACACTGTTTGGAGGAAACTGCACAGAGGATGTGGGAGAAACTGTTGGCTTATGTGAGTGTCCCAGTGAGACAGAGGAGGTCACGGTTGGCTGATTTGGTTGTTGAGGTAGAGGGAGCAGGATCTCTCCTGACAGACAACCAGTCACTTGCCACATTCCAGATTTGGTTCTGGGTTTTGAGATTAGTTCAAGCATGGAAATCTCTCCTCGAAAGTGCTCTGAAGGACTTAAAAAGACAAACATAGAGCACCAAATGTGCAACAGACAAACCGGTGCCAAAACTGTCTTTTTTTTTTTCAAAAACATACTAGGCAATGGACAATCTATGGCAATATTCTCAAATGACTGCTGCAGCATGTACAACTTTGTACTTGAAAGAAAATCAGTTATAGAGCCAAACTAAAATCCTTAGCACTTAGCAGCTCAGGCAAACCTGCATCAAGACTTAAAAATGACAAATTGTATTATACTTGTTTTGTGATCAATGATAGAACAAATTTGGAAAAATACAGTAACTTACTGTCAATTGCTTGGGGTGCACTAAATCCATTACATGCATAGTAACATACTGTAAAGAGAAGCTATAGTTGATTAAGACAAGCTAAGTCAATCTTACTCATATAGTACATTTCAGGAACAAGGCAGTTTAAAGTGCTTTACATGATAAAAACATATCACAATAAACAAACAAAACAAAAAACATTGTAGCAGCAAAATAAAGAGAAGTTATGAAAAGTTGCAATCCAGGCTAAAACTAAAGATCTTCCACTTGTTATGAATAGAAGGCAACTCTAAACAAGTGGATTTTAGCCTTGATTTAAAGGTGAGTCAGTGTTTCAGCAGTTTTGCAGTTTTCTGGGAGTTTGTTCCAGATTAGAGGAGCAGAAAAACTGAAAACTGCTTCTACATGTTTGGTTCTGTTTCTGGGGATGCGGCGTATACTAGAACCAGAAGACCTGAGTGGTCTGGAAGGTTAATGCAACAACAACAGATCTTTAATGCATTGTGGTGCTAAGCCAAGAAGTACAAAAGCATTTTAAAGACCATTCTCTGAGCTACAGGGAGCCAGTTTAGGGACTTTAGAACTGGGGTGATTTGTTGTATTCTCCTAGTTTTGGTGAGAACGCAAACAGCAGCATTCTGGATCAGCTGCAGCTGTCTGATTGAAAAGGGTCTGCTTCTGTTTGTCAAAAAAAGTAATTAGATTTAATCATATCTGCATCAACCTCAAGTGCCCAATTAACTGTTGTTTACATCTGCCTATTGACAGAACTTCATAGAAAGTTTAGTAGCCTGATCACATGCTGCACATTGCTCTCCACCAGGTCTGCTGAAATTTTACATTTACAAACAAAATGTCTTGGAGTCAAAATTATTATAATTTCCTGTTCACAACCATTTTCATTGAGTTCATTTTTTTACTCCCATACTGGGCCTGTGCTTGCTTAATAGAGAAGGAATTTAAGGCTTTTGGAGGGGATCCACATCTCGAGGAGCCATTCCTTTTGAAAACCAATTTGAACAATTGGCTCTTTTTTATATTTATTTATATATAACTCAATTTATCCAGGAAAAAAAAGGAAAGACACGATAGCGTAAGCTTCAGATTCAAATCAAATCATTCAAAAAATGTCCCTGTCAGATGTGGTAAAGCAAACTATTTGTTTACCTCCATTTGAATTTGATATTTTTGCTAGCATAGACACTTCTTTTTAAGGATTTTCTCATCAGAAAAGTAATTTAGATGCTGTTGAGTTTTCATTGGTTCATATTGGTTGTTTTGTCTTTTTTCAGCCCATAGCTTTGTACTTTAAATGAAGTAAGTCCCACTGTCCCCTTTGGACTGCAGCGTACTAGACACTAATGTGAAGGCTGTGTGGACAACTCAAGTGACATCCTGTGATATTTCATCATCAAATTATTGCAAAACATGTATCCTGCTGTGCTCCTCTCCTTGTGCCTGTTCTCCCTCTCATTTGGTAGCAAAGTGGTGCTTGTGTATTCATCTCTGTGAAATACAGCAAGAAAAAAAAAAATGCAATTCCCAATATTTATTTTAGAGATTAGGTCAGTTGGTTCAGTTTGTTTGTGAATGTCACAATTCTATGCCAAGGCATTAATTTTGGCCTGGGAAGTTCTGTGCTGCCTAAGCACCAATTTTTTGATTTTCAAAGAAACTCAGTGATTGGCTGAAAATAGTGTTAAAGAAACCAAAAGCCAGAACAGACCATAAGTGAAAATGTGATAAAAGACAGACAATATAGGAACACCTAAACATCAAATTAGATTTAATTAACAAAATAAAATACTTCACAATTGCTTTGTGAGGGGAAGAGTATACAAAAATCTTGAAAGTAATGTTAGACTAAAGTTAGAAAGCCATTTGAATGTGTTAATTTTTCCTCCTGATACCAGGCAAGGGCTGTCCTGGCAACTGCGCTTGTTTGGAAATAGTCCAGCACATTACCACAGACATGCAAAAGTACAAGATCCAATTTTCACACTTTTAGATAGAGCCAAGTTGGTTCTTTCCAGTTCTGCTGCTCACTAAGACATCTACTGACCCACAGTTAATGTGAGAAAGTGCCAGTCATCCTAACAAAATCTTTGCGAGAAAAGTATTGGGTGTATTTTACAAAATGTGAAATCATAGAGGAGGCTATTTGTATCATAGCCTCACAGCTGCGATTGACAGTGTATAGTGACACTCTCCTCACATCTAAATTTAACGGGATTCTGACGCTCACTAGTGTGAAATCTGAATTAATTTCCTCTTACATAAAATAAAGATGCAAAAAGCCCTGCTGATTACTGGAACAACTCAAGTACATGTGTTTTTATGTAAAACATTATGCTTCAAATGCTTTAAGGTCGTTCACATCTGCAAGTGTCAACCGCCAATACAGAGCATATGGAATAAGGATGCAGGGGGCGGCTAATCCCTACAGTGTTCGACCTTGAGGAATAGGAGCTCTTATATCCTCATTAACATGGATGAAGCATGGCCACGAGGTGAAAACACCTACTAGCTTGGCTGATCCTCAGCAAACCGACAAGAGGGGACAACACATCCACACAAACACCCCACACGTGCACGCAGCTACACTAGGAGCGCAGCAGTCAGACATGTGCAAACCTCCAGCATCTATTTTCATTATTACAATCCCATCAGCTAGAGGCAAGGTTGGTTTGTGTTTTTGCTGCAGCTCACAGAAGCTGAGTGTGTGAGGTGTGCTGTCAATGACGCTCGGCCTCAAACAAGACTCGTTGCAAAAGCGTACAGGAAAGACCCAGCGGGAAGCAGGAGCGCAGAGCGGGAGCGCAGAGCAGAGGAGTCTAGTTCGCATCAAGCTCAGCTGTGTCCTCTGCAGGTAAAAAAAAATACACAGATAAATACCCTCTTGCTCAAATGCATCAAATGACCTGTGGCAGGGGTTTTCTTTTATCTGATTTTCTGTAATCCTCCTTCAACCAGACAATACGTTACAATAAGATTAATCTACAAGTCATGTACAAGAACCTAAATCATTTTGTGGTATTTCTGACATTTTCTACTATTTTTGTGAAAAGAAGTTCAGCTTTCAACAACTTTTTTAGTAGCATACAGGTTCAAAACAACTCAATAAATTAGAAGTTCAAAAAGTAAAATTACTACATGATGTTATGTTATATATATTACTCACATTTTATAGATTTGTGAAACATTAAATCAATCATAGTTCAAATGAAAGAAAAAAAAATATACAGAAATGTGAGCTTATTAAGAAGTTTGTCAATGTACTGTATAGTACATTCACTGAATACTTGGCTAGGGCCCCTTTTTTAAATTAATTACAGCATGAGTGCATGGAGGAAATCTGTCTGTGGCTCTGCTTAGGTGTTAAAGAAGCTTACATTGCTTCGACCTTCATCTCACCCGACTCTATGGGTATGCCAATCAAGAACAGTAACACCAGCAGGTATTGGTACTTTTGGCACTGTGTGGGCACTGTGTGGTGTGACCACCTGGTGTGGTCAGGTGCCTGACTAAGTTGCTGCAGGGGTGGCTCTGTTGTTTGGAGTACAGTAGTCACTCATTGGGAACACCTGACTTACTACTTCAGCCCTGTATAAAAGACAGTGGTCCTGTGTTGCACAAGTAGGGAAATTGGGCCTAACCCTACACTTTCTTGTCCTCCTGGGTTTTGTTTGTTGGCTTAGTTCAGTTCAGCTTGGTTTGGTTTGTCTTGGTTTAGTTTGGTTAACTTAACTTCCCTTCTCTTAATTTATATTTAAATTGTTTATTTTTCAGTCTTTTTAAAATAAACATTTATAAATCATGTCCTCATGCCCTTTTCCCTCTTTTTTTGTCACAATCACTGAGCCAGATTGTGATAAAATGGGGGCTCGTCCGGGATTTGAACCCGGGACCTCTTGCACCCGAAGCAAGACTCAACATCCCACAACCCACACCAGTGTGAAAATGAAATCAGCATCTCCATGAAGCTGGTCAGTACAGGCAGCAATGCAATGCTCAGAAATCCCCTAGCAGCATCAGCTACACTGACTCTAGACTTGACAAAACACAGCTGACCAACAACACCAGATGACATGACTCCCCAAATCATCACTGTCTGTGGAAACTTCACTTAGGACCTTAAGTAGTTTGGATTCTTTATCTCTCAACTCTTCAATCCAAACTCTGGGACCTTGATTTTTAAATTAAATGAAAAATTACCTTTAATTAGAAAAGAGGTCTTTCTCCTCAGAGTTCACTTGTTGTCCCTGTAGAAGGATAATTTGATGTTACTGTGTTAACTTAGGTTCTGGACCAGGGCTACTTCTCAACCACACCTCAAATTTCCCAGTTCACCCATCTATCATTGTTTGTCACATTCTTTTAACCCCACCCTCCCTTGTGCTCAACCAAACATTACCTCATTCCTGATCCCTCTTCCTCCTCTTCGTCCCATCACCCTTATGAAGCTTCATGGATGCAGAGCATGGACAAAGAGCTGAGACAAAAGGAGGAAGTTCAAACCATTTTTTCTGTTAATCATAATGGACAAGGATCATAGTCCTGACTCCAAGATCTCTCTACCTGACTTTCTAACCATACAGTCGGACAGAGATTTAAAGAGGAGTGGCAAAAGTAAATGAAGTGGACCAGCAGCACCTGTCAACAACTGATAGTGTCATCCAGGACAAGTTACTGTGAAATATCGTCTCTGTTGCCAGGATATTGAGCCTTTAGCATGTCATGACAGTCATAAGACTGTCATACTACCAGAGATTTTTCCTGCCTAGAGCATCACCATCCACAAAGATTCTTTGAAGTTACTTGGATGATATGAGATAAGACAGCATTTAATTTCCCTTTTGGATAACTAAAGTATTCCTGAATTGAAGTTAATTAACCCTATTTCTGTTCTTCATCCCATCATCTTCATCCTTACTTTCTCTTCTAACTCTTCACCATTCCTCTTTATTTTAGGTTCCATCTGGGGGTGCTAGGTTAGCTTGTGAAAAGACAATTTCCCCCACCCTGACTCTCCTCCTCCTAAGCTTTCATCAGCAAGTCTTCCCAGATGACCCATGCCCACATCCAATCCATCCATCCATCCTTTAAACCCCTTTTTGCAATTAGCCTTTCAATAAGCCATTGTAAAGTGGTCCTTCCTAGAGAAATGAATCTATTGAGTTTCACTTTTTGAATGAATTACTGAAATAAACGTTTTAATTATATTCTAATTTTTTAAGATGCACCTGGAATCACAATGTTTATATAAGATGTTGCCATGTAAACAGGCTTTTTGATTTGAATTAATTAAAACTATGTCTGATTTGCTGTTATAGATTGTGGTATTACTGTCATGATCCCTTCTTTTGGACTTTTATTTCTGTCATTTCTTTGTATTAATTTCTTATATTCCCTCTGTTAGTTCAGTTATTTTTAGATTATGTTAAATGGTTGTTATCCTGTGTCTTGGATTCCTGTTTTTTGTTCTGCTCTAGCTTCCTGTATTCCCTGTGACTTTGTAAGTTTGTTTGTTTTTTTGTTCATTATTTTATTAAATCTTCAAGAACCTCTCTCTGCCTCTGCTCTCTGCATTTGGGTCAAAAACAACCAACCACAATCATGACAATTACATATTATATTTAGTTAGTGGATATAAGTATGTGAAACATCTCCTATGATATCACTTGCCTGTGATAAATTACGAAAAAAAGTATCTTGTCCTTGTTCTATAAATTTACACGCAGATGTGACATCATGACTGTCAGAACAGTAGCTGCTCCCCTGGTGGTGTTAAACGTTCAACAAACAGGACAACAATGTAAATTATGGAGGACAACCCATAAGATGATCTAATCCACTGACAAAAGACAGGAGAACGATTTCCCAGAAACCTGCATCATAAATAGCTCGAGCATCACGCTCTTGAAGCATTTGTTGCATAAATTTTCATTAACAGCTGGAGGAGATACAGAGGAATGTGGAGGGATGTGTTATTTGTGAAGTGTCACACCTTTTCAGATTTATTGTGAAACACCTCAAGCATACACGCCCTAACAAACATGCAGAAAATACAACTGCCTCTAACTTCTCTGCAGTGGGAGTTTTGATCTGATCTGATTCAATTGACAGACTGACAAATACACCTGTGACTGTAACACCTGAACTCCACTCTACCAGGGCCTGCAATGAATTTGTCAACTTTTTTACAGAGAAAATGTTAAAATATTAGAGGGTTAATCTGCACATCCACAAGTAAACCAGTACAATTGCTATCCCCAAACATAACAAATGCAGAGAAAAGTTTTGCCTATTCTTGCATCTGACCTGATTAAAATAGTAAACTCATCCCTCTCACCAGGTGTTTTCCCCCAGGCTTTAAAAACAGCATCAATCTATCAAACCACTGATAAAAAGAACAACAATCTGGATAAATCACAATTGCACAATTACAAGCCAATCTCTAACCTTCCATTCATCAGCAAAATTATTGAAAAAGCTTTGTTTCAACAGTTAAATAACTTCTTAATAATGACAAACCACTTTTATGTCTTTCAGACCAGTTTCCATGCTCACCACAGCATTGAGATTGCCCTCGTCAAAGTGTTCAATGATATCCACACAAATACAGACTGGAAGAACCACAGAGTTGGTTCTGTTGGACCTCAGCGCAGCATTTGACACTGTTGACCATGATGTATTATTGAAGCGACTGAAGAGCTGGGTCGGACTCTCTGGTACAGTACTTAATTGGTTCGAATCCTACCTAAAGAACAGGGACTTCTTTGTGTCAATAGGCAACTTCTCATCGGAGCAGAAAAAAAGTCAGGTGGAGTACCCCAAAGTTCAATCCGAGGACCCCTCCTATTTAATATCTACATGCTACCACTAGCTCAAATTATAACAAGTTATAAGATCAGTTACCACAACTATGCAGATGATACACAGCTCTATATCACGATGTCACCAGGTGACTCCCATCCAAGCACTGAACAGATCTTTAGAACAAATCAATGCGTGGATGTGCCAAAACTTTCTCCAGCTGAACAAAAATAACACTGAAGCTATTATCTATATCAATAAAACTTTCTAATGGTTGCTTGTCTTGGTGTGAATCTCTCCAGGTTGAAGTCAAATAGATTGTTTGAATGCATGTTGATTTTAGCAAAAATATTAGAGATGTCCAATCAGAAGCTGACAACAATCTGCCAACACCAACTGTAGTTGACTCTGATTCCTCTTGTAACATAAGATGACAAAAGAACAGCTTTAACTAAAAATTTTAGCCTTATTTTCTTTTTTTATATCAAGAACAGAGACTATGTCACACTGTGTGTGAGAGAGATTTGATATTTAAAACTTATTGGTGATTAGCACAGTTAGTGCAGCTAGCTTTATTTAAAAAGCAGTCTCAAGGTGTATACTCAAGAGAAACGTAGATTTTTATCTTCACTCTACGATTTCCAATAAAATTGCCAACATTTCCAGATCTATCAGGGTCCATAACAGACAGAGAACGAAAGCTCATAAGGATATGGATATGTTTTCATCCAATATTGATATTGGAGTTATATGGTTATAATGATACATTTACAATACGTATATTGTTCTCCAGAACATCATTTGTGATACGTTGTTTTTCAAAGGCTGACTAACTCTCAACAGTCTTCCATTGTCATTTCAACCTAATTTACCAGGAAATAATGT